>OU426987.1:205240666-206537631 GCA_911387755.1 Chrysotoxum bicinctum | reverse complement strand
AAAATGGGTTGAAAATGGGTTCAAAATGGGTTGAAGGTAGGTTGAAAATGGGTTGAAAATTGGTTGAAAATGGGTTGAAAGTAGGTTGAAAATGGTTTGAAAATGGGTTGAAAGTAGGTTGAAACTGGGTTGAAAATGGGTTGAAAATGGGTTGAAAGTAGGTTGAAAATGGGTTGAAAGTAGGTTGAAACTGTTGAAACTGGGTTGAAACTGTTTCAACCCAGGTTGAAAATAATTTGAAATTGGGTTGACGAACAAACATGAAATTTGCTAACTAAAGAACTAGAAACACCATCAGTTCCACACGAAGTTGTAGATGTTAATATTTCCGAGTACATATAAAATCTTTTTTCCTTTTTTTATTCGCTTCAACTATCTATAATTCTTGTTTCTGCATAAATGCGTAATTGCTTGAAAAATCACATCGCATTATGTTTTTGGCTCCAAGGACTTACGGAGATCTTTAAGCCATTTTAATCTTATGCACGACTTGGTCGCACAAACCTTCTCTTTTATTTAAGAAACTTAAAATTTTAAAAATTAATCTAAATAAAGAATAATTTTGATAAGCATAAAATTCATTTTTAAATGTATAAAACAGCTCCTAACGTAGTTGGAGATTAAAACAGAATGCCAACTAGCTAATTCCCAAGCAAATATGAATTTATGCAAATAGAAAAAAATTAATCTTTTTACCTTTTTTTTCAAAAAAATATAGTTGAATACATTTTTAAGGGATTTTTAAATTTGAAAAAATATTATTTTAACTATTGTGCAAATAAAAATTTGATTTCAAGATGTAAATCATTCACCCGTTTCTGAAAGATGGAATTTTTTAGAAAATCCAAAAACTATCATTTTTATGAGTTTTGATTTAAAAAAGTTTTTTTTTTAACTTATAAGAAGTTTATTATACAATATTTCACTTATGAACGTCGATAATGAGAAAGTGAAAACTAAAATTGTTCTATTGAAGGTACTGTGAGTAATATTTTAGTTTCTAATATTTTTTTTTTTTTAATTATGAATCGTTTTAAGCGAAGAATTACAAAATTTATCAGAGTTCTAAATGTCGTTTATTGAGAATATACGATTTTCGAAAACCATTTTCTAATAATTGTATGGTGGGTGACTTTATTTTTCGGTAAAATTAAAGTTTTTATCCTACATCTTGTAGATAGTATTTAAGAACTGTTTATTGTCAAGTTTAAAAACAGAGAGCATGTGGATTTCGAAATTTTCACTTTTCAAAAAAGATTTTTTTTTTTAAATCCAAAACTAAAATATTTTTTAATTTGAAAACGAATTTTCGTTTAAACTTTTAGGAGCCTTATCATAAATAAATGGTTTAAAATCAGTTGTATCGTTTTTTAAAAAATCGAAAACAAAAAATGGTTTTAAGAGACAAACCATTATTTTCCATTTTTTTGCAAAAAAAAATTTTCAACTATTAGCTAGTTTTATTTAATCAAATTCTTCGATTTTTTACCTCGGTTGGACATTTTTTGAGAAAAACAAATATTTTGCAAAATTTTGAAAAAAAAAATGTATGTAAGTATGTTTCGGTCTCAAGAAAAAAGAACAAAAACGTGTCGGCGAAAATTAAAAAAATGCTTTATACCAAGTTTAAAAAAAATCTGCAGGTCCTTTTAGTTTTTTTGCTAATGCTTAACTTGCCATACATATTATATGTATGTATACTCTCTCTAATTTGTATTTTCAGTACAGACAAAACAGTGTATTTACCTTTCATTTTTATTATTATGGATTTCAATAAGATTTCTCCATTTCTAAGCTTTTACAAGGTTGCCGTAGTGAGTACTATAAATTGCTTCAAATTTGTGACAACTGACAAACATCAGAAGGGTTACCAACAAAAATTGAAGCTATTTGTGATATTAATATAACCACATATCACAACAATAATATTTCCTCAAATCCTTAAAGGACCTGGTTGTTGGTAGACAATATTTAAAAAAAGGACTTACCGCTACATAATCAAAACTTATTGAACTGTACTTCACCAAATAATTTCCCAAATAGTTATACTCGTACCTCCAATACGAAAAGAGCCAACAATTATATAACTGAATTTCAACTGAAAAAAGAAACAAAAAAAAAACATTAATATAGAAAAAAACACCAAGTGGTAGCATCTTTTTCCGTAAAGTTAAATTAGTTCTTCTGAAAAGCTTTAAAAAATAGCATAAATTGTAAAACTTTCGAATCAAAAACCAATGAAATAAAATGGACGACTAGGTCGCACGAACTTGCTCTTATGTAAAAGACTAAGTATTTCAAAAATGAATGTTATTACAGAAAAACTATTCATGAGCATAAAATTTATTTTTTAAATGACTAAAACAACTCCTTTAAGAAAAAATGTTGGTACTTTTTTTATTATTATTATTTCAGGTTACAATATTTACAAATTTCACATATATTTTACAATTTTTCTATACAGTATCAATTATCAAGGAAAAATTAAATAAGAGAACATAGTTATTCAACCATGAACAATAATTGCAACTAATACACTTTGTGGCAAGAAGTGCCAGTATCAAGTGTTTTTTTTTAAGAAGATTTATAAAAACTAATATGTCATGCGGAGCTGCACAGGAAGAGAAAGCGATTGTTTTTTTGAGATTTGAAATGGAGGCGAAAAAGATTTTTTTTTTAATTTTTTTTAGAAGAGAAAAGGTAATTATTTTGGATTGTAATGCGAAGTTAGTTCAATACTCGTATCAATATTTCTACATCATCACTATTAAGTAGCCATACTCGAAGACGGCTGAAAAAAACTGATTTATCTACTATCTATTTGCTTGCGTATATCCCATGGTAGCTTGTTGTAAATAAAGGGAGCAATTATAGTGACAAACCGTCTATAGTGTTCCGTCCTTACTCTAGGAACTACAATAGAGTTTGAATTACGTAGTGAATGAATTACATTCATTCGTTTGTTGTGATATCCCCCTCGTAAAAAGAATATTCTCAATACCTTAAACACATATAAATAACGAAGTGGCAAAATGTCTAGGGTTTTGAACAATGGGAGCGAGGGCTCCCATCTAGGTTTGAAAACCATTACCCTTACTACCTTTTTTTGAGCAGTAATGAGTGGTTGCATGTTGCTTATAAATGCACTTCCCCAGCAGGTTATCCCATACTCAAGTCGAGAATTTACAAGAGCATAGTAGATTGTAACTAAAAGATTCGATGGTACAAATTTACGAAGATGATATATTTTATTCAAACTTATGTAGATTAACTGTTTTACATTAGCAATATGGCTTTTCCAGTTTAGCTTACTATCCAGCGTAACTCCTAAGTATCTGAATTCACTAACCGGTTCAAGACTTAAGCACTCGGCACTGCAATTTAAGCGACCACAACCTGTGACGTGGTGTTCTATTTCATCCAGATTAAAAGTTTTTGAGAGCGAAAATGACATGACTTTAGACTTACTACTAAGAACCATATTATGATATTTGAACCAACAGTTCAATGAAACAAGATCTATATTTATTTGTTGCTTAAGGTTTACTATATCAACTGCAGCGTAGGCAAGAGCCAGATCATCCGCGAATGCAACAATATTTCCATTTAGAGGCAAATTGAAAACAGAGTTTATATATATTAAAAAGAGCAAAGGGCCAAGCACTGACCCTTGGGGAACGCCAGCTTCTGAGCAGGGTAATACCTCACTCATCATTGCATTTGCAGAAACAAATTGCTTTCTATTCGAAAGATACGAGGATAACCAACAGAGGATATTACTTCTAAAACCAAATCTATAAAGTTTACGTAACAAGATCTTATGGTTAACAAGGTCAAATGCTTTGGTTAGGTCAAGGAACATACCAGCTGACAATTGAGATTTGTCTAACGTTTTATAAATATTTTCTAAAAACGCTATAATCGTGTCTTCTGTAGATTTCCCTTTCCGAAATCCAAATTGACTATCATTTAAAAGCTTATATTTATCAATAAATTTGATCATTCGAAAGGAAATAATTTTTTCAAAAACTTTTGAAAACACAGATAGCAGGGATATTGGCCGGTAGTTGTTCGGGTCACACTTGGCGCCTTTTTTGTGGATAGGTATTATAATTGATGTTTTAAGGCACTCAGGAAAAATTCCTGATACAAAGCTCTTATTTATTAAAAATGAAAGGGGAGCAGCTATATACGGATACATTTTTTTCAAGATCACGCTGCTGATTCCATCAGGTCCACTTGAATATTTAGGTTTCAGATTAGATACGACTTTCGCTATATCGGTTTCTAATATTGACCCAAGAAAAAATGACGAGGTTGTTTGAGAATCTAAGTAAGGCTCTAATTCTAATCCGGTAGAGCTTAAGGAGCTTTGTTTGTATGTTCCGGCTACATTTTTGAAAAACTCATTGAGACTGTTGCATATTAGTAAGTTATCCGTAGCAATTAAATTATTACTAAGTCGTAAACTTTGTATGCAGTTTTCACTAACACTTTTACCTAAAATATCGTTTACGATTTGCCATTGACGTTTAGGATTTTTCGCATTATACTCAAAATTGACGTTTATAATAAGATTGTTTTTGATAATTTATTTGTTCAAAAATGTCTTTCCTCAGTTGTTTATAATGCAATTTAATAGGTACTATATGAAAGTTGTTTTTATTTCGTCTGATGTAGAAAATATTCTTTTCATTAATTTTTTTACATAGATCATCTGTCATCCATGGTTTTAATTTTACTAGCTTCGACTTTCTGGAGCTATGTTTACAATCTATACTATTATATAAAGTAAGACTTTTGTTTGTTTGTCAGTTTGCTTGTAAATACTCCAATAGCAGACAAACAAACAAAAGTATTACTTTATAAACATTTTATATAACTACCTTTGTATGTCGATAGTAACATAGGGCCATCTGAAAATGAAAAAACTAATAAATAATATATTAAAATTTAAATTACTTTCACTTACCTCCAAAAAATATTTCCAAAATAGAAAATTGAAAGCAGCAGATTGAGAACTGTCTGCCGTTTCCAACTATTCCGCATTTCATTTCATTTTATTACTCTATATATTTTGAGGCTGAACACCTACTTGGGCTATTGGAGTAAGAAACTGTTTACACGGCCATGGATACACGCAAGTTCTAGCGCATGATTTTTTCGTGCATATAAATTTTGTAGTATCTGTCAATATTTAAAAAAGGCACGGATTTTAGTTTTAACTCTCTGTGCATCAACAGTTCGCAAAATCGTTGTTAGATAAAGTCACGGATTTCTGTTAACACATTCCACACGACTTTGTGTGCAAAAAAATTCGTTAAAGAAACGTGTGGATTTAAGAAGAAATGCCTTACAATATTGCTTTCGTCAATTTTTGCAGAAATTATGTTTCAACATTCATATTCAAGTCATAAAATCATCGATTCTCAGAAAAACAGCTTTTACATATGCAAGTTTTTGCGCACGATTTTCTACGTTGAAAATTTTATCAAATCGAAAGAGCACAGATCTTAGTTGACACATTGAACACGACTTTCTGTGCATCAAAATTTTGCAACATCGATGTTCGGTAAAGCCACGGACTTCTGTTAACACATTTCACACGACTTTGTGTGCATACAAACTTTGTTCAAAAAACCTGCGGATTTTAGTTTACACATAAAATGCTTTGCAATATTACTTTCGTCAATTTTGTGTGATGTTAATTTTTGCAGAATTTATGTTTTAACATTCATATTCAAGTGATAAATTCATCGATGCTTAGAAAGACAGCAAGTTTTTGCGCACGATTTTCTCCGTTCAAAATTTTGCCAAATCGAAGAAGCACAGATTAGTTGACACATTGTACACGACTTTTTGTGCATCAAAATTTTTCAACATCGATGTTCGATAAAGCCACGGATTTCTGTTAACACATTTCACACGACTTTGTGTGCATACAAACTTTGTTCAAAAAACCTGCGGATTTTAGTTTACACATAAAATGCTTTGCAATATTACTTTCGTCAATTTTGTATGATGTTAATTTTTGCAGAAATTATGTTTTAACATTCATATTCAAGTGATAAATTCATCGATGCTTAGAAAGACAGCATTTATATATGCAAGTTCTTGCGCACCATTTTCTACGTTCAAAATTTTGCCAAATCGAAAGAGCACAGATCTTAGTTGACACATTGAACACGACTTTTTGTGCATCAAAATTTTACAACATCGATGTTCGATAAAGCCACGGATTTCTGTTAATACATTTCACACGACTTTGTGTGCATACAAACTTCGTTCAAAAAACGCGTGGATTTTAGTTTACACATAAAATGCCTTGCAATATTACTTTCGTCAATATTGTATGATGTTATGGATTTATAATAAATGCAAAAGACTGTTACGATTATAATCCATTTATTTATCCTCTTAATATCTAATATACAAAAATGATGTTACGTGCGTTTTAAGATTACAAGTTCTTTTTACTTCGACTGCCCCTCGACTCTTTCGATACTCAGTTTCCTCTCAACTTTACGATCACGTATCCTTATCGTTTCCGTTCGTTTCTTTTCGTTCTGTCATGTTTAGTTCAGTTTTCGTTAGCTATGTTCGTGTGTGTTGTCTGTTCGTCTTACGTTAGGTTGCCACCACAATAGCTGCGTGGCCACAGTACCCCCCCCCTTTAGTGAACCCCCCGTCGTCGTGATACCGTATTGGTTTTGCTATCCTTCGTCTTGACCTGGTCGTTTTGAAGACTGTGCATGGTATCGTATCTGCAAATCGAACTTTGGTTGTTTTTGTATGCTGCTTTATTTTTTCGTCTGGAGGAGCATAATCTTCTGTAAAAGCTGGTTTGAGTCTGTCAATGCTAATTGTAGTTGGTTTCCCTTTGACGCTGACCGTAACAGTTTTGTTATTTCGTTTTAGAACCTTGAAAGGTCCTAGGAATGGTTGCTGAAGTGATGTTCTCACAGAATCTTTTCTGATAAAAACATAATCACAAGTATTCAAATCCTTGAAGATAAATGGTTTAATACTAGAGTGATTCGATGCTGGAACGGGACGGACGTGCTGAAAATACTCCTTAAGACGATTTGCGAAGTCAGTTTGGTATGTCTGTTTACCTCTCTGTATAAATTCACCAGGTATTCTTATATTTTGACCGTACACAAGGTTGGCTGAAGTAGTTTTTAATTCATCACGCAATGCTGTACGCAATCCTAGTAATACCCATGGAAGTGTCTTTGTCCACTGAATATTTTGATGGCACATGACAGCAGCCTTTAATGTTCGGTGCCACCGTTCGATCATGCCGTTAGATTGAGGATGATATGCGGTCGTTCTGATCCTGTGAACTCCCAATAGTTTGTTCATTTCGTTGAATAATGATGACTCAAACTGTCTGCCCTGATCTGTTGTGATTGTCACGGGGACACCAAAACGTGGAATCCACTCTTTACATATAACTTGAGCTACCGTTTCTGCTGATATATCATTTACTGGAATGGCTTCGGGCCAGCGAGTGAATCGGTCAATTAAGGTTACACAGTACTGAAAGTTTTCGGAAGTTGGCAGCGGTCCAATTATATCCAGATGGATGTTTTCGAATCTATCTGTCGTGTTCTGGAAATTTTCGATTGGGCTTGATACGTGTCTGGAAATTTTGGAACGTTGACATGGAATGCAAGCTCGAGCCCAATTTCGGGTGTCCTTGTTGATTGATGGCCAGACAAAACGTTGTCTCATCTCTTTTGCGCTTGCTCGAATTCCCGGATGGGACAAATTGTGAACTTCATCAAATATAATTTTTCTAAACTGGAGAGGAATATAAGGTCGTGCGTGACCTGTCGAAATATCACAATATAAAAGTTTTTTAGATTGGAGCAAAGGAAACTTTTTAAACTCCAAGGAATCTTTTTGAAGCAGTATTTGAAGTTCGCTGTCATGCTCTTGCTCTTTGGCTATGGCTTCGTAATTCACAGTTTCTGATATTGTTATGTCGTTGATCCTTGAAAGCGCGTCTGCCACCGTATTTTGTTCTCCTGGCAGATATCTTATGTCACAAGTGAACTGTGAGATGAGATCTAGGTATCGAAGTTGGCGGGGCGATGCTTTGTCTGATTTTTGTTGTAGTGCGTACGTGATAGGCTTGTGGTCAGTATAAAGCGTGAAATTTCTGCCTTCAAGAACGTGTCGAAAATGGCGAATGGACATGTAAGCTGCTAGTAGTTCTCTATCGTAGGCACTGTATTTTTGCTGCGATTCGCTTAGTTTCGAAGAGAAGAAACTTAAGGGCTGCCAGCTTCCTTCTATTTTCTGTTGTACCACTGCTCCTACTGCGGTGTTGGACGCGTCGACTGCTAATGATAATTCCGTGTTAGGTTTTGGAAATGCTAGTGTTGTTGCATGGCCCAGTATCGTTTTGCACTCATTAAAAGCTTTGCGAGTTTCATCGGACCAAATAATTTTGCTTTTGTCATTCTTCTTATTATGACCTTTCAGTAATTCGTTAAGAGGTATTTGGTGATGTGCAGCTTTAGGTACAAATCGCCTGTAAAAATTTATCATTCCAAGGAACCTGCGTAGGTCATTTACTGTTTCGGGTTGTTTGTAATTAAGGATTGCCTCCACTTTGTGTGTTAGTGGGCGAATACCGTTCGAGTCGATTCTGTGTCCCAGAAAATTTACCGCTGGTTGGGCAAACACGCTTTTGGAAAGATTGATTACCAAGCCTACTTCCTGCAACCTTTTGAGAACTGCTTCTAGATGTTTTAGATGAGCGCTTTCGTCCTCGGATGCAATGAGGAAGTCATCGATATATGGAAAAACGAAGTCAAAATCTCTGAGAACATCGTCGATGAATCGTTGAAAGGTCTGTGCTGCATTTCGTAGTCCTTCCATCATATGCGTAAATTCGAACAATCCGAACGGTGTGCAAACTGCTGTTTTTTCAACATCCTTTGGCTCTACAGGGATTTGATGGTACGCTCTGAGTATATCGAGTGTTGTGAAAATTTTGCAGTTATGCAACCGGTGTGTGCAGTCTTGAATATGGGAAATGGTGTACCTGTCCGGTAATGTATCTGCGTTCAGCGCCCGGTAATCACCGCAAAGCCTCCATTGTCCATTTTTCTTTGCAACCATATGGAGTGGTGAAGCCCAGCTGCTTTTTGATGCTCTGCATGCACCTTGCTCGAGGAGGTATCGAATTTCCTTTTTGGCCGCAGTAAGTTTCTCCGGCGAAAGTCTTCGTGCCTTTGCATGAACTGGTTGTCCTTTCGTTATAATGTGATGCGTTACTTTGTGTTGAAGGGTTTTTCTAAATAAATTAGGCTCGTTAATGACGCAGTACTTTCTTAACAAATCACGTACTTTGGGATGTGTAACGTTATTGGACATTATGGAAATTGATGTTTTGCTATTTATTATTTGTCCATTGGTATACAAGTTAGTCAGTGGATCTATTAGTCGTTTGCCCTTGAGGTCAACGAGCAATCCGTATGATTTGAGGAAGTCAGCACCAATTATTGGTTTGTCTACGTCTGCCAACACAAATACCCATTTGAATACACGCCTCAGTCCTAGATTAAGTTCTATGGCTTTTTTTCCATAGGTTTTGACACGGGATGAATTCGCGGCGTAAAGACAAAAATTAGATTCGGATGGATGATATTTTTCAAATTTCGAAGCTGGAAGTACGGATATGTCTGCCCCGGTATCTACAAGATAGTGTTTGTGACTGGACCTATCAAATATAAAAAGACGGCTTTGATTTGTGTTGCAAGAGTCAAAGGTTGCCAGCCTTGACCCTTCGCTTAGTTTTCCGACCAGTCAACAAACGAGCAAGGCTTGGTACATTTTCTTGCCTTTGTGCCAAACCTTTTGTGGAACCAACACTGACCTATTTTCTCGCGATTCTTTGAGTTATTCCTAGAACGACTATATGACCTATCCCTTACCCTCTTATTAGTTACCTTAAGTTCATGCAGCTGAGAAGTTAGTGCGTTAATTCGTTTCTCTAGTTCAGCAATGGATGAACTCTTGCCAGTTACCGGAGCTATAAGGGTACTTCCTGTGTTAGAATGCGTTTGTCTATAAGTCGGAGCACGTTGTTCGATCTGGTTTATTTCGAAATTATGTATGTTTTTAGTGGCTTCGATAATTTTGTCTGCTGTTATAGCCATGTGGTCTAAGTCCTCCGTACTCCCTGCTAGTATGGCTTTAACCATGTTTGGTAATCTCTGTAACCATAGTTTTTTAATTATTGTGGGGGAAAACTCGGTCCCAGCTAAAACCGACATGTCGCGTAGTAACTGACTTGGTGTTTTGTCTCCTAAATCCAAACCACGAAGCAACTGCTGCAATCGAGCATCTTCGGAGTCCATCAGTCTGGACAAAACCGCGCTTTTGAGTGCCTCAAATTTTTGCCTAGGCGGAGGTGAAGCTATTACATCACGTACTCGTTGCACTGAGCTAATATCCATGAGTGAAATTGCAGTATAAAACTTACGATCGTCGGACATATTCTTGGCCAAGGCGAATTGGCCTTCCATTGCCGTAAACCACAAATCGGGGCATGTCGGCCAGAATTGTATAGGCTTGTAAGTCACAGAGTCAATTGCAACAGTATCTGCGGTGGTTGGTTGCTCCTGAGGACTTTCGGTTGTAAAGGTGGGAGGTGCTGTGGCTGATGTCATGGTGCCAGTAG
Source organism: Chrysotoxum bicinctum (assembly GCA_911387755.1). Lineage (NCBI taxonomy): Eukaryota > Metazoa > Arthropoda > Insecta > Diptera > Syrphidae > Chrysotoxum > Chrysotoxum bicinctum. Next base: position 206,526,932 of record OU426987.1, on the reverse strand, counting down.
AGTCTTTATTGTCATTCATGTTAGTCGTAATAGGTACTGTGAGTCAGCGTAAGTATGTATATGAGTTTGTAGGTTATTTTCTGCGTGTTTCTAAGTGGAAGCCGATTTACAATAAAATTTTTTATTTTTGTTTGTGCCGAATGCAGTGAAATTTCGATTTGAAGGAAAGTATTATACTTATTAAGATAAAAATACAGATAATAATAAAACTACTAGTGACTTATCTGGATACTTATTCTTCTTGCTGTTGTCTCGGTGCCTTGTGCCTGTGTTGATGTAGGGATTTGTTTCCCGTTGAGGTTATTAATTTTATTGCGACGGGTGCTGTGTGCACTGCCGTTTTCCCTCGTTGTCCAATCGGTGCGACTTGCTAAGGGCACTGTCGAGTTTTCTGGATTGTTGCGACGAGCGCTATGTGCACTGCCGTTGTCCCTCGTTGTCCAATCGGTGCGACTTGCTAAGGGCACTGTCGAAATTTCTGGATTGTTGCGACGAGTGCTATGTGCACTGCCGTTGTCCCTCGTTGTCCAATCGGTGCGACTTGCTAAGGGCACTGTCGTTTTTACTTCTTTTTGCACAGAGTGTTGCGCCCGTTTCTGTGTGCACTGGACTTTGTGAAATGGTTCGATTTCAAACTTTTTGGAAGGGAAAATAAAAAAAATATTTCACACGCGGTGGCAGTCGAATGGAATCAGACGAATGGAATGGCAGACGAATGAAAAATGTGTTTTTTTTTTAACAAAATTTTACGCCGCGCCACGATCACGTCGGGGTCACCACTATGGATTTATAATAAATGCAAAAGACTGTTACGATTATAATCCATTTATTTATCCTCTTAATATCTAATATACAAAAATGATGTTACGTGCGTTTTAAGATTACAAGTTCTTTTTACTTCGACTGCCCCTCGACTCTTTCGATACTCAGTTTCCTCTCAACTTTACGATCACGTATCCTTATCTTTCCGTTCGTTTCTTTTCGTTCTGTCATGTTTAGTTCAGTTTTCGTTAGCTATGTTCGTGTGTGTTGTCTGTTCGTCTTACGTTAGGTTGCCACCACAATAGCTGCGTGGCCACAATGTTAATTTTTACAGAAATTATGTTTTAACATTCACATTCAAGTGATAAAATCATCGATGCTTACAGAGTCAGCATTTATATATGCAAGCTTTTGCGCACGATTTTCTGCGATCAAAATTTTTAAATATCAAAAAAGCACAAGTTTACACATTGAGCACATCTTTTTGTGCATCAAAATTTCGCAATATCGATAAAGTCAGTTACTTGAAAAATCATATGGCCGCAAAAAATGAGTCGTGTAATCAGATCCAGAAATATATAATGTTTATTTTTATCACTGGTAAAACCCGATAACATACCCAAGCAACACATAAACTCTTGGAGAGTACTTCAATAAATGCATCAGGTCTTAACAAGCTATTAGTTCAATCTTTTTAATACCATTTCACCTTATAATCTCCTAATTCACTCTTTAAAAGTGTTCTTTCTGTTATACTATTAATAAAACATCTTTTAAACATCTTAAAGATATTCATGACAAATGTCATTATATTGACTCTCTATATACCCTCTCTATAAAACCTTTTTAAAAGGAGTAATTTTATAATGCTGAAAGAGTTTTTCATTTTAATCTTTCGAATACATCTTGAAGATATTCTGTGGATGTTTTCACTAAAACGTCTTTATGATATCTTAACAGGGTATCTTCAAGTAGTACTATTTTCCTCTTTAGTTGAAAAAAATGTTTTGTTTCACCCGAAATATGTGAATTGTGTAACACTTCCCATGCAATCAAGAGCATATGAAGGAAAAAACTAGCTAAAAAACAACTCAAATATTTAGTTGAATGTGCGCGCAGTTGCATATGATTATATTAAACAGAAAATAGACAGAAACTGATTGTTGTGAATTTTTTATCATTTTCTTTTACTCTTTGCTTACATTTTGTTTGCTCTATTTTCTTTGAATTTGACTAGCATTCGTCCTTTAAAAACGATGAAAATGAAAAAAATAATAAAAATGAAGTAATAACCGACGAAACAGATAGTGATGACTAGGGCAAAAATATGCTTTGAAATATTAGTTTTAATAAAATAAAAATATGTTATTAATTAAATATACCATACATACATATGAACATATGCTTCAATAAAAATTAATTTAAAAATTATTTAAAAATTCAATAAAATTAATTACTTAACGAAGTTAATAAAATACATTTTTAAAGTATCTATTTAATGGCCAATAATTTAAAATCGCATGCTTAGGTATGTATATTTAAAAAAATGAAGTCGACAGCAAAAATAAAGTTATTCCAAATGCATATTTCTTGAAAGTATTAGTGGTTTCAAGCAATTTCATTTTAAATGTAGAGACAACATTTTTTTTTTTGAACGAAACAAAAATGGAATTCTTCGATAATTACGGAGTCTTTTCAGAAATATTATTAAAATCGATTTAGAATCTGAAGGCAAGTACTTTTTTCAATCAATTTTATGAAAATGAAAAACATAAATTAAAATAAAGTGACTAAAGAAGCCCAAAATGAAGAAACAACAGATAGTGATAACTACGGCAAATAAAAGTATGCTCTAAAAAAAAGTTTGAAGCGCTTAACATACATATGTTAATGGTGCATATGCTTTAATAAATTTATTCTTTTTCAATGTTTACAAATAGTAATCAATACTAAATATGTTTAGTTCACCTATTCTACGTGTGCATGGTATGCAAAAATATTCATTTTGGATGAAATATGCAAAAATCTACCCCAACAATTTGTGGTTTGATAAATCATGTAACTGTAAAGGGCTTTCGCGAATAAGTTTTCCTCGGAATATTTCCCGTTTACTAAACTTAGGGTAGGTGAATGATGCTCTAGAGATTCTCTCAGAATTTGTTAGTATCGGAAATAAACTTTCTAGGATAATTAGTTGTTATTACATAGGACTTTCTGTGCGAAAGAAATTTTCTCCGCAAGAACCCGGCAACGCCGGGTATATTACGCTAGTTATCTATATAATGATTAATTATTTTGATAATTATATCAAAACCGGCTGAAGGACAATTTGAACTATATATTTGAGACCAGGATTCTTTTGAAAGATAGTCATTAAGTGCGCCAAAGTTAATTTTTGTTGTTGTATCTGTATTATTGCAGTATTTTAAGCTTTTACCAAGAGTATTTAACAGATCAGGAAACAAAACACCGGTAGCATAATGGTCAGTAATATCCCAATCAAGTACAAAAGGAGTTACTTCTAGATTATTTATAGCGTTGAGAAATATGTGATCAATACAAGTTTTCGAATTTTCAGTTACCCTAGTAGGAACATTTATAATTGACTCAAAGCCCATCGAGGACAGAAGGAGATAATAGTTATCGCTACTAGACGGTTAAACCAAAATATCGATATTTATGTCACCCACAATGCAAGTGTTTTCATTGTTTAATAAAGGTATAATATCTTCGATGTCTTTTAGGAAGACCTCCCTAGCAACAAACTGCAGACAATACAAGCAAACGACATTTATTATAAAAGTATTTAAAATTACCTTAAGTATAATACAGTCGGCACTTTCAAGATTCGGTGTAAAAACATTTTCTATAACAAGTGTATTTTTGACAAAAACAGCTATTCCGCCCGAAGGGTATGTATTATTACAATTTGCCAAGAGATTATAACCCGGCAACCAAAAATTACTTATTTCATGGTTGAATATCCAGATTTCTGATAAAACAATTATATGAAGTAGCTCAACAAAACTATTTTGCAGATAAGAACAAAAAGAATCAAAATTTTTTCTAATGCTTCTAATGTTGATGAAAAATTATGAAATCATTATGACTAGCGTTAAAATTTGAACCGATAAAAATCTCATTACAATTACTACTATTTTCAAGATCAAAAATTTCGTTTGGATTAGGCATAATTAAATTATAAAAATTAAAACAAATAGAGTGACTTAATCTAAGTGATTCAGATCGTTGATGCTCTGAATATATATGATCTTACTACCAGTAGCTCGCCTCATCATGATTCTCCCATTTCTCACCCATAGATACGGTACGCCAATTTAAGGTTTTTATTATTGTTCGAATAAAAATTAAATTTACAAAAAAAATATTGAGCCGTTTTTGAGATATTGAATTTTTCAAAAAAAAATACTTTTTTTTTCAAAATTCAAAAAAATATTTTTTTTTTTAATTTTTGAAATGCAATGTTTTTTAAACTTTGAAGCTTCTCTATAAGAAATTTCATTAAAATCGGTTATACCCATGATGAGAAATTCAAAACTCGAAAAAATCGTTTTATGGAAGTACAGTCAGTAATATCTCGGTTACCGTTATTTTTAGGTAAAGTAATTTTTTTTTCTCATATCTTGTAGATTATATTAAGAAACTTTTATTTATCAAGTTTTAAAAAACCCCATTTTCGAAAAATTGAGATTTCAAAAAAAAAATTTGAATTTTTTTAAGAATCCAAAAAAAATTGTTTAAAAAATTGAATAAACAAAAATATTGAAACTGCTGGGAAGCTTTAACATAAAAAAACGGTAATACCGTTTTTGAGAAAATCAAAAACAAAAAAAAAATGGTTCCAGGGGGTACCAAAAATAACTTTTTTTTGAAAATTTTCCTTAACCATTACGTAGCTTTAACTAAATGCAATATTTAAGTTATTTTTTTTAATCTGTGGGACAGTTTTTGAGAAAAAAAAATATTTATAAAACCCGAAATAAAATTCGAATGGAACGTACTCGTACCACTATTTTTGGTCTTTTAAAAAAAGGAAAAAAACGTATGGGGGGAAAAATTAAAAATTAAATTAAGTTTGACGAAAATCAGCCGAGCGGTTTAGGCTGTAGTCGAACACACCGACAGACAGATAGAATTGTGAGACCTACTTTTTTTCATCTTCGCTATTATCGTAATGTCAACTTTGATCAAAATCTCCTGTTCGAATTTTTTTACGAATGCATAACTTGCCTTATAGTACCTATAAGTCGCAAGTACAAAGGAACTATTTTCACCAACCATGGAATGGTACCTCTAACTCAACGAGCTTATTGTTAATAAACACCATAAGGCCAGACGCGCACATTCAATTTTTAGTTTCGCAACTGTTTAATTGCTAAAATGAAACATATGGGCTTATATGGGACACCGCGCACTTAGAGCAACTCGATTCGAGCAACTAAAAAGTTTGTGTTTTGACACAAACTAAACGATTGCCTTAAATTAATTCGCAACAGTTGAGCTGTTTTCTATAAGCGCAATAGAGAAAAAGAGTGTGAACTTGAGTAAAGAGTTGCCAGTGCGCGGTACTCTATCAACTGGTGATTAAACTTTTTGATTTCGATCACAGTTGCCAGTGCGCGGCTAGCCTAAGAGTTAATAGAATTTTGGCGATCAGTCTGCTGCTGCTCAGGTTTATGTTCTCAGATGCGAAGCAGGTTGGTCATTATGGGATGTACGAGGGTAAATGGAATTACAAAAACAACTTTAAATGTATTATTATTTAAGTGGAAATTTCTCTGGATGAGTGCCATGCGAGCAGCCATAGCCGCCAGTGTTTTTCCAGCGTTTTTGACAAAGCTCTGCCGTAAGGCCTCTACTGAAAATTCAAATTGGACAAAGTATAGTACCTACATATATGTATGTATTTATTGAAAGTAAAATTGCATTTTATGCTTATGAAGATTTGTCTGTAATGATTCAAAATAGCTTTTGGGCTTTAGTCTATAAAAACTGGTAAGTGTTAAGTCTTCTACGAGCTGGCGTAAAATTAATCATCCAATTTTATTTTTTAAATACTTTTTTACTAAAAAGAAAAAAATGATTTTGAATGATGGAAATCTATAATTGGACTTTTACATTTTTTTCTGTTAAGTGAAAAAGATGATATCCGTCCAGTGGCTACCGCCAGTGTGGATATACATTTATGAACGTTTCATCGCACTTTCCATGTCTTTCCGCAAGATTTCCGGTGAGAACTGTTCGCATTTATGTCGAATATTCTCCTTTACGGCTGCGATTGTCTGAAGCTTATTGGCATAATCCCGCGACTTCAAGTAGCCCCAAGGAAAAATATCTGGGATGGTTCAATCGGGCGATCGCTGGCCATGCCAGATCGCCAAAACCAGAGATTACGCGACCAGCAAATGGTTGCTTCACAATATGCGGTTGTCCGTCTTGCTATAACCAGATGTTGACTAAGCCCAGCTCATCCAATTCCACCAGTTATTAGGTTATTAGGTATCATGGCCATGTAGCTTTCGCCAGTAACAGGGACCGTTTTGCTGATGGCGTTCTCAACATAAGGCCCAATCACTTTACTCGACTTGACTCCAGTGGCTTTGATAGAGAGGATGTAAAGGCACTTCGTGCTACACACACGGATTTTTAGTGCCTCAGAAACAAGATTTTGCTTATTTACGTAATCGCTTAAGTGAAAACGCACCTCGTTCGCATAAAATCTTCGTTGTTAAGATTGAAGATTAACAAATGCACAGTTTGCACTTTGTACCGGAACATGTGTAAGTCTTTCACTAAAATTCGCTGTAGGGCTCGTCTGGTGATATCCAAATGCGTGTTTTGTCGTTACGTTGATGTTTCTTCGTTTTCAGCGCAACCCAACCACAGTCGCGACATTCCCGGCCGAATGACCAATAGGATGGCAGTCGCGCCCTGTATGGTCTCCTGTGCTTCCAGTCTGTTCGAGGCGGGTAGCTTAGTGCCGAAATGCTTACCAGTTGCCGCGAAACGATTAGGAAATCGACGTCGAAATTCTCGCTCCGTCAACACCACCGACCGATTATTGATCAAAAAAATCGACACAATCATTCCAAGCTCTTTGGGGGTATAGGGCTCATTTAATGGTCTGTTAGTATTCTGCAGCTGTCTAGTTCACAAATGTCAAATATGATCGACGTACGACACACGCCATTTGTAAAAATTATAACTTCTTCCGATAGGGTGATTAATTTTGCTCTACCTTGTACTTACCTGATTTTTTCAGTAAGTAGTATTATGTAGTATTTGTATTTAAAAAAAAATACTTTAGAATTGATATCTACAATGTTCTGCGTAGTGCACTTGAGTGGTTAGGTTACTCCATTGGTTCATCATCATGAGATCGCCGCCGCCGCCGGTCTCCATTAAAAGGAACCATGTACATCTTAGAAACTCTGTCCCACTCGATGTTTATGAAAACACCTCGAACACTTGTTTTTAATAATTCCAATAAGCACTGGCTAAGTAAATCAATGGCTGATGGTAACATGGTTGCCCTAAACCTCCTTAGTACAAGTTTTAAGTAGTTGAAAAGGAAAGAAAATGGAGTGGAATCGAAGGCCTATCATTGTAGCTGTATAAGTCTTATATATTTTTCCAGTGCCACATGCTGTCGGTAGCTGACTTTGAATTTTTTAAGACTGTGATTCTATTTTTTGAGAGCTTTCTGACACTCGGTTCTGTTCCTAATTAGAATATCTTTATTTTCTTCTAATTTCGATTTTCAATACATGACACTTTTGTTTGAAAAAAAAGCGTTTGGAACTCGGAACACTCCACAGTTAACGTCGTCTAATGATATCCTTGCAAAGGAACTCTTGGGAAAAAGCAGTCCGAGAAAAGATACAAGAGACGACCCTTTGTTCATATCTCAAGTTAACAACCTGTGCAGCAAAATAATCGGAACCAGGAGTTCTTAGAAAAAAATAAAAAAAAACACTCCTCGAACTTTCTAAAAACTATTGAAACTTTCTTTTTCTTAAGCAAGAACAAGCGGTAAAGTGAATATTTTAATCTCACATCCTTCATTATTATCATTTAAAGGAACGAATATTAGTAAGAATGACGGTACACTTCTCGAAGTGAAAATATCTTACCATCGTTACTCTTATTATACTATATAATTATTGGATACAAAATTGCCAGGACGTAGTAAGGAATACTTTGAGCTTTTCTTGGCATGTAGTTCTCTTGAATCAAGATATCAATTTTTCTCCGAAATGTAAAACTATCTGCCCTATATATATAAATCCACCTTTACTTAAAGCAATATTGTTATTGTTGCTTTCCTGGATAACTTTCTTCTTTACTTCGAACTGAAGATGTGCTAGTCTATGGCTGTGTTGTGTTCCTTATAATTTTTTGCATTTTTCTTTTTCAATGCTCAACAACCCACGACGTAAAATATGAAGTACGTTATTGTAGAACTTTGTATCGTGAATCCTGAATCCTGACAGCTAAAAAGAGCATTATCTTTATTTTTACACCCGCCTTTGCCAGACTTCCTTATCCTTTCTTTATAATATGTCGATTGTCTCGGGCTGTATGTTTTTTTACAACTACTCTAATATTCTTTGGCTGTACCTACTCACTTTAGTCTATACTCACATTTTAGACTCTTGGCAGCCCTTGTAATCCAGTTTTGATCCAATTTCTCGTTAGTTTTCAATTTTTTTTTTTTTTTTTTTTTTTGACTAAAAGCTTGCCAAAGGGATATAACAAAGAGACCTCTTACTATTATAGAACTATATGAGTATTCTTTCTTTGGAATGAAAGTCGCATCTGCTTTGTGAAAATGAATATCAAACTTGAAAAAAGTATTGTTTGAAGTGAAATGGAAGTGGATCTAAATTTTTTGTTGTTGCTATTTTGTGAGCATTTGGCATGATGTCATCATTTCCTGGATGTCCTGGAAAAGGATACACTTTCTTGGTTTAGTTTTTTTGTATTTATACTTTGGAAGCGACATGTTTTCATGTTTTGAATTGTATCTTTTGACTTCTACTCGTTTTACAGTTTTAATTCAGGCAGTTTAAAGCTTTAAGTTTAGTTCTGTATTATCGTGTTCTACCTACAAATAAAACATCATTTTAAAATTTTCGATAGGTAAGAGACTTTATAAGTATTGAAAATATGACAAACGGGTAGTTTAAGGAATTCACATAGTGGAAAAACTTTCAGGTGATACGAAAACAACCATTATTATGGATCCAAACAATGCCTTCCGTCCACACACATATTTTTACTTGCGACTTATAGGTACTATATAAATCAAGTTATGCATTCGTAAAAAAATCGAACTCGAGATTTTGATCAAAGTTGACATTACGATGATAGCGAAGACTAAAACAGTGGGCAATTCTGTCAAACTTGGTAGATATGGGTTTTAATTTTCCCCCCACACGTTTTTTTCTTTTTTTTTTTAAGACCAAAAATAACGGTACCTGCCATGCGAATTTTTTTCAAAATTTTATAAATATTTTTCTCAAAAATTGTCCCACAGATTTTCTAAAAAAAAAAATTCAAAAAATTTAATTTAGTTAAACCTAGGTAATGGTTGGAAAAAATTGTTATTTATGGTACCCCCTTTGGAAATATTTTTTTCTGTTTTTGATTTGCTCAAAAACGGTACGACCGATTTTGATCATTTTAAAGCTCTCCGGCAGTTTCAATATTATTGTGTATTCAAATTTTCAAAACAAATTTTTTTGGATTTTTAAAAAAAAATTTGGAAAACTCAATATTTCGAAAACCCCATGTTCGATTCTTTCAAGACTTGATAAATAAAAGTTTCCTAATACAATCTACAAGATATCAGAAAAAAAAAATTATTTTATCTAAAAATAACGATACCCTCCATACAAATGTTAAAAAATGGTTTTCGAAAATCGTATTTTTCTCGAAAACTGTTCCGAGAATTTTGGCAAAATTTTTTTCTTTCGATTAATTCTTACGATCTATAATTTAATAAAAAAAAATTGAAAAAAAGATATTACTGGCTGTACCTACAACCTACCATAGAACGATTTTTTCGAATTTTGAATTTCTCATTATCGGCATAAGGGATTTCAATGACATTTTTTATTATAAAGAAGCTCCTAAAAAGTTTAAAAAACATTGCATTTCAAAACTTAAAAGCAAATATTTTTTTAATTTTTGGAAAAAAAGGTCATTCTTTTTTTGGAAAATTCTATATCTCAAAAACGCCTTAATATTTTTCTTGAAAATATAATTCGCAATCGAACAATAATAAAAACTTAAAGTTGAAGTACCAAAATTTTTTCTTAAAAATGTTTTAAAAATTTTGTACATAAAAGATTATTTTTTTAAGGAACCACTACAACGACTTATAATTTGTGTTCCTGCATAGATTCATATTCTTCTGTTTTTATCTCTTACTACTAAAAGAACTTTAAAAATTCATTTTATACTTGTGAACAGTTTTCTTTAATAGCATTCCTTTTTAAAATTCCTAGTCTATTACATATAGGAGCAAGTTCGTGCGACCCACTGGTGCATTTTATTTCTTACGCGGTCCCCACACTGGGGTGTGGCATACCCAAAACATAAATAATTTAAAAAAATTTAGTTTTTTTACTGCATTCGATACAATCTAGCGAGCGATGCTCTTCGCATATTGGCTTTCGACATGTCAGCCAAGCTCTTTTGGTTTTTCTGTCTGTCACAGAAAGTACACCGAACATATTTTTCAGAATCATTGTCCGAATCATCACCGGCGAATAACATAGACCGAGAGCCCACAGCAATTTTTGGGTGTGATTGATTACAAAAAATAATAAGCATAATTAGATAGGCCTTTTATAGTTATTTATAAATGTGAACGTCTTGCATAATCTAATGGGCGCAATAGTGCATTAAAATGCATCAAGTATGCAGTTCTTTTCAAATTCTAAAAAATTGGGATACAAAATTTGCCATAACTTCAAAATGAACAGCTAAGTGCCCTGATTGCAAATATCGAGGTTCAAGACGTTTTGAAGGTGGCCTTCTTAGTGCTAGAAATAGCCTATTCTTATGGCGTCTGGCAGGCAGAAGGCTGTCTGTAAAACGTCTTGGACCTCGATATTTTCAATCAGGGGGCTTAACTCTACATTTTGGCAAAGTTGTTATCACAATTATTTGGACTTGGAAAGAACTGCATACTTGATGCACTATTATGCACTATTGCTCCCACTAGAGTATGCAAGACTTTCACATTTGTAAATAACTATAAAAGGCCTATCTAATTTTGCTAATTATTTTTTGTTATCAATCACACCTAAAAGAACAAAATGAAGAAATCTAAACGATCTGCCTTAAGGATCTTCTCTAACAGAATAGAAAAGACTAAAATTTGATGGGTTCACTGGTCAAGTTTTTAAAACCTTTCGAATTGGGCATAAAAAAAACTTACCAAGTAAGCCTATCAAATTTTAGTCAGTAATGATTAAATAATAAAATTTCTCTATTATATTGTAGCTGTTTCAATATTATTCTACTTTAAATATTCGGTTTTAAACCTTCATGAAGTAAGAACTTGGCGTCCTTTTAGATCTCAGTACTTGATCTCAGAACTTGGCTCTTTTTTTAACATTTATGTTTTTGGTCTGATCTCACTCCTTTTTGCATAGATTTTAATATTTTGCCATGTCAAAATCTCGAAAGATATGGAAAGATAGAAGGGTGGAATCTACCTAGTTTATAGCTTCCTATTTCTTTTCGTATATTTTCTTTTTGTTATTGGTTGCTTTGATTTGCGCTTCAATTATTTCTTCTTGTCCTGGCAAGATACCTAACACTAACATAGCTACCTTAATTACAGCAATCGGAAGTGCTCCATATAAATTAAACATTGTCTCAGAAAGTGGGCGGATACCAGGCCCCCTTAATGGAAAACCCCAATTTTTATTTTTGGTCCTTTACCGTTGTATCGAATTTCATTGTTCTACTGCAATCGGGAGGGTTCCATATATAATTTACATCAGTTCTGAAAAAGTGGGCGGATACTACGTCCCTGAATGGAAAACCGCTAATTTTATATTTTTTTGATTTGTATGCAATTTAAGCCCCACCGTTTTACCCAATTTCAGCGTTTTACAGCAGTGTGAAGTGCTCCATTCAAGCAACACCAATTCGGATAAAGCGGGCGGATACCTCGCCCTCTGAATGGAAAACCTCAATGTTTAAATAACGCAAAGATCAACGGACTTAAGACGCAACCTTGCGGGACACCGGTTTCGCATTTAAAAAACTAGATACATTTTTACCGTTCTGTACAGCTATGGTCATACTACCTAGAAGTTCTTCGTAGATTTTGATAAATTTAGTCGAAATTCCGATCCCTGCAAGTTTATAAATTTATAGATTTTCGGTTAATGGTGTCAAATGCTGCCTTCAGATCAGATCGCACCAGGGATTTCTGAACTGGGTTATTTCACACCGCCGAGGCAATGGGCTTCCAAGATCATGCGATTTGCCCCCGTTAGGCTTCTTATTGTGAAGTTTTCTTAAGTCGTAGGTCTATGCCAAGAAACCACAAACCATCCCTAGCCTGGAAGGTATAATCACACCATTGGTCAAATTTGCGAAAGAGTTATAGATAATTGAACGTTTCGCATCCCTTCCAACCAGCGAAGCCGTAACGCACATTTGAATGATGTTGTATTCCATGCAAAAGAACATACATAGGCCTACTGAACAAACACAAACTTTTAATAATATACCCTCACAGTTTAATTTACTTAATGTTAAAAATAGAAAACTCTTGATGAAAAACCCTTTATAAAAATCGATTTGTATTTGGTTGAATGGTAGAAGCAAGGCCTACTACATGCTCATAGTTTAGTTTGGCTTAAATAAAAAATCGTAAGTAGAGTCATGTGTATTATATCCATCAACAACCAAGTCCTTATTTAACTTCGAATGGCGGCTTCGCAATAGAAATAGTGTCAAAGATAGAACCCTGGTGTGAAAATAAAATAGAGTTTCGATGTAAACCAGCAACAACAATATTTATAAACTCAAAGAAATCGGTTGATAGCTCATTTAAAAAATGCTTAAGACAACAACATAAAATGGAAATGGTGGACTTCTTTCCTTCGAAACACCAGAAGGAGCAGGGAAAACATTCCTCAGTAATTTGATATCGGAGTCGATACGAATGCAGAACTGGATTTCACTCGCAGTGGTATCTTTCTTGAATTGTATCAACGTTATTGTACGGCAGAACCAATGCGCACTCAGCACTCAAGGTTACATTAGATTTGTACCAGACAGAAACACCCACGAACTTCCAACATCAGCATAAGCTCACGGTCAAGAGTATCATATTCTGACGAATGCACAAATCGCCCGAAGCGCTTGACCGATCTATGCGGGATTTTCCAAGAACTAACCAACCGATGAGAGGCGCTTATATTCTAAATTATTATTAGTAATTTTCGCCAAACTTTATCTATAATTCCCTGACTGATACCTTCAAATGATCTGAACACAATCTTAAAGTCCTCATATCTTTGGAACCAAATAGAGAAAATCACGCTATCGACCAGCATGCATGTGCGTTAACTGCAAGACCCGTCTGCCGAAATATTCTAAAAACATCCAAAATTTGGATATCAGAGATGACAAAATTTAACTGAATTCAACAACTGATCGCCCACTAAAGAAATTTCGTGCTCGCCAAAATTCCGTCAAATGAAACTGAATATTAAAGCCGTTGTCTCATGTCTCACAACCAACTACAAAGATCCGGATTGGCTATACGACCGTGTAATTTTGGTACCAAAAAGTCAACAAGCTTATAGCATATTCAATTGAAACTACCCAGCGAAACAGTCATACACAGATCGATCGAAGTAATGGATGAAGATCAAGCCTTCAATTTATTATCCGATTGAATTTTGAAACTGATCGAAACCACCCAGAATTCTACAATACGTACATATTAACAACGAAGGTCGAATCACAGGTAATGCTTATTCGCAACTTAAACACACTAAAGTTGTGCAGTAGTACTAGATTAATCATCAAAAAATGGTCGCCAAATTTAATGGAAGCTCCAATCATCGGTGGCAAAGGCGAAGAAGTAATGACTCCACGCTTATGATTTTCAACGATTTGATATTTCATCCCCTATCTCCCGAGTAACCTCTTGTGGAATAAGTCACTTTTTTGACTAGTAACCATCATAAAGTTGAGTTCTATTGAAAAATGAAATGAAATCAAATCTTTGATCAAAAATGAAAAATGTCTGTTACTGATGCACCTGGGCTCCCAATAGGTAATTCTATATTAAGTTCCATTATACCGAACCAACCATCGCGAAAAGCTACCCCTACTATGATTATTGTATCCTTTACAGGTGATCCTATAGGTGGTGAAAATTTAAATTGGAAAAAGCAAAGTTGGCAAACACAAAATCCCACAACAATCGACAGTATCTAGGTCCCTAGTTATTACTATGCCACGATGTGATGATATACAGTAGGATAGCTAACATGTCAAAGTCGGACAAAATTCAAAAATAAATTAAATAATGAATGTGTGTTTATTTTATGAATCAAAAGACATGTTTACAATTTTATGGTCAAGCTTTATTTGTAACATTTTAAGGTTTTTTAAGACAAAAATGCAAGTTAAAAGTTTTATCTTAGATTTAAAGATACACAAATATATAATTATAAAAAGTGGATGGGTCATGGGTTCATTATTCATTTAAGAATGTATCCTTAAACTATAAGGAAAGTCAATTGCAAAAATACGAGTTTCGTACATGTTCTCTTGATTGATCAATTTGATTTCTATTCTGCCCCACTGTAAGATGACTCTAATCGAAGTTATAGAACCGCTCTAGTTGGAAACAAAATATTTGCTAACGGAAAAAGCTCAGCAACCATGCAACAACTACATAGGAAATGCTTGCCTTCCGGAAGATTTCGTCTTCAATAGTCCACTACCTACTGCTAGAAACACCGAAGATCAACATCACGAATTTCAACATGAAAATCGCGAAATACCACTATAAATCCTTATTGGGGGCGGGAAGCATCAGGAGCAGTAGCGCCAGCAATGCTAATGGAAGTGCAACGTTTAAAAGCACATCAAAGAGAATAGTTACGGAGCTGGTGGCAATTTTTTTGGAGCATCTAATCAAAAAAAAATCTGAACTGAAACTAAAAACATGCCAATTTATAACAATTATAACAGTTTATTGCTAAAAAGGTATTCGAGTGTAAGTACGATTCCCGTGGCTAATCTGATGTATACCCGAAGTATTCATCTAACCATCAAGTGGAGGGTCCTGATTCTATGGTTTTAGAGTACTGATAATCAAAATTAATTAAGTCGCTTTTTAAATAGAAACTTTGTATAAAAGTTCAAATCAAGAGTTGTGGCCCTTCCAAGAAGGATCAAAATATAATTCAAAAATTAAAAATTTTAAAATGGCAAGAATTATCTAAACTTTATTTTTCCATCAGCACTCTAACTAAACCTGCTATGGTGATGAGAACGAACGGGGACGATGCATCATCAGCACTTTAGAGTGCCCGAGCCAGCAAGAGGAGCCAATATTAAACTAGCTGCAGAAAAAAAAACAATTTGGCTGCTAAAGGCGAGCAAAAAAAAAAAAATTCATTACAACAGACATCAACAGCAAGGATAACAACAACACCCGTGGTTGCACCACCAAGGCCATTTCCAAACGTATCCAAGAGTCTTTAAGTCCTGGTACTTGAATATATATCCCCTAATGTCTGTGCACTGTTATATGTATATAGATTCATGCTGGTATCTTCTTGTACAGAAGTATACACAGAGGTTATTCTATACGCATCAGGTTTTTAGAGCCACTGGATAAACTTTTTCTATCCGTATACAAAAAATAGAAAAAAAGAAACATTTTAATGGCCGCTGGGAGAGGAAACAATTGTATACGACGCTACAGTAATGGACAATTGAACAGCATGTACAACAAGAAAGGTATACATTATACAACGAATGCATTTATCTTTTATCATAAGAGAATTTTTAAAAATCAGGGTACATATAACTTAAGACTCTGAAATCGGTTAAAATTCTAGGACTTACCGGTATAGCCAAGATATTATCTGAGAGGTATGGTAAATGTCAAAAAGTTCATTTAATTTGATATTTCATTCAGAACTTTCGCGATATGTATGTGATATCTCCAAGGCTTGATCGCTTTTTCAGAATTCTCTTGGCGGCGGTCGTGACACCTCCCTCATGAAATTGTGTCGGCTTTGAAAACTACACGGTCACATATACATTGGTTCTATTCATTGAGTTTATCTGACTATATTTTCAGTTCAAATTGATGACATCACTTATAACTGAGTTCCTTCCAAATTGAAAATTTATCAACCTACGGCCTACGGAGAGGCATAGATGCTTCGTACATTGTAAAATCAACATCAACACTGCTCTCACGTGGAATGGAAATTCCAAAAAATGTAAATTTTATATCCTTAAATGTCATTCCGATTGCTTGCATTAGATAGAAAAATTGTGTTAACCCTCCTACTCGTATCAGGGCCTCTTTAATAAATTATAAACATTTTAAACACTCCAATATAACTTTATTTTCGCTCATGCTTAAATGAACAGACACAGGGTAAGTTCAACACAAAATTATGTTAAATTAATCACGTAACAATTTTTAACTTGCGTTTTAGGTACCTTAGGGAAAGTTTTGCATTTGGAAAAAATCGACGTCGAGATTTTGATCAAAGTTGACATGTTACGATGATAGAGAAGACAAACAAAGTGGGTCCGGCAAATCCGTCCGTCCGTCTGTTTGTCATTACCTCTACCCTAGAGGAGGAATAGAAGTTTGTTTTTATCTCCAAAACTAACGATAGCTGCCATACAGCCGTTACGCAAAATCTTATTTATCTCGAACAGAGCTCTAACGATTTGGATAAAAATAAAATGCACGACTGGGTCACACGAACTTGCTCTTTTGTAAAAGACTAGGAATTTTAAAAATGATAGAGAAAACTGTTCATAAGCATAAAATTAATTTTTTTAAAACTCTTTTAGTACGAGTAGCTAGAGATAAAAACAACAGAATACCCTCTGATTTCTTAAGAAAATATGAATTTATGCAAGGACAAACATTTTAAGTGGTTGTAGTGGTTTCTTGAAAAGATAAGCTTTTATAAACAAAATTTTTAAAACTTTTTTAAGAAAATATTTTGGTACACCAACTTTAAGTTTTCATTAATATACGAATAAAAATTAAATTTCAAAAACATAAATTCGATATCTCAAAAACATTTACCCGTTCTTTTTTTTTTAATTCAAAATGTATTTTTTTTAATTTTTGAAATCCAATGTTTTTCAAAAATTTTAGAAGCGTTTTTATAAAAAATTTCATTAAAATCAGCTATGCCGATAATGAGAAATTCCAAATTCGGAAAAATGGTTCTATGGTAGCGGTAGGTACAGTCGGTAATATCTTAATTTCAAAAAATTTTTATTGAACCGTTTTCGAGAAAAATTACGACTTTAGAAAACTATTTTTTAACATTTCTACGGTGGGTACCGTTATTTTTAGGTAAAATAAAACTTTTTTTTTTTCACATCTTGTAGATTGAATTAAGAAACGTTTATCTGTGAAGTTCAAAGAAAATTGAGATTGGGGTTTTTGAAATACATATTGAGTTTTGAAAAAAAAATTTTTTTTTTTAAAATCGCCAAATATACAATACTATTCAAACTTTTGGCAGCTGTAGCATAAAAATGATTAAAATCGCTTGTACCGTTTTTGAGGAAATCCAAAACAAAAAAGGTGGTTCCAAGAAATTTTTCGGACCTTTTTTTTAACAATTGGCTTCTTTTAACTAAATGAAATTTTGTGTACTTTTTTTTTAAAATATGAAACAGTTTTTGAGGAAAAAAAATTATAAGATTTTGAAAAAAAAATCGTACGGCAGATATCGTTATATTTAAAGTTTAAAAAAAAAGAAAAAAATGATATCTACCAAGTTTAAATAAAATCGGCTGAGCCATTTAGGCTGTAGTTGAACAGACAGACCGAATGCCTTATACGAGTAACTATAGTACGTACCATGTATGTACATATGTACCATGGTATGTATGTTATATAACGGTTTTTTGATTTCCGATTCTCTCATCAACGGCTCTAACGATCTTGACAAACATTTTCATATGGATAAGCTTGTTTGTATTTGAAATAATATTGTGTATAAACATTTTTGAAATATTTGTTTTGGATGTTTGAAAAAAAATTTTGTTTGTTTTTTGAAAAATCAACATCTTGAAAGCAATGAACGATTACTTATTGAAATTATTTTCTAAAATCTGTAGCGTAAACCTCTTTTAACTACAGGTTTCGTGGGTTGAAGATCCTTAGTTTAAACTTTAGAAAGTTTGTAGATTGTCAATTTCAAATAAAATCACGTTTGTATTTTAATAAACATAAATTAGTTTTGACAGTTTTATTTAAAAAAAATTTTAATGTAAAGAAAAAATTAATATTAAGGAACAAAAGAAAATAATTAAAATTTCAAAGTTAAGTAATTAAATAATCAAATAAGGTGGCACGATTTAATGTGCGAGTTTTAAAGACGGAGGAGAACCCGTCCGTTAAATAAACTCTCAAATTAAACTTATCACCGATGTGCAAAACAAAAGCACTAAATTATTTAAGAAAGTATTATAAATCAGGGTTTATGTTATTAAAAGCGGAGGAGGAAACCCGTCCGTTGAATAATAAACATTAACACAAGAAATATTCTCAAAATTCAAGTATGATATTTTTCTGTCTGAACAATGGATTACCCGACTGTCCTAAGTGAAATATCAGACGAGAATGAAAATAAATCGACTGAAACTCTCCTTTTATACTTTTTTGTTTACTCTATTGTCAACTTTGTTATTTTATTTTTTATTATTTAGAAGTGAGTTTCTTTGTTATTTTTAATTTTTAATATATAAAAGCTTTAATTTTTATTCTTGCCACCTTAATTTTACAAAAATAATAGGTATAAGAATAAAATAAAAGAATAATTAAATAATATATGATGTGCTACAAATCTATATTATTTAATACTAAAAATTGACACCCGAATTTTTTAGAAACATTTTAAGAAAATTTCTTATATAGGAAATTAATTTAATAATAAAACGATTTTTAAACTTTGTTTGCATAAATTCAGGCTTTTCTATAAATCAGACGAAAATTTAATGCATTTAATTTTCTTTTACATGATAGCAAGTACGTGAGATCTAGTCGTGAATTTTATTTTTGATTCACGTACCAAATGACCATATAAAACTCAACACAATCTGAAATAATATTTAAATTTACAAGGGACAATTCATCGCCCTAGTGACACAAGAAGGTAACTACATTTTTTACGATTTTGGACTGGGTATGCTACATTTTTTAAAATATAGCATTCTATATTGTGGCAAAAAATTGTACCTCTTAGTGAAGTAGCTTAGAAGTTACCACTTGCCGTATCAACATTTTTTTCAAAATAATTCGAAGCAAACAAACGTATGCGGCGTTACGTTTCTATGACCCAAATTCTAGAAATTTGAATGAAGATACGTTTCTATAGAAATGAGCTTTAACCGTTTAACCTGCACTTGTACTTCAAATTCAACAACTAATTGTCATGTCATCAATTAAGATTTGATTAAGCTTTTGTTGATATTGAAGTCGATACAGTTAACAGCGTTGGTGAAGAGAACGATGCTACACCAGAAAGAAAGCGAAAGCTTGATCCCAAACCGTGGAAAAATAATATTCGAAAGACTTTATTTCAATCGGGTAAGAAGTCATATGTGTCAATCCGTTGGAAAAGAGTCAAATCGCAAAGTGTACAACCCAAATACTGTTCAAAATGCCCCAGAAAGTGTAACACTTATTTTGACGAAGAGGCAAGGCATTATTCGCATACAACTTTCTGGGAAAAGCTAAGAGACACCAAAAAAACAGATAGAATATCTTATTTCGTTGATCGAAGAAATACAAAAAAGTCAGTTAGAATTCCAGCTCAACATTCACGATGACGACGTTCGAACACAAAGTTGTTTTTCCTAATTAAAAATGGTCTACAAATTCAAAGGTTTTTCAACGTTACATTCAACGTTTTTCAAAAATTTTTAAGAAATATAGTAAGAAATAAATTAGATTGTAACGTTGTCGCATTTGCACTGGCCTAGTGTAAATGCGAAAGTCATATTTAATAAAAGACGTTTCGCAGTTTACAAGCTGACCGTATACAAGTTGGAACCAAAGAAGGTACCTGTTTAATGTGGCATGAGGGAATGGCTAGAAGAGGGCCGAACGAAGTGGCATCATGTCTTTATAATTATGTACATATTTTAGGTGACTGGGTCGTACAACTGGGTCGTACGACTGGGTCGAACGACTGGGTCGAACGACTGGGTCGCACGACTGTTATATGACAGGTATGATGGAACACAAACAGTTATCACCAGAAATCTTGCGGAGTCATGGAAAATTCGAAAAACTTCCACAAATGTATATCAACATTGGCGGCAGCCACTTGACGGATATCATCTTTTCAACTTAACAGCAGAAAAAAATTGGAAAGGTCCAAATAAAGATTTCCAAACTTTCAAATCAAATTTTCATCGACACCCCCTTTTTGTCCCTCCTTAATTTCATCGCTCGAGTTGTGGTTAACTTTATAAGGGCTCTTGAACGAAAACAAATTAAAAAATTAAACTATTAAAATAAAAAGTTGGCAGCTTATATTTGATCAACATACAACTCAATTCAAGTTGATCTTTTTTTTGTCCGGTGTAGTACGACTGGGTCGTGCAACTAGGTCATACAACTGGGTCGTACGACTGAGTCGTGTCCCTGGCTTAATGGATATATGCTTTGACTCGTCGAAATTTTGGTGCAATCCAGATCATCCAAAAGTTTATTTGTAAGAATGTTTGGGCATTTGTAAAAAGTATTGAAATACCACTTCGTCTTAATGTTTAACGCTCGTCCCTAATGACACTCCCTTTGCTTGCTCTTTCACGGAAGCTAATCTTCTAGCGAGTCAGTTTGCTAAGAATGCTACACTCCAGGAAAGTTTTATGAACCCTCCAGTACTGGAGCGCGTTAACCGTTGAATGAGACCAATCTTCTCTTGCTAAGCCTTGGAAGATCTTGTCATACATAAATCAGCTGTCCCAGATAGTATCCCCGCCATTATTCAGAAGAGTTGTTCTTTCAAGCTGGCAAAACTACTACGAAAATTTTTACATCTGTCCTACTCTACAGGTTTATCTCCAAGTGAATGAAAAACTGCATTTGTCCAACCTGTTCCTAAAAAAATCGAATCTTTTCTCGTCCAATTGCAATCACTTCCTGCTTTCCAAGGTCATAGAAACGCTGATCGATTTTCAGCTCAAAAACCATCTGGAATAACGAAAGCTTCTTAATGACCAGCAGTAAGCAGCTTTCGTAGCAAAAATCCCACTGGTGATTTGATGGTCTCACCGAACAGTACAACAAATTTAACATCGTTTTGGTGATAGTGAGATTATTGCACTTGATATTTCAACAGCATTTAATAAAATCTGGCATCAAACTCTCTTATCGAAAATGCGTGCCTTCGATTTCGATGACTCTTTTCTTCGATGGACTAGAGATTATTATTCGATTAGTTCAATATAATTTGTAATGATATATAACATAACTATACATATAGTCATGTCAAGTATAAGAGCTACTTCATGTATATGACATATAAGAATTGTAAGTCAGTTGGTAATAAAGACTCATACATAATACTTCGTCTACTTAATACATGGCGCAGTCGGTTTTTAAGAATCATTGAACGAAAAAATGTACATATATAAGCGTGTATGAATTACTAGAAAAAAAAAATTCACAATGCTAATTATTTAAATTAAAAAAAAAAAAAAAAAAAAAAAAAAAATAAGAAATTAATTACAAAGTTTCAATCTCTACATCAGTGTAAGCGCGCTGAGTAAAATTCTTGCTGCATGGGAAAAGCTAAAACTAACCTTAAATTAAAGCTACCTAGGCCTCGTGGCCGCCCTCCTAAAAACGTACGACTTGTATATATTTCCGAGAATATGGACTTCGTAAAAAAAATTAATGAGCTTAACCTGAGCTCAGGCAATTTAGCAGAAAATTGGCAAACTTTCTACAGAAATTTCGAGGTATTTGCAACTGCGATTGAAGTCGAAAAAAAAAGTGATGTTGTTCAAGTCGCTGTATTCTTAAATGCGGCTGGTGAGGAAGCTACAGAAATCTTTCAAAATGTGCTGAAACTTGATGTTGGAGACCGAACGAAGCTCAAACCTGTAGTTGATGCATTCAAAAAATTTTGTATAGGTAAAACAAACCAAGTGTATGAAAGTTTTGTTTTTCACACGAGGAACCAAGGTCAAAATGAACCGTTTGACATCTTTTTGATGGATATCAAAAAATTAGTTCGCAAGTGTGATTTCAATGATGCCGACAGAATGGTGAGAGACAGGATAGTTCTTGGAATCAACGATAAGAACCTGCAAAAACGTTTACTCGAAACCGAAGATCTTTCATTAACAAAAGCAATTGAAATGGCACGATCTTCTGAAGCAACAGCTAAGCAGATGGACCAGATGAACAAAGTTGAAGGAGCTCCAGTAGACGCAGTGAAATGCGAAAATAGGCCCAACCTAATAGATAAGAATAAATCAGTTTTATCAAATAAACAATTTGAAAAAAATAATTTTTATAATTTTAGATCAGCAAATGTCAAATCAGATAGCCAAATTGATTGTATGCGGTGTGGAAGAACACATGTAAGATTATCTTGCCCAGCTTATCGGAAAAAATGCACGAGGTGTAATAGACTCAATCACTTTGCAACAGTTTGTAAGACTAAACCGGTTAATGAAGTCAATGTTGATAGCAATGAGGTGAGCGAAGACTTTTATATTGACACCATTGCAAACAGTCATAAAGTAACTAGCCCGTGGCTAGAAACCATTAAAATTAAAAACAAAAATGTAACATTTAAGTTGGACACGGGGGCAATGGTCAATATATTGCCAGCTAAATATATAAAAGATTTTCCGGGTACAATTATTTCTCGAAATGACTCCAAGCTATCAGCTTACAACGGGACTGAAATTAAAACGTTAGGTACAGTTGAACTAGAGTGCGAGGTTGGTAATAAAAAGGCAATTATAGAATTCTTTGTCGTTGAAGACGATAGAGTTCCGTTGTTGGGGCTAGAAACTTCCATTAATTTAGAATTTATCAAAAAAGTTAGTGAGGTAAACAAAGATAAAGAATCGAAATCTGAGTTAGTAAAAAAGTATAGAAAAGTGTTTTCTGGTCTAGGTTGTTGCTACAAGAATTTTCATATTGAAATAAAGGAAAATACAACACCTGTTGCTAAGCCAGCGAGGCGTATTCCTTTGTCTTTGAAAGATCCACTGAAAAAAGAACTAGAAAGGTTATGTCAAATGGGAATTATCGAGCGCTGTGAAGGATCGAGTGAATGGGTTTCAAACATTGTTATCGTGGAAAAACCCAATAAACTTAGGATATGTTTAGATCCAAAATACTTGAACATGTCAATTAAAGAACAATTTCACGAGATTCCTTCATTTGAACAAATTAAAGCCCAATTCGCAAACAAAAAAGTTTTTTCGGTTTTTGATATAAAAGATGGATTTTTTCATATCGAACTAGATGAACAGTCAAAAAATTTATGTACGTTTAGCACTCCTCTTGGTACATATAGGTATATGAAGCTTCCATTTGGTCTTAAAACGGCCCCAGAGATTTTTCAAAAAATCAATGAACAAAATTTTGCAGGCATCCCCAATCTTAGTATTTATATCGACGATATAGCTATAGCAACAAAAAGTATGGAGGAGCATGATCGAATAGTGGATCTAGTGTTAAATAGAGCTCTAGAAAAAAACATAACTTTTAATTTAGATAAAGTACAATATAAGGAAAAGAGTATAAAGTTTTTAGGTCATATATTCAGCGAGGATGGCATTGCACTAGATGATGACAGGGTGCATGCGATTCAAGACCTTAAAGCGCCAAAATGCAAAAACGATTTGCAAAAGCTTTTAGGTTTTATTAATTACGTGAGGGAGTATGTACCTAATTTGTCTGAAATATCAAATCCGTTGCGAGAACTTTTAAAAAATAATGTCTGCTTTCAATGGAATGGCGTTCATGAAAAATGTCTTCAACAAATAAAAGATAGCATCATAAGTGCCCCAATTCTTAAACCATTTGATGCAAACGAGATGATTACCATACAGGCCGATGCTTCTCTAAATGGACTTGGTGCATGCCTTCTACAAAATGGGAGACCAGTTTCATTCGCCTCCTGCAGCCTTACTGAAACGGAGAAGCAATATGCGAATATTGAAAGAGAGTTTCTTGCTGTAGTATTTGCATGTAATAAATGGCATTTCTTAATATACGGCAGAAACATTAATGTAGTAACCGATCATAAACCACTATTAGGAATAATGAAAAAAGAATATAGTAAAATTCCATCTCCAAGGCTACAGCGAATGAAGCTTAAATTAGAAAAATATTCTTTGAATTTTAAATATTTGCCTGGAAAGCAAATGGTTCTCTCTGATCTATTGTCACGGAATCCCAGCTCTCTCAAATTTAATAAAAACGAAATTAATGGCCTTCATGAGGTAATTCACACTATAAATATAAGCTCTGAAAAAAGAGAATTATATAAACAAAAAACAGATGAGGACGATGTTTTAAAAGACTTGAAAATATTGTTGCATAATGGATGGCCGGAACATAAAAGTAAACTTCCAGACAAATTGAAGTATTTTTGGAATTGTAAGGAAAATCTTTTCTTGGATGACGGTTTAGTTTTTTTTGATCGAAGAATATTTGTTCCTAAGGTTTTGAGAAATTCAGTTCTTGACAAAATTCACTTGGCGCATTTAGGAATAGAAAAAACAAAATCAAGGGCTCGTTCGCTAGTATATTGGCCAAGTTTAAACCAAGAAATTGAAAATTTAGTCGCAAAATGAAGTACTTGTCAGAAATATAGATCAAGTAACATAAAAGAACCTTTATTAAATCATCAGTTACCAGATGGTCCATATCAAAAGATTGGCATGGATATTATGGAGTACAATTCAAAATTATATCTTATAATAGGTGACTTTTTCTCAAAGTATATTGATATTATACCTCTGACTAATAAAACCGCTAAAGCAATTATAGGAAAGTTAGAAGTAGTATTTTCTATATACGGAATACCGAGACAAATCGTTGCCGATAACATGCCATTCAATTCCTTTGAATTTACGGAGTTTTGCAAGAAAATGGATTTAGAAATTATTACCAGTAGCCCAAGATATCCGAAATCTAACGGGTTCAGTGAAAAGTGTGTGCAAATAGCAAAAAATTTAGTTAGAAAGTCATATGATTCCAAAAGTAGCCTATGGCTTGCCTTACTTGAGTATAGAAACACTCCCATACAAAATTCTTACTTGACACCAACTCAAATACTTATGGGTAGACAAACTCGCACCCTCGTTCCTGGATCTGATAGTTTGTATAAAGATTCGAAAATATGCAGAAAAATATTACCAGTATTGAAACTTAACAACAGAAGAAACAAATATTATCATGATCGCAATGCAAGAAAAAAATCAGATTTCCACGTAGGGCAGAAAGTTTGGATGCAGGAAGGAAAGCATTGGGTACTCGGTGAAATTAAAGCAAAACATACAAAACCAAGGTCTTATTGGATACAACTGCAGAGTGGTAGAGTCTTGCGTAGAAATTCTCTTTTCATAAGAAACAGTTAACTTTATACAATCAGTTTGGCATTTGATAATATATAATTAGTATTTTTTTTTTTTTTTTCTTGATTATTATTATTACATTGAAGTAACACATAAAAATAATTTAAAATATAAACATTATATAAATTCTTATTTTTACTTGCATACATAACAACCATATATCATAATACCTATGAATTTAATTTTCCATGTATTTATTTGTAATTGAAGTTAACGTTGGAATTCAAAACTGAAGTAACTATAAATTTATAAATTTTGTTAACATTTACTAATTGCAATCACCAATATCTGAATTTAAATGGGGTTGTAAGATTGTTAGAAATATAATTTGATATTATAACTTAAGGGGGAGATGTAATGATATATAACATAACTATACATATAGTCATGTCAAGTATAAGAGCTACTTCATGTATATGACATATAAGAATTGTAAGTCAGTTGGTAATAAAGACTCATACATAATACTTCGTCTACTTAATACATAATTTGTACTGGACGAATTTAAGTCTGCTACCCACAAGATAAATGCAGGTTTGTCCCAGGGACCGTTTTCTCTCCGACCCTCTTACTCATTTTTATTAATGAACTTCTGTCTTAAGCTTATAACCAATTAAATTAGTTTGCTGACAATAGCACTCTTAGCTTTTCATATTTGTTTGAAAATGCACATCCCTGCCCTTTGAATTTGGAACTCCAACGGCAAGGTATGATAAGCTGCATAAATTCTGATCTTGAAAGCATTGTGTACAACGGAATATATGAAAACTCAGTGCAGTCTCATATTGCTAAAGTGAAACCTACCATCCCTGCGCCACTGTCTATGATCGGGACTTTCATAGATGAAACTGGCAAACTTTGAATCGTTGGTATGTGCATTACCAACCACCTTCTGTGTAATAAGCACATTCGTGATGTCGCTAGAAAATGCCGCCGCAAAGTGTTTGGGCTCCTTTAGTCGGAGCAAGAATTTTTTCTCCCATTCTGATCGGTTCTTATAAACAAGTCTAAAGTTGAAGTATAACTCTCATTTAGGGGCTTGGTGCTGCTTCGACTCACATGCGTTTTTTTAATAGTATTCAGAGAAGAATACATTTATACTACATTTACTTCCTCGAACACCGTGCGTCGCGTTGTGTCGCCATGTTTCTTGTGTCTCTTTTTTTATTGTTTCTTTAAATGGGCTGTTGCTTTAAGAGTCCAAATATAATACTCGCACTTCGGACGTGTTGTTAAATTCAGAGATTCTTTCTTAAGTCGAACTACATGAATGTGGAATGTTCTACTCATCTCTGTTTTTGCCTCTCATTATGTTATACAGAATGAAAAAAAAGTAATGTACATCAGAACTTCCTTTTTTTACCATTGCCTATTATTTTTAAACAAATTTGACACAACCTGTCAGACACACTATACATTGAGCTGAGAATTTTTAAATAATAAACTTACTTTCTTCCACCCAATGCTCACCAAAGTGCACTCCCTCTTTGTTGCGCTTCTTTGAACGCTGTAGCTTAGCTTGGTTAACAAGTTTCAATATATACAAATACATAGTTACAACAACATTTCCTCCTAAGTCAAATCCTTTTGCGTTTGAACACAAAAAAAAAAAACAATTTAAAATTAGGCACTCTATAGTGTGTTTAAGGACAACAATACAAAATGGCTTGAAATGCTTTCAAAAGAACAACCTGAAGAGTGAAAAAGGATAAGGAGCGCCTTTGGCAATACTCCTACCATAAAGTTACTATCGACACGTTCAACTAACTATAGAAGATGAGCCGAGCAAAGAGGACACCCAAGTGTCTGCTCTTGTCCTATCCTAAGATACAAAACAGGATAATCCTCTTTAAATTTATCGACTTCAATGTGTATTAAAAATGTAAGTTAAAGAGACGCCTTGCGGAGGAAAACTTCAATTTGAAATCCAAGTGAAAGAGCGAGAGGATTGCTTTTTTTACGTGATTCTTGTACGAATTATCTCAAAAATATCCTTGTTTGTTCCTTATTTCTGTCTCAAATCAACCAGAGGTGTTTTTTAGGTCAAAACTTTAGCTTTATCGAAAAAAAAAACAAAAACAAACGTAGATACTCACTCGTATCTGCAACAAGTTGTAATGAGGCAGGAGACGAGTTCCCTTCGGTGCACGTAATTCTGTTTTTTTTTCTGCTTTGAATGTGTGTTTGAATTTCTTTGGCACACACTTAAGTTTGATGTACAATAAGCATGGGAACGGGAAAGGCAAAGGAAACTCCACTGGCAATGAAAGCTGGGTAGTAATTGGATTTTTAGATGAAGTTGTGCTGAAAGTTTCTTTTCTGTCAGCAGTTCCTTCCTTTTCGTCTGGAAGGTACCTATACACCTACAGCTCTGGCAGCCTCAAGGATGAAAACCCAGTGGCATGGCGCTGGCGTTGAGTTCAATAGGTTTCTTCAATTACAAATGTATATCCAAAACATATCTATAGATATCAAAGTTCAAATCTCTTGAACGTGTGTAATTTAGCTGCATTTCGATGTGGGTTATTATCTTAATCTGTGAGGCGAGGGCGTTAAGATAAAATATCTGGTTTTATCAAATGGAAGTAATTTCAGAGAGATATTTGTTCTCTTTCACAGGGGACCAGAGACCTTTTGAAGTTTTGTCGTTATTTTCACTTGCGATATAAAGGTACTATGAACTCGTTAAAAAAATTCAAACTAGAGATTTTGATCAAACTTGACATAACAATGGCGAAAAAAGTTGGTCGCGTAATTCTGTATGTCTATGTGGCAGCTCGGAAGTACTTACACCAGCCGATGGCTTGATTTTCTTTCAACTTGGTAGCTAGCTAGTTTTAGTTACTCCCTTGACAATTATTTATTTTTAGAACGAAGC
Organism: Chrysotoxum bicinctum; assembly: GCA_911387755.1. NCBI lineage: Eukaryota > Metazoa > Arthropoda > Insecta > Diptera > Syrphidae > Chrysotoxum > Chrysotoxum bicinctum. The sequence goes on along the minus strand of OU426987.1, from coordinate 206,498,383 downwards.
TCTTTATGGTAAGTTGGGGATGAGGAATAAATCCGTACAAACACATGTGTTTTTTAGATAGGTTTCTGATGGAGCTTCTATGGAGAAACATACACAAATTTGACATCGCAGACACTTCGTCGCTTGATAAAACAGAATTTCTTGAAATTGAAGTTTTTTTTAGGGAACATACAGTGTTGGACAAAACTAAAGCACTAAAAAATATCACATTGGAAACATACGAATAAAAAGTGAAAACACTCGTGATACTTTTATAACTTTTATTTTTTCTTAATCACAACACATTATTCTATATTTTACAGCTTTTAATTTGATTTAAGATCTTAACATATTTCTAAAAAATAAAAATAGTCAAAAACTAAAACTAGCTAGTCAATTTACAAGTCTATACTAAAATTACATTTAAATTTAATTTTTTTTTTATGTTTCCGAAAAGCACTTGAAACTAATGTCGAAAACCAACGAAAACTAGATTTCCGTATCGTCAAAAGGGGAACACACCCAAACAGTACTTTACATCTATGTCACAAACTTATTTTTTTACTTGTGACTTATAGGTATCTATACTATAAGGCAAGTTATGCATTCGTAAAAAAAATCGAACTCGAGATTTTGATCAAAAATTGACATTACGATCCTAGCGAAGTCTAAAAAAGTGGTTCTAGCAATTCTGTCGGTCGGTCTGTCTGTCTGTCGGTTCGAAAAATGGTTATTGAGGGTACCCCCCAAAGAATCCTTTTTTTTTGTTTTAGATTTTCTTGAAAACGGTACAAACGATTTTGATTATATTTTTTTTTGCTAAAGCTCCCCAAAAACTTGAATAGAATTGTGTATTCAAATTTTCCAACAAATTTTTTTTGGATTTTTAAAAAAAATTTCAAATTTTTTTTTCCAAACTCAATATTTCGAAAACTTTGAGTGACGAAAAATTTCACTCTGCTAATCGTCAAAAAGTTACTAATATTCTAATCAATAATGTATATCCTGCAATCAAAATAAAAGCCACCACCAACAACGCAACCCAAATCCTGATTGTTTTTCAAAAGTTGTGTATATGTTCAAACTTAACTGAGAATTTCAAAGAAATTGTTAACAAAAAAGTTAAAGATATTCGGTAGGGGTTTAAATCCAACCATACATTGAGACACCTTTTTACTAAGTTAAAGGTTAAACCGGACAAAGATAAATGCACGGATGTTATATACATATAGGATCAACTGCAAGGGTAAGGCTGGTGACTCTTGCCATTTATGCTATATTGGCACGACTAAACAATTTCTGTCAAATCACAGATCTGACATCAACACCAATAACCCTGCCAAAACAGCACTCGCTAATCATGCTATTGAATTTGGCCATTCTCCAGATTTTGAAGGTGTCAAAATTCTTCAAATTGAAAAACATGCTTCGAAGCGTTATACCCTCGAAACACTTCATATATTGAAAAACAAAAACAACATGAAGCGGAAACAGGACACACAAAACAACTACTTCCCGCTACTATCTCTCTATGTTTTCTTTCTTAGTTTAAGTTTAACTTCTTTATCAGAAGTGTTATATTCAATTGTTGAACAAAATAATGTAGTTTATTTTTTAAATTATATTCTAAAAGTGTAAATTTAACTTTTAATGTTTAATTTTTTTGTATAAAATGTGTAGTAAAATATTTATATTTTCTTGTATGTAATAAAAAAAGTTCCCCTGAAGAAGACAGCAACGTCGGGAAAAGTACATGTAACACACGTTGTTTCATTACTACAACTACTGTGACCAAAATAGCCGACGGAAAACCTTCTTCCAATCAGCATACATATTTCGAAAACCCCATTCTAGATTTTATTTTAAACTTGATAAATGAAAGTTTTTCTTTTCTTTTTTTTTTTCTTTTTTTCTTCTTAATAAAAAAAATCAAAATTGAGATATTACAGCTTGAACCTACCATAGAACCATTTTTTTTAAATTTTGAATTATTCATTATCGACATAACGGATTTTAATGAATTATTTTTATATAGATGCTTCTAAAAAATTTAAAAAACATTGCATTTCAAAACTTAAAAAAAAATATTTTTTGAATTTCTGAAAAAAAAATCACGATATTTCAAAAACGGCTTAATATTTTTTTTTTGGAAATTTAATTTTCATTCGTACAATAATAAAAACTTAAAGTTGGCGTACCAAATTGTTTTCTTAAAAATCTTTTAAAAATTTTGCATATAAGAGCGATATACTCGTATGTAGGATTGTAGGTACTATAGGGCAAGTTCTGCATTTGGAAAAAAAATCGAACTCGAGATTTTGATCAAAGTTGACATTACGATGATAGCGAAGACGAAAAAAGTGGGTCCGGCAATTCCGTCTGTCTGTCCGTATCTAGAACTACAGCCTAAGCCACTGAACATATTTTCTTCAAACTCAGTACTTAAGGGTCTTCGGTGATTCCCTAGAGGAGAAATTGAAATTTTTTTTAGCTCTAAAACAAACGGTACCCCCCTACTCCCGTAATGCAAAATCTTATTTATCTCGAAAACGGCTCCAACGATTTTGATAAAAAAAAAAATTAAGTGTGATATTATGGACATGGACCATATTTTGGTAAAAAAAAAATTGGCGGGAAATGTTATTAGGGGTACCTGTCAAAGAACCATTTTTTTGATTTTCGAATTTCTCACCAACGGCTCTAACGATTTTAACTAAAAATTTTCACCAGGAGTTCCCTTAAGATTTAAATAATATTGTATATAAAAATATTCGAAAAAATATTTTTGTTTTTTGAAAAAAAAAAATTCCAATTTATATTTTGAAAAATCAATATCTTGAAAACGTGTGAACGATTATTTTTTGAAATTATTTCTTAAAATATATACATATTACTAAGCACTTAAAATTGGCATCCCAAATTTTGTTTTAAAATTTTTTTAAAGAAATTTGTTATATAAAAAACTAGCGGCCCGGTACGTGCTTCGCTACGTATAAAGTGAAATAATAAAAAAAAAATTAATTGCAACATCAAATTCATTTATTCAAACAAAAAAATATTTTATTAATTGCTAGCTATTTTAAAACTTAATCCAAAACATTTGGATAAACAATATTCTTTGTTTTTCCATTTTGGGCATGAATAAACAAACGGCTGGGGGTACCGACTCTGGAACAGGCAACATAAAGTTGACCATGTGAAAAACATGATTCCTCAAAATTCACACCACAAACGTGAAGTGTTTGCCCTTGATCCTTGTTGATGGACATCGCAAATGATAAACGCACAGGATATTGTAATCGTTTGAACTCAAATGGCATATCAGTTGGAATCATAGGGATACGTGGTATCAAACAAACTTTTCCTTTTGATTTAGCAGCTAAGATCGTAGCTTTAATCAAATTTGGCAATAACTTTTTTGCTGCCAATCTGGTGCCATTACTCAGTTTTGGTGGATTAATATTTCGCAATAATATGATCAAAGAACCAACTTTCAAATTCAATCAATGCGGTGGCATACCAGCTAGTTCCAATGAATTTAAAAATTCAATTGGATAATTCATTGCCTCATCTTGATTCATAACACTGTTGATTACCACGTAAATCTTGCATTGTTCGATTAAATGCTTCTAGTGATTTTTTATTCGCTGTTGTACACTCATCCCATAAAATAATTGGCGTTAATCGCAGAACTTTTGTCATAGCAGAATTTCTCGAAATATTGCAAGTTGGAGTTTCAATCACCTGTACATTCAATGGCAATTTTAGTGCAGAGTGTGCAGTCCGACCACCTTCTAATAATGTAGCAGCAATTCCCGAAGATGCAAGTGCCAATACAATTTTCTGTTCCGATCGAATAGTTAGAATAGCTAAAATCAATGACATAACGAACGTTTTGCCTGTACCACCAGGCGCATCCAAGAAATATAATCCACCTGCATTATTGGAAACGGCTTGCATGATTGTGTCATATACGATGAAGTTCCGAAACATGTTGCAATTGCTCATTTCTGCGATGAAGTACAATATCACGGGATTGAAACTGATCACCAAGAATTACAATTGCAACCTCATCAATTGTCGATGTTCTATCAGCCCTTATTACGATTTTGTGATTATCAGATAGCATACGATCGAAAGCAATTTTGAACAATTGAACTAATGCGTTATGCTGATGGAAAAACCTTTGTAGATCACGAATAATTTCTCGTCTTGTATTCGAGACAATTGCACAACGTCGATCCAATTTACGATTTTCATCACCAATAAAATAAATTTGCTAAAATTGATGATCAGCGTCGGGGTATGGCAATAACGAACCAGCTTGATGATAAATCTGGCCCTAAATCTGTAACATGTATGCAATTTCAGGTAGATTTTGGATCAGAATTTTTAAAACTATCGAATACTTTATGATTCAGATTGATATAAACATGGGACAATCATGTTGAAGTATTTTCCTTAAACGTCGGCATAATTATCTCTAATAATTTTAGTAGCACTAAAAGAAGTCATTTGAAATGCCGAATTGTGTTGTTGAATATGGATCAAAAAGTGATTCGACGTTTGAGATGTCCCAAAAATAAATGAATACAATGGTTTGGGTGGAGTTTCTAATGCTGGAAATCTCACTTTGCCATTAGCACAACACATGCCGGGCGTTTCACGTGGAAAGTTAGCCGCATCACAATGTGGACTGTTGTAATTAAAAGCAGCACGCATCATTTTAGCCAAAAGAGCAGCACGACGTATTCGTGATTGGCGTGCAAGGTTCAGTACAGGTACAGGGTCAACAGATCTATTTCGTGCATTACGTTTACTGCGATACATTAGCTTGTGTGCGTTCATCTGCAGTCTGTGATCGACTTAGTAATGCCACATCATTTGCATTACGCGTTCGCCGACATATATTTGCTCGCCCGGCTTGTGGCATTATTCCTTCATATAAAAAAGAATAAATCAAATTAAAAATGTAAGTTTCAATTTGACAGCAAAATCCCCACTAACAAAATGATCCGACATTTATTGAGTTCATTTGTTACAAAAAATGTTATAAATGAAGAACCACCCGACCGATTTTGTGCAAACTTCACATAAACCATCTACTAAATAGTCCAAACAAAGCCTTAACATTTGGTTTGGATAGGTAAGCCCGTTCTTGAGTTATAGAATTACAACGAAAAGTGGCATTGATTTTTATATACATATATAGATTACTTTAATAAAACGATTTTAAAACTTTGTTTGCATAAATTCATATTTTTCCGGAAATCCATGTTTTTTTATAAAATGTATTTTAAATTCCAAAGTACTTTTACATAAGAGCAAGTTCGTGTGACCCAGTCGTGCATTTTATTCTAGAAACGATAAGTGGGGCATGAATTGTTTCTTTTTTTAACGGTTCGAAAACTTATCGGCTATATAACAAATTTGTAAATTCATTATAATCGTAATCAACAATTAGTTCTTATCTTGGTTTGTACAAAATGTTTGTACGGTTATAGGTTAGAATTTTACAGAGGCTTTGCTTGAGGGAAAAGAAGTTTTACTTCAAGCGCGCGTACGTCATTACATACACTCTTTTTTTAAAGGAGGCGGCTTGACACAACCGGGACAAAGGTGATGTACTACATGGCTCTTATCGGACCGATAATTGCCTATGGATGCCAGTTATGGTGCAACGATGCCCCATATCTCAATTGAAAAAGATTCTGGTGTTTGAGAAGCCGTGTTTGAGAAGCGGTGTTTGGGAAGAGGTGCGTTTACGTGTCGCTGCCTTGGATTACACAGAACACCAGAGTCGTAGTACCTAGTCCGGCCATAAGTTCTGTTACATTTTTAAAATGCAATAAAAAAAGTCGCGTTTATTTTTCACCATACAATTTATTTATAATTTATAAAATTAGTTAACAATATAAGTTAAAAGAAAAAAATATTTTATTCAAAATGGCCTTTAGCTTTGACACAGGCTTTAAAACGTTGCGGCCATTGTTCTACCGCGGCACGCACTGTTTTGATGGGAATTGACGACGCTGCTGTTATTAAAGCTGCTTTAAGGCTGTCCAAATTTCTATGGGGAGTCTTACAGGCCATGCTCTCAAGCTCTGACCACAAACTGTAGTCCAGCGGATTTAAATCTGGACTTCCTGATGGCCAATCTGCAGCAGCGATAAAATCCGAGAAATTGCATCTAAGCCACTCTTTAGTCGTTTTGGCTTTGTGTGCCGGAGCAGAGTCTTTTTGGAAGACCCATTTCTGTCCATAGAATAGGGTATTTGTTAAACTCTTAACAACCCCTTCCAGAACATTCTCCTCCTGATATACTCTTGTCCCTATTTTCACACCTTTTGCACAAAAATGCAGTGATGTGACACCTTGATGCGATACCCCCCACCAAACCATTTTTGAAGCGGGATGGTATCCGCGGTGAACCCTCGGAACATTTTTTTAGCTTCTTTAGATGACGTGGCATAGACTTTGCCATTTTGTTTGTTATACACTTCTGCGATGGTAAAAATTTTTTCATCCGTAAATAAAATATTTTTATGTCCATTTGCCGCGTGCCACCTGTCCTCTACTTCAGAGAGTTCATAAAATCTATTTATGACCCGATAAACAAACATTTTCGATATACCGAGTGGTTTTAAAATTTCTAAAATTTGGTTCGAATGTTTGCCACCTTTATGTAAAGCAATTACCGCGAAACGATTTTCTTTAGTACCCCACTCCATGTTAACTGCTGGGAAGCTTAAACCAAACTAGCTTCTATTCCTTACTTATAAGTACACGTGCTAAGAAAAAAAATAGAAGTATTGTTCCTATTGAAAATTATGAGCTAGAGGTACTTAGATTCTTGTAACAGAATTTATGGCTAGACTAATACAATAATACTAATACAACGGAATCAATGTAAACAGAATAGATAATTTCTTTCTTAAGCTGATTCGGGGTTACATTGTAAGAGCGATTGCCTCTACTAATAGGTTAATCTTTGGGGCTTAATACCTTAACAATGAATATTTCAAGAGCGTGCGTTTAAGTGGCTATATTCCACCAAATGCATTGCTCTATTTAGACGAAGGCTGATTCAGGATTCAGAAGCGATGGTCAGGTACAGCTGGTCACCGTCAATGACGAGCACTAATGGATGATGATAAATTGATAACCAATTTCCTGTGGTAAAAATTGAACCATATGGACCTATACGATATGTGGTTCCAGCAGGAGGCTACGCTCCACACACGGGCGCCACTTGATTGACATTCTGCATAAACGATTTGAGAGTAAATGTGACGTGAATTGGCCACCAAGGTCATGCGATTTGACCCGATAGACTTTTTCTCATGGGGTTTCCTGAAGTCGGAGGTCTATGCGAATAAACCACAATCGATCGATGCAAACAATGGGTTAAAAGTTGAATATTTTAAGTTAAAGTTGAAAGAAAAAGGTCTATGCTTAGCTTATTTTTCAGAAGCTCATTGAGTGTCCGGATTGAGAGGAGAAGCTACTGTCTAAAAAGATGTAATGTGTAATTAGACTCGACCATCTTTCACACTTCCATGGTTTATATAAATAAAATTCCTCTTTGTCATTGGAAGTGTGATATTAATTGAGACTTGCCTCACCATCACAATTCCTCGCAACAAAGATGTAAGGTTGTTGTAAATGCCTTTTAGGAAAATACTTTCTTCCATCATTGCTTTTTAAACTCAATTGTTGGGTCCTCAATTTTGAATGAGAACATCCCAAATGTAAGATAGCCTTGACAAAGGATATAAAATGTTAATTAGTGTAAAACTTTGTAATGGCAATTCCAACCTCAAATTGTTCTTACGAGCTAAAACATTAATTCCTATGGCGAAGCAAGGGTTATTCAAAAGGCCGAAAAGCATTATATTTTATCATAAGATTTTACTTTAGTGATGAAAGTTTATCTTACGAGAAAGGCGCCTATGAAAAAGACTAAGTGTTAAATTAAATTACTCTGACACATTCAACTTTTGCGAAAGGCTAAAGGGTTGTGTTTTTTTTTTTTATTTTATTTTTTTTTTGTCGCTCAATCTTCATCTGCAATATCGGCATAGTCAAACTCAACAAAAACAATTCTCAGAAATGAGAAACTAACTTCGTTAGTTTGTCGCACCCTTGCGCCGCCATTCGCTTCTTGCCCAAAAACCTACTATTCAAAGGACTCTTAGAAGATGATATTAATTCCTAGAAGAACTTTTAGTTAAATTAGTAAAGTAGTTCGAAAAGTGATTTTGATGACCTTTTACTTTCGGGGCATTGAGCTATAATGGTTTTCGTTCGTTTTACACATAACCCTTCTCATGGTTTTTCCTTTTGAATGATCTGAAGATTCGAAGGCTGAAAGTTTTTTTCCCAACTCAAGTGATTGATTGATGTCTGTTATGATGAAAAAACTATTAGTTTGTTTGTCTAAAATGGTTTTTCAAACGAAAACTTGAAGGTAGAAATGTTTTTTTCGTAGTGAATTTTTCGCACTTGGCAAAAGTAATTTGAAAGAAATTAATTGTTCCTCAAACGGAAATACTTTTTCAACTCGAAAGTAGAATGCTTTTTGCCCGAAAGTGTAATCGGTACCAAGAGTGTTGTTTTTTTGGGAAACATTTCAAAAAAAAAATTTTTTTGTTTTCTTGGAGAGATCGAATTGCCAGTGAAAAATTATTCCAATTTGAAAATGAAAAATCGCCGAAAATGAATAAAAAATATCCCTTAAATAATTGTTTGTAGGTATGAATTGACAAAATATTTAGGAAAAATATGTAGGAGAAAACTTAAAATTCGATTTTTTACCTGTTTTAGATTTTCCCAAGTATCATAAAATGTATGGGTTTTTGTGTGCATTTATTAATTTATTTATTTATTATTTATTATTGTTTTGTTGATTAGGTAAAAAGAAGAAAATTTTATGTTTATCACGCATTTTTTGAAAAAAATTTACCTCAAAGTCAAAATTTTAATTCGGGTAAGAAAAATTGAACACCATTTAAAACATACTAGCCGACCCAGCTCTCGAAATTCGATTGCCAATTTATTTATTATTTATATTATTGGCAGTGTTTTCAAACAAATTTATTAAATTAAATTTTATTTTATGTAATATGCAAAGTGTTCGACAGTGCAAAAACAAAAATGACCCACAGTGTGTAAATGCGTGTCTCAAGTATATTCTGCACATCTCAGTAACTGTGGCTTTCCAACCATATAAAATTTATCGAAATTGGTTAAATACTTTTGGAGAAAATTGTACCACAAAAAACATGTTTGCCGTTTTATTATATGATCAGCACAATTTAAACGCAGTTTTAAAAATTAATATTTCTACTCAAAAAAAAAGTCCAAAATGAGGTCCCTTCCGTTAGTACTGACAGAGTAATTGACCTTAACATGAGTCAGGGTACACCAAAGTAAGTCTTTTTTTAAATCGTCAAAAAGTGATGTCAAAGTTGAAAATCATACTCTACTTCAGAACAATTTTTTTCTTAGAATATGACCAAGAATCACATCCCAAAGTACGGCAGACGAGTTACCGGACACCCTGTTTTATTTGCTTAGCTAAATATTAAATATTAAACTTTTTTGCTCTTATAAATAAATAAATAGATTGGATCGCACGAACTTGCTCCTATGTAGTAGACTAAGAATTTAAGCATAAAATTAATATTTTAAATGACTAAAACAACATCTTTAGTAGTTGGAGGTAAAAATAGGATGCCATGTTATTCAAGCAAATATAGGCTTATGCAAGAACAAAAATTATAGTGGTTTCTTAAAAAAATAGACTTTTATTTAAAAAAATTTCAAAACATTTTTAAGAAAAAATTTTGGTACGCCAATTTAAAGTTTTATTGTTGTTCGAATAAAAATTAAATTTACAAAAAAAATATTGAGCCGTTTTTGAGATATTGAATTTTCCAAAAAACATTGATTTTTTTTTTCAAAATTAAAAAAAAAATGTTTTTGTTAAATTTCATTAAAATCCGTTCTGCCGATAATGAGAAATTCAAAATTTTAAAAAATGTTTCTATGTGGTACATTTTTCTTATTAAATTATAGATCGTAACAATTATTCGAACGAAAAAAAATTTTGCAAAATTCTCGGAACCGTTTTCGAGAAAAATACGATTTTCGAAAACCATTTTTTAACATTTGTATGGAGGGTACCGTTATTTTTAGGTAAAATAATTTTTTTTTTCATGTGTATCTTGTAGATTATTTTAAGAAACTTTATCAAGTTTTAAAAAAATCGAGCGTAGGGTTTTCGAAATACATATTGAGTTTTCAAAAAAAAAATGAATTTTTTTTAAAGATCCAAAAAATTTTTTTTTTGAAAATTCGAATACACAATCATATTGAAACTGTTGGGGGACCTTAACATAAAAAAAATGATCAAAATCGATCGTACCGTTTTTGAGAAAATCAAAAACAAAAAAAATGGTTCCAAGGAGGGTACCAAAAATAATAATTTTTTTGGAAATTTTTTTTCAACCTTTACCTAGGTTTAACTAAATGAAATTTTATGTTTTTTTTTTTAAATCTGTGAGACAGTTTTTGAGAAAAAAAAAGTATGGACTCATCAGTTGACTTGTGAGGACCTTGTCAATACGCAATTTTTGTTAAGTTCAGTTCATCTTACATGAATTTTTTGACAAAAATCCAATGTGAACTATATCCAACAAAGATTAGAATTGTAATCATTAATGTTGGAATTTTTTTTTTTTTTTTTTTTTTTTTTTTTTTTTTTTTTTTTTTTGCCCGTGGCCTGGCATTGAATATTTATATGAAGGTTTTTTATAATACAAACTCTATATACTACTGAAATAAATCAGCCAAGTAGAAGACTTAGCACTATTATTGGACTTGTTGAATTATTGATTCAAATTAGCTTTTTTGGCCTTTAGTCCACAAAAATTGGCGTTTCGTCCGGGTTATCTCACATGGACTCATCAGTTGACTTGTGAGGACCTTGTCAATACGCAATTTTTGTTAAGTTCAGTTCATCTTACATGAATTTTTTGACAAAAATCCAATGTGAACTATATCCAACAAAGATTAGAATTGTAATCATTAATGTTGGAATTTTTTTTTTTTTTTTTTTTTTGCCCGTGGCCTGGCATTGAATATTTATATGAAGGTTTTTTATAATACAAACTCTATATACTACTGAAATAAATCAGCCAAGTAGAAGACTTAGCACTATTATTGGACTTGTTGAATTATTGATTCAAATTAGCTTTTTTGGCCTTTAGTCCACAAAAATTGGCGTTTCGTCCGGGTTATCTCACATGGACTCATCAGTTGACTTGTGAGGACCTTGTCAATACGCAATTTTTGTTAAGTTCAGTTCATCTTACATGAATTTTTTGACAAAAATCCAATGTGAACTATATCCAACAAAGATTAGAATTGTAATCATTAATGTTGGAATTTTTTTTTTTTTTTTTTTTTTTTTTGCCCGTGGCCTGGCATTGAATATTTATATGAAGGTTTTTTATAATACAAACTCTATATACTACTGAAATAAATCAGCCAAGTAGAAGACTTAGCACTATTATTGGACTTGTTGAATTATTGATTCAAATTAGCTTTTTTGGCCTTTAGTCCACAAAAATTGGCGTTTCGTCCGGGTTATCTCACATGGACTCATCAGTTGACTTGTGAGGACCTTGTCAATACGCAATTTTTGTTAAGTTCAGTTCATCTTACATGAATTTTTTGACAAAAATCCAATGTGAACTATATCCAACAAAGATTAGAATTGTAATCATTAATGTTGGAATTTTTTTTTTTTTTTTTTTTTTTGCCCGTGGCCTGGCATTGAATATTTATATTAAGGTTTTTTATAATACAAACTCTATATACTACTGAAATAAATCAGCCAAGTAGAAGACTTAGCACTATTATTGGACTTGTTGAATTATTGATTCAAATTAGCTTTTTTGGCCTTTAGTCCACAAAAATTGGCGTTTCGTCCGGGTTATCTCACATGGACTCATCAGTTGACTTGTGAGGACCTTGTCAATACGCAATTTTTGTTAAGTTCAGTTCATCTTACATGAATTTTTTGACAAAAATCCAATGTGAACTATATCCAACAAAGATTAGAATTGTAATCATTAATGTTGGAATTTTTTTTTTTTTTTTTTTTTTTTTTTTTTGCCCGTGGCCTGGCATTGAATATTTATATGAAGGTTTTTTATAATACAAACTCTATATACTACTGAAATAAATCAGCCAAGTAGAAGACTTAGCACTATTATTGGACTTGTTGAATTATTGATTCAAATTAGCTTTTTTGGCCTTTAGTCCACAAAAATTGGCGTTTCGTCCGGGTTATCTCACATGGACTCATCAGTTGACTTGTGAGGACCTTGTCAATACGCAATTTTTGTTAAGTTCAGTTCATCTTACATGAATTTTTTGACAAAAATCCAATGTGAACTATATCCAACAAAGATTAGAATTGTAATCATTAATGTTGGAATTTTTTTTTTTTTTTTTTTTTTTGCCCGTGGCCTGGCATTGAATATTTATATGAAGGTTTTTTATAATACAAACTCTATATACTACTGAAATAAATCAGCCAAGTAGAAGACTTAGCACTATTATTGGACTTGTTGAATTATTGATTCAAATTAGCTTTTTTGGCCTTTAGTCCACAAAAATTGGCGTTTCGTCCGGGTTATCTCACATGGACTCATCAGTTGACTTGTGAGGACCTTGTCAATACGCAATTTTTGTTAAGTTCAGTTCATCTTACATGAATTTTTTGACAAAAATCCAATGTGAACTATATCCAACAAAGATTAGAATTGTAATCATTAATGTTGGAATTTTTTTTTTTTTTTTTGCCCGTGGCCTGGCATTGAATATTTATATGAAGGTTTTTTATAATACAAACTCTATATACTACTGAAATAAATCAGCCAAGTAGAAGACTTAGCACTATTATTGGACTTGTTGAATTATTGATTCAAATTAGCTTTTTTGGCCTTTAGTCCACAAAAATTGGCGTTTCGTCCGGGTTATCTCACATGGACTCATCAGTTGACTTGTGAGGACCTTGTCAATACGCAATTTTTGTTAAGTTCAGTTCATCTTACATGAATTTTTTTTTTTTTTTGACAAAAATCCAATGTGAACTATATCCAACAAAGATTAGAATTGTAATCATTAATGTTGGAATTTTTTTTTTTTTTTTTTTGCCCGTGGCCTGGCATTGAATATTTATATGAAGGTTTTTTATAATACAAACTCTATATACTACTGAAATAAATCAGCCAAGTAGAAGACTTAGCACTATTATTGGACTTGTTGAATTATTGATTCAAATTAGCTTTTTTGGCCTTTAGTCCACAAAAATTGGCGTTTCGTCCGGGTTATCTCACATGGACTCATCAGTTGACTTGTGAGGACCTTGTCAATACGCAATTTTTGTTAAGTTCAGTTCATCTTACATGAATTTTTTGACAAAAATCCAATGTGAACTATATCCAACAAAGATTAGAATTGTAATCATTAATGTTGGAATTTTTTTTTTTTTTTTTTTGCCCGTGGCCTGGCATTGAATATTTATATGAAGGTTTTTTATAATACAAACTCTATATACTACTGAAATAAATCAGCCAAGTAGAAGACTTAGCACTATTATTGGACTTGTTGAATTCAACAAGTCCAATAATAGTGCTAAGTCTTCTACTTGGCTGATTTATTTCAGTAGTATATAGAGTTTGTATTATAAAAAACCTTCATATAAATATTCAATGCCAGGCCACGGGCAAAAAAAAAAAAAAAAAAAAAAATTCCAACATTAATGATTACAATTCTAATCTTTGTTGGATATAGTTCACATTGGATTTTTGTCAAAAAATTCATGTAAGATGAACTGAACTTAACAAAAATTGCGTATTGACAAGGTCCTCACAAGTCAACTGATGAGTCCATGTGAGATAACCCGGACGAAACGCCAATTTTTGTGGACTAAAGGCCAAAAAAGCTAATTTGAATCAATAATTCAACAAGTCCAATAATAGTGCTAAGTCTTCTACTTGGCTGATTTATTTCAGTAGTATATAGAGTTTGTATTATAAAAAACCTTCATATAAATATTCAATGCCAGGCCACGGGCAAAAAAAAAAAAAAAAAAAAAAAAAAAATTCCAACATTAATGATTACAATTCTAATCTTTGTTGGATATAGTTCACATTGGATTTTTGTCAAAAAATTCATGTAAGATGAACTGAACTTAACAAAAATTGCGTATTGACAAGGTCCTCACAAGTCAACTGATGAGTCCATGTGAGATAACCCGGACGAAACGCCAATTTTTGTGGACTAAAGGCCAAAAAAGCTAATTTGAATCAATAATTCAACAAGTCCAATAATAGTGCTAAGTCTTCTACTTGGCTGATTTATTTCAGTAGTATATAGAGTTTGTATTATAAAAAACCTTCATATAAATATTCAATGCCAGGCCACGGGCAAAAAAAAAAAAAAAATTCCAACATTAATGATTACAATTCTAATCTTTGTTGGATATAGTTCACATTGGATTTTTGTCAAAAAATTCATGTAAGATGAACTGAACTTAACAAAAATTGCGTATTGACAAGGTCCTCACAAGTCAACTGATGAGTCCATGTGAGATAACCCGGACGAAACGCCAATTTTTGTGGACTAAAGGCCAAAAAAGCTAATTTGAATCAATAATTCAACAAGTCCAATAATAGTGCTAAGTCTTCTACTTGGCTGATTTATTTCAGTAGTATATAGAGTTTGTATTATAAAAAACCTTCATATAAATATTCAATGCCAGGCCACGGGCAAAAAAAAAAAAAAAAAAAAAAAAAAATTCCAACATTAATGATTACAATTCTAATCTTTGTTGGATATAGTTCACATTGGATTTTTGTCAAAAAATTCATGTAAGATGAACTGAACTTAACAAAAATTGCGTATTGACAAGGTCCTCACAAGTCAACTGATGAGTCCATGTGAGATAACCCGGACGAAACGCCAATTTTTGTGGACTAAAGGCCAAAAAAGCTAATTTGAATCAATAATTCAACAAGTCCAATAATAGTGCTAAGTCTTCTACTTGGCTGATTTATTTCAGTAGTATATAGAGTTTGTATTATAAAAAACCTTCATATAAATATTCAATGCCAGGCCACGGGCAAAAAAAAAAAAAAAAAATTCCAACATTAATGATTACAATTCTAATCTTTGTTGGATATAGTTCACATTGGATTTTTGTCAAAAAATTCATGTAAGATGAACTGAACTTAACAAAAATTGCGTATTGACAAGGTCCTCACAAGTCAACTGATGAGTCCATGTGAGATAACCCGGACGAAACGCCAATTTTTGTGGACTAAAGGCCAAAAAAGCTAATTTGAATCAATAATTCAACAAGTCCAATAATAGTGCTAAGTCTTCTACTTGGCTGATTTATTTCAGTAGTATATAGAGTTTGTATTATAAAAAACCTTCATATAAATATTCAATGCCAGGCCACGGGCAAAAAAAAAAAAAAAAAATTCCAACATTAATGATTACAATTCTAATCTTTGTTGGATATAGTTCACATTGGATTTTTGTCAAAAAATTCATGTAAGATGAACTGAACTTAACAAAAATTGCGTATTGACAAGGTCCTCACAAGTCAACTGATGAGTCCATGTGAGATAACCCGGACGAAACGCCAATTTTTGTGGACTAAAGGCCAAAAAAGCTAATTTGAATCAATAATTCAACAAGTCCAATAATAGTGCTAAGTCTTCTACTTGGCTGATTTATTTCAGTAGTATATAGAGTTTGTATTATAAAAAACCTTCATAGAAAAAAAAAGTATTTATAAAATTTCGAAAAAAATTCGTATGGCAGGTACCGTTATTTTTGGTCTTAAAAAAAAGAAAAAACATCCGGGGGGGGGGGGAAATTAAAACTCATATCTACCAAGTTCTTCTTCGGCTCATTACGATGGCACAGATCCAAGTGGTCCAATTTTCAATGACTCTTCCGTATAAACGAGAGTTAACCTTACCCTCAAATCGTTCATGCAGAATGTCAATTATGGCATCCGCTATGTGGCACGTAGCAGCGTCTTGCTGGAACTATTCAATTTGGGCATTAACGGCGAAAAATGTTTCGAAAAAGTACAGAACAATAATATCGTCGGCCCAAAATCCACAAGAAACGCTAACTTTTTCAGGCTGCTTGTCACATGGTAAACCTCGTGTGAGTTGTTGTCATACCATATAGTACGTCAATTTTGCTTGTTAACACAGCAATTTATCCAAAATGCGCTTTGTTGCTAAAGATGACTTTTCGGTCAAAACTGCGGTCTTCTTCCAAACGCTCAAAAGCCCAGTCAGTGGAAAAAACGGCATTGTTTATGTTCCTGAACTTTGAGCTCTTGGGTTTTGCTGTGCACTTTTATGGATCGTGGCGATGATCTCTACAGATCTTGCGTTCCTTTGACGAAAGAATTTTGGCTGACTGAAAACCAAGCTGGCCGTCTCAAATTTAGCCACCAAATGTTGAAGACACTTTAGTGATGGAGCACCACGTCTACCGTAAAATTAGCTTAAAAAAATATGGTTTTCGACATAACAGCTGGATGATTTATGTGCGTCCCTAATTCACACCTTCCCAAACGGCACAAACGTTATCACTCTTTTAAAAAGGGTTCTAGGTTTTGAAAGTTGTAAATTGAATTCATACAATGATATCATTTTGAGCTAAAATAGCTCAAATTAATCAATTGTCATTTGAGATTCCTGAAGGTATGATTGCTTGCAATTGTATTTAATTAAAAAGTTATTTAAAAAAAAACTAGAACATAAAACGCATCTAAGTAACTTTAAATAAAAACTATTTTTTTTTTTAAATTCAAACTTTGACTTTTTACCAAAATTATGAAAAACTTGGTGTTGACAAAATTAAAAGTGTTACACCTATAAAAACAAAGTTTCTCCGGGTAAAATTATTTTTTTATTTATTTATTTATTTAATTCGTTAAAATCTAACGTTAACAATATTAAAATAGTTCTTATAATCTAATATAATCTACGAGTAATATCATAATTTATATTTATTATTCAATATTGTTGAAAAAGATAAGTTTAAATTTTTTACATTTTATGTTATCATTTACAGATTCTAAGCAAAATTGAAATTCGTTATAAATTGTTATTAATTGGTTGAAGGGGCTACATATACCATAGTTTGATCTGCTAAATATTTGAATAATAGGTTGCTGTCGCCTTAAACATGAACGGCTGAAACTGAAATTTAATTTACTTAGAACTGATGGTAATGATATCGAACCATTAATAATCCCAACAATAAAACAAAATTGTATAAACTTTCTGTGGTTAGTCAAAGAAGGAAGGCTGATCAAAGCTAGTCTTTGAGAATAAGGGGGAAGAAGATTTTCCCTTGACCATGGAAGAGACCGAAGACAGAAACGCAGAAACCTTTTTTGGATCGCTTCAATTCTTGTAACATGTGTTGAGTAATAAGGTGACCATACCACACAGCCGTATTCTAAAATTAGTCTAACAAACGAAATAAATAGAAGTTTAAGAACATAAGGGTCCTGAAAATCACGACCGAATCTTTTAATGAATCCAAGAACCCTATTGGCTTTTTTAATTATATAATTTAAATGACCATTAAATGCTAATTTGGGATCTAGAATAATACCTAAATCAGAAAACATAGAAACCTTACATAACGGACAAGAATCAAACGTATAGTTGTACAAAAACGGAAATTTTTTACGTGTAAAACTCATGGTTTTACATTTGTGAACATTTAAAACAAGTCGGTTTTTATTGCACCATTCCCTAAATATTGTTAAGTCTTCTTGTAGTAATAAACAATCAGAGGAGGATTTTATACTTTTGAAAATCTTAATGTCATCAGCATAAACAAGGACAGACGAGTTTTTTAAGTTTGAAACCAAGTCATTAATAAATAAAACAAATAAAATAGGACCTAAGTGGCTACCCTGAGGGACGCCAGAATTGACAACAAATTGACTTGAACTTTCATTACGAAACAAGACAGAATAACGACGATTTTTTAAGTATGAAGAAATCCAATTTATAAAATTGATGTTAAATCCTAGATGGTTTAATTTTAAAATTAGTGTATTGTGACATAACTTGTCAAAGGCTTTACTAAAGTCAGTAAATACACGATCAACTTGCCCGCGTTTTTCAAAAACATCTAGACAAAAGGAAACGAAGTTAAATAAATTAGTAACAGTGGATCTCTTTTTGACAAAGCCATGCTGGCTATCACAAATAATAGAACTACAATGAAAAGAAAGAACATAACTCACAATTGACTCAAACAGTTTAGGTATCACATATAGTTTAGCAATGGGTCTATAGTTCATTGTTTCATTCTTTGGACCTTTTTTATGTATAGGAATAATAAATGAACTTTTCCAGATAATAGGAAAATTGAACTTTTTAAGGATGAATTGAAGAGAATATATAACGGATACGACAAATAAGAAGCACATTTTTTTAATATATAAGATGGAACACCATCGGGACCTGGAATAAAGCACTCATCGAGATTTAATATTTGTTGAACGACTGTATCTTTTGGGGGAATATCATGTGTTCAAGTTTTGGTAATTATACAACAGCAGTGAAAAACTTCATGACATTTCAATTGAAAGCTTTTTTCTTATTTATTCACCACAGATTATGAGCTCGATCAATAAAGATCCTTTTATTCTCAAACCCACCCATCGTTGAACAATACCGCAAGGTATCACCATTGATTGCTGAAATGCTGCAGTTTGTTATTGAATACGACCTTTTTTTTATAGATAATCATTTTTTAGATCATCTATTTTCAATAGACTGAAATGTACTGATCAATATGCATACCATTCCTTGTGTATTTAAAAAGCTTACTACTCATATCTTATTTATATGGTGAACACAAATGTCTAACTCACAGTTTCTTGATCCGAGACGATGCTATTTTTTACGATGTAGAAATTTTTCAATTTGAACGAGACCGAAGCTGGATTTACAAAAGTCTTATGGGGTCTCGTCTCGAAGGCCTTTTGAGGTCTCTTTTTAGAATCACTTAGCTCATTAGCTCATGAGGAGATATTGAATGTCTCTCAATTAATGGAGATACTTAAGTGAAACAAAACTTCGAGGAATCATCGCATATATGTATGTGTCGATATTTTTGACTAAGAATCAGTCTTATCAGTCTTATCGTGGCCGCCACCGGACTGGACGTTCGGCCGAGAATGTCGCGGCTACGGATGCCGATGCCGATGTCGCTGAGAGCAAAGAAACATCAACCAGATGACGCACGGGCCACGCCATTATACATCACCGGACGAACCCTACAGCGAATTTTAGTGAAAGACTTACAGAAGTTTCCGCACAAAGTGCAAACAGTACGTTAGTTCATGCACGTCCGTCGCGTCTGAATTACTGTCAAATCATCCTCAATCTCAACAACGAAGAAGACGATTTTGTGTGAACGAGGCGTGGAAACACTTAAGCGGTTACGTTAATAAGCAAAATCTTATTTTCTGGGGCACTGAAAATCCGTGTGTGATGCCCGAAGCCATTATATCCACATTAAGCCTATGCATGGTGTGGCGTTCAAGTGGGAGAAGTGATTGGGCCGTATTTTTGAAGACGCCATTGACAATACGGTCGCTGTTACTGGTGAGCGCTAGACGGGCATGATAAACGACTTCATAGTGCCGGATGAGCAGGGCTTGAATAACAAGACCCTTTCAATAAGTGTCAGTGTCGATCCACCGCTCGTATCAGGCGGTCGCGAGTGCGATAAGTTCCGCAGTGTGCCCTTACAAAGCCAAAAAAATATTACAAACGGAAAAAAAAATAATACAAACAACATTAATAAAACAAAAACAAAAAAAAAATTACTTAAACCATTTGGCATAAACATTACACCAGTTAACGGCGCGCTCTCTTCATCAACATCTCCCACTTATCCACTTGCCTTGAAGTAACTGTCGCTTGCTATCCATTGCATGTCTCTTGTGATGCTCATCGCATGATTCTTGCAATGGATAGTTAAGTGACATCTGAAATCTGATGTATAATTCGATTGTGTTTGTGTGTCTTGATTGATTTCAGGTACAAAGCGTTCTATGGGCATAACACCTAGAACGGTTTGTATTTTGATTTTAATCCATTGGACATACACTTCACGGTTGAATTTAGATCGTCAGAGTTGTGTTTTGGGTGTTTGTGATTTTTGACATGGTGAGTGATTTTTGTGTTGTGTTTACCAATATTCGTGGGCTAAGAAGAAATTTCTTTGACGTGTACGGCCATTCTGTTAAGTACAGACCAGCTGTTTTGGCATTAGGTGAAACACAGGTTGGTGCAAATACTGATCTTTCAGAATTTAGCCTGCCTGGCTATAACCTAATGCCTTTACTCCTTCGCCATCACGGCCTTTTAGTCTATGTTAGACATGATGTTGCTTGCCAGAGTCTTCCTCAATACGGACATTGTTCTAATACGAACTTTAATTTCATATGGCTCAAATTTACTGTCCGCAAGCACATCATCCATTATTGTTTTATTTATAGGAGTCCGAATCTGGACAGCAATTCAACTCTTAATGAGTTTGATGCGCTGTCTGATTCCATTTCCCGAATTGTTTCCCTGTACCCTCACACTGAAGTCGTTATTGCGGGCGACTTCAATGTACACAATTCAAATTGGCTCCGCCATCCAGGACAGACAACACCCGAAGGAAGATATGTTGAGATCTTTGCTGAGATGCACCAACTTACTCAGCTGGTGGATGAGCCCACCCGTATACCAGATGTTGCTGGGCAAAACGCTCACACTCACGATTTGTTTCTTACTTCTAACCCTGATAAGTATACCATAACGGTAAAATCTCCATTCGGCACTAATTTCTCGTGTCCCATTCATCCAGTTAAAGAGAAGCATCCAACTAGGACCGTTTGGCAATACGAGAAAGCCAACTGGGACGGTCTGGATAACTTTTTTAGAATTTTTAACTGGTCACTATGTTTCCTTGATAGTGACGTTGATGCCAGTGCTGATATGATCACAGAAGTGATTTTTCTTGGGATGCGTACTTTTATTCCTTACAGAATTAAGAGTATAAAGTCGAAAGAAAAGTCTTGGTTCGATACAAGTTGTAAGGAAGCTATCAGGTCGAGAGAAGTAAGTTTCCGCTCTTACAAAGCCAACCCAACCGAGGAAAATCGGAAAAAGTTTAAACAAGTCAGAAACCAATGCAACGCTGTTATAAAGAGAACCAAATTCTTACATGAACAGAAATTAAGGCAAAAAATCCTGCAATGTCCCAAAGGCAGTAGAAATTTCTGGTCATTTGTCAAGAACATAAAAAATTCAATTTCATCTTCGGTTCGGATAGAGTTTGGCACCAGGCTCTCTTATCGAAAATGCGTGCGTTTGGCATCAACGAAGCCCTTATTCTTTGGATTAGAAAGTACCTTCTAGATCGTTCAATACATGTTGTATTGGATGGTTTTAAGTCTGATCATCACAAAATAAATGCTGGTGTTTCCCAAGGCTCCGTTTTGTCTCCGACTCTCTTCCTCATTTTTATAAATGATCTCTTGTCTGAAACTTCTAATCCACTTCATTGTTTTGCCGACGACTCCGCTCTCAGCTTTTCATACTCGTTCCCAAACTCACGTCCATCTCCTTCGGAAGTGAATTTGCAACGGTACCGTATGATAAGTTCATTAAACTCCGATCTTTACAGCATTGTTAAATGGGGTACAAAAAACCGTGTGGAGTTTAATGCTTCGAAAACTCAATGCTGTCTATTGTCGTTGAAGCAAAATATACCCCCTATGCCATTGTTCTTAAATGGCACTTGCATCGAAGAAACCGAAAAGCTCTCAGTACTCGGTATGTGTGTTAACGACGATCTTCGTTGGAATGATCACATACTCGAGACTGCCAAGAATGCTGCTAAATGCTTAGGATTTCTATATCGATGTAAGAAATTTTTCACCCCTTCTGATCTGGCTACCATTTATAAGGCGTATAAACGTCCAAAACTCGAGTATAACTTACACCTTTGGGCAGGCGCTGCTCAATCTTCTCTCCATTTATTGGATAGAATTCAAAACAGAGCGTTAAAACTGATTGGAAACAGAGCTATAATGGATTCATTCCCATCTCTTGAACACCGTCGGAATGTTTCATGTATTTCCCTGTTCTATCGCTTCTTTCACAAGCAATGCTCACTCGAAGTAGCCAGTTGCATTCCTCCCCTTTATCAATTCAACCGTGATACCCGCTTCGCTAGGAATGCTCATCAGTTCACCCTTGAGCCTAACTTTGGTCGTACCGTCAAATATAGAGATTCGTTTTTTAGTCGCACAACACGATTATGGAATAACTTACCCGGCACAGTTTTCCCTTGCCATTTTAATTTGCAAACATTCAAAATCAATGTTCATCGACACCTCCTTTCTCTCCCCTCCTAATTTCCCCCTCGCCGTGCTGTGTTTAAAACATTATAAGGGTCTCGTAACATACCCTTGAGCGCGAGTATATTATAAAAAAAAAGAAAAAAAAAAAAGACGGAGCTACCGTACACACTCCACGAGCCACAATGCATATTGTGAAGAGAGCGTTTCCTGGTGGTGTAATCTCCCATTTTGGTGATTTGTAATGGCCAGCAAGATCGCCCGATTTAATCCCAGGCTTCTTTCTTTGGGGCTAATTAAAAACGAGAGCTTATGCCAAAAATCGCAACCCTTAAGGAAAATATTCGACAGGAATGTGAGCAATTATCATCGGAAATCTTGTGAAGAATCATGGAAATGCGATAAAACGGACACAAATGCGTTTTAACATTGCCGGCAGTTACTTGACGGATATCATCTTTTCCACTTAACAGAAAAAATTGTAAAGATGCAAATACAGATTTCCATCATTCAAAATCATTTTTTTTTCTTTTTAGTGAAAAAGTATTTAAAAAACAAAATTGTACGACCTTAAACCGGTCATTTCTGGTTTATTTTTACATCATATCACTAAGCTGAAGAATTTCATGTTTAAATTCACACTCAATCGGAAACGGCCCTTCTACATAACAATGGGACATTATCGTGGAGATAGGTTAATGGTATTAAATGGCTTATAGCGCTGTGCGATACCCTGGGATAGTGTTGATGTCGAAGCTTTGAGACACTTTAGGTTAGACTATCTTATAAACAAATATTATTCAAATTTAAGGACTATACAATTTTCAAGGCGATTTCAACTTTTTAAGACCTAGTCAAAGTCATGCCCTTTCCATAACTCCCGAATAAACATTTTTACTTAAATTGTTTAAGGCAGTCTCACTCTGAGTGTTCGTAACAAAAATCTTTTCAATTTATTCTAAGACTTCTTAAGCAATTTTTAAAAGATTAGGTATTTCTTTTAAGCCAGTCCTTTGGATGTCTTAGAAGGTGTGGGAGAGTAAATAAGTATCTCTTATGTATATTTATTAAGAAACCACATCAATACCATGTAGAAACGCACCTCCTATCTATGATGTCCATGTGCGTTGAAGCACGTTTATGGCATAAACATATCAAAAAAGCTCATAAAATGCTTTTGTTATTTTAGTTTTATTTCCAACCTGTTGGCTAAAGGAAACGTATTTTACTGTCATTTACAAAATAATCCACCACATCTCCCAAGAAATTTATCGCAATATGACGTGATATCAAAAAAAAAAAAAAAGGAAACACCAAGGAATCCCTTATCCCTTATGGCCTTGGATGCTGAGATACGAGTTACATGCCTCATACGGAAGAAAAAGGAAATAATTCAACAACAACAAAATTCCATGTTCATTTTTATCTTGTGGTAGGTAAGACGACGACGACCAACGACACGACATCGCTAACGTGAAAAGAAGAAGAATTGAAGTCATCACTCTTCGGCATTTCCATTAGGTTATTAAATAACTCGCAGTTACTTATATTTATATATTTTATATGTAGGCAGACAGAGTACACCCAGAGGCACCTGTCTAGTATTTAGCTTCTTAAAAATTCATAATAAATTGTATAAAACGGCTTTGTTGCAAAAAGGCTTTTAATTCAAGGAGCTAGGATGTTGAATATTTTGTTGATTTATTGTTGGAAAAGTTATTGATATTAAAAGGTAGTTCTTCGTTTGTAAGTCTATGCGAACGGGCTAAGGCAATCAGTCATTCTAGACGACATTCGATAAAAATATAAAATAAATTAGTGCCCAACTGCTTGAAGAGAACCTCAACCCATTGACTTCCTCATCTCAACCACTCTTGTTGCCGTTGAATGATGGAGACCTACAATTTTGTGGTGCATCCAAGCGATTTATGAGAGAAGCATTTTTCATGAAAAGATATACTCTTGCAGGGCCGCCGCTACCATATGTGCAAAATGTGCGGCGCACAAGGGCGCCAACGTCTAGGGTCGGAAAATTAAGAGATCGATCTAACTCAACCTATACAACATACTCCAAAAGTTTTCATTTAGCTATTGGAACTTGTTTACATTTGACCGTTCACTACGTAGTTCCCACACACAATCTACTACAAATCCTTATTCATACATATTTTGTTTGTGACTGTCGCCTCTCAAACCAAATAACCTCTTCGATTGCAGTCATTGGGAAAAAAAACCAACGGTAAAAAAAAATGTTTCTAAATATTTATGTTTCTTTTTAAATAAGGGTTTACGAATAGTTTTTAATTAATTAAATGTCAACGGATTGAACAAAATCAGAATAACCTAGAAATTTAACGTTTCATTGGTTGTTCGAATTTAAGCTTTCAATTGACATTCAGAGTTCAGACTCTATTTATATCAAAATATAGTTCCCACACAAGCCACAAAATGTCAAATTTCATCAAAGCATACCTAAGATGTCAAGGAATTATATGGAGGGCTCACAGCTGTACCGAACCAAGTCATTTTAAAGAAATCCAAAACTGACGCCAGGATTTCCGCAAAATTGACCTCTATTCAGAGCTGTAATGAACTATACATAGTTCATTACAGCTCTAAATAGAGGTCAATTTTGCGGAAATTTTGGTGTTGGTTTTGGATTTTTTTAAAATGACTTGATTCAGTACAGCTGTGAGCCCTCCATATAATAATACTTGCAGATCCGAAAGTAAATGATTAAGTATTTCAAAAAGAAAGTGAAAACAAAAACTTTTAAAAATATCAAAAACTACTTTGTTTTCTTTCTGACAAGCTATAAACTATTGGTTTTTACCAAAGGATTGATTTGACATACATACATAAATTAAAAACTGTGCTAGGAACTCGAATCTTTGTATTTTATATGAAAATTGTTTTGTTGAAGAAAATTATTCGCAATCGCCATATTTTTTATTTCCTCTTAAAATAAAATGCACGACTGGGTCGCACGAACTTGATCTTATGTAAAAGACTAAGAATTTCAAAAATGAATGCTATTAGAGAAAAACTGTTCATAAACATAAAGTTCACTACTCTTTTAGTAGTAGCTGGAGATGAGAACAGGATGCCATGTGATGCAAGCAAATATTAGTTTATGCAAGAACAAAATTTATAACAAAGTTATAAGTTATAAGTCAAATAATCTTTTATATACAAATTTTTAAAACATTTTTTTTATTACTTTACGAATAAGAAATAAATTTCAAAAAAAAAAATATTTAGCCCTTTTTTGAGATATCGAATTTTCAAAGAAAAAAAAAAACAAAAAAAATTTCATTAAAATCCGTTCAGTCGGTAATGAGAAATTCCCAAATCGTCAAAATGGTTCTATGTTCGGTACATTCAGTAATATATTGATTTCAAATTTTTTTTTTAATTTTAGAACGTAAAAATTTATCAAAATTCTCGGAGACGTTTTCGAGAAAAACACGATTTTCGAAAACTTTTATTTATCAAGTTTAAAAAAAATCAATCATGGGGTTTTCGAAATATTGAGTTTCAAAAAAAAAAATTTGAAATCCAAAAAAAAAAGATTTGAAAACTTTAATGCACAAGAATATTTTAAATTTTGGGGCGCTTTAGCATAAAACAAATTATCAAAATCGGTTGTACCGAATCTTTTTGATTTTTGTTTAAATCTGTTAAACATTGTTTTAAAAAAAAATTTTATAAAATTTCGAAAAAATCGTATTACAGGTACAGTTATTTTTGGTCTTAAAAAAAAAGAAGAAAAGTAAACGTGTGGGGAAAAAATTTCGAGACCCACATTTTTCGTCTTCGCTATCATCGTAATGTCAACTTTAATCAAAATCTCAGGTTCGATTTTTTTACGAATGCATAACTTGCCTTATATGTAGTACCTATATATATATATATATAAGAGTAAAAGAGTAAATAATCTTAAAAGGATGCAGTGTATAAGAATTTGGTGTAGCTGGGAACGCGACAACAACAACTGCGAAATGGAGAATAACTAAAACTTTTACTTATTCAACGTAAATACCCCCGTGCACCCGAGACATGGGGCGGTAATTTAAGGTTCTTGCACAAGGGCGCACGAACACCCAGCGGCGGCACTGTACTCTTGGAGAATTTGTCACTTCCAAGTAAGAGCCAGCAGGTATCCCTGAAATTTTGATTATTTTAAGGTGGCAGTAGCTAGGTAGGAAGATAATCTATAAAGGAATGTTTATGAGTTTAGATTAGCTAAGACCAAGTTATTTACATTTTTTAGGTATGAAACACACTACAATTCAACCCCGCCGCCGTTCTTAATAGGAATGGACATTTGAGTCGTAAAAAGATATTCAACGAGATAGGAAGTGCCAAGAACCGTTTATTTCCCGGAAAAGGAGAGTCAGCTTCAGTACAAAAAGGTATTTGTTCATTGCCTACCCCGTCAAGAAATAAGGAGCCCTTAAAAATATATAGAGCTGTTGATAGGCGAAAGCTTTTGATATTCGGTGAAAATCGTCGAAAGCCGGAGAAAACCGTTGGTATCCGATGAAAACCAACGATGTTTCCGGTAAAATGGTTCTGTGGAAGGTACTACCTATCAGTTATGTCTTTATGTATTTCAATTTTTTGTTCTTAGGCCTCGGCCACGCACTGAGCGACGAGCGACTGAGCGATTGAGCGACGCGACGTCGCTCTGTCGCTTAAAACAATGACAAGTCGCTCAGGGTGTACGTGGCCACCTCCATACAATTTCATGTGTTTTAATTATTTTGCGTCGCTCACCGACTCGTCGCTCAGTCGCTCGTCGCTCAGTGCGTGGCCGAAGTCTTAGGCGGATACCGTTATTTTTTGATAAAAAAAATTTTATTACTTTATTACTTGACGATGATAGCGAAGACTAAATAAGTGGGTCTCGCAAGTCTGTCCGTCAGTCTGTCTTTTCGACTACAGCCTAAACAGCTCGGCCGATTTTCTTTAACGTTTTTTTCTTTTTTTTTAAGACCAAAAATAACGGTACCTGCCATACGAATTTTTTTCGAAATTTTATAAATATTTTTTTTCCTCAAAAACTGTTCGAGAGATTTAAAAAATTAAAATACAAAAAAAAAATCATTTAGTTAAAGCTAGCTAATGGTTGAAAAAAATTTTTCAAACAATTGTTATTTAGGGTGCCCCCAAAGATCCATTTTTTTGTTCTTAATTTTTTTAAAAACGGTACAACCGATTTTGATCATTTTTTTTTTATTAAGCTCCTAAAAATTTGAATAAAATTGTGTATTCAAATTTTCAAAATATTTTTTTTGGATTTTTAAAAAAACCTTCAAATTTATTTTTTTCAAAACTCAATATTTCGAAAACCCCAAGCTAGATTTTTTTTAAACTTGATAAATAAAAGATTCTCAATATAATCTATAAGATGTGAAAAAAAAATGTATCTTACCTAAAACTAAAGGTACCCACCATACAAATGTTAAAAAATGGTTTTCTAAAATTTTATTTTTCTCGAAAACGGCGCCTAGAATTTTGATAAAAATTTGTTTCTTTCAATTAATTCTTACGATCTTTAGTTTAATTAAAATGAAAATTAAGATATTACAGCTTGTACCTACTATAAAATCATTTTTTTAAACTTTGAATTACTCATTATCGACATAACGGATTTTAATGAAATTTCTTATAGAAATGCTTCTAAAAATTTTAAAAACATTGCATTTCAAAACTTAAAAATAAATATTTTTTGAATTTATGAAAAAAAAAATAATTCTTTTTTTTTTAATATAAAAGCATTTTTTTAAGAAACCACTATAACGACTGAAGGTGGTTGTCTCAGATCTTTTAACTCCAGGGATGGCGGCTGAACTAAAGCGGAGAACTGCCGTGTCTTATTTCTATGTCCCTTATAATTCGCATTATTTTGTATTCGTATTCATCCTTGTTGGGCATACTAGTTTAACTCAATCACATGTTGTTAGTGTTATGCCTAAACAACATGTAATGAGTAAACCAGCAACCCATTGATGACATTTTTAGAAGGTTTTAATGGAATTAAAGAAGACATAGACGACGGCAGGGATCGAACCTGTGATAATGAGGTTGACAGGCGAGCACACAACCATCGTGCCACGGCGATCTTCAAAACGTGTGAACGATTATTTTTTGAAATTATTTCCTAAAATCTATACTGAAAGGAGGTGTCGATGAACATTGGTCTTGAATGTTTGAACATTGAAATGGTACGGTCGGGTAAATTATTCCATAATCGTCTTGTGCGACAAATCTCTCGAAAGTGAACTGATCAGCATTTGTAATGAATCGGATATCACGGATGAACTGAGTGGTGGGAGAAATGCAACTACTGCCTGTGAGTCGTACTCGAGTTTTATACGTATAAGCGCCAGATAGCCAGATCAGAAGGGGTGAACAATTTCTTACATTGATAAAGAAATCCTAAGCATTTAATAGCAGTTTTGGCAGTCTCGATGCAAGTGCCATACAAGGACAGTGGCATTATGGGAACATTTTGCTTCAAAGAGAATAGACAGCATTTAGTTTTCGAAACACTAAACTCAACACGATTTTATATAGCCCATTTAAAAATGTTGTAATGATCGGAGTTTAAGGAGCTTATCATACGATACCGTTGCACTTCCACTTCCGAAGGAGATGGGCGTGAATTTGCCAACGAGTGAAAAAAATGCAGTGAATTAGTTTCAGGCAAGAGATCATTTATAAAAAATGAGGAAGAGAGTCGGAGACAAAACGGAGCCCTGGGGAACACCAACCGTACAATACAACATGTATTGAACGATCTAGAAAGTAAAATCTAGTCAAAAAATAAGCCCAAACGCACGCTTTTTCGATAAGAGAGCATGGTGCCAAACTCAGATGTCAAGCGCAATACTTTTTCCAAAACAATGTAAAGATCTGTTGCACTATCATGTGAGATATGCTATCAGAGGAGGGGCAATGTTGTTATCAGGCAACGTACATAGAGTTAGCAGCAAAATAAGCTGCAAGTATATTTGGATTGTCTAAAGAGCTAATCGGTTTGTCATTGCAGATGAGTGTTGGAACCGAAAATGAAATTGAATTCTTCACGTTCTTGACAAGTGACCATAGTAATATATCATGCATGTACTTTTCGATATATTGAGTTCAAAAAAAAATTATTTTTTCTTAAGAATACGAAAAATAATTTTGAAAATTTGAATACACAATTTTATTCAAAGTTCTTAGCTATACTGTCAAAAAATTGATCATCGTTATTTCTTGTCTTAAAAAACGTAAAAAAAAAGTGTCGGGGGAAATTTCAAAATCATAATATTAAGCCTGATTAAAATCTCAAGTTTTAGTTTAACTTGCCTTACACCTAGTTGCTATATATCACAAGTTAGGTTAGATTAGGATAGGTTGACGAGAAGAACGGACACAGTAAGGCCATGAGTTGGTTTATTGTGATCCCACATTGAATCTTGGAGACTTTCACCCAAATCGTTAAACCAATTGGAGCTTCTTATGAAGCGAGCGAGATTGCCTATATCTATATTTGCCAGATCACTAAGATCAGAAATCTCAAAGATGAAGTCTATGTCTTTGGATAAGGCAGGACATGTATAGAGAATGTGGAGAATCGATTTTCCCTCCTCCTAATAATAATAATAATAATAATAATAATAATACATAATAATAATAATACAGTAAAACCCGCTTAAGAGAAACGGCAGTCTTTCTTTCACTTAAGCGGGTTTTTCACTTAAACGAACCCCGCTTAAGTGAAAAATAATTTCACTTAAGCGGAGTTCGGATAAGTGAAAAAAAATTTCACTTAAGCGGATTTAAAAATTCCATAAAGCGGAGATTTAATGCTAGAAACAATATTGTTTTTATCTTTTGAACTTGGCTTGAAAGAAGTTAAATAAAACAACGATTAAATAATACAAAAATAATTTATTTAAAAACAAAAACTAGCAAATTTTTGTTTTGTTCAATTCAATTTTTTTTTCACTTAAGAGAGGTTTTTTTAATGAAAAATATTAAAAATTAACTGAAAATATGTTTCAGTTATCCGGGTTTTTCACTTAAGCGAGTTTCACTTAAGCGGAGTGTTTTAAGGGAAATTGGTCGGAAAATACTTGGGGATGGAAAAAGTGTTACAGGCAAGCGGGTTTTCCTCTTAAGCGAGTTTTACTGTAATAATTTTTGTTCTAGCATATATTCATATTTTCATAAGAAATCACATGGCATTCTGTTTTTACCTCCCACTACTAAGAGAGCTTAAAATAAAATGCACAACTAGGTCGCATGAACTTGCTCCTATGTAATAGACTACAGGAATTTTAAAAACAAATGTTATTAGAGAAAACTGTTCATAAGCATAAAATTCATTTTTCAAATTCCTTTAATATTAAGAGATAAAATCAGAATGCTATGCAAATATGAGTTTAAAATTACAAGTCGTTGCAGTGGTTTCTTTAAAAAAAAATAAGTTTTTATATACAAAATTTTTAAAACATTTTGAGAAAAAAAATTTAATACGCCAACTTTGAGTTTTTATTATTATACGAATGAAAATTAAATTTCCAAAAAAATTATCGAGCTGTTTTTGAGATATCGAACTTTCAAAAAAAAAAAATGACTTTTTTTCCAAAAATTCAAAAAATATTTTTTTTAAGTCTTGAAATGCAATGTTTTTTAAACTTTTTAGTATCTCTAGAAAAAATTTCATTAAAATTCGTTATGTCGATAATGAGAAAAAATGATTCTATGGTAGGTACAAGCTGTAATATCTTAATTTAAAATTTTTTTTTTATTTAATTAACGACCATAAAAACTAATTGAAAGTAAAAATTTTATCAAACTTCTAGGCGGAGTTTTCGAGAAAAATACGATTTTTGAAAACCATTTTTTAACATTTGTATGGTGGGTACCTTTATTTTAAAGTAAAATAAAAAAATTCTTTTCTCACATCTTGTAGATTATATTAAGAAACTTTTATATATTAAGTTTAAGAAAAATCTAGCCCCATTTTCGAAATTTTGAGTTTTGAAAAAAACATTTTGAATTTTTTTTTTTCAATCCAAAATTTTTTTTTTTGAAAATTTGAATACACAGTGACATTACTATTCAAAGTTTTGGGGAGCCTTATCATAGAAAAAATGATCGAAAACGGTGGTACCGGTTTTTTTTTTTACAAAAAAAAAATTCTTCCATGGGGGTGCCCTCAATAACCATTTTTCGGAAATTTTTTTCAACCCTTACCTAGCTTTAATTAAATGAAATTTTCTTGTATTTTTATTTTTTAAATCTGTCGAACAATTTTTGAGAAAAAAAAATATATAAAATTTCGAAAAAAATTCTTATGGCAGGTACCGTTATTTTTGGTCTTAAAAAAAAAAAAAAAAAAAAACGTGTGGGGGGAAAAAATTAAAAATAATATCTACCAAGTTTAAGAAAATCGTCTAGGTTGTAGTCGAACAGACAGAATTGCGAGACCCACTTTTTTAGTCTTCGCTATCATCGTAATATCAACTTCGATCAAAATCTCGAGTTAGATTTTTTTTTAATATTATGCTTGTATTTAAATAGTTTTCTCTAATAACATTAAATTTCAAAATTCAACCCAGTCGTACATTTTATTTTATTTATTGATCATTTTAACTTGCGACTTATAGGTACTATAAGGCAAGTTATGCATTCGTAAAAAAAATCGAACTCGAGATTTCGATCAAAGTTGACATTACGATGATAGCGAAGACTAAAAAAGTGGGTCTCGCAATTCTGTCTGTCTGTCTGTCTGTCTGTTCGATTTCAGCTAAATGGCTGGGCCGATTTTCTTCAAACTTGGTAGATATCATTTTTAATTTTTTCCCCACACGTTTTTTTTTTTTTTTTGAAGACCAAAAATAACGGTACCTGCCATACGATTTTTTTTCGAAATTTTATAAACATTTTTTTTTCTCAAAAACTGTTCGACAGATTTTAAAAATAAAAATACAGAAAAATTTTATTTAATTAAATCTAGGTATTGGTTGAAAAAAATTTTCCGAAAAATGGTTATTGGGGGTACCCCCCATGGAACCATTTTTTTTTGTTTTTGATTTTCTCAAAAACGGTTCAACCGATTTTGATCATTTTTTTTTGCTAAAGCTCCCCAAAAACATTAATACTAGAATTGTGTCCTCAAATTTTGAAAAAAAAATTTTTGGATTTTTAAAAAAAGATTTTTAAAAAAAAACTTCAAAATTTTGTTTTCAAAAGTCAATATTTCGAAAACTCCATGCTAGGTTTTTTTTAAACTTGATAAATAAAAGTTTATCAATATAATCTACGAAATGTGAAAAAAATAAAATGCACGACTGGGTCGCACGAACTTGCTCCTATGTAATCGACTGAGAATTTTAAAAACGAATGTTATTAGAGAAAACTGTTCATAAGTAGTAACAGAATGCTATGCAAATATGAATTTATGCAAGAACAAAAATTATAAGTCTTTGTAGTGGTTTCTTAAAAAAAGCTTTTATATACAAACTTTTTAAAAGCTTTTTAAGGAAAAATTTTGGTACGCTTATTTAAAGTTTTTATTATTGTTCGAATAAAAATTAAATTTACGAAAAGAAATATTGACCCGTTTCGGAGATATCGAATTTTCAAAAAAAAAAAAAAAAATAGATTTTTTTTTCAAAAATTCAAAAAATATTTATTTTAAAGTTTTGAAACGCAATGTGTTTTAGACTTTTTAGAAGCTTCTCTATACAAATTTTCATAAAGATCCGTTATGTGGATAATGAGAAATTCAAAATTCGAAAAAATGGTTCTATGCTAGGTACAAGCTGTAATATCTTAATTTCAAAATTTTTTTTATTAAATTAAAGATCGTAAAAATTAATTGAGAGAAAAAAAATTTTATCAAAATTCTAGGCACCGTTTTCGAGAAAAATACGATTTTTGAAAACCATTTTTTTTAATTTTTTAGCATTTGTATGGTAGGTACCTTTATTTTTAGGTAAAATAAAAAATTTTGTTTCAAATTTTGTAGATCATATTGAAAAACTTTTATTTATCAAGTTTAAGAAAAATCTAGCATGGGGTTTTCAAAATATTGAGTTTTGAAAAAAAATTTTTGAAGTTTTTTTTAAAAATCCAAAAAAAAATTTTTTGAAAATTTGAGTACACAATTCTATTTATGTTTTTGGGGAGCTTTAGCAAAAAAAAAATGATCAAAATCGGTTGAACCGTTTTTGAGAAAATCAAAAACAAAAAAAATGGTTCCATGGGGGGTACCCTCAATAACCATTTTTCGGAAAATTTTTTTTAACCAATACCTAGATTTAATTAAATGAAATTTTTCTGTATCTTTATTTTTAAAATCTGTTGAACAGTTTTTGAGAAAAAAAAATGTTTATAAAATTTCGAAAAAAATTCGTATGGGGGGTACCGTTATTTTTGGTCTTAAAAAAAAAAAGAAAAAAACGTGTGGGGGGAAAAAATTAAAAATAATATGTACCAAGTTTAAAGAAAATCGGCCGAGTCGTTTAGCCTGTAGTCGAACAGACAGACAGACAGACAGACAGAATTGCGAGACCCACTTTTTTAGTCTTCCCTATCATCGTAATGTCAACTTTGATCAAAATCTCGAGTTCGATTTTTTTTACGAATGCATAACTTGCCTTATAGTACCTACATATAAGTCGCAAGTAAAAATTTTAGTTTACCTAAAAATAAAGGTACCTACCATACCTAAAAAAATCTAAAAAAATGGTTTTCAAAAATTGTATTTTTCTCGAAAACGGCACCTAGAATTTTGATAAAAATTTTTTTCTTTCAATTAATTTTTACGATCTTTAATTTAATAAAAAAATTTTTGAAATTAAGATATAACAGCTTGTACCTACCATAGAACCATTTTCTCGAATTTTGAATTTCTGATTATCCACATAACGGATTTTAATGAAAATTTTTATAGAGAAGCTTCTAAAAAGTCTAAAACACTTTGCATTTCAAAACTTTAAAATAAATATTTTTTGAAAATTCGATATCTACGAAACGGGTCAATATGTATTTCTTTTCGTAAATTAAATTTTTATTCGAACAATAATAAAAACTTTAATTTGGCGTACCTAATTTTTTTCTTAAAAAGCTTTTAAAAAGTTTGTATATAAAAGCTTTTTTTTTAAGAAACCACTACAAAGACTTATAATTTTTGTTCTTTCATAAATTCATAGTTTGATAGCATTCTGTTTTTTTACTACTAAAAGAATTTAAAAATTAATTTTATCCTTATGAACAGTTTTCTCTAATAACATTCGTTTTTAAAATTCCTAGTCGATTACATAGGAGCAAGTTCGTGCGACCCAGTCGTGCATTTTATTTAATAATTATGATAAAAAGAAGACTAAATGTTTCATTAAGTAAGTGGCTTCATTGGGTGTAAGTTATTATTTATATCTTTCTACGATTTTGACTTATTTTTGAAAATTTCCAAAAATGGTTTCAGAAAAAAGACACTTAAGTGAATTTAAGTTCACTGAACTATTTAATGTCGAAAAATAACACAATTATACTTAAACTCAATTAGAAAAGAAAACAAAAGTTGACAGAGTTAACCGAGAATTATGTAAAAGAGAATATGAGCAATCGATTCCTCCTCTTCTTCGTCCATGTAGCCTCTGCAGAAATCGTTAGAACAAATTCCAAGCCGCAATGCGTGGTTGTCTATCAAACAGTGTCCTCTTATAATACCTATTACGGAATATATGTATATGCGATCTACTTAAGGATATTAAACCTTTGGAGCGCTTCAGATCCAGCATTGGCCAAATCTGTTTTGTCGCCAAACATGTGCTGATATTGTTCCACCTACGGTTTGTTCTCTGTAAAGCACCTTTGTCTTATATGGCAATAAAGGTATCACGGCTTCAGACGAGTTCGTCAGCTTTACAATTTCCTGAAATGTCCCTGTGGTCCGGAAGGGAGACGAAAAGGGAGACTTAAATTTAGTCTGTCTGAGTAAACACCTCCACCAACCCCATCATTAGTTTTTGATCCATCTGTGTGAAAATGGATTGAATTATCTTCTAGGAATGCCAAGTCCTCCCATATTTCTCTAGAAGAGATAGTCACCTGAAAGTTTCTATCAAACTGATTTTGAAGAATGGTGTAGTCTATGCTACTTAGAAGTGAACCGAATGAGTTCAGAATTATGGAGTTCCTTACATATCTTCCAGATTCAGAAATTTTATATATTCCCATAAAGACATAAAATTTACAAAAAATATCCTGAATGTTGTCTTGTCACCTGCATGCCTGCTTTATTTTTTTATTAAATCCTCTGAATAACGAAATATGTACTTCAGCTGTCCCAAGTTACCGGCTTTAACATTACTGTCTCTCAAGACCGTACACTTTGATTTATATTTTCAAAATAAAATCAAATAACAAATCAACGCTCTGACAAGACTTTCCACTCATCAATAAGATTCCAGTAGCTTACCGCAATGTTTGCATGGCATTTACCACCCACTTATGTGACTATTCCTCAATCTAATTCAATTCAAAGTGTATATTCGAACTGAGTGATGCAATAAATTATTTATTTCCACCATCAGGCTCTGGGGATTTTAACTTTTAACGATGATAAATGATTCTGTTGCCTTTCAATACGTGTCAATCAAATTGCAAATTCACCCCAGGAATTCTGTTATTTGCCTGTACCACAACACCGTTTGAAGTCATTGACATACAGTGCTAGTGTGTAAATGTCAGAGATCCATTAAAATAGGCAAAGTAAGAAAAAATAAGGAGGCAAGGACAACAAAATAACACTCTAAGCACTTGATGTACACAAATCGATTCCATGCCAGTACAAGAGATATATGACCTACCTTGTGTAGGGCCACACAACAACAGAAGTCTAAATTGTTTTCCAACTGTCAGCATCCCTCACACTGGGATAGAGTCGAGGGGCCTTCCTCAACCACTGCCACAACCACACAGAATCAACATCAATAACATTATTTACCACCCCGTCAAGAGGGTCTGTTGGTTGAGCCTTTCTTCTTTGCGAAAGGAACTCAGCTCAATCAGGAAAATTAGAAAGAAGCCTGTTGTGGGCGGTCGTTGGGCCTGCTCAGCGATTTCCTCGCTCTAACCATAAAGAATCACTAAAGCTGTTCACGATTTTAGAGTGGCTTGGCTTTGAAATGCATTTTTTAATACTACCAATGCGCTTACGAGAGTGTATGGTAAATACCTATCCGTATTTGAGGGAAGTGCTTTATGTTTTGTTTTAATTTAAAATTCCGGTGTGGAGGAGGAATCTTTCAAGATTGAGTGCGCATTCTTTAAGGTCTTCTTGTTAACTCTAAATTTGAGGAAAACATGTTGAAGTAATGTCATGGTTCTGATTTAAGGTGAAGTCTTCATACTCACAATACTCATTGCCTGTATACTTAGGTAATCACCCCTGTTCTGATTTTCGTTTACGAAAGTAATACTTTCGTTTTCATTTCGTTTCGATTTTGTCTGGAGAATTTGAATTCGTAAATCTAAAAATGTATGTAAGTATTTTTAAAAATATATTAGTGATGGGTAGGACACGAATTTGAAATGAGTTTGTATGAGGTACTCATTTTTTGAAATGAGGTGGTACTTTGTCCCACCTCAAATGTCCCATGGTACATACCTATTTGAATGGATATTTTGAAATTCGAAATTAAACAATGCGTATTTTTTTAATAGTATATATTTGTTCCAAAAACAGTTTTTAAAATTGCATTAAATAAAAAGGTTACAAAAATTAAATATCAATAAATATAATATATTTAATTAAATATCCTTGATACAAAACACTTTATTTTAAAATAAAACATTTAAAAACAAAATTAAAAAAGTGTTAGTTTTTAACAGAAATAAAGTTTAAAATAAGTAAATATAAAAAGATATAATAAAAAAATTAACCTAAAAAAAAAGTTTAAAAGAAAAAGTGTTTTTAAATTTTATTTAAGTTATTTAAAGAAAACAAAAGCATTTAATAAAAAGATAAACACAAAAAGATATTTTTTTAACAAAAAAACAAATATGTTATCACATTCAAAATAAATTGAATCTAATAAGTTTAAAAAAATACATCATTACATTTTTGCATTTAAAAACAATATTTGTCCTACTTTCTTCCCACTCAACATTTTTCTTCTGTTAAGACCTGTTCTGATCACTTTTGATTACAGGGCACTGGATTAAATACAACACTAATGACTCTTCACGTACGCAAACTCAGCACAATTGATTGATTGATTTTTTTTTTCAATTCTCATATTTGATCTTGATCTCTAAACCCTAGTCTCTTTTTTATAACACTAAAAACAAAACAAATACAAATAAAAGGAATGCACTTGTATTTGCATATCAAAAACGAAAATTCCTACTCCTTCAAAAATTAACAAAACCTCCTACTCCAAACTGTAAAAAAAACCTCCTTCCTTTTTTAACCCTTTGATTGTATAATTTTCGATAATGCTTCATACCTATCTTCATTGTTTGTAACATTGTAGTCAGTGCAACATTCATTCATTCATAAGTCCCACTCATTACCTCTTCTCATTTTGTCTCCTCAAACAGATGCAGAAGAACTCAATTCCTCAATCCTAAATGACAAAATGTCCTAGTCTGGTACAAAGTCCCATCCTGGTACAAAGTTCCAGTCTGATACAAAAACCCAGCCTGCGACAATGTCACGAATTTTGTTTGAATGGGACGTTTGAGTAAAAAGTACTCAACTCACAACACATTCATTCATTTCATTTAAAATCCTCATCTTCCACAAACCTCATTCTATTTCCATTGATTTGATCTTTGGTGGGTAGAGAGTTTGAGGCCTATTCCTCCTTTCATACAATTAACTACAATACAACTTCATTCTGCATCAGTCTCAGTCTTAGTATCAGGCCGATGAGTGAGATGCTCGATACGAATAGTGTTTTTTTCCATGAAAGAGTAAAGAGAAATATTTTTCGTTGCTTTTGTGGTGAGGTGTGAGGTAATACATTTTTTCGTTTTGAGGTGATGGGACATTTCAGATTGGTGTATGGGACATTTTGTATTGCCTCATGTATGAGGTACACATCACTAAAATATATCTTTAAAAACTATTTTTTTGTCTTTTATGAAGGGGAAGACACATGTGTAACAGAAAACCTGTCTGAATGTTGCTACCACTGCAAGGCAAATTTGTACGAAATTAAGAACGTCGTTTTCAAATCCGTACGAAAATCAATTTCGGTAACGAATTCAATTCGGAACGAAAATCAGAACAGGGGTGAATAACACCGATTGTAACAACAAGGCGGACCGCTCTAAATAAAGCTACGAAGAGCGATAAACTTAGCGATGTCCAACGATCAGCATGTCTGTGCACAAACGGAGCAATTTTTTTTTCATCTGTCACCCCCAACATATTAAGCAATTAAACGAAAGTAAAAACAGGCATTCGTCTTAAGACCTCTTTACAGTGGATCAACAATAAGATTGACCACTCCGGAATTCTGAATTCGTTTAGATCCTTTCCAAGTAACACTGACTTCACCACCCTCCCGATTACTCTTTAGCAAAAACTACCAAGTTACTAGTCCTTTAAAAAGATCTACTTCGGAAGATGAGTCATTCTTGAAAGATGATTCCGTTCATGTATGTATATACCGATGGATCACAAACGGATGACAGGTTTGGTGGAGACTTGTACTAAGACGGAATAAACTTAGGTATCTCATTTCGCCTTTTTAATTCTTGTAGCATATTTCAGGTGGAACTTTTAGAGATTTAGAAAGTTTCATTTTGGCATAGGGAAAACGTGGTATCTGCAACGGATATCCGTTCTTAGATAACCAAGTTGCTAGAAATTCCTTGAAATCTGTCTCTACAGACTTTAAAACAGTCCCAGGCTGCCCACCATCTCTCTTTTAGATGGCACAGCAGTTCAATATTCATCTTTGCTGGGTGACGAACTTGCTTAAAGGTCATTGGTACATACATATAAGATTATGCTAAAGCAAGATGATATAAGGATTGCAAGCCTTAGGTGGAACAACATGACCACTTGCTTGGCGTCAAAACAGATCAGGTCAATGCTAGATCTCAGGTATTCTAAGTATCTTATATCTTTAAGCACATTGCACATTAGCTACGTTATTGGTGAATTAACCGGACACTATCTAATAGGTAGGCAAGTTGCAGAACATGGGATTTACTCAAATGATTACTGCAGAAGCTGCATGGATGAAGGTGAAGAGAAAACACTTCCCGACGTTCTATGTATATGTCCTGCTCTATCCCAAAGACATCGATTTGGAGATTTGTACTATAAAAACCCGAGTGATCTAGCAAGCACTGAAATAGGAAGTCTTTCAAGTTTCATAAGAAGCTCAAAATGTTTCAATACTTTCCTATAGATCAATGTGCACAAAATCAATCAATTAGGTAAATTAAATCGAATTTATAGACCAAAACGAATGCATGAAACCAGCGCCCTACGTGACAACGACGAGAAACTTCCGTAACGCCATAAAATTTCTGTTACTTCCCCCAAAAGTGGAAAACAGCGAAGATTGTGCAAATTTCGAAGAAAGGTGCTTCCAACTTAGTTTCCAACTACAGGCCAATATCACTTCTCAACAACATCAGCAAATTACTGGAAGAAGTAATCCTACGAAGACTGAAGAAATTCTGCTGTGAAAATTCTATCATCCCTGACATGCAATTCGGCTTTCGAGAAAAACACTCAACCTCGTAATATTCCAACACGATATCATCACAGCCCTCAACAGTAATCGTGTCACCGTCGGATGCTTTTTGGATGTCGAGAAAGCATTCGATAGCGTCTGGATAGACGGCCTAATCCATAAACTACTTTTGCAAGTACCTCCGCCATTAATAAAAATTCTCTTTTTTTTTCCTATCTTTCAGGAAATTTTTCGTTCAAGTAGATAACTGCAAGTCAAACATGAAGATCTTCAGAGATGGAGTCACCCAATGCTCAAAACTAGGCCCCTTCCTTCTGTATGCTGTATGCTGATGACTCGCTCACCTACGCCACATCAATCTCACCACTAATCGCTGTCCCAAAAAAAGAAACCCATATCAATAGACTGTTTCAATTCTACCAGAAATGGGGCATCCGAATCAACATTTCCAAATCGGAACTTGTCTGCTTCAGGAGACCTTCAACTGGTAGAGGCATTCACACCACAACAATTTGCAGAAATCTGGTCCTGAGACTCCCTGACGGATCCTCCATAGTGGCAAGCAAAGTTGCTAAGGTCTTACCTGCACTCAAGAAATGTTCTGAAAAAGGCCAGCTGGACCTTCAGCCGCTTGCACCCATTGCTGAAAATAAGATCAGGTCTTAGCCAACCGACAAAGATATTAGTCTACAAGCAGCTCCTGCGACTAGTGATGATATTCCATTTCGAAGACAGCTATGAAGGAACTTCAACTATTCGAAAGGAAGATACTGAGGATCTGCTCTGGACTCTACTTCGACTGTCAAAGACAGAAACAATACAGGAACGAGCATCTCTACATAGAAGCGAATTTAATCACACTGGACAAATATCTAGTTCATTCAACGAGGAAACTAATGGGGCACATCATCGAACACCCGAATAAGCTTATGAGAAGGATACCTCAGTGTGATGGAAACTCTAGATGACAACGTAATCATGGACAACGAGGAAGTAGTCTCGTTCTACGCTCACATTGGGTCACCCTACCACGGTGGCTAAAACGCCATCCCTGCCCACAACTTACAAAAATTACCACTGACAACCGGGAATGAACACCCTGAGGACAATACAGTCAACCGACATTTTAAATTTCATTTTTTTTCGACATATAAATTTTATATAAAAATAATTAAACTTAAGTTAGTGTATGTAGTTAGGACTCCTATGAGCCAACAAATGTAAATTTTCATACATACATACATATGTACCTATGTAGTTGTAAGCCAAATTGTAAATAGTATGTTCAATAAAACAAAATTGGAATATCACCATAGAATTGAAAAACATCGAGATTAGCATTATATCGGGTAGGCAAAGAGAAAATTACGAAACGCAGTAGTATTTTCCTGGTAACTTTTAAGACCACAAATAAAACAAGAAAAAATACCAACCTTTTCGACGAAACTTGTGATCTACTCTCGCGCTGGAAGAACTTAACTCTTTTTTCTGACGAACATTTTTTTCTTTTGCGCCAAAAATAGTTGCTCTATTTTTCTGCCAAAGTTCATCAATTGGATTTCATCAAAATCACAACTTTATGATTTCTTTCCTCAATGGAAAATCAAGTCTTGAAATAATTAGGTACTATAGGACAAGATTTATGTTTAAAAAAAAATCAACTTTGTTATGAATGATACCTTGGTTTCGGCTTCTTCATTAACGGCTCCAGCGATTTCCATCAACATTTATATGTATGTATGTATGTATGCACATATACACGAGCTTCTTAAATTTCAACTAATTTTATGAAAGAATATTTTTTTAATTTTGACAAAAAAAAATCAATAACTTGAAAACGTGTGAACGATTGAATTTGAAATAAAATAAAATTGGCTTAACAAAGTGTTTTTTCGAAAAATTTTAAAGACATTTTTCATAAAGGGTCATTTATTTCGTAGAAGTTGATAGCCCTGGCATTTGACAACTGTCAAATTAAGCTGTCATGTGAAGTGTCATAATAGTAATTGATTTTTTTGCCATTTGTGATAATGAATCGTTAAACAATCGAACAACGCGTTAAAATTATTAAAATTTACTACAAAAGTGGTGATTCAATTGTAGACACTTGCCGTGCATCACGCGATGATTATGGTCGTCATAATCGACCGTCTATGCAAGCCATCGGAAAATTTGTGAAGAAATTTGATGAAAGTGGAAGCGTAACTTACGCGCAGTCGAAAATATGGCTACTGCAAGTGCAAGTATTGCTGATGATCCGAATTAATCGATTCCCGGCGTTCGAAGCAATTGAACTTGTCATACACCTCACTATGGCGTGTTTTGCATTTGGGTTTGCATCTCCATCCTTATAAGGCGTTTTTCTTTTTTAGTTCAGAACAGAGCCTGAGTTGTCAAAAAATAAATTGTGTTTCTTTTTTAGTTCAGAGCGTTCAGAGCTTCGTAAATGTGTTTCTTTTTTCGTTCTGAGCATGTTCTGAGCGTGTTCAGAGTGCGCTCTATAAGCTCAGAATAAAATAACTGAACAGACAGAGTACAATGCTTAACACAGGCATTTGACAGATAGAAATTAAAAAAAGAAAAATGTCGACAGCTAAGTGTTCAGGTGTGTTTCAAAAAATACTCAGAGCGCTCAGAGCACGCTTGGTTCAGTGGATGCTCGGAACATGCTCAACATGCTCGGACTCTGTTCAGAGCTCTATACTGGACTAAAAAAGAAAAACGCCTATAAACTTCAAATTACACAACAATTGAAGCCTGCTGATCATTCGCAACGCCGCCGTAGATACGCTTCTTGGGGGTTGGAACAACATACAATAAACACCGGTTTTTCGACCAACATTCTCGTCAGCGATGAGGCACATTCCTCACTCGGTGGGTATGTAAACAAAAAACATTGCAGCATATGGGGCTAAGAAAAGCCACGAGTGATCGAAGAGGTGCCGTTGCATCCAGACAAAGTAACTGTTTGGTGTGCTCTATGATTGAAAGGTGTCATTGGTGCATATTTCTTCAAAGATGCCAATGGGCAGACGGATACAGTCGATTCGGAGCGATACGGTCGCATGATAACCGATTTTTGTTGGCTGGCGATTGAAGATTGTGACTTAGTCAATATGTGGTTCTAAAAAGACGGGGCAACAAGCCACACAACACGACCAATTATGGCTTTATTGCTTGAGAAGTTTCATGGTCGCGTAATTTTACGTTTTGGCGACGTCCATTGGCCACCAAGATCATGCGAATAATCCCCGAACTCCAGACGCGTTAAAAATTAACATTACTCAAGTTATGGCCAAAACATCGCCCGAAATGTGCGAAAAAGTGGTTAAAAACCATCTCAAACTATCTCTGGTGACTTAGCTGCAAGGCTCTTCAAATACGGATGTGGAATGAATGCATCCAAACATGAACCAAGAATGGGTGGAAGGCTACGATCCTATGTCTTGACAGAAATATGGGAGAACATTCCTGCTAATTTTCGCTTCTTAAGCCCTTCTGCAATACTATAGTCGGCAAGCTCCACTAGGGATTTCTGACCGGCATTTCGACCATAAGCTCACGCTGAGGCAAATCCTCAGAAAAACCAGTGAATTTCAAGTGGAGACTCATCATCTTTTCATCGACTTCAAAGCCCCATATGAAAGCATCTATATGACGCTGTCTGAGCTCTGGATCCCGGTAGAACTGTTAGAACTGTGTAGATCAATATTTGAAAAGGGGCGATCGAATTTGCAACAAGGGAATAGTTCTTCCGAACTTTTTCTCAGAACTCAGTCTGTAGTCGATCTGGATACCGAGGGCATTATGTTCACAAAATCTGTCTAACGTAGGGGTATGTGGTCGTTATCGATATCATTGGCGGTTCGCAACGTTTTTTAATAGTGTCATTCACGCGACACTTTTCTGTCTTGAAGTAAACGATAATTGGCTGGGTCTAGATGCATGCAACATCTGTCCACCGACTAGGGTATAAAATCACTATTGATAGCAACAACTTCGAGGCAGGTAAGTCGTTAGTCTACCTCGGAGTATGTATTAACCCCATGAACGTCACATACATAAGCGCAGATTCAGTGAAGAATTGATGCTGTATTCGAAAAGAGTGGATGGACGAGATCTATAACCTAGAATTTCAGGAGCTATATCAAGATCTCCCACTACACGTCCACTAAAGCGAGTGAATGGACGGCCATGTTCTAGACAGGTGATTCTTCGAGTCCAAGCCTCCGGGCTCAATGCGACAAGGCAGGGCAACCGTTTGGTTTAAAGACAAAACCACCGGACAGGCCAGAGCGCGCGTGATCGGAGCCACG
This sequence comes from Chrysotoxum bicinctum, assembly GCA_911387755.1. Classification (NCBI taxonomy): domain Eukaryota; kingdom Metazoa; phylum Arthropoda; class Insecta; order Diptera; family Syrphidae; genus Chrysotoxum; species Chrysotoxum bicinctum. The sequence continues at coordinate 206,453,861 of OU426987.1, read as the reverse complement.
GAGGATAGAAAGCCTAGGCCTTCATGGATAAAGTAAAATAATAACTTATAGATTTGCGACTTTCAGTCCAAGTTAATGATTTGCTTCATTCATTTCAGCGTGCGACAGATGGAACATAAGTACATACTCAAAATCAAGATACGTCGTCCCCATGATCAATGACATTTTGCTATATTTATAAAGAGGGTTTTCCAATAAGAATTTCTAAACTTTGACAGTTGATATCGGTCACAGTGTAGACTGTCATTTTGTAAGCAATAGATTTTAATTTCTTTGAAAACCATGTGAACAGTTTTCTAAAAGTGGGTATTCTGTTCGAACAACATTTCCAACACCCGAACGTTAACAAAATGCAAGATCTGCTACGTCACTGTCCATGAGAGTTCAGGAGACACTGAGGCAGTCACAAGAACTTGGCAGACCATAATTTGCCGAATTTCACATCATGACTTGGCTTCAACTAACCCAAAAGCTCTGAGACAATGTGTTCGCTAACTATAGGCTTTCGAGCAGTTGGAAGTTGACTCCAGTTTCGGTTGAAAAATCATATTCAGCGAAAAGGCGCATTTCTGGATGAATGAGTTCATAAACAAGCAAAATTCTTTTGAACTTGGGAGGATTAGAATCAACTCAAGATCCAACAAATTGCAATGCTTCCAGAGAGAGCAACATTTTGGTGTGGATGTTGGGCTGGCAGCATCATCGATTTATACTTCCTTGAGAACGACGTTGGGCAGGTCATCACCATGAACGGCGAAAGCTATGGGTCGATGATAACCAATTGGACAACGACGACATGTGGTCGCAACAGGACCGCGCGCAATTTTATTTGTTAAGATAGCCGCCGAGATGAAAATGCGCCTCGTCAGAAAAGATCATTTTTTGGCCAAAATCATTGTCCAAATCAAGCTGCTCTAAAGCCCAAACTGCGAAGCGATAACGAAGCGGATGGTCGTGCGCCTTCAATTGTTAAGTCAGTTGGACCTATTAACCGAATAACCTAAGATCTTTGTGCAGAATTCTCCTCAGGCTAGTGCGTGAAATGTTGAGCTGTTGAGATCGATGGATAGTTGAAGTTTCGTGAATTGAGTCTCACACTGTCGCCACAGCAGCCACATTCTCATCTATGCGCATCGTACGACGACGGGGACCGCATGAGTATTGTCCATACCAGTCTCACGAATATTTTGCACAAAGTTACGTACAGCAGGCGCGGTAGGCACTTTATTTCGGCCAAAACTTCTGTTCAAAAAATACGCTGTTTGGGCTACACATACGCAGCTCAAGCCGAAAGCAAGTCATTTCTTTCCACCAAGGTGTGGTAATGACTTCTCTCACGATTTCGAGCTGGAAACAGCTGTCATCATATCCATTCGAACATAGTCCTATGGTAGATTTAGCAATGAAACTAAAAAAAAATCTACTATTATGCGAAGCAATAATCCAAAAAGAAAATTAAATCAACAATTTAATCCTAACCATTTAACATGAAAATTTCTCACTTATTTTAAGCTCCAATAAAAATGCTTCCTTCGAGGAACAAGACATAAATCTCACCCAATCTAATTTACCCAAAAGAAAAATTTTTATGAAAAGACCAAATCTAAACGAACACATAACACCACCCCTTAGAATATTATCTTCAAAGCAACTTTTCCTCTAATTGATGAGAAAAATTCCAAAATTCCAAATCCCTTAGTCGTCCGGAGCCAGAGTGTAATCTGGTATAATACCTTGAAAACACACAAACAACAGACGAAGATATACGATTAATTTGCTTTTAATTAAAGGTAAATTCCCTCTCACGTAATTTTACATAAAGAAACACAAAATCCCAGCCCAACGCCCACATCATTAAATTTAAAGCCTTACTGTGAAAAAACATCAAATTAACATGTTTTCACCTTCAATATGGTGTTCGAAAAAAAAAAAAAAAAAAAAAAAAACGAGTGATCCCTCTTCGAAACCATCCCTTACTACCCTCGTAGGTTCTTTATTCCCATGTTGAAGAATTACGGGCCATTTCCGCACGAACATCATATAATATAGACACGTGGAAGTTGGCAGTGCCGTAAGGACTGAAGAAAAAAAATAATCCTCTTTTTAACTGGAATTCAAATTAAAGCTTAAAAAAACATTCCCATTATGTAGGACGAATTCGTTAAGGTTCAAGTTTATTAAGAATACGCTGCCACTATCCACGTGTGTATAGGTACTGCATTCTGCAACGCGAGTTTTAATTAAAACAACCTCGCAGAGTTTTAACTTTAATTTGATGATGATGGCGCAGTGTCACTCATGTGAATTTTTTCCACCGAGTACATAATTGAGGCTTCCTCCTTCGGCTTTTAACGTCTGTACCTTAAATATACATTACAATGCAAAGTAACGCATCTTAATTGCTAACATTAAAGCCTTTGAAAAGCACTCCAGTTCGCCCTGACAATCTGGATTTGAATGCGGTCTTTTGTAGCAGTGTGATGGAATGATTTGGGTATAACCCTGTGCCGACAAAATGCAGGCAGGAGGAGGAGATTGTCACAGGAGGCACACTCCTTTGGAACTGGATTGGTAGCATTAAGAGTTTTGTAGACCATGTACTTAGTCTTACGCGTGAGGATTCTTGAGCCTATTTGTTTCCTCAAAGTTAATTAGCAGCAAATTTCGAGATGTCAGACCATAGATGGTATTAGAAAAAAAACACTTGTTTTGGACATCTCCATCGTAATCATGTTATATTTGATTGAAACCTTGAATTTTACCTCACACGAAACTCCTGAAACTGAAATTTCCGGCCTTCGGTCGACCGAAGGTAAATTTATATGTTTCAGTATGAGTTTCAATGAGAAAGGGTAAAGGGCAAACAAAAACAATATTTCCTGAACTTCCAGGAAGATTACTTTTGATCCCAAATTCGTAGGTACTGTCAAGTCAGTCAAGTACACAAAATATTTCTTCATCCGCACACCAAAAGTATGCTATGGTTTACATTGTCCTCACGGTCATTGTGAAATTCACAAATTCAAATGCCCTGCGGTGTACCCTTTTAAGCCCCATCCTATTTTCTTAACATTCACACTGTGTTTTAAAGTACGCGTTGATTAAAAAAATAACATGAGGGCCTTTGGTAGGTAATTGGGCAGGGAGAAATGGCTCCCAGAAGTAGTCTAACCCTGTGGTCCAATTAGCGATGAAGTTTGCTATTTTGAAAGCATAACTCGTTTAAGCCTCTGGATAGAATTTATTGGGACGTATTCTCGTTGAGGCGTCCAGTTTAGATTGATTCAAAAGCAAAACGATGTAGTTGGTTTTGATGTGTCCTATTGTTATGGTATGACGTGTGTTGTTTGGCTTTCGCACAATCATAAGGACTCGGATCAATCACTCAACGGGACCACCATTATCAGTATCCGAAAACATCTACACTGAGCAAAACTAGACAGCTTGTTGACTGATACTGAAGCAGCAACAAATCCGATCATCCACATAGCGTTGGCATCACAGGGGCTCTAAAATCTAGCTCGGCATCAGATGAGAGTTTAAGCGTTTTTCTTTACCTTTTACCAGTTGATTTACACATTTAGTATCTAGTATTTTTTAGTGCATTAAGAGTGTAGGAATCGAACTCTTGGATTTCCAAGCCTTATGGCAACACCAATATTACTGAGTTGATTCCAACAGAAATGTTTTTGTCTCCCGCTGATTTTAAAGCTATGTTCCCATCAAGAAAGGACGAAAGACTTCAACACAACTATCTTTACTGATGGCTCAAGGATGATGTGTGGTGTTGGTCCAGGAATCTTCTCTGAGACTATGAATAAATCTAGGTTGTTTAGAATACCGGACTTTGCTAGTGTTTTTCAAGCTAAATTACTGGCTATCAGGGAAGCATACAAGGAACCCAAGCAAAATCCAAAGCAGAACCGGAATAAGACTATTATCGCGGATAGTCATGAGGGTGTTAAAGGAATTAATTTTAGTACATCATCCTGCAAATTGATCCAGCAATGCCGGAATGAACTTGCTGACCTCAATATTATCCGAAAATTTTTCACTTTTTTTGAGTTCCAGGTCACTGTGGCAATGATGGGAATAAACGCATCGAGGAGCTGGCCAGCAAAGGGTCAATATTCCGCTGGGAGTTATGAAGGGCAATATTCTCTCAATTCTTCTTAGCGAATCAAACTGGGGTGGCCGTGGCACGATGGTTGTGTGCTCGCCTGTCAACCTCATGATCACAGGTTCGATCCCTGCCATCGTCTATGTCGTTTTAATTCCATTAAAACCTTCTAAAAATTGTCATCAATGGGTTGCTGGTTTACTCATTACATGTTGTTCAGGCATAACACTAACAACATGTAATTGAGTTAAACTAGTAAGCCCAACAAGGATGAACACGAATAAAATAATGTGAATTATAAACGACATATAAATAAGACACGGCATTTCTCCGCTTTAGCTCAGCCGCCATCCCTGGAGATAAAAATATCTGAGTCTCAGAACATCGTGCCACACATCTTTCCTATCCTTCTTTCTCTTCATTAACTTCACGCCCACACTGTGTTGAAACATTTAAAGGGTAATCATAATCCCTTGAGCGCGGGTAGATTATAAAAAAAAAAAAAAAAAATGCATGTGGAGCAGTTTAACTAACTGCGTTTTATCTAGAAAGATCTGGCCCGCCTATAATAAATCCCGAACGCTTGATCTGAGATGCAGAACTAGGCAAGGCATAGCCAGGATCCTAGCCACCTTTAGCGGACACTCTCCAATAAGAGAGCATGCAGCGAAGCTAGGCATTAATCACAACACTCTCTGTCATAGCTGTGAGAATCAGCTGGAAAAGATAACAGTCCTCCATTTCCTCTGAAAATGCCCTGCTCTGGCCGAATTTAGAGCACAATCATTAGGAAGGGCATTGTTTGGCGACATTTACTAACTTACGGAATTGTGTTGTGCCCTCCTTTTGATTCTTAAGATTTCGACCTAGCGGACTGAGGGTTCTGACGGAAGCTTACGGCATGGTTGACGGATGGTCACTCAATCGGAATGGCTAATGTTTCAGCACCACTCAACAAGCTGCTTAACTTGGCACAGTGTAGATGGTGTCGGATGAGTGTGGTGGTCCGGTTGAGTGAGTGATCCAATTTCCGGATGATCGTTGAAAAACCAACACACAATAAGAGACATAAAAACCTCATAGATCCTTCCATAGTTTTGAACTTAATACAAAATGGATGACTCCGTTAAAATGTGCACAGTTTCCCACATAAATTTCATCCAAATGTTCACATAAGTCATGGTATCAAAATGGCGTCCTTCAGGGCTGATTGACTAGACTGCCAATGGTCGCCATTTACACTACCAACCATCATCCGGCCACTGTGCAGCATAAGAGTGAGTCAATAAGTCCCTAAAAAATTAAAGAACGAACAATTTGTTTGGTATTCAAACATTTTATTTCTCAGCACAGTCTCCTTTTAGCTCGAAATACTTCATCCAAAGTTTTTTTCAATATTTTGATGTCCTCAAAATAATTCTATTTCACTTGACCACATTCTCTTACCTCCGAGCCATTTCTTCGTGTTTGGAAATAATAAATAGTCGCAAGGGGCTAAATCTGTGGAACATGCTGGATGATGGAGGAGTTCGTAACCTTCTGATGAAATCTTGCCATTGCGACTGCAGAATTGAAAAGACCATTTTTCTTCTCCAAATGAGGCCGTTTTAGAATCAAATCGGCCTAAAATGGTAACTCTCATAGAACCTGAGAAGTTTGAATGGTATTTTGTAGAATCGATCCAGCAGCTGTTAGCAATATTCGCCGGTGATCGTTTTATCCTTTTTTTTTTTTTTTTTTGTGCATAACTCCGTCTGCATCCTAAAAAGCTGTCGCCATGATCCTGTTTGCTGACAAAGCCACTTTGGCCTACTCCGGCTTCGATGTCCATTGTTCTGATTAGGTCTCCGGTGTGTTGTGATCGAATTTTTCTTCAATAACCAAAATCGCCAAACCCCCCTTTGAAGTTGTGAAATGATTGCGTTGGTTGTCGATTGTGAGCTAACACAACACTCATCTTGCGGAAGGTTTTCTCATGTCCAAATATTTATGTTAAATCGAAATCACTGATACAGATGCTAAGCCTGTGGTCTCTTCAAGCTTGCGGACATTCACTCACCGATCATCCGTTACCAAACCGTGTATTTTATCAACGATTTCTGATGTGGCAATGGCGACTAGAACCTTAGACAGACGTTATTTAGATCGCACCGAAATTGACTAAACCAGTGATGAATAGTTCAAATCGATGGTGAAGAGTCCCACAATACTTTACAAGATTTTGTTTTGTTTTCGTGATGGTTTTTTCTGGTACAAAGTAGCGTTTATTGAGCAATTAAAATTCACTTTCTCCATTTTTACGAAAACGCTCATAGGCGTCCATATAAAATTGTTTGAAGTGGAGACGATATCTGCTTTAATTTTCAAATACTTATTGATCCTCTAGCCTTCAGCTTGATATCTCGCGGTCTTAGGAATGAAATGGAGGGTATTGCACAGAAGTTACCAAAGTTCGTCCTAGAACCATTTCATCGCGTTGAAAAAAGAGATCAAGTCTTTGATTTTTATTTTCACAAATTCGTTAAGGTCGTCCAAAAATCAACTGCCCTAATTTTGGCCAGAGCAGGGCATTTGCAGAGGAAATTAATGACTGCTTCTTTTTACTGCTGGACCCCACAGCTACGATAGTGAGTGTTGTGAAAAATGCCTAGTTCCATTGCATACTCTCCTATTGGCAAGGCTCGGTCGTAAGCCTGCTTGGACTTGAAGAAGATTTGGGCAAGCCTTTAATTTGATACAATCCTTTTACTAATGGTGCAATCAGTTTTACTGCATTTCCGCTGTGGAGGTATTTTCTTGACGGACTTCAAATTCTCCTAGACATAATGCAGTTAGCTCAGCCGATTTTCATCAAAGTTGGATAAGATTCTAATTTTCTTATATTTTTCCAAATTTTAGAAAAAAACGATAAGTAAAACAGGGGAATTGATACGGAGCACTTTCGAGAGAAAAATTTTTCGGCGGATATTTGGTCCTTTATGCGAAGGGGATGAATGGAGAAGAAGATTCAATCGTGAATTATACGAGCTGTACCAAGATATGGATGTAGTACAAAGAGCAAAGACACGTCGCTTGCACTGGCTCGGTCATATCGAGCGAATGGACAACAACGCTCCAGCCAAGAAAATCTTCGAATCCCAGATTCCAGTTTTGAGAAGACGAGGAAGACCGAACCTCCGCTACAGGGACCAGGTGGTTACAGACGCAAGAGTGCTTGGTCTCGACGACTGGAGGAACCTCGCGAAGGATCGCACCCGATAGAAGACCGCATTATCTCAGGCAGAAACCCTCTATGCATCGGGAGCCGGATAAGTAAGTAGTATACAAAAAATGCTGTAGTCGACAGACAGAAGACCGAATTGCTATACCCACTTTTTTGTCTTCCCTATCTTCGTTCTGTGAGAGAAGAATCTCTAGTTTGAATTTTTTTTGACGAATGCATAATAGCATAAGGGTTAGTGGTTAGTTGGACTGTCATGTAAAAGGTCTTGGGTTCAATTCTCAGCCACTGCAAAAAAGTTTCTCAGGGGCTTACTGCAACTTGTGAAAAACTGACAAATCCTCTAAGAGTATCTCTTTTCATGAAAAGTGCTGCTCATTAGCCGTTCGGAATCGTCAGAAAAATTAAGGTCCGTTCCATTTCTGGTAACACGCACACAGAAATGGTTGAGAGTCACCAGGACCTGGTTCTCTTCGAGCTGTTGCCCCACCAAATTTATTTTTGTTATAACTTGACATATACATCTGAATTTGGCAATGGAAAACCCAAGTAGACGTCCATCGTTAGTTTTGTTTTTAGTTTAACTTTAGATTTCACATTTATGATTTAACAGAAAAGTTAAAATAATAAAGTAAACTTACTCGTAAGATGTTCCTAAAAAGCAACAGATAGACGGGTTATAAAAATGTGTTTTAATAAAAATGAAATATACTTTGCAGAAATATGTATATATCTACGAGTACATTATGTATATTGGTTTCGATAGACCAATCAATTATTGGAAATATAGAAATGAAGCGGGACTTTGATTGATGACAATTTGTATTCCTTTATTTTTTTTTTTTTTTTTTTTTTGAAAAACCCAAATTGAAATGGTCATCATCATTCCAAAGGGTGCATATCTGCGATTAAATGATGATAAATGAATGTGCAGAAACTTCTTTTCCTCATATTTGTTTGTCACTGGTTTGATTAATATGGGTATTTAAAAATGGATCTTTCAGTTAGCATTGCGAATTGGAGACTGGAAAACGAAAAACTTATATTCAAGTAATAATCTAATTAATACAGCTTTAAAAACAAATAAATTTATCTCTGCCTTATAGATTTGAGTTTAATGCAAAATCAATTTGCAGACTATCAAGGGGTTATGACTACCCTTTAATGTTGTGCGAGCGTTTAGAAATAATGGAAAGGATTTATTAAGAGACGTCAATGCACATGGGTCTTGAAAGCTTCTACATCATATTGAGGAGGAAAATCGAGAAGGTCAAAGCATTCCGCAATCTAGTAGTGCGGCTAAAGAAAGAACCTCTATATTAAATATTACGTCCGTAGTTAAGCTCAAGGGTAAACTAATGTCCATTTATGGCAAGACTGTCATTACTGCGGAATTGTTTCGAGGGACGAATGCCACTGGCTTTTTCATTTGAGCATTATTGATAGAAAAAGTGATAAAATAATGAAAGACATTTCGGCGGTGATCGAGACAGAGAGCAATTTCTGTAATTGATCTACTATCTACTGAGTTTAATGTCTCTGTTCAGGATTTTATCTAACAAGTTCAAATCAGTAATGGGTTACCAGCCCAGATATGAGAATTATATTCAAGTTTTGGCCGAATAAATGCCTTATACATATGTAGATGGTATCCAGATAAGAGGGAAACAATTTCTTGCAGTTCCACAACTGAAGCGAATATGAAACAAAGTGGATAAGAAGTCCCAGACTGAAGATAATTAATGAAAATAAGAAAGAATGTCGGTGACAAAACGGAACCTTGGGGCACACCAGCATTTGTTTTTTTTTTTTTTTGACTATCAGAAGATCGATTCAACTTTAATTTCGCTCGATTATCACCGACGGCGGACTTTTTCAAAAATTTTAAATGCACACTAAACTCTTGATGCATTGCACTTTGCTGCATCTAGTGTGGATTCTGATGATCCCGAATTCGGCAATTTTACTTGCTGGCGAACCCATTCATCCAGAAATCGATTAATATGATTTTTCGACCGAAATTGGAGTCAAGTTTCAACTGTTCGAAAGCCCATTTAGGGCACATCCCGTCGTTGTCTTCGGTCATTAACTCTGAGCTGCTGGATCAGTTAAAGTTTGTACGGGTGTTAAGCAAAGTCATGAGGAAAACCACATAAAGCTGTAGTCTGCAAAATACCGAGTTCTTATGCGCTGAGTGGAATTATCTGCCTTGGATTCTCCTCAGGGACAACATTTTCAGCAGATCTTGCGTTTCGTTGTCGTGCGGGTGTATTCGCGGATTGTTCAATGAACCGGTCAACTCGAATTTGTTCACCTTATTATGAATAATTCTCTTGGAAGGAGGATTATTGCGACCCTAACATAGGCGAAGCACGCGAAATGTTGCTGTTACTGTTGTTGGAAAATCTCTATAGGAAAACCCTTTATATGGCTTTTTCGTCAAGCAGTTTCAGTTAAATGTGCTCATTCAGCTTGTAGAAAACAAAGAAATTTACATGTCTCATAGTCAATCTTGATGTTGGTAGTCAATTGTTAGCCTTGGGATGACGCTTTGAGTATTCAATTTCATTTGAAGAAAGTTGAGAACGAAATCTAATTTGTGGGCGATAAGTTGGAATTTTGCCATCTCTGAAAATCAAAAAGTTGATTTTAGAATATTTTGGTCCATGGGTCTTGCAGCTATTGCACATGCATACTCGTCGATGTGATGATTTCAAACATGCGTTCAGCTCATTGCAGGAATCAGTCGCGAGATTAAAGGCAAAGTTTGGCGAAGATCACCAGGAAGAAGAATGTAAGCGACTCCCGGTTTGTTGTTTCCTTGAAAATCATGCAGAGTTCGGTCAAGCCTAATGGGCCTTCGTGCATTGGTAGCAAATGATAGTTTTGCAAGTTTTAAGGATTGTGGTTTGCCTTGGGTTATACTGATGCTCCAAGTTGGAGGGTGTTTCTGTTTGGTTCAAAGTCAATGAAATCTTGGGTGCTGAGCTTGCAATGCGTCAATAACGTTGATACAATTCCCGATGATACCACTGCGAGTGCAATCCAACTCTACATTTGCACTGATGTGATGTTAATATAAAAAAATGAGAAATATTTAATAAAGGTAGACGTGATGGCCCTTCTCAGTTGACTCTTCAACGTTTGGTGGCCAAATTTTAGTCGGCAAGTGCCAATCAGCCAACTTACGTCAGTCAAAGAAACGTCAAATCAGCCACGAATATCACGGCCGGCGGTCCGTGAATGGTTGTGTTAACAAGCAAAATGTCCGTATATAGGACGACAATAACCCAAACAAGGTTCAGTAGGTGACATGATAATAAACCTATCCAGATATCTCTTGACACAAATTTGAACCCTTACATTTTGATACGATCAAGTTTTATCGCATCAAACGTCGAACGACACTCGCTATAAGCCCCTATGGCTGCAAGATTTTTATATTATGAATCAAATCAATGTTTAACCGAATCAAAACTAACAGCAACTACGAACATTAAATCCACAACTGATTCCCTAAAAAAAAAACAACTAAATCGAACGCTGCCTATTTCTCTTCATCGCCCTACTCTGCGACTTTCCTTTAACATGATTATAATTTTAATAATTCAAAACAATGTTTGCCAAAATCTTACTCGTTTAGCAAAAGCAAAACAAAAACAAAAACATAAATAACTTCAAAAAATAAACAACAAAAAAAAAAAACTCCCACGCCCAAGATGGTATTTCATGTCAAAAACATCCTCAAATATTAAACCAAACACAAAAAGCAAAAACAAGCAGAACGAACAACAACAAAAAAAAACACGAAAATCATTCCCTACTTATGATTTTATGAAGTCAAGAAGTGAGTCAACACAGGTCAATATAAGCTGTTAGTCCTTTTTCTGACATACAGGCGTAATCCCACTCCCACCTCGCATCATAAAGTCTCAGTCGTTCCCGGCCTGCTGGCGCTCTTTTTCCACTCCTACAAGTGTACACATTTGCTCTTCAAAAACGTGACACTTGATGAATATAGTTTCGCCAAAGAAACAGAGCAAATAAGTCTTTCCTTGAGCCATATTGTATAACGAGAGCGTTCCTTTTCATACTCGTACATATGTACGTCAAGGGATAATAAGTAATTATTTGAGCATCTCACATGTATGACATAGAGATTAAGGATCGCAAAGACGCTTTTTCGCTGCTCAAGGAGTTTCTTTAGCTCTACTTGGCTCGGTAGCTGAAGATGTCAATAAATGCATATCAATGAGTTCAGTGTGTGAAGGATACAGTCGACCTCTTTTCATTTTGAGTGCAAGTCTTTCATGAAGGGATTAATCTGTTTCTGATCATGAAGAAGATGCTGAAACATAAAAAGCCTCGATGATGTCTGCTCTTTATTTATGTCGAACGAATGAATGGCACCTAAACGAGGACAAGTTTGGATTAGTTTTTCATCATGAATTTGGTGAAAGAAGTTTTTTGATGCTCAGGAGATAGGGAATTCGGGTATGCTGATAGGGAGTGCTTGCATTCATTTAAAAATTATAAAAGTACTTTAAGGCTGCATTGAGTTCATCACAAACAGTTTTTAACATTCAACGGGCTACAGGTCTATAAAAGGCGTCCTGAGACATGCAAGATTCCCATTCTCTGCCACCCAGCTGCTTCCAGTTTAGTAGGCCACGCGCTCTTGAATCCAGGATGGATAGATGGATTGGTCCTTATACCAGAGGTTCGGTATTCATTGTCGCCTCGAACTTGGGGGCTGGGATTCGAAGACACCCTTGGCTGGAGAAATTTTGCCTAGTCCATCTGGCGGAAGCAATGAAGTTGACATGTTTGGCTTTCTGCACTACATCCACACATAGTTGTAGGCTTCGTCCATTGGTTCGCTTTGCAAATAGAACCAAATATTCCTCGAAGAATTTTTCTTCCGAATGCTTCCAGTATCAGTAAGAGTTTCTGCATATAGACCAAAACTCGGCACCGTAAAGCAGGGACAGTAATCTAAGGGTTTTATAGAGCGCGTAGTTTTGAACCCATTCGTTCGCCAAATGGAAGAAGAAAAGGGTTCCACTCCACTAAGGTGTCATTCGTGGAATGAATATTAAAGCTACCAAGGCTTATGAACCCCTTAATTACTTCGAAGTAGTGTTGACCTAGTCGGGAAACAGATTTGTGTTTCTTTGTTGATAGCAAGTAGTTGGACTTGTTCTTATTTACTTTAAGACCAACAAGTTTCCCTGTTCTCCGATTGCAGTGGGAACTGCCGGATTTCGATATCCTTTTAATACCGCAATAGTTGCGACAGATTTGCTATATATAGTGCAATTGGTGTTAACGTCTATTCTGCGCACCATCTGCTCTAGAAACCTATTGAAGAAGTCACATTACAGCGCATCACCTTGCTGAGACCCTGTGCTCGTTCGAAAAAGTTTGGAAGACCTATTCCCTAATTTACACCTCGTATTTTCCAAAATCAACCAACCGAGTTCGGCCACCGCTATATATAAAGATTTGGGATATGGTGCATTCGCCTGGTCAGAAGTCCCACTTGACTATAGTGTTGTAGAACAGGTTAAGATGCTCACACAGCTTGATGTTTACGATCTTATACGTGTCTTTTATATGGTTTATGCTTCGATAGTTTTTGAAGGGCATAGGTTTGTCTTTTATCTAGATGGGGTTTATAAAACTGGAGCTTTCGCCACCCAGACTTGCTTTATGATTTGATGCACACTCCCTACTAAAACATCAGCACCGTATTGGATGAGCTCTGCACAGCGGTGTCGTTTCCACTATGGAAGGTCTTGACTCTTCCATATATGCAACCTTAACAGGTATGGAATTCCAGACTTAAGAATATGAACAAAAAAAAACTCAACTATCTCTCCCCAAAGCTATTAACCCCACAAACCCAGGCGCAGCGAGGCCAAGCTCTCGGAGAACCCCAAGCATTGGGGAGAGCTCTTATATTTTTCACGGCATCGTCTCCGAGAGCGTGGCCTCGCTGCGCCCCGGGTTTGTGGGGTTAAAAGCTTTGGAGATAGCTTGGTCTCCGGGTTTTATGGGGTATTGGGTTCAAAAAGTACTGCATTACACGCTCTGTTTGATGCCCAATTAGAAGCTGCTGGAAGTGCTACTTGAAAAGATCAACTGTTTCCTGTTGCTCGTTTACCTTAACCTTTGTTATTTCGAAAGCCCGTAGTGTTTCGGTCTTAAGACAGGCAGTCAGTTGGTTTGCTTTTTTATTTGTTAAACTTCCGGTTGTTGATTCGATCATAAGACTCTTCCATCTCCTTGAGCTTAGAACTTAAAATCTGTGTATGTTTTCATTTTTCTTCAGAGGATCTTTTTCTCATGTCCTCTCCTTGCTCGAGACTCTTCCCTTGCACTTGTTTTATGATGCAGCACATTCGCAGTTGCACGCATTCATCATCATACCACAGGTTGTTTTTTCTGGGGTTATTGGTAGCCCCATAATGGATCCGGATGTCTCTGTCACGATATTTCGATATTGTGACTATTGTCGTTACTGTCGTCTTTAGTGATCGTACAGATCGCTCAAGTCGTCACAGCAGATTCTGGCAACTTCGGGTATGCTCAGGAGTTCAACAACAAATTTCTTCTTCTGTTCGCAATTTTTTTTTCATGTGACAGTCGAGCTCTGAATCTTGCCGCCAGTAAGAAATGTTTTGAGTCGACTTTTGCCCTAAAAGGTATGCACATCTTAAATTTCGGATAGACGTCTCCCGACCATTAGCACAGGGTTGATTTGCTTGGAAAACTAGTGCTACTTATCACCTCATAACTTGCTGCTGAACAATCTATTAGTCGGAAGCCGTTTTTTGTTGTTATAGATTGGAGGCTATGCTAACCAACTTATCCTCCGAAGATGTCTGCACTTTCGACTTTAGCATTGAAATCCATGAGCACACTTTTCACATCGCTTTCCGGACGGACCCTAATTTTGGCTTCTTTCAGGAGATCATAAAAATCCTCCTAGTTGATAGGTAGGTTTAAACGGGATAGTCTATCACCTATTGCCTTAAAGAAAACAACTTTATTTGAGTTCAGCTGATCAGAAGTGTGAGTTCAAATAAATAGCTTTCAAGATGCAAACGGAAATCATTAACAGCTGAAAAAGCAACAGCAAGTTGGCGTTATATTTGGCAATTGGGATAGCAGTGAGTCAATACGAAGACTCACTGGTAGGATTTAAATTGCCAACATTTTTCCATTGGCTAAGTGAGATGAAATAAGTTCTTACTTCAAGCATTCAAAGGTATCTCCAAGCTATCTCACAAAGTACATACAAAGTTTGACACATGTCAAAAATTTAAGTGAGAAAAAACTTCGAGAAACTTTGGTATTGAAAATGATTTACATATTTTTCTTCCACACCTGTATCGAAACAAATCACTTTCATCAAAACCTTAAAGCTTAAACCCTGAAATGTGATAAAATGTGTGAAAAATTCTGATATACTCGTATCAACACACATGTCAAGTTGTATGGGAGATGAAATTTCATATTTTATTCGTACACAATGACTTGAAATACAGTTTTGGAATGGGATAGTGTGGAGGCAGCGCTATTTATAGACAAATGTATTTGTATAAATCTTGTGGAATTGTATATTTACCAAATAATTTTGGATGCACTTTTATATAGTCTTGAGACAATATTAACTATTTGACATTTTGTTTAGACAAAAGGACTTGTAAAGTACTTCCGCTTTTTTGTCGTTGTGACTAAAAAAGTTGAAATCAGCAGAGTATGATTTAATGCCAAGTGAGTTCATTCACAATTAGATTCAACGATTGAAAAATCTCCCACTAAAATCGCAAGTCAGTTCCTAGTCTAAGTGTTCTTTGTAGATACAAATTTGGTATTCGTAAAGGAAAGACCGGTTTTTAACGTCTTAATATCATAAAAGGAGGGAAATATTGAGTCGGGTAAAGCATTCCAAGGCCCAAGGATAAACTGAAACGCGAGTAGTACTGGTGAATTGTCTAAAGAGAGGAATACAACTGGCTACTTTCATAGTAGACTGTCTACATGAACTGAACAGTCTTAGAATAATGAAATACAAGAAGCATTGCAACTGTGCCTGAGATATGCAAAAGTTTCTGCTGTAGTTCTATTACTTTTCATTTTGATAGCTCTTTTCTGGATTATATCCTATAGACTCAAGTGGGTTATTGTTGCACCTGTCCATATTTGAAAATTCTTATTTGGAATAATTTTGGAAACAATATTTTTTTTTCTTATAATATTCAATAGATATGTATTTCGAAAATGGGTTGATGATTTTTACTGGCGATGTATAGGTACTATAGGGCAAGTCTTGGAAATTTGGAAATATGTAAAATCGAACTCGAGATTTTGATAAAAGTTGACATTACGATAGTAGAGAAACCAAAAAAGTGTGTCCGGCGATTCCGTCTCTCTGTCTTTACGACCTACATTTAATTAATAAATTAATAAATTATATCGTTATAGTCGTATAGGTTTCTTAAAAAATTAAACTTTTAGGTATATACAATATTTTAAAAACATTTTTAAGAAAAAATTTTGGTACGCGTTTTTATAATTGTACGAATAAAAATAAATAGTATATTGACCCGTTTTTAAGAAATCGAATTTTCAAAAACAGCATTGTTTTTTTTATTAATTCAAACAACATATTTTTTTTATTAAATGAAAAAAGAAAATGTTATCAAAATTCTAGGTGCCGTTTTTAGAAATATACGATTTTCGAAAACCATTTTTTAACATTTGTATGGGAGTACCGTTATTTTTAAGTTAAACAAAAAAAAATCACATCATGTAAAATGTATTAAGAAACTTACAATAGTCAAGTTTTTGAAATATTGATTTTTGAAAAAAAAATTGATTTTTTAAACCCCAAAAACAATTTGAAAACACAACAATAGTCAAACTCTTGGGAAGCTCTAGCATCAAAAAAAATGATCAAAATCGGTTGTACTCGTACCGTTTTTGAGAAAATCAAAAACAAAAAGGTTCAACCATTACCTAGTTTTAACTAAATGAATTTTTTTTTTAAATTTTTCCTAAAAAAATTTGTCAAATTGTTTTTGAGAAGAAAAAAAACTATTTATAAAATTTCGGAAAAAAATTGTATGGCAGGTACCGCTGTTTTTGTTCTTAAAAAAAAAACGAAAAAAACGTTTGGGGGGGGGGGGTAAATTCAAAATGGTAGATATGGTAGTTTGAAGAAAATCGCTATCATCGCAAAATGTCAACTTTGATCAAAATATCGAGTTCGATTTTTTTAACGAATGGATAATTTTGCTTATAGTACCTACAGTCTTGTGCAAATTAATTGGGACAAGCAGATTTTTGAGCATTTTTTTCATTTAATTTGAATAATGTTTAAAAATAAGTATTAAAACATGAAATTAGTACTTTATATGCCCCGCCCCCCTTTAGAATCTATGAGTTCTTTAACCCTCTTCAGCATTGATGAAATTAACTTCTCGCATATATTTGTCATTTGTTGGTCGTGGAACCATACCTCAATAATTACTGAAATTAGTTTGCTTTTAGTCGTATAGTCTTTTTTCCTGAGCCTCGCTTTTATAATAGCCCATAGGTTCTCAATCGGATTGAGATCAGGTGAGTTGCCAGGCCACTCCAGCACCTTAATATTTTTCTCCGCGAAGAATTGCTTCATTTTTTTGGACGTGTGACACGGAGCAAGATCTTGCTGAAAAATGGTTTCCTGCATCGAAGTTCGTCTTTGGATAGTAGGAAGGAGCATATGCGTTAGGACATCCGCATACTTGGCGCTGTTTATCATGCCTTCATCTGTTTATCATGGGCTTTAAGCTTCCAGGACCCTCAGACGTGAAACAATCCCAAAACATAACTTTTGGAGGGTGTTTAGGGGCTTGGACGATATGTCCAGGTGGGAGTTTTTCTTTGTCACTTTTCCTCACGACACTTACCCTGTATCCTTGGACCTCGAAATGTCTCTCGTCAGAGAAAATGACTTTTTCCCAGTCCTCTGCAGTCCAATCCTTATGTATTTTGGCCCATCTTAACTTTTTTTTTGTGCATAGCGTCTGTCAAAAGCTGTTTTCTTAATGGTCTTCGAGACTTTAGGCCCACTTCTAAAAGACGCTTTCGAACTGTTGATGAATCCACATGTACTCCAGCTGTCTCCAAGTCCCTTTGAAGCTCACCACTTGTCTTTCCAGGATTTATAACGCTGTTTCGGACCAACATTTTCTCGTCATTGGCCGTTGTTTTCCGTTTTCGACCACATTTGCCCTTTTTCCGTGTTTCAACTAATCCTGTTGCCTTGTGCAATGCAATTATCCTACCGACGCTTGATTTTGCTACACCTACAGCAATCGATATCTCCCTAATGGTTTTTCCTGTATGTTCATGTAAAGCGATGAATTTTGCTCTTTTTTCCACCGAGATATTCATATTTTTCTTGAAGCCGAAATATTGATATACAGAGTACATAGTAACATGATTTCAAAAATAATGCCATTCTTTTCAAAACCCTTAGAAAAAATGCGACCTACCTTCAAAAAGTCATCAGAAATATTTAAATAAAACTATTTCATGGAGCACTTACCAAAATATTCAAAAAGTTAGCAACGCAAGTAAAAGATTAGCTGTTTCATTTTAGGGATGAACTACATTTTTGGTCAAACAAAAAGATTAAGAAAAAATGTTATTAAGGGTACCTTTCATAGAACCATTTTCTTGATTTTTGACTTTCTCGTTAACGGCTCTTAGAATTTTGGAGCAAAATTTTTGTAAAGGAGCTTCTTAGAATTAAAAATTATATTGTTAATATGATATGTATTTATATAAGAAATTGAATTTTTTTTGAAAAATCAATGGCGCAAAATTTTAAACAACCTTTTATTAAGGGCTTAGCAATTTACTAGTTAGCAAGTTGTTAAACTTTTAGCAATTTACTAACTCTTTGACAATTTTAAACCTTTTCTTTCGTTTTACTAACTAGTAATTTACTAATTGCCTTTTATTAAAAATGGTACATCTGAACACTTCCAAACAATGACAGTTCGTGAAAAAATACGAATCAAACAAAACTAAATCTGATAATTTGTCAGAAGTCAAAGTGACAGCCTACAATTTATTTTGTGCTTCGTATATTTATCGTGAGAATTGTGTCGTCTGCCGTGGTTCTTTGTTGTTTTAAAATATAAATTTTGTTCAAAATAATCTCCCTACTATCACCGTTTGTGTTTGTGTGTTGGATTTGAATATTCAATTAATAAAAAAAGAGAACAAATATTCAAAGGAATTCCTTAAATGGAAGACTTCCTAAACAAGCTTTTGTGAGGTGTTCTCTGAAATATTGGTTTCAAAATCGACGCTGACGAATCAAGGACACAACTGTTTAATAGGTGTAGACTGGAAGACTATCATGAGAAGAAGTGAGGCAATAATGTCTAAAAGGAAGCCGTCAAATCCGAAACCATTACTCAAAAGTGAATTTAAGACACTGCGGAAGATATGACTGGAAAGAGAAACAAAAGACTAAGCCCAAGCGATTTGAATGAGCAAACCGATCCGGTGGCTTCGGCTGGAATTGATTAATCAGCAGAACCAATAACACAATCCCTAACGGAGGAAGAAAATTGACCGGCTTTGAGTTTGCCTAGAGTTCAATCAGATCTCCCATCGAAAGCAAATTCACCCTCAGAAAAAGACGACTCCTCATCAATAGATCCTGCTGTCGCGGTAAAAGCGATTCCTAAACTTTGATTGTATGCACTATTAGCGTCTGATCCTGCTCTCAACCCGGATTCTCAACAATCATACACAAAAAAAACACAATTTAACTCTTTCACAATAAATTGCCAAGAAACTTTTTTCTAGGCAAATGACAGAAGTCATATGGATTTAACAAATTACTAAAAGTTAAAAAGGCCAGTGCGTGATTTTAACTTTAGTAAAATGTTAAGAGATAGTAATATGTTAAAATCGTTTAAAATTAGCAAAATCCTTAGCAATTTACTAAAATGACTTTAACATATTACTAAATCGTTTAAAATTTTGCGCCAATATCTTTAAAACGTGTGAAGGACTATTTATTGAAATTATTTTCTAAAATTTTTATTATTATGTACTTAAAATTGTTATCCCAAATTTGTTTCTAAAAAATTTTAAACAAATTTCTTATATAAAAATCAATTTAATAATACAACTATTTTTAAACTTTGCTTCTCTAGAAATTAAAGGGTAATTTTATGCATTTGCACATTTTGCTTTAATTAAATCCATGCATTTACATATACATATCTATAAACAATTTTAAAATTCCAGAGTACTTTTATATACGAGCAAGTACGTGCGATCCAGAATTAAAAACAAAAATCATTCGGTGTTAGATAATGCTTGAAAAAAAAATTTCAAGAAAAAGGTTATTAATGGTCCCATTAGACCTATTTTTTTGTTAATTTTGTGCATTCAAATTTTCCAAAATCTTTTTTTTTTTTCAAAACTCAATTTCTTAAAAACGGGCTCGATTTTTTTAAAACCTGACAGTTAAAAGCTTTCTTATACAATGTACAAGATTTGAAATTTTTTTATCTTATCTAAAAATACTATACAAATGTTAAAAAATGATAACGAAAATCGTATTTTTCTCTAAAACCGCACCTAGAATTTCAATAAATTTTTTTTTGAATTATAGCAATACAAAAAATTTAAATGAAGATATTACTGTTGGATCTACAGTAGAACCTTTGTTTTTAATTTTTCATTATGAACATAATGGATTTAAATGAAAACTTTAATAGATAAGATTCTTAAAAGTTTGAAAAACATTTAATTTTAAAACTTAAGAAAAAATAATTTTTGAGTTTTTGAAAATTTGATATCTCAAAAACGGGTCAATATTTGTTTTTGAAATTTAATTTTTATTCGTAAAATAATAAAAATTTAAAGTTGGCTTCTAAATTTGTTTCTAAATTTTTTTTTAAACATTTTGGTTATATGAGTGTATGGTACTACGATTTGTTTAAGAAATCACATGCCATTCTGATCATGGCTCCAACTACTAAAGGATTTGTTTTTGTTTAAAAAAAAACAATTTTATAGTTAAAAAACATTTTTAATATTTTCAGTAACATTCTGTTTTTGAATTTTTAGTCTTTTACATAAGAGCAGGTTATTCGTGCCATCCAGTCGTGCATTTTATTTTTATCAAAATCGTTAAGGCCGTTTTCGAGATAAATAAGATTTTTTTTTTTAATATTACCGTTAGTTAATATTTTTATTTAATTATATATATTTAGTTATAGAGGTAAGAAAAATTTCAATTTTTTCGCCAGCGGCTAAAGCAATAGGTCCAGGTACAGACAGGCAGGTAGAATTGTGGGACCCACTTTTTGTGTTTTCTATCATCTTAATGATCTAGAGTCCCTTTTTTATAATACAAAAAGGTTGCCCTATACATATTATGTATAGAAAGTAGAAAGGCAATTCGTGCATTTGAACAGGAATGTATGAAGCAGATGGCCTACATTTTTCTGCCTATTTCAAACGACTTATAGATGACAAGCACTTTTCACGACCAGAGACAATCTTTGAGAATTTGTCACTCCCATAAAAAGGCAGTACCCTTGATAAACATTTATTTGAGTTTTGAGACTGCAGCAATTTTTAAAATTCCAAGTTGCTTGTACATAAGTGAGAACAAGTACATTCGATGTAGACGTGCATTTTATTTTTACACGAAAGCAATACCCTCATAAATGCTTGCCAAAATACAGCAAGACAAAAATGAATATTTGAAAATAAACAAATATAAATCATTTTTAATATTCATGCATATATCAATGGATGCTATTTCAAATGCAAACAAAAGAGCTATTGTTTTGAAAATAATTTCGCCTCATCACAAAACCACTCCTATGCGTCCTCAAAATAAATGATTGCCCAATACACATTCATATGAATCGTATCT
Organism: Chrysotoxum bicinctum; assembly: GCA_911387755.1. Classification (NCBI taxonomy): domain Eukaryota; kingdom Metazoa; phylum Arthropoda; class Insecta; order Diptera; family Syrphidae; genus Chrysotoxum; species Chrysotoxum bicinctum. The sequence continues at coordinate 206,432,549 of OU426987.1, read as the reverse complement.
TCACTCTTGCAATACAAATCAATTTCTACATTTGTTGTATATTCAATTACTTAATTTAATTATTATTTATATGACTTCAATTCAATTATTTTATTTATCATTTTATTATAATTGTCAACGTTGACAATCAACACCGACTACGCCCGATGGATATGCATTCTTTACGCTGGTTGCTGGTAGATAATATTTCTGATAAACTTAAAAATCATTTTAGCGCATCGGTTCATTATTTGCTTTTTCAGCGAACAATTTTATGAATCAAAAAAAAAAAAGTACAAATTTGTTGTTTTAAATAATTTCATGGGGGATATCGATAATAATGCATCAATAAATTCAGTGAATGTTTCTGAAAATATAACTGTATTTTTGTGAAAGTATGTCAACACATGACCCTAGATATTTCAGTATTTTATACGTTCATACGCGCCAGTGAATATTAAACGAAAGTATTTTTGTGTTTTGATTATTCAAATAAATTCAAGGAATTATTTAAATAAATAAAACTTAAACCGTCTAATTGCTGTTTGCATTGAGAAAAAGTAAACACAGAAAATACACACCATTAATAAAATAAGTATTGGAATGTTAACCTTTTCAAGAAACAGCAAATTATTTACTTCTCTTGGTGGTAAATGGTCTAAAAAGTTACCTGTTCTTTCTTAAAAGCTAAGGGAAATGGCAGTCAAGAATGGAGAGTGATAGCTGGTAGATAACATCTTAGGTAAAAATAGTCTTTCTAATGAAATGTTGTTTAATTATTCAAGGGATAAGTGTTTAAAAAGAGCTGAAGTAATACCTCTATTAAATAAAGATAACACAAAAACTGGTTCCAATTATAGACTTTCCGTTTTCTCCAAAGTTTTTGAAAATCTTATGAAGGTGAGAATCACGTAATTTTTGGAGAAAAAATACGTCTACAGAAGATAATCTTCTATTGACAAATTATATAAGGCAAGTCTTAGAGGCGATACGCTTAAATGGTTTCAATCCTACTTGCGAGAAAGTTGACAAAAAGTTGTTGTAAATAATATCTTAAGCGATTCGCCTTATTTAGTGAATGGTGTTCCACAAGGTTCTGTTCTTGGTCCACTATTTTTCTTAATGTATTCTACTTAATGGCTTATCTACTGCATTTTCAACGATGTAGCTTTGACCTACTAATACAGTACAGTTTTTCACTGCATACTTATCTGAAATTGAGGAATACCTAGAAAAACTGGTGAACTGGTGACTTTCAAAATATGGCAATAGTCTTACAACTAGTCTAGTGATTACAACCTTAACTTTCATGCTGCCAACTGCAAGCAATTCAGTCTACCTAACCTATTCAAAAGCAATTTAAATTCTAGTATGCAATATTCCAATAGTTGCTTTTAAATTGAATCAGTAATGCAATTTTAATATTTAGATATTTTAACTTGCTCTTATGTAAAAGACTAACAGCCCTATTAATAAGCACGAAATAAAGACGAAAAAACTTTAACACGTATTTTAACTTATAATTCTTACTAATAAATGTGTTTTAGTCTTAAATGACGTTTGACAATGAGAGGATAACTTATCTTACCGATTTTGGTGATTAACGAGCGGCTATCTTTAAGTTGCTCGTCAAATTTGAAAGAAACATTTTATTAATAATACACATTCCACCAAGTGCCCAAGTAATGGGCTATTTTTCCTCGTTATTCAGTGAATAAATAAAATGAAGAAACGATAGTTTTATTAATATTTTAATTTATCAAAGGGATAATTTCATTATCCGTGTGTTGGAAAAAATGTGTGTTAACGAGCAAATTGGATGTTTTTATTAATACGGCTGTAAGAATTTCAAAAATTAATGTTATTAGAGTAAAACTGTTCATAAGCCTAAAATTCATTTTTTAAAAGACTAAAACAACTCTTTTAGTTGTTGGAGCTAAAAATAGGATGCCATGTGATTCAAGCATACATATATAAGCTTATGCAAGAACAAAAATTATAAGTCTGTACTGGTTTCTTAAAAAAAAATAAGCTTTTATATACAAAATTTTTAAAACATTTTTAAGAAAAAATTTTGGTATACGCCAATTTAAAGTTTTTATTATTGTTCGAATAAAAATTAAATTTACAAACAAAAATATTGAGCCGTTTCTGAAATATCTAATTTTCCAAAAAAAAATTTTTTTTTTTTAAATTAAAAAATTTTTTTTTTTTTAAATGCAATGTTTTTTAAACTTTTTAGAAGCTTCTCCATAAAAAAATTTCAATAAAATCCGTTTTGTCGATAATGAGAAATTCTAAAATTGAAAAAAATGGTTCTATGGTAGGTACAGCCAGTAATATCTTGATTTAAATTTTTTTTTTAGATTACAGATGGTAAAAATTAATCAAAAAAGAGATTTTAGTAAAAACCGTTTTCGAGAAAAATATGATTTTCGAAAACCATTTTTTAACACTTGTATGGAGGCTACCGTTATTTTTAGGTAAAATAATTTTTTTTTCTTACATCTTATAATTTATATTAATAAACTTTTATTTATCAAGTTTTAAAAAAATCGAGCATGGGGTTTTGAAGTATTGAGTTTTTAAAAAAAATTGAAATTTTTTTTAAAAATCCAAAAACAAATTTTTGAAAAATTTGAAAACAAAATAATTTTCAAGCTGATGGGGACCTTAAGCATAAAAAAAATTATCACAATCGGCTGTACCGTTTTTTGAGAAAATCAAAACCCAAAAAATGTTCCAAAAAGAACCATTTTTTGTAAATTTTTTTTCAACAATTTCCTGGCTTTAACTTAATGAAATTTTTTTAAAACAAGTCTGTAGGAGAGTTTTTGAGAAAAAAAAATATTAAAAAAAAAAAAAAATCGTATGGCAGGTTCCGTTATTTTTGGTCTTAAGAAAAAAGCGAAAAAAACGTGTGGGGGGGAGGGGGAATGAAAAATACTATCTACCAAATTTAAAGAAAATCGGTCGAGCCGCTTAGGCTGTAGTCGAAAAGACAGACAGACAGAATTGCGAGACTTTTTTAGTCTTCGCTATCATCGTAATGTCAACTTTGATCAAAATCTCGAGTTCAATTTTTCTTTCGAATGTATAACTTGCCTTATAGTTTGGTGTGCATGGTCTATAATTTAGTCAAAAAATATCAGGAATCAATGTTAGTAACGGTCCCTGTCATAGAACGGTTTTTTTGATTTTCGACTTTCTAATGAACGGCTCAAACGATTTTAACCAAAATTTTTTAGCAGAAGACACTTAAATTTAAAATAATATTAATATAAAAATATTCCAAAAAATAAAAACTATTTTTTAGTTTAAAAAAAATCCAATTTTTTTTGAAAAATCATTATCTTCAAAACGTGTGAACGATTATTTTTTGAAATTATTTCCTAAAATCTATACTACTAAATACTTGAAATGTGCATCCCAAATTTTGTTCTTGAAAAATATTAAGCAAATTTCTTATATAAAAAATTAATTTAATAATAAAACGATTTTAAACTTTATTTGCATAAATGCATACTTTTCCAGAAATCAGATAGCAATTTTATGCATTTGAACATTTTTATCACATTATATCCATATTTTATATTTTTAAAATGTATTTTAAATTCCAAAGTACTTTTAGAGAAAGGGAAGTTGGTGCGATCCAGTCGTGCGTTTTATTTACACTGCTACTGTTAATGGACAAAACTTGAAGACTGTTGATGATCTTTATATTGCGTTGGTATAGGATACCTTCTCTCTTCATAATGTCAAAGTAAGGCCGTATGTATTTTTACCGCAGTATTATTGCGTATTGAGAACATAGTGAGTTTTTGAATCCGCAAGACGTTAAATCTCCAATTAATATTTATTTCTCGGGCTTACGCGGGATCGGCATTTTTTAAAACGAATCAATAGTGGTATTAGCGGTGATGGAATAGTTAGCTTCTGACTTCAGGATTACCGAAACGAAGACATTCTTAAAGCGCGTACAAATCTGACCTGAAGACATGCACAACCTGAATATGTCTCGCCCTGTTCCATCGGTCACAAATAGATATAGTACGGCTTCATGGTTGGGCTTGAATACGGCTCAGTAAGCCAATTCTAAGATGTGGTAGTCCAAGTGAGTATTTGTTTTTTTTTTATATCCGCATCAAATATATTTTTTGAAATGCTTCTTTGGATCAATAGTTCTATATCGGTAAGTAGTGCAAGGTATTCGGAGGATGTTGTGACTCCTTATGCATGCATTTCTTTCAGGTGGAATTTCGGCTCATTTAAATCTATTTCTTACTAAAAAAAAATATCCAATGGCAGTATGTTCAGCTACATCTTGATCTTCTCTTTGGCTGTTAGACAATTCTGAGTTTAGTTAATGGTCTTTCGTAATAATGAACTCATCGTCACTGTCAGTAAAAATAATTGTCTGAATGACCAATTTCGCCCTTATCACTCGATAATTCCGCATTTATCTATTGTTCTAAACGTACAATATAGACGTGTATCCAAGAGAGTCACGCGCAAGTTATTACAGACTGAAGGATAAACAAGCGAAACATTTCACTTTAGCTTAGTGACGAAAGGCATTTAAAGGGCAAATAGCTGCGGCGGTCGCAGTTGTTTTATGCAAGTTTGAAAATTTACTGTGCGTTCATTGCACTCACCACATCAGTTAGGGGTTAGGTAGCAGGTTTCAAGAAGCCTAATACGGCCAGTGCCGAAAAATCACAGAGTATAAAACCTAAAGACTATTCTTGGTTCGATACAAGCTGTAAGAAGCTATCAGGTTGAATTAAGTAAGTTTCTGCTCTTACAACTGAGGAAAATCCGAAAAAATTTCTTAAAAGTCAGAAAAATAGAAGGATTTTCTACAAAAAAAGCAACTTCATACAAGACCAGAAGTTGAGGCAAAATCCTGTTCTGGACTCTTCCCTAGAAGATGGAAAACAACACTTGTTCATCCTGTACCTAAAAATTGCGGCCCTGCCTCCCTCTTCTCCTATCAACCGATTGCACTTATGTCCTTTATTTCCAAGATCATGAAATCACTGATAAATCATCAGCTCAAGGAACATCTCGAAGATCGAAAGATTCCTAATGACCGGCAATACGGTTTTCGCACAAAACGTTCCACTTGCGATCTCAAGGCATGTCTCACCGAAGAGTGGATACTACTTACTTACTTAGGTCCTCAGACCTTTTATGTTCATGCGGGACCCCTAGTTGGGCATAGGGCATCCACAACGCCAGCTCGCCATCGTGTTTGGTTACTGGATATGAGTCGCAACTCCCTCGAACTCAAGTCTAGTTTGGCTGACTCCTTCTCGACTGTCCTTCTCCACGAGCTTCTCTTCTTTATGCAGGAGTTCACTCGATATCGTTGGCGCCGCTTGTAGAAGCTCTGCCGGAATGCCATCAAGTCCTTCTACTTTGTTGGTATTCAGTGCTTTGATTGCGTTGAAGATCTCATCTCTACTGAGGGGTGCAGTGCGGGTTCAGGAATTTGTTCTTCCTGTCAGCTCAGCAGGTATCAGTTACGCATTGCTGTCGATAACTCGGTTTAATACCGACGCAAAATGGTCATTCCACCTTCTCAGCTGATCCTCATCCGAACTAAGTTGCGAGCCGTCTGAGTCTTTCACGAGGTGTTGTTTGGAACTGCGAGCACCAACCAGTTCCGTAGTAATGCTGTAGACGGTTCTACTGTCGCATCTTTTGCTTGTTGGGCCAAAGCGTTGATGTGGTTACGTTCGTTACGTCTTTCACTGCGGTGAACCTCTCTCTTTCTCGTGCGGTATAGAGACTCCAGCTCTCTTTTTTCTACTTCAGTTGCAGCTGCAATGCGGGCTTTGAGTTTTTGCCGTTCGTCAGTCCGTATCCAGGTTTCTTCAGAAAGCCAAGTGTTATTGTTTCCCCTTGCTCGGTCGACTATTCCTTCAGCACCTGATATAAGAACATTTTTCATTTTCAGAAGAGTGGGTATGGACCTTTAAATTGTTTTGGCGAAAGTAAGATTATTGCGCTGGATATTTCGAAGCCATTTGATGGATTTTGGCACCATGCTCTCTTATCGAGCATGCGTGGATTTCGTATCAACGAAACCTTTATTTTTTCGATCAGATATCACCTTCTAGATCGTTGAATACTTGTTGTATTAGACGGTTTCAAGTCTGATCTACACAAAATGAGTGCTGGTGTTGCCCAAGGCTTCTTTATGTCTCCGACTCTCTTCTTCATTTTTATAAATGATCTCTTGTCTGAAACTTCTAATCCACTTCATTGTTTTTTCGAAGACTCTATTATCAGCTCGTTCTCAAATTCAAGTGAATTCCCTTCGGAAGTGGAATTGCAACAATACCGTATTACAAACTAGGATTGCTCATCAGTTCAATTTCGATCCTAATTTTGGTCACACTGCCAAATATATAGATTCATTTTTTAGCCGCACAGCATGATTATGGAATGATTAACCCGACACAGTTTTACAGTGCCATTTCCATTTGCAAACATTCAAGGCAGTTAATTTATATTTTTATTACTCTGATGGCAATTCTATTTGAAAAAATAAATGCATCAGAACAACTCAACATATCAACGAATCGTGATTTGATCAACCGCACGATTAAAATAGTTCGGCTTAATTGCCAATCAAGCAAATTCCAACAAAATATTGATTAACACGAACTCCAGCAACGAGCGTTAATAAAATTAAAAAAAAATACATGCTGGTTGCTGGTTAACCAATCTTTTGGTTTAATAGTTTAATTTCCTCTCCCGCCCACTACTGTCTGTGGCATTAAACATAACAAGTGCATCACTTCACATATCGACACATACTGTAATATGTGGTTGTGTTGTATCCGTTCGACCACTTCACATAGATATTTATTAGTTAACGCCAGGATACGAGTACCTATAGTACTACTAGTAGATACGTATCATGTAATAAGTAATCCTTGGCATTGGTGTTGGCACTCATGGCGTACATCAGTTACAGGATATACCGATTCGGCTTGTGCAATAGACGGAGTGCAAGTATGTTCAAGCTTCCGAGAAATGAAAAGAAAACAATTGTGATTTGATAATCGATTAAGTTGTGCTTCTGGGGCACGTTTTAAACTACATAATGCGCTTTGTTGTTCAAAGGTTGTGTTCGAAATTAATTAACCTGTCGGAGTGTCAGTATCAGGCTAACGAAATTATTCTGCTTTATCACTTTAAACAATTTTTACTATTATTATCACAATATTGTTACTTATGTTAAGTTTTCATACTTTGAAACTCATGTAAGCTCAGCATTGTTTGTCTTTGTGAATAGATTTAAGAGAGGAGAACTCTTTCACATGGTATGAGCTTAGTTTGAATTGAAAATAAAATTTTGTAATGGATACAATTCACGTGCAACAAAACACGTCAACACAGTGTTTCAAAGATTAGCGAAAATATCTCGCTTTAAGCTAGAAACACACATTCGATTACATAGGCATGGCCATTTTTCTAGAGATATGGTTGTCGCAAATTAAAAAGAACTATTGAAACATTTGCATCTTCTGATGTTTTGGTTTCAGATCTTCCTTCCATTCCCTGAATTATTAAGGTTAAATTGTTTAAGTTGAGGAATGCAATTGGCTATTTCACTAAAACACTGTTTATAAAAATAACGGTAAAATAATGAAGGACAAGAAACATTGCGATTGCAAAGCGACACGGTGCTCGAGAGTTTCAAATGTTTCTGTTATGCTTCTATCACCTATCATTTTTAACCTCATTTCGGATTCTATCTAAGAGACTCAAGTGTGGTATTGGAGCACCTGCCGAATATGGGATTTGAACTCAAGTTTTTGACGAATATAAGCCTTATAGATTACAGCCAGATCAGAAGAAGAACAAAATTTCTTGCAACGTCGAAGAAAACCTAAACTTAGCAGCGTTTTTGGCGACGTCGAAACTGTGATCATTCACCACAAGGTGGTCTGTGATAAGACCAGAATTTAATTAGCTAATCATACGCTGCCGTTCTAGATCCACATGTGGAAAACAAGGAAATGCATATGGAAACGAATATGAGAAGCCCTGAATACTATCGTCAATAAAACAATTTAATGGATTAGAAATTTCAGACAAAAGTTCATGAATGATGATGAATTTCAGAAAGAGAGTCGGAGACAAAACGGAGCCCTGTGGCATACCAATTTTAACCTTTTAAATCAACGCTCTAACCGAAAAAATGGTATTAACGTGGTATCAACAATCAGGAATTGTCTTCATCTTCTTTTAATGTTTATCACAATGACGATCATAACCGACCTACTGATGATTCCCCTTGTAGCAGTGTACTACCAGTAAAACACACTACAATCATCCCATTACAATTTTATTTTCTCCAAGTATTGACTACATTTAAATAAAGATAATCTTTCCTCGCAAGTTTTGCCGGATTCCCCATCCGGATTCCTCATCGGCATACAAGCCTCTGAGCATGCTGGACACTACGGGGAAGCTTGGAAAAGCTATTGAAACCACGGCTCACAGCGGCAGTACAAGCGTCGGGTGATCTATCAGAAAAGTTTGCGGAGAGGGCGGTTTACGATCGGAGCAATACAAGAAATTGTGCACGCCACCAAAATCGCCCAACAGGGAAACCACCACTCGAAGAAGATCGTCTTGCTAGCAACGCTGGACGTACGAAATGCTTTCAACTCGGCCAGGTGGAGCGATATACTGGGTGCGCTCGAATGGAGATTTCACATTCCAGCATAATCCTGCGAATGGTGAAGGACTATTTCAGGGATCTTGCTTTACGAGACCAATGAAAGCCCGCGAAGGAAGGAAGTCACATCTGCCGCAGCGCAGGGATCGATCTTAGGACCAGACCTATGGAACATCTCCTACGACGATATCCTTCGCATGGAGATGCCTGACGATGCCTTTCTAGTTGGGTACGCTGACGACATCGCCGCGGTGATTACGGCATGAGATACCAATAACGCGCAAAGAAAGTTGAACCAGGTTATGCGACGAGCAAACTCGTGGATGGAAGAGCATAGACTCAGCCTAGCCACGGAGAAAACTGAGATAGTCCTTCTGACGAAGAAGAGGATTCCCACACAAATCGACTTCTGAATTGGGGCCCAAGCTATAAGAAGCAGCGTGGCGGTGAAGTACTTGGGATGGAGACTCGACACAAAGCTTACCTACTGGCAACAAATGAAGGCAGCAACGGGAAGCGCCTCAAAAACAACCACATCGCTGAGCAGATAGCGAACGTCGGGGGGCCAACGGCTAGTAAACGAAGGTTACTGATGGTGACAACACATTCCATCCTTCTGTACGGTAGCGAAATCTGGGCGGACGCACTTAAGCAGGAGAAGTATCGGAAACAGACAGGACGAGGAGGCTAAGCAGCTGACAAAACAGAATTGGCAAGAGGCTGATCAACAATGTGGCTGAGTGGAAGGACCGGAAACACGGTGATGTTAACTGCTACGTCACCCAGTTACTCACCGGACATGGATACTTCAACGCCTTTCTCCACAGTATCGGCAGTCCAGCCTGTTAGTTTGGGGACTCTCAACAAGATGACGCGCAACATACCTTCTTCGCCTGCAGCAGATGGGAACCCAAAAGAAAACAACTGCAGAGAAACATCGGTATCATGACTCCAGAAAACATCGTCGAAAAGATGGTGACCGACGTGCAGAACTGGAACGAGATCTGTATTTACGCCAGTCACCTTCTCAGAAGGAAGAAAAGAGAAGAAGAACAGTTCCGCGAGACAGCGTGAGCCCACACTGGGTACTACAGCAGGACCCTCCTTGAAGTAATACGAAAGTGGTCCCGAGAGGGTGATGGTCGAGACACTTTTGGAGGTTTAGCCGGTATGCCGTTATAAGGTTGAAATCCCTTGGAGTCCGGCACACGGGGACTCCAAGGTGCGTCAAGCGTTCCACCAAAAGCAAAAAAAAAAATTTGGACCTCATCTGATGATGAATGATAGTGTGTTGCTTCCAATTTCATCAGTTCAAAGGAATGTCTCTTCATAAATAGCCTTGCAGTTTCAAGCCTTTGTTCAGTTGATAACTTTCTAAATTTTAAAGATATAAAACTACACATAATTTTCACAACAAATCCCATCAACTCTTCTGTCTCACTTCGTCACCTTTTTCTATCTTCTATCGACAGCTATCTTACTTATTAACATAATTCTCATTTTTAGGCTTCTCCCTCTGCACCTCTATCTTCTTATGACTTTCATAAAGTAACATTTGTTAGAGAAATATTTAATTTTAGTTCTCTTCATGTAGCCTTTTCTCAGCATGAAACTTTGTGTTCTTCACCAACTTTAAACTACAGGAACAAAATTTGGACAATTTTATTTTGTTTCTCAATGTCTTCTAGAACAACAAGGCTTTCTCAAAGACGGGTCTACAATAACCCGTTGGAGAATCTTTGAATTGACTTACGCCACGTGAGTTCATTATGACAATGTTCTCATGTGAACTCTAGAGCATTTCATTACGGTATCCTTAAGCCTTTCAGCTTTGGAGAGCGGAATGAAAGTCGATGTTGATTTCAGTAAGGTCTTTGACAAAATTTCCCATAGACTTGTTCTTTTAAAACTGTTAACCCTTTGGTTTAATCGTATCTTCTTGAGATGGATTCCTCCTCACGTAAAAAACCGTTACTACAAAATTCGAATGAGATCTACCTTCTCTGATGATTTCTAAGCTAGCTCCGGGGTCCCACAAGGCAGCCACTTACGACCTCTACTTTTTCATTCTTACTATTAACGATATTATAATGGTCATCAAATAAAAAGATACAAAGTTTTTCAAGACCATTTCTTCCACACATGATTCCACTCTTCTACACCTTGATCTCAACAGTCTGTCTGGTGCCTGAAAAATAGCTAAGAGCTAAATATTTCCAAATGTCATTCAATGACTTTTTCACGCAAATATATCCAATCTCTTCCTCGTCTCTACCTTTTCCATTATCAATCCAAATCTATCGCTGACTCAAGACCTTGGAATTTTATGTGTTTAAAGGCTCAACTTTCTCACACATATTGATGATATTATTTTTAAGCAATTTCAGCAGTAGGCTTTTGACCTGCTCGCTTTACATAACCTTTGTTCGCCCCTTTGTTAAAACAGCTATCAAGGTCCCCTTATCTCGAATTTCATATATTCAGAATTGAGAGAATTCAACGACGTTTCCTACGTTTTGCGATTCATGAGCAAATAACCCTTGGTCTTGGAATAATCCCTTGATTTTACCTCCGTATCGAGTTCAACTTTTCTATCAATTAACTTGAATACGCTGGAAATGCGAAGATAAATAAGTGACATATGTAAATACTTTTCATTCATCTATTATATTCTGGATCTGTTGAATGCACAACTCCAGCTCTTTCAATACTAAATCCCACAATCTACCAATTCCTCTTCTCTTCTATCGGCTCACCCACCGTATCGTTTGGCTCCAATGAACCTATTACTCGCATGTTATGGGGAAGTAATTATAACATTAATTATTCGACTTTATCCTCAGTTCACCCTGCCGAAAACTTCTTCCTCTTAATCATCCTTTAAATTCTTCCCATTTCTTGTTTTTCTAGTTATAAGTCGAACAAATAGGGGTGTTGCCCGCCCACATCAAAACCAAGAATTTAATTCAAAGTAAATATTTTCGAAATACATAAATAAGACAGCTTTATATGTTTTGACCTCAGACTTATTTTTTTAAGTTGTTTTAGCAATTTAGGGAATGAATTTCATGCATCTGAACATTTTACTCTGGTTAAGTTTATTTACTTTTTTAATAATGAAAACGTCCTTAAAGGGTTTTGACTTCCATTAAAATATTAAATACAGTGCGAGTGTTAGAAAATCGGAGAGGGTTTAAGAGGACATATTGATGCACATTAGTTTTGAAGTCCTGGATATTAAAATGGGAGAGAGAAACCGGCTGGGCCGAACATTCCACATTTGTGTTGTACGGATAAAAAAGGAATCTCTTTACTTAACAGAACGTCCGGAATTCGACTAAAAGTTAAATTGGTGGCATTTTTAGGAGACGGTAGGTATTTTTAAAATTTCAAATAATTTTAATAATACATAAGCGAAAGTAATTGCCTTTTTTAAAAAAAATAAAATCGGTCCAATATTTGCTCTAAATTAATTTTTAGCTGATAAAAGGGAAATAAGAATTAAGATGTTGAAGGATTTGTTAATTTAGTTGATTTTTTCATGCGCAATGGATTTATTTAAGAAGACATATTTTTATAGCACGAAACAGAAAATGTGTATCATCAACCAAGGGAATCAACGCTGGAGTTTCTCAAGGATCAACATTAAGACCACAGCTGTTTAACGTTTACACTGCAGATCAACCAGGTACAAAGACGAACTCCATCACATACGCCATCTATTTTTCACCAGAAATTCCTACCAGGAGAGTGCAAGAGCACATTAAAATCAGAACTCATCTACCTCCGAACACCAGTGACAACACGCTGTGATGCAATCAAACTAAAGTTTTCAGGCAACACTGAAGTAACAATCAAATCCAATCAGGTTAACAATTTCATCTACAGCAGTGAAGAAGATGAAGCATTTTGAAAGAAAGATGTAACGTAACCAACCGACTAACGAAGAAAAATATACCAACTAGGAAGCTGTACGAAGAAGCAAAGTTAATACCACTGCAAAAGTATTTGCTGCAGCTCTCCGAAAAAATCATCAGGAACTTGGACGATTATCCCAACTCAAAAGTGCAACAACACCTTCAGCATAAACTAGCGGCCAGAGACAGGTATCTACGATAAATACTTAGCCTCACCGCCCCATGGAGCCAGTATCGCCAGAGAGATTTACTATAGATTAGAACATTTTCTTATACGGCTACTGTCAAAATTTCAGCCGAATCGGACTCGTACTTTTGTTTTGACCACGTGTGGAAGCCAGCTTGTCCGCGAATTTTAGAAAAATTGAAAAAGCGCAATATTGGACGGTGATTCATTCCTGATTTTGGAAGGGAAATCGCGCAGCGAAATCAAAGAGCGCAGCCGTGAGACAACTTCAGACCAGTGAAGCTGTCGAATTGTCCTACGAACTGCTGCCTCATCCGCCGTATTCTCAAGATTTTTTTCTTTACAAACTTGAAAAAATCAATCGCCGGGCAGAAATTTGAGTCGAATGAGGAGGTCATCGCCGCCACGGACGCCTACTTTGGAGCCCTCGAGAAAACCTATTTTTCGGATGGGTTAAAGAAGTTGGAGCATCGCTGGATCAAGTGTATCGAGCTAAAAGGAGACTATGTTGAGAAATAAATCGCCACTTTTCCAAAATTTTTGTTTTTCTTTTATAGGCTAAGTATACGCCCTCGTATACGCCTGAGCTAGAGCTGTGTCAATCAGGATCGATTCGATTTTTTTGATCCGATCATCGAAAAGTATTGATGATCGAAATCAATCATTTTAATCGATCTCAATCATTTAGATAATTCTCGATTTTGGATTCTCGATTTTCTATTTCATTTTCACTCATTTCAATGAGTCTCGATTTTCGATATCAATTAACTCGATTAACCATGATTTACTCTATTTCATTTGTTCTGATTCAAACAATCGAAAAACCAACTGTTGGGTTGAACTGATGTTTCTTGATGTTTCAATATCCGGTATGTTTAATGTGGATTTTTGGACGTTTCTTAATCCATCGACATCGTAGCCATCCTTTTATGGAATTCGACAGTTTATGACTTGACGAATAGAAGACGAATTCAGTTATGACGTACAAAATATATTTCGTACAAAATGGCAGCCGAAAGTCCTAAAATTGCTCTTTTCCGAAGCAACAAATAAAATCTCTTTTTCTTGAATTTTTTGACACTTTTTAATTGATGTACAAAGTAGCCATCATTCGATGTTATTTGGCAATTTATGGCTTACAATAATAGAGTATTTTGTGAGAACTATCAAAGCCACAAGTCAATCTTATCATCGAAATCGAAATTAAAATCGAATAGGAACAGTATTGAATCATTTTAGTGAAATCGATTGTTGAACGATTCGATCATTTGAAATGAACGATTTAAACAGCTCTAGCCTGAGCCATCACTGACGATCAATTTGAAGAAATCGTCCATAACGACGATGCATCCTTTTAGTAGAAGAACAACAAATGTAAGAACTAACAAAAATTAACAAACTGATTTTCCTGAAATAAACGAGATAATACGATAGTAATTTTATTTTATTTAATTAAGTCGAAAAATATCAATCGTTCGTAAAAAGTTGCCATAATTAAAGTTGTACAAAATAAATTATTCAACAACTCTTATTCAATGGATTTTAGTATTAGGTTGACAATGAACAAGTTATTTTCAATGAAAACCAAATTACTTTCCCAGTCATTGCAATGTTCAAGAATTCAAAACCAATGTACACCGACACTTCCTTTCTAACCCCCCCCCCCCCCCCCCCTTTTTACCTAATGCTCACGCTGTGTCTCTGACATATTAAGGGTATACAAAAAACCTTAGTGTGTGCTAATTATAAAAAAAAAATTAAAATGGCGCCCAACGAAAATGGGCAAGAATCTGGAAAAGTTCCCTTAAATATTGCGCAAGTAAATAGGTAACTATATAATTTGTGTTATTTAAATGAATAATATGGGTTAAATGTAGTTTTTCTCATGCAATCCGAAATTAAAAAGTGATTTTATGTTTGTCTTTATACGTTGGTTCATATCTTCAAATTGCGTGCTATTCTATTTCTTCTAAAAAACCCATCTGACTAGTATAATTTATTTATTCAAAAAACCTTTCCTTGCAAAAACAAAATAAGGAAGGAATCTCGTTTTTGTTTTAAACACAACCTATGTATGTGAAATAGCATAATGTACGTAAGACCCCAATCCAATTTTCTAGAAGCTAAAAAAATTAAATTTTACCTTGTTCATCATAATTTGTGTGAATTTAATTTTCCATCGTGTGTCCTTTCCCTTCTATTTAATCTGAGTATTATCCTTTGGTGACACGTGTATTGGTTTTTTATGTTCTGTAGTCCAATTATTTTGATTCACTTTATGTTTTTCTGCTTCAAAATGATGTAAGCTGCAAAGACCAGATAACAAAGTATCATTTTTAAATTCTTAGAATTTAAGTAAAAGGTACTTTCTTCAAGCATTATTTTATTTTAATATTTTAATCGAAAACACAATAACCAAGAAAAGAAATTGTTTCAAAAATATTAAATAAAAATCCTTTATACAAAAATGTTTATAAAAAAACATTTTATTTTATTTTATCGAAAACGGCTACAAGCATTTTTATCAAATATTTTGAATATTCTTTCAATTTTAAGTTGAATAAACTACCGGCTAGTACGAGTACGAGTATAAACCAGTTTTAAATTAATCGCAGTATTTAACATAGGCATTTCCGTAACGTTTGAATATAATATATTTTTTTTATAAACAAGCTTCTTAAAAGTTGGAATAACATTCGATTTAAAAAATAAAATTTTTAAAACATTTTAAAGAAAAAATGTTGGTACCACAACTTTAAGTTTTTATTATGAGAATTATTATGAGAATTAAATTTCCAAAAAAAAAATACTAAGCCGTTTTCGAGATATATAATTTTCAAAAAAAAAATGACTTTTTTTCCAAAAATTGAAAAAATATTTTTTCTTTTGAAATGCAATGTTTTTTTTTTAATTTTTTTAGAAGATTCTTTATAGAAATTTTCATTAAAATCCGTTATGCCGATAATGAGAAATTCAAAATACGAAAAAATCGTTGTATGGTAGGTAGACACAGTCAGTAATATTTTGTTTTCAAACATTTTTCTATTAAATTGTAGATCGTAAGAATTAATCGAAAGATACAAAATTTTAACAAAATTCTCTGAACCGTTTTCGAGAAAAATACGATTTCCGAAAACCATTTTTTAACATTTGTATGGAGAGTGGATACCGTTAGTTTTTGGTAAAATAATTCTTTTTTTTTCATATCTTGTAGACTGTATTAAGAAACTTTTAATTATCAAGTCTCGAAAAAAATCTAGCATCAGTTTTCAAAAAAAAAAAAATTGAAATTTTTTTTAAAAATCCAAAAAAAAAAATTTTGAAAACTCGAATACACAATTATATTGAAACTGCTGGGGAGCCTTAAAATAAAAAAAAATTATCAAAATCGGTGGTACTGTTTTTGAGAAAATGAAAAACAAAACAAAATGGTTCCAAGGGGGGTACCAAAAACAATATTTTTTTGTAAATTTTTTTTCAACTATTACCTAGCTTTAACTAAATGAATTTTTTTTGTTTTTAAATAACTTTTTGAAAAAAAAAAAATATTTATAAAATTTCGAAAAAAGTTCGTATAGCAGGTACCGTTATTTTTGATCTTAAAAAAAAAGTAAAAAAACATGGGGGGGGAAATTAAAACACATAAATCTCCCAAGTTTGAAGAAAATCGGCCGAGCTGTTTAGCTATAGTCGAACAGACAAACAGACGGACAGAATTGAGAGACCCACTTTTTTGGTCTTCGCTGTCATCGTAATGTAAATTTTGATCAAAATCTCGAGTTCGACTTTTTTACGAATGCATAACTTGCCTTATATCGGGTTTTTCAATAAGAGCGCTACAAAAGTTTTTTTTTAATAAAACAAAAACGGTTTTGGATTTCAATAAAATTCTTTATTCCTGTGAAAGTACGTTCAATGCCATTATGTATGAAACTCG
Source organism: Chrysotoxum bicinctum (assembly GCA_911387755.1). Lineage (NCBI taxonomy): Eukaryota > Metazoa > Arthropoda > Insecta > Diptera > Syrphidae > Chrysotoxum > Chrysotoxum bicinctum. Next base: position 206,415,828 of record OU426987.1, on the reverse strand, counting down.
ATTTCTTTTGCATGGCCACCACGGGCACGCTTGCAGAAGTCCAGACGCTGAACCCAATTTTCGACGGTTTTCAAGCATAAATCGGACGATACTGCTGCAATTTCAAGTTCGATATTCGTACGAAGTTCATCAATCGTCGCTGGCTTGTTGGCATAGACCATAGACTTGACGTAGCCCCACAGGAAATAGGCTAACGGCGTCAAATCGCACGACCGAGACTGTGGATTCAATTTTTTCCACTTGACGCTCAATTGTTGATCTGCTAGGACGATTATGACGACCATAAATTGGACGTAGCGCTTTTAACGTTGAGGCCACTGACTCCGAATTTCGGTAGTAAATTTTAACAATTTCGACTCGTTTTTGGCTCGTATATCTTTCCATCATGAAATGGCAAACCTTACTGAAGAGAAATGTCAAAAGAGCGGCAAGAAATATGGCGTCGTTTGCTGTCCCTGTCGCTCTACTTTTGTTTTTATAAAGGGTGATCAATGAAGAGGTAATTTTTTTTTTTTAAAGGGGTTTCTTGACAGATGGCACGTGGCGTACGTCCAGTGGCGTAGCGTAGGGGGGGCGGAGGGGGCGGTCCGCCCCGGGCGGCAGGCCTAGGGGGGCGGCAAAATGTCGCCGGTGATGCGGGTAGAGTAGAAATCATATGTTTCATGAAAGATCGTTTGACAAGTCAACAAACAACAATGATGTAAATTTGAAATTTGCCACCCTATCTGTGGTTCGTCGTTGACCGCTCTCTGCTGATTTTCGTGAATTCGTAGACGGTGAGTAGGGCCGTAAGAGTGCATTCCGTATCGTCAAACAAAACGTTCCGAAACTCTCGCGAAACTGAAAGGGAGTGTTCCGAAACATATAATATGCATATGCGAGATATGATAAGATAACTAGGATTCGACGGAAACGTTATTCTAGTCTCAGCCAGCTCAATGTTTTTGCTCCCTCCCGCATCACAGAAAGTTGTTTCGATTGTGTTGTTTATAGTTTAAATACTGTTGAATCTTCTAAAACTAAACACTTAGTACTTCACTCAACCTTTGAACTAGTTTTTGAAAATGAAAAGAGTTAAAGGAAGCGGCGGGGAATACCGCAAGAAAAAGGCTAAGAAAGAAGCAGAAGCAGCAGTTCTAGTTCTGGTTCAAAAGCTACGTTAACGTCTTCGGCGGCATCCAGCAGCAGCGGAAGTGATTCCAATGTAAGTAAGATTCCTCCATCTACAATCGTGAGTGGCCTAGAATTGTCCTGCGGCCAATATTCATGGGAATGCATAACTTATTTTACAGGCAGAAGAAGAAGACGTGCAGACGAAGACGAAGTCGACTCACCAGAAGTACCTCAAGCATCTAGTCACAAGCCTGCAGAAGAAGTGAACCTCGTGAAGCTGTAAAGACGCTTAAAAATAAGTTTGTGGAAGTTCTGGAAGAATTGACGGATCAGTAGTCAGTCTTCTTCTGACAGTCATGCAGTCATTAAACTTCCTCACTTTTCTTGGCTTTTGAGCTGCAGAGCTACCTGAAGAAGCTGACGCACAGATTTACCTGCAGCAACGTGGACTGAGTGTGGATAAGTGTGCTTAGAAACTCTGCGTTTTAAAAGCTCTCCTAGTGGAGAGAAGAGACCGTTTCGTCCAAGCCGTAATCGACTTTTCTAAGACTCTTTGGAAAAAACTCGGAATCGAACTCAAAACGAGAAGAATTCGCAGGAAAAAACGCATGCATGGCGATGAATCCGCAGATGCAGATTTGTCTCACGAGCCTCATTCGTAAGGCCCGTAGAATCCGTTTATGGAACAGCTGATCCTATTTTACTTTCAATAAAAGATACTTCATTGCCTGTGAAATGATGTCCTGAAATTTAATTTTTATTTAGTATTGAATAAGGGCGGCAAAATGGGTCTCCCGCCCCGGGCGCCGAGATGGTACGCTACGCCACTGCGTACGTCGTATCCAATTGCCATGTGTTTTTTATTCACTATTTGATGATAATCGACCGAATAGATCTGATAGTGTAGGGGATAATCGTGATGAATCAATTCGGCACCGTTCACAACAACTTGGCCTGTCTACGCAAAGATTTTGGTTTGAAGTGAATGGGCTCTCGAGAGACTTGCTGAAGATCCACTGTTTTCGACCAATATTTTGTTCAGCGATGAGGCCTATTTCTGGCTCAATGGATACGTCAATAAGCAAAATTGCCGTGTATTGGCCGTAGAACAACCGGAAGAGGTTCAAGAGCTGCAGTTACATCAACTTAAAACAACAGTGTTGTGTGGCTTATGGGACGGTGGAATCATCGGTCTGTATTTCTGTAAATGAGGCTGGCGCCAACGTTACTGAAAATGGGGCCTTTCATCGCGCCATGATAACTGACTATTTTTTATTTTTCAATGTAAAGGGTGGTTAAATTTCATTCGACATTTCTCAATTTCACAGTAACTCATTTTGAACCATGGAAAGATACACAATCTTATTATGAAAATGGGCGTTCAAATTAAAATGCATATCGTACACTTCGTGATTTTTTCGGTCAATTTAATCGTCCAAATGTGAGTACAATCGGAAAAATCGTGCAAAAATTTGAGCAAACCGGGTCTGTAAGAGATGTGAAAACAAAAGTGCATACTCGTACAGATCGTACTGCAGAAAATACTGCTTTTCGCGATAGTGTGGCTGAAGAGCCGTCCACCTCAACTCGTCGTCGGTCGTCGTGCCGAACAATTGCACCTCTCACGCTCATCGTTGATGAACATTATGCATAAAGACTTGCATTTACACGCTTACAAGGTGTAATTGACTCAAGAACTAAAGTCTCTTGACCCTTTCAAGCGTCGTCAATGGCATAGCTGGGCACCGTTAATCAAACAGTTAACTTCGTTAATCGTTAATCCGCTACTAAAAAAGTTAGCTTCGTTAAACGTTAAAGCGTTAAATTTCGGAAGATTTAACGCAAGTTAACGTTAATCGTTAATCCGTTAACATGTGGTAAAAATTGCATTTTTTATATTTTTTTACTCTGAGCACCATCGCTAAGTAATGCCGGTCATCCACTAGGCGATCATCAACGCACAAATTTCGAAATCAACGCACCCAACTCTAATGTACGGTGCCTTCAATTCTGTTCAACCAACGGGTTGGATCTAGTTGTTGGCAGGTAGTGTACGAGCTCGTGTTGCTCCTTGAAAATGTTCGATCAACGCGTTGATCAACTTTTTAATTTTCTTTGGGATTTCTTGACGTAATATTGTGTTGCGTTGCGTTGGCTGCAGTGAAATGTGCCTACGTGGTTGAACTATTGCGTTGCCATGAACTTGCAGTTGTTGCAACTTGCAAACTGTAGTTTATTTTGGTTTTTCGTCATGGAAGGTGATAAAAAATCAGAGTGGACCACGGAATTAATTTTGCAAATGATTTCAGCAATTGAGGAAAAGCCCAATATATGGGACATTAAGAGCCCCTCTTATAAAAATCGAGATGCCAGGGAAATGGCTTGGTCTCAAATTTCCTCGAAAATGCAAATGCCTAAACATTGAATTCGAATTCACGGGCGTGGTGGGATCAATCGATTTTAATTTCTCGAGGTTGTAAATTCGTTTATCCAACGAAAGAGTTGAATAAAAAGTTGAACGAAGTTGGTTGAACTTATCGCGCACATAATGGACGACCGGCATAATAAAATGATCAAACAAAACGAATCTCTTCGCAGTTTTCTCACTCGCACGCGCCGTCAAAATATAATACGTACCTAGCTGTTTTTGTTTCACCCGCGGCATGCGCCGCACGGCACTTGTCTCATACTTGTCTGAACCTGTTTTTCTTGCCGCGCGGTAAATAGTAGGCATTGGATTAACGAATAACGGACTTAACGTGGATTAACGGATTTAACGTGTCCGTTAACATTTTTAAAAGTTAACTTAAAAGTTAATCCGTTAATCAAAATTTTAACTTCGTTAATTAACGATTAACGGATTAACGAGTTAATGCCCAGCTATGGTCAATGGTCAGAATGGTGGCAAGAAATAGCAACAGTGGATGATCAATTTTCGAAGAAAATCATCTTCAATGATGAGGCACATTTTCACCTCAGTGGATTCGTCAATAAACAGAATTGCCGCATTTGGGCGAATGATAATCCAAGAGTGATTGTCGAAAAACAAATGCAACCACAAAGAGTGACTGTTTGGTGCGGTTAATGGGCTGGCGGCATCAGGTAATTACTGTGAATGGTGTTCGCTATCATGAGATGATAACGAACTTTTTATGGCCCGAACTGGAAGATGTAGATGTGGACGATATGTGGTTTCAACAGGACGGTGCCACTTGCCACACAGCTAACGAAACAATGGCTCTTTTGTGCGACAAATTCAATGGCCGTGTTACCTCACGTGGTGGCGATGTCAATTCACCGCCAAGATCATGTGATTTGACACTCTTTGGACTTCTTTCTTTGGGGTTATTTGAAAAAAAAAGGTGTACATCGATAAGCCAGCAATAATTCAAGAGCTAACGGATGAGATAACTCGGCACATTAACGGCATAGAACCTCAATTATGCCTCAGCATCATCGAAAATTTGGACCATCGGATGGAGGTGTGCCGCCGAGGTCGCGGCGGCCATTTGGCCGATATTTTGTTCCATACATAATTGAACCATACCAATATTATCATAATAAAAAGAAATGAAGAAATGTCAATAATTTCCTAAATAATTTGTGTCTTGTTCAAAATAAACATCGGCCCTTAAAATTTAACCACCCTTTACATATGTATATTGAAAGACCGCTTCGGTGAACAATTAATTTCACGCTTCGGATCAGTGAATTAGCTAGCAGGGTCATGCGCTATGACAACGTTAGACTTTTTCTTTTAGCGCTACGTAAAGTCTATAGTGTTTGGGGATAAGTCAGCTACGATTGAAGCATTGGAGGCTACAGCGCAGTTGTTGCCAATACTTGTCAAGAATTGTTATTGAGATTAATAATAAAGATTTCACGATACATTTGAATTTTTGTGATATTTCGCATATACAAAAAATACTACTTGAATGATCATCCTTTATATTATAAGGAATTTTTCAATTCGCACGGGTGGCCATGTTGTTTTGGTATAACATTTGTCAAATATATTGTTACTGATGCCAAACTATGAGAGAAAGCTATATGATTGAACAGCACTTTCCAAATAAGTAATAAAACTTTATTTTCAAAATAAGTTTTCGTTAGTGCAAACGTGGCGCCCATTTTATTATAGACGTAGTGGCTCTTCATAGTCGACTCTTAAATGTTTTGAGACATGCGGTTCGGAATGCAAGATCGGACTAGGATATCGCCGCGGTCCGTGAAAGTGTACAGCAGATCCTTTCACAGACTTCAACTTAACGAATTTTTTGTCGGGACTTGGTTCGCTTGCTGACAGGACTTCGGAGCGTTTGGAAGAGGACCTCAATTTTAGCTGAGAAATTATCTTAAGCGATGCATTTTTGGATTAATGGCTGTGATACGAAGCGAAACTATCGTATATGGGACAATGTCATTCCACACGAGATGCATGCTCAAAAAAATTACCAATTGGTGCGGATTTTAGGCCGGTAGATCGGCCACCACTGTGGCGTCATTGGTGCGTATTTTTTTTTTTTTTTTTTAAACCGGTGGTAAAACGGTCACTGTCAACAGCGAACATTGATACTCTATTTCTTATGGCACGAATTGAACTATATGGACCCAGATGAAATGTGGTTTTAGCAGGATGGTAAAATGTGTCACACAGTGGACGCCAATATTTAAATTATTTGGAACCTAAGGTCAGGCGATTTGACTTCGCTAGACTTTTTATCGACGGATTTCCTAAAGTCACAGTCTAGGCAATCCACCGATGCCCATAAGGTAAACATAACACAGGCCATCTTTAAAATTCATCCGGATATACATAGATCCGCATAGGCGGAAGGGTCATTGAAAATTGAATTTCGATCAGTAGAACCGTAAAAAGCCGAGGCAGGCATTTGAACGATGATATATTCCATACATAATTGGATAAATTGGTCTTTGTCAATACCTCACAAACAGCTTATTTTATTCCATTTCAACTTCTACCCGCCCTTATTGAAAAACCCTTTATAATAATAATTTTCGATTTCCGAGTATTGCTTCACTTTTAACCTATGTTTCAAAGATTATTAAAATGTTTTGAAAAGAAATCTGAATTTCTATTTAAAGGTGTAGTAGAAAGTCTTTAATATTATTTTAATATTCCAAACGCATTTTCTTTTCCTATGCAACACTGAACACAGCAAGTTGGACTCTCGTAAATTTTCTTTCTTCTTTCCGTAAATTTTTAGACATGGCAAGAGTCCAACAATAGAAATATACAATACTCGTACCTTTTCGGAAAACCAACAGCTTCCGGTCATATAGCTTCGATCTTACGCTATGCTCCAGTTCTTGATTCTATTTGATTTTCCCAAACTCTCGAATTACTGACCAAATCAGGAAACAACTATTCTTGGCCAAACTTTCCAGACACACATTCAGTACAGTCGAATTCCATTGAAAATTTATCACGTTTCAGCCATTCGGTGTTTGCGAAAGCAGCCCAAAATTGTACAAATCTTCGCGACCATATATGTACGTGTCGAAAAGTCCTCCTTCTACTTTACACACCGAACTTCGTTGAACAGCAAAAATACCTTTTACAATATTGTAACTTTAAGTCCAATTATATCTCAGTTTTCATTGCCAACAGGTTCTTGGACTTCTTACTTTTTTTTTGTTCAGACAAAAATAAATCCCAGAACTCAACTAATTCAATTCTTGTTACATGCAGCCAGAGATGGGCCAGCAAGGAACTCCTCTCGTGGCAACTTGTTGAAAAAGTGTGTTTTCATTTTTGTCTGGCAAAAGAGCTGAGTTTTACTCGTAGAGTATGCGGAAAGAAAACCAAGCAAACAAAATGAGCCCTCTGTGGACTAGGGACGATTTGCAAAAGTATCACGTAGTCCAAAAATAATTCTCCTCTTTTTGATTACGGTGGGTGTGGTCGTCGTCGCATGGTCGTGTCGTCTTCAGAATTCAAGCAGAACATTTGGATTATAGATACACTCTAACAATAATAGTCGTTTTCCAGAAACTTAAAATGTCAAGTTTAAAAACTTAAAGTTTGGGTTGGCTGATTTTGAATGTTCATGTGGCACAGAATTTATTTTTAATTTGACACTTAGGGCTTCTGATAAAACCTTTTCCATGTACCTTACAGCATTAAGCTGCCAAAAACTGAAGACATTTTCAATAAGAAGTTGAAATAGAATAAAACATGCCAGTCAGCAAACAAACGGAGTTGTGTATGGCCATGAAATTTGAGCTCTTAAATCGGTTTAATCTTGTAAGGATGTAGGCACGAGTCCCAACGAAAAATTTGCAATGTTGGAGTCTGCGAAAGGCCGGTTCTGCTGTACACTTTCACGGACCGCGGCGATGTTCTTCACCGATCTTTGATGTACGAATGTTGGCTTATTGATTACCGAACTAATCGTCTCAAATTTGGCCACCAAAGGTTGAAGAGTCGAGTGTGAAGGGCCACCACGTCTACCTCAAAATGGACGCCACGTTTGCATTAACGAACACTCATTTTGATAGTAAACTTTTATCATTTGAACTTGTCATGGTGATTTGACATTAGTAAAAAGCAACAGTTTTGACAGATGTTACCAAAACTCCATTATTTTATAATATTTATTTGAGTAGGTACTCTGCTCATTATAGTACAGGGTGCGTTTGACATTTTTGTGTGAATTTCAGTTGGTATTTGACAGTCATAGAGAGTGGTCGATAAGAGGACCGCCATTTTTAGAAAAACATCCTTTCAGCTATTAGTGCACTGAAAACCTCCAATTGATACACAAAAGACTACTACTACCTCGTAGAGTAGCTGTATGGTGCGCCATTTGGGATAGTGACATGGCATTATTGGGCTATAGTTCTTTGAGGACTCCATAGACCATTCTGTATCAGTTACTGGTGACTACTATCGGGACATGGTGGAAAACTTTCTTGTGCCCAAATTGGATCAATTTGGCCTAAAGAACATGTGGTTCGAAAAAGACCGTGCAACACGAGAGATTTTTCCCAGCCGAATAATGTCGAAAAGTGTCAAGAAAGCCCCCGCGGTCGCCAGATTTGACGCCACCCAATTTCTTCTTGGGGATTACTTGAAGGAAAAGGTGAACATAAACAAACCAACCATAACTTCGATGCTTAAGAACAACATTAGAAACGAAATTGCTGAAAATACAACAGAAGTCTGTGAAGTTGTAATGCCTAAAATACTCGTAGCTCGCCGCACAATGAATCGATTAGTACAGGCTAGGTGAACAAAATTCATTCTCGAGTGAAATAATTAGGAAAAAATGCGATGATTCTTATATTTTTGAAAAGATTGAAACTTAAGTTTTTTTTTAATTCCAAATTCTATTTGCGAAAATTTGCGAAAGTTTTTTTAATTATTTTATTAAGGTTTTCGAACCAAGATCACTCGGATAGAGTTTTTCAACATTTGGCAGATTAATTCAAGTAAATCGCAGTTTAAACAATTACTGCTAAAGTTTTACTTCAAACTGGTTCTACTGATGCCTCTAGAACTACCTTGAGCATAATTCAATCAAATACGAGTACTTCAAGAATAATAAGTCGAATAAAGTCTCGTTGGGAAAAAAGTGGCCGTAACCCAGAAATGTTTTTAAAGAAGTTTGAAGGCTGGCTTAATGGTGACAATTTTATATTATTCGAAGCTGACCAGAATGAATTTCTACTTCTGTCAATGTTGGTAGACCTTTTAAAGCTTTTGAAGAGTGTTCATCAAAAACTAAAAAATGATGAGTAGCAGATATTGTTAAAGAGAAATCGGCACAGGAAATTACATTTGCTGCATTACGTTTAGCCAGAAACAGGAATATTATAGTCAGAGACTAGGCATCCTGTTCATCAGGTTTTGTAAAAGAAATTCAAACTCTAAAAAAAACTATTCCAAACAAAGTTCAATGACACCTGAAGAAGCCTTAGCATTTAACGTAGATACAAAGAGTACCTCTTTTTCGTACAAGCTTAACAAGAAGAAAGCACTTAGCTTAGGGCATAAATTATATCCTTGTTATTATGCCTTTTCAAACGCCAAACAAGCTTGCTTTCTTTCTGCTATAAATATAACAGAGATTGGTGCAGAACTATCTTTACAATCAACATTAGATCATTGAATCAAACGATTGTTAAAGTCTGATGGTAGTATTTTTTAAGGACATAGAACGTTAAAAATATCGTGTAAATGGGGTTGTGACGGTAGTTCGGCTTCGGGGCATAGTAGATATAAGCAAACATTTTCCAATTTTGAAGCCAATGATGAATTTCTGTTTTTAATTTCTTTCGTTCCAATTGAATTAAAAAGCGAAACCCATCCAGTTTGGCAAAACCCAAGCCCTTCTTCTACAAGGTATTGTAGGCCTTTAAAATTTATTTTTCAGAAAGAAACTGATGAACTTACAAAAAATTAGGTTTGAAAAATTCAAAACCAAATAAATAGGCCATACTGATTTAATTGTAGATGGAATTATTAATGTAACAATCAATTATAAGTTTTTTCTCACTATTTTAGAGGGAAAGGTATGTAATGTTCTTACAGAAACTAAGTCTGCCATGAGGTTTTACATTTTTTTTTATTTTTTTTATTTTTTTATTTTAATATATACAGGGTGTCCCACAGTCACCGCCCCAAATGAAAACCATGGATTCCTGAGGTCATTTTAAGTCGAAAAACTTAAGAGGTAATTTTCTCGTTTTCGTCCCGTTTTCGAGTTATAACGGTTTTTATTATTTTTCCCTTAACTGGCTTTATCTTTGCCAAACTGCGTCCGATTCGTAAGATTTTTTTTATAACCAATCAAGAATTTATTACAGTTTTAGTTTGTCCGAAGACTTTTTTTTCTGCGGACAACCGTTTCTCCGCAATTTTGCATCAAACCCAATTTTTTCGTTTTTTAAGTAGTTTTTTCACTTTGATATCAATTTATTCAAAAAAACACGTTAATGAGTATTAATTTTTTTCACTTATTATTAAAGCCCAGTTCATTTTCTAAAATTAATATTTTTTTTTCCTTAAAAAGAATACTAAATGTAATTAACAAAAAATAAACAAACTGAGTGAATTTAAAAAAAAAATAATTTTTAAATACAAAATTAACTTTTTCTGAGCTATTGTGGTTAAGAAAAGGACAAATAGATAAAGTTAATTAGTAAGACCGTTTTTTGCGAACAATGGATTACACTAATCAAGAATATCTGGAAATGTTATTAATATACGCTGAAATGAGACAACTTTATCTATTTGTCCTTTTCTTAACCACAATAGCTCAGAAAAAGTTAGTTTTGTATTTAAAAATTATTTTTTTTTTAATTCACTCAGTTTGTTTATTTGTTGTTAATTACATTTAGTATTCTTTTTAAGGAAAAAAAAATATTTTTTTTTAAGAAAATGAACTGGGCTTTAATAATTAACGAAAAAAATTAATACTCATTAACGTGTTTTTTTGAAAAAAATGATATCGAAGTGAAAAAAACAACTTAAAAAACGAAAAAAATTGGGTTTGATGCAAAATTGTGGAGAAACGGTTGGCCACAGAAAAAAAAATTCTGAGACAAACTAAAACTGTAATAAATTCTTGATTGGTTATAAAAAAAATCTTACGAATCGGACGTAGTTTGGCAAAGATAAAGCTAGTTAAGGAAAAAGAGAGCAAAAATCATAAAAACCGTTATAACTCGAAAACGGGACGAAAACGAGAAAATTACCTCATAAGTTTTTCGACTTAAAATGACCTCAGGAATCCATGGTTTTCATTTGGGGCGGTGACTGTGGGACACCCTGTATATATAGCTAACAGTTTAAAGAAAACCAATTACAAGCTACAATTAAATATACAAATTGAAGATTATATTAAATGATCCTATCTGTTTTAAATGAGAAAATACATTCGTAAATTAAAAAAATATTGAAAAAAAAAATGAAAACTTCATTGAAAATTTAAGATTAATTAATTTATGTACAAAGTCGATAAAAAGAAAAAGAGTGAACCGAAATACTTAAATAAAAAAGAAAGGCAAAGGCAAACTAAAGATTAAGAAGATGGCGATGAGGAAGAATAAGACGGTACAAGTCTCAATAACTGTGATTTAACTTGATTTTCATTTATTTCAAAATTGAGAATATCAAACGACAGAAAGTAACGATTATGATTAGTTTGCATCCGGATGATAGGTGACTTCATGAATATGTTAGTTCGTGCACGAGGTGGTTGAAAGGTTTGCAATGCGTGGCACGGTTGGGTCGAGATGGCCATCTGATGTATACTTCAGCCAATAGAAATGAAGAACGTACACTGCCTATTATTATTTGCCTCAAGTAAGTTTCGGCTAGTATTAACCTGCGTTGAGATAGTGAAAGCACTTTGAAAAGTTGCAATCTATCTTCGTAAACACTATGATCTGAATATAATTTATACTGAAGGTATCTGGTAAATTTACGCTGAACTCTTTCTATTGTATCATTATGAATTTTGTAAATAGGAGACCATATAACAGCTCCGTATTCTAGTATACTCCTACACAACATATTGAATAATTGAAGAAAAGATTCTGGTTTTTTAAAAAACTTGCCGACTCTGAAAATGAAACCCATGACTTTTGACGATTTTTTAATAATGTAATAATAATGTGATTTGAATAATAATTTGGAATCAAATATTATTCCAAGGTCTTTATGCTCCGTTACCCTTTTTAGCTGGTTGGTGTTTATCCTATATTCAAAGTCGATGGTGTTGAGTTTTCTGGAGTAAGACATTATTGAACATTTGTTTATATTTAGATCCAAATAATTATCAACACACCATTCGAATAATGTATTAAGGTCTTTTTGAAGCAAAACACAGTCGCTCACATTATTAATCACTTTAAAAATTTTCAAATCGTCTGCGTAAGCTAATGACAAAGAAAACATGTTTTGGGTGATGTCGTTAATATAAATATTAAAAAGTAACGGCCCTAAAATTGACCCTTGTGGAACGCCTGAAGAAGGGTAGAAAGGTCTAGAAGATACTTTATTAAGAACAACATTATGCTGTCTATCTGCCAAATAAGTTTTAAACCACATTATAAGCCTTCCGTTGAATCCGAATTTCCGCAATTTTAAGACCAATGTTGCATGATTTATCCTGTCAAAGGCTTTTGAAAAATCCGTGTACACCGTGTACATTTGTGGAGACAGTCTCAAAACACTCAATGATGAGTCTATAGAAGCCAATGTTAAAATTGAATTTCATTCAATCACTCCACTTAAACAGAAATAATTTTCTATCTTCAATGTTATCGGTTTGGCTTGTCAACGTTACATATTTGAATCAGGGTTTTTGAGCGCTTATTGCATACATATATGTAAGCTACCGTTTAGATATTAAAAAATGGCAAATAAGAAATGATTCAGAAAAAACTGTTTTAAAAACAAAAAAAAGGAACTAGTTCAAAAGAGATTTAGAGAAGAAATGGGCTTAATTGTAGGCCAATCAAAGCCAGGATTGGGTAACTCAAATGATGGCAATAGCGCTCCCAAGTTTTTTAGGGACCTTTCAAAAAGTGCAGAAATTACAGGAATTGACTTTATCAACATATCAACTTAGAGAAAATTGAACAACTTTGTTTTTCTACAAAAAAAAAAGTGTATCTTAGCCTTAATTCTTGGTATATTATGCCAGTGACACTACACAAATTGTTATATTATGCTAGTAGTGTTATAAAATACTTCATAGTTCCAATAGGTCAGTTATCGTGTAATTTGGAACGTAATTATTTTTCATTTCACGCTAGGTGAGTACTAGGTTTTACACGCGAAGAATAAAAATGAAAATAGAATAAACTTTTCCACGTGAATTTTTGATACGCACTTTGAATAAAAAAAAAGACAATTATTTTTAAACTGATTCGTTCTTTCTGTTTATAAATTTTCAATTTTTCGTTTTGAAACAAAATATTCAAATCAACTGACAAATGTCATAGTTTTTCACGATGCCTTAAACTTTTTCCTGATGGTTGTACATTAAGAAATGAAAATCATAGCGTGGAAAAAGTTGTGGGACATATTTGTTTTTCCAATCCACATTTTAGTACTCACCTCTCGTTGCGGATTTCATGCCAGTGAACCAGCAGTCACTTTTATATGAAATTTTCATTTTCACTTGAACTGAGTACTAGGCTTAAAGTTGTAAACTTGCTGGCTGAAAACTCAAATGAGAACATTCAACATGGAGAAATGACTAGGACCAATGCTATTGAATCTGAGGGATACATTACAACTGATACTCCTGAAAGTGATGAAGATGACTTTGACGGAGAATAATATTATAAGTATTATATTCTTTAGCAATTGACAATTTATAAAATTTTGAAGAATTAAGTTGCCAGTCTTTTTTATTTTTATGAGTGCTGCGCAGGTTGGAGTGTTTAGTCACTGAGAAACTTGACCAATGGGCGTGTGTTGCTACATCGGATCATGGCAGCGAGCACAAGTCCAAGATTATGCACGGCGTGGTGGCATGCCAGTCCGCGTACAGCATGCGTAATTTCACGATCATAATGGGTGGCGGCTAGCATAAGGCCATGGTTTTTGTATGGTGGTGAGGTGGTTAAATGCATGGTTTATGGTCTTGATTTTCGACGAGCTCGTCCACTTCGGTGGGCCGGTATTGCTACTATTGACAATTCTTACACTCCAGGTTGCTATCGACCTCCTCGTGGTGCCTGTGGATAGGTTACGTAAGTAACTGAACAAACTAGATGGGAACTAGATGAACGGTGTCCTTAAAGTAGGAATCCGCTAAGGAGTGTGTAACAACTCACCAAAGGGTTGCACATTCTTGGTTGGTGGTTTCTACCTCGACAATAGCTGGGTGTGTGTATATCTGGGGCTAACAGGCCCTGAGTTTTGCAGGAACTCATCTGTAAGTGATCTCACGATTGCGAAGCTCGACCGGAAACTATATTCTGGTACCATGGGAGATAGTGCCCTGAAGTCTGAGAGCTAGCGTACGTCTTTTGGCTCTCCTATTCTATCTTCGGATAGTGAGGTGCAGCTGTCATCTACGTGCACTGTTTCTTCAAACTATCTATGAGGTAAGCCCCCTAGTGGGAGTATCGTGGTGGCTTGGTTTATTCCGAGTGCGGAGACACATGGTTTCCAGGCGTGCCTGGATTCAATAGGTTTTAGATAGGCCTCGCCTCCAAGCAAGAAGTGTGTTCATGCCTGCAACATGTCACAGCTTTGCAACTGAATCGGCTTCGGCTGATTTGGGGTCAATGGTCAGGACCCAATCTGACCCGTATGGAGGTAGGCCTCCCGTGGGGTTAAGCCATAATAGGCAGGTACTCACGTTAAACCAAACATTGATTCTGTGTGAGTACTATGAAGCCAGAATGGAGAACAGTATTCAACAGATGAGAAAATCAAGCCCAAGCTGAGGGAGCGAAGGGTATTTCCTGATGTTCCCCAACTTATGGAGGATGTTTCGAGTTTTTTTGTAGAATTTGTAAAGTTCTCGTTAAATGACAACGTTAGCTCCAGAGTGACTCTAAGGTATTTTGGTGAAGAGTTATTTTTGTTGAGCAGTACTTCAAGCCTTGCTTTCCGGAGTTTGTTGTTAAGGTGTGAACAGGAAACCTCCGTTTTAGCTCAAACTGTGAAATAACTTCAATTTTTTAAATAAAGGCTCAGTTTAAAAAGATCTGCGATCAGAATTGTTGCCGTTTTTTCTATGTTTTGGTATTGTGTAGCTATAGCGAGGTCATCAGAATTGAGGTAGTCTCTGGAAGGTTTAATAGTAGTGGTAAAAGCACTGATCCCTACGGTAGACCTTTTTCGAATTCTCTTGGTCGGCCCTTTGTATCATCAATAAAGACTTGGATAATCTATCACTGAGAATGTTATTGAGAATCGTTGCTATTTTCATGCAGGGTACAATCTGACGGAGTTTTGTAGATTAGACCATTCCAGATGTTTTGAACTCGGCTTGGTCTCCTACTTCTATGTGTATGTTTAGAGCCCAGTGTTGCAGCTCTGCCCAGATCTAAGGCCTGCCTTATCCACTGGTAATAATGGAAGCTTTGATACTGTTTTTAATAGGTATTTCGAAAACACTTAGTAGTGCAATGTCAGCAACCGACAAATGTAATCCCACTTAAAAGTAAGGCATCATTTAAGATAAAGTACCAAAGCAATCTAACTGTAATAGAATTCTGTCCAAAAATGGTCCTCAAAACAAAAAAATTTACACATTTTGTAGCACCAACGGGACAATATTCCTTTTTTCTCTTTTTAAAAACTTGAGCAAAAAATTAAGAGAATAAAAATACCACAGCTGCTGGATGTCCTGGACCAGACACATACCTACTGCTAAGTCAGTAGAAAAGTTCATTATTTACTTGCGAATTATAGGCAAGTTAAGCATTCGTAAAAAAAAATCGAACTCGAGATTTTGATAAAAGTTGACATTACGATGCTCTTGTGAGGAATTGACAAATCCTCTAAGAGTATATTGCTTGTCATGGAAGGTGCTGCTCATTAGAAGTTCGGAATCGGCAGAAAAATGTAAGTCCCCTCCGTTCCTGGTAACACGGGAATGGTTTAAAGTTGTCAGTCACTAGGTCCTGGTTCACTTCAAGATATTTCTCCACCAAATTTTATGTATTTTTTTTTTTTTTGACATTACGATCATAGAGAAAGATCAAAAACGTGGGCCTCGCAATTCTGACTGTCTGTCTGTCTTTTCGACTACAGCCTAAACGGCCGATTTTCTTTAAACTTGGTAGATATCATTTTTAGTTTTTTCCCCCAACACTTTTTTTTTTAAGACCTGCCCTACGAATTTCTTTCGAAATTTTATAATTTTTTTTTTGTTTTTGATTTTCTCGAAAACGGTACAACCGATTTAAATAATTTTATGTGCTAAAGCTCTTCCAAGGCTTAAATATTATTACATATTAAAATTTTCAATTTTTTAACTTTTTGGATTTTAAATTTTTTTGGAAACTCAATACTTCGAAAACCCTATGCTCGATTTTCAAACTTGATAAATAAAACTTTTTTAATACCTACAATCTACAAGATTTGAGAAAAAAACAAATTGTTTTACCTAAAAATAAAAAAACGTAGCCACCATACAAATGTTAAAAAATGGGTTTCGAAAATCGTATTTTTCTCATAAACGGTTCCGAGAATTTTGCTAAATTAGTTTTTCTTTAGATTAATTTTTACGATCTATAAATTTAATAAAAAAAATTAAATTAATATATTACTGACTATACCTACCATAGAAAGATTTTTTTTCAAATTTTGAATTCCTCATTATCGGCAAAACGGATTTAAATGAAATTTCTTATAGAGAAGCTTCTAAAAAGTTTAAAAAACATTGCATTTCAAAACTTTAAAAAAAAATATTTTTTGAATTTTTGAAAAAAAATCTATGTGCATATTTTAATTGTGAAAAATCCAATATCTCAAAAACCGGCTCTATATTTTGTGTGGAAAGTTATTTTTTATTCGTTTAATAATTATTAAATTATAAATTATATTACATATATAAATTATAATAAAAACTTTGAGCTGGTGGAACAAATTTTTTTCTTAAAAATGTTTTAAAAATTTTGTATATAAAGGCTTATTTTATTAAGAAACCACTACAAAGACTTATAATTTTTGATCTTGCATAAACAAATATTTGCTTAAATCATATGGCATCCTATTTATACCTCCAAATAATAAAGAAGTTGTTTTTTAGTCTTTTAAAAAATGAATTGTATGCTTATGAAGAGTTTTTCTCTAATAACATTAATTTTTAAAATTCTTAGTCTTTTACATAAGAGCAAACTCGTGCATTTTTTTTTTTTTTCATTTTGTAGCACTATTATAATGTGTGTTGTAAGTCGTCAATAATAAATCCGTACTTTCATCAAATTTCATACTTCCACCCAATTTTAAATTCTTATACTGCTCGTCTGTCATATTTATTATCTAATTTAGCATAAAATGTCTAACCTTAAATCTCGGCCAAGAACTGAGAACTCTGCTGGTTTATATATTTTCTTCTTGTCATCCTCTAAGAAATGGAGGCCTCTTTTTTCCAATCAATTTTCCACCTCATGACTTAATTTAATATTTTTTTTATTTCTGCAAATCGATCACCCTCAGACATACATATGCCTTTTGTCCTTTTTCTAAAGGCACTGAGGCGAGAAATAATTTGAAAATATCGTACTCATAACCATCATCACTTCGAGGCGAACGACGCGACACGTTCAACGAAGAATAATTGAAGCCATCACTTGATTTCAAACATCATCTAGGCAAGGTGCCCATATATAAGGCTATTAAATTAACGACGTGTTCTTTTTATTGGATACGTTAATGCCTCTTATAAAGGTACATCCTGCCGCAGCTCTGCACAAATTGCTCATAAGGGATTCATAATATAGTAGGTTTGGCTTTAATCGACTAATCGCCTGTTAGCTCTGACTGTGTATTCTACTTATAACATCATGCTTCCTAATACACGAAGAGAAGGTCCTTCAGATGAGTTTTGGTTTACCCAAATAATAAGTTTGCATTAGCGATGGAAACCAATTTCTGTGCTCAACTTCCGAGAAAAGCTTCTGTCGTCGACACACACAAAGTTGAGGACTATCGTCAGCAATATGAGCACTGATACGGAATAATAAGATTTTGTCGTGTAAAACCACACGAAAAACCAACTCCGATATCCCTACTTTTTTTTATCCTTATAAACATATATATGAACATTGAATGAACGAGTACAATGTGAATAAATCCAGAATATCCGTTTACATACCGCAAATACGGAGATCAAGTTCCCTTGACATTCACACTCAATATTTGGTTCATACTTCAGCTGCTTCCATTACATCCCCAGTCCTGTTATATCCACTCACATAATAATAGAGCACAGAACAGATAGAATTTCTAGTCCTGAATTTGAGTTTGCTCTTCGACATTGCTGATGTTAAACGGAATGCATTCAAGAGTTTAAATTGGGTTTTTCGTTACCACACTTTCTATTGTCTTATCTTATTTGAAAAATGTAGCATTGGATTATTTTTTGTATTTTCTCTCTTCCGAACGATAGAGTCAAATGATACTTTGAATGTAAAAAAAAGGAATTTTTGGGGTTTTACCTTTTGTTGGGACTCTGTCGTTTGGAGAACATTACTTAGAGTCTTGCACAGCACTGAGCATAATATTTGTTTCCAAATTAAAATTACTATGATTGACAATTTTGACTTAACTAGAAACACATAATGCAAAAATATTGATCAGCCGACAATTATCAATTAATGCGGTGATAGATTTATCAGCAATATAATTGTCAACAGAAGTTTGACGCATAAGTCAAAGGGCACGGTAGTGTCCAGCCAAGTTCTGGCACTACACCCTTTTTACAGGAACAAACTCAGGCCATTTTTGCCCCTCCCTATCTTCAGTATCAATGAAGTCAGTAACTTAAAATTCCGAGCTAAGCTAGTCAGGCACACGTGCCTCACCAAATTTCAATTTTCTAGCATAAGCGGTTCCTGAGATATAAGGCCTCAAAAATCACAAAAACCGTAACTGACTAACTGACTGACTAACTCAAAATTATGGAGTACTTCCCGACATCGTAGAATCTTGTAATTTTCCACAACGGACAGTGTGTTTTTTTTTTTTCCAATCTAGCGGAACTAATGAAAAATAAATGTCTCTCAAATGCAACAAAATTGGTACCATATGAAAGGTAAAACCTCCGGCGATAGAATTACAAAAACAAAAACAAGAAAACAACTATATTTACCTTTTAACAGAATCACAAACATCAGCTTGGTTCAAGAGAAAAAAAAAGCTAACAGCGTGGTCAAGTGAAATATTACTTGTGCAAATTAAATTTATTTTATTTATTTTTGGTCATATCTGAGCTACCCAAAAAAGCAGCAATTAAACTTCAGCACCTTATTAATGCGGCATTAAGGCTTTCATACGTTCCACGCCAATGGAAAGTCGCAGAAGTTTTAATGGTTCCAAAACCGGGAAGCGTATTGCCAAACTGTATATCAGTACAGAGCTCCGACGCTCTATAATAGACTACAGAATGCTCATTCAAATTAAGAGCATACTATATATACTGTGTCAGATCAAAAGCAGATTTTTCTGTGTTGGTATACATTTTGCTCAGGAAACTAAGAGCAAAATACCTGTGATTACAGAGCCATCGTTTACGTTGGTGTGGTTATTGACTTATTGTGTGTGGTGTGTGGTGCCGTGACATAAGGCCAAGTGACAAAAGGCCAAATTTGTTTGTGACTTAAAGCCAAACATAAAATGTTTTGTATTGAGCAACAGCACCTTGGGTGGCCCGCTTCGCGGGTTTTTAGGATTTTAACTCCCTTTTCGGGGTTCACACCCGCTCACACAACTCCGTTGCTCCGCTTAGGGTATGTTCAGTCGCCAGGCAGGCGCCTGTAGCAACAGTTTTCCTGAGCAGCAGTACATAACTGTTAGTTGTTTACTCCTTAAGAGGAAGATACCATAATAGGTACTTTTTCAGACGATACGGGAAGCTACGAACTCACTTAAATAACCATAGCAACAGTTATTCGACAAACAATAATTGGTGAGACAAACCTTGTGCGCCGACTTCAAAGAACGAGACCGTTCGACCTAGCGCCATAAGGAGTATCCGCTTTCAGATGGAATCAAAGTGGGCGAAATCTGGAAAAATTTTAAAAAGCCAATGAATTATGGTTGCAGAAGGATGTCAAGCTACCACAAAGTTTTATAGAAAGTATTTCATCAACTAGCTCAGGTGGGAATAGAGGGAGACCCCCAAAACTATTCGAAGTATGCACACTTAGAGTCCAGAAACGTAAAATTAAGGAATTGGTTGGCTCAAAAACTCCAAGTGAAATCGCACTTGCAGCTGAAATAAATATGAGATCAGCTGGGAAAAGCGATGCAGCTAATTTAATGAAAGAGCTTGCAAATTGTTCTCCTCAAAGAGCCAGAAAATCAAAAAGGTAAGATTAAGCCAAGAAAAGGGGAACAAATCAAAGGACACGGTAGTGCCCAGCCAAGTTCTGCCAGTACACCCTTTTTACAGGAACAAACTCAGGCGATTTTTGACCCCTTCCTATCTTCAGTACCAACGAAGTCAGAAACTCAAACCTCCGAATATACGAGGGCGGGTCAATAAGTCCGTGACTTTTTGAATTTCTGACCTTTTTACTGAAACAGCAACACTGCTCCTGTCAACAGGCATCTGTCAGTTGACTCCTGCCAAAATTTAAACTTGCTGCGTCAGTTAGTTTGTGTTTGACAGCTATTTTTATCAGACTACTCACTAATTTGAGGAGAAAATGGGAAAAAGTTAATTTCGTGTGCTTATTAAGCATTATTTCTTGCGAAAAAAAACCATTACCGAGACCAAGGCTAAGCTTGATAAATACTATGGGGACTCTGCACCATCGTTTTCAATGGTAAAAAAGTGGTTTACTGAATTTCGTTGTGGCCGTACAAGCACTGAAGATGCCGAACGTCCTGGACGCCCAGTTGAGGTCTCTACACCCGAAACAATCGAAAAAATTCACGATATGGTGTTGGCCGACCGAAGATTGAAAGTGCGAGAGATTGTGGAAGCCGTAGGGATCTCGCATGGCTCAGTGGTTTCAATTTTGAATGATCACTTGGGCATGAGAAAGCTTTCCGCAAGATGGGTGCCGCGTTTGCTCACAGTCGACCACAAACGCAATCGTGTAACAACTTCACAGGAAGGTTTGGCGTTGTTTAATCGCAATATGGAGGAGTTTTTGCGCCGTTTTGTAACCGTATGGACGAAACATGGATCCATCACAACACACCAGAGACCAAACAACAGTCAAAACAGTGGGTGGCCAAGGTGGATTTGTCAGCCAATAAAGTTATGGCGACTGTTTTTTGGGATACACGCGGGATAATCCACATTGACTACCTTCAAAAGGGAAGAACAATCAATGGGGAATATTATGCCAACTTATTGGACCGATTCAATGACGATTTGAAAAAAAACGACCTCATTTGGCCAAGAAAAAAGTTCTTTTCCACCAAGACAATGCAAGAGTGCACACATGTGCAGTTGCCATGGCAAAAATCCATGAATTGGGCTATGAATTGCTCCCTCATCCACCCTATTCTCCAGATTTGGCTCCGAGCGACTACTTTTTGTTTCCAAACCTGAAGAAATGGCTTGGTGGAAAAAGATTTGACTCCAATGATGAAGTCATCTCTCAAAAAAAGGCCTATTTTGAGGACCTCGACAAATAATTTTTTTTGGAAGGGATAAAAAAAATTGGAGAAGCGTTGGACAAAGTGTATAGAGCTCAAGGAAGACTACGTTGAAAAATAAAATTACTTTTTATCAAAAAATCTGTGTTTTATTCCAAGAGTCACGGACTTATTGACCCGCCCTGTCTGACTAGCTGCTAAGCTAGTCAGGCACAGGCGCCTCACCAAATTTCAATTTTCTAGTATAAGCGGTTCCTGAGATATAAGGCCTCAAAAATCACAAAAACCGTAACTGACTGACTGACTGACTGACAGATCATCAAAATTATGGAGCACTTCTCGACATCATAGAATCTTGTAATTTTGCACAACAGTAGGCCTTGTCATGCAAGCAGAGGAAAAAATCGAAAATTTGAAATTTTCCATTCAGGGGGCGTGGTATCCGTCCACTTTCTCCGAATTGGTGTTGGTTGAATGGAGCACTTCCGACTGCTGTAAAACGATGAAATTTGGTAAAGTGGTAGGGCTTAAATTGCATTCAAAGAAAAAAATATAAAACTAGCGGTTTTCTATTCAGGGGCGTGGTATCCGCCCACTTCCTCAGAACTAATGTTAATTATATATGTATAGCACACTTCCGATTGCAGTAGAACAATGAAATTTGGTAGAACGGTAAGCTCGAATTGCATATAAAGGACCACAAATAAAAATTGAGGTTTTCCATTCACGGGCGTGGTATCCGCCAAGTTTTTTTTTTATGCCCAATTCAAAAGGTTTTGAAAACTTGACCAGTGAACCCATCAAATTTTAGTCAGTAATTATTAAATAATAAAATTTCTCTATTACACTGTAGCTGTTTCAATATTATTCTACTTGAAAAATTCGGTTTAATAACCTTCATGAAGTAAGAGCTTGGCGTACTTTTAGATCTCAGTACTTTTCAACGCTGACTTCTTACACAAAAGTTTTTGTATAGAAGAACTTGGATCTTTTTTTAACATTTATGTTTTTGGTCTGATAAAATTTACAGCCTTAACAGGCTGTGAATTTTATTTTTCTAGGGGAATTTGATTAGATTCAGACACCTAGAATAATACTGTCGTACCTGGGTGAAACGCACTGTGGAGTTGAGGTCACTTGAGCTTTTAATTGAATTTAATTCAATCACTCCACTTAAACAGAAATAATTTTCATATCTTCACAAATTTACATAGCCCTAGATGGATAACCAAAAAATACAAAAAATTGACCAAAAATGTACCACAGTACTGTAATATTTATCTTCGGGTTATAAAGCAAAACAAGGCCAAGAGGAATTGCTTTATTCATTTTAAATGACTCCGCAGCTTGTGTTTTGTTGATGGAGATAATTTTTTTTGTCAGGTTTGTTAACAATATTTGAAACAAGAAGTCAATGTTCTTTAAATTCGAAGAACATATTTGTTTGATTAAGAAAAAAGTTTCCCAACAACCTCTGAATATAAACAAATTTTTTTCCTAAAATAAGGGATAAATCAGGTCATACGCACAGACATATAAAATATGTCTGAATAAAGTTTATAAGAGAAGCCAATAAACTTGGAATATTTTAGCCGAAATTGATCCTTGGGGTGTCCTAAACTATTTTCTTCATTTCTACAAAACTTATAAATCGAATGTCTAGGCTTCGAAGGATACAGGTTTTTACCACAAAGTTTTTTTCCTTCGTTGATTTTCCTTGCTGTTGATATAGTTCTTCGACAGGATACATATCGTACGTTGAGTCGTAAGTCATTCATTTGTTGCATACTGATGGTGTAATCTGCCAAACTTTAGGGGAAGTTAAAGTTATAATTCGTTAAATTTTAGATACCTATAGAACGTACACATAAATCAAAATAAATATATGATAACTTCGACCTTTAAATTAAAGTATACTAATATCTACGTGCTCCTTAGGAAATGTGTGTTTTGTATTTCAGTAAAATTGTGAGGCAAGTAGGAAACGACTCAACGGCATCACCTTAAAATAATTTATATGGTTTGGAAACTTTTCCATGAAAATTGTATGACATTGAAATAGTGAAAAATAAAAAAATAATGAGTCGTGTACATCACCACATAATTACATACTAGGTGGCGCCAAAGTTGTCACCTTATCGGAAGATGCTGGATTTTTAACAAATGGCGGAAAATGTCAATTCTTCTTTGACATTTCAAATTTTGCTCCACCTTATAGATACCTAAATATTTTAAAGAACTTCCAAAACTCTCTCTGTCTCATGGAATTCCATTTAAATCTTAAGTCACATTGTGCTATGGAATTTTTCTTTTATATTTATTTTTATTTTTTAATACAAAAGAATGCATTTATCTGCAGGGTTAAAATCTCGAGTTTATGCTCCAACATAGGTACACATAAATATATTTGAAGTATTATCTTGCAAAAACTACAGTTATTCCGCAAGAGGATATACCAGGATTTTCTCTAATACCTTGCTCATTGTGAATTATTCCTTTTCGCCTTGTAATGCAATTTTTTAAATCACATTTCCTCGTAACGAAATGAAAACTTTACGTCCTGTGTCATACCCTTGCGATTTAAACACCCCTAACCCCTTACTCCTTACCACTAACCTTTATCCCTTTTCCTTTTCGCTCTCTATACTATTTAGACGTCTCCATATAGCTATCCACCTACTTTAGCAGCGTTTGCAATTTTGCATTGAAATTGTGGGTTGGGAGTTATGTACAGCAGCTTATTCCAACTATACTCAACTCATACTGTGTTGACTATGTTTGTAAAAATACTTGGAATTGCAATCCTTTTTTTTGTCCGTCCTAATGATGATCAGCAGATGATAAAGAGATATAATCCTTGGGAAGCAGCAATGTGCTAGGGGCTAGACAGACAGGGATACTTGATGTTAACATTTGTTGCATCAGCTGCTCAAGAGCTGACTCAATCGATAAAGCTTTAAAGTGGAACTTATTGTGATTTAAGAAAACCTATTATTGCAAAGGAAGATAAGGAATAGTTCACAAAAAAAAAAAAGATTCAGCATTGAAAGGTGTATAACACGAAGGACCGACACACTGAAATAGAAATTGATAAATTGAAATACGAACGTGAGTTGTGTATGGCTAGGGAATATTGTACAAATTGTTTTCACACATTTTTTTCTCTGATCGAAATTGAGTCTTAGGGATATTTATTGCAAGCACGAACTATAATTATTGTGCTGTTATACCAAATAAGGATCTACAACATCCATGTTAGAGCCAATAGTACACGTCTTTTTTCGGACGTAAATATAATTGACATTGGACTATTTTCACTTATTACCCTACCCTTAGCCAAAAGTACTGATATTATCCGGTCGACACACCAGTTCCGCTCGTCAATCGCTAAAAGTTTACCTATGCTATTGCAGTAACCTGGTCATATCAACTAAGTCTAGGTACATAAAATTCTAAAGCTAGATACAGATGATTTGCAGATGTGACAATATTGTCCGGCAGTCAGACACTAACAGATCTGACAATATTGTCAGAATCTGACAGTTAATGACCTGAATTGTTAGTTCACAAAGCTGACAGATTCTGCCCATTGTCTGACAATTTCATGATCAGGTGGTTGACTTGACACTGAGTTTTTTGACAATTTTGTTCCATTTTCCAAGCTACAATTTTTAATTGCGACTTATATGTAGATACTATAAGGCAAGTTATGCATTCGTAAACAAATTTCAACTCCAGATTTTGATCAAAGTTAACAACACTATGATAGCGAAGACCAAAAAAGTGGGTCTCGCAATTCTGTCGGTCTGTCTGTCTTTTCGACTACAGCCTAAACGGTTCGGCTGATTTTCTTTAAACTTGGTAGATATCATTTTTACTTCTCCCCCCCACACGTTTTTTCCTTTTTTTTAAGGCCATAAATAACGGTACCTGGCCTACGAAAAACTGTATAAAAAATTTTTTTTATCAAAAACTGTTCAAAGATTAAGCTTTTATGTACAAAATTTTTAAAATATTTATAAGAAAAAATTTTGTTATACCAATTTAAAGGTTTTACTATTTTTCGAATAAAAATTAATTTTACAAAAAAAAAATATTGAGCCGTTTCTGAGATATCGAATTTTACAAAAAAAAAAATAGATTTTTTTTTTAAATTCAAAAAATATTTTTTTTTAAGTTCTGAAATGCAATATTTTTTTAACTTTTTAGAAGCTTCACTATATGAACTTTCATTAAAATCTGTTATGTCGATAATGGGAAATTCTAAATTTGAAAAAAGGGTTCTATGGTAGGTACAGTCAGTAATATCTTGATTTCAATTTTTTTTATTAAATTATAGATCGTAAAAATTAGTAAAAAGAAAAAAAATTTTGCAAAATTCTTGGAACTGTTTCCGAGAAAAATACGATTTTCGAAAACCATTTTTTAACATTTGTATGGAGGGTACCGTTATTTTTAGGTAAAATTCATTTTTTTTCTCACATCTTGTAATTTATATTAAGAAACTATCGAGTTTTAAGAAAATTGAGTATGGGGTTTTTGAAATATTAAGCTAAAAAAAAATTGAAATCTTTTTTAAAAATCCAAAAAAAAAAATTGTAAAATTTAAAAAAGACAATAATATTCAAACTGCTGGGGAGCTTTAGCATAAAAAAAAATTACTGGTTTTGAGAAACTCAAAAACCAAAAAAAGGTTCCAAGGGGGTATCAAAAAGACCCATTTTTTTTTTTTTTTCAACCATTTCTTAGCCTTAAGTAAATGAAATTTTTTGAATTTTTTTTCCAAAAAAATCTGTGCGATAGTTTTTGAGAAAAAAAAAATATTTATAAAATTTCGAAAAAAAAAAATCGTATGACAGGTACCTACTGTTATTTTCGGTCTTAAAAAAAATAAAATAAAATGCACGACTGGATCACACGAACTTGTTCTTATGTAAAAGCACTTTGGAATTTAAAATACATTTTATAAATATAAAACATGAATTTAATGAGAAAAAAATTTTCAAATGTATGAAATTGCCGTCTGATTATTTCTTTTAATATTAAAGTAATTTTTTATATAACAAATTTCCTTAAAATTTTTCGAGAACAAAATTTGGGATGCCAAATTTTAAGTATTTAGCAGTATAGATTTTAGAAATAGTTTCAAAAAATAATCGTTAACACGTTTTAAAAATATTGGTTTTTCAAAAAAACTTGGAATTTTTTTTTCAAAAATCCAAAAAAAAAATTTCGAATATTTTTATACAATATTATTTTAAACTTAAAAGGGCTCCTGCTGAAAATTTTTGGTTAAAATCGTTAGAGCCGTTGATGAAAAAGTCAAAAAATCAAAAAACGGTTCTATGACAGGTACCGTTAATAACATTTTTCCTCAGAATTTGTTTTGATCAAAATGTAGTCCATGTCCATAATATCACACCTAATTTTTTTTATCAAAATCGTTAGAGCCGTTTTTGAGATAAAAAAGATTATGCATTACGGGTGTATGGGGGGTACCGTTAGTTTTGGAGCTAAAAAAAATTTCAATTTCTCCTCTAAGGAATCACCGAAGACCCTTAAGTATCAAGTTTGAAGAAAATACCTCCAGTAGTTTAGGCTGTAGTTCGAGGTACAGACAGACAGACAGACATACAGACAGACAGACGGAATTGTCGCACCCACTTTATTCGTCTTTGCTATCATCGTAATGTCAACTTTGATCAAAATCTCGAGTTCGATTTTTTTTCGAATGTATGACTTGCCTTATAGTACCTAGAAAAAATAACGGTACCCATCATACAAATGTTAAGAAATCGTTATGGAAAATCGTATATTTCTCGAAAACGGCACCTATAATTTTGATACATTTTTGTTCCTTTTAAATAATTTTTGAGATCTATAATTTAACTAAAAAAATGTTAAATCAAGGTATTACACACTGTAACTACTACCATAGAACCTTTTTTTCAAATTTAGAATTTCTCATTATCGGTATAACAAATTTTTATGAAATTTTTTATTGAAAAACATTGCATTGCAAATAATATTTGTTGAATTTTGGAAAAAAGAAATTTAATTTTTTTTGTAAACTGTTCTATATTTTTTTGGAAATTTAATTTTTATCTGTACAATCATAAAACCTTAAGTTGGCATACCAAAAATTTGTATTAAAAATGTTTAACAAAATTTGTATAAGACGAACTTATTTAAAAAAAAAAAACACTACAACGACTTATAATTTTGTTTTTGCATAAACTAATATTTGTTTGAATCACATGGCATCCTGTTTTTAGCTCCAACTACTTTAGGAATTGTTTTACGAGGGCAGTTTGAAAAGTTCTCGGCCTGACCAATAAAACGCAATACATTTTAAAACTTTTTTTTAATATTTTTCTACATATTCTCCTCTTATATCAATGCACTTATTCCATCTGTGTTCCAGTGCTTCTATACCCTTTTTATAGGCCGATTCCTCCAACTCTTCGAAAAACCGCTCCGTCTCAGCAATCACCTCCTCGTTGGTGAAGAATTTGCGTCCAGCCAAATGTTTTTTTTAAGTTAGGAAAGAGGTAATAGTCTGATGGTGCCAAATCAGGTGAATAAGGGGGGTGGTTCAGTACACAAAATCGAAGTTCATGGAGTTTAGCCATGACAACAACCGACTTGTGTGCTGGAGCATTATCCTGATGAAAAAGGATCTTCTTTTTGGCTAATCCTGGTCTTTTTTCGGCAAACTTTTTCAGCCAACAGGTTTGCATAGTATTGACCAGTGATAATTTGGCCCTTGGGAAGGTAATCAATAAAAATAATTCCCTTGTAATCCCAAAAGACTGACGCCATCACTTTCCCAGCTGAAGCACACGACTTGGCTTTCTTCGGTGGAGGAGAACCGCTATGCTTCCATTGTTTTGATTGTTCTTTTTTCTCAGGAATATAGTGATGAATCCATGTTTCGTCGGTGGTAATGAATCTTCTCAAGAAATCGCTGGTATTCCTCCGAAATAACGCTAGATTCTCTCTAGAGATTTCAACTCGATTGAATTTTTGTTCTTCGCTCAGCAAACGCGGCACCCACCCTGCGGACAATTTTTTCAACCCCAATTCTTCGGTCAAAATGTGGTAAGCCCGCTCAGAAGAGATCCCCATGGTGTTGCTTATTTCTCGTACTTTCAACCTTTGGTCTTCTAAGACCATTTTATGAACTTAATCGACGTTTTCTGAAGAGGTGGATGTTGTTAGCCTTCCGCTTCTGCGATCATCTTCGACGCTCTGTCTGCCATGTTTAAATAAGGCTGCCCACCTTTTGAACGTGGAATACGAAGGTGCAGATTCCTCCAATGTCTAATTTGATTTGGTGTCATATTCTTTTTGACCAAATATTTAATCACGGCTGTAATTTAATTTTTTTTTTTTTTCATTTTCGTTGTTAGCAATAGGTTCGTTCAAACATAAAATTGCACTGATATACGTACGCGACCAATTTTAATGAAACTTCACATACAATTATTATTATATACAAAGGCTATTTGAGGAATTAAAATGTATTTATTAAAACAACGCCTTCTATGTTAGGCCGAGAACTTTTCAAACAGCCTCCTCCAAGCTCTAGCTTAGACTACTTAACAGCTTTAAAATAATCATATAATTTTTCTAAATTTAAAACGAAAAAGTTCTTTTTGCGAAGCGTTTTTATAATTACTTTTCGAGTAAGTTCATGCAACCAGCTTGGAGTCAGATTTTCTTCTCTTAGCCACAGCCACACAAGGGTGAAATATTATATCTTTTGCGTGTGAAATGGAGTGTGTTTGCAGAGTAGATAGATGAATGGCTACACATACCCATACCTCCCATCAGCAACACACATAATGAGGTTCCAAGTTATTGAAAAATATAAATGAGTTTACGATTGGAGGAATTGATTGATTGTAAAAGTTAAGTAGACATTTTTGTTGTTATTTCCTTTTAAGAGTGAATTTCCTTTTAAGAGTGAACTATAGACACGCAGTAAATAAATAATAAAATCAATAAACCTCTACATACATACATACATTTGTTCTATGAATTGTTGTATTTAAATTATTCATTTGTTGATTTTATTGACAAATGTTTTATCTATTGAAAATATCAATTGTATTAAAAACATTTGATTATGTGTTTATTTGCAGTTAAACCGATTTGGCAAGGGGCTTCAGCATCATTTCGTAATTCGCAAATAATGTACACATTTCGTTTGCTTTAAAAATTAAATCGAACAAACGTACATAGTTTCCGTTGCCCTCGTTACACTCGTAATAATCGGAACTTTATGAATAAGTATAGCAATGGTTTTTAGCTTTGATGAATAAATTAAACGAAGCTTAATATTGGAAATCGGTTTGAATCTGATTAAAGTCAACTAAGGATAGACGATATGGTCGGCATAATGTATGTATATACTACAATTAAGAATTAATTAAATGCAATTATAATATTTTAAAATTATTTTTTTAAATTTTTAAATTCTAGATGACCCAGAAATTAAGACAAAAAATTCTGCAATGTCCCAAAAGCAATAGAAATTTCTGGTTATTCGTCAAGAACGTAAACAATTCAACTTAATCTTCGATTCCAACGCTCATCTACAATGACAACCCGATAACTAGCTCTTAAGATAAGGCTGCTGCTAGCTCAACGTTGCCTATTAGCAAAAATTGGTCTCTAATTGAGAACGTAAATCATTCAATGGGACAGGTATATTTTCCCACTTGTATGGTTGCAAAAGCCCTTTGAGATCTTTGATACAAATCCACTGGTCCTAATGGTATACCCCCCATTGTTCTGAAGAGAAGTTCTTCATCGCTGGCAAAACCATTTCCTTTTCCTATCGACCAATTGCACTTACCTCCCTTCCAAGGTTATTGAATCGCTGATAAATCATAAGCTCAAAAAATATCTCGAAGATCGAAGCTTCTCAATGATCGTTCTACTGGTGATCTGATGGCATATCTCACTGAATAGTGGAACAGATCCTAACATTGTTTTCGAGAGAGTAAGATTATTACGCTTGATATTTATAAAGCATTTGATAGGGTTTGGCTATCTAATCGAAAATGTATGTGTTTCCAATCATTTAAACCCTAATTCTTTGAACTAGAAATGATCCTCTAGATCAGGAGTCGGCAACGAAGTGCCCGCGGGCACCAAGGTGCCCGTGAGATAGTCTTGAAATGCCCGCATTATGACATTTTAAATTATATTTTTACTGAGGACATCTATATTTTGTTAAGTGAGTTGATGAGAAACAGGAAATACAATTTCTGAACAATAAAATAGTGTATTTTCAATAAAACTTTATAAAAATGAGTATTACAACTTTAAAACTATTGTTATCACACCTTTTGATTCTGAAAAATGTCATGAAAGGGATATTTGGTGCATTGGATAAAAGAATCCATATTTATAGAAAAAAACGCCAGCAGTGCTTGAGAAACATTATACTAGCGCACACTAGCTTTTCGTCTTTCGGGCCCCAGCTTTTGCGTGATTTTTTTGTTTCTGCCATTTTCTGTAAGTTGTTATGTTAATTAAAATAATTATTTCTTTTTCGTATAAAAACTTAGATTTTGTCCTAGAAAGTGTCTGGCCTTTTAGTAAATAACCAAACACAACAAGTTTGACAGATATATCTATTTTGTGTTGATTGTCAATGAAGAAAGTGGGGCGTGGAGGTGAGCTCTACAAAATAAGGTTTGTTTGTTTTGCAAATTTTCTGATTGCAAGAAGATTTCAAGGAGATTTATTTTAAATCTTCATTTGAGGTGATTTATATTTGTATGGTAAATCTACGAGATTTAAAAAAGATTTATGGTAAAACCACTTAAATCCCGGATTTACTCTTGGTGAAAACGTAGTAATAACTGATTTAACGTTAAAATTAAAAGAACTAAATTTGACATTACAAGGAAGAAATCACCATATTGCTTCAACGATAAGTGCTATAAATTCATTTAAGGTGAAATTAAAACCCTGGAAAACACATGTGGAGAAGGACAATTGTTCCAATTTTCCAAATTTAAAAATAATAATTCAAAATTATTGGGATGGAAAAGCCCCAATTCATCAATTTGCCAAACATTTCGATTCTTTATTGGAAGAATTTAATAACCGATTTGAAGATATCAATAATTTAGAAAAAATCGTTATATTCTTCATTAACTCTTACCCAACTGGATGACGATATTGCTATTAAAATTGCAAACTATTTCGATATTTCAAATAAAGAGGACCTGGAATCGGAAATTCTAAATTTGACAAATGACATCGAGTTAAAGTCATATTATCACGATGAAAAATTTTGGAGTTTGGTTAGCAAATGTAATTACCCATTGTTAAGAAATTGTGCTTTAAAATTGAGCTCTCTTTGCGCATCCACATATTTTTGGGAATGTGTGTTTTCAAATATGAAGTTCATCAAATCGAAGTACCGAACGACCCTTGCAGCTGCTCATTTGGCATAATGCCTAAGAACTGCCATATCAAATTATGTGCCAAATTATAATGAATTAGCTTATAACTTGCAATGTCGAACTTCACATTGAATTTAAATAATTATTTAAATAAATTTAATTTATTTAATATTATTGCCATATTAAAAAATTGATTTTTCATTGGGTCATGCCCGCTGAACTTTTGGATTTCAAAACTGTGCCCGACTACTTAAAAAGGTTGCCGACGGCTGCTCTAGATCGTTCAATAGACGTTGTATTAGACGGTTTCAAGTCTGGTCTTAACAAAATAAATGCTGGTGTTCCCCAGGGCTCCGTTTTGTCTCCGACTCTCTTTCTCATTTTTATAAATTTTTCATACTCGTTCTCAAATATACATCCAACGATACCGGATGATACTCTCAATAAACTCCAATCTTAACAGCATTGTTAAATGGGGTATAAGAAAAAGTGTGTTTTTAACCCTTCGAAAACTCAATGCTATTTAATTTCGTTGAAGCAATTGTACTTGAATGACACTTGCATCGAAAAAGCCGAAAAGCTCTCATTGCCCAGTATATGTGTCAACGATGATCTCTGCTGGAAAAACCACATTCCCGAGACAACCAAAAACGCGGCTAAATGCCTAGGATTTCTATATTGATGTAAGAACTTTGATTTGGCAACAATTTACAAGGTGCTTATACGTAAAAAACTGGAGTACAACTTTCATCTTTGAGCAGATGCATCCCAAAATTCTCTCCATTTATTGGAAAGAATATAGAACGGAGCTTTAAAACTGATAGGAAACAGAGCCATCATGTAATAATTCCCATCTCTTGAACACCATCGGAATGTTTCATGTCTTTCCTTGTTTTATCGCTTTCTAGCCATCCTCCGCAGTTGGATTTGACGATTTTCTAATCGTTCGTTCTTGTTTCATCTTCTCCTATTCTGGTCTCATCAGATGGAACGGAAAAAGACCTTTTCTTTCAAACTAGCCTAAGGCATTCTCGTCCACCTCTGAAAGGGTCTGTGCCTCTGCATATATGTTATGACGACCGGGACGATAAGTCTTTTATTAAGGGACACTTAAGTTCTTCAAAGAGGGCCTTAATACTTGTATTGCTTCTTAATCCCCAACGATTAGCATTAGTTGGTTCTGGGTGTCCCTTGTTGATGGTGAAATATACTCTGTCATTTCCTGATAGACTAGACAATAAAACCCGTTTTCTTTGCTTTCTTCTCAATACTTTCAGAAGTACCACTGACATCACCGCTTGTTCTTCCGAATATCGTTGGCGTATGACAGAAACTCGACGAACTTTTTGAAGTGTTTATCTCTATGATTGCCATGAAAGTGCATGTCATGGCGTAGGAATGACTTCCCGGCGGATTAACTATTGACGAATCTTGGAAACGAAATTTTCGATCGGTACATGAAATGTTAGTTCCCTCAATGAACCACTTAATAGTAAAAAATCAAACTAATAATTAGACTGTCTCCTGATATTATACATCAGCCATATTGAACAAACTTAGATCGACACAATGCACTTATCCAGGAATACAACTCCTTGAGATCTGCAGGAGCAGAAGAAGAGAGTAGCACACCAGGTTCTTAGATGGAAAGAGAAGGAGGATGAGAAGAGTGTGATTGCTTCAATAGAGATATGTAATAGCAGTAGTGAAGTATAGAAATCTTACCAAAAAGTAAAAAGAGCATCCCGAGGGTATAGGACCTAGACCGAAGCCCTCAAGGAACATCATAGCAGAATCACAGGCATGTTTATAATGTTGCAAAATAATTTCTGCCAGCTGTATTACGGCAGAATTGAATTCTGCTGTCAGGCCGATTTGAGAAATTAACCTTGACGACGTTAAACAACACATCAGGTCGACTAACCTTAACTTAGTGAGGTATTTAATCTTATGTCTATGAAATCTGCTGAAGCTGTCGGCCTTCGAGTCAAAGTGTTCAAAGTATCAGACGCCGAATTGGTTAGGAACATGCATCAGCGCATTTTCAAAATATGGTTAGAGGAAAGAACCCACATTATGATTATAGGGTCCCCTTTACAACATAATCTACTCTGCTAGAGAACTAAAAATTATACCTCATTGAATAAACTTCCCTCTTTAAAGGCAAATAGAGGTTGATCCTCTAAAGATTCTTCTGCTATGAACAAACAAACCAATACATATTTTTTGGCTGTAGCCAGCCCCTAAAAACCTTTTATACCCAACAAAATAAAACCCTGACAAATAAAACTCTTTGATTACACTTTTTAAGCACCTTCAGCGGTTATTTATTTTCTTCAAAATAGAATCATACAAAGATTCAAGGAAATTTCCATACAAATTATCAAGATTTCAAAGTGATGCCCTGGCGTTTATATGATAATGAATTCTCTTGAGCAAGAGCTACTTACACCATCAGGCTTGTGAATCACAAGTTGTGATGATTTGATTTAATGAACGCTTTCGCGAGCAATTACCCTATGGGATTATTATTTTCATTAGATTTAATATCAGTGTCATCAAAAAAACATTTACATAATGGCAGAGATTTTGAGGTTGAGCCTCTTTCGTGTCCTTATTTGAAAGGGGTAGGTTTGACAAAGAGGATGGTGTTGTGTTGTTAACGATTAAACAATGTTTAACCATTGTGGTTTTTGGAGCCTGAGATTTAATATCATGAAATTACAAATAGATAAAAGCCATTTTGAAGATTTCTTGATAAGTAGAATAAGCTGGGGCAGACACCTTATTAATACAAAACTAACAAAAAGCATTCAAACGTAAATTCCATTACTCTAATTAGAGTTTTACATGTTGTTGTAAGTCGGGAAGGCTTGTTGTATACAGAATGATTCAATTAAGGTTGGTTAATATATTAATTAGTGAGTGGGATGTGAGTCAATGTCATGTGCGTAGGTTTTTCAAGGATTTGCGGTAATGTGGAATGACTTTTTCGGCCTAACGCCAAGCTGATATGTGTCTTCAGGCTGTCAACGAACGGCTTCATGTGGTTAAAATAGTGGGATGTGTCAAAAAAGAAGAGAAGAACACCGGATTCTCAGAAAGAAAAAGAAGAAGTATGAGACTCGCTCGTTCGAGGAAATAGCGGAATGCGATAGCAGGAATGAGGTTTAGAAGTTTCACCAAAAAGTAAAAAAAAAACATCCCAAGAATACAATCCCCGAGCCGAAGCATATACATGGACAAGCACGGGCACGGGCACATTGTAGTAGAACCGCAGTCCATGATGAGAATATAAAGATTAGACTTAGGCGACGTAGACCAACAATACCTCCCACCCAACATGGACGAAGTTTAGATAGCTAAATTGAATCTTAAGTGCAACAAAGCCGCTGGAACTGAAGGCTTCGCTGCCGAACTGTTTAAAATGGTAGGCAATGACTTGGTTGGGAATATGCCGCAATTTGTCTGAAAAACATGGTCGGAAGAAAGCATGGAATCTGAGTATTGTCTATCCGATCGTCAAAAAAGGATAAGCTCCGAACTGCACTAACCACAGAGACATAAGTGCCCTGAACATTGCATACTAGATCCTTTCTTCAATATTATGTGAGCGTCTGAAGCCTTTCGTCAACAACCTGATAGGTCCAAGAAAGTCCACCATCGATCAAATATTCACATTATGACAGATCTTGGAAAAATCACAGAAACTTCAAATCGACACCTTTCACCTTTTCATCGATTTCAAAGCCGCATATGATAGAATCAATAGGGACAAACTATATAGAGCATTGTCTAGTTTTGCCATTCCTGACAATCTTGTCCTTTTGTGCAGGATGACGTTGGAAAACCCACGCAACTCCATCAAGGTTGGAAAAGATCTCACCAATGCCTTTAATGTTAAAAAATGTTTTAGACATGAAATGTGTTGCGACTTCTTCAACATCATTCTTGAAAGAATAGGGTAAGCCTCCCGCGTCAATACTAGAGGTACCATATTTCAAAAGTCCTTTCAATTACTAAGATATTTCCACAACATTGAAATAACTAGAAGAACAAAGCGTAATGTCATGACTCATGACTAATGAGACGAAAACGAATAAGATGGGTGTAGGGATCAACTAAGGCAAGACCAGTTTGAATTGAGTTCAAAAATTACCACCACACTCATCCAACACTATCTAAACTGTGCCAAGCTGGGCGGCTTGTTGACTAGTGCTGGAACAGAAGCCTATCCGATTGAGTGATCATCCGGCCCCGGCACAGTAAGCTTTTGTCAAAGGACTGAGTTTTTATAAATCAGGTCAACTTGGTGGTGTTGGAGGCTCACTCTCACTCTGAGACCATTTATCCACTGTGCTTGTATGGCAGCTACGCCAAGATTTCCGGAAGCTCACTCAGAGTGCTTCAGATTGACATTGAGGAATCACAGCGCGTTTTTAATTTATTCCAAACCCTAAAGAGCCAGGTCCCAGTGGCTCACCGGGAACCTTGACATTGCCAGCGGCCTCGACATTGTTATCAGATTTGTTGGGATCTTCTCCCTGACTCTGCAGAATTTTTATTTTTGCCTTCCTCATGGCGAATTTCGATTTGAAGTTGGATCTTTCGTGGGATCCGCTTTACTCGCTGATCCTCAGAAGATAAGACGCGCTATTCTTCTGCGGTTCCTCTGCCTTAATGACACCCCAGTCGTACATAGGAATCAGCCTCTGAAGACCGCGGATCTGCTCCTATCTGCTCGGTTTGATGTCCATGTTGGGAAACCAAATGCGGGTCATTATAGTTGACTGGGGACTTCCTTAGTCGGGATACGTTTAAGCTTTAAGCCCTCCCAGTCGTTGAAAATCTTAGCGACGCTTGAACTTAGAAAATCCCTAGAGAACTCGTCCGTGCATTTTAGTACCCTATATTCCCTGAGCATCTCGATAGAGTCGAAACTAGGGTAGGGACCTTTGTTTACGGATGAGGTGTGATAGAGTTCCCCAAATTAAACAAGCCTTTGTTGTTTGTAGAGAGCTCAACCACAACCAATACTTGGAAGGCGTCTCTGACAACCTCAACAGTAAGCGGTTGCACCGCTATAGGAGATTATATCCATACTTCCTTTTTAGAACCGTCAAGCTTACTCTTTTTCTGAGCTCTTTTAACAGAGACCTGTTTCTCTTGACGGCTTTTTATTGAATTTCCAGAAGATTGTTGTACTCTTCAATATCTTCTGATATTTTATCAGTGGGGTCCTTCTTATGAACTTTTCCGACTTTTTTATTTCCAGCAATCCTGTTAAGTATAAAAGAAGCCATCTTGATCTGTTGTTTCAGAAGGGCGCTCGCCGACTGCTTTTTCTTTCCTCGTACAAAGCTGATACGGCTGGCGTTGCTACACGAAGCTAACTTGTTGGTATTGGTCGGCATAGGAAGCATAGGATTACTATAGCTGGTATTGTCTGTGCTTCCTGATGGCTTGGATTGCCCAAAATTTCCGGAACTACCAGCGCTGTTTAAGCTTCCCCTAATTGTCTCCTGGCTGGATGCCAAAAATTCATCATCTGTGTCGGCCGATGGTAAAAAGTTTGCCTTATGAATATGACAAGTCACATAGTCCATATCCATAGTAAAAAATAAAGGTCCTATGAGTAGGTCCAATATAATGGAGTAAGGCAAGGAATATGACGGAACCTACCAAGGCTTCCGAAAAATCTCGTTATTGACTGGTTTACCACCCAGCCTTTCATTTCGTCGACACAGATTATGAAAACCGCTCACACCACCACTGAAATTAAGGGACCCCGTATCTATGGTCAAATCCATAATTGAACTATTAAGAAGTAAAGGAACACCCCAACAGTTCAGACTGACCTTAACTGATCACCATCGTGACAAGGCACAAGTTTTTTCTAATAGCAGAAAAGTTCTTATAAATACAATTTTAATTAAACCTCTTGTTGAACCACTTCACGTAATAGTAAGAGGGTTGTACTGTCACGCCAAAAGTGTTCGATTCCCAGTCCCTGCTACCTTAAAATAAGTATCTAAATAATTTATTTTGAGGATTACTGACTCTTGCAAGAAAGTGGGAAATCCTCCAAGAAAATCTCTTGTGCTTCTCATCTTAGCCGTGTGAACTTAGCATAAAAAAAATTAGGGTCCCCTGCATTCCCGTCAACATCTCGCTCACAGGATTTTTTGACAGCTGTATAAGTCACTATTAAATGGTTCTCTAAAGGGTTATTGCATCTCAAATTTAAATATTTGTTGTAAGACTCAAACATACAATCCAGATCCAAAGACTTAAGCCCATCTAGTTTAAATGCTCGAATAGGAATATGTTTTTGACTTTAAAACGGGCAATACCTTGAAATTTTTGGTGTTGCCGTTGTGTTTTAATATTTATTTTTAGCCAATGGTTTAAAAAATCACGCTCTCCCGTATGAGCAGAGAGAGAAGGTCTCCACCATAGGCGATTTTTTTTTTCCAAAGAAAATTCAAAAGAATCGTCTACCACATACTGGCATGTTGTAAACACCCCTTCTTTAGATTTACGATTCTACGAAAATCTACACAAACTAATACCCACTGTCATTTAATCTGCCCCATTGTGGGTTCGGTCGATATAAGAAGACACACAAAATCCTTAAAGATCTGAAGCTCCCTATCTCTAACATTTTTATACTCTTTCATTAATTTCAAGACTTAGAAAAAAATATATTCTTTCAATAAGAACGATGTCAACACTATGACAGGAAAAGGTCTTGTCCATCCCAAAAACCGATAATATTAACAGATAGATAGATATGCCATATGCTTAAGCCTTAAAGTTTGAATCGCTATCTTTTTTCAAGGCCTTACTCTTAGGGTATTTTTAACAAATGAGACGACTCTGTTATGGGTTAGTTAAAGGTTACGCCAAAAAGGGATCCGAAAAACGACAACCCAATGTTTTGAGTTGGGTTCAATTTTAAAAAAGAATGTATTTTTCATGTTGTACATATATTACTTAAAGTTTGTATTTAAATTATTCTTATTTGCTCAAACATAACCTCAACATGTTAGTCCCAAATGTGCAAGTTTAAGAACATTAAAAGGCATACATACACTTTTAGTGGAACTTAATTTCACGTCAACAAATCGGTCTTAGTCAATAAGTTCCCACAAAACTTAATCTTTTTCGAGTTTAATACAAGTTCTTATTTTTCTCAATCTTCATAAATGCTCTCCACAAGTAAACAATATTGTCCAAAAGATTGCCTGCCAAACAAAAACCGTTTTTCCCCATTTTACTATATACGTAAAAGTCGAATTAGATATTCGGTTTGGTTTCCGTTTGCATAAGTAGATTAGTTTCTGAATGATATTACTGATTTGATTAAATAGAATACGGGTTTATGGAACATCTTAAGCCTATATGAGATATCATTCGCCCTCTTGACGTCCGCATTAGTGAATTCGCCTCAAGGGATGCTTTTTATCTCGTAGATTGGATATTATTAATGGTATTTTATTTTCATATCAATGAAGAGATAACTTTCGTTCTCGGACTTTATGGATATTAAGCTAGGTTATTGTTAGACATATTCGTTAGTTAATGCCAAGGGACCCATATGCTTATGCACAGGCGAACGTAGTCACCTAAAACATAATGAATCAAACATAGTTTTTGTGCGGGACAGTTAACAGTGAAGATTTTGCATTTACTTAACTTAAAACCAATCAGGTCGGGGCTTAAGGTTGTTTGAAAATTATTACACAAGGTGGCGCAAAACTAATCACCCTTTCGGAAGATATTATTATTTTTGCAAATGGCGTCGTACGTCAATGATATTTGACATTTGTGAACTAGACAGCTGCAGAATACAAACAGACAAAGAATGGAGCACTACACTCCACAAGAGCGTGTAATAATTGTGTCGATTTTTTTATCACTAATCGGTCGGTTATGCGGAGGGTGAAGTTCGACGTGTCGATTTCCTAATCGTGTTGCGCCCGCCAACTGGGCAAACATTCCGGCGCTTAGTTACTCGACTCGAACAGATAGGAACCACAGGAGAACATGCAGCGGATGGCCACCACAGGACTGATCGTTTAGCGGAGAATATCGCGGCTATGGCTGCCTATATCGCTAAGAATGAAGAAACATCAATCAGATGACGACGACGGTCCACGCAATTGGATGTTACCAAACAGACAATACAGCGAATTTTAATGAAAGACTTACCACATGTTCCCGGACAAAGTGCAAACAGTGCAGCGGTTATGTCAATAAGGAAAATCTTGGTTTCTGGAGCACTATGATGCGCGAAGAGGCATTACATCCACACAAAGCCACTGTGTGGTGCGGCTTTTATCCAGGAGTGATTTGACCGTATTTGTCGAGGACGCCATCGGATATACGATCACTGTTACTGGCGAACGCTACAGGGCCATGATAAACGATTTCTTCATGTCGGAATTGGATGAGCCAGATGAGCTTGGTGAACATTTGATTTGAACAAGACGGTGCAACCGCACACAGAGCACGAGGACACGAGCCACAATGGATATTGTGAAGGAAGCGTTTTCTGGTAGTGTAGTGGTAGTGGATTTGGCATGACCAGCAAGATCGCCCGAGTTAACTATCCCAGACTTATTTCTTTGAGAAGTCTCCAACAAGCCTCAGATAATCGCAGCACTTAGGGAGAATATTCGACAGAAATGACAGTTATCACCGGAATTCTTGCGGAAAGTCATGTAAAATACGATAAAACGGGCACAAATGTGTATCAACACTGGCGGCAGCTAAAATTTAATGTAATAAAAAAACTATTTTTTTTTTATAGACACTTTCGCTATTCAGGGCCCTGTGTTCAAAGCTTCAATGTCAATTTGATTGCCCTGTGTGGATTAAAATTCGATTTTTTAACAAATGTTTCGTTTTATTATCAGATACCTGTTGCTTCCAAGAAGTTTGTGGATTGGGGTTACAGGTCCTTGGAAGATAAAAACTCAGATATTGTCATCGAATCTCGATTGCCTTCACCAAAAGTTCGAAGAAAGAAACAAATTTGTGGAAAAACAGGGGTAGATAAACCGATCTTAAGCAAACACAAAATTTGAAGGTGTAGCTTACAATATCGTATTGAATACTTGTTCCAATACTCTATCTCGATTATCAAAAACTTCCCACATTTATTGGAAAAAGGGATTCCAAAAAATGCACTTGAAAGTTTCTGGTTTATTGTGGCATTGATGGGAATGAACGGGCGGACGAGCTGGCCAGGCAAGGAACAGCCGTTCATAACTCACTACTTGCAGAAACAGTCAACATTCCGCTCAAAGTTATGAAGGTTAAAATTCTCTCAATTTTTCTCAGCGAATCAAACCGTGTGTGAAGCAGTTTAACTAAATGCATTTATCTAGCAAAAATTTGGAGCACCTGTAATAAATGCCGAACACTTATGCGGATATGCAGAATCAGGCTCTCCGGTAACAGAGCATGTAGCGAAGCTAGGCATTCCTCACAACCCTCACTGTCATAGCTGAGGAAACCAGCGGAAAAAGAAAACAGTCTTCCATTTCCTCTGCAAACGCCCTGCTCTGGCCAAATTTAGAGCCCAATCATTAGGAAGAGCATTATTTATTGAAGACATTGACGAACTTTCGAAATGAAGATCAAAGACTTGATCTCTTTTCTCAACGCGACGAAATGGCCTTCTGTGCCCGTGCCGTGCCTTCCGTTTGGCTCCTTATACCCCGATCTAGCGGAGCGAACTGAGAGCTTTGACGGACGTTTACGGAGGGGCGGGGAGAGGGGGTTGGGACGATCACTCAATCGGACTGGCTACTTTTTCAGTACTAGTCTAGTACTGCCTAGCTTGGCACAGGGTAGATAGTGTCGCATGAGTGTTGTGGTCCGGCCGAGTGAACGATCGAATCGAGTTATGGTATCCAAATGGCGCACTTCAGCTCTAATTGGACCACAGGGCTATACTGCCGGTGGTCGCCATTTTTACCTAAATACCTACCTACCCGGGAGGCCCTTAAAATAGTTAAAATATTTCGTGAAAAAATGTCAAAAGGATAGGATAGATAGGCCCTTTCACACCCAGTCTGTTAAAATAGTTAAAATATTTCGTGAAAAAGATGTCAAAAGGATAGTTCCTCAGAGACTGAGTAACTCCGCTTAACAAAAAAAAATCGATTTTCTACAAAAAAAAAGAATTTATCACAGCTCATTTTTGAGCCTCTTTCACACAAACAACTTTGCATAACCAAACTGCGCTTTATTAAGACCTCCGTCTAATTGAAACAATTTTTTTTTAGCTCAAAAACATATAAACATTTTACACTTTTATTCAGCTCCGTTTAACTTATATTGAACGCTGAAATCGAACAGACCTTTTCAATTTAAAATTTCACAATTTTCGTATCATCCTCTCGTTTCTTGTCATTTCCTCTCAGCATCATACTTTCTCTACCCTTTTATTAAAGTCAAATAGCTATTTAATTTTTTTGAGTACCGTGATAACTTCATATGCCTCTTTGACATTTAAGAATGACAAAAAGGTCTGTTTATTTCGTATTTTGCATGAACTGTTATTTTTTTAAGTTTCAGAAGCAATTTTGTGAAAAAAATAGCTTTAGCATTATATAAGCGCAAAATTTTTAACAGCCTATTGTTAAGATATTAGTATGATACTACTTAATAATTTTAATAATTTGATAACTTTAAAATAGATAACTATTTCTTAATTTTAAACATTACCTAACTAGTATCTTGCGTAGGATGTTTTTTTTTTTAATAAATCGCTTCTGAACACAACTAAAACAATGACAGTTGTTTGTTTTGACATTTGTAAATTGCTCAAATGTATTTTGACATCGGGCACTACGCTTATACTACGTTTTCACCAAAGGTAAATCC
Source organism: Chrysotoxum bicinctum (assembly GCA_911387755.1). Lineage (NCBI taxonomy): Eukaryota > Metazoa > Arthropoda > Insecta > Diptera > Syrphidae > Chrysotoxum > Chrysotoxum bicinctum. Next base: position 206,373,111 of record OU426987.1, on the reverse strand, counting down.
GGGATTTAAGTGGATTTACCATAAATCTCCTTTAAATCTCGTAGATTTTCCATACAAATATAAATCACCTCAAATGAAGATTTAAAATAAATCTCCTTGAAATCTTCTCGCAATCAGAAGATTTGCAAAACAAACAAACCTTATTTTGTAGAACGCACCTATTAACACCCACTTTCTTCATTAGGGGGGTTCACATGGAAGATCATAGTTGTACAACATGGTTCCATGGGAAAATAACTGTACATACTACTTTGCGTTCACATAGGATACTGATGTTGTCGAACATCATTATTTTTATATCTTAGAAGTGAACGGACGCAGTATGGCGATACAAATTTTGGCAGCCGTAATTATGAACGATATTCTTGAAGAGGAAGAAAGCATGAAACTTTCATTTTCTTCCACTTGTTTATATTTTGTTAGGAGTTTTATTCTTATAAAATTTATTCTTTATAAATTTCACTTTTTATTTTCCACAATTCTGGTAAATTTCTTATTATAAAGTTCAAAAAATCTTTTTAAAACTCATTATTTGGTATAGATGCCATTTTTCCTTTGAATGTTTTATGACCGAGACGATTTACAGAACGAACAAAAATATCAAAGTTGTCAACATCTGTTCACACAGGTTGGTTGGTTGCACGAACCACTCAGGTTTTCAAAATATTTTGAAAACCATGCAACATTGTTCGGTTTTGCGTTCATATGATAGAACATTGATGGTTATCGAACCATGTTGTACAAGATGTTCTTCCATGTGAACACCCCTATTGACAATCAACACAAAATAGAAATATATGTTTTTTTCCTGTTTACTACCCAATGCATTTTTTTTTCGCTTGTAAAAATTGACAATTGAATGACAAGACAGAGTGAAAACGTCAAATAAATCTCAGTTTCTTTGGTGAAAACACTTCAAGATTTATTTTAAATCTCTAGCGGATTTACTCTTGGTGAAAACGTAGTATTACGTTCGTTTATGGTGATTTTAATCGTCCATCAGAGAACTTCATTCGAGAAACTATGAATCGTTTTCACAATACGTTTACACTAAATGATAATAAGCTTCTGAAAACACTTCGTACCGTAAGCACAAAACAAGCGAATGCTGATGTGAAGCGTATTCGAGCAATCTTAGTTGCAAAATAGAAGACAGAATTTCTTTTGTTTGATTGTCAACGGCGAAAAATGACATTTAAAAGGGTGTGTTCAACGAAAAAAAGTTTGGTTGATTTAATAAACCACTGCTTGGAAGAGATTTTTTAATTTGAGATTTTTTAATTTCAATCTTGATGTGAGGAGATGAAAATGTTAATGGTTAACCCCAAGATTTGAAAAAGATTTAAGGCAAATCAAAGAGCACAGCCAAGTTCTGGCTCTACACCCTTTTTACAGAAACAAACTAAGGCGATTTTTGATCCCTTCCTATCTTAGGTACCAATGAAGTCAGAAACTTAAAATTCCGAATATTTGCTAAGCTAGTCAGGCACAGGCGCCTCACTAGCATAAGCGGTTTTTGAGATATAAGGCTTCAAAAATCACAAAAACCGTAAATGACTGACTGACAAGATCATTAAAATTATGGAGCCCTTCCCGACATCGTAGAATCTTGTAATTTTGCACAACGGTAGGTCTTGTCATGCAAGAAGAGAAAAAAATCGAAAATTTGAGGTTTTCTTTTCAGGGGGTGTGGTATCCGCCCACTTTCTCCGAATTGGTGTTGGTTGAATGGAGCACTTCCGACTGCTGTAAAACGATGAAATTTGGTAAAGTGGTAGGGCTTAAATTGCATTCAAAGAAAAAAATATAAAATTAGCGGTTTTCCATTCAGGGGCGTGGTATCAGCTCACTTCCTCAGAACTGATGTATATTATATATGGCACACTTCCGATTGCAGTAGAACAATGAAATTTGGTAGAACAGTAGGGCTCAAACCGCATATAAAGGACCAAAAATAAAAACCGAGGTTTTCCATTCAGGGGTGTGGTATTCGCCCACTTTCTCCGAATTGGTATTGGTTGAATGGAGCACTTCCGACTGCAGTAAAACGATGAAATTCGGTAAAGTGGTAGGGCTTAAATTGAATTCAAAGAAAAAAATATAAAATTAGCGGTTTTCTATTCAGGGGCGTGGTATCCGCCCACTTCCTCAGAACTGATGTAAATTATATATAGCACACTTGCGATTGCAGTAGAACAATGAAATTTGGTAGAACGGTAGGGCCCAAATTTCATATAAGGGACCAAAAATAAAAATTGAGGTTTTCCATTCAGGAGGCGTGGTACCTGACTGACTAAAATTTGATGGGTTCACTGGTCAAGTTTTAAAAACCTTTCGAATTGGGCATATAAAAAACTTGCCAAGTAAGCCCATCAAATTTTAGTGAGTAATCATTAAATAATAAAATGTCTCTATTACATTGTAGCTGTTTCAATATTATTCTACTTTAAATATTCGGTATTAAACCTTCATGAAGTAAGAACTTGGCGTACTTTTAGATCTCAGTACTTTTCACGGCTGACTTGCTACACAAAGGTTTTTGTATAGAAGAACTTGGATCTTTTTTTTAACATTTATGTTTTTGGTCTGATCTCATTTAATCTCTGTTTAGTGCTCGATTAAAACGAAATGTTATTTTTAAAAATGTCTACACAAAAAGTATAGCTGAGGCATTATTTTGGAAAATAAATTAATTTTATAATTTAGGGTATCTGGCTGAGAAGGGAATGACATTTAAACTATAACACACACAGATAGTATTTTTTTATATTTCATTACCATGCTAGATATATACATGCTCGACAAACTCAATTTATTTTAACCATCTTTCAGTAATCCTTAATTCGCTTAACTGAGAACACCGCTTAGCTGAAACAAAAGTTGTCTAATTTTGGTGTTTCAGTTAAGCGGAGACGAGCTTTCTAAATACGCTTAGATTCAGTGAAATTAAAGGAGAAAGTGTGAAAACCCCTCAAACAAAATTGATTCCCTACGTTTTAGATTATTGAGTTAAAAAAAAAACTGGGGAAAAACTTTTTTTTTCAAAAGCTACAACACGTACAAACATAACGAACACAATATCCAACTTAAAATTAAATCTTTAACTCATTGTGCTATTTTTGAAATGAAATACATAATTGAAAATGTTTAAGAACGTGAATGAAAACGGTTTAGTAACATGACAGTGAGTTTAATTTTGACACGTTTCGGCTTTCATGAAGGAAGTTAACAAATTGTCACAAAAATATAAATTAAAAAGGAAACAGAACAAAAAAAAAGAAATTTAAGCAATTGTTTCTGTTCTTGTTCAAATGAAAATAAAAAAAAAAAAACCCGAAATAATACTTGAGCTTAAAGAATTCTCCTATCTCGTTCGCTTTCATTTATTTTAAGAATTTCGTTTTAAAAATTGTAATTATTTGAACGTTAAGGATTTCTACATCCATCTAGGGATGAATGTGTGTGTGTATGTATGAAGAGGCATGAAAAGTCATTAGAGAGCTATTCCATCTTTGAGTATAAAATAAAACGTATAGCTACGTCCCATAAGGGCATACACTCGAACGAACACTCTTTCCAGGAATGCTTCTCGAGTATGTACTCATAACAATTGTTCGTCAATGCCAAAATGATACAAGATATTGTCTTCCTTATAGTACTTAATTATTTGGAGGATATAAAGTGGTTTCATTCTTTAAGTGGTTAAGCGTTGAAAAAGTAAGAAAAATCCCATTAGATGTTTAAAAATGTTTGATTAGATATCAACAAGTTGTATATTTTTGAAGCACCTATTCCATTGGACTAAAGGTCGCAAATATCCCAAGAAGATTGAGTAGAAGGGGGGTGTAATAAGAGATGATGGCCCCCTTGGAAATGATTGAACACAGTGCACAGCATTTAGGAAAGTGGGATAGAATTATAAAATATACATCGATCTACATTAATTTTGAATGTCGAATGAAGGATATATCGAGCTGGCTTAACATTTTAAAATTCATTTAGTGGGCTAAAGAATGCTTATTTGATTTTCAGTAGTTTTGCAGTACTACCAATGAAACGATTTTTATAACTCTCCGATGTTTTGTTACTTGCAGGATCATACATATGGTCTCAAAAGGAATAGCTTAATTAAGTATACCTCGCTTCTGTTAATCGTGTATTGATTGCAATAATTGTAAAACAGCCTTGCCGATGATTCAAACAATAAGTGGCTGGTAAAATTATCCTCTAGTTAGTTTATCCGAGACTTTGATGATGACACAGAAAAATATAACTGAAACCTTTATGCGGTGGATAACTATCCTGAAACATAACAGGAACATTTGAAACTGCCCGTAAGTGTATTCGAAGTCTCAGACAAAAGACGAATATGAGAAAGAGAGTCGGAGACAAAATGAGTCCAAGGGATAAAACTTTATCGTCATAATGAGTGTTCGTTAGTTCAAACGTTTCATACCGATGGGGCAGTTAACCAGCATCATCCAAGCGTAGGTAAACGCCATAGGGAAATGCGTGGAGCGAAATTTCTAAAACAACTATTGTAATCCTAACATTTCCATAAGCCAAGCCGTCTCAAGGCATATACCATCGGCTGTAAGTTGTTTTGGGAGTGCATAGGCAGGAGCAGGCTAAATGAACTTGACAAACAGAACAGTGTCACATTTTACTGGGTACCTGGTCAAGTGGGTGTTCAGAAAAACGAAGAGACAGACTCCTTAGACCCCTAACAGGGCCTGAACCCTATTGCGGAATAGGAGAAAATGTCATCAAAAACAAAATTAAACAAGAAAAGGAGGCAAACAGATTCAAGAACTGGAAAGAACTCATAAAACTGAGGCAGGCGAAACTACTACTAGGACTAGGCAATTTCAACCAGCAACGTTTTGAAAACTGCATTAACTTAAGTAGAAATAACCAAAGAATAATAACAGGTATCCTAACTGGACACTGCAAACTTAGAAGACACCTAATTAGTTGGTATAGTAAGCAGTGCCATATGTAGATTCTGCAACATGCATGAGGAAACACCGGACCACATAATAGGAATATGCTGTCCACTCATGCACCAAAGAAAAAATCATCTGGGACAATACCAGTTGGAAGAGAGCGACATATCCTCTCTGAAGGTGCCCCAAATACTAGGATTCCTAGATTTCGAGAAGGAACTGTAGGATGAGTGAGCTCATTTACTTTTTAAGCGGGGGCGCAGGGCAATACCCCCATACATAATTCAATCATTCATCTAATTCAAACGTTCGCCTTTTACGGTAAGCGTGGTGGCCTTTAACAGTCGAGCCTTCAAAGTTTTGTGGCCAATTTTGATATCACTGGTTCGGTAAACAACCAACCAACATTCTTACGTCAAAGGAAAAAGTACAGCAGAACCCGAGGCAGTCGATTCCTGGCCATGCACAAGAAGTCGGACTTCAAATTGACGAATTTTGCTTCCGAACTTAAAGTTTATGACCACAGCCAACTCCGTTTGCCCGCTGACTGGGCTTCGGAGCGTTTGGAAGAGGACTCCAATTGTTGCCGAAAACTCATCTTTAGCGACGAGGAGCATATTTAGATTAATGGCTGCTTTAAAAAGACAAAACAAAGACACCAACCCGCATGCCCTTCGTCAGGAGACAATGCATACTCATAAAGTTACAGTTTGGTGTAGATTTTGGTTCGGCGGCGTCCGTACTTTTTAGAAAACGACGATAGCAGAACGCTTCTTGCCATACAGCGGGCGCCACGATTGACATTCTACATGAAAGATTTTACTATGAGATTATTCCTCGTAGAGGTGACTAGAACTTGTCTTGAAAGCCATGCTATTTAACTGTGTTCGACTTTTCCCTGTAAATTTTCTTGAAGTCGCAGGTCTATGCAAATAAACCAACATCGACCGATGCCCTTAAGGTGATCATAACACAGTCCATCACTTAACTTCAACTGGATATATTCGGAAGAGTCATAACAAATTTGACAACTCGGATCCGTGCCACCACGATGTCATATTCCATGCATATAATGGCATGTGATTTCTGAAGCAAATATTAGATTATGCAGGAACAAAAATTATAAATCGTTGTAGTGATTTCAAAAATAAGCTTTCATATACAAAATTCTTAACATTTTTTTGAAAAAAAATTGGAATGCCTGCTTAAAGTCCATATTAATGTAGAAATAAAAATAAAATTTACAAAAAATATATTGACCGGTTTTTTTGAGATATCGAATTTTCAAACTCTTTAGAAGCTTCTTTATAAGAAATTTCGTTAAAATCCGATGTACCGATTGTGAGAAATTCAAAATTTTCTTTATTGAAATATAAATCGTAAAAATATGTCGAAACAAAAAATGTATCGAAATTCGTTTTCGTTAAAAATAAAATTTTCGAAAAATATTTTTAAAATTTGTATGGTGGGTACCGTTATTTTTAGATAAAATAATTCTTTTCTCATATCTTGTTGAATGTACTAGAAACGTTTTAACCAAGAATGGGGTTTTCGAAATATCGATCCGAATTTTGTTTTAATCAAAACTTTTAAGGAGCCTTAGCATAACAAATAAAATGCACGACTCGGTCGCACGAACTTGCGCCTACGTAATAGACTAGGAATTTTAAAAACGAATGTGACTAAAGAAAACTGTTTATTTTAGTAGTAAGAGGTAAAAACAGAATGCTATGCAAATATGAATTTATACAAGAACAAAAATTATAAGTCGTTGTGGTTCCTTAAAAAAATAAGCTTTTATATACAAAATTTTTAAAGCATTTTTAAGAAAAAATGTTGGTACGGCAGTCTTAAGTTTTTATTATTGTACGAAAAAGAATTTAATTTCGAAGAAAAATATTAAGTCGTTTTTGAGTTATCGAACTTTTTTTCCAAAGATTGAAAAAAATATTTTTTTTAAGTTTTGAAATGTAATTTTTTTAAACGTTTTAGGAGTTTCTTCATAAAAAAATTCATTAAAATCCGTTATGCCGATAATGAGAAATTCAAAATTCGAAAAAATCGTTCTGTGGTAGGTACCTACCAGTAATATCTTGTTTTCAATTTTTTTTATTAAATTATAGATCGTAAGAATTAATCGAAAGAAAAAAATTGTAGCAAAATTCTCGGAACCGTTTTTGAGAAAAATACGGTTTTCGAAAACCATTTTTTAACATTTGTATGGAGGGTACCGTTATTTTTAGGTAAAATAATTTTTTTTCTCAATCTTGTAGATTATATCAAGAAACTTTTATTTATAAAGTCTCAACAAAATTGAGCATGGGGTTTTCAAAATTTTGAGTTTTCAAAAAAAAAAATTAATTTTTTTTTGTGTGCTCGCCTGTCAACCTCAGTATCACAGGTTGGATCCCTGCCGTCAGCTATGTCGTCTTTAATTCCATTAAAACTTTCTAAAAGTTGTCATCAAGGGTTGCTGGTTTCCTCATTACATGTTGTTTAGGCATAACACTAACAACATGTGATTGAGTTAAACTAGTATGCCCAACAAGGATGAAAAACGAATAAAATAATGCGAATTATAAAAGATATAGAAATAAGACACGGCAATTCTCCGCTTTAGTTCAGCCGCCATCCCTGGAGATAAAAAATCTGAGACAACCACCTTCAGTCTCAGAACATCGTGCCACACATCTTTCCTATCCTTCTTTCTCTTCCGTAACTTCACGCCCGCGCTGTGTTAAAACATTTAAAGGATAATCATATTCCCTTGAGCGTGAGTTGATTATAAAAAAAAAAAAAAAATTCGAAAATTTAAATACAAAATAATATTAAAACTGCCATATCTACCAAGTTTGAAGAAAGTCGGTCCGAGCCGTTTAGGCTGTAGTCGAACAGACAGACAGACAGAATTGCGAGACCCACTTTTTTAGTCTTCGCATTCCGAATGCATAACTTGCCTTATAGTACCTAACAAGTAAAAACGATCAAAATCGGTTGTACCGTTTTTGAGAAAATTAAAAACAAAAAAAATTGGTACCATTTTTCGGAAACCTTTTTCAACCATTACCTATTTAGCTTTAACTTGAGGAAATATTATGATTTTTTTTTAATCTGTGAACCAGTTTTTAAGAAAAAAATATTTTATAAAATTTCTGGAAAAATTCGTAGGCAGGCACCTACCGTTGTTTGGTTTAAAAAAAAAGAAAAAAATATATGGGGAGGAATTTAAAAATCTACCAAGTTTAAAGAAAATCCGTCGAGCCCAGACTAGCCGAACGGACATAATTACGAAACCCACTTTTTTCGTCGTCGTAATGTCGAGTCTGATCAAAATCTCGAGTTTTTTTAAATGCATAACTTGCCATTATAGTATACCTTTATGCGCCAAATAAAAAGAATTCTGATAAAACAAATCTCACAAACAGCTTTTTTCATTCCATTTCCACAACTACCCACCCTTATTTAAAAAATCCTTCTACTAAGTTAATAATAACCCTGCTGAACTCCTACATATATTCATCTTTTTTAATTCGATTCCACAGCATTCAGATACATGTAGTTAAAGTTTAGCTCCCTCCAAAGCTTTGCCAAGCTAAAATTTAGCAAAGCATTTAAGCCGTGAGACACATCTTCAGATAAAAACTCAAATTTTTGGTCTTTACTGTACAGAACTTATTTGTCAATATTTTAGCGCACAAACAAAATTCTTATAAGATTTTTTTATAGGAGTAATAATCTCAAATACTTTAGGTTCTTATTAGATCATTTCAAAAAACTGTTATTGAAAAAAGCATATTCAAATGCACATTTTAAGTACTTTCTAAACAAAAAAATAAAGAAATGGGTTGTAACGTAAGGCTTGTTGTTAATTAGTTACAAGAATAGTGTGAAAAACTGAGGCCTGCGATGAGACAAGAGTCACCATTCAGCCTTATTGCTAGATTCACCCGCCAAGAAACTTTTTTTTTTGTCTGATCTTGATTTTCGGGTGGCCAACGAACAAAAATCATCTATTTTTGCAAATTAGTACCGACCAAAGACAAAAGAAGGAAAAAGATGTTGAATTATGGAGAATATTTGTTTACTTTAGGGCAAAATAAAGTAAAGAACTCTAAACTAAGTTCTTGTCTATCAGAAAAAAACAATCAAAAATCAAGAAAATATATGTTAATTGAAGTGAAATACATATTTGCGCCATAAAACTCCTATTAACTTTTATAAATATAATATAATTACCTTGAACAGCCTTATTTTATAATTACCACTTTTTTGTTTTATAATATATGCTAATATTAACACTTTAACTTTTAATTTTATGAAATACCTATTTTACACTTCGGCACTTTATATTTAAAATATCACAAACGTTTAATCTCAGTTATCCAGGGATGGTACATGTAAGAAGGAATTCCTTAAGGTGGAGTTACATTTTTTTTTTTCATATTTTGCTTAACCAAAAAAACAGTTTCATAAAATTTACGTTTCGGTTAAGTTGAATTGTTTTTAATTAAAACATTTACTAAAAGTATACCGTATTCCTAATAATTGTATTGGTTATTAGTTAAAACATAGCACATTTTAATTTCTTAAGAAAATGAGTTTCTTGTTATTAAAATGAAGTTTAATGGAGTATGTCTTCTTGTTTATTTTTATTAAAATTTCAATATCTATATATCGGGAGTAGTCAAGTTTACTTTTCTGTTATGTTTTTTTACGTTTTTGACGATTTTTTGCAGTTGGTCGTTTGCTTTTTTTCATATTTCACATTTTTTGACATTCATATCTACTTCTTCCCTACTCTAAAAAAAATTCACAGGCAGCGAATTTTAAATCAGAAACTACCCATACGAACCTCAAAATCATATTTATATGTCACACTTTGTCAAAAATATCAATATTGTACTTATTTTGTATTAAATTATTGACCAAATGAACCCAATAGGCGTTTTTCTTTTCTGCTTCAGAGCAGAACCTGAATTGTCAAAAATTAAATTGTGTTTCTTTTGCAACTCCGAGTGTTCAGAACTTCGAATATGTGTTTCTTTATTCGTTCTGAGTAAGTTTTGAGAGTGTTCAGAGTGCATTCTATATAAAATAACTGAGCAGACAGGTGGAAATTGAAAAAAAAAAATGGTAACATCTAAGTGCTCAGGAGTGTTTCAAAAACAACTCAAAGCGGTCAGAGTATGTTTGGCTTAGAAGATTGTTATAACATGCTCGGACTGTGTTCACAGCTCTATTCTAAGCTTAAAAAGAAAAATACATGCATAATAATGGAGTTTTGCAACTGGATGTGAAGCTGCAGCCAGAAGAGCTGTCAAAAAGTGTCGTATGTGAAGTTTTACATTTTGCACTGCTGTACAGATTTCTAACATTTGATTTTTTAGTTAAATTTATGATATATTAAGGTATTCATGTAAACGCGGAAACCACATAATTTTATCTCTGCAGAAACGAGCTGTCAAAATTTGTATGGGAAAAACTTTCTGCAAATCTTATAAAATTACCTCACGAATTTTATGCAGAAAGTGAAGAAATAAACCTGATAACTTAATTAATACGGATTCTGACTTTTAATTTGACATTTCACAAATTATTTCCCACATTTACGCAAGTATTTTTAGGGAGTGTTGACGAAAACATGTTACGGAAAATTATATTTTTCTACAAAGCGGAAAATTATCTCGTTTCTTGAACACCCTTATTATAATTTTTTTCAAAAAAGTCACTATATATTAGAATTGATGTGAAATCGAAGCTAACTTCAACCTTTTGTACACCTGCATCGAGAAGATTGACTAAGTGGATTTAGAAACGTCAGATGAATTTTATTTAATGTGAAACCACATACTTCATTTTGTTCGAAAAGCCACTTCTAATTTGAAGTGAAATTTAATTCGAGTGAAACTCACAATAAATTTACAAAAATATTTGCGAACAAAAATGTTTCGGGAGAAATATTTTTCAGACGAAACTCATAATAAACCTGATATAATAAATAAAATGGTAAAACATAAAATGTGAACTACATTTAGTTTTATCTATTATATGCAGACTGGCATACATTAAATATCATTCGAAATGTTTTGTTCTACCGGAGGGCAAACACATACATTCATTACTTTATTTAACATTCAGCATCAGGTTAAAGTTATTAAAAAAGGCTAAGGAGAGTTCAAAAATTGCTCTTTTACTTAAATTGTTATACTGAAGCGAAATATGTAGAACTATGTATATGTAAGCACATTTCAGTCTATCTGCATATGAACTCCGTTGGATTGAAATTGGTTTGGTTTGATTTTATTTTCCTCGATTAGTGAAGTTGAGTCGAAATTTTTTTATTTTGGAACTCCCATCATATATCAGTGTTTCTGGAATGTAGTACATCTTACACTGGTTTGTAAAAATTTTAAAAGAATCTGTCAACGACAAAAGTGATGAATATAACAGATATAAAATTGCAAAGCGAAAATAAAAGTATAGTTTTATCAAATGTTTCCTTTCTTTGTGACCTTTCCTTTATAAAAATGATGTTTGTCCTAAAGTTGGCTCAGGGTCAATAACTGATTGTTTTTATTTTTTGAGATATAACGTTTCGAATGTGATTAGACTTTAGACAGATACAGTTTGATACTTATTAATAAACTGACCGTAAATATTACTAGGTCTATCAGAATCTCAACATCTACAATCAATAATAATTGAACTTGAGTCTACTTTAGGACAAACTCCATGTTTATTATTATTGTTAAAATATTACACAAAATCCCGGTAAACAAAAACAGATAATCAAATGTTAACTTCATCAAAGTAAAGATTTTGACATTTCTGAAAAGAGGGATATATTGTCACTTGCTTGAAAGATTTATATCTCTTATATATTTGGGATTTCAATAAACTATTTTTTTGCTTTTGTGTTTCAATAAAAACATCAGATTTATTCGATTTCACTCAATTGTAATACTCGTATGAGAAGGCTTTCCTCTGGACGATTAGAACAGTTATTTTCATTGGTTAATATTATTTGTTGGTGAGATAGCTTACGATTATAAGAACTTGCTTCGAAACAAATAAGTTTCACAGTAAAATCAAACACAAATATGATAGAATGTGTGATGGCTTTAGAACCAGTATTAAACTGTTCATTTAGCTTGACACATGTCAAACTCTTAAGTTGTGTAAGATATACTTTAACAATTTGCTGTCTACACTTTTTACGTTTGTTTGATCATATGAAGCGCTCATTATTGCGCGGTTTGCTAATTTTTTCTTATGTTAATTTGCTTCAACAATCAATATCAAGTGTACCATGGGTGTATTTTTCCCTTGACGTCTCCGAAAACTATTTTTCGTTGCTTTATGACATTTCCATAATTGAGTTAACGATTATTTAAGAACATGTCAAATTGAGTGAGGTTGACTGTTAAACTGTGTGAACAAATTTTCAAATCTTGTTTCTACACTTAGATTGTTGAAATTTCACATTTAAATTTTTAAGCCAGATGGGTGGAGATGTATGTATATACATATGTGGTCGGGGTTATTGACGTTGGTCAAACTGCATATTTATCGTTGTTTCTTTTTAATTTTTGTTATTGACCAGTTAGCTTATGTTTTCAGTTCGGCTCACTAAACTATGAGAAATAAGAGTGTGTGGTGTTAAATCATTTTTTCTTGAACAACGTTGACATTTATTAAAAATCGCAACGTTTAAAAGCACCCGTGCAATCGAAATGAATCCAAACAAAGATTTCACAACTTTACACAATTCTGTTGTCAAACCCAACAGGATTTTTGTTATCAGTTTTAAAAAGTTACAAGCTCGCAAACAAATCTACTATGCGTATAGAAGTAGAAACTCTATGTGATCGTGTGGAGAGGGCTTTAAGTTGTTGTTTTATTGGTCGTGTTCAGGATTTTATTGGATAGGCTATCTATGGTAGGTTAATGGTCGGTTATTAAACATTAGTTTTCTGAACTATATAAACCGGTGTCAAAATTCACCTGATATGCAGAAAATTTAATAGAAATATTTTACTTGCATTTGATGCAGAACATGCATTATTGCTTGTACACCGAAGAATATGACAGATTTGAAAAAAAAAAAAAAAACAATTTACTGACGGTCTGTAAGAAGTCATATTTTCTAGCACTGTTTATTATTTTTGTTTTTGTAATCATGTTTGACGGTGTTCACATTGGACTCACTCCGCCGACTTATTTTGATGTTTCTGTGTTTTTTCTCGTTCGCACTTCATGGTAAGAAAGAGACGGCAAAGTGAGGCAGGATTTTTAAAACAAATTGAAAATTAATGGATTTTTTTGACATTTGTCTTGGTGACACAATATGACACACGAAGATACAGTGTATCACAAAAGTAAGTAAGCACTCATTAAAAAAAATATAATCACCCAAGTAACATTTTTCATCTCATAAGATGCTCCAAGAGTTCAACTAGATTAGTTAAGAGGAGCTAAAAGTAATCTTAAAGAATACTACGAGATTCTTTTAAAACTGTTAAAAGCCTTAAATGGCCTAGTTATGAGAGGCTCTTCCTACTCATAGTAGCAACAGAAGTTTCTTTATGGGATGACAGATGCACGTTTATATTAAAATGGCACTTCTAAGGCTCTAATAGAGATCGGCAAAATCCTATTATGAGAAAGCGTCTCTTCCAATAAGAGGTGATAAAAAGAGAACAGAATATTTGTTAACTTAATAAAGAATGAAACAAAATACTTTTTAAGTTTGTGTGTATACATGATTTACTATGCCAACAAACTGTTAGGCTTGATATAGTATTTATTTTGTAAGTCTATCAACTATTATATTATAATGGCGATGCATGATATTTATTATTTTGCACATATGGGAACCGAAATGTAAATGCGGTTGAAATTGTATCTACTAATTCTAACATTTTACGTCGAAAAAACACAAAGCCCCTTCAAAATAATGCATATTTAAATTATTTTATTTATAACTTTTATCGGAAATAGGGTTACCATATATTTCTTTCGTAAGCAAATAAAATCAAAATTAACTTTGAAATTTGTTTTGTTTTTATTTAGGTCATGGGTCATTTGCTTGTGAGAGTAAATAGGAAACAGGAAAGGTCAAATTTAATATAAAATATTCCAAATTACACACTGAGAGTCTTATGGCGCATTTACAAGAGTAATAAAATCTCATATTCTCTGTAATTTTCTACTATTACTCTTGTCACAAAAAATTACTACTCATGTAATGCAACATAAAGAATACATTTTTTTTGTTAATTTTGAATGAAAAGATAGTAGTAGCAATAAAATCCCAAGATGTTAATGTATTTAGTTTAAATTGAAAAAAATTTACACAATATATTTTATACTTTCTATGTAATCATAACAATGCTAAATGTAAACTTGAAAATGCCACCTAATAAATTTTAAGTCAGTGCTACAGCCAAGTTATTTTATCGAGATCATAATTTTTCAAGTTATGGTAACCCTAAAATGTACAGGCACTACTTTGCTTGTGTATAGGAATATGGCTGCTGCTGACGCGACACTAACTCTTCTAGTAACATCTTTATTCTTTCTATAGGATCTTAGACAATTCTTTATGATTTATGTGTACTTACGTGCGAGTGAGAGGAGAATGTTGACATCAGAAAACTGAAGTTTGTGAATAGTTGTGCTTGTTGCCTTAAGGATCTTATTAGGATCTTACTGCAGAGCTTATATTCTTTGAACTCCAAATTGTTTCTTGATGTAGGAGGATTTAAACTCAAATTCTTTTAGAATTTTCAAAGTGGTATACAAATAACTTTACTCTTAAATATGACTTGTTATGGGATTATTTGGACATATTTAGAGCTCAGTTTTCAGAAAGGAATTCTTATAAGACTATAAGTTTTTATAATCTAACTACAAGAGGAGAAAATAGTTTTGCAATAAGATTTAAGTTCTTTTAAGCTGGAAAAGTGTTTAACTCTTAAAATAAAAGTGTTATGACATCCAGTTGAGTTTCATAACAAGATATTAATACTTTAGTATAGCAATGGGATATAAAAGAGTTGTATGAGAGTTTTTTTCAGATTTAAAGAGCTAAG
The DNA here is from genome assembly GCA_911387755.1 of Chrysotoxum bicinctum. Classification (NCBI taxonomy): domain Eukaryota; kingdom Metazoa; phylum Arthropoda; class Insecta; order Diptera; family Syrphidae; genus Chrysotoxum; species Chrysotoxum bicinctum. The sequence goes on along the minus strand of OU426987.1, from coordinate 206,358,071 downwards.
CTCTGGAGAGTATGTTAGTTGGGCAAACACTATTTGTAAAATAAATCGAAGTGCGAGAATGGTAAAATTGTTAGCAAAAGTCCATCTACTATACACAAAATAATAACCAAATAAAATAACATTGGAAGTTTGCAAAATGACCCTTGACAATGACAATGACAAGGAGGAATGCCGTATTATTGTCAGGAAAGTGAAGAGGAATCCCAAAGTAAGCCCATCAAAGATATCAGCAGAAATAACCAAATAAAACAGGTAAGCCATGTAACCCTCAAACTATTCGACGAGTGCTCTACCCATCCGGTGATCATGGTCGAAATATTAGAAAGAAACCTTACATAAGTAAAATAAATCGTCAAAAGCGGCTCTTCTTTGAAAAAACCCATGAATCTAAACAAGCAGAATTTTAGAACACGGTTCTTTTATTTGAAATGTTACTTTTTAGTTCGAAATACATATCAATTATAGACAAAAATATTAAGTTTTTTTTTAACATTACTATCGACTGTTTGAAGGAAATGATCCTTAAACTTACAGGTGCTTACTTACTTTTGTAATTCACTGTATATTTGTAGTGGCATAGCAAATGGTCAACAATTATGACAACTACAAAACGTCAAAGTGAGTCTGGAGTGTTCACACTGCTTTTGTGTCTGAACACGACAGGGTGGCTTACTTCAAAATAAATCGGTTGAGTAAGTCCAATGTGAACAGCGTCTTTAGTGTGAGATTTCGATGTGAAATCGACCTGTTCACACAAATTAAACACGGTTTTTCCAATCAGCACCGCAGAAATCAGTTGACATTTAATACTAATCCAGGCATGTCCTCTTGGACATTTTGTATTACTTTTTCGCCAAGTCTTACTTTCTTAATATTCAGTATTCAAAAACAATAGAAAACTGACCGAGCTTTTGTTAATATGCTTTATTTTAATTATTTAAATATAATCATAAATAATATTAAAATGAATCGAAAAATAAAATTCCTCAGAACTTTCTGTTTTTTGCTGAATTATATGTATATAGTAAATTGACATGCGAATTGATTGCAATGGGGCTTGCCTGTGTAAATACATACAATATCCTACCCTACCGAATTCCATTATTATATTAAGGGTATTCATGTAACGAGATAATTTTCCGCTTTGTAGAAAAATATAACTTTCCGCAACATGTTTTCATGAACACCCCCTAAGAAATACTTGCGTAAATGTGGGAAATATTCTGTGAAATGTCAAATTAAAAGTCAGAATCCATATATCTTTAGTTTACGAGGTTTATTTCTGCACTTTCCGCAGCAAATTTGTGAGATAATTTTATGCGATTTGCAGAAACTTTTTCCCATACAAATTTTGACAGCTCATTTCTGAGGAGATAAAATTATCTGGTTTACGAGGTTTACGAGGGTTTTCCGCGCTTACATGAATACCCCTATTATCAATTAAGCCTTTTCAGAAATAAACATCGAATTAAAATGTTTCATCATCGTCAGAAGCGTCGTTGATTTAAAGTTTCCAATTAAATTCTCTATAGGTAGTAACTGTGACTATGGGCTGAAAGCTGTGAGCTCCTGGCAGTCGTGTCTAGATTGGCGAAGCTTTAAATGAAATTCCGAAGAAAACCGTACGAAAACATAATGCCAGCAGCATGAGATGGGCTTATTGTTGACAAAGAGCATAAGCTCATGGCCTGTGGCATCACATTGGTGTAGTTTAATGTGACATTTCTTTAGTGCATTCGCCCTCTTGTATAACGTTTTAAGCCATTTTAATTGAAATGAGCTTGTTTTTTGCGGGTCGTGGACCCAATTCCAGGACAATGAAATACGGCTATATTCAGTCGGTCATCTGGTAAATGTGAATTTAATCGCATTGACTGGATCAGCCCTATAATAATAACCTTGGGGATTATTTGTAATTCTGTGTGTTTTTTTTTAAGTAGTTACGTAGGAACGGGCTTATACTTGTGTCAATTTATTCGAATGTATAAATACGCCTACGTTTAATATGAGTTTTTAAGTTTTTGTATTTAATTTAAAAGAACTGTAAGTTTTATTAATTGACCGCATTTTTTTATTAATTGCAATTTATACATTGACATAAGAATATAATAGAGTAAGAGGAGTACTTGTCACTTGAAAGTTGTGTGTATGGATAAAAATTGGATGGTGATATAGGGGTGTGTAGGAAACTGAATTTCACTCACGTTCATACCTATCTCTTTATATGTGGGTTAGGTTAGGTTGACGTGGCTGTCATCAGGAGGGCCGACACACCACGCACCATTTGGTCCATTGTTACACCAAATTGAGTTTTGGAGACTTTTTCTCTAATTGCTAAACCAATTGGAGATGTTTATGAAGTGAGCGATATTGCCTTTCAATATATATTGCCAGCCACTAACATCATAATATATATATAGAAATCTCCTAGATGGAGTCGACGTTTTTGCTATAGAGCAAGATACATATATAAAGAGAAGGTAAGGGATCAATTGCTCCTTTTCTTCGTCGATTGAATTTCTGCAGAAATCGTAAGAATAAATTCGAAACCACGTTGCGTGCTTGCCTTTCAAACAGTGTCATGTTATAACACCTGTAACGGAGCATAAATGTGCGATCTGCTTGGAGCGCTTCAGATCCAGCATTGTCAAAATCTATTTTATCGCCAAGCATGTCGTGATATTGGTCCACCTACAATTTGTTCTCTGCAAAGCGTGTTGTTTTAGCATAAGTTTACACGAAGCGATATTTGTAATAGCTATATTTGCCTTATCTGACAATAAAGGTATCAATGTTCCACTTTTGGCGAGTGACATACAACTTCCCGAAATGTCTCTGTGACCCCAGCCCCCAGCAAAGGTGAATGTTAAACTGGTCCGCCATTTCCATCAGAGATTATCGGCAATTAAGGACTTTTATTGAGCTTTTATTGAGAATCAAGAGATTTAATGGCTGCTTAACTGTCGGAAAAGATGCGAATATCTTTGATTGATGTCGCGTTTTCTTAAATCCAAGAGAGGAATTCTTTTAACGCCAAAAATTCCGTCTGGAACACGATACTGTAATTGGGAAGACGAAAAGAGAGACTCAAATTTATTCTGTCTGAGTATAACCCTCCACCAACCCAGTCATTAGTTTCTGATCCATCAGTGTAAAAATGGATTGAATCATCTTCCAGGAAAATCTAGAAGGGATGGTTACATAAAAGTTTTAATCAAATTGAATCTGGGGGATTGTGTAATCGATGCTAATTGGAAGGGAACTGAATTAGTTCAGAATGATGGAGTGGTCAATTTCATTACTGGTCCACTGTGAGAAAGCTTTTAGACGAATAGCTGTGCTTGCAGCCGTTTGTTTGCCGAATATATCGAGGAGTGTTAGAATATCCCGTCCAGCGGAGGGAAACGTGCGAAGTGCTGCACTCTATAAATTTTGAGGATGATGGATGGCTGTTTCTGAATTGGATTTTTGAGGAATAATTTCTAACTACAGTTTTCCAGAGTACAAAGCCTTGATTTTCATCAACTTATAGCTCTTAAATGTCTGGATGAATAACCTTTTGGTTTTCCTTCCTTCAAAAGTCAATAAAAATACAATCTGGTTGAATATTGTGCACTGTACTTTACAAAATTCACAGTTTTAAATTAAAATTCATTGGTTGACAGGTCGGAAAGTGTTTTGGGTTCACCAAAATCCGTTAAACTGACAGTTTTGCCTTACGGCGACGAGTGTTGGTCTGATTCCCAAAAAGAGAGAGAGCTGATATAGAGCTATTTCAAATTTTTCTTGGACGCATATTTGGTACTGTGTGTGAGGAGGGCGAATGGAGAAGAAGATACAGACGCTAAATACGAGATGTGGATTTAGTCCAATAATTCAAATCCGTGTAGCCCGTTACGGTTACACGTTCCGTGTAACAACTTACCTTACGGAAGATTGGATTTAAGAAATTAAGAATTTTGCGTACTTACTATAGCCGTGTTTTTTTGGAAAAGTTATCCGTAGTACAGCAGGATTTTATATGAATACCAAATACAATATCCGTATAACGTATAACGTCAAATCTCTATCCGCAGCAGCATTTTACTTCTCCTTTTATCGGCAGTGATCCTACTGCGGATGTTGTTTTTGTTATTCATATAAAATCCTACTGTACTACGGATAACTTTTCCAAAAAAACACGGCTTATATCGTGTTTACATTGGAAGCTTTGAGTACTGAAATTTCGATTTCGAGTACTTTCCATTGCTAGCTAGAACTAAATATATTCACACCATCAACATTTCTTCACTTCTCAGCCAATATGTCAAAAGCCGAAAGTCAAAACAACTGGTTTAAAATTACATGTGTTAAACAAACAAATGTTTTAAGCAAACAAATCCACTTCTCGTTAGTGATGGACGATTAAATTTTATTTTATGCTCCCTCAAAATGCATTTTCAGAGCTTACATTTAAAAATCCGAAAAGTGTTGTTCAGGGCAATCAGTTGATATCTCCAATATTTTCGATACGTCAAAATTTAATTAGACTTTTATCTGTCATACCATATAATTATTTTAATTATCGAATTGAATATTCTATATTACTCGTATATCAAAATATAGATCGTTTTCCATCTGTCAAGCCATGAACTAGATTATGATTACGACTTCAATGGATTAATAAATTGTGTTTTTTCCCCACTTACATATATTTACTTTAAAAAATTTCATTACAAGGTGGGAATGATGTCAATTGATTTATAAATCTCTAACAGAGGAAGTAAGATAAAGTAGAGAAACCTAAAAAAAAGTCAGTGTGAGCACCGTTTATAGCAGAGAAACAGACATCAAGAGTCTTTTTTTTCGTCTTTTTGACATACCTATTTGATTTGAGGTAAAGAAATCTTGCGGAATGAAGCTACGTTTCTATACTAGAGTGCAAAAAAAAAACGATAGACGGTCACATTCTCATATATGTTTGACAAGAACGGCATGATTGGCTTGATTTTGATAATGTGAACGCTCCATCCAGCTGCTTGTCAAACATGTTGAATGGATTACAAAATGTTTTGATATTATGTCTTCATATTGGAGAATGTGAACGCATGTTCGTCAAGCCTCAAAAAAAAATCTTATTTTCCATGATATGAAGTTCTCAAGATGTGCAAATCGTAAGAAAATATATTAAAATAAGTTGTATAATCAATAGCAATATGCTTTGCAGACTTTAAATATAAAATTTAAGTAAATTTCCTCATCTAAAATTTCATCTATGCTCTTAGTTGATCCGCCATGATCAAAATTCTAACGAGAAGTGATGTTTGACGAATGTAAACGCTCATTCATCAAATAATGCCGTGCTTGTCAAATAAACTTGAGAATATGAACGCCCCTATTTACACTCCGGGCAAATGGTTGTAGTATGATTGCTTTAAACGATGCGATATCATTCTGCATTTTTTAAGCATATTTGCGAGAGACTTATGTGGTGGCGGGGTTAAACGCAATTGCCGAGGTTGAGGAAAATGCAGAGTTATCGTCCTTTCTTCTTTCTGGTTTCCTTTATTTATCACTCAGTGAAATTCGCTTAACTGAGTAGACTAAGGAGTGCGATGTTAACTTATAGCTGTGTTTAAAAGCACCCATGCAATCGAAAAGAAGCCAAAAGAGGAACAGAGATTTAAAATCGGTTTCGTGTAAAAACAGTATTCAGATAACATCCCCGTTTAAATAAAAGTGTAAAAATGTAATGTTTTCTTAAACAACATCCTTGTTTAAACACAAGTCTAACAAACTTTGAGCTAAGTAGCGGAGTCCAGTGGTGTGTTCTTTTTCTTACAATATTTAAATTATTAAATAAATAGGTTTGTTCTTTTACATCTTGTACATCTAGGTACATATGTATATAGAGATACATTCATCTATTTTAAGACTTTTTGGTTTTAAGTATAAGTGAAAGGGACAAATTGTGAGAAAAATAGTGGCTTGATTTGAATATATCCACAGTCAGAAACTAATAGAGAAAATATAGTTGCCATTAATATATGGTTTTCTTTGAAATTCAATATTAATTTAAAGAACAATGTTGTTGTTACGATTGCATTCCTAACCGTGAGTCCCGGCACTCACACGTTGTTTTTTAAACATTTCTTCCCGAAAAACAAAACCAAAAAACCAAACTCACTCCGAATCAACAGAATCACTCAGCAAATGTGTTGACAGTTTGAATTTTCAAACAAACAATGCCCCACGAAATAGGAAAGAGCACGAGCTCTCAAACTGTCACATATCCATGACATGAACCAAATCTTAAAAGTATTTTTATTCTATTTGAATCAGATACTTTTCGGAAATGAAAAGGTGAAAACAAAATTCACATGGTTTGTTGTCTATGGTAGGTAGATGGCATCGTAGTTTCTATGATTTTTTTGTAACCTTGTTTTCACTCTAATGCTTATCATTAGGAATGAATTCAAGATTCTAAAATATTACAAACTTCTAAGAGAACAAAATGTAGGTATAACATTTTCAGTACAAATGAACAAAGTTATACCTTGACACTAACTTTTTACAGCCTCGGTGGCGCAGTAGGCAGCGCGTAAGTCTCATAATCTTAAGGTCGTGAGTTCGAGCCTCACCCGGGGCATAACTTTTTTTGGTCAGAATTTTCATTTTTACTTGCGATAGGTTTACAGTGAAGGCTATTATAGGCGGACAATCATGGTCCCAGATTGTGTGTCGTTTAAGAGGAAGATTACGAAAAGGAATTTTTTTTAAATATCATATTAAATGTTTATTATTCAGTATAGGAACCTTTTAATTATTTATTCAGCTAAATTAGAAAATTTGGGATTCCCATAATAAACTCAAAACCTGACGATATTTCGCAAGAGCATAACAAGGTAAGAAAGAACTTGGGAATACCATTTTAATCTCAGAACGAAACCACGGATTTACTTCATCATTAGGGAAATACAAATAGTAACGAAAATATTTCTTTGAATTTGTCCGCTCATGAGAGACTATCAATAAAAAAAAGTAGAAAAAAGTGTCTGCGTCCATTATACATTATATACTTATAAAATATGGGGAGTTAAAAATGAAGTTCTGTTCCCACAAAGTACCAATTTAAATGGTTGTCCGCTTATAGGAGCTATCCGCAGATAGTATCTACACTGAATTAGATATACATAATTTGTTGCAATCTATGAATTCGTAAAAAGTATCGAACTAGGTATTTCGATCAGGTACTTGAAATTACAATGATAGGGAAGTTAACAAAAAAGGGGTATCGCAATTCTGTATGTATGTATGTATGTCTGCCTGTTCGTTTTGTATCGTTACTCGAATAAATCTGCAGTAATCCTTGGCCAAATTGAATAGTTTATTTTAGTGTTTAAATGTTGATTGCTCAAAGGTTATTAACAGACTGAATACATATGATTAGTTTTAAGTATTTGATAATAATATTATTGAGAGTTGAGAGAGAGAGATTAATAATAAATGACACAATACCTACCTTCTACCTATAACAGTTCGACTACAGTCTTTTTTGTCAAAAAATTCTCCATAGATTTTTAAAAAATCCAAAAATGTTTTAAAAAGTTTTCTGAATAATGGTTATTAAATTTATGAAGATTCAAATTGGTGTACCTATTTGTGTTGTGATATTTCAGAATTATAAAACTATAATGGGGCCTAATTTCATTTAATGTATAAACAATTTGAATGTATGTATGTACATAGTTACCACTTTGGGTTATAGTAAATAGAAGAAGACTCCGAAAAATTTATTAACCTTGATTAAATTCAAGACGGTGTTCACATTGGACTCACTCCGCCGACTTATTTTGATGTCTCTGTGTTTTTTCTCGTTCGCACTTCATGGTAAGAATGAGACGGCAAAGTGAGGCAGGATTTTTAAAACAAATTGAAAATTAATGGATTTTTTTTGACATTTGTCTTGGTGACATAATATGACACACGAAGATACAGTGTATCACAAAAGTAAGTAAGCACTCATTAAAAAAATATAATCAAACACTATTTGGAAAATAAATCGAAGTGCGAGAATGGTAAAATTGTTAACAAAAGTCCATCTACTATACACAAAATAATAACCAAATAAAATAACATTGGAAGTTTGCAAAATGACCCTCGATCAATGACAATGACAAGTAGGAATGCCGTATTATTGTTAGGAAAGTGAAGAGGAATCCCAAAGTAAGTTCATCAAAGATATCAGCAGAAATAACCAAATAAAACAGGTAAGTCATGTAACCCTCAAACCATTCGACGAGTGCTCTACCAATCCGGCTATCATGGTCGAAATATTAGAAAGAAACCTTTTATAAGTAAAATAAATCGCCAAAAGCGGCTCTTCTTTGAAAAAACCCATGAATCTAAACAAGCAGAATTTTAGAACATTTTATTTGAAATGTTACTTTTTAGTTCAAATGTACATATCAATTATAGACAAAAATATTAAGTTTTTTTTTTAACATTAATTTCGATTGTTTGAAGGAAATGATCTTTAAACTAAGAGCTGCTTACTTACTTTTGTAATTCACTGTATATTTGTAGTGGCATAGCAAATGGCCAACAATTATGACAACTACAAGACGTCAAAGTGAGTCTGGAGTGTTCACACTTCTTTTGTGTCTGAACACGACAGGGTGGCCTTACGTCAAAATAAATCGGTTGAGAAAGTCTAATGTGAACACCGTCCAATGGATCTAGAAGATATCTTTTTTGGACGTAAATACAGGTTTTCGCAAAAAAAAAAAAATGAGACAAATTAAAGACCTTGCGCAATGCGATCTTGGAGGATCACTTAGGGGTGACCTCTGACTTCCAAGTTAGAAAGATATTGGGACCGGAATGATGTAATATATCATTATTATCTCACTTCAGTACAAATTTCAACATCATCAAGGGTATTCATATTTGCATGAATACCCACTAAAGCTAAGTTACATGATTGGTAGATCTTACAATGTTGTCAGATCTGTCAGTGAAAAACATGCTTACAATGTCTTACAACCGTGTATAGTCTTACAATTAATTCTCAGAAAATGTATCTGACAATTAATTGTTAGATCGTTGTATAAACATTAATTGTAAGAAATCTGACAATCATGTGTACGCTAGCTGACAATCGTGTTCTCTTCCAATTAATTGTCAGAAAATGTATCTGACAATTAATTGCAAGACGGTAAATTGTAAGGTATTTCATAACCGTGTACACACACAATTTATTGTCAGTTCTGCCAATTTTTATCGTTGTCTGACGTTTTTGACAATGACGAAATTGTAAGATTTACGTATTTTAGCATCATACAATTTTTTGACTGTCAGAAAATTTGCAGGCAAGGTTCAAATGAAGCAGTTTCCATAACCAACAAAAACTGACAATTAGTTGTGTGTGTATACGGTTGGTAGAAAATCTACCAATCTCTTACAATTAATTGGTAGGTATTTAGCCAGCTATCTGAAAATAAATTGTCAGCCAACTTCTGAGAGAGATTGGTAGATTTTCTACCAACCGTTAATTCTCAGCTCGTTGGTAGATAATTGTCAGACATTGTAAGATCTGACAATATTGTAAGATCTATCAATCGTGTACACTTAGCTTAAGAAATACTTGCGTGAATGTTGGAAATAATCAGCTGTTCGTTAAACGACAGTCAACCCATAGAAATTTGATTTTATCCGAAATTCACGTCAGCTTTGCAGAATGTTTTTCCCATAAAAATTTTGACAGCTCGATTCTGCGGAGACAAAATTACATACATATGTATATCGTTGTTGATGTTTATCCACGTTTCTCGTGCTTATATGAATACCCTTATTATCATTTGTATAAATATAAAATTATGGGGCCGACATATGTATATGGATTTAGTTAATTCACGCTATCTATGATCTGCCAAAAAATCGCTAAGGTCCTTGCCTCAAGGAGACCGCAATTAAAAACGCCGACAAAAATTTTGGAGCAAATACAAGAAATAAAAAGATTCTCGTGGTTTAAGATGACTAGGTCATGAGTCATGAATCCAACCAAAAGTGACGGGGTAGTCGTAGTAGAGGAAGGGCCAACTTGACGAGCGAAACTGGAGGCAGCTATAGCTAGGGACCGAGCTAGCTGCTGAAATTCATTAGTGGAGGCGCTGGTCCACCCGGGACCGGGAGTCCAGGTTATTTAGAGAGTATAATAGGCGAAAGGTTTGATAGCGGGATAGCTATTACTGTTTATTTTTTCAATATTAAAAGTTCTAAGAAATTAAAAAAGAAATCTAGTTAAAAACATACAAACAAAATTGTGAATCTTAGCAGTCTTTCCATAAATATTTAAGAACAATTGATTTTTTTTTTACATTTAGTGCTATTGAACATAATTCAATGTCCACTGTATTTTGTGATATCTATTTACATATATCCTTATCAATCATTGAGGCATTTTCGTATATCTATGAATCATAATTAATTTATACGTAATTTACTTTCTTTTCTTTAAATATTCTCGTATCTAAAGATTTGATTGGGTTCTTAGTACGAGTACTCGCTATAAAAGTTCTTATCTTGTATTCTTCAAAATTAAATTATCTAAAAACCGGTAAACTTATCAATCGATTATTTTAAAAAATGAAAGTGAAAAAAATGCATAGATAAGATTATGTATGTTGATACAATATTGTATAAGGTTAGCTCTTCGAAAATAATAACATTGACTGAGGTTACTTGAATCTAAAATCGCAGTAGCAGTTTCGTTGGCAATAACAAAGGAACGCGTGTGTTTCCCTTAATTTAACTTTTGTTTTTTATTTTGAGTTCTTTTTATTCGAAAAGTTTATTTTACACTTTCTTTTATAGTTTTTTTTTTTGTAAAAAACAAAGTGCAGTTTTTGAAAATATTTTTCATTTTATAATAACCTATACGTAAGTATAAAAGTGATAGCTAAAATATGAATCAATCATCACAACCTTCAACGGTATCTGACGTTAAAAAGACACGAGCCGATTATGTATATAATTCGAATCCATCTCAGTTCAGGAACGAAACAATCTATGGATCAACGCAAATGCCGAATGCAGAACAGCGGCGAATTGGATGGTTTAAGGACACACAAAAGAACAAACCACAATCAAATTCGATTGCTGCAGGTACAAATTTACTTAGTAGATACACATTCTCCAAAATTTTCGTACATGGGTTGAAATTTGTTTAAATTTTTTATTTATAGAACAGAATAAGCTAGATTTCGTCAGCTATATTATTTGGACTCTATAGCTTGTGGCTTTCTTGAAGAATGTTGTGATTCTTAGCTTCTTCTTTATCAAACAAGATAATTTCCAATCTCTTAGGGCATACGATAAAATGGAATATTTCCTCCCAAGCACGAGCACCAAAGTTGAATAAAATACAGAATACTTAAGAAACAAGATCATCCATGTGTGTTTTAATTCAATTCAAATGTAGTTATCATCTGGCTTTCAGAAACATTGATACTCGTTCTTATATCGAGAGTTATGTTTTCATCGCGAAAATAATTAAGGTCAGCTAATTCGTAGTTAAGTCTGGAGTAATATTGTTAAGAGATGATCTTTTTGAATACTTCTCTCAGTTTCTCGTTCTGTCTTCACCAAATTTCTCTTCAATTAACCAAATTATCAATTTATTGAAAAACATTAAGAAGCAAGTTGTATCTTTTGCCTCTTCGCTTTGCAGATTCTGCAATACTCATGAAGAAACGCCGGAACACTCATATTAGGCGGAGCACTTATGCATCAATAAATAATTACCTGGGATGCTGCCACTGCCAGGTAGAAGAGAGTGACTGATATTCTCTCCAAATAATCAATTTTCTTAAACGGATAAACTTGGAGAAATAGCTGTAGGGCTCTAGCAACTGATCAGTGGGGGCACAATAGATTTTTAAGACGCAGTGCAATATAAGCCTTCTTATATTCATTCATTCATCTCTTTGCCAAAAGGGGTCAGTTTTTGTAGATTTCCCAGGTTTTTAGCTGGATATGAGAATGCCTTTACTGTAGAATCAAAGTGAAGTTTCAAAGTTGATGTAAATAGTGGTGATATCCTCGTTTCTAACAAAAGAATAAAGTTTTGATAGTAAGACGGCACTATAAAAAATATTTTCAGAATAAAACTTTAGTATCTACTTTTTCAACTTCTTCGCTCAGTTCGTACCCGAAACTTGTTGGACATAATACAAGACTGATTTCACAACTAAGCATTGTTTTTTTTTTCTACTAACATAAGTTCACCTATATTTTCATTCCAAGATATTCTTGTTCTTTAACGCATTCAATATCTGCTTCAGCAAATATCGTGCAAAGCGTCTGCCTGTCTTTCTATATGTCATAATTTTCGTCTTACTAAAGTTCACAGTCGGGTTCGATTTCGAACACCTTCAAGGCCTAAAATCATGCGGCGAACTTCTTGAAGTGCGACTATAAGACAATATCATCCGGATATATGTGCACTTTTATCTTGCTTCCAACACAAAGAACTTCACCCAAGTAGTCAAAAATGGTATAAAAAAGGTACCTACGATACAACCCTGTTTTACTTATATTTTTTCTTGATGCTGCTGTATCTGTGACCAAGCATTAGAACACGTTTTCTATTGCATAACTCTAAAGGTATTTTGTTTTTACTTTTTTCTTGTAATCGCTTCTTCAACTTCCTCCATTCTAATGTGACATTATTCTGCTTGTCCCTTGTTTACAAGTATTCCAAGTCAAGTGGAATACTTTTTTAGGAATATAAGCAGCTAATTCTAATTGTAAAAGATCTGTCAATTATTCCGTTTACAACTTTTTAAAACTTTTTGCTTTTCTTTCGTTTGAAACTTCTTGGAAAGCTTTTAAAATTAAATTTTCGAAAAAAAAATATTGAACAGTTTTCGAAGTAAAAAAAATTAAAATAATTTTTTAAAAATCAGTTAATTTTGTTTAAAAATTTTTGATATACTAGTATGTATGTACCTACAGTGTTTTTTAAATTTTTTAGGAAGGAGTTTCTATGCAGTGTGTCCTCAAATTCTTCAAGGATATTTTGAGATATGATTCTTGGATATATTCTGAGTACGAAATCGCTCTTCATGATGGGGGTATTTTTAATGTTCACATAATTTTTAGAAAACTCAAGCGTTTTTTTCTAAATCCATGAGAAGCAAGTCTTAAACAAGTGTATTTTGGTATGGGTGAAGATTTTCTCCATGCAGTACCTACGTTAGAAATTTTATGGCTGGAGACATTGAATTTCAAAGCTAAGCGTCTGATGCCGAATGATGTATTAGTTGTAACAGCTTCCATTATTCTTTCATCAGCTGAAATTCTTCTTTTTGCATAAACGACAAAAAAATTTGTAACCATCTTCTTTTACTTCTCTGAAACATGTTTGTTTGCTTTCCCATTGACTATTATAAGATGTAAGCCGTTTGTATTTCTTTTTTGGGAAACCAATGCTTGAACCAGATGCACAATCCGAACAAGAATTTTTGTCTCTTGTCACTTGTAAACTGGGACATTTGGCAACTCTATCAAGCCACAGACATACAGACATGCAGAATTGCTAGACTCACTTTTCGCTTGTTCTCCGCCATCGTAATATCAAAATTTGATCAAAATCTCCAGTTCTATTTTTTTTTCCAAATGGAAAACTTTCCAAGACTTACCCCCAATTTCACAGCGGAAGTTTAAACCCCACTTTTGGTTTAAGCTTCAGTTCAACAATAAATTTGGTTTCACAGTCCTTGAACAGAGTTCATTCTGTAGTTTAAGTTAAACGATACTATTCTGCCGTTTAAATCTCAGTTCGACAATCCCTTCGAACATTTGAAAAAATAATTAATTTTCATTTTTAATTTTTGTTTCCTGTCACAGGTCACAACTGAAACAAAGCAAACTTTCTTTGATTGTTTTTTCTTTGATTCAGATAGAAAGAGAAAACAATTTACTTAAACTGCGTTTAATGAACCGAAGTTCAGATAAGACTGTGAAACCGGACGAGTTGAACTTCTAATTTAAACTCCAGTTCAGGTTCAGCAGAACTTAAGTTTAAACTCTCACTGTGAAACTGGGGGTTAGGGTTACAAATTTTACGAATAAACTCAGACAAATCAACAAAGATAATAAGGGTATTCATGTAACGAGATAATTTCCAGCTTTTTAGAAAGATATAATTTTCCGCAACATGTTTGCATGAACACCCCCTTAAAAATCCTTGCGTAAATGTGGATAATAATCAAATTATAAGTCAAAATTGACATTTCTTAATTCATCGGGTTTATTTGTTCACTTTCCGCAACAATTTCGTGAGATAATTTTATCAGATTTGCAGAAAGTTTTTCCCATACATATTTTGACAGCTCGTTTCTGCGGAGATAAAATTATCTGGTTTCCGAGGTTTACGAGGGTTTTTCGCGGTTACATGAATACTCTTAATGTTTTAAAAAAATTCTATTCAACTTTAGTTTTCAATATTGCTAGAACTTTTTCGATATAATATTTAAAAAAAACTACTAAAAACTAAAACTTAAACGTTGAAAAACTTTTTTTATTTTCAGCATGTCTAATTTTCACTTCCGCTGGCATGAGTTTAGCACTGAGTATTGGTTTTGGACCATATCCTTACGGATCGCATATTCAAATATGTTGGTTTATTGCTGCCATTATTGGAGCTTGCATATCTGCTGTCCTAGCTCATCACATCTCATATCGTGTATTTGTTGTAAGTTAAAGAAATAACTCTGCAGCTTAAAATTCAAAATTTATTCTTCTCCATAGATTGTTGCTTCCGGTCTGGTTATTGTTAATGGAGGTCTATACATAGCAGCAAGTGAGAGCACAATAGCAATTGTTTTGGCCCGCTATTGCGATGGAATTGGATTTGGTTTGACATTGATTCCAACTATCTTGGCCGCGTCCGAACAATCCGTAAAAAGATTCAGAGGAATGGTTCTCAGTCTTGAACAGGTCGGCCTTGCTTCTGGCAGTTTGTTGATCACAGTTTTTTCGACATATGGACGGTTCGTTACAAAAGTACATGGCACTGCCGCTGTAGTTTGTGGTTTAATTGCTTTAGTTTTTGCGTTTTGTCTAACACTGGAATCACCTATATTTCACTTGCGCAAGGGAAATCAGATTGAAGCGGTCAACGTATTGTGCAGACTTCAGAAGCCGAAAACAATCACCGACGAGACTTACGCGTTGCTGCATGAGAGCAAGGCCCTACTGGAGGAAGATTCGAATAGGGGAATTTCCATTAATATTTCCAACAGCTGGATACCGATGGCCAAGATGATTCTATTCCGGTGCTTCGTTTCGATGTCATTTTTCTACCCACTGACAATGGTGTTACTCCATTCTATTTCTGTCGATTCAGTGGCATCTGGCTCTGCGAATTCTAGTTTCTTCATTTACATCTACGTGCTGATGCGGTTAATTGGAGCAATTATTTCCGAATTTCTCTTGGACACCGTTGGACGCAGGAAACCAAGTTCAGTTGCATTGCTTGCTAATGGTGCAATCCTTATTGCAATTGCGTGCATGGATAAGAATATAGATTCAAGAATAGTGACATACTTGTTGCTGATCTATCAGTTAATTTCTGGCATTATGGTCCCAGCAAGTACGTGCTATTTGAGTGAGGCTTTTTCGGTATCTGTGAAGCCCTATTTCATTTTGGTTGCCATTGTCGCTGAGAACATTCTTCAAATTATCACTTGCTGTGCAATATCAGTCTTCTCAGATACAATATTTTGTTATACCTTGGGAAGCTTGCAGATCGTCTATGGAATTTTGTTCTTTTTTACAATGCCAGAAACTAAGCAAACCTCTCTGCGCAAGGCCTTGAAAATGTTTCAATCGATATATATTGTAAGAGATGAGCATGCTCAAGTTGAAGATGTATCTGCTTAGTTGTATAATGTCTTCAAATATTATTTTTATTTGTTTCTGTAGGTAATCAATTTCGACTGTAAATTAAACTGTAAAATATATTTATTTCAGTATTTTATACAGAAAATGTTTTTAAGAAAAATTATTTCATTTAATGAAGAGTCATTTGGACAAGATTAGAAATAATACTAGCAGACTCGGCAAACGTTGTTCTGCTAAAATAAACTCCTCTTTCGCTCAGCAAACGGTGATTGTTGATATTACCTAAATGTTTGGAAACACATTTTGAATTAAGGCGTCACTAGATGGCGCAAAATAATGCCAACATTATCTGGTAACTCAATTGTCTAACTCATTGGCTTTACATTAATTTTGCCTTCTCCAATATCAAGCCATTACTTTGAGAAAAGCGCAACAGATGGATAATTTTGTCAATTTATAAATAACCAACGCCACCTGTCGGGCGTTTTTCTGATTATACCAAACTACATATATCATTGCATTTAAATTTAATATTGTTGATATTAAAATCATATATCTAAAGGGAAAGCTTTATTTTCGTAAATATATCCACCTTAGCGCCACCTATTAGTGTCAAAATTTTGCGAACGGCTTTATTTTTATCTAAACGTAATATGGAGTGAACTTGAACCAAGTCGGTCCATAAATAAGAATTTTCAACCCAGCGCCACCTATGAAAGTTTGACATAAACAAACATAATCTGGAGCAACATACCAAATGAAATGCACGACTGGGTCGTACGAACTTGCTCTTAAATAAAAGACTAGAATTAAAAAAAATTAATGTTATTAGAGAAAAACTGTTCATAAGCATAAAATTAATTTTTTAAATGACAAAAAGAACTCCTTTAATAGTTGGAGCTAAATAAAGGATGCTATGTGTTTTAAGCAAATATTAGCTTATGCAAGAACAAAATTATAATTCGTTGTGGTAGTTTCTTAAAAAAATTTGCTTTTATATACAAAATTCTCAAAACAGTTTTAAAAAATAATTTTGGTGCTACAATTTAAAGCTTTTATTATTGTTCGAATAAAAATTAAATTTTACAAAAAAAATATTGAGCTGTTTTTGAAATACATATCGAATTTTCAAAAAAAAAAATTGATTTTTTTTTTCAAAATTCAAACAAAATGTTTTTTTTTTGTAAGTTTTGAAATGCAATGTTTTTTTAAACTTTTTAGAAGCTTTTCTATAAAAAATTTCACTAAAATCCGTTATGCCGATAATGAGTAATATCTTGATTTCAAATTTTTTTTATTAAATTATAGATCTTAAGAATTAATCTAAGGAACAAAATTTTAGTAAAATTCTCGGAACCTAGAGTCGAGAAAAATACGATTTTCGGAAATTATTTTTTAACATTTGTATGTAGGGCACATAACATAAAAAAAATCTTCAAAATCGGTCGTACCGTTTTTGATGAAATCAAAAAAAAAAATGGTTTCAAGGGGAGTACTAAAAATAACCATTTTTTGTAAATTTTTTTTGAACCATTGCCAAGCTTTAATTAAATGAATTTTTTTAAATTTTTTCTTAAAAATCTGTGGGACAGTTTTTGAGATAAAAAAAATATTTATAAAATTTCGAAAAAAATTCGTATGGCACAGGCAGGTACCGTTATATTGCACCACGTATTTTTGAATGTCACGCGACACAGTTGGATCAGTTTGCCCGGGATCCCGAGTTCGTTCACATAAAACGTTTAATAACCTATTACTGTATAGCACCATATTTCTAATCTAAAAAAAATAGTAAATCATATTCCGCTATTACATTAATATTCCGTTTAGGACCCGCATGGCATTCTTAATTTCCGAAAATTAAAATTAACAGGAGTTTTTGTTGTTTTTTTTTCTCTTTGAATTCCTATCTTAATTTATTGTGATTCAAACCCTCTCTCCAAAAGCAAACGTAAACTGACCATTCTTTTATGCTTCCACTTCACTTTTTGACTTGATTTCGTGGTCTTATGTCACCGAATATTTTGATTTATCTCAAACTCATCTTTAGTTTGTTGAAATACACACCCAATAGTCGAGTGCATTAACGCCTATTAAACGCATTTTAAAGGGTTGAGGGTGCTTTTGCTTTGTTGAAAACACGATCAACCCTTTTATTTTGTTGATGGAATGCCCGGCCTAACAAAGTGCAATCGTGAATATTAAACAAAAAAAAAAAGTACGAGTATTGCCCATCGAAATAATACAAAAAGGGTTAACATTTTGTTTTGAATTTTATAATGAACAAGTTGAATGGATTCGGGACATTTTGTCGGGTCTTCCACTCTAGAAGGTTTTTATTTTTGGTGGAGGTAAAGCTAGTTTATAGACAAGAGGTAAAAACATGCAGTTTGATTTTCTATTTCTGTACAGTGCAATTAAGCAATGCACTTACCTTCAACATGGGAATTAATTGAAAATAGGGGTTGGAAGGACACTTCTTCAAATGCCTAGTCGAGTTTTTCGAAAATGATGATGATGGTGTTGATGTTTTTTTTTCTAACGTTTTACGAACACAGAAGGCAGATGTTTTTATTGCATTATTTTTCGAGATTGTTGGATGTTTGTGTGTGTTGTACGGTTATAACGCTTGTTTCTATGTCAAAAGATGTCAATGAGGGAATTGTGTGTTTCATCTTTCATATTTGATTGATGAATGATCATTGGTTTGGTTTGTAGGAATCCCTTGCTTGGTTGCTGTTTAAAAGGGTGAATTCCGTTAGAGCAATCAGTGATTAGTGACTGAGAAGGTATATTTTTATACTAATACGGTATCTGATTGATTGGCATTTTCCACTGAATTAACGTGTAATCCAAATAATTTTTCTATTTTTTTTTCTGCATTTAATCGGGAGTGATGAATTTTTTGATGCATTGGAAGCTTATCAAAAGGATTTCTATTTTTTTTGTGGCGATTTAATCGGTTTAATCATTAAATTTTGAAATGGAATTTAAAGTCTGGTTAATGGTTGATTGTTGGGATTTCGTGGAATAGGTAAGTGGGTATTTTATTTATAACTATCGAAACGACCCATCACGGCTTCACAAGGGAAACACCAATTATTTACAGGCACATATGACTTCTGGTTTATGTATGGGGGCGGACAAATGCCGAAGTTTTAGCAGATATTTTAAGGAACAGTGTCTTGCCTATGTCTAAGATAAAAAACAAATGTATTTAAGGCATATGGGAAATTATATTTGTTTTACTAATTCATCTGAAAGCCAGCGGATTTCGAATGTTAAATCGGAAATCCTCAGTATAAATGGAATCAGTACGTCTTCGTCTTTGAAATTGCCGCGATGATATTTCCCTCAATTAAAATTAGGTTGCAAAACTTTGGTGCGAATAAACATCAGCGGTGATCCAACCTCTATTATTAATATCAACATGCGGCAGCAATCCGGTACCGGTTGGTTTCAATAAATGCAAAAATTTAATCGGGTAATAATCTGACAGTTGTCGATCGATTTCTATTTGACTGTTTCACCGGTCAGTTTCCATCGAATTTGCTTATTGAGCTTGTTGGCAGGATGGTTTTTTGGTGCCGAAATTGCACGTTCGCACAGCCAAATTGGATTTTTGTAGTTGGTTGTTGGGCATGGACTTGAATATTCAGTTGTATTTGACAGAAGTTTGATGCAAATGAAATTTCAATCGTGACGCGATCAATCTATTTTTTGCATTTCAGATGACCAACAGTTATATTGAAAGCATTCCGCAGGCGGGTCTTGTAGCAAATGCTCACACATATTCGTCTATAGCGTGATTTTCTAAGCTCGGCATGCGTTCAGCTCATCCGAAGGCATTGATCGCGAAGTAACCGGCAAAATGATGGCGGAAATCTCCAGAAGAAAGATTAAGAGCGCCTCCTATCGGTTGGCTGTTTCCTCGAAATACACGCAGAGTCCGGGCAACCGCTTCGAACGATTTCTCTTGGGCCATTGTGTATTCGTCTGAAATAATAAATTTGCACTTTTTAAGGATTTAGAACATGCCATGAAAGGTTGATTGCTGAGTGGGCAAGGGATGAATCGGTCCAAGTTAATACGAGTACATACACGAAACTTTTATTCCCATACTAAGTATTTTTGGAAACGATACTTTTAGTTGCGATAACCTACCTATTTGGATCAGCAGTAATGGTAGATATAGCTACTTGGATCATCTCTTCAAATGCAGACAAGTCACGCTCACAATGTATTTTAATTTGTAACAAAAGAATCCTCATTTGAGACACTTGTAAGTGTTTTAAAAATAATTATAGCTGCAATGTTTAACTATAAAAATTTTTGTTTTGTGAAATTAATTGCAGGGTCTTTAAGAATTTTAAACTCAAGAACCAACATGTAACACTTCCAGAGAAATGAAGTCTTAGAAAAGCACTATGAGATCAAGATTAAAGACTCTATCACTTTTTCACCACAACAAAATCTTTGATGCAATCAATTGAGTCCAACGCTTCCAATCAACATTAAACGAATTATTTATTTTCATGTTTGACCAATACTTCACCAAGTAAATAACTTCAAGATATTTCAACAATACCGCAAAAAATGTGGCCTTATTAAGCACGAGACAAAATCTGTTTTCAAAGGTTTAAATATCTACTAAATCAATTAATACACAAGCCTAAAAAAAAATACTTCTAACAGAAAAATTGATCTAAGTATAAGGAGTATTTTTTTAATATTATACCAATTCTATGTCATACTGAAATAAATCAAACAAGAAGAAAACTTAGCACTTTTCAATTATAAATGTTTAATTGATGATTCGAAATAAATTTGAATGGTCCATAAGTTCAGTGTTTCCTACTGATGATCTCACTTGGAATTATCAATTGGCCTTACCAACATTACGTATTGACAGAGCTCCTCATTATTCAACTGATATACTAAAACATACTTTAGCTTGGATTTTCGGTATATGGACCCAAATTTAGAATTTTTTGTGAATTTTAAAAATAAATCAGCATAAATCAAAAATAGTTTCTATTTTTTTACTTTTAAGCTTCCATAACTTTATTCCATAATTTTTCGAATCTTTGATTTATGTCCACGACTTTCTTACATTTAAAAAAATATACCTCTTCGTTTAAAAAATAGATGGCTGAAACCATACACGAAATTAATAGTGAAAAACTTTGATTTAAGTTTTTTACTTTAAGGCCGGTATTCACCGAGCGCTCATAACTTTAGAAGCTCATAAACCTATTCACCAAGCAATATTAGTGAAGATCTACGAGCGCTTTTAAAAGTTAGGAGTGGTTCCGATTCCGACCACTCCTAACTTACGAGCGCTCTCTTCGAAAGTTTTTTCGCTTGTGCGTGTGCCACGCACGCATTTGACTCGAATACATGGAGCAATGGTCGCGTTCGGGTACGTATCCAAAGGTATCCGGATTTGTTGGTGTTGTTGTAATCCCATAGGAAAAAACAGCTGATGTCAAGTAGAAATCTAAAGCTATCCAAAAATTTTTGGTATACTTAACTATCCAAGGGGAATTTTGAAGAACAGCTGACATTTCAGCTGATCTATTTTCTTTTGTGTCGAGTACAGGGTTGGCCGAACTGTAACTTTTTAACATTTGTTACGTCTAGTACTAATTTACTAATTGAGAAAAGTAGAAGAGTATCCATTTGCTGTCAAGACCAACATTCCACAACATTTCACAGTTTGGGTATGCCTGAACAAGAGAGAGTGGCTCTCATTTTCGAACTTCGAAAAACACTTGCGAGTGGTTTGTGAATACCCCACAGAAATTTCAAGTTAAGAGCCTCGTAAAGTTAAGAGCCGTTTAGGAGCGCTCGGTGAATACGAGCCTAATGGCCGATTTCATAAACAAACACTAAAAGCACTTTTATCAAAAACCCTCTTAAATTTTATCAGGCTCTTAAAAATTTTTAGTTTCACCAATCTATAAAAGGGACATTTTGGGGAAATTTTTGTTAAAATTGCGTTCTCTTCACATCCCTGGGAAAAATAAATTGCTTTTTTCTTTCTAACAAGCGAAATGTATGAGAAGAAATGAGAAAGCGTTATGTGTTCAAACAAATGCCAAGAAATGAAAAAAAAAAGAAATGCACACAAAATATTTGGAAAGATTCTGATACTGACATTCTGTGGCATAAAATCGTTAAGTAATAACCACTTAATTTAATTTTTATTGCATTGTTGGGTTTGATTTGGTTCCAAATGAAGACCAAACATATTCAACAAACTCATCCACAGATGCGTTGGAAAGTCGGAACCACATTTTGAAGTCATATAATGTATTTCTGTGAACCAGGAATATTCTTGCTCAGCGAATAACTTTGTGTTGCACTTTATTATTGGATGAAGACGATCAATATTTTTTTCGAAATAAAGAAACAAATCATTTAAATATTTAGCATTAATTTATTTATTTTGTATCTTCAAAAATTGAACACTAAATCCTTACAGAACGATAATTTCAGCTGCTATACCTATAACCAATTGTTGTTATCTACATCTGATGACATTTCAATGACACTTTTAAAATTTAATGAGCCAAAAATGGGCACTTAGTTTATAAGGGTGTTTAAAAGCTTGTTTAATTTAAAAGCGCTTGGTGAAACCAAAACATCTCATTTTAAGTTTTAGAAGCCTGTTAAATGTTTAAAAGTCCTTCGTGAAATCTGGCATAAGACTACTACTTTCAGGCAAAATATTAAATTCCTTTAAGAATTATAACTTTCTATAAAAAGTACTGGATTTTTATAATTTTGTACATTCTTTTTCTTAACAAACACACAAACATAGATTGCATTTCATTTCTATTGAAAAAAAAAAACACAAAAAACGTAGCCTTTAAGGTTTGAAACAAGATAAGACTCGAGATATTCATCGTTACAGTGTCGCATAATAAAAGTACCAAAATTTCACACTATCAAGGCTCTTTCGAAAACAAAGAAAAGCTGATTAACTGGCAATTTACGGGCGTTCTAAGTTAAATTATAATATCTTAATGTTTATGCCTTACCGCCTAAAAATTATATGCATATACGAGTATGCTAAAATGTGAAATTGCCATTCTTTTCTTTACCAGCCCTCGATTTTCTAAATAAAGGAATGCATTTGGCGAAATAAGAGTGCTTTCAAATATTCAGGTCGAGTAGTAACTTGAACAAAAAATTTTCAATTCTTTTTATGTTGGCAACCATCGGTTGGTTAAGGGCTATCTATCATATACCTCAACGCTGCTTTCAAGCTGCCTTTTGTTAAACAACTGCTTCGTCTTAGCTCTTGCAAAAGCACCATTTATATGTCTATCGAAATTCAAATAATAATTTAATTAAATGCCAAAATACTTTACTTAACTTTTGGTTGCATGTGGCTCTATCACCAGCTTGCACCAGTTCTTTCTCGTATCTCTAAAGGCTCGACACAACGGAGTCCTGAACAGAATAGTTTCTGATTTCTGCGAGTTGATTTTCAACTTTTAGTAATGACAATTACAGAATCTTGTCGAATTCTGATGTCCTCTACTTTTGGAGCTCTTCTTTATGCAATTGCCTGAGTTAGACTAGCTATCAGAAAGCTGGGGTAAATGCTGAATATATTCGGCGCGAGTTAAGCGCTTCCTGCTGAAGACCATTTTTGAAAATCGCGGTAAAATTTACATTACCATTTTTGATGACAATCTTTCTACCATTGATCATGTCATAAGGCATATAATATTAGTGGTTTACTTATGTCGAATCTGGTCAAAATTGTACAGCTAAGATCTTACTTACTGTAATCTTTTACATGCGTTAGTTTTCACTCATGAAACGAACATTTAGACACCAAATAGCTACTCATTCAGTTTTGTACATGTCCTAATGGGTGTTTTGTAAATTCACAAAATTTTTTAACTTTTCCGCATTTTCCGAAAGCTTCTGTTTGATCAAAAGGGCTGCATCACTAACATTCTTCACCTGTCACTCCCCACAAACTGTACATATTCTTGATTTCACTGGTTCTTAATTTTGAAGGCAGATGCACCTCGTACTTGAAATGCTCAAATAAATAATGACATAATACATAATTACATACATCTAACCATCCTAATGTGTACCGTCTTGCCACTTCAGATGGCACTCTACATACATAAATGAACCCAAACATAATTTGCATTTATCTCAGTTTCTAAAGAGAAGATATCCCTGTAGCAGCATCCCAATGCTCTCAGGGCATGCAAAAACCATTGGAAATTATTGGTCATAGAAAAGAATCACCCAATTTATGTCATTTTCAAAAGTACAAAAGATTTCTTTTTGTCATAGAAAAAGGGGAAATAATTTGCTCCTGAAAATCAATGAACCGATAAACATCAAACAATGGCTTTTGGTGCATCTCACGCGGCATCCCTTCTGCTGATGTTGCTGGGATGATGAGTCCTTTCATCTGAGTAATTCAATTGTAATTTCGTTACACTTTCATGTCGGTCACCATTTGCTGTCAGTTTTTTTTTTTTTTTGTTTTAATAGGGCAAGCGTGCTATTGACAAATGACATCAAGCTGAGCACAAAGGTAGTCAGATAGGTACATTGAAAAGTTCGTAAAAAATGTCTTTCGATGGAAGAAAAATGAATTAACAATAGACCATTCATCATTCATAGAGTACATTAGCCCAAACGTGTTAATTATGAGATCTTCGAGTGGGCTGGGAACAAAACTACACTGTGCGACGGGCGGGCGATGAATCAAAACAAATTTTAATTCAATTATTTAATCGCCCACACTAACTGCATTAGAATCCGCATGCAAATGACAGAGTTGCAAGGAGTTAGAGGCAGAAATTCAAAGACCAAAAACACGGAGATGGCAGTGGCTTCAACAATGTCGTAACGTGTCGTGGAAAGTCAATCAAATTTTATATAATAGCAGTTCGCTATGATGGGATTCGCGATATCGTGTTGTAAGATCTGAAGACTGACACAAGACCCGATATCTAATGGATTTTCACAAATTTATACTTCAGCTGTGCTTCAAACCGCAATCTATTTGTACTGCTGGTTGTTTGCTGCTGGAGGAGGAAGATTGACGCCAACACGCTTTGTGAGACCTGACAAATTGTCACACATTACCCTGAATCAGAACTGTGACAATCAATGGAATTTCAAGTCACTTAAATATCGTCGTTGTTGTCGTCGTTGTTGTTAGTCGGTTGTCTGTCTATAGCTCAAGGAATAGGGGTACGCCTCTGAACTTTATTTATTTTTACAGTTACTTCATTGTTGTGAAGGGTGTACAAGATTTTGAATGTTCTGTGTGTTGTACCTGCATTCACTCAAAGTTTATTTCCTTTTATTTGAGTCTGCAAATAAATACCCCTCACAAAATATCCACACATTATTTTTTCGAGAGTTGATTTTTTTCGACTTCTCAAACTTTGAACTAGTTTAAAGAATTCCCGTCATGCCGCCTTGGAGATTCAAGCAATATTCGGTACATTCCTGACTGAATTTTGGACTTCTCCATGGTGAGGTCATATCCACAGCTGATGAACAGTTAGTGATGCATTTACAGACAGGCCAACGAATGTGTCGTTCTCTACCCGTTTAAAATCATCTATGTACTATATGAGATGTGGCAAGCCGGACGGAGAAAATTCTAATATTGCCGAATTCGCTTTTGCGGTCGAAAGTTATACGACGACGAATGATGGATTTTCATGGATCTCAGCTCTCCCTATGATGGATGAAAAGGCTTAATTCCTATTAAATAAAAAATCAAGAACGTCGATCCACATTTGAAACAGGATAGCAGCGGTATGTAGCTCTGAACCAAGAAAATATTGCCACTAAAAAAAATTTAAACCACTGATTTCACATCAGCTCTTATCGCCAGACTTAGACTAGGAACGCATTTGCGTTTGCCGTTTGCACTTAAATGGGTATGCTACACTTGCGATTTAAATTACTGCGACTTAAAAATATTAGTCGCAATAAGAAATTGACATAGGCGCAATTGTGATTTGCAATCGCACAATTTCTTAACCGTAAGAAATAAGACTCATGGTTTTAGCGATTATAAAAATTAAACAAAAATTCTTAGTCGTTGCAATTTATTCGTAGCAAATGCGTGCACTCAATGTGTAATGTGTGTTTTATTTGTTTGCGATTAAATAACGCACCGCAAAAAAATCACAAATGAATGCACGATAATAATTTGTGGCGACAGCGATTTTTTAATTGCCTGGACAAAAAATCGCAAGTGCGTTTCTAGCCTGAGTGGAAAACTTGCGATCTTTTTATGTGTTTACAATTTTTGTAGAACAGAATTATTTAAGAATGGATATCTCAGAACGAAAGGGTATCGGCTACAGGTTGCCATCCAGTTCTTCAATATTTAAAAAATTGGTCAAAATACAAAAATACAACCTCTTTTTTTTTAAACTTGGTTTTTGGTTAACATTTAGCGAGTTGATATAGGACAGTGGAGTAGAGAAGTGAGGTTCCCTTTACGAAACTCCTTTCCATTCATCCTTTTCCTTCTAAATTCTAAATTTTATCAAAATCTTTTGATTTTCCTTCAATCTAGCGTACTGCATTGAAATAGTGTATATGCAAGATTGATGATTGATCATGCATTTATTGGTTCATTTGCGCATAATACGTTGAAAAGAGGAGAACACAGCACAGCATAAGCACTGATTAAAATATTAAAACAGTAAACAAAAATTTTATGATGAAATGGCCAGACTAAATAAAACAAATTATTCGGATAAAATTACAAACATTTCAAAGAAATTCGTAAAAACACAATTTTGCAGAAAAAACTAGAAAGGGCAACGTCCTCTCCCCTCCCTTGTAAAAATAAAAGATTGAAGACTCATGCTTGATGTGTGTATATGCAACTTCAATCAGAATATACAAATAGACTTGCACGTGCTTGTCAGGCATTTCAACAATTTATGTATGTATATCTGGCTTAAGCCCGCCACCACACGTCTGTCACAAACATGCTTACAAATTGCAGAGTGATGTCGCATCGTAAAAGCAGTCATACAATAACTATTTGCTCGGAGCATTAATAGGGGCGTTCACATTCTCAAATTTGTTTGACAAGCCCAGCATGATAATTATTTGATGGATAAAAAAGGAGCGTTCACATTCGTCAAACATCACTTCTCATTAGAATTTTGACCATGTCAAACCAACATGCTTGCCGCACATGCGTTCACATTTTCAAATACCTATGCTTGTCATGCAGCGAAAATGTCAAAACATTTTTTGCTTGACAAGCCACTAGATGGAGCGTTCACCTTATTAAAATGTAGCCAATGTAGCCAATCCTCCAACTTTTTTAGGTTTATGTACTTTATCTTACTACCTCTGTCAGAGATTTATAAACCGATTGACATCATTCCCAGCTGGTAATGGAAATTGTTTAAGTAAATATAAGTGGCAAAACCAAAATTTTTTAATCCATTGAAGTCGTAGTCATTATCCAGTTCATGGCTTGACAGGTGGAGAACGATCTATGTATATTTTGATATAGCGAATGTTAAAAGTTTATTTTGATATAATGTAGAATATTTAATTCGATAATCAAAATAATTATATGGTTTGACAGATAAGGGATGAATAAATTTTTGACTTATTGAGATTATTTCGTTGCGGATGTGAACTGATTGCCCTGAACAATATTTTTTACTAACGTGAAGTGGATTTGATTAAGACATTGAATGAACCCGCAATGTAATTTTGCACCAGTTGTTTTTTCTTTCGTCTTTTGACATATTGGCCGAGAAGTGAAGAAATGTTGGGGGAGTGAATATACATATTTAGTTCTAGCTAGCAATGGAAAGTGCTTAAATCCAAATTTCAGTACTCAAAGTTTCCAATGTAAACACGATGGAGTAAGTTGGCAATATTTCCAATGTAAACAGGGTCATAAATGCAATCTTCCGTAAGGTAAGTTGCTACACGGAACGTGTAACCGCAACGTGTAAGCGTAACGTGTAACCATAATGTGTAACCGTAATAATGTGTAATAATATGTACCGCCGGCAAAGATGTTTACACATCAAAAAACAGTTCTATTTTTTTTTACCAAAATGTGGTCTAACCCCTTACCCGCAGCTTTACAGTTGGAGTTTAAACTTAAGTTCAGCTGAACTGGAGTTTAAATTTTAAGTTCAACCCGTCCGGTTTCACAGTCTAATCTGAACTTCAGTTCATTGAACGAAGTCTAAGTAAATTGTTTTCTCTTTCTATCTGAATCAAAGAAAAAACAATCAAGGAAATTTTGTTTTTTTTTTCAGTTGTGACTTGTGACAGGAAAAACGTTTTAAAATGAAAATAAATAATATTTTGAAATGTTTGAAGGCTTGTTGAACTGGGGTTTAAACGGCAGGATAGTGCCGTTTAACTTAAACTACAGAATGAACTCTGTTAAAGGTTTTAATGACACTTTGAAACCAAATTTACTGTTAAACTTCCACTGTGAAACTGCGGGTTAAAAGCACATAGTTTTTTTTTTATAAAAATCGTTAGAGCCGTTTTCGAGAAAAATACGATTTTGCCTAACGGCTGTATGACAGGTACCGTTAATCTTGGAGCTTAAAAAAACATTCAATTTCTACTCTAAGCAATCATCGAAGACCCTTAAGTAGGTAATAGGTATACCTACCGGGTTGGAAGAAAAAAGCACCAGTAGCTCAGGCTGCACTGCTGCAGGTCGAGTTACAGACATACAGTCAGACAGAACGAATTACCGGGCCCATTTTATTTGTATTCTTTATCATCGTAATGTCAACTTTGAACAAAATCTCGAATTCGATTTTTATCCAAATGCAGAACTTGATCATAATAGTATGTACCTTCATCGCAACTTGCAAGTACACAATAACTGAAACTGAACACGCACATAAAGTGGGGATGGTGATAAAGACAAGTTCCTACCTAATTTACTTATACAAAAGAAGAATGGCGGTAATGAAAAATAAAAACACCTAAAATAAAACTCAGCATTTAACTTCGAGCATGTTTTGTTATGTTCGAATGCAACCACTCAATACTTCGTTTCAATTCCATCGTTCCATTATATTCAGGGTTGAATTAATTTTCTTCATCAAATACAAAAGATACGCAAAAACAATAAAAACACGTAAAGCCGGTTGATAGAGCTGTAGCTGTACCGCGTAATGCATTTTCTGTTGTGTTTTCAATTCGTTTTGTCAAATTCTCGCGACTTTCTTTAGTTTCTCGAATTGCCACTGTGCGCTCTGATAGGAAAGGTAAGCGCTAAAGAAAACCAAAAGCAACTCAACTCGGCTTGGTTTGAATATTAAATTGAACTTCACTTCAGTTCAGTTCCATTCGAACTTCTGTGCCGTCGAGTAGATAAACGTGTGTGCGCTCTCATTGGATATTTGCCGAACGACTTTATCGAATTCAATACGAAATAGTGGATGTTCTTGTGGTTGCCAATGTTATTAGAAATTCCCACAACATTCTTTTTATCGTTTTCTTCTTATTGTTTGTTTTGTAATACATTTTGATTTTCTCGCTGAGTGCTCATATCCTGTTTGTATGTTAGACAAATATCCTTTTCTCAGTTTCGGTAAATAGAAGAAAAAAAAAATATCCTGTCAGTGTCACAATACAGATGTTTAATATCGAATTACTGAAATAGTGTAGAAGAATAGTAATACATTATCCTAGAGATCCTTTGAATCAAAGGATTGTTGTGGTGGCTTTGCGGGAGAGTGATTATTGTTCATATATCGAGTTGCATCTTTGTGAGTGGATTATTTATAGATAGAAAGAAATTCAAGTGGATGCACCAAAAAATAAAACCAAGGAAGGATTTACACGCACATTAGATATAACCAACAACAAAATTTGTGTCGAAGAATTTACACCCCAGATCTTTTGATTTTTCTTGTTATTGTGGTAAGTGGTGTTTGTGTTAATCTTTTGCTTTGAATTGTTTGTTTTTGGATTTTACGCTAGCAATCCATTCTGATGCGCTTCTGACGTATGAAATATCTAACTAGAAAATCTTGAATATTAATTAAAAACCTTATCACGCACATTAGAATGTAGTATTACACTTATGGCAACAACTTTATTGAGGCAACATCGTATTATGTAAGATTTCTGATCACGTTTATCATGAAACTAACATCGATTTGTGACAGTTGCTGCCTGTAAGGATTTGTGTATTCTTAAGATAATTCCATGTTAATCAAGAAAGGAAACATTATAAGTAGATAACCGTGGGCATACCTAATTATGCTACAAAAATAGATATATATAATTTTTTTAATTTATTCTTTTTACCTTTGCGACCGGACTATATTTGGTCTGAAAAGGATACCTTAAAGGAATTTAAATGAAGGCGGCAAACGTAAAGAAGGTTATTTAAATTCATAGAGCGTGTAATGTATGAACAGTGATCGATTGAATCTGAGCAATAGATGAATGAAACTGAGGTAGGAAGGTACAAGTTCATATACCTATCTATCTAGTACTTTAAAACAATAAACTGTAGAAGTTATGACGTGTGGTAATTTCGTTATTGTTAAGAAAGTATTTTTTAATACCAAACAAAACTCACTTTTGCAGAGTAAAATTTTTCGCAGAAGCTTTGCATTTGGAAAAAAATTGGACTTTGATATTTTCATCAAAGTTGACATAACGATGATAAGGAACACGTAAAAGTATTTCTTAAGTATACATACATATATAGGTAGGTACCTCATCTCTATTTGTATGTATGTCTGTACCTTGATGTCCAAACTTCACCGCAGAAGTGATTTTCTTCAAACTTGGTAGGTACTTAAGATTCCTTACTGTTTCCCAATAGGAGAAAATGAAATTTGTTTAGTTAAAAACAAAGAGCACCTGCCATACAGCCATTATGAAAAAAACTTATTTATCTCGAAAGCGGCTCTAACGGTTTTGATAAAAAATTTTTGCACTATTCTAAGCATGGTCTTCATTTCGGTGAAACAAAAATTTAAGAAAATTGTTGCTAAAGGTACTTGCTGTTTTTTTTTCATTTTCGTTTTTCTTACTAACGACTCTACCGATTTCAGTCAAACTTTTTAAATAGTATCTATTGTATATAAAATTTCAAAAAATATATGATTGAAAAAAATATTCAATTTTTATTTGGAAAATTTAAAATCTTAAAATAAGGTGAACTATTTTTTTTAATTATTAAAATTGAATTTATGTATATTAATAAATTCTTAAAGAAATTTTGTGTTTACAAAATGTATTAATCAATTAGAGCTAATGATCTTTAAAATTTTGTTTTTCACATATTTTTTTTTTATTTTTGAACTTTTCGTAGTTATAACTTAAGTCACTTAAACAATGGATCTTATGAATTGTCGCAGAGAGTGATCGATAACAATAATTTATTATAGAGCATCTAACGCAGCAACAACGTGTTGAGGTTATTAAAACATTTTATTTAAATATCTAATTGTTCAATGGTAAATAATAAATTTTAAAAAAGAGGCTGGGTGCGACCCACACTGATAACTTCCCATTTGTTTAAAAAAAAAACTATTAATTCAATATTTGTCAATATTTTACCAATTGTACAAAATTATACTATGTATAAAATAAACTAAATTAGAAGTCAATATCACTACTAGTTCTCGAGAAATTTGAGTCGAAAAACAATTTTTACCAATTTTCAATAGAATTTTATATAGTCTTTTATTTTTTGTAAAAAAAACTGTAAACTGATTTTTTTTTGAAATTTTCACAAGTTGTCAAACACATTATTTTTCGTAAAATAAAATTATTATGAGTTTCAAAATGTTCTGGGTATGATCTGGGTTATGAAATTTTTTTTTTCAGTTTTTTTTTATTTAAAAAAATAACGGCATGTTCATTTTTTTCCGAACTCATACCAAATCTGTATGACCTTATAAGGCTAGCCGCGCACTATCAACTTTTAGTTGCGAAACTGTTTGGTTACTTATAGAAAACAGATGAACTGTTTGGTTGAATGTCCGTGAATTTGCAGATTGTAATATGTTCAATAAAATGGCGAACTTATTTTAGGCAATCGTTTAGTTTGTGTCCAAACACAAACTTTTTAGTTGCTCGAACCAAGCAGTTTCGCAACTAAAAGTTGCTAGTGCGCGGCTAGCCTAAGGAGTACATTAAATTTTATTTGAAATCAATAGCATTATTTTTTCGTATTCGGTTAGATATTTGAAACTAACCAAAATTTTTACTTTTTTTTAAACCGTTATAGTGAAAAAACTACTCACTGAATTTTAATAAACGCCCTTTCAGCCTCTTTCGAAGTTATTATCTATTAAACAAAATTTATTTGAAGTCGGTATCTTTACTCGTTCTTGAGATATCGACGACGAAAAATGGTACCAGAACGTACTAGAGCTGTGCCAATCGTTCATTTTGAAAGATCAAATCAATCATTGATCGATTGGTTCAAGGATTCGATCTTTTCAATCAATCGTTTATTCAATCAAAATCATTTTTTATCCATCCGTTTCGTTCCGAACGAGATAAAGACCGACACGAAATGTTTTCAATCATTCATTCACCTCATTCCAATCGTTTCGTTCAGACCGAGACCGAAACGATGTGAAAATGAACGAAAGTATGGCTTTTTTCTACTTCGTAGATTCGTTCACGCCATCTTCCATTATTTATATACAATACAATGAGGAAGATACATTCTATTTCATATCCATTCCTATTTGGTATTGTGATTTGTAAAATGATTGAGAACAAGTTGAATGAACGAAACATAACTTTTTTTCGTTCGTTTCGTTCATCGGTTTCAGTGGCAAGGGATTGACATTAGGATTGATTGATTTCGTCTATTTTGATTGCAATCAATCAATCTTTTTGTGAACGGGTCACAAAGACCGAACCAATCGCGATTGACACAGCTCTAGAACGTACGGACGTACGAACGTACGAACGTACGAACGTACGAACGTACGAACGTGCGAACGTACGAACTTACGAACGTGCGAACGTACGAACGTACGAACTTACGAACGTACGAACGTACGTACACACACACACACACATACATCTCTCTAAAAATGATTGATAAAGCCTCTAAGGACCTAGAAACGTCGAGAAATGTCAAAAATTCCAATTTGACAAATCGGACCGATTTACAATAACTCCCTATGGGAAGTTAAAAAGCATTTTATTTGATCAAATCCTTTAATAATGATCTTGGAAAATTTTTTTTTTTTGGCCTAGATTAAATTATTTGGAGTTATTGTCTACAAATTAAGAGGGTATACAATTAGTGTCTTTTATGTTTTATCTCAAATATTAAATAAATTCATTGAACTTTAAAGTAATTTATAAATACAGCACCCCTGCACCTCCCATATAACAGCGCCAACTCCTTTTCCGAACAAGCCCACTTTATTCTCAAAATTTTGTACATATACTACAGCTCTACCATCAATTGGAATAAAACTTGCTAAGCATTACTGGAAAAGGGTAAGCCAATGGAGTATTTTTTGTCAAAGATTTTCAGGGACAACTTAATCTAAAATCCAGTGAGTTTTTTGATACCAAAATAAATTTTTGTAATTTTTTAATTTATTGACTTAAAACAAAAATTAAAGAAGAAACTTCTCGCTGTAAGAAATATGTTGTTGTTCCGCTTTTTTACTTACGATACATGTACATATGTATATGCATGTCAAGTTACATACATATGTAT
The DNA here is from genome assembly GCA_911387755.1 of Chrysotoxum bicinctum. Lineage (NCBI taxonomy): Eukaryota > Metazoa > Arthropoda > Insecta > Diptera > Syrphidae > Chrysotoxum > Chrysotoxum bicinctum. The sequence continues at coordinate 206,324,440 of OU426987.1, read as the reverse complement.
TCCTAAAGAACCCAACTCGATATTTTGATCAGACTTGACATTACGCTGATAGGCAGACGACAAGACTCTGTGCTGTTTGACTACAGCCTAAACGGCTCGGCCGATTTTCCTTTAGCTTGGTAGATATCGTTTTTAATTTTTTCCCCATACACGTTTTTATTTTTAAGACGAAAAATGACCGTATAAGCCATACAAATTTGTTTTAAAAACTTTAGAAAATATTTTTTTTTTCAAAAACTGTTATACAAATTTAAACCAAGATAATGGTGCAACTGATTTTAATAAATTTTTATATCTTAAAGGTCCTAACCTAACCTATTATTATCTACAATATGTATTTAAAAAAATATATTTTATCCTAAAACAACGATACCAACCTTACAAATGTTAAAAAATGGTTTTCGAAAATCGTATTTTTCTCTAAAACGAAACGAAAATTTTGTATGTAAACCTAAAAAAATGTGTTTTTTTTTTTCAATTTTCAATTTTAGCCGGGGGCTATATTCCCCTCAAAGATTCCTTTCTTGTTTCAGCGTAAGCTACACAATATAGCGTTTAAAACACTCTTTGTATCCTAAGACGAAGAAACTGATGATGGTTACTTCTTCCGAACTCTAAATGCAGCCTACGTTCACTGTTCAGTGAACTTGCTTAGTAAAAATTTTATAAGAATTAAACGGAAAAGACAGACAGCTGAACACACGTAACACAATCAAATTTACAGCTTACTAAAACGGTACAAAATCTATAACAATTCTAAATTGCTCAAGACTTCAAAAGCTTTTATTTTCAAAAGAAATCTGTTTGGATGATCAAAGAACCAAGAAAATGCTTTTGTTGGTGGTGAACATTACGCTTGATGGAGCCTCGCTTTCATGTTCGGAACTCAGTATGAACAGAAATATTTTTAGTATTTTTTTCAAGTTTTTGCTTTTTCTACTCGTTACATTGGGTCTTGTGAATAAAAAAAAACGTTAAACCTTTTTTGGAGGAAGCTAAAGCCAACTAGTCATAGCTTTTAGTAGTAGCTAGACAGTTCTAGCTTAAGCTTTGTTTCATGTGAATAAAAAAAATGATAACGCTAAATAGCTTGTGCTAGAAAATTATAGCTTTTAAGCTTCGTAATTTTAGCTGTTCGTTTTTTTATTCACATGTTTCGACTATGTAGCTTTAGCTAGAACTATACAATTATGACCGAAAGGAAGGTTGTTTTGCCACAATTTGTTATTTGTTCTATAGGGCAAGTATTGGTTTCGGGTAAAAAATGTTTTTATCATATTATCCCGTCAGTCTTTTTTAGCTATCCCCTTATATTTAATTAACAGTTCCGCAAGTTTTTAGTACCTGCTTCATAAAATACTGAAAATAAAACCTAGTCAAAGCTTTCTAGACAGGTTCGAAAAAATCTTCAAATTTTTGTAGCTTTAACTAAAATATTCTAGTTTAAGCTATTTGTATTCACACAAATTGAAGCTTAAGCTTGAAAAACTAGCTTAAGCCACATATTTTAGGAAGGAATTATTAAGTGGTATTCAAGATCCGGTGTAACTATAGGTTTTGTATTATTCTAAAAGTTCAACTTTTTGTTACATTCCAACAACAAAATATATTGATTGAAATTTTACAAGCCTTTTGCACTTTTACTATACCCTAACCCCACTGATACAGAAAAATACAAAGGTGTTAAATTAGTAATTTGTTTTTGACAGCTTATCAAATCTCATTGTTTTCTGGTTCTTCTTTGCAATCATAAATAAATGGAAATATCAAATGTTAAAATTTGACATTTGCTTCGATGTTGTTGCAGATTACAAAAAGTGCGTTTACGATCTAACAAAAAAAAAAAAAATAAAACCTTACACTTTTACTACACCTGTTACACCACAAAGTGCATACCCCTATTGATTACTTGAGTGAGACATGTTGTAAGATTTTCTTTGGCACAAGTGATTATTTTCTTAAATTAAAATAAATAAATTAATCTGTAACCAAGAAATGATAATTGTCAATATACCAATTGCAGCAGACGTTTTCTAATGTCTAATGCAAGTCAAGTTGAATTCAATTCAATAAAATACCAATTTCCATTGCCAACAACTTGCAATCGATCGTGATCGACAATGTGCGTGGTATCGAGTGTCAGGGCCAACATTTCCGTTTAAAATTGATATTCGCTCCAATACGCCTATTTTCTTTCAATCAATGTTGATAATACGATTTCTTTATGGCATGCTGCCCGAAATTCCAATAAAGATTAAAAACCAAAACAAACTAAAGTTAAGTGTTTGCATGTTACTGAATTTAAAAAAAGATGTAGGAAAGGTATTCTTATGTAGGCAATGTAATACGATTATCAAGCGCGAAACCTACTCTTAGAAACTTTGTTGTTGTTGTTGCAATGTACCTATTTTATGGTCCAAAATATGATTGGAATGTCTTTTAATCTTTTTTAATTTTCAAAACTAAATTCCAAAATATGATCAGTGAAATAGGAGGTTTGCAATCAGCTATTTTAGGTTTTTAATTTCGTAGTAAAAATTCTTGTAGTCCCTGTTTATTTATTTTCCATTAGATTTCGGCTTTATCGATTATTTCCAACATTTTTCGATTATAAATTACAATTTACAATATTTATTAATATGGAGAAGAAGTTTACATGGACCCAAAAAATCAACCCTTTAAAGGGCTCGATTTAATAAAAATACAAAAGCAAAAATGTCTTGATAGAACAGACCATTCAGAAGAGCAGAATACTAAAAGGTTTTTTTCTTGCGTTGTTGGGAGATTTTGGAAGTCTGTGACGGCCATGTTGTTTTGGTGACATCTGTAAATTCTGTTGTATATTATCCATTTATTGGTGCCAAATCACAATGACAAGTTACACGATGGAAAAGAACGTCCAAATGATAACTTTATTATACAAAAGAGTATTCGTTAGTGAAAACGTTGGGCGCATTGCGCCCATTTTACGGTAAACGTGGTGGCACTTCACAGTCAGTTCTTTACGTTTGGGGGCCAAATTTGAGACGACCGGTTCGGTTCATCCAACATTCATACGTCAAAGAAACGCAAGATCGGTCGAAAACATCGCTGCAGTACGTGAAAGCATCCACCTGAACCAGAACCAGTCGAACGATTCCTCGCCGTGCACAAGAACTCGGCCTTTCGCAGACTTCAACTCAGAGAATTTTGCGTTTTGACTTGGTTTATTCGCATAGCCCTACGTCACCTCTGCGAGAGACAACGATGTTCGGAAATCGCTCGTGCAAAATTTCTATTCTGACACGGGATGTGTGGCAATTGAAATCGACCGATAGCACTCGCCGTTGACGGTGATGGTCTGACCAACGTCGTTCTCAAAGAAATGTGGACCGAAGATGCCGCTAGCCCCAAATCTAAACCAAACATTGCAATTTGGTGGGTCTCGCCAATTTTACTTACTGATGAATACATTCTTCCAAAAATGGTCGAAAAGCGCAAAAACGCACTTACATTAAACAATTTAATCACTTGCATATTTTGTTGACGGCTTTAACTATCCATGTTGGTAGATTTTATAAATGACAGCAAATTTGACCGATGTAGTTTCAACAACATTAAATTGCATTTGTCAAAGATTGGAAATCCATTTGATGTATTCGATATTTACTTTTATAGAAAACACTCCTAATATTAACAAACTTCAGGTTCAATTTAAAATTTTTACTTAACCAAACTTTAAATCTTACTCACAAGTTGAACTTTTTACTGTTTGAACTTTAGCTTTGTACAAACCTTGAATATAAAATGACTTTGCTAAAAATTATGCACAGTAACCAGGAGATCTTTTGTGCCCTTTTAATTTTTTCAATGCATAGTAGATACCTTTTCAGCAAAAAAAAAAAAACAACCTCTGAAGAAATCATAATCTCGTAAATGAACAAATAAATTGGTATTGATATCCAATAACCAAAGTGAATAAACATATAATAAGCTATTACGGCGAACAATTAAACAAAGCCAATTAATATAACATTGCATTATTTATTTGCAACCTGAACCTGTCACTGAGGATGTCAGCAATTTATTGCAATTGTTGATAAATGCGCAATCAAACTCAAATAAAATAAAAAAAAAACGGCAACGGCAACGGCATCTCAAATTTAACAAATGAACGAACTTGTTGCTTGTTTCCAAAGCACTTTCGGTAAACACAAATAAAACAATAAAAAGTGAAAACTCTTAATCCGATTCGATTGAATTATTTAAATGAAAGTCAGAAAGATAAGTTTGGACTACAATTAATATTGCAGAGCATAATGATCTCAAACACTCAAGATTTTATTTAATTTGTGAAATTACTCGTAGATTCACAACCTAATTTTTTTGGATTTAAATTTATTTGTATTCTTTCTTGATATCGCGTATTTATACGAGTAGACGCCTTCATGTCTTGTTTAAGCCTTAAATTAATTTTCATGTAAAATAAGACAGTACAATACTTATGTTTGTGTCGTATTTAGTAGTGATTAACTTCCCCGCCTGAAGCTGGCGACAATAGAATACCATAGCAAGCAAAATTAAATTTATGCAAGGACAAAAATTGTATTTCGTGTAGCGGTTTAAAAAATAATAAGTTATAACTTTTTTAAAACGTTTTTCAGAAAAAAAATTTGGTACACCAAATTAAAGTTTTTATTATTGTACAAATATATGTTACTTAAAATTCTAAAAAATATAATATTGATCCGTTTTTGAGATATTAAATTTCAAAAATTTAAAAACATATTTTTTTTTAACTTTTGATCTGCAATAATTTTCAAACTTAGAATTTTCTGTAGGTACAAAAAAATTGATTAAAATAAAGAAAAAGTCGGAAAAAATGATTCTATGGTAGGTATAGAGTCAGTAATGTCTTAATTCCATTATGTTTCTTATCAAGCGAAAAAAAGAAATTTTTATTAAAATTCTAAGCGCCCGTTTTCAAAAAAAAAAAAACGATTTTCGAAAACAGTTTTCTAACATTTTTGTACAAAAAGTATTTTATTGAATATTTCAATGCACAATAGTCTTCAAACTTATAAGGAACCTAAGCATAAACAAATTGATCAAAATCATATATACTGTTTTTGAGAAAATCGACCATTTTATGGAATTTTTTTTCAACTATTAGCTAGGTCTTACGAAATTGTTTGATTTGTATTTAATCTGTGGAACAGTATTTTATATAGCTCGGCAGCTATAGAAATGTTTATCAACAGTCTTCCTCAGTGAGCCAAATAGTGCTTGTCCTATGGATTTAATGGAATATGATGAAGGGCTTATGAGCTACCCTCTAGTTGAAGGTCGCTAGCTTCTAGCTTGCTATCTTCATATCGAGGGGTATACATTATAGAACTCGTCGAGGTTCGTCTCAAAGCCACCTCGTCGTGTTAAGATTCGAAATCAAGTCTTCGATCTTCAGTTCAGACAGTTCGTTAAAATCGTCGAGGAATAACTTTCCGAATAGTTGGGCTCTCATTCTGGCAAGAGCAGGACATTTACAAAAGAAATGAATGACTGTTTCCTTTTTTCTGCTGATCCCCACAACAACGACAATGAGTATTGTAAGGAATGCCCAGCTTCGCTGCATGTTCCCCTATTGGCCAGTGCCCAATGCATGTTGCAACTTTTCTGGCTATGGTTTGCCTGGTTTATTCGAGACTTAATTGGGCCACATATTTCTAGATATAATGCAGTTGTTTGAACTCCAACTGCGGTTTGATTTTGGGAGAAAAGTCTAGAAAATGTTGCCCTTCATAACACCAAGAGGAACGTTAACTCTTTCCACAACTGAGCTATGAAGGGCTGATCCTCACCTGGCTATCTCTACAGCCCATTTATTTGTGATTGGAAACCAAGATGAGAGTGACATTTAGGTTAATATTCAGGCTCGAAAAGTCATCCCGTAATTGCTGGACCAATTAAGAAGGTGAAAATGCCCAGTCAATGGTTTTAACAGCCATCTGGCTGTCTGAAAAAATGGCCATATTCCTGTTTTGATTTGATTCTAGTTTAAGTTTTCCGTGCATTCCACCTTGTTAGTACTTCAGGTTGAAAGATACTGACAAAATCAAGTAGTTGAAAAGACCTGGAAACATTTATTTAAATAGAAAGTCCCCGAACCGACACCACACTCCTTTCTAAATGGAACAATAGCTTTGAAATCCTTACTGATGCCCACAGTTAGGGGTGCAATAGTCAGTCAGGGATTAAGTTTGAAATATTTCTGTGTCCTTAAGGTGTGGCAAGCCAATAATCTAAAACTAAATGTTTAATTGATAAAAGGAAAAAAGAAAAAAACGCAAAAACCAAAAGCATCCGTTGGGCAGGATTGTAGTGCCCCAGTAATGCCAAAGCTAGCTGGTTTGCTTGGGAAGTTGCTGAAAGCTCCTTTTACGGCTTAGAAGGTAGCAAGAGTGCATTTTTTGAAGTGGACTGTTTTCTCAATCGCACGCACTATTTCATGTAGGGCGGTCTCCGTAGACTTATCGTGAAGATTTGCACGTTGAGAGTTTTTTGAAGAGGACATTCAACTAGGATGATCTATAGTTGCCAAGAATGCGTTCCATGGTTTTAGACAAGAAAAACGTTAAACTAATTGGTCAAAAATCCTTCGCGGATGCATGACGCCCCCTACTGACTTTAAGGATGAAAACTAGTCTTATATGTCTTCATGTCTGGGCTATATGATTTAGGGAGAGGCACCCTTTGAAAATCATTTCCAGCAAAGAAACTGCCACGACTTGCAGTTTTGCAGCAAGATTTGTATTATGCCGTCCTGGGCCTGGAGATATGGAGAAAAGGTATGGTCCTACGCCAGCCACTGACATGTCATGAAATCTAAGCGGTTTGATATTGCTGTTTTCGTATCCCGGAAAGCTCGCCTTCAACAGAATTCATCAGATTTTTTAAGAAAGATGGATTATAGTCTTCCTTCGAGAGAACTTTGCTAACCCTTGCGGAATCCTTGAAGTTTTCAATTGTTTGGCAGTATTTTTTCCAGCTTTTTGGTTCGGCTGTTGCGATAGAATGCTTGGAGAATCTATAAGACTCTCTTCGTAGGGTTCTTAAAACTTGTGATTTTAGCAGATATTGCAGAGTGTCTTAGTCATTTTTCTAAGGTTGGACAGGTCTTCATTCCACAATGTGGATAGTCTCCTACGGCTAAACCACGAGTACGAATGCATAACTTGCTATATAGCACATATGTATTGCAAGTAAAAACAAGAACCATATGGACAAGTTAATATGCTAATCTAGCTAAGCTGAATGCTGCTAAGATTTTGTAAAGATTTCACCAAACTTAACGGCAGCATACGTATATACCTACGTATCTTGGTGTCTAGTTAGTCAAGAACAAACGGGCCAAATTCATATAATAATATAAAATTAATTTATTGTACAATAAAGTTTTTATATCTGTGGTCAATACATGTGCACCTAGCGACTCCTAAACAGCACAATAAAAACGAGAATTTAATTACCTTGTTCCTCCTTTTGTTGTACCTGTACGTACCTTAATTCATCAATCGATAAACTCTAGTTTAGAATAAACTGAAATGATGCGCTTTCTGAGTCATGATTTGTATGAAGTAAAATTATAAATTAGAAAAATAATCCCACTCGTAATCAAGGAAATTTAATAGAAATTACTTTTTTGTGAAATCATTAAATACATTTGCGGTATATTCGTCCCACACAAAATTATGTCAAACAATATTTGGTCTGCTTGTTTATGGTGCTTAGTATTTATTCATCAACGAATTTAGTATTGATATTGTGTAGTAGAATATCATCTTGTAATATATGTATGCATTTTCCTTCTTCACGAAACTTGTTTATATTTCGAATATAAACTCATAAATGAGATACAAAAGACCTTGATATTAATTTCTAATTAAATTTAAGTAAAAGTATTTTAACATGTTTTTTTCCATACAGATATTGCATTTATAGAAATAACTAGCAAATGCGAAATATTCAAATATCGTCACACATATTAAACCCATGAAACCGTTAAATTATTAGCAAAGACGACTTTCAATTTTAATAGGATAATCCAGCTTCAAATTTATTTAAATAACAAATTGTAAAAAGTGGGCTAATTGTTCGTGCGGAATTTTGATGAGCTGATTAATGCAGAAAGCATTAATTTTTAAGTTGTATGTTATTTGAGATAGAAACGACTGTTTTGTCTATACATATTATTCACGTTATTATCAGTATATTTGATTATAATTGATGATAATAGTTAAAGGCTTTTATTTTAAAAAGTGACCTTGAGAAGGGTCCATAGGTTTGTATGATTGTAAAAACTTTAAATGGATTATTACCGTGAATCCGGGTGGTGACTGAGGCCAGTTCGGGTGACATTGACTCTTTTTCACAATATTGTTTAAATGTGAAGGAGATGTCTAATCATTTTCAAACTTCTATCTAAATAAGAATGTTTAAATGAAATATAAATTAATCAGACTGGATTTATTTAAATGAAATTAGAAAATAAAAATAATTAACAAACTATTTTTGTTAAAAAATTTTAAAAAAAGAACACAATAAAATGTTGCAAGGTTTCAACATGTTGCAAATATTATTGCAACATGCCAAATAAATGCATTGGTATATGCCAATCGAATTCTTTTTATTCTACCTTTGTAAAAATTTTGTAAACAATTTATTTAAATATTTCTTATTAAAAAATGGCAAATTATGGGGTGACCTTAGCACGCTATTTGGGTGTCTTTGGCTGGGTTAAAATGCTGGAAACGATAAGTGACTGGGAATGTCTATTGTCGACACTTGATCTTCGCCGTATCATCAAAAACAATACCGATAGTGACGAAACATAACTCTAGCAGACACATTTTCAATGATGTCCAGTTGTGTTGATAATCCAGCTGGTATAGCCATTTTTCGAGAGGTTTTAAATATCCAGAGCAAGCTATGCCACACTCCAAAACATCAATTTCTGCGTCATAGTTTATGGCACAGCTACTGGAACATTGCTGCCTCTATAAATTGTTTCAGGCTAAAATCATGTATAAATGGATGAAACGGGGCCCACCTGGAGCTCGATATAGTGCTGCGTATCATACATGGTTTGACAGCAAAGTTTTTTCTGATTGTTTTCAAACAACCTATGTACATATATCTTCCACACGCCCAAAAGCTAATAGGCTCAAAAGCGTCCATTCGTGGCAATATTGACAGCCATTTCTCCAACGATGTTATCGAAATAGATGAAGAAAGTGATATTAAGCACTCATCCACTAGACTAAGTCCTTTTTCGACCTTTAAAAATAATATGGCACACAATCTTAGCGGCGCGAGTGGCGGCGAACTGGCAAAATCCGATAAATAAAACAGTTTCAAAAGAAGTATTTCCGAGGCTTCTTAAAAAACAGGGAAAGGTTGTAGAAATGCTAGAAACGATAAGAAAATTTGAAATCCGGCTAAGATGACAAAAATCCTTCAAGAAAACTTGAAGATGAACTTTCATCAACATGATAACTCTTAGCGAATCTGTTTTAGACTACATGAATAGCCGCTATGAACCTATGTCCAGTAGAAATAATAAATAATAGTGTGGACGATTTTGGACAATTTAGACAGTTTTTATTTCACTACCTGGCAAAAATAAATTCGAGTGATGAAAAAAATTATTGACAGTTTAGAATTACGAATATAATGTCAAATTGGGTGCCTACATTTTGTTCATATTTCCAATTAAGCAAAAATACATATTACGTCGGATGCATTTTAAATTAATAGACCGATACATTAACCTTGTCATTCTTGTGAAAAGAAGTTGAATTGAACTTTATTTATCCAGAAAAGAAGGAAACTGCGACTAAATGTGATTTGGAAAATAAACTTCCTGTTCAAACTGTTGACCAACGAGAGAAACTGATCTTTAACGGAAATGAAAATAGTCATCTGAAATTGAAAAGTGACTTTAAATAAACACATTTTTCTGACATACAATTGCTCAATTGTTTTGTTTCAGCCTAAATCACACTTATAGAGTGTGTCGAATAGGTAAGTTAGTTGAAATCTTCTTAAAAATACAATTTAAAAATTATTCACATTTTAAAACGAAAAATTTGCCAAAGTCGCCCGGGTTCAATGATGATGATGACATTTACATTTATTTTTCCAAATTTAATAATTTTTAAACATTGATACTTGCTAAATGCATTTCACTTGTTACTGTAAAGCAAACAAAAAACAAAAATATATCAAAATTTCCCAAATCCAATTTAGATGAGCCAAGTTTTTTTTTTTTAAATAAGTTAGTAGATATAAAAAAAAATTATCATCAAATTATAGGTTTTTTGAAAGCCAAACCATTCTTTTATTTTATTTTTAAATCAAGTTTTTAATTGATAGTTTTCAAAAATATTAATTTTAAAACTCAAAACTAAAATATTAAAAAAAAAACAAAATAAATAGATTTTTTTTTAAGACTTAAGCTGCATTTAGACTTTCGGTGTTGTGCTCTGTGTACGTTGTTCGTTGTTGCTCGTACGCGGAACAACTAAATGTAAATGATTAAGGCGAACAACGAATGAAGAACGTACAAATTCAAAGGAGCGGTGTTCGTTGTTACCTGGACAATGTGTGCTTAAATGCGAAAACTGATTAAATAAACATTGTTTTGCAGTGCCGTGCAACTTGTAGGGACATTTTTGAAGTTCTTTTATTAGAGAATGGAGCATTAGAAGGTTTCATTATAAACTGGGATACTTATAGGTAAATAAATAAAATATTTTGTCGATGGGTTTTATCTTTGTAGTACGAATAAATAATAATCAGAGGAACATGCAAAAATGCACGATATTATTGGGCTAGTTTAGAAAATAAAACAAGATTTGTATGTTATGAATGTGTCCTTTTCAGCAACCAACCATTTTCTTTTTTCTCAACTATTAACAGTGCTGCTACTGCCAACAATGCGTTTGTTGTTAAGAACGAATTGAAAAACAAAACCGAATTAATGTAAATGCTTCTTCGCAGTACGTTGTAGAGAGAAGAACGAACAACGTACAGCGAATGAAGAACGAAAGTCTAAATGTTCTGCATTTTAATAGGAGATATCGATGCACATTGGTCTTGAAAGCCTATACATCATAATGAGGATAAATGATAAAAATCGAGAAGGGCAAAGTGTTCCACATTCTTATAGAACGTCTTAGGAAAGAATATCTTTATTTGACAGTACTAAGTTAGACTCAATAGTAAACTGTTATAATAGCTACAGTGCCGGATTAAGCCAGCGCGGGGCCTGTAGCAAATTCTATCAAGGGGCACTTAGACTGTTTTAGGTTAGGCACTTATAAAGTTTGTGGTATTAAATAAAACAAAACTGTTACAAACAAACTTTTCTTGATTTAATTTGGGAAAATTTATAAATAATGCTGTTGATATCGACTTCTCGGAGTAAATCATGTTCAATATTCATTAAAGTGAGGAGATTAAGACGTTGTTGGCTCATCGTGTTCCTCAATTCATTTTTAACACGTTTTAATGTTGAGAAAGATCGTTCACCACTGCAGTTGGTGATCATGAGAGACAAATAAATGCGCAAAGCAATTTCAACGTTCGGGAAACAAGATTGTAAAGAATTATTTATCAACAGCTTGTAAACCTGCATTTCCAGAGCCTCATGATTCCTGCTGTCAATAATACCAGCCACATCAGAATTGAGCATTGAAGCGAATTACACTAATTCGTTGCCCAGACTGTCCTCCAAATCATCTGCGTAAGGACTTACTATGGTTGCAGATTTTTAATTTCTTCTGGTGGAAGAGATTTTATATGAAGGTTTTTATAATACAAATTCTATATACTACTGAAATAAATCAGCCAAGTAGAAGAATTAGCACTATTAATGGACTTGTTGAATTATTGATTCAAAATAGCTTTTATGGCTTTTAGTCCACAAAAATTGGCGTTTCGTCCGGGTGATCGCACATGGACTCATCAGTTGGCTGTGAGGACCTTGTCAATACGCAATTTTTATTGAATACATTGATTTTTTGACAACAATCCAATGTGAACTATATCCAACCAAGATTAAAATTGTAATCATTAACGTTGAAATATTTTGCTATTTACAACAAATTCAACAAATCCATTAATAGTCTTCTACTAGGCTGATTTATTTCAGTAGTATATAGAATTTGTATTATAAAAACCTTCATATAGAATCAATACTCGGCCACGGCAAAATATTCCAACGTTAATGATTATAATTTTAAACTTGGTTGGATATAGTTCACATTGGATTTTTGTCAAAAAATCGATGTAAGATGAACTGAATTTAACAAAAATTGCGTATTGACAAGGTCCTCACAGTCAACTGATGAGTCCATGTGAGATCACCCGGACAAAACGCCAATTTTTGTGGACTAAAGGCCAAAAAAGCTATTTTGAATCAGGAAGAGATTTTAGCTCTCGGAATATTCCGAAAATGCCAGCAATTTTATGATAACTGTTCATATATTTACGTTTACCTAAAGCAGTGAGTACGTTATCAATGGTGACAATAAATACCTGAATTTCATACCGTTGTCCAATTTGCGTTTGGTGCGGTGCGAAATATGATTTTTGGTAAGATCAGCAGATAGAATAATAAAATTTTAGTTGATCATTTCGATGCAAATATTTTCTTCTTAGTAATTGTGACTAAATCTAATATGTAAATAATACTTTTTTATGGTCAGAAAAGTTTGGTGCGCGGGGCCCCCAAATGCGCGGGCCCGTAGCATTTGCTACTCTTGCTTCGTGGCTAATCCGGCACTGAATAGCTAGATGAGTTCGAGTATTAAGGCGGTATTATTTGAGGGTAGGAATGGCTATTTTATTTGAGCATTGTTGATAGAAAAAACGATAAAATAATAAAATACGAGTAATGAAGTTGAATATATAGTTTTTATTTTTCTTAAAGTGAAATTACTGCTGTTTATTAAACCCAATTTAATGGATCATTTCAGTTTTAGTTTTAGTTCGCCGTATAGTTGTTCATAAATTTATGAGATTTTTTCATACATCAAATTTTTCGTTCATTCAAAGAATTTATTTGTTTATTAATGTAAAATTTTCTGACTGATCTTTAATATCCAGTTTTCAACTTTGAAAAATAATTGTTGTCGTATAATTTGTGGCTTAAAAAATAGTGAACGGCAAAATGTTTAAACATCAATTTGCTCATGTGTTTACCTAAGTATTTATTTTGAAAACTTTGTCGTTTTCCATGTTTTTAGGGATTAAAAACAGAGAGTCAAATCTATGACAAGAATTTTTCAAAATTTCAAGCTGTTGAAGAGAAAAAAGGTGTATGTGCATTTTTTTCTAATAAAACGGATATTTGTTGGCGCTACAAATTGTATGGAATCTGGTTCTAGTGATTTACAGCTCTGCATCATACCTGTATGTGTTTTAGTTAAGTTGGCAGAAATATACAATTTTCAGCTGAGTCTGAAGAGATAGTCTGCGAAGATTCGTCGTAAATAGTAATTTATCAATCCAATCGTCAATTCAAGACTATTTATCAGTACAACAAGTTACAAAAACTTCAGTTGTATAGTTCTAATGACGCGACGGAGACGTGTCGGTAATCTAGACGATTCATGATCTTGTGTATTATGCGAAAGATTTGAATTGTATTCAGAATGTGAAAACAGATCTCAAAATTTATCCGAAATAATGACCCTAAGGTTATAACATAAATATTTGCTGATTTCTTTTTAAGTACGTTAAACTGTGATACTACCAACTGTTATATCTTAGACTGATTTATAGCGATATTTCCAACTGTTATATACAAAACTGTCACTTGCCTTTCTTGCTTTCTTTTAAACATATCACTGCCTTCTTATGTATTTTTTATCTATTTAAAAAAAAAAACATAATTCCTCTAGACACGCAATTAAAACTTATAGACATACATTGCAAAATTTGTGGTAATCGTAAAATTTGCGACTATAATTTGTAAATCTCTTATGTTTTTATTTTAAATCATTCTTAGTTTTAACTCAATATGAGGTAGAGGTCGCTTTACTGTAACTTTTAAATGGAATTTGTTGAAAATTTTATTGACTTATATAAAAGACAAGTCGATTTTTTTCTTACAGTCTTCAGTAAGGCATTTCAAAAACATTCATATCAAATTTTGCTTTTTAAATTAAGGAAGCTGCCAACTTAAAAAAAAAACTGAAAGTGTCTTCTATCTTATTTATTCAACAGGAATATCATAATCAGTACTTTTCAACCATTGTCAACCAAATTATTTTAAAGTTAATTCTGGAATACCACAGGGTAGTCATTACGGCCCTGTGGTTTTTATTTTATTTATTAATGATTAATTTTCTGTGTTGAATCATTCAAACTATCTAATTTATATGGACGATGTTACAATCTTTAAAACTATTTCAAAAACGCACGATTTCGAAGGGTTGCTATTTGACCTTAATTCGGTTTTTGACTGGTTCTTTCTTAACATCTAATTATAAATGTTAAACTATTTGTTCGAACCATTCTTAAACAGAAATAATTTTCTATCTTCAACCATTCTTAAATATGCTTGTCATTTTTGGTCACCACATTGCTATTACTTCTGTCATAAAGTCAATCTAAGAAAGGTGAAAAAAGATACTTGAGATTTCATTGGCTCGGCATTTATTTTAATATTCCTCAAAGAAACTCGAAGAATTCGCTCCAACGCATACCTAGTCTCAATCTATCGGAATAATTATGAACAAATTTCTCCTTTTATCATCATTTTGGAGCACACTTGTCTAAAGTTTTTTGAGACCTCACAGGTCACAATCTTATTTGGAAGATCGTGTTCAAAATACCATCACACTTTTACTTTTTCATTAAATAGAATACTCGTACTATTCTTTCAGCCATTAGTTTCATTATCAAATTAAGTGAGCTTAATTTAACACGATGCCGTTGTTGGTTGCTTTGGTTGTGGGGCATAGATCGTTCTTTTATATAGGACCCCATCAGAGACACAGTCAAATTATGCGCACATTCCAAGTAGAACAAAAGTGATTGCTTATCACTTATATACATGCCGAAAATTGCTTAAAAGTAATTTGGTTGTCACGCTTAATGACGATGAACAATAAAAGCTGACGAAGACGATGAATGTGGAGAATAAAAAGAAAAACACAGACAAATTTGTCATTGCCAACACTAAGAGGGTTCATTCTACCATTAAGGTCAAGTTTCCTACTTTTTTTTTTAAACTCGTTGTTACTTACCTACTTTGAAAATAAATAAATACTAGTTTATCTACCTTTTTAATGTTGACATGACAAACTGTCATTAGTTTAGCGAAACTTGACTTATCATCCGATTGCATTTGCATAGTTTAATTATTTTTTTTTTCTGATCACTGAGGTCTGGGTTACCTTAAAAATGTAGAGGTACATATTTATTGTTACTGCAATCAGAAGCAATAAACTCACTTCATCTAAATTTCACCTATCCTAATAATCAAATTAATTTAAACAGTAAAATGTATTTAAAATTACATAAATTACGTGCCAACGAGGCTTTTAGCAAAACACAAACAGGATACAGGAATTTGATTAAATTAATAAAAATTCATTTTCGTAAGCATTTAAGCGACAGGGACTGGTGAAATAGTCAATGGCATTCCTCCCCGAAAACAATTCAACCGTATAACTCACGCTACAAGAAATGCCCATCAGTTTACCTTTGAGTAAAATTTTGGACATTCTGTAAAGTATCGAGATGCCTTCTTTAGCCGCGCAACACGAATGTGGAATATTTTTCCCAGCTCCCTGCCAGAAAATCAAAATTTGAGGTTATTCTAAAAGAGAATATATGTACATATGTATGTAAAGATGTGGAATCGAGTTAATATACGATATTTGAGTTCGCAAGGTTTAGATCTACGTTTCTGTAATACGGCATGGTTTTACTTTTACTTATCATTGAAGGAAAGGAAGTTTAGTTCTTATACTCATTTTTTCATTGACAGAAAAAGAAATTGAAAATGGAAAGCTCATAATATAAAGTTTTTTTTCTTTTGAAAATCGTGTTTTTTTTTAAATCTTCAACATTCGTCCATTTTCATTTCACATAGCATTTAATATAATCAATCACAAAAAAAAAAAAAACAAAAACAAGAATAATTTTGAGGTTATTCACGAGGGAACAATTCAATCGTTGCAGGGTTAATGTTTTGTGGAACACGAATCTACATAGGTTGACAGTTCAATCAGATTGCAAATCGTTACAATCAAATTTCTAAAATTTCTCTTATTAAATTAAATATATTGTATTCACAAATATTCCAGGCATCATCAGCTGTTCAAAGACACATATCGACCATTCAGGCCATTTAATTCATGTTGTTTTGGACGGCTTTAAGTTTAATAGTCACAGAATAGTGGTGGTGTGCCCCAAGGCTCGGTTTTTCCTCCGGTACTCTTCCTCATCTTCATCATTGATCCCTTGTCTGTATGTAGTAATCCACTATATTGTTTTGCTGACGATTATACTCTCAGCTTTTCATATTCGTTTCGAAATCCTCATCCTTCTTCTTCGGAAGTGGCTCTGCCATGGCACCGTATGATAAGCTCTTCCGATCTTGACAGCATTGTAGAATGGCGTGTTAGAAACCACTAGGAATTTAATGCTTCATCGAGGAAACTAAAAAGCTTTCCGTCCTCGGTATGTGTATTACTGACCATTTTTTGTGGCAGGTTTCCTCAGAAGATTTAAGCAGTTTTTTTTCTCCTTACGTACTTTGTTTAATCGCTTCTTCTATAAACAGTGCTGGCTGCTGCATTCTTCCCTTGAAAAAATTTCGCGCTAATGCTCATCAGTTTACCCTTGAGCCTAATTTCGGGCGTACTGAAAAATGCAGAGGTTCTTTCTTTAGCCGTATTACTCGTATGTGGAGTACTTTACCCCATTGAATTTTCCCGCCTTATTGTGGTGTGCAAGCATTTAAAATCAATGTGTATCCTTACTGCTCGCGCTGTGGTATTTAAATAATTAATAGGGTATTCATAACCCCTTGAGTTTTCGCTAAATATATATGTATACAAAAAAATTTACTCTTACTTATTGAAATAATTTAAAATCAATAAAAAAAAAACCAACATTCAGAGATATTTATTTCATGTTTGTCAAAGTCAAAGTATTAGTTCAATTCCAAAAATAATTCGCCTATAAAGAATTATGTCCCTTCAAATATTCTGTACCAAAGTTTAAGTAAATCGACTCGTTTGGGCTCTAGTTCGATGTAAGTATTCAGGTACAATGGACGCAAGTCTATGGACACGGTCTGTTGATTCGCCTTTTTTACTTCTCCATCATCCCAATGTTAAAATTGATCAGAACTACGAAAATTTTGAGTTACTTTAGGCCCCAGTTATAGCTTTCATTGAAATGCATCATTGAAACAAAAATCATTAGAATGCAGGCTTTATTTTTATGACAAGCCAGTTATAGCCAGGATTGGTAAAAGATCCTTTCAGTGACTGATAACAACCAATTCTATGTATTTGAGGTTAGAGTTGATTATTGAAAGCAAAACTGACATTTGAGAACAGAAAGAGAATCGAACACATTCAATGGAACAATTGTGTTCCAAGTTCAACAAACGAAAATCAGCTGTTCATTTAAATTGATTTCTATCAGTGAAATGATAAAAATTATTTAAAAGAAATTTTAAATAGAATTTAGTATTGTTTACATAGATTAAAAAATTCTAGAACTCATTAGCTTCATTTTGGTACCAATTACAATTACCATTACAGTTTGTTTAATCGTCTTAAAAACGAAATGAAAATTTTCAATGATACATTTCAATTATAGCTAAAACTGGCCCCTTGACCTTAACTACTTGCAAAAGAATATTGTTGATATTTACGTAAATTAGAATTTTGTAAAAGTCGTCAGGAGCTTTTGCTGTCAAATTGTATCCAACAACCTGGAATGCTGTTATATGTACTTGTTTTTATGAACATTTTATACAACGTTTCTTTTTGAGATAAGATTCAGGTCGATGTGAAACAAAAAACAAGTATGATGCCAAGTCGATTTAAGGCCTTTTTCGAAAACGTCATTCGTGTTGAAAATGCAATTGCCATATGTTCTAATGCAAACTGCAAAAGTCAACTCTTCGAAAACCCAAAACGTAATCTTTATGCAAAAGTATTATTGTCTATAACGCAGATTGCTAAAATCATATGTTCGATAACATCATTTAGGGGCGCAATTCTGTCGAGTTCACGAAAAAAATATTGACAATCCAGAGAACGTGTTGGTAAACTTCAAATGGGTTTGCAGGAAAATTGACTGACGTTGATCAAACAAATTTTGTGTTAACAAGACGATTGCATATTCGCCGACAGCAATATCTGCGTCAAAAAATGATGATCATTTGACTATCAAATTAACGTTGAATAAATGTTTTAGAAAACAACCTAACATTGCTTTAATATGACGAAAACAACTTCATTGAAGTTCTTCATTCCATAATCGTAGTTTCTTGTTGTTTCGCAATGAGAAACTAGTAAGAGAAAACCAAAACGCCTTACGTGTAATACTATCTTTGTATATATAACCTACATATAGTATTATCATGGAGCGTGATTTTGTATTGCGAACGCTAGCCTGGTGGTGGCGCAGAAATTAGCGCACGCTTTTACAGTGGAGAGTAGGATAACATAAAAAACAAGTAGTAAAAAAGAGAATATTTTATTATTAAATTTAGCAAAGACGAATCTAGCAATTGCAATACCTAGCCCTAAGATGTCGCCACAATCTTTCGTCTTCTTGATAGTACTATAAGTTTTATATGCAAAGATACTATTATGCACTAAAATAATGTATGTTGTTCAAGAACAGTTTAAGTACAATTCTTACATTGAAAGAAAAAACGTAGATATTATTTAAAATCCCGTTACTACGCACATTAAAAATTATTAATAAATTACTCATAAAAAGAGAACAATTAAAAACAAAAAAAAACTAAGCCAGCCATTAGACCAAATAATATAGTTCAAGGATTACACAAATTGCTACACTTTGTAATGAGTAAACAAATAAAATAAAAAGTCTACACAAAGTGAATTACTTGTTTTAGTAAACTTTAATATACGTACAAGGTGTTCAACTTAACCACAATTATTTCAGTGATGTTTTTTGATTTAGATAATTACGTACGTAGGTACGAGTATTTCATAATTTTGTTACAAACTCAACTAGCTTACTTCAACCTCGACCGTTACGCTCAGCGTGATTCTATGGTGACTAATTTGGGTTAGAAGTTACCAAATTTTATGGTTGTATACGTTGAGTTATGTTTACGTTTATTCTGGTAATTTACTTGTTTTATAAGTTGACTTCATAAAGGTCACATCTTAACTGTGTGTATAGCTATATCCATAAAATAGATTTTTTTTTTAAATATTTAATTACCTACTTGAAAATTTCAATGTTTTAATGTGTACATGGTAGGTTAATGAAGGTACTCGCGAGTGACAAAATAATCATCCAAAAATCTAATATAAACGAGTGTAGTGAAATATATTTACATACACTGAAAAGTAGTTTTGACCTAAAAAAGAAACAAAAATTAGAACATAAGAATTAAACAATTTTATGTAATTATACCTGTAGCTTAAGAAACTGGTTGATAATCATCAAAGGTTTGTTGAAACTGCGATAAACAAAAAGTCACTACTTGTAACTTCAAAGCTCTTATTGAGGGTATTATACAAATATACTGAACATTGATGAAATTCTGGAAACTACAAGCTCTTCTGGCGGCCAATTTTGCAAAAGATTAAGCACCGCAACTTAAGTTGGAGTACGTTTCTTGGAAGATACTCGTACTTACAATCTTGAGTAGCAGCTTGTTGACTGGTGCTGAAGCAGCAATTTAAGAATTAGTAAAACTGTTCCTTCTGCGGCTTAATTTATTTAAAAATATTGACAGAATATTGTCCTTTATAATTCTCCGAGCCAACCATGAAGGGCTAATCATTCTTTGGCCAGTTCGTCTGTTCTTTCATTTTATAATACCACTATGAACCGGATGAAGAGCGATAATGAGGGTAATATTCAGGCTCGTAAGTGTGGTATTGCTGGATCGATTTCGAGGATGATAGACCAGAATAATTGACTTTAACAGCCGCTTAACTGTCTCTGATAACAGGAATATTCTGGTTCTGGTTTTGATTTTGTTTGAGTAACTTGCATGTTTCCCTGATAGCCAGGAATTCAGCTTGACTAGCAAAGTCGGGAAGCCGAAAGGATCTAGATATATTGTGAGTCTCAGGAAAGATTCCTAAACCAACACCACACATCATCCTTGAGCCATCAGTAAATAAAGTTGTGTCGAATTCTTTCCTCATGACGTCATCATACCAATGCTTTCTGGATCTTAAAATCCTTATTGATGCTCAATTTAGGGTTCTAGTAGTCAGTGAGAATCAAAAAAAATCTCTATTAGATATTGTTGTGGCGCACATAGGGGTTGGCAAACTAAAGAGTTCAATTCCTTTATTCTTATTGCGCTGCAAGGTACTGGATATTTTATGTGTAAATTAAGTGGCAAAATGTGCAAAGAAACGTTAGGATATCAGTGGCATAAGATCTTAGAACGTCTATGCCAACGCTAGCAGTCTTGAGCTTATCAATTTCTAGTTTAATCTAGGGTCAAGAATAACTCTTAAATATTTTGCACTGGAGGAGAGTGTTTGGCGGTTGAGTTGGGGTAGATTGAAAAGGTATATCTTAGTTTTGGTAGAAAATATCATCAGTTCAGTATTTTTAGATTAAGATAGCACCTAGTTGACAAGTTATATCCAAGGTACTAATTTTTCTTAAGGCCATTTCCGTGATTCCACTTAATGCAAGAGTAAACTGTCTTGACACTAATAATACCCAATCATCTGCATACGCAACCGCCTTCAATCCACAGCTTTTCAAATTAACGAGAATTTTATTCATGACCAAAACCATAGAAGAGGGACATAACTCCGCCCTGGGGTGTTCCTCTACTAAGTGGTATTTCTGTCGAATCTTCAAAGAACCCATCACTAAATTCCTTTTATCATATTGAAAGATTTTTCAAGAAAATTCTGGAAGAAACAAAAATTCCAAAATCGTTCTTAAAAGCATGGATTTATAAAAAGCTAATTTACAGCTCCCAAATAACTACAAAGGTACATCGATTCTACTTTTCCCTAGGAAAATATTCACCCGTCTTCTGTAGCATAGGTTGACCAAAGGGTTATAAGAAAATAAACTTTTTCATATTTACCAGGCTGGTTTTTGCTCAAGGCTTTCCACAGTTTATCATATACTCGTATTTGCACTTACAAATATAATCAAATTATTCTTAGTAAATGAAAAAAAAATGTATGTAAAGGGTGGGTCAAATACAAGTTTCTTTTTAAAAATACAATAAAATGAACAACATTAAATCTTTTCCATGTATTATGGCTTTATTAGTAAGAGCAAACATACCCATTAGTTATGGAACACAGCGTCGTTTAAGCAGATTGGACCTTGGAAATGAATAATCCGAGATTTTGTGTAGAATTTTCGTCAGGCCAGTGCGTGAAATGTTGAGATCTATGGTTGATTTTCGTGAATTGAGTCCGAACCATACCAGTCTCACAGTAGGGGCGGTGGGTGCTTCATTTCGGCCAAAACTTCTTTTCAAAAATCGCACTGTTTCGGCTATACAACACTCACTTTGGAAATAAGTTTTCAATATTTCCAAACTTTGTTCAAGCGTAAGGCGACTCATTTTGTTTCGCGGATGTATGATACTGGCTTTCTGTCAAGATTTCGAGCGGAAAATAGCTGTCAGTGTCAAAATAACCTATGGCTTCAAAAGAAACCACTTGATGGCCCACCCGTCATGTTCGGTTGTTCCTATTTTAAAGAAATTGTGAACTATATCAAATGCTTATGTTCAAATGCTTGATGTCCTACAGCTTTGATCTCCATCCACATGTTAAAGAAAAATGTGCTGTAGAAAAAAGCATAATAAATCTTGTGTGGAGTAAATTTTTGAAGTAAAACTTCTTTTCCGGCGTTGGGGGTGAAAAAATTTCTATGCAGCTGTCAGTGACATGTCAAACCGTCACGCCATCCGTCAAAGACAGCGACATGTTTTTAGCATGTGCAAAGTAAAACATGAAGTTGGATACGATTTAGAATTTACATATTTCAAATGGCTGCATTCAAAGATAAACATAAAACTATAGGTTCAGACGCGCAATGGCTATGCAACACGAATAATTATTGACAAGCATATTGCAATCCAAATAAATTTTACCAACACCTAACCCTCGCATACAAAGTACTGGCCAAAAAGTTGGGTATATCCACTACCATTTGTATTGTTGCTGTCATAGACGGCATGCCATATGACCATCAGGTTGCCTGAAAGTTTTGGAATTATACTTTTTAATAATATTTATTCGCTTAATCGCACACGCCACCGACATTTGTTTTGGTATTTATAAATTTAACGTCACCCGACTAATCAATCAAATACTTTAATAATTAATTTTACAAGAGTGCCGCTGTCAGTGTACTTGCTTTCCAAGTTGCCTGGATACTGAATTAATGCCAGGTGACTACTAAGTTGCTCGGGTTTGTACGGGTTAATAAGAAATGCTTGTGTACATTACAGGATTACAACATGCTTGCCAATACTTGCACGTGCAGCCCTAGGGTAATACAAACAAAGCGAGGCAACTTGCTTGTCAAGTGGCATGGGAGTTTTGTACTTTTCTTCTCGATTTCATTTAAGGCTAGGCGCGCACATTCAATTTTTTGAAGTAAAACTTCTTTTCCGGCGTTGGTGGTAAAAAATTCTCTATGCAGCTGTCAGTGAAATGTCAAAACGTCACGTTATCCGTCAAAGACAGCGACATGTTTTTAGAATACAAAATGTTTGTTCGTAGGTTATAATCTTACAGAAGCTTTGCTTGAGGAAAAAGAAGTTTTACTTCAACCGCGCGTACGTCAGTACACACAATCTTTTTTTTGTCTACAAATATGTATATGGATGAGCCTGTTATGTTCCAAAGGGTTTGACGCAACCATAAAATCATGCCTTTCGGATGCAAAATAGATGTTTAGTTATCCAAACATAAATGTTAAAAATTTCTATTTGAAACACATTTTTAAACCTCAACTCAAAATTAGATAAAATCAATTAAATAAAATATACATTTATTTTTTTATTTACATATTTCAACATAATTTTATTATTTTAATTCCTTCTTGCTCAAATTTTTTTAAATTTCATTTTTTTTATTTTAATAAAATTATCGAAATATGAAATAAGACAGAAGGCAATATTAGTCATGCTGTAATTCTTAATTAAACGCATATGTAAATTTATCGGGAAGCTGAATGAAGAATTTATAAGAACATTAATTAAAAATAATAATTTGTAATAAATATTTATTATTACAATTATCACATAAATAGATTTGTTAAAAATCGTTCTAAGTTAGTATCGTACTAAAATACTTACTTAAATTTCTTACTTATTCCACAAAAATTTTGCACCAATAACTCAATCCTCATCGAATCGAATCTAACCTCATTGATTTGCTAAATGTAATTGAACAAATACTCTTCTATCATTCCAAAGCTAAAGTTCTTTTACCTTACACCTCACATGCATGTAAGTAATCATCAAATC
Organism: Chrysotoxum bicinctum; assembly: GCA_911387755.1. NCBI lineage: Eukaryota > Metazoa > Arthropoda > Insecta > Diptera > Syrphidae > Chrysotoxum > Chrysotoxum bicinctum. The sequence goes on along the minus strand of OU426987.1, from coordinate 206,300,688 downwards.
AAGACACCTCATTTAAATGTAAATTAGTTATAATATAATATTTAAAAATATTTATAGTCATTTTTATGACTAATATGTAATATAACAATAAACATTACTTAAAAAATATCTTGCTTACATCGAAACTATAAAAACAAATATTTCTATAAAACAAAATGATCATTGGTATGATTGAATCAATTGCGAATGATAATTTTTAATTACTCTCTATCATAACCTCATAACATATTTCTTCATTATTAAAGCTAATAAAGATACGTCACCTCCAACTTATACCTACACCTATTTCAAAACAAGATCTCAGCACAGCACAGGTGTGCTATATGCGCATATTCATATGAATTTCAAATACAAAGGCCGATACCAGGTGTCTTTATTCTTGCACTACAGTAACATCTGTAATTACATCAAAATGGCGCTCCTATATCATCTATTTATAACTAAGAAGTAAAACAGTATACCTACAAGGTTATTTTTTTTTAAATAATAATCTATCATAATTATATACATTTTCTAATCGTATCATCGCATCGAAAAATGAATCACAAATTGAATTGAATTGAATTCCACATTCCAAAAACATTAAATCATTCATATAAGAGTTTGCCTTTACTCCGAATGTTGTTTTTTTTTTTCAAATCAAAATTAAGAATTCAATAAATTAAAAATATCATCAGAGTAAAAAGTATAGATAAATGCCTCCTGTGAGGATTGAACTCACGACCCCTGGTTTACAAGACCAGTGCTCTGCCACTGAGCTAAAGAGGCTCTTGTGTTCCAAACTTCTATAAAAAAAACTGACACCTTTGCACAGCGAGAGGTAAATTGTTATTATTTATTTATCAATTTGAAGTGATGCCAAGGCGATATAATGTATAAATGTTTTGATTAAGCAATTATAATAAACAACTATTAAAACATTTTTAAGATATCATTAAGGAATGTATAAAGCTTTTAGTTGCTTACAAATTGGAACATAATGTTAAAATTGAAGCAGTCAAATTTTATTTGCATTATAATTAACTAAGAACTTTGGATTTTTTGATTAAACAACAACAAATTATACCTTGAACTTAAATAATCAAAAATTAAGTAGCTATTACCCGCGGGATATGTATTTAATTATCTTCACGAATGAATCTATTTCCAACCTGTTTTTTATTTTTAATAGTTCGGTCCGGTTGATATTTAAATTTTTAACATTTGTTTATTATATGTAAGAATCTACACTTCACGTTTCTAAAATGAGTTTCTTTATATTTCTGCAAGACTTACCTTCTTTATAAATTTAAAACAAATGGAAAGTTAAAGTTCATATAGTATTTGATTTTCCCAAATTTATATGGTGGGATTCAATATTTCAAAACTTTTATTTTTTTTCCCTGAATTGGACTCTTGAAAAAAATGTTTTTTATTAATACCAAAAGTAACGATACTTGCCCTACAATTTTCTACATTCCTTACGAAGAATTTGATGTTTTCTAGAAAATAGATCCGTTGAATATACTTTTTAAAAAATCTATGTTCTTATACAGATGCCGCTTAAAGAATCATTCTTAAAATTTTTGACTTTCTAGGTAACCATTTTACTAATTCCAATCAATCTTATTTAATCTTACGAAAGTATGTTTCTTTGGTTAAAACAGATCAAAGGATTTTAATGAAATTTCAGATAGAAATAATACTTTAATATAAAATTAAACCTTAATAAATTGTTTTACCTAAATATCTTCAATTTATCCGTTCAGAGCGGAAAACTCCCCGATTTTGTACGATTCGGAGGATTTTTGCTTCCAGGCAGTGCCGGATTAGCCATGAAGCAAGAGTAGCAAATGCTACGGGCCCCGCGCATTTGGGGGCCCCGCGCACCAACCTTTTCTGACCATAAAAAAGTATTATTTACGTATTAGATTTAGTCACAATTACTAAGAAGAAAATATTTGCATCAAAATGATCAACTAAAATTTTATTTTTCTATCTGCTGGTCTTTACAAAAATCCTGTTTCGCACCGCACCAAACGCAAATTGGACAACGGTATGAAATTCAGGTATTTATTTTCACCATTGATAACGTACTCACTGCTTTAGATAAACGTATATGAACAGTTATCATAAAATTGCTGGCATTTTCGGAATATTCCGAGAGCTAAAATCTTTTCCTGATTCAAAATAGCTCTTTTGGCCTTTAGTCCACAAAAACTGGCGTTTCGTCCGGGTGATCGCACATGGACTCATTAGTTGAATTCAGTTCATCTTACATCGATTTTTGACAAAAATCCAATGTGAACTAAATCCAACCAAAATTAAAATTATAATCATTAACGTTGGAATATTTTACCCGTGGCCGAGCATTGATTCTATATGAAGGTTTTTATAATAAAAATTCTATATACTACTGAAATAAATCAGCCTAGTAGAAGACTTAGCACTATTAATGCATTTGTTGAATTTTTTGAAAATAGCAAAATATTTCAACGTTAATGATTACAATTTTAATCTTGGTTGGATATAGTTCACATTGGATTTTTGTCAAAAAATCGATGTAAGATGAACTGAATTCAATAAAAATTGCGTATTGACAAGGTCCTCATAGCCAAATGATGAGTCCATGTGCGATCACTCGGACGAAACGCCAATTTTTGTGGACTAAAAGCCATAAAAGCTATTTTGAATCAATAATACTTGGCTGATTTATTTCAGTAGTATATAGAATTTGTATTATAAAAACCTTCATATAAAATCTCTTCCACCAGAAGAAATTAAAATCTGAAACCATAGTAAGTGCTTACGCAGATGATTTGGAGGACAGTCTGGGCAACGAATTAGTGCAATTCGCTTCAATGCTCAATTCTGATGTGGCAGGAATCATGAGGCTCTGGAAATGCAGGTTTACAAGCTGTTGATAAATAATTCTTTACAATCTTGTTTCCCGAACGTTGAAATTGCTTTGCGCATTTATTTGTCTCTCATGATCACCAACTGCAGTGGTGAACGATCTTTCTCAACATTAAAACGTGTTAAAAATGAATTGAGGAACACGATGAGCCAACAACGTCTTAATCTCATCACTTTAATGAATATTGAACATGATTTACTCCGAGAAGTCGATATCAACAGCATTATTTATAAATTTTCCCAAATTAAATCAAGAAAAGTTTGTTTGTAACAGTTTTGTTTTATTTAATACCATAAACTTGATAAGTGCCTAACCTAAAACAGTCTACGGGCCCCTTGATAGAATTTGCTACAGGCCCCGCGCTGGCTTAATCCGGCACTGCTTCCAGGTATTCTTCCAAACAGCTGTTCGGAATTTTTCTCCGACATTATTTTGACGCACCCGGCGAACTGCGTTAAGGTGTGATCAAGTGCTTTATTTGTGAAATTTCTGACAGCTTAATGCAATTGTATTTCCGATTTCGTCCGACACAAATTCTTCGCGGAACAAATTGCGCCGCATTTGTATATTATTATTCTTTGCGATAGGATACTTCGAAAGCAATTTGAACTTCTCCGACAAAGTATGAGTTGCGGACAATTTTCCGCCCGGAACGTATACCTCGCTAGGGCCGATTATATCGAATAGTACATCGTTTAAATACCTCGGCCTTGGGTTCTTACGTTGGCACGGATCCGAGTGGTCTAATTTTCAATAACTCATCGCATGGCGTTTCTGGTTGATTTGCATGAACCTGCGACTTCAGGAGACCTAACAAGCAAAAGTCTACCGGGGTCAAATCACATGAACATGCCGTCCAATTCATATCACCTCTGCCAGTGTTAACTTTACTCTCGAATCGCTTATCCAGAATGTCAATCGTCCTTCTGGAAGCACATGTCATCTAGGTCCATATGATTCAATTTGGGCCATAAGAAGTTGGTTATCATGGTTCTGCAGAATTCACCATTGACGGTGACCGCCTCACCAACATCGTTTTCGAAAAAGTACTGTCCGGCCCAAAATCCACACCAAATTGCAACATTTTGAGGATAAATTGTCAACTGATGATCCCCGTGTGGGGTTTTGTCCTCCTATATACGGTAATAGTTTTTGTTAACAGAGCCATTCATCCAAAAATGGCCTCGTCGCTAAAGATGATTTTTCGATCAAAACGCTCCGAAGTCAAGTCAATAAAAAAACGGTGTTGTCTTCATGAACTTTTATCTCCTGGGTCAGTTGGATGGTTTTAGGAGGCCTAAGTGCCGATGCAAAATTCGCTAAGTTGAAGGCCGAGTTCTTGTGCATGCCGAGGAATCTCGGGCGATCTTGCATTTGACTAACGAATGTTGGCTGATTGATTACCGAACCGGATATCTCAAATTTGGTCACCAAACGTTTAAGAGCCGACTGTAAAATGGGCCCAACGTTTGCAACAAACGCCCATTTTGATAATAAAGTTTTATTATTTGGGCGTGCTGTTCAATCGTGTTACTTGCTTCAGTGATTTTGGCATCAGTAACTGAATAATATTCAATAAATTTGACAGATATCACCAAAACAACATGGTCGCCACAGGACGGGAAAATCTACACGCGCAAATTGAAAATCCTTAATATTGAATAAACCGATGAAACAAAACCCTTCAAAAGTAAGTATTGTATAGTTTTCGAAAAAATATTCTTTGGATACAAAAAATATTATGGCCTTAAAACAAGCCGCCCGTTGCTTGGCTTTTTTATAAAATCTCCAAGTTTTGTTTCGAATGTGAAACTCTTCGATCTCCTTGAGCTGCGTCCGCCATCTTCTTTTCTCATTGCTCGATACTTTTTTCTCTTATCTTCTATCTGTTTTTTTCGATTGAACGCATTCATCATCATACGAGTATCACGGGTTCTATTTCTGGATTGGTTGATAAACTATGGATTTTTCGGCTGCCATTTTGATTATATTGTGCTATTGTTACTACCGATAGTTTGCGTTTGTAGTAGGTGAATGCACAGCAGTGAGCTTCTACCACAGTTGCTCTCTGCAGATTCTGGCAACTCCAAGAATGTTATGATTTCGAGGTCAAATTTCTTTTTGCGGTTGTTTGGAATTTCTGCAAGATTTGCAATGCCTTATCGTTCAACAGTCGAGCTCTGAATTTTTCCGGAATTAGGAAATAGTGGATGTTTTGTTTCGAAATGGCGAGCCTCCCATCGGTTAGCATATACGGTTGATATATTTGGAGGTTCAACTGTCTAGAGCGCGCCATACTTATGCAAAGTCTATTACATAGCTGGAAGTCGCTGTCTGTTGTCGTTTCGTGAAAGTTGTGCCTTAGAACTAATTCGGTGGAGATGTCTTCCTTTTCAACTTTAGCATTAAGGTCCTCGAGCACAACTTGGACATCGAACTCCGGACTGTCTAAGTTCAGGAGGTATTTTAACTCCTGCTTGATAGGATATCCAGATTCATTGTTACGGGCGTGTGCACTTTTATTATTCTTGTGTTTTTGAATTTTGGGATCACAGTTAGGCAATCATTTATCAGCTGTGTTTCAGGAATATCTGGCTTAAACTTCATAAGAACAAACCCAAAGTTTTGAGTAGCTCCTAACGGCTTTGCGACTGTTTTTTTGTTTTGTTTTAAGTGATTTAAAGTATAAAATTCAGTAATTACGTGCATTAACGTAGTTCATCTCAAATTCATTATTCACTGATTTAAAGTTTAAAGTACATATAACAAATTGAGTCAGTATACCTTTCTTCTTATATTTAAATAGTGTCAACATGAAGTATTTCAGACAATATACAAACAAAATTGTGGGTAAAATATTAGACCTAATACAAGTTCATCGAGTGTGCGCTCAGACTCAAATAATGACATCTTTAGATCTTGAATCAGAATACAAAATAAACAAATTAGATGCCCTAACGACATTCTTTTGTAAGATTAAAAATTTGAATAAGAAACAATGAATCAACGATAAATTAGAATGTTAGTTTAATTCAATAGTAAAAATTGAATTTTAAACCCGATTTAAGATGAAAACGATTTAAATAACGATTAAAACAATAGCTACACATATACATACATATATTTTTCTTAATTATTTAAGTTGTTTTCTTAGTGGAAATATATGTATGAATCAATAGAAAATTATGGCATAGCCCTTTTGACAATTTATTGTGACCTACTCTACTCAATTTAACAGTTAATGTGCCTAATTCTGTTAACGGAGCATCACTAGTCTTTTGTCTATTTATTACAATACTAGATTATAATGTATTTTTGTTGTTAGATTCAGAAATGGAAACTTTAAAATTTTATTTTAATGTAAGAATAACAGAATTGTGATCTTATTACACATAAAGGTTTAGCCAAGAGAATTGAGAAAACAATTGTAGAAGACTCATGGTGTCATAAAGGTTTTAAAAAAAAACATACAGTACCCATGTTTGCTTTTAAGTGAATTAGTGAATAACGCCATTTTCAAGGTCAATTGACGGAATGTATAGATACCTATTACCTATACATATATGCAAGCAGAAAACGGAAAGAGTATGTCTTAAGAACATATTTAGCAGGTTAGTGTCTTAAAGTTTAAAATCTACTGCATTTCAAAGCATATTACAATCTAGTCTTTGATACTTCCCTCCTTAGGTTTTTTTTTTTTTTTTTTTTTTATAATCTACCCGCGCTCAAGGGATTATGATTACCCTTTAAATGTTTCAACACAGCGCGGACATCCCCCACACTATAGATTTTTTGTCGGTCAATAGTTTTTGTCGGGCTCTCAATTAGTACGAATATATACCTATGAAAGTGCCAACAGTACACGATTTGGTATCGGCCGATAAATGAGTTTGACGTACTTCTACCATAGATTGCTTTCAAATTAAAGTATCGGCAACAGCGTTGCCACTTGGAAAAATAAGAGCAGCAGATTATTAAAAAAAAATGCAGTAGATTGGATCTTTGTTTAAAAATAAAAACACAAAGAATTGAACAGTATTTAGAATATTTTTGAAAAACAGGTGTATACCTTAACTTAACCAAAAAACTTAAATTAATCATTTAAATTTATTTTATGAACTCACCATTTGTAAATTTAAATTTCTTAAAGTACTCTAAGGTGAGTTTGACGGTGTCCAACAACCGTTGCTGACATTTTTTTTTCTTTCAAAGAATAATATTTTCAAGACCGCAAGAGCATTGACAACAATGAGGTTTTTTATTGGAAAATTCAGATTTCAATGAAAAATTGATTTATTTGTCGTTAAATATGTGTAATATGAATTTGTATCATTTATTTAAAAAAAATCTTTATCCTTTCAGTAGAAAACAGCTTCATGATTTTGCCAAATTAATTTGAAACTACAACATTTTTTACTAGAGATAATTTCCTTGGTTATTTTTTACATAATTTTTACATTTGAAAAAGCTTAATTCAAATTTGCAAGCTGATAGCCGAAAATTGGGGAGGGTTAAATTTGCCGAAAAATTTTAGGAAAATATAGTTATTTAAAAAAAAATGGACAGTAGATTTAAATTTTTGGAAATTAATTAATTTTTGTGTAAAATACAGTAGATCTTCTGCAGTTGCAGGAAAGTGGCACCGCTGATGTCAATCAAAACTAAAACTTATATAAGGAAGTAAATACCATCCAGTCAATACTCAGCCTTTTTTCATATTGGTCTTTCTCTTTTTTGGATAAAAAATTATTAAATACCACGTACATACTGTTCTCTATAACATTTGATTTGGCAAAACAGATTTAATATAACAGTTTATGGCCGCATTCACCTGTCAAAAGTTCGTAAATCCCTGAACAAGGGCGTCCCCTTCGAAGTTGTTCGGGCGCTCAATTGCACGAACATTTTGTATTCTAGTCTTTCATGACACTACCAATTAATGTCACACAAGAAAAACACCGAAAACAAAACAATAATATATTCCACAAGTGAAGATAATGCAATAACCGCAAACAGAATAAATCTGACAGCTGACAATTGTGTTGATGAACACTCCCAGACTAGAAAAATGTTTTTTTAGTCGACACAACTTTGCGGATTTCTATCTATTTTAATATGGTTGATGCACGATGTTGATCAACAATTCCAAACGAACTCAATATTGTTGATTGGCAATGTTGATTTACACATATCAATATAATTTTAACGCTGCATAATCACGTTGCTTAATGGTCGCCGTATTCTCTTGAACCAATTGCGTTGTATTTTTTAAGTGAAAGAGTGCTCGTTAATGATTGGCAAATATTTTCATATTTAATAAGAACAAAATTGAACAAGGGCTCTTGGGCGCTCGGAAAGGCCCTGTCAAGAACTTAAGTTTGCATGCTAGAAATAAATAATTGAGTTGCAATTTTGCATGCTCGGAAAAATAAATACATAAAGACCTACAGTGGCTTTGAGAACAATCTTGGTTCCTGATCTTTTGAGAAGTCAATCATTTTCCATGGCAAACGTAACAAGCGCCAAACAATTTTTATTTTAAATAAACTCTGTGATTTTTGGGATTTTATTTATAGTATAGTACGGAATTTTTAAGCTTGTTTTTTTAACTTTCATGTTTAGTACTGTCGAATAGCTGGCGAAAAAATTAGGAAAATAAAAACAAATGGGGTTTTGTTCGGAAATTAAGGTCAAAGTAAAATTTTGTCTCTGTGTCTCATGTAGAAGAATTTTCGTTTGATCAGTCTTAAGATTGGAGTTTTCGCGATATTTTTCAACAGCTTTAGTAAAATTGGGAAACTTTTTTGTTACTATATCGTAAAGCCTCTTTTTGTAATCTGTAGCAACATTGAAGTAAATGTCAAATTTTGACATTTGTAATTTGTATTTCTTAATAATTACAAAGAAAAAGGAACAAAGCAAAGAACTAAAGTTACACAATTTCAGACATGAGTATCAGCCGACAGTACCTACGTCAAAGTTGTCAAAATACATCTTTTAACAGACCATGATAGAAAAAAATTGTTTAACTACAAAAAAAGAAAATTTAAATTGTAAAAAAGGAAGTTTGATCTAAAAAGATCCAAAAAAGGGTAGCTTTTTCTGTGAAGTTTGCTGCCGGTTAGAAAATGAATAATAGCCATTAGCCATATGCAAAGAAGACTGGAGAAGGATTGATTTTCTTGTCCAATGGAAAAACAAACGTGAAAAACGCACAATTACTCAATGAACATAGCCAAAAAGATACAAACAGATATCAAAGGCACGAACATATTAGAATAAGGTCGCACAAAATCAATTCGATAGAGAGAACTCCACCTTATCTTTTATCGGCAGTATTGCTACTACTAATGTTGTATTTGTTATTTAGCCGACAGTACGTCAAAGTTGTCAAAATATGTACATCTTCTATATGGTTTTCCGAAAAAAATGCCTATAGCTTGGATTGAGATTATTAATTATTTATTTATCCAAAAACATTAAAATTAAGAAAAAATATATAATATATCTTTTATGTATCTACATATGTACATATAAAACATTTGTTTTGCAAACGTTTGAATTTTGACTCGCCTTACTGCAAATTGACCCCACTGTGCGACAGACAGTATGACGAAATGAACATATTTCGACTTTTGCATTTTGCTAATGCTTAGCTTAGATTGATTAAAACCTATAAAGCAAGTAAAAACATGACTAATAATATTTAATAATTGACAATACAGAAGTAACGTTTTGCCAAGAAACTTACAAAAAGACCCAGACAATTAATTTCATGCATACTGCTCGCACTTTCAAAACAATAAAACGGACTCCCTTGAACCCTAAACCTTTAAGTCGACAATAGGTATATTTTAATTAAAAAAAAAAACAGCGCAAAATTTATTATAACGCTCAACAAAAGAAATATAAAAGTTTAAGACAAATAAAAATAATTCTACCTTCACCTATCCACTATCACCCTTCGTTTTGCATGAGTGAGTTTCCAACAACATGTTGCACTTGAATTTATTATTATTTTTTTTTTTTTCTTTAATTCGTTCATCATTTTTGATGGGAAATTCACTTCCCTTGGGAATTGCATATATATAAACTGAAACTGCAAACGTTTTCTAAACCACACCTTCTTCTTTTTCTTCTGGTTTTGGCTCCCACAGACATTATAATATGTATCTACATCTACATCATCCAGGAAACCGTTCGGTTCGTTCCACAGGTGCACATTGCACATTAAAACTATTACGCGACAGGCGGACAACTCTTATAACTGAAAAATTTCCCTGAGAAATTCCCGCACTTTGCCAATTAATTCGAAGCAAGGTGTTGTCATGCCGATGCTACTCATATCTTGGTGACAGTTAAAGAAATTCTATTACCTCTCCTTGGAGGAGCATTTCAATAAAAAGAAGAGTTTCAAGTTGTAGAGGAAGATTAAAGTAGAACACTTTGCCACCACATTAGGTGGGATGGACACCACAACGGAATTACAATTAATCAAGATTAACACGTTTAAAGTCGCACCGCAGACCTAGAAAATCTTGGGGACGCAAAACACACATAATATCTGGGAACATGTCCAATTGATGTTATTCGATTTGGATGCCAAATGAAGGCCATGAGATTCATAATACGGAATCCACGCTAATCGCTGGATCATCTGGTGGAACGATATACATACAATTCCATCTAAGGCTTCCGTGCCGCTGTCGTAGTCATTGCTGATGACGTTGAGGCATGTGCTTGATGAGGCATGAACCTGATTAACCAGCTATCAATGTTTCTCCAAATGCGCATCTTACTATTAAGTAGTAGTAGGTATCTGCGTGCTGAAACTTTTCTCCACTTGGCAGATCATTGGTTGCAGATTCGTAGTGCGTAATCAAGTAGGTATGTATCGTCACGTTCACGATCACTATTGCCACTTTGATGATTTTGGTTCCGATATGATACTCGCAGATTTCCAAGCTTTGGTAGACTATGTTTGACTTGTTTGATTTTTATAAGAAATTAATTTTTAAGAAAACTCTTTTGATTTAAAAAATGATCCCGTAGAACAATCTAAAGTAAGCAATTATAGGCACGAGTACGATAACTTGGCCGCCAAGATTTGATGACGGATTTTTGTAGAGGGGTCAAAAATAAGCACTTTTTACTATTGGAGGGGGGGGTCTATCTCCCCCCGTTTAGGAGGTAGGGGCACTTTTAGAAAAAATGGTTTAAACTAAAAAAAAAAATATTAAAAAACAACGGCAACACCTACAATAAAGTGCTATACTGCGTTTGAAAGCCAGAAGATTGTTTTATAATCCTGCATTTAAATTAAATTACTCATATCAATAGTTTTTGAGAAATTCGCATTTAAAGTCCAAATTTTGATAAAAAAAACGTGAAAAAAAAAGTTTAGACCGGTTGTTTTCAAAATTGTGAAATGAAATTGTAAATTAGCTTATATGTGTTTCATGTATCTATCAGTTCTTAATCGAACACAAAAAACCGCATGGTTCTATGTCTTCCGGTTTTTGAGAAAACCTCCGTTTAGGAGGTAGGGGCACTTTTAGCAAAAATGGTTTAAATTAAAAAAAAAATATATTAAAAAACAACGGCAACACTTACAATAAAGTGCTATACTGCGTTTGAAAGCCAGAAGATTGTTCTATAATCCTGCATTTAAATAAAATTACTCATGTCAATGGTTTTTGAGAAATTCGCATTTAAAGTCCAAATTTTGATAAAATAACGTGAAAAAAAAAGTTTAGACCAATTGTTTTCGAAATTGTGAAATGAAATTGCAAACTAGCTTACATGTGTTTCATGTATCTATCAGTTCTTAATCGAACACAAAAAACCGCATGGTTCTATGTCTTCCGGTTTTTGAGAAAACCTCCGTTTAGGAGGTAGGGGCACTTTTAGAAAAAATGGTTTAAATTAAAAAAAAAATATATTAAAAAACAACGGCAACACTTACAATAAAGTGCTATACTGCGTTTGAAAGCCAGAAGATTGTTCTATAATCCTGCATTTAAATAAAATTACTCATGTCAATGGTTTTTGAGAAATTCGCATTTAAAGTCCAAATTTTGATAAAATAACGTGAAAAAAAAAGTTTAGACCAATTGTTTTCGAAATTGTGAAATGAAATTGCAAACTAGCTTACATGTTTTTCATGTATCTATCAGTTCTTAATCGAACACAAAAAACCGCATGGTTCTATGTCTTCTGGTTTTTGAGAAAATCGAAAATAACTAAAACTACTTTTCTACAAAATGTTTGATATTTTTTGCTTCCTTACATAAATAAATCAGTGCTAGCTTCCAACATTACAATATATAAACAGTAAAGTATGTATGGGGGGGGCATGCTGCCCCCCTGCAACCCCCCTGCTTGGGCACACTATAGGATTTGGGGTAGGTGCGAGGTTGGGTGCATGCAAAGTTTCTTTTGCATTCACAGAATCTGTATTTAAAAAAATTCAAATTTATTCTATTTATCCAATGTCCACTAAATACATATAAAATACAATAAACGATCTTGAAAACCAAAACAAACTTCCGACCATGTTCACCAATACATGGCACTATTTTTCTATCGAAAATACTGCCTAGAAAGGAAATATAAGGACGATTGGGGTTCGCAAATAATAGAGTTTTTATCAGATGTAAAAAAAGTTTACCCTTGTTATACCGATGGTGATATATGTGAGGGTTTACAGTTAAAAGACATCGATCCTCCCACCCTTCAGAGCGAAAATTTAGAAAGTGTTTACCGCCAAAACATCCTCGGCTTCCCACCATAAAAGAGTAACTCAACGAACTCGACAGTTATAGTACGGACGATGGCTTTATTGACGAGACTTACACACCTTTTTAATACATTTTGACCATTTTTAACTAACTATGACTGACTAACTCCTGACTAACTGACAAAATAACTGACCCAGATGCAATTCTACCTCCTCATGGTGCATTCTGGGTAACGCTAAATGAATTGCGGTACTGAACTAACAAAGATTCATTATGTTTATTAACATTAATCCTTAAAATGGAATCACCGTCACCACCAAAAATCAAAAAAAGCAGTTTTGGTAATTTTCGATTTTCTCAAAAACTAGAAGACATAGAACCATGCGGTTTTTTGAGTTCGATTAAGAACTGATAGATACATGGATCACATATAAGTTAATTTACAATTTCGTTCCAAAATTTTGAAAACAACCGGTCTAAACTTTTTTTTTCACGTTATTTTATCAAAATTTGGACTTTAAATGCGAATTTCTCAAAAACCATTGACATGAGAGTAATTTAATTTAAATGCAGGATTATAGAACAACCTTCTGGCTTTCAAACGCAGTATAGCACTTTATTGTAAGTGTTGCCGTTGTTTTTTAATATATTTTGCTTTTCAATTTAAACCATTTTTTTCTAAAAGTGCCCCTACCTCTTAAACGGAGGTTCTCTCAAAAACCAGAAAACATAGAACCATGCGGTTTTTTGTGTTCGATTAAGAACTGATAGATACATGAAAAACATATCAGCTAATTTACAATTTCATTTCACAATTTTGAAAACAACCGGTCTAAACATTTTTTTTCACGTTTTTTTATCAAAATTTGGACTTTAAATGCGAATTTCTCAAAAACTATTGATATGAGTAATAAAATTTAAATGCAGGATTATAGAACAATCTTCTGGCTTTCAAACGCAGTATAGCACTTTATTGTAGGTGTTGCCGTTGTTTTTTAATATTTTTTTTTTCAATTTAAACCATTTTTTCTAAAAGTGCCGCTACCTCCTAAACGGGGGGGAGATAGACCCCCCCCTTCTATAGTAAAAAGTGCTTATTTTTGACCCCCCTACAAAAATCCGTTATCAAATCTTGGCGGCCAAGTTATCGTACTCTCCCCCAATTATACATCTGTGCACTTGCAATTCTTATAAATAAATGTATGATTATTTGTGACACTTGAGAGTTGACCCACAAGCTTCAGCGAAAAAGAACGCAATGAATTTTATTTTGACGTTTGAGTTATTTCTTTTTTTCTGGAGCGACTAGTTTAATCCATTTGTGTTTCAGATGTTTTTTTAATCCATACATACCAGAGCATTCCTTCGATGGAATTTGACAGATGGGACAGGAATCATATTTTTAGGTTTATAGAATATTTATTTTTAATGCTAATGGAAAACACTAAAATCGTGTTCCGGAATTCCTCAATGTTGGGATTTTGTAAAGTTTATTTTAATAACATCTTAGCGATCCTACGAACGAATTTGAAAGTGCATAGGTCTTCAGTTGAGAGAACAACTACAAATCGCTCAAATTACCAAATGAAAGCTATAATGTATTTCTGGAATTTTTAGAGATTTTAAAAGTTCTTTTTGAATCATTGAAAATTGAAGTTTTTGGTTTACACACAGTAATCTACCATAATTAAAAGTAAGTAAAAAGTCAAAAGATTTAGTAGTGTAAATAAACATTGCTAGATCACTTTTTTGTTATTGAGACCTTTACTCACTTCTCTACAAACCTTTCTTAATAAAGCAATAACTTCCGCATCTTTTAAGGACGAAGGAAAAACGTCAGAACTCAGACTCATATTGAATATAAAGTAAAGTATATCGCTAACGTAAAAAGCTATACGCTTGAGAAGATACTAATTTGCAATACTATCAGAATTTACTTGAGAATTTGTTGTCAAGAGACATAATTTTCTTGTATATTTCCATAGATGTGAATGGAACAAAGACGAAACTTCACGTGTATAGTACGCAGATCGGGAAAAATTTTGTCTTCCATACAATTTTTTTCCTGGGACAAATTTTGTCTTGGATTTTTTCCGGGCAGTAGGCAGTTCAGGCCCAAAATTCATACTTTTGTGCATTGCTGTATAAAATGGCTCCACTAAATTTTGCCAAGAAAAAGAATGATACAAGCGAAGCGTTGAAAGGATGAATGTGTTAAGCGACATTTTTAAACATTTGAGTTACAAACATTTAAAGTTTATTTACTATAACTTTTTTTTACCAAAGTGGTTGCATATAACGCCTTCATCTTTGGCTAAATATGAATCTATAGGCGATAGAAGAGTACAGATGAGTCAGAAATTTAAGTTTCCATATAAAACTTTCATCTGTAAGAAAAAAGCCAAATTTCATAAAATTTCACTTAATACCTTCATCCTTTCAGCGCTTCAAGCATTATTTTGCGGGACAAATTTTGGCAGCCACCGTATTCCGAAAGTGATTTTTGTCAAAACTGGTTTCATGTAAAAGGTGCTGATGCTTCTCTTGAAAACATCAAGAGGAGATTCCAAAAAGGTATGGACTACTTTTGTACGACAATAGACAACCCCTTCCACAGATACACTCCAAAACACATTAAATTATTTTTTATCTCTCCAAATTCAAACTTTTGCGCGATATTTGGAAAAGTTTTGTAGAGATTAAAATTGTAGAGATAAAATTTGTCTGTTCTCGATCTGCGGACTAGAATTCAGCATTAAAACTGATCTTTTTTCTCGATTGTAAAACAAAACGTCTGAATTTATGGATTCTTAATCGGATACTTGTCGATGCCTTTTGGAGACCCCCTTGAATATTTTTTTAAGTTACAAATATGAAAGAACACATCCCTGTTGTAATTGATAAACAAACTACAAACTATGTTTCCGACTTTTAACGACTTCAGATCAATTTTTATCCTCATAATTTAAACACTCTCTGTTTACGGTTATTTTCACATTTGTTACACACATATCACATTGATTTTATTATTGTTTGCGGATGGAAATTTTAGTGCCCTCTACATTTTCAATAAAATATTTTAATGTTGCATACATAGGTTTATATGCAAAAAATATGTTTATAAATAATTACCATTTATTTACAAGACAAAACTGTCTTTCCCGAAAAATTAATAGAAAATTGTAGTAAAATATTAGTGAGATGCGTTTCTTACTAACAAAAGCTGTCAGATTCCTTAATAATAGCAGCTGCACTAAGCCTCGATGTTAACTTAAAACTTCGGTTCGATCGGATTTGGGCTTAAAATATGACTATGAATATATGCATCAATATGAAAGGGCATGCTTTTTCTTCAAAATTCTATAGGTAGCTTAGCAAATTTCTACACCCCAACAATAACAAAGTACATATTAAATTTTAATCAGTTTTGTTCGTTATTGTTTCCGAGTAAAACATTTACATCTTGCATCATAAGATGGTAAAAATTTTTATCTCATTTTCCAAAAAATATATTTTGTAAACCTCTTTGAACATTTTCAATGCGATGTGAAAGAATTTGATAAGCGGATTCCTAATTAGATGAGGGTCAGTGAAATCTTTAGAATTCCTTTTAATTAAACCTACAATAGAATTTCCCTTTGCTACAATGTGGTAATTATGTAAATTGAATGTTAGTTTAGAATCAATTACAACAAGGGTTTTCTCTTAGGTAATATTCATCATCATCATCATCGGCTGGACAACCGGGTTCCGGTCCTGGCCTCTTTCAGCAAGTCTCTCCACCTATCCCGGTCTATCCCGACGCCATCCAGTTGCGCACCCCAAGGCTTCGGGTGTCCTGGTCTACGCCATCTCTCCAGCGCAAGCATGGTCTACCACGCTGTCGTCTACCATAGAATGTACCACAAAGAACTTTCCGAGCAGGTTCCTCTTCGCTCATGCGAGCTAGGTGCCCTGCCCACCGGAGGCTACCGAGCTTAATTTTTGTCACGATATCTGCTTCTAGGTAGATTGCGTACAATTCATGATTGTACCATCTCCGGAATCGTAATATTAGCCGTGTTTTATTTTCCCCCAGATCTGATCCAGATTGGATCTTCATTCAAAATTACATGTATAACAAAAACAACACAAGACTCAGTTTTGTTTGTATTTGTTGTTTTACATGTTATTTTGAAAACAAAATCCAATCCGGATCAAATCTGGGGGAAATAAAATACAGCTATTAATATAAAATAATATTATTTGGCTATATTTAAGTTTAAACAGTTACTTCAACACCAATTGAACAGTTATTTATGTAGTGTTTAATAAGCAGACAATCGTGCATGGATTTAATTTTATAAAAGAGCTTGAGACTGTCGGACAAAAAAAAAATTAAGCTAGATATTATGTCATTGATAAAGATAATAAATAGCAATGTTCCAAATTGGCTGCCTTGAGGTACTCCTGAAGAACAACAAAATAGCCGTAAACATCGATTATTACTCTTTGGCTTCTAACAATGAGCAAGCAAAACATCCAGTTCAACATTGCAGAGTGAAATCCAAACTTATTTAGTTTCTTTATAAGTAAAAATAACCATCTACATAACCAGTATATGAAGTGAAGTATGCTAGATTGGAAGCCGTCGAGCGCCCAGCTAAGACTCCATGCTGAAATTCAGAAATGTATTCCTTGACGTGAAATTCAAGTTTGGATTTAAAAGTTTTGGTTAAAGAAAGTTTGCAAATTACTCTGTAACTTTTAACACAATTTTTCGAACCAGATTTGAAAACTGGAATTAGAAAAGATATTTTGAATTCCTCAATAAAATTTGCATTTCGCAGCAAACTTTTGAAAGGTGGGTCATCGCCTGAAAGTGAAAGTCTTGTTTCAAAATATTGCAGGAATACCATCTACCCCTGGTTTTAAATATGGCTTTAAATTAAAAAGTCTGCTGTTTCAACTTCAGATAATCAGATAATTCCAACTGTATTGAAATAATATCAACCTGAGGTATTACGCAAGATTCAAGACTAGAGTTGGAACTAGAATCTAAATAAACAGACCGAAAAAAAATAGCAAATAATTCAAGAGTTTAATATCGCTGGACTCTAATTTAGTATGTGTCATAGTTTTAGGTACGCCTAATGATGACTTTTTAGTTGAAATGTACGACCAAAAACTTTTTAAATTATTTTTTAATTTATTTTCGATATCTAAAATATAATTTTTATGTAAGAATTTACTTAAAATGGAGAAAAATATTTCGTTCAGAAGTGTTTTTAGATTTCGCGAATTCGGTAGCCTTATTTTTTTAAATTTCCAAGTGAGAAAATCGATTACAACCGATCTGCATTAAGGGTACAAATATTTCAAATGCATTTTTAAAATTAATTCTACCTACATTTTTGCACAAGTGGCAGCCCTGTTCGTGAATAGATACAAGTAGGTATTCTGTGCAAATACGCAGTTTGAATTATAAAATATTATCTCCTTTTCTAATGTGAATGTTCTCTTCCTTTTGCGATCGAGGAAGCCATGTATGTAGATTCTCCCATGATCGTCAATATATGCATATACATATATACTGTGTGAATCAAAGTAAACCGAAAAGTGGGACAAATAACCACAGTTTTGCCATGCTGAAAATGAGATGTCATTTTTTTTATTTCCTAGATTCTTAGAACGACTTTAATAGTGAACACAAGAATCTTTGGTTTTTTTTCCAAAGATACCTAGTCTTGGACAAGTTGTGCAATAACATTAACATGTTAACATTTTTTTACGAGAAAATATTATAAAATAGGTCAATTGAAACCTATATGTGACAGCAACAGTTATTAAACTTCTTTTACCGTTTGGAATCGGATTATGAAATGTTAAATTTGTACTATGTAATTATTTAATGGATGCGGTTTATCGCTTATGCTAAATTCTTACTTATGCTATAGTAAAATGGTAGAGAAAAAAAAAACAATTAGTGATGAAATTAGCCTTCTTGACTGGCGATAAACCAGATATGCCCAATGCTAAATGCGACCTGAAACACTCTGAGAGTTCTTGATACACTAATTGAATGCGGTCATCTTGCAATTTTTCTTTTAATTCACAACGATCGATATTCTCAAACATGTCTTGCCCGATGGGTTCACAGCAGTGGTACCACTTTACTTCAATTGAAGTAAGTAGATCTACTTCTTTTTTTCAAAATATTTTAAAATCTACTTCCTACTTCGCACCATCAGCAAAATACTGAAATCTACTTCATTTTAAAAATCTCTGTTTCAATCTACTTCAATTTTACAAAAAAAAAGGCCAAATCTACTTTTTTTTTTCTATTTCACTCTAGGTAGTATGTTTTTTTTTTTTTTTTTTTATAATCTACCCGCGCTCAAGGGATTATGATTACCCTTTAAATGTTTCAACACAGCGCGGGCGTGAAGTTTCGGAAGAGAAAGAAGGATAGGAAAGATGTGTGGCACGATGTTCTGAGACTGAAGGTTGTTGTCTCAGATATTTTATCTCCAGGGATGGCGGCTGAACTAAAGGGGAGAATGCCGTGTCTTATTTCTGTGTCGCTTATAATTCACATTATTTTATTCGCGTTCATCCTGTTGGGCATACTAGTTTTAACTCAATTACATGTTGTTAGTGTTATGCCTGAACAAGAGAACGTTCCAATTCGGAATAAAAAGAAAGGTAGGCCTAAACACTCCTGGTACAAACAAATGCAAAAACACCAGCATTCAGTTCGCCTCAGAAATGGAACAATTACAAAACCGGGAGGCTTGCCGCCGATTTCTGAGGTCAACCCGGCGAACCCCACAGGCGGATCACTATTGTGAAGCAGATACGTGGGAGAGTTATGATCCCCTCGACATCGAGATCATAACAGCGCCGAAACAAAGGAAGAAGAAGATGCCTGAACAAGAGAATTACAAAAAAATGTATGTCAACACAATAAATGTACATAAATGAGTAATTTTAAAAGCATAGAAACACGAATCTTATGAAAATTTCGCTTGCGTGTGTTTCATTAATAAATTAATTCTTTATAGCTATACAAATTTCTTAATTCTTTATAGCTATACAAATTTCTTTAAAATTAAAAGAAATGTATTGAAAATTTTAAATATTTAATAATATACGTTTAAGGAAAAAATGTTTTGTTTTCAAAATCAAAGAAGGTCATTTATGAAAACTTTGATCGAAATCGGTAGAGTCAGAAATGAGAAAGTAGAAAATCAAAAAAAGGATCTATGACAGGTAAATTTTTTTTTACCAAAATGTGGATGTGGACTGCATTGTTGGTATGGTCTGAACATAATTTTTTTTAAACCATTAGAGCCGTCTTCGAAATAAATATGATATTTCATAATGACTGTCTATCTGGAAATGCAGACAGACAGAATTTCTATTTTTTCGTGTTGTAATGTCAATTGATGAAAATCTCGAGTTCTAATTTTTCAAAAAGCAAGCAAAAAGTCATTTTCAAATCTACTTCGATTTTTCTCAATTTACTTCACTTTTTTCTTCAAATCTACTTCGACTTTTTTTCCGGAAGTGGTAACGCTGGTTCACAGCCTTTTGAAGTTAGACTAACCTATTAGCAGCCTTTTCAAAAGGAGACAAAGAGAGCTGCTCACAAGGTCCTCCGCCAGTTGTTACTAACATCTTTCTGTAGTCAAGCAAAAACTTTGAAGATAAATTTTAATAATGCATTTCTGGAATAATTTTTCTTGACATACTTTATGCTACTTTTTTCCATAGCGGTGAGGTGATCCTAAAAAATTGAGATCAGTAGCAAACTTGTCACAGTATTCTGTTTGGTTTTTCTTTTGTTGAAGATCCATACGATCCCACAACCTTGACCATGTCAGGGTTTGCTTCCGTAATCTTTAAAAATTAATTGTTGTTCGATATTTTCTATTCTAATTTGTCTGTTAACTAATTAATAATTATTTCCTTGAATTACCTTTTTTTATTTTCACTTTAAAAAAAAAAAAACAAAAACTGCGATTTTATTCAAAGTCACCAAGAATAACAGTTTGACGCATTTTGACAGATAAAGGCGAATGTTTGCTAATTGCAATAAAGCGACATTTGAATTCGTCCAATTTTTGACATTTAAGGCGAGCAGCCACTAGACGATTCGCAAACGCTAATGCCAAATAGTCACATTCGCCAATAGTCACCTTATGGTGGCCAAGATCCGTGAGATAGCCTGTGTTATGTTTACCTTTAGGGCATCCGTTGACTGTAGTTTATTCGTATAATCCTGCGACTTCAGGAAACCCCACAAGAAAAAATCTAGCGGGGTAGAATCGCATGACCTTGATGGAGAGATGGCCTATCCTCAAATCGTTCATGCAGAATGTCCAGTCGTGGCGTACAATATGTGGCACACAGGGCCATCCTGCTGGAACCACATGTCGTCTATATGGTTCATTTTGGGCCATAAGAAATTGGTTATCATCGTTCGGTAGCCCTCGCCATTGACATTGATTATTTGATTGATTACCGAACCGGTCGTTTTAATTTGGACAACAAGCGTTGCAGAGTCGACAATGAAGGGCCACTACCGTAAAATGGGCGCAACGCGGGCTACATTTTCACTAACGAACACTCCTTTTGATAAAAAAAAGTTTTATCATTTGGAAATGCTGTTTAATCGTGTAACATGCCATGATGATTTGATGATGTCACCAAAACAACATGGCCCCTACAGTCCGCCAAAATCTACCCGCGCCAATTAAAAAACACTTTCGTTCCGTACGAGAGTGTCTATAATACATTTTACAAAAACAAAGGCTTTTAACCTTAAATAAGAAGTAAGTTTTGAAATATTGTTTAACTCTCTTAATTTGTTTGTTTCTTTTTCCAACTATAGTACGACTATTGTTAACATGATTATATCATCTCGTTGTGTGTGAACATTATGAAGGAACATTTCGTCTAATGCGAGTAAACTCTACAATCTTTTAATTTTTAATTTACTTACTTTGTTTAGTATAAACAAAATTAAATGACTCTTTTTTTAACTACCATCAGCAAATTTCCAAGTAATCTTGTTAAAATTAAAAAAAAATGTTGGTCATTGATCGGACTTTGTTTTCCTTCTTAACATATAATCTTATGAACAATGTAGCAGCTCAAGTCGTTCAAAGCTGAGGTCAATGAAGTGTATATGTATATTTTTACTTGCGACTTATAGGTACTATAAGGCAAGTTATGCATTCGTAAAAAAAATCGAACTCGAGATTTTGATCAAAGTTGACATTACGATGATAGCGAAGACTAAAAAAGTGGGTGTCGCAATTTTGTCTGTCTGTCTGTCTGTCCGTTAGATTGCAGCTAAACGGCTCGGCCGATTTTCTTCAAACTTGGTAGATATGGGTTTTAATTTTTTCCCCCCGGATGTTTTTTGATTTGATTTTTTAAGACCAAAAATAACGGTACCCCCCATACGAATTTTTTTCGAAATTTTATAAACATTTTTTTTTCTCAAAAACTGTTCGACAGATTTTAAAAATAAAAACACAAAAAAGTTTCATTTAATTAAAGCTAGGTATTTGTTGAAAAAAAATTTCTGAAAAATGGTTATTGAGGGTACCCCCCATGGAACCATTTTTTTTGTTTTTGATTTTTTCAAAAACGGTACAGCCGATTTTGATCATTTTTTTTGCTAAGGCTCCCCAAAAACCTGAATAGAATTGTGTACTCAAATTTTCAAAAAAAATTTTTCTGGATTTTTAAAAAAAACTTAAAAATTTGTTTTTTAAAACTCAATATTTCGAAAACCCCATGCTAGATTTTTTTCAAACTTGCTAAATAAAAGTTTTTCAATATAATCTACAAGATGTGATAAAAAAATTTTATTTTACCTAAAAATAAAGGTACCTACCATACAAATGCTAAAAAATTAAAAAAAATGCTTTTCAAAAATCGTACTTTTCTCGAAAACGGTTCCGAGAATTTTGATAAATTTTTTTTCTTTCAATTAATTTTTACGATCTTTAATTTAATAAAAAAAATTTTGAAATTAAGACATTACAGTTTGTACCTACCATAGAACCATTTTTTCGAATTTTGAATTTCTCATTATCCACATAACGGATCCTAATGAAATTTTTCAAAGAGAAGCTTCTAAAAAGTCTAAAACACATTGCATTTCAAAACTTTAAAATTAATATTTTTTGAATTTTTGAAAAAAAAATCTATTTTTTATTTTTTTTTTGAAAATTCGATATCTCAGGAACGGCTCAATATTTTTTTTTGTAAATTTTATTTTTATTCGAACAATAATTAAAACTTTAAATTGGCGTACCAAAATTTTTTCTTCAAAAGCTTTTAAAAAGTTTTTACATAAAAGCTTTTTTTAAGAAACGACTACGACTTATAATTTTTGTTCTTGCATAAATTCATATTTGGATAGCATTTTGTTTTTGTCTCTTGCTACTAAAAGAATTTAAAAAATAATTTGATCCTTATGAACAGTTTTCTCTAATAACATTCGATTTTAAAATTCCTAGTCTGTTACATAAGAGCAAGTTCGTGCGACCCAGTCGTGCATTTTATTTCTTTCATTATTTCAATTAAATTTAAAACCATCGGACTGTCTGGTCTGTAATTAAATGCTGATTTAATTCGCATTGAACGCATGAAATAGCAGCGTATGATAGATGGTTGCCATTTTAAAAAAGTTGGGAAACTTATTTATTGTTAAATGCAGAACTTTCTGAAGCAGGCATGTATGTAAAAGTGAGGCTTGTAAAGTGTTAATTGTATATTATACATGAACTTGTATGTGGTGTCATGGTTAGTTGATTTGATTAAGTGGAATAGGCTAATATCGCTTGTAAAAACTAAGGCAAAGGTTGTTGAGAAATATTTTAATACTGAAGATTAAACAAAACGGAACTTCATTTATTTTTTACAACACTTTTTGGCAAAAAAAAAACATTTCCTATCTGAGTTTGAAGCTTATCAAATGCTAACTGATTGCTCAAATATCGTTTTTGTAGCTTAAATATTGAAGGTTTTAATTTTAAAACAACAAAAAATTAGATTTTAAAAGTTTTTCTTTATCCTGAATTTTCTAGCAAATAAAACTAAACTACTGTACTTACTTCTATTTATGTATTCGGGTTGCGAGTTCCCAAAATGTAAAAAGTCTCTGCCTCAGAAATGACGAATTTTCATATTCTTCAACAGTACATACCCAAAAAAAAATCACACTGTTGTACACCTGTGGCCTGATAGGCCCGAGAAGAAATATGAAGAAAAGTAAGATTAACTTTATATTATAAGTAACAACTTATATTTAAAAAGAATCTTAGATTTAATAAAAACTGGGAATCAAAAATATATAACTTGTACTTTTAAATCAGTTTGAGCAATTTGGACAACACTAATGTGCTGTGTTGAAAGCGAATACATTTTCCGCATTTGTCAAAAAAGAATCGTTTCTTCCTCTGTTTTGTACGTTATTTGCCAGGAACTCAGAGAGACTCATTCTGTTTCCGCCTTTGTCTCATAGGAAAAAGTCATACATTTCCTCTGCGAATGCCCTTCTCTGGCCGAGTTGAGAGCACAATCATTCGGAAGGGCAATTTTTGACGACATTGACGAACTTTCGGAAATAAAGATCGATCACTATAGTGATAGTCTATAGATCTCTTTTTAAGCCAAGGATGAACTTTGGTTGCTGGTGTACCGGATTCCTTAGACCGGGGCTTTGACAGGGGTTCATTGGTTGCCACTTCAGCACAAGACAACAAAGTGCCTAGTTTCGGAAAATGTATAGATAGTTTCGGATTGGCGGGGATCCTGATATATTACCACAGCTATAAAATACATCAAACCTGATTCAATCCTATTCCGAATTCAATCCTTATTGGTTGATTCTGAGGGAATATGTCCATGTTTCCCAATACCAATTTCATTCACAGGTTCGTAGGAGTTAGTGTATCAAACTCGTGACAATACAGCGGTAATTGGGTCACAGGCTAGACCTGCCCGTGCTCGCAACTTTCCTCCAATCTTGCGATGAACAACACACCAATAACGACTTTTTAGTGCACCAAACTTTTTTTTTTTTCCTGCGATCCGGTAAGCTAACTTTCCATCGGGAATATCTATAGTTTCTAACCCCGAGTAAGTGAACAATAATGTTATGTCTTCTTGTGCGAACTTACCACAAAGTATTGAGTATTTTTATTTCCCTCTTGCAGATCGTTTTCTTCTTCAAAACGTTCTTCTTCAGAATCATTTTCATGTGTACTTACTTACATATACGTATGTATATGTACAAAAAATCAGCTGAAAAAAGTTCAATTGGTTGTACACTAGGGGCCTCAGGTGTGCATTCCCAAGTAACATTTTTCATCTCATAAGATGCTCCAAGAGTTCAACTAGATTAGTTAAGAGGAGCTAAAAGTAATCTTAAAGAATACTACGAGATTCTTTTAAAACTGTTAAAAGCCTTAAAAGGCCTAGTTATGAGAGGCTCTTCCTACTCATAGTAGCAACAGAAGTTTCCTTATGGGATGACAGATGCACGTTTATATTAAAATGGCACTTCTAAGGCTCTAATAGAGATCGGCAAAATCTTATTATGAGAAAGCGTCTCTTCCAATAAGAGGTGATAAAAAGAGAACAGAATATTTGTTAACTTAATTAAGAATGAAACAAAATACTTTTTAAGTTTGTGTGTATACATGATTTGCTGTGCCAACAAACTGTTAGGCTTGATATAGTATTTATTTTGTAAGTCTATCAACTATTATATTATAATGGCGATGCATGATATTTATTATTTTGCACATATGGGAACCGAAATGTAAATGCGGTTGAAATTGTATCTACTAATTCTGACATTTTACTTCGAAAAAACACAAATCCCCTTCAAAATAATGCATATTTAAATTATTTTATTTATAACTTTTATCGGAAATAGGGTTACCATATACATATTTCTTTCGTAAGCAAATAAAATCAAAATTAACTTTGAAATTTGTTTTGTTTTTATTTAGGTCATGAGTCATTTGCTTGTGAGAGTAAATACTAAACAGGAAAGGTCAAATTTAATATAAAATATTCCAAATTACACACTGAGAGTCTTATGCTGCATTTACAAGAGTAATAAAATCTCATATTCTCTGTAATTTTCTACTATTACTCTTGTCACAAAAAATTACTACTCGTGTAATGCAACATAAAGAATACATTTTTTTTTTGTTAATTTTGAATGAAAAGATAGTAAGTAGTAGCAATAAAATCCCAAGATGTTAATGTATTTAGTTTAAATTGCAAAAAAGTTACACAATATATTTTATACTTTCTATGTAATCACAACAATGCTAAATGTAAACTTGAAAATGCCACCTAATAAATTTTAAGTCAGTGCTATAGCCAAGTTATTTTATCGAGATCATAATTTTTTAAGTTATGGTAACCCTCAAATGTACAAACACTACTTTGCTTGTGTATAGGAATATGGCTGCTGCTGAAGCGACACTAACTCTTCTAGTAAGATCTTAATTCTTTCTATAGGATCTTAGACGCTTCCTTATGATTTATGTGTGCTTACGTGCGAGTGAGAGGAGAATGTTGACATCAGAAAACTGAAGTTTGTGAATAGTTGTGCTTGTTGCATTAAGGATCTTATTAGGATCTTACTGCAAAGCTTATATTCTTTGAACTCTAAATTGTTTCTTGATATAGGAGGATTTAAACTCAAATTCTTTTAGAATTTTCAAAGTGGTATACAAATAACCTTACTCTTAAATATGACTTGTTATTGGATTATTTG
Organism: Chrysotoxum bicinctum; assembly: GCA_911387755.1. Lineage (NCBI taxonomy): Eukaryota > Metazoa > Arthropoda > Insecta > Diptera > Syrphidae > Chrysotoxum > Chrysotoxum bicinctum. Next base: position 206,274,254 of record OU426987.1, on the reverse strand, counting down.
GACATATTTAGAGCTCAGTTTTCAGAAAGGGATTCTTATAAGACTATAAGTTTTTATAATCTAACTACAAGAAGAGAAAATAGTTTTGCTATAAGATTTAAGTTCTTTTAAGCTGGAAAAGTGTTTAACTCTTAAAATAAAAGTGTTATGACATCCAGTTGAGTTTCATAGCAAGATATTAATACTTTAGTATAGCAATGGGATATAAAAGAGTTGTATGAGAGTTTTTTTTTCAGATTTAAAGAGCTAAGCTCTGGAGAGTATGTTAGTTGGGTTGTAGGGTTAGTACGTTGCTTCTAGTCAAACAAAATCTCGGTCTAGCAACACTATCACAGAAAAAATATCATCAATTTTACAAAATGCCATCACGATCAGGTCTGTCATCGTATCCATTCTGGAAATCTTAAAATCGGAAAGAAATTCCGATGGATTGTCTTAAGACAAAAAATGTTTACTTACTCTTCTTTTTGTGTTTGAAAATGTATTTTGCTTTTTTAATTTTCATATTTTTCTTCTAAGTAGGTATCTACTTCTTTTCAAGATTCGTCCATTTCGTAAAAATCGAACAGAATTTCGATCCGATTAGTTACGACTTAGAATTTATAAAATTGTGATTCCTGGATCCATAGTTTATGACTTGTTGGTTAAATAAACACAGCTACTATTCATAGTCATTTTACAGCTGTTTTTAGTGGAACATCAGGAGCCTATTGCACCAGTTTACAATTTATAACCACAAAGTTGTTATTGTCATCTACAAATTCAAATCCTGTATACGATTTTTTGTTGCACCATGTTCAAATGAGTGTGTTAAAATATTTGTAGAAATGTTTACACACGATCTTTCACCTGTAGAATTTTTTCACAAACTGAAACAAATTTGTGATCGCTTTATTATGGTGCAACAGAAACCCACAAAAAAAAAGAACGATTTTCACAAATTTTAACTTGTAATTAACAATTACAACTTTTTTTTTGTGCAACGAAAAATTCTATTTGTCAACAAATTTGTGACTTGTAATTCACAAGTACAAATTTGTGTTTAACAAATAAATTACAAATGAAAAAATTTGGATTTTTTACAAATTTGTTAAAAAAATGCTTGTAATCACAATTTTGTAAGATGGTACAATAGGCCAACTTACAAATTGTAAATTACAAGTGCTTTTTTAACAAATTTGTAGAAATTGATTAATTCTGTTTCACGAGATAATTGTTTTACAAAATTGTAGTTGTAGATTACAAAGGGAAATTTGTAGAAATTTCATTATTTTCGTTTTACCAACACTATTTTTTTTTTGTAGATTACAAAAACAAATTTGCAAAATATAATTTTTTTTCGTAAGTTTGTGTTTCACCAAATCAAATAACTTTACAATTTTGTTCAGTTTATGAAAATTTCTTATAATATAAAGATGATGTGTAGATTTGATTACAATTTGTAATTTTCAATAAGAATCTCGTTTCTAGTTTAAGAATGTCGTTACGTCGCGACGTAGGCATAGTAGCACCGATAGTGATATACGTGTAAGTGACCATTTCGTGCTAAATAGATGCGATGACAAATTTATCGAACGAGTATCTATAAATTACGAAATTTCTGATACTTTTACATTTAACGAAAAGTTTCGCTTGAAACGTGTTTTGAGGCAAAGGAAATAATATGATAAATTGGACCATTGATTGAAAATGAGACTGAAAAAAACTTTTCATTGACACCGATGCAGCTATTTTATTTTGTTTATTCCTAGCTGCTGATGTTCTTTATCGGCCGACTTACAAATTTGTGAAAAAAATTGTAGTCTACAAGTCTGGAAATCAAACGTTGTAATTGTAAATTACAATTTCCCCTACTTTTTGTCTCTTTTCTTACAAATTTGTTGGAATTATGTTTGTAGTTTGTGAAACAGAAAATCAATTTACAAATTTGTAATTTCTGATTGTAATTGTAATTTGGTGAAATAGACGACAGGTTAAGGTTGTATTCTACTACAATTGTACTTCAAATAATGACAGGGGCCTATTGCACCGTCTTACAAAATTGTGATTACAAGCATTTTTTAACAAATTTGTATAAATCGAGTTTTTTTCATGTGTAATTTTTTTTAATCACAAATTTGTACTTGTAATTTGTAGTTGGTGCAATAAAAATAAACATACTATTTTATTTCTAAAGTGTAAATTTTTGTATGTTGCTTCTTGATATTGCACGTCAAAAAAATTAAGCAAAACGAAATTATTAAATAAAAAAGCCAAAAAAGAAGCTCAAACAAATATTCTACAACAATATTTAGATAGGCACCAAACAAAATATTAAACGCGAACGCCAGAAAAACTGGTCGCAACCAGAGAAGGAACTTCCAGATATGTGAAAGAATGCAGTCTTTTTAGTATTGCAGTCAATTGAATGGAAATTTTTTTTTTAAGTCTTGATTTAACCTCAGTACTGTGACTTTCAAAGTAAAGTCCCAGTCAACTTTGCAGTCTTATATGTATTTAAAAATCATCTGAAGCAGTCAAATGAATTCAAATCAAAAGAATGCATTCTTTTTGGACTGCTTACAGTCTTTGAAGTCTTTCAAAAGTCTCTTACATTCTTTGCATTCTTAAAGTCTTTTCAATGCATTCAATGTATTGAAGTTTTATTGATTGAATCCTTTTTACTGCTGAAGGCTTTTTAACTGCTTTCAAGTCAGTTGAAAGCAGCACACTTCAGCAATTATTTTAAATCTCCACTTAAAATCAAATTTTTGCCAGAACAGAAGTCATTATACGAGTTAAACGGTTTTCACACAGTTTTTCTTTATCACTATATATCTTTATTAAAGATAACCGACTTGAAAGAAGTTAAAAGGCGTTCAGCAGTAAAAAGAATTCAATAAATAAAAAGACTTCAAAACCGTAAAAGGACTTCAATACATTGAATGTATTTAAAAGACTTTAAGACTGCAAAGAATGTAAAAGACTTTTCAAAGACTTCAAAGACTGCAAGCAGTAAAAAAAGAATGCATTCTTTTTATTTAAAGTCTTTTGACTGCTTTGGATGATTGCATTATTTAAGACTTCAAAATAGAATGTGAATGGATTTCTGAAGTTAAAAGAATGAGATGATACATTCTATTGCATTCCCGAAGAATCAGTTGAATGAGTGGGACTTTTCGGAATGCAATACCATAATATTGCATTATTTTACAACTCTGGGGACTTCTACGGTAACTGGTTCGCCTGCACATAAACATCGTTGATAATAAGAAGAATTATATCAAGATGATATCAAAAAAGAAAGCATCTTGGACTGATTTAGACCATGACATAAAGCCACTGTTGGTTCTTATAATAGACCAATACTAAAATTGAAGGAACAGTGTCATCGGATGAAGTTGCTGCCAATTTTGGTGACTATATTCTGCTAGCCAGTTGGCTCCGAAATACCATGAAGATCAGCTTAAATGAAAATAAGGGGTTTTATAGTCATATGCTGGTCTAGAAATAGACAGATTTTTCCTTATTTATATCACTGTGGTGGACATTTCTTAAAAAAAATCCTTGTGCTGTTAAACCCTGAAGGTTGCCAGAAACAGGCAATCGTCTTTACTTGGTAGTTCTTCAATAGTATGTCATTTTAGGATAAATTCTTACCGTTTCAAATTTGACATTTCTTTCTGATAATAACCACTTAAGCACAACATTTCCTATTTTTAAAGTTAGACCACAGGTTTTGGCCTTAAGCTTAGGTTTAAATTTATTTTTGAATAGCCTAAACTCTGGACTTGTTTATAAACAAACATCTATGAATATGCCCCAATAACTTTAATTGTATCGCAAGCAAGGAAAATATTAATTTATTCAAAAACATTAAAGAACACAAAATATCGTTCAGAAACTTATTTCGTATAACATTTTTAACTACAATGAAGATATTCCGAAATAAAAAGGGCCACTTTATAAAACAAAAACTGTTTGGCTTGATAACTCAAAAATATTTTAACATTTCCATACAAACTATCGACAACAAAATAAAAATAATAATTTCGCTTCAGTAATAAATTTAAGCCCCGAAATTTCTCTCTCTTTTACCTAACATGCTTCAAGAGCAAAATAGGAAACAAGATCATTTCATTTATCGAATTACAAAAAGAGAAATGCCCTCAATGGAACATGAATAAAGCAAGTCACGGGTTGTATTATTCGTTTTAATTTAATTTTTATTCAAGATAGTGTTTATTTTTATGTATCTAAATTTTTACCAGCTAAAATGATTTTTGTAGCATTTTCAGAAGCTGTCTGCATAAATCAAGTTCTTCTTACAAGTTAAGGTTTTATTTTTCAATTCTTTAGCTCTTGGCTATCCGTTCTTAAATGAGAAGATCTTATAGAACAATATTAAACCTACAGAAAGAATATTCAAATAAGTTTATAATCACATCATTATTCTTCTTTTAGAATCAGGGCATGGAACAAATACAAAAGAGTGAAAGCCTTTTCGAGTCTCAACAAGCATATCATTGATAAAAATCATACTTTTCACTTTTAATTCTGCTCGAATAGAACCGCATATTTAAAACACTGACTTCTAACTTTTATGGTTCGTTTGTTTAAGAAATAATTAAATTATCTTCTAATTCATCAATTTCAATGTTGATAGGTATGATTTTAGCTAACGTTTTCATAAATAATATTAACGGATATGAATGTAATAGTTAAGGTACTACTGTTACGTCGCTTTTATAGTATCTTGCACCGAATGAAAACATGAAACCAAAGACGGTTTTCTTCTAATCTGATGTTGACATTTTCATAGCCTCAAATATTGAATTTGGGATCAAATTTTAAAAGAAGAATAACCTCAAACATTTTATTGTAAGTTTGTTTCTATGCCAACAATTTTTTTTCTTGGTTTACCTAAGGTATATTTTTAACTGTACAAAATTGTTAAGAGTAAATGGGAAAATATTTATTTAAAGATACATTATTATTTTCATAGCTACCAAGACAAATATTTTCCTGTAAAGGTATTGATAACAAAATTTATTATTTTTTTGAACGTAACTTCCCTGACTATAAGGTCAATAGCGTAAGCGTATCATTTAATTAAAATTAATGACCTAGTAGGTAACAATTTGTAGCCTTGCTCATTTGAAAAAAAAAAAACAGAACTAAATTTAAGAATTCAAAACCACGTTATAAGTTAATTTGTGTTTTTTTTTTAATGTGTGCGTACAAAAAATTATACTGGTAGATAACCGAAACCAGATCTGGCTTTAATAAAATAGATAAATCAGCTTAAAACCATCAGGTCATACCAAAGAATATATTTACATATTTTATTGATATTCTGGTTGTAATATGAAGATAAGAATGCCTTCGGTTATAGAAAATCTTAGCCTCTTATTCAGAATATAATTTACATATAAAAAAATACCGGTCTAATTTATAAATTATCATAAGCAAATAATAATACGAGTAATAAAGATACAACAGTTTAATTATAATTAATTGTAGTGTATTTTTGTAACGGATAGACCACAGAGCTCTATGGTAAACTTACTCCAAACTTAGTTGAATTTCAGACAAAGAAATCGTATTTTAAAAAATTGTTCTTAATAAGAATACAAAAATTATTTTAACTGTTAGCATAACAATTATGTGGAAGTCAAAATAATTGGATTTCGTTAAACCTTTCGTGACGAAGGGTTGTAAAAGAACGCAATCTTTAATACTCGTAACTTTAATTAAAAGATTGCGTTCATTGAATTCACTTTGAGACTGGCTTTTTGAAATTTGCAATCACCATTCATTTGACATTATTGCAATCACTTTTTTCCCCATTCATTACACACCAACCGATTGATTGCAATCTTCTGAGAATTCATGCATTCCTTGCATTCTTGCATTTATTTGCAGTCCAAAATTCCAAAATTCTTTTGCATTCATTTTGGAATCTTTCTTTGAACTGCCCCTTATTCGGCAATTTTATTTGTTAACGCAGCCAGAAGCTAGAAAACGCCTCGTCAAAAAAGATGATTTTTCGCCCAAATCGTGGTCCAATTCATGTTGCCCTTAGGCCCAAACTGCGAAGCTAAAACGAAGCGGATGGTCATGCGCCTTCAATTGCCTTCATTTGGACCTTGTAATCAAATAATTTGAGATTTTTGTGCAGAATTCTCCTCAGGCTAGTGCATGAAATGATGAGCTGTTGAGATCGATGGCGAGTTGATATTCGTGAATTGAGTCTTATTTTGGCCAACACTTCTTTTCAAAAAACGCACTGTTTGTGCTACACAGCACTCACTTTGGAAATAAGTTTTCAACGTTGTTCAAGGGTAAAGCGACCTGCGGAGGTATGATACTGACTTACTGTCAAGATTTCGGGCGGGAAACAGCTGTCAGTGTCAAAATAACCTATGGGCTATGATTTAAAAAGAAACCACTACGTAGTATCTGATAAGTTATGTATTCGTGAAAAAAATCGAACTTAAAATTTTGATCGCACTTGACATTACGAAAAACTGGGTCTCGCAACTTTGTCTGCCTGTCTGTTCGACTTTAAACCACCGTCGTTTCTTGAACTAGTCCATAGATTTAAAAAAAATCAAAAAAAAACCACCAAAATACAAAAGAGATATCTATTGGTTGAAAATTTTTCTTACAAAAATGAGTGGCGCAAAATTTTAAGCAGCCTATTATCTAGGTATTAGTATGATACTACTTAACAATTTGCTAATTTTATTGTAGTTTACTAACTCATTCTTAATTTTAAACATTTTCTAACTAGTATCGTACTAAAGCTAAAAGCTGCATAGACAATTTTTTACCCCCAACGCCGGAAAAGAAGTTTTACATAAAAAAAATTTAAAAACAGTTTATACAACAGGAACCCCAATCTTTGCCCTTCTAATGAGTGATTTTTTTGCTATTTTTTTTTTTGGCAACACTGGTTTTGACAGCTCATATACGTTTAGTGTTTTGTTTGTGTGTCACTCTTAAACATCTTCAGTTTGGTCTATAATTTAACCATGAATCGTCTTACAAACGAACAACGCTTACAAATAATTATTGAATTTTATTATCAAAATGCGTGCTCTGTTAAGAAAGTTCATCTCGCGCTTCTTCCATTTTATGGTCAGTTTAATCGACCTACTGAGGGGGCTATTCGGGCTATTGTGACTAAATTTCGCACCAAATTTACATTGTTGGACATTAAACCACAATCACGCTTACGTAGAGTGCTGAGGAAAATATCGCAGCTGTATCGGCCAGTGTTATTGATGACCGTGAATTATCGATTCGGCGTCGTTCCCAGCAATTCCCTCTGTTACTCCACTACGTGGAAAATTTTGCATGAGGATTTAGATGTGAAGCCTTTCAAAATACAGCTGATGCAAGAATTGAAGCCGAACGACCTACCACAAAGCCGAATTTTTGGTGAATGGGCTCTTGAAAAGTTGGCCGAAGATGCACTTTTTTATCGAAAAATTGTGTTCAGCGACGAAGCTCATTTCTTGTTGAATGGATACGTGAACAAGCAACACTGCCGTATTTGGAGTAAAGAGCAGCCAGAAGCATTTCAAGTGCTTCCAATGTATCCATAAAAAGTCACTGTTTGGTGCAGATAATGGGCAGGCGGAATCATCGGGCCGTATTTCTTCGAAGATGATGCGAATCGCAACGTTAATGTGAATGGTGAGCGCTACCGTGCGATGATAACAATTTTTTTTTGCGCAAAATGGAAGAGCTTGACTTGCATGACATGTGGTTTCAACAAGACGGTGCCACATGCCACACAGCACGCGTAACAATAGACCAATTGAGAGGCGAGTTCGGTGAACAGTTTATTTCACGTTTGGGACCGGTCAATTGGCCTCCTAGATCGTGCGATTTAACGCCTCTAGACTATTTTTTGTGGGGCTATGTTAAGGCTCATGTCTATAACGATACCGGCCAAAATATTAGAAAGAGTATGCCAAAATTGGACTAAGCGGATGGACCAGCCAGCATTTGCATGAAATAATCAACCGTGCTATCGATTCAAATAGAAATTTTATGCATTTTTCTGAATTTTATGTGTTTTTTTTTTAATTTCCCATAGCTCTTAAAAAATCACTCGTTACTTCATTGGTTAACATTTTAAAATGCAAACAGTTGCTTTGGTTTAAGTTTGTCGAAAGTTCTTAAATTTTTATAAGATACACCTTCAAGTCTTTAGCCCTGAATTTTCTGGCCTAAAATAGACTATGTACGTGTAGTGGGGTGAATGACTAACCTATTAGAATTTGTCACTTTTTTTTCAAATCGGTTTGAGCATCAACAACTCAATGCGATGAGACCCACAATTTTAATGTTTCTATTAAAGTAGGTAGTTGTACAATATACAACCTCTTCAATTAATTTTTTCTACGGAAAAATGCGGTAGGCAATGTTTGTTACTATAATAAAAACAACTTAGTGTAGGATTTAAAATTTATAATAATTTTTTTGATAAAATCCAATGATGATAATTCACTGTGCGCTCATCTATTCACAAGCACCACGCATTTCCACGCATCCCTCGAAACCAAGTTCTTCATTTGCATGATTTATTAATTATTGTACAGCCAGAAACGGTAGAGTTTCCGTAATTTACACGCCTTCCTCACTGAATGAAGGTAGTGGATGAGATATAAAATACCAAGACACCATCGCGTCGTCGGTTGGTGGCGTCGATACCATGTAAATAGAAGCACCAGCAGTGTAATCTAATCCGAGGTGTAGGAAGAGTTTAGGCGCAGCAGTTCAGTTCCCTATTGTATCAAGTTGGAGGTTTTTAACCTCATTGTTGTGAATTTCTTCGTCCAAAACCATTACCTTTTCAGAAATAATTATCTAGGCAACTCAGGTGGGGGATATGTGTGTGATACCTACGACCGACGACGCACGGCCAACATCGACTGACGTTTCTGGTGAATGAATTTACCTATTGTGGCGGACTCCCATGTACATCTCAACTCAACTTCACTGATGTACTACTATTTGTCAGTCTTTTCTTTCTGGGGACTATTCTGGAAACCTAAGACAAAAAGAACCAAACGCTCATATGTTCAGCTATTTATGGTCTGATGGCTTAGAACAATAATTTAGTTTTTTAATGCTCGTGTTGCAAAGTTGGTAGGTATTGTGTCTTGGTGTTGTCGTGCTCAGCGAGGGCTTTTGTGAGTCAACTGAGCAGACACAAAAACCGTGTAGCGCGCTACTTTGATGTTATTTGCATAAAACTCTTTCCAGGCAATTACAGAAATTAATTCGCTTTAATGCACATTTTTCTATCGTATGAATAAAGTTACATCAGGTTTCATGCCACCACTCCGCAGCGGCAGCACTGAGCTCTGTCAGTGTCAATTCAGTCGGTCGGTCTAGTTATTTTTCGTATTATTCAAGCTTTTGATGTTCATGTTCCAAGATGGTGGTGGAGAATTGCTGGGAAGTAGGAAATGGTTAATTATTTTAACTTGCCCTGAATACGAAGGGATTTTTCAGTTTGTCTCTACAATGTTTGTGACTTAGTGAATGTTAGTTAGGGAAGTTCAAGAAAACTATTACAGTCATGAAATTGTCTTATACAAAAATATGTGTGAAAATCTCCGCTAGAGACTTATAGGTACGTTAAAGTGTTGAGCTTATTTATTGTAAATTGTTGGCTTTCTTAAAAGAAGGAAGGTATAGGTATTAATAGTTGCATGTTTTACTCACGCATTTTGCATTAGACAGCTTACCAATGGGTAAGCTTTGACACAGTGGGGACCACTACGATGAAAAGCACAGCTACGCGATCACGGAATTCGTTTTTGAAGAAAGGCGCCCATGGTCTACAAATCAAAGTAAACTGCAACGATACAGTGCTCTCAACAAGACGATCTCTCGAAAAGACGGAAGCGGAAGAGATTTGTAGGTGGCCAAAACTATTTAATGATCAGTAATGATTTTCAGTACAAGACAGATTGCTGATAAAAGGGCGGTTGTAGGTAAGCACTTTATAGGACAACGGCAGCTCTCATATCTGACATTGGATCCGGCCTGTTGGCTAAATTGACCCTGTAACCAGATCACTGGGATTGTGGCGCGGGTTTAATTTCCCTAATCTCGAATAATTACTTCCTTAAATGGCAACAAGATTCGAAACTTTAAAATATAACAACATGAAAATATTATTCTGACTGAAACCTGAGATTTACAGTCCAGATACTACTCAAAAGCTTGAGTCTAAATTCAAGAACTATTCACATACATTTTGATATATTGTTCTACTAGCGTTTTTTTTTTAATTCGCACAGAATGACGTTTTAAACAAACAAACTAACACAAAAATGATTTCGAGGTTAGTCGCGAGCGAACAATTCATTCGTCGCAATGTGGATGGTATGTGGAATGTTTGTAGAGTTTGACAGTTCGTATTATTCAGTTTTTTAGTATAATCCAAGAAACAAGTTGCTCTATTTAATACTAGAACGACTGTTCTTTGAAACTGCGAAGGTAACATAATCGTCGAACAACAGGGAACAGAAGACGTATTCGGGCAGGTTTTACTTTCTACTTTCCAGCAGGGCACTTCAAATACGAAGTTGATATTTTGATGCGACCATCAGATTCACATGCTGCATCTGTAAATAGGCGATTCTAATCCTTCGAGAAATATCGAGTTATATCCATGCTAAATTCAACATACATATATGAAAAATACTATTCAATACATTGTGTAAGCGCTTTAAGGCATTCATAAACTTATGAATCACATCCAGCGTAATTGTGCAACTCAATATTTGTCAGAAATACGCCTACTGCGAAAATATGCTGAGTTTTCTCAATGGTAGATCCGATCCTGGACTTCGTCCTCTAAAGAATGGTATTTGTTATTGCAGTTCTTGAGGTCTCTTTGCTTCGATAACTCGGTAATCAATTCGTTCTTTCATTCCCTGAGAAATGTTTCGATCTCCCAAAGAGCCTGAACAGTGAACCTACGAGTAAGATATACAGACTACTTTAAAGAAGCTTGCTTTCAGAAACTCGAATGGTATACCATCAAATTTAGCTGCGTTTATAATTTTAAGGAGTTGTTAGGGTGTTGATGTCAATTCCTCTGGAAGACCTAAATAAGCATTTTCATATTCTTTACCGTTCATATCAAACACAAGGGCGTTGGCTGGTGCTAATTTTCATGCCTTTATTGTCATTCGTGCTTATAAAGAGTTCCCTTGAACTTCCACTTTTTGCAAAGTTTTTCGATCTTTTCATCAAGCTATCCAATCTGACCCTCCTATCACGTCTCATACGGCCCTGCACTGACTCATAAATTGCTCTGTACTCATCGACATACTAGTAATTAAGTCAATGTCTGTATTCATTTTCATAAACTAACTTCCGTTCAGCATCAGTTTCATTGTTTTTATTCGTCTTCGGTGTGTACTTTAGCCCCGTGTTTCTTGGAATATTCAGAAACTTCCATCTATTTATCTATTCAATATACATATTTTGAAAATCCTTTACGCCCAAAAATGAACTGAATGTTTTTGATTCATTATTTCCATTCAATCTCAGCACGCGGTTACAAGGTATTTACACAATAAAGTTCGCCAACACATAATTTCCATCTGTCACACATGCATGTCAATCAAAATTAAATTCAAAAAATATAATATATACATATATGTACCTTACATAATAGTATGTATGTTGTTTTGTAATACAAATGCATCTATACTTTTGCAAAACCGTTTCCGCCTTTCTGTCATTTTAACTGTCACTTCACTCACTCCCCCTGGCGTCAAATCTAATGCTAATCAAAGAAAACATGTTAAACAAGAATATTTTTCATGTAATGTAAATTGCAATTTACTATAAAATATAAATCCTTTTCTCTTTTCACTTCCTAACCGAAGGTTGAGAACACCATATTATAGACGATGAAGCAAAGGGTCGACTGCACCAGACTCAGGCATATCATTACAAGACACGGGGTTCCTTTTTGTAATTTACATAAAAATGTACTCCTAAAGGTTTTCATTCTTCACCTTAAATGCAACCATCATCAATGAAATATACAGTGAGTGCATTCAACCCCCATTTTTTTAATCATTTGCATTTGATGTTGAGGAAGAATACTACACAAAAAAAATAATAATCCTGCTTAGTTGGATATAAAATGTAAATCCCTTAAGTTGGACCTCAATTTGTCAGATCGATCGGACGCGCTATTCATAGGAAAAATGTATTAAATTACTCAACCAAACAATGGTTTTCAGGTTTATTTTTTTTACATGTATAATTTGAGAATTTTACCCAGAAAATTTGACCGGATTAGGTTTTGAAATTCTCTATTTTCAAACCAAATATAAATTACAAAGGAATATTTTTCCATATCCACTCCGGTTTTTAAGATAAAACAAATGAATTTGTATGTATATTTATGTAGGGAATTAAAGAAAGGTTGAAACATGGGAAAACCTTTAGATAGGTATATAATTCTGAATTTATGATATTAACATGTTTCCAAGAAAATCTTTCTAGAAATCGTGTAGACAGAGGTTTTTCAGTGATTTCACTCTTCTTCCTTTTTTATGTTCTTGCTATGTATGATCTTAGGGGTCGAAACTCAACACTGCTTATCGGTCGGTATACAGAGTTCACGAGTATCCCTCTATTCAGACGGCGACTTTCAGATGTCAGTTTGTGGGGAGAGAAAAATGAGGAGAAAGGATTAATTAACTAACTCTACTTGTTAAAAGAGGTCTAATTTGATTTCCGAAAAGAGATCAAAAACGGATTGAGATCAGAGGTTTTTAATTTGTTTCAACTTTCCAAATTCTCCTTGGAATAGGCGGAGATATTTATCAAGATCATATCATTAGATTTCTTCCCACTTTTGAAAAATAGAAACGATCAGTGTAATCTTCTACATGAGAGTAAATTTTGAACTAGCCCATGTTTAATTGCAAAGAATTGATGTTAATAATTGCAAGTTGCTTAACGTAATTTGTCTTCGTTTTTATTGTTGCAATGAACTTTTGGTTCAATTTGCGAATATTTTGTTCAATCTTGAGTCAATTCAATTTTAAAATTTTTAATTTTTAATTATGACATGTCATTGATACCGTTTGATACTCGTAGATTGAACGTTTCGCAACTCATAGCATTTAAGTTTGGTAACTCGGAAGAACCTGGTGAAACTCTCCGATTTGGAATGCCAAACGAAAAAGTTGCAACACTAAAATTCTGAGTCCGTGACGGTACCTTTAAGAGCGTTAACGCTAATTTTCTTCCTTCAGTGAGGAATCGCATTTTTTGCTCAACGGCTTTTTCAAAAACCAGAATAATGTGCTATTGATCAGATTATAATCCTCATGTGCTTCAAGAAACACAACTTCATCCGCAAAAAATACTGTATTGTATGGTTTTCATGGCAGTGATGTCGTTTGGCGATTTTTTCCGTTGATGAAAATGACCGTCACGTTACAATTAATGATGATCACTACAGAGATATGTTGCAAAGTTTTCTTCTTTTGACAATTGCAGGAATTTGGCATTAATGTTTAATCGTTTTAACAAGACGGTTCCACAGGTCACAAGCAGGTGTAACAATCAACTTAAGGAAATAAGTATTTTCTCGTCTTTAATTTTTTTTTTTAATAAAGCCACAATATACATATTTCAATAAGGAGCTGATTTTTGAGACTTTGAATTCATCGCTTCTATTGCCTTGGTCCTCCTTATGGTGAATAATAAATTTAAATTGTATGACAGATCAGCACAAGTCAGCACAAGTTTTTATCAGAATTGCTGCAGAAGTTACTCCTCCGGTAAAATATTTCATTAAATCGCCAATAAAATGAGACTTATGTACAACCAGTACTCCAGCAATTGTTTCTCGCTGTTTCTTAAAGAAAAATTAGATTTTTCTAAGAATTTTGTGTCGCTTTATTCGAACACAGATCTAACTAGCTATTTGAATTGATATTCATTCACTTATATTCAAAAATAAAATAATTAATTTTTGCAGAACCATAGTCTAGTGACTTCTGAGAAGCGCTTTTTATGGCCAGAGATACTGGTTGCCTCCTCGCAAGAGAAAGTACCCTTGAAAATGTTTATTCTCGCACCTATTTGTGTGCTGAATACATTTTAGAGTGTCAGATGAAACCGATTCTCTAGTAGAACGGAAGAAGTCGTGGTCCTCTTATCCACATAGTAATGCTTAGCGGTGGTCTTTAATTAACTTATCACAATGTATTGTTAAAGCGGTCCACCATATCTTAATAACGGTCTGATTAGGAACGGGTATAGTAAACGAGTAATGCGGCGTTGGATACTCAAATACTATCTTCCACTTCTGCAGTATTTTAAGGTTCAACTTGAATAATTGGAAATGAGGAAATGGTGATAGATTTGTCAAATGGCTAAAATGAGATTATTGACTTTGCAATCAAGTTCCTTTTTATACTCGTAAAAACCACGACTTAAAACATCAGAAAATCAAATGTTTTCCTATATTTGTACGGCATCTAGGTTAGGTTAGTGGGCTGACAGTTCATTTTGTTACCGTCACACTTAGATCAATGTATGTAGATCCGTTGTGATAGGGTTGTTGATCCCTTGTATTGAAACCTATGATAATCCTATGTCGATCAAGCCCGATAAGGGTATAGATGGGTTACAGCAAGCTTTAGCCTGAAATGTCAGAGGGTATTTCTAAAGTATTGAAATTTCTTTCGTCACATAATGGCCTGGCTAGGGAGAGGTATACGCCTTCTCGGGGGGTAATCCTTTCCTTTACCTTCACTTGAGCAATCATTCCCCCCACCAGGCCCGTAGGAGCATGTGGCTCCTTGCACCGCCTGGTAGATGAGTTTGAAAAGTCAGTGTTTGCGTTTGGTGTATATGTTCGTTTGTTTGGTCGTTAGTTAAGTCGAAGAGGCTGCTTACATACTAAGGAGGATTTTACCAATCTTAGGTAGATGTGGCCCCATCGACCCACTGATGCTTGTGCTCAACGTAGGATTGGCAACCGCAGGTGCATAGGCGAGGTGCCCATTCTCCGTTGGTGCTGCTCTCACAAGGAACACGTGCGTCGATGTCGTTTTCGTTCGTACTACACTGTCGTAGTGTAGTTGAAGACGGTTTTCATAGATCACGAATTCTCAAGCTATTTGGTATCATTAACAAATTTTAACATGATTTTGCTTGGAATGTCAGAGAGCTCCTCCAAGTCGTTGAAGAAGTGTCTCCCTAGATGTCTGTTTCTTAGATGATATAGCGCAGGGCAGTGACACAGGTAGTGAGGAGTGTCCTCATGTATCTCCTCGTCACCGTATCCTCTGTATAAGAGTCGTCCATACTGAGTTTCATCTTTTTCTTGTGGTAACCGAGTTGGTTGTGACCTTTGATAATGCTTACGAGAAGAGAGAGAGAGACTCTTTATTCAGTTGGATGATAACTTCGGTCTTTTGTTTACTGAAACTAGGCCATAATTTTGTGGTTATAAGACAGGAATTGAGAGAGTTCGATCTCTTGTTTGCTAAGGCTAGAATTTTACTCTTGATTACCTGTTTAAGATTACAGGGTGGGATTTCAACTGTTGTGTCTGCTTGATTAGGATCAAGTGTTGATCCTATTCTTGCCAGCTCGTCAGCGCTTTCATTTCCTGGGACACCACTGTGACCAGGAACCGTATGGCATCTAAGACAAGAGTTATTCTAAAACTTCCTTTTGGTTTTTGGGTACAATTTTGAATTCATTTTCTAAATCTGCGGTTTTGGAGACAAAATTATTTTTATTTTTAAGGCGATTCCGTTCAGAACACTAAATTTAAGGCAAAATCATCGTTTTCACTTTCAATATTTTGTTGAATTAAAAATTTTGTTTGATGTAGTACTGAGTTTGACTTATTCAACCAGCAGTATTCTAAGGTACATATCAAACTGTCTAATGTACTTGCTATTTATCTGACTACGTTTACAGCAGTGAAACCACCACATTACGAGAATTTTTTTTGAAAAATCATTTCCAAGGACTCTTTATTGGCATACTCTTAAGCACCGCACTTTATAGTAACTGTATTGAATCAAAAAATATAATTTTAATATCTGTTTTTTAAATAATTACATGTTTTATTTTTAATTTTCTCTTTACAGAAATACAAATGATTTGAAATGGAATCTGGCAGCGTTATGAGTGAACCCATAACTACCCATCATCGATCGTATGGCAAACAAAAGTCAGCATCAATGGTGAGTTTTACAATTTTTTAATCTCCTCAATAAATTGATCATCTGTTACAAAATATGTTGACATTTTCTAAGTTACAAAAAAGGCATCTCAGTATTTTGATGTTTTAATTAAAAACATTGAAGATCTTTCGTCGAACATTTGGTCTTTTCTTCTATAAAGCCTTATGTCATTTTTCACTAAATTAAAACCAATTCCTACCTTCCGGTTGCGGCGGCGGCGCGTGGTGCCATTGTTCTTCTTCGCACTTCGTGTCACTATTCTGTTATCTCAATAGCATTATATATGTTTTGAGAGGGGAATATAGCATATGTTGTTACCATACAATAGATTGATTTTTTCACCTTTGACTCTATTAAAAGATATCCAAAGCCATTAAAAGGATAAACCGTCATATGACAAGAAAGGCACATTAAAGGATATGGGACGACATGTGCTCATTTGATTTTAAATGGATTGCCTAATAGTCCTATTTACCCAAATGATCTTTTTTCCTTTGAGACATGAAAAGAAAACCCAAAGGTTTAGGTAGACAGATTCTAAACTATAGATGAAGGTTAGAGATAAGGGACTCAAATATACAAGACAACAAAAACAGTCTCTTGATTATTCATTTTCAAGCGCTACCACCTAAGTACTCGTACAAACATACCTTGTGTCCGATTGTATTGCATTATAAAATGTATAAGAATTTTGTTTTAATAAGTTTAAATTCGTTTCCAACAACAATAAAGTAATTTTAAAAATTCACCCGATTTTTAATGCCCTGGCACTTTTTTCTTTACTTGAATACAATATGAAATTTTTAAAAACAACTGTGGACTTAAAACTTACATAGTTCCTTTGCAATATTATAAAAATATTACCCAGTTCACTGATCATTTCTGGCCCAACAGTTTGGGCTTATAAGTTCCCAAAAAATTGATGTCTGGAATTATAACTCCGCCCCTGCCGTATCGAGTTGTGTTGAGATTATTTGTGTCAATTGCGCCATAAAACACTGTGTTGCACTCATTTTTTTCCGTATGTAGAAAAGAGACGTCAGAATGCTCAAGCAAAAAGAAATAACTTTGCGAAATAAAGAAAATGTTTTACAAAACAGATTATTTAGTTAATAGATTTATAGATTATTAATTAGTAACAATATCCTCAGTCTAAAATCTGAATGTAAGCAAAATCGCATGTGTCTATTTTTACGAAGAGAAATTTTTAGTGTTTATGGGAAATCGATTTTCTCATTCCTCCGGTTAGAGTCCTAGAGCCTTATTACGGTTTTCAAATATCAACACGATATTTGATAATATTTGTAATGTATCAACGCAATCAAAGAATTAGTATTACAGTGATTATAACATTTTCTGTCAACCACGAATTCTGCTTTGACAAAAATGTATCGAATATTCGGACGCTAAAAATCGGCAGAAAATTGTAGATCCCTCCATTCCAGGGGCCTATTGCACCATCTTACAAAATTGTGATTACAAGCATTTTTTTCACAAATTTGTAAAAAATCGAGATTTTTTCATTTGTAATTTATTTGTTAAACACAAATTTGTACTTGTGAATTACAAGTCACAAATTTGTAAAAAAAAAGTTGTAAGTGTTAATTACAAGCTAAAATTTGTGAAAATCGTTCTTTTTTTGTGGGTTTCTGTTGCACCATAATAAAGCGATCACAAATTTGTTTCAGTTTATGAAAAAATTCTACAGGTGAAAGACCGTGTGTAAATATTTCTACAAATTTGTTAACACACTCATTTGAACATGGTGCAACAAAAAATCGTATACAGAATTTGTATTTGTATATTACAATAACAAATTTGTGGTTATAAATTATTGTAAACTGGTACAATAGGCCCCTGGTAACACTCACACAGAATGGTTGGAAGTTGTAAGTCACTAGGTATTGGTTCTTTTCGATCTGTTGCACCACCAAATTTATTTATATTTATAAGATACAATTTATAAAATTTTATTTAAAAAAGAAATGAAATGTCTTTTGTAATATCGACCCAAAATTTATGTCGATTTCCTTTACACATGAGAAATCAATTTCTGTGTGAAGATTTCGATCTCTCGAAAGATTTTACTTTCCTTCACACAAAAAAATCGATTTTTTTGACAGAGATCAAATTCTTCGAATCCGTTTCCGTATTTGAAGAGGGATTTATATGTATACGAAATACGCACACCAAAAGAAAAAATTTGACAAGGGATCGAAATCCCTATAGTGTGCAAAGGAAATGGACATTAATTCGAATAAGTACGACGTTTTAGTATTTTACAAACGTCAAAAAAGGTCCGTTTACTTTATCTTTTGCTCGAAAACTGACATTGTTTTAGGTGTGCTCAGATGTGTTTAGCTTAATCTAAACTACTTAGCTTAGTAAACTACTTTTATGTTGCGCCAATGTTTTTTGAAGATAATTATAATGAAGAGGAAAGTGTAATGGAGCAATCGAAAACTCTTAGGTCATTAGGAGATGCTTCAACCCAATAGATTTCCGTTGAAAATATGTAGGTAATCTGTTAGTTCCACAGTGAAACCGTTCAATTTTAGCAGAGATTCCCTTCGCTACTTTGAATTTTTGTTCTTTTACTTTAACAATCTATCAATTTATTTTCTGTTGCTTACAACTATAGTCCTAAATAAAAGAAATTTTGTTTAACAATGTCAAACCCCAAAAACAGAACTCAATCATAGTAAAATTTTGATCAGTTTTCACAATGGGGTGCAAAAAATATCAATTCATCAATACCAAATTATCAATGAGTTAATAAAAGTTAGGTATCTACTATTGGAATATGACATCGTTCAAATGCTCGCCTTGGCTTCTTACGGTTGCACTGATCCGAGTGAATCAATTTTCAATGACTCTTCCTTATAGATCCTGCTGAATTGAAGCGATGGCCTGCAATATGTTCAACTTAAGTACACCGGTCGATTGAGGTTTATTCGTATAGGCCTACGACTTCAGGAAATTCCACAAGAAAAAGACTAGCGCGGCAATATGGTATGAACTTGCAGGTCAATTCACGTCAGCTCTGCGAAAGATCAAAATGCACGGTAGTGCCCAGCCAAGTTCTGGCACTACACCCTTTTTTACAGGGACAAACTCAGGCGATTTTTGACCCCTCCCTATCTTCAGTACCACTAAAGTCAGAAAATTCAAATTCCGAATATTTGCTAAGCTAGCCAGGCACAGGCGCCTCACCAAATTTCAATTTTCTAGCACAAGCGGTTCCTGAGATATAAGGCCTCAAAAATCACAAAAACCGTAACTGACTGACTGACAGATCATCAAAATTATGGAGCACTTCCCGACATCGTAGAATCTTGTAATTTTGCACAACGGTAGGTCTTGTCATGCAAGCTAAGGAAAAAATCGAAAATTTGAAGTTTTCCATTCAGGGGGCGTGTTATCCGCCCACTTTCTCCAAATTGGTATTGGTTGAATGGAGCACTTCCAAGCAGTGCTGCCGTTTTAGTGACTTTGTCACTATATATAGCGGAATTTTCAAAAGTTTAGCGACAAAATATTATTTTTTGTCACTAGATAATTCTAGTTACTTTTCTAGCGACTTTTTGCAAGAACATATTTTTTGTAAATATTACGCCCCTGGTGATGTTACATCTCTGGCATTAGAGTTTGTCACTTATGAAATGATATTCGATTGACTCTTTTTTTACCACGACCACTGAACTGAATTTGGAAATTGGAACTTCACCACACAAAAGACAACCGAAACGAGTGTGATTGCGAGTGAGTGGGTATATATTTTAGAAACTAGACTACCTAGTCATTTCGTTTCTATGATTTATTTTATGTACCTACAATTTTAACTGTATATAATTGTTCTTGTTTGGTTTTGTCGAGTCGGCCGCAGTGAAGATTTCGGAAGTAAACTTAATGAATGAAAGTGACCTAACTGAAAAATAGCAATTTGTGGGAAATGAGCAATAAAGTCTTCAAGAAAGTATAGTTTTGAGTAAGTTTGAATGTATCGCTCACATATTTCAAGTGACCGTGCGATGTATAGACTGTCCCTTTCTTACTCATATTTCGGTATCTTTTTCACCACAGGGATTTAGAGATCCCATTTTAAAGTCAATTTATTTCGAAATCAGAAGTTACGGGAATTTTGAGTTAGGTTAGGTCACTTTCATTCTAAGGGTGCGATATGTACTTGTTTTCAAAAAATAACTTCAATAATGCTTTAGATATTGAAGTCAATGAAATTGATGAAGAAGCTATAATAGCTATAATTATTTGTGATTCATTATTTTTATAATAAGTATTTGAAGTTATTATTGAAACTTCTTTACTTTTTATAAAAAATGAAAAATAGTAATATTTTCTAGACTTAATTTGTTTTTGTTTTTTCTTAGGATTTTTTATGTTAACTTAATGCTTATAAGTTTTTCTTTACTATACAAAATTATTTTTTTGTTATATGTAATTGAATATTTTTTTTTGATATGTGTACTGAAAATTTTTTCTAGCGACTTTTTTCAAAATTTTAGCATATCTAGCGGATTTTTAAGGTCGATCTAGCGACTCTTTTTTTTGGCTTGCGGCAACACTGCTTCCAAGTGCTGTAAAACGATGAAATTTGGTAAAGTGGTAGGAATTAAATTGCTTGCAAAGAAAAAAATATAAAATTTGAAGTTCTCCATTCAGGGGCGTGGTATCCGCCCACTTCCTCAGAACTGATGTAAATTATACATGGCGCACTTCCGATTGCAGTAGAACAATGAAATTTGGTAGAACGGTAGGGTTCAAATTGCATATAAAGGACCAAAAATAAAAATTGAGGTTTTCCATTCAGCGGGCGTGGTATCCGCCCACTTTCTCCGAATTGGTGTTGGTTGAATGGAGCACTTCCGACTGCTGTAAATTGCATACAAAGAAAATAATATAAAATTTGAAGTTTTCCATTCAGCTGCGCGGTATCCGCCCACTTCCTCAGAACTGATGTAAATTATACATGGCGCACTTCCGATTGCAGTAGAACAATGAAATTTGGTAGAACCGTAGGGCTCAAATTGCATATAAAGGACCAAAAATAAAAATTGGGGTTTTCTATTCGGGGGGCGTGGTATCCACCCACTTTCTGAGAAAATGTTTAATTTATATGGAGCACTTCTGATTGCCGTAATTAAGGTAGGTATGTTAGTGTTAGGTATCTTGCCAGGACAAGAAGAAATAATTGAAGCGCAAATCAAACAACCAATAACAAAACGAAAATATACCAAAAGAAATAAGAAGCTTTAAACTAAGTTGAGTACATCCTTCTATCTTTCCGTATCTTTCGAGATTTTGACATGGCAAAATATTAAAATCTTTGCAAAAAGGAGTGAGATCAGACCAAAAACATAAATGTTAAAAAAAGAGCCAAGTTTTTCTATACAAAAACCTTTGTGTAACAAGTCAGCCGTGAAAAGTACTGAGATCTAAAAGTACGCCAAGTTCTTACTTCATGAAGGTTTAATACCGAATATTTAAAGTAGAATAATATTGAAACAGCTACAATGTAATAGAGAAATTTTATTATTTAATGATTGCTGACTAAAATTTTATGGGCTTACTTGGCAAGTTTTTTTTATGCCCAAATTCGAAAGGTTTTAAAAACTTGACAAGTGAACCCATCAAATTTTAGTCAGTAATCATTTAATAATAAAATTTCTCTATTTATTTCAATATTAATCTACTTTAAATATTCGGTATTAAACCTTCATGAAGTAAGAACTTGGCGTACTTTTAGATCTCAGTACTTTTCACGGCTGACTTGTTACGCAAAGGTTTTTGTATGGAAAAACTTGGCTCTTTTTTTAACATTTATGTTTTTGGTCTGATAATCTTATCTTCAAATCGTTCATGAAGAATGTCAACATGGCGATGGCGTCTGCTGTGTGGCGCAAAGCAGTCGTCCTGCTGGAATATGTCTTCATGGTCCATCGTTCAATTTGGTCGATAAGCAATGAGTTATCATCCTTCTGTAGTGTTCGGCATTGACGGTGAGCGCCTCACCAACGTAGTTTCGAAAAAGTACGGATCAATGACGGCAACGGCTATCCAAAATTCCGAACCCAACGGTAATTTTTTGAGGATGCATTGATGCAAAGAAAACGAAACAAAACACACATTTTTGTTTTGAAGTGTTTCGATGGTGGTTGTCGAAAATACATGCCATTGTATACGAGCAACACACATCGAATGCAACAAAACCGTTTTGAACCACCGTCGTTGATGATACTCGTAATTGCCTACTTTTTTGTGGCGCAAAACACACCAAATGAAACGAAACATAAAAATAAAAGCAAAACAGAAAAACATGTTTTGTTGCCGATAACTGACCTATTGTTTTTTGCAAAACAAAATTTTGTCTTTTTATTTTCTTCTTTCGTTGCATTTCACAGCTTATCTCTTTTCTTATAAATAAACACATATTGTCTATTTTGTAAACACAAAATTGTTATTTGTCTTTAGCTACCGTAGAGTTATAATCTTTCAGCCGGAGTTAAGCTTTTACGATAGTTCGTATTTTGTTTCATGTCAACGCACACCAAACGAAACAAAAAAACAAAACGTTTTGTTTTGTTGCATTCTGTTTCGCTAGGTGTGTGTTCAAATAAAAAATGTTTTTTTGAGTATCGAATCAAAAACGTTTTGTTTTTCAGCCTTACGGACCACAGATACATATGTTTTCAGCCGATCTTAAGTTTCTTTGACGTATGAATGTTGTTTGATTAACTACCGAACCGGTCATCTCAAATTTAGCCACCAAAAGTTAAAGACTCGATTGTGAAGGGCCACCATGTCTACCGTAAAATAGGCTTAAAGTGTTCAATGTTTGCACTATTTTGCTGTTCAATTGCTTAATATGCCATGGTGGCATCAGTAACTGAATAATAAACAACAGATTTGACAGACGTCACTAAAACAACATGGCCGACACGAATATACCGCGTCAATTATAAAACCCATTTTATATATTTTTAGTCATCTAATGTAAATCAACGGATAGCAACCCTACTGATATTTCTTAGAAAAGTGCGGTGCTTCATAGTGCTCAAAAAGGCAACCCTGAAAGAGACAAAAAAGGGAAAGCTATTGAAAGCTACGAGTATTATAGTCAAATTCAGGGACTATTAATTTGTTCTGACTATTTTTGCTGGACAAAGCTAACTGATTTTCAACTCTCAACCGTTCCTAGAAAGTGATTGGTCGGAAGGAATCGAGGGGACTTAATTTTTAAAGCACAATATTTTGATTTTAAGATAGAGTAAAGCCGGATATTGATTGTAGACATAAGACATGCTTTTAAATATTTTGTTTCACTCTCATAATATTAGTCCTTTATAACATTTTACAAGAGCAATGGTTCACTGGTTTATCTTTATCTGTGATCGTTAAAGCAGATCTCTCGACGTGGGCTCATTGGGCCACAGACACAGAATTAAAAAAGTATTTTTTTTCTGTCTGATGTGCAGACAGGTATGTCGGAATGTTCATTCATACATCGCAAAAACGAGGAAGTTTTTTCTTCTATTTTTTAATTGCTATCGAATAGTGAAAGTAGACGTATGAGAGTTATAGTTCTCATATATTAATTTCATGCGAAAAAGTGTTTTTAGTCTGTTAATTTTCGACGAAGCCGTATTAAGTATTATTAGCGGGTGAATAAGCTTATGAATAAAAATTTATTTAAATTTTATCATGAAAGTGTTTAATAGGTAAGATATCGCATCATGAAAAAGTGAATTTATATTTTCTTTTAATAAATAAAAATAAAAACAACTTCTTGGTTCACTGACGCGTAAGACCTAACTATACCATCAAGATGAATACAAAGAGGGATAAGACTGGAAAATCGTATTAATTTTGTACTCCAAAGCCTTTCTAAGCGTGTTAGTTGGCGATTACGAATATTTTTTGCGAACATTATCATTATTAAGTTTTTTTTTTTAATAAACCTTCATAAAACAATATTTTGAAACAAAATTACTAAACCAAATTATGTATGTACCGTATGTTTTTATTAGAATAATTCGAGCCCTTTTAAATCCTTTGTTTTAAAAATTATGTTATAAATTTAATTTGAATCGTTCATGTATTGCAGTTATTTAAAAAAAAATTATTTCCTTCCGTGAAGATAGCACCACCACAAGTTGCACAAATTGGACAGGAGGGAGTTGGAGTAAAAAGATCAAATTTACCTTTTTGAAGAGCATTTGAGCAGAATTTGATAGTTTATGGTGTAGGTAATCATTTTTTGGCCTTCCTAAATTAACTCCTTAATAGAAAATAATTCGTGCGGTGCTATCTTTACTGATATTGCAATGTTTTCATCTATACTATATAGTTTACTCAACTTTGAGAAACTTATGTCAATATCAAAGTTCAAAAATTGGGAGCGATATTTGATTGCTGTTAACAGAAACGATTTAAGTCATTCATTAAGGATTTGTCTTTAAAAGCGTTTTTCTTTTTTAATCAAGAATAGAATAGAGCTCGAGCATGTTCTGAACATTCTCTGAACCAGGCGTGCTCCGAACGCTCTAAGTTGTTTTTGATACAAATCTGAACACTTAGCTTCATAATTTTTTTATTTAATTTCTACTTGTCAAATGCTTGTTTTTAGCAGAACGACAAAAGAAACACTTTTTTTTGATAACTCACGCTCTGTTCTGAACTAGAGAAGAAAAACAACTCAAAAAACGGTATTAGAAAATTTATGACTAAACGAAGAACAGACGATTGTTAGATCTGACAATGTCATCAGATCTATTTATGTACATATAGGCGTTTTTCTTTTTTAACTCTGAGCAGAGCACGAGCTTGAGCATGTCAAGTACGCTCTGACCAGAATTTGATCAGAGCTCTCCGATTTATTTATAAACCACCCTGGATCATGAACTGTCAAATCCGTCTGTGTATGTCATACGAGTATCACACAAAAAAAGAAGTTATTGGCACTCAGCTCTTTACTCCATCTGCTCGGTCATTTTATTCTGAGCTTAAACAGCGTGCCCCGTGCTAGCTCTGATTAAGAAAAGAAACAACCTGAGCGCTCTGATGTGTCTGAAAAAAGAAGCGCAAATCTTTTTTGACAGCTCAGTTCCCTGCTCTGAGCTTAAAAAGAAAAACGCCTTATGTCTTATCTGCCAGTTATTAAGCTAACTTACAATGCTAAATTGTCAGTTCACACGGTGGGCAGATTTTATCCCGAAGTCTGTGATAGAAAGTGTGACAGACGGATGGATGTGAATCGGTCATAACTTTCTTTATTATGGTCGAAGATTGTTAAATGTGTGGCTCTTAGTCTCAATGAACAAAATGGTTAACAGCGTGTTTTTTGAGTTCAAGTCTACTTTTCAAACGAAGCTTGCTTTTCGTTCACACTTTATTATCGCTGCTCGAGGTAGAGTTCACATGCGAAATTAAATTCTTACAACCGAACGGTCGTCTTGTCAGGCATGGAGTACAATTCTCCATCGTCCAGTTCTTAAAAAGAATTTGCTCTTTACTGCACAAAGTTGAGTCATCAAACATATATGAAAGGGCCTAGAAGGACCTTTATAATAAATTTGTATTAAAAGGGCTGTTGAAAATGTCTAGGTCGTATTTTAATTTCAACGACTTGATTCCAGAAAAGCTACGATGAGAATGCCCCTATTCTCATCGTTTCACTTTTCACTAGACGAAAAATATTTATTGTTTTTGTTTCGTTTTCAAACAATCCTTAACGACGTTTTCAAAGCTTATAGATCTCCTAATAACTAAGTTTCAATTTGTAAATATCTTTATCTATCACGGCCATCCTGCAATATGCAGCGCTCTCGATGCATTTTATAAGTTTTAGTTCTTATAACCAAAACAAATCATTTCAAATTTATAAGCTAATAATTTATTTTGAATTCGATTTAATATCCCAAAAAGTTATATTGAATCAACATTCAACATTAAGGATAATATGTAATTAAAATTAACCATTTAACAATTAAAAGAAAAAAAATAACAATTATAATGTTTTCAGCAATTTTAATCAATTAAAAAAAAATTAAATTGAGTTCAGGTATAATTATCACAATGATTCGCATTCCCAATTTGTTTTTAAATTGTTCCAGAATCTAAAACAAAACCAATTTTGTTATTATGCAATAACAACATTTTATCTTTATTAACAAAATAAAGAAAACAGAATCAAGATTTATTTCAAAAACTTGAACAGTTCACCATTGAGAACAACTACAATTTACTTTTACATTAGCTCAGAGGCAACTTTAAGCTTGTCTATTATGTAAATAATGTAATTAATCAACGATATTAACAACAATAGCTCAGAGGCAATCTTAAGCTTGTCTATTGTATCAACAACTTCAAAAGTGATTTTTCAAAAATTAACCAATTAAACTTTAAATCCTTACAATAGCTCAGAGGCAATCTTAAGCTTGTCTATTGTACCAACAACTTCAAAAGTGATTTTTCAAAAATTAACTAATTAAACTTTAAATCCTTACAATAGCTCAGAGGCAATCTTAAGCTTGTCTATTGTACCAACAACTTCAAAAGTGATTTTTCAAAAATTAACCAATTAAACTTTAAATCCTTATAATAGCTCAGAGGCAATCTTAAGCTTGTCTATTACATAATTCAAACAAATACTTTCAAACGAAACATATAATAACTCAAACAGATCACCAATTTCTCAATTTGACATTTAAATAAAATTACTTTTAAATCTATTGATCAACATCATCTTGAACAATAATATGCTTTAGAGATTCTCGTGATGCGGTAATTACAGTATTTGAATGTCCTCGCTTCAGCTTATACCTGTCAAAAGGTAATACTCCTTGATATTGAACATCAAGCTTGGACTTCCGAATCTGATTGCTTTTATAAAAAACTTTTGTTCCTATTTCTAGCCGTGTTGGCTTAGTTTTGTTTTGATCAAATCTAACCTTCATTTCATCTAACCTTCATTTTTCTTTAATATTTTTATCAGCTATCTGTAATCGAAGTTATATCATCATACTCTGGTTCCAAATTTAACTGAGAAAATAAAATCCCAACTTGTGGGGTTCTGCCAGTTATTCCTGTTAGTATTTTTAAAGGTGATAATTTTGTTGTCTTACTGATTGTTGTGTTCAACGTTAGTTGTATTCGACTAAGGTAAGTTGTCCATTCTATGTTTATATCAAAATTAGTTCTTAAAAGATTTGCAACCGTGTCAACATATCGTTCTACTTGACCATTTGCTCTGCGTATTCCTGGAGCAATCATATGGTGTTCAATTCCATATGATTAGATTAGATTAGATTTTTTATTTCTTCTTCAAATTAGTTACAATTTTGGTTTTTAATATATAAAATAAAAGAGTAAAAAATAAAATAATTGGCTATGGTGTTACCGTCTGCCTGTTTTTTTTTTTTTTTTTTTTTTTTTTTTTTTTTTTTTTTTTTTTTTTTTTTTAGATTAGATTAGATTTTTTATTTTTTCTTCAAATTAGTTACAATTTTGGTTTTTAATATATAAAATAAAAGAGTAAAAAATAAAATAATTGTTCTTGCTTCGGCAGAACATATACTAATTCCATATGATAAACACATTTTCTTAAAGTCATCACTTGTAAAATGTGTTCCTTTGTCAATGATAATTTTTTGAAGGCACTCCAAATAAAGCTATAAAATTATTAATACATTGTATTGTATGTGATGCTTGCAACGTTTGCAATGGACGTAGAACCATAAATTTGGTAAATGCATCAATGATAATAAGTACATAACGATCAACTCCTTCAGATTTTGGAGCAAAATGACCCATACAGTCGATGTGTATAGTATGAAAAGGAATCGATTGTTTATCAATTGGATGCAATGTTATTTGTTTCTTTCCAGATGGCCTTTTGGCTATACCAAAGAAATTACACATGATTCTATAAATTTTCTGACATTCCTTGCCATCGACGGCATCCAAAAATGTTCGCTCATTTTCAAAACAGTTTTTTTTTTTTCTAACCTTTATGGCAATTATCTTCATGGTATTTTCTAATAAGAGACAATCGACATTTTTGAGGAACGCATAACTTGTTGCCACTTTTATCTTTTCGGTAAAAAAAAGCCCTCCGACTATAGTGTACTTTGAAATAGCAGTATCTTTTTCTTTTAATTGATTCATTACATCGATTGTCATAGAATCTGTTTGTTGTTCTACATGTAACCAGTAATCTGTTAAACTTGAAAGCCTGTAACAGATTTTAGAGGGTGGATTTCTACTTAGATGATCGACATGTTGAACCATTATCGCCTTACGATAAACTATATCAAATTCAAAATTTTGTATATAAATCCACCATCGTGCAATTCTTAGCATTAAACCGCGTTTATCTTTTGTAGCTTTTATTGCGTTACAGTCAGTTACTAAAGTAAATCGAATACCTAACAAATAAGTTCTAAAATGTTTGATTGCATTAACAACAGCAAGTCTTTATGGAGCACAGCTCCATAACCAAGAGCACTCGCATCTGTGTGCAATTCTGTTGGTAAATCCGGGTTGAAAATTGTAAGAACCGGTCTTTGCGTTAATTGGTTCACAATATATAACCTAGCTTCTTCACATTCTTGACTCCAATCAAATTTAACATTATTTTTAATAAGTCGTGTAATACAATGAGTTTTTGCACTAAACTACGGAATAAATTTACGAAAATAGCTTGCAAGACCCATAAACTGTCTGACTTGTCTCACATTTGTTGGAGATGGGGCTATCACAAGTGCATCTATTTTTCTGGAGCTCGGTCTTATACCTTTAACTGATACTTCTCTGCCAAGATATTCAATTTGTAACTGAAGAAATTTGCATTTTTCAATATTCAATGAAAATCCACATTTAGTCAAAGCTTTCAATATGGTGGATGAATCTATTTTTAAGAGGCAATTCACGATGTTTTTTTTTTTTAAGCTGATCCTTTAGAATCTGCTACTATTTCTAAAGAACTATCCTTGAGTACTTCTTCTCCAATAATTAAGTCAACATCTAAATACTCTTTTCCAATAAAATAAAAGGTCACCTTAAATCGCATGTCCTTGAACTCTACAAACAATGTCAACTTTTTTGAAAGATGGATAGAATTTTGACTTATTCCTTATACGGATTGGCTACATGGTTCCATAATTTTTTTATATTTAAAAGCTATTCTCTCATTTATGAGAGAACAATCCGAACCAGAATCAAAAAGACAACCATAATGTTCATTATTTATTACTACATCCGAATAATTTGATTGACATACTTTGTTGCACGCATTAACTATCATTCTATCCAAACGTTGTTTAGCCTAACATGAATTCTCAACATGACCAGATTTCTTACAAAAATTGCAAAGGTTTTCAATTTTCTTTGTAACTTCTTTAAATTTAGTATTTGTTGTTATAATATTCGGACAATTAGTCCGAATGTGGCCTAGTTTACCGCAAGCATAATAATTTTTTTCAATTTTGATACGTTTACTTGTAGATGCGTAAGAATCTGCAGATCGTTTGAGTGACTCATGTGAAAATTGATTTTTAAGTTTTTGAAAACTAGACGTATTTAAAGTTTCAATACGCATTGGAGAATAACGTATTGAGGATAAATGATAAATAAGGCTCTGAACATTGTTTGGCATAACAAAAGTTAACGAATTTCTCAAACTTGAATCAGATATACAACCAATAACAATTCGAACTATCATATCTTCAGGAATTTCAAATGGTAACTGGTGAATTTGAGCAATTTTTTCGCTATAAAATCGTTGTATGAGATGGATTTACAACTTTCAAAATTCGCCACCTTCTTCAAAACTGCGACAACATTTATACCACTTGCAATGGTGTGAATCAACGACGAACGTAAATCTACCCATGGGTAATACTGAAACCCATATTTTTTAAACCAGGTTTCAGCTCTTTCCAATAATGCAGATTGAATTCGTGGTATAATATCAAAATCTTCTAAATTGTCTCGTTTAACTCTTAAATCCACATCTTCACACCATTTTTTAATGTCTACACGTGAACGATCAGGGTCGAAGACAGGAAAACCCGTTATTATTTTTTTGTCTATCATTATCTTTGTCCAATCGAATAATATCTCCTACCGCTTTAAAATTGATTAAATTTTACTGATCGTCCTGAACAGCAAATTCTTCAACATCATTCTCTCGACTTTTATTAATTTCCGTATTCATTTTATTTTATTTCTTTTTAAACACAGAACTGGACAGGACGGGACTGGACAAATACAAATATAAGAAACAAATAAAAAAAAATTACTTATCTTTTCCATCTTGAAAAAAAACTTCTTTTTCTTTTTTTCATTTTAAAACTCCAAATACCTAAATACCTGGACTTTTTCTTTCAATTATTTCCTTAGAAATATCTGGAACTTTTTTTTTTTTTTTTTTAACAACAATTCTTTCTTGAATTTTCTTTAGCACCCCGATTATCAAAATTCTTAAATGATTATCCGCTGGCTTAGGATGTATCCCACTTCTGATGAAAGGGCCTAGAAGGACCTTTATAATAAATTTGTATTAAAAGGGCTGTTGAAAATGTCTAGGTCGTATTTTAATTTCAACGACTTGATTCCAGAAAAGCTACGATGAGAATGCCCCTATTCTCATCGTTTCACTTTTCACTAGACGAAAAATATTTATTGTTTTTGTTTCGTTTTCAAACAATCCTTAACGACGTTTTCAAAGCTTATAGATCTCCTAATAACTAAGTTTCAATTTGTAAATATCTTTATCTATCATATATATCAAATTCTTCGTCTTCCTAAAACATTTTATATTATTTTATTTACTTTTAAAAACAATTAGAACACGAATCATAAAAAAACGCAATTTAACTCTTTCAAATAAAATTGCCAAGAATTTTTTTTTTCGGGGAAAATGACAGATTTTATAAGGATTTAGCAAGTTACTAAATAAGTTAAAGTAGCTAGTTTGTGATTTTAACTTTAGTAAAATACCATGAGGTAGTAGGATAATAAAAACTTTTAAAATTAGAAAAATCTTCTTTTAAACTTAGTAACTTGCTAAAATAGCTTAAGCATTTTACTGAATCGATTAAAATTTTGCGCTATTGTCGTTTGACTTTCTTTTTTTTTAATAATACATGTATAGTGTTCTCTTTCTTACAAATAGTAAAATATCTGTTTTGATATTTATTTCATTTATTTGTTTCATTTCATATACTCCACAACACACTTTACAAATGTGGTGTAAGCGAATAAAACACATTGGAGCGATAGCGACACACCACCACAACACACGAGATAAGTGTGGTTTCACTTTATTTGCATCAAAATTGATTTCTAAAAAAAATTCAGGATTGAGTCAAAATTCTCCCTTTTCAAATTATTTTTTCAAAACTCTATTCTGCAAAGTTTTTTTGTAAAAAGCTTTTTAAACCTTGTACACATTTCAATAAATTTATTTATAAATTAGTATTAGAATGGAATTTAAAGATCTGATATAATTTATTATGAGAATAGAAAATGTATGTGGGAATTATTTGTGACCTCTCAAATTTATTACAGAGAATAGAAAATGCCCATTTCTTGCAGGAAAGCAGAATTTCTACTCGCACCCAGAATCCATTTCATTTTACCTGTATGATTCATTATGCTAAACTTTTAAAGAAAATTACTAACTGTCTAAGAAATATATCTTTTTCATCGTTATAGTTTGTACAGTTCTCTATCACACCATGTAATGTAAGTGTGGTTATGGTCTTACGCCAGAGTATGATACAGAGAAGATTGTGGTCTCGAAAATGGAAACAACTTTGTTTAATAAAGAGAAGATTGTGGTCTTGAAAATGGAAACAAACTTTTTTTCAATAAGAAGCGTTTGCAACAACCCATTCTTGATTAGTGCGCGCAATGTCGATGGCACAAAACACCACTCCACATACCACATCACACGAGGAAAGTGTGTATCGCGCTTAACCCACATTTAACTTTTTGAAATTGAATTAAGCTATCAAACAAAGTTATCTTAATTTAGATACAAACACCCATATTAATAAAAAAACGCGTATTCCACCTATATTCCACGTTCTTACTAAACCATGGAATGGGAGTTAAGTCCTGGCTTAAATATTTACATTAATAAAAACGAAATCTTCGAGGAAAGTGACGTTTATCAAAAATCCTTTAAGAAAATCTACTAAAACAAGTAAGCCATCCCTTTTTTATATTCTGTGTCTGCCTAAATTGATTGTCATTTGCTTGTGTATCTTATTGTCGGTCTTTTATATATACTGAAATCATGCGTGCTTTCACGCCGCTGATAAACTATGCCCCATATTTTTAAATTGACGTCACAAACTGCCTATGTACACAGGATGAAAAGATAAGGAAGCAAAAGTAAAAACATGTTTGGATTTACAAATATTTATATAATTTTTAGTAAGCTGTCTTTACTTGAACATTATTGAAGTAATACCCTCTCCTATTCACATATCATTAAACGCTTCCTCCTTCCAGTTTTTTTTTTCATCCTATGGGTGGTGTCAAATGCACCTATGACTAGTCGAAATCCACTTATGACCTTAAATCATTTCGTAGTTCTCATTTTATTAAACTGCTCTGCTTTCAAAGCAAATGCTTGACAACTCGTGAAGACACTCACTTCGCTCTTTTGTTTAATTTTTTTGATAAAATCAAAAAAGTTTGACAATTCTATTTCTTATTCCTTCGCTAAACTACCTACTTCGGTGGTTTAGCTTAATCATAGTAAACGTCACTTAGCAGAAAATTTGTTTTATTAATGAAATTTCGCACTTAGTCCAGGACTTAACGATAAACCTCCACTAAACCATCTTTATTAATATGGGTGAAACAATTTTTCCTGAAATTTGGAAACAACCTTATTTCGTCTTTACTTAAAATGAAGTAAATGAAGTGGGAATCGTGTCATTCGATATGTTACTCCATTCTCTCCTACAAATACCAATTCTTGTTGTGCTTTTGCCTTTGGTTTCGTTAAGTTCATTAAAAAGCTCTACCCAAATGTCATAATCAGCTGACGCATTTGCTTTTTTATTTTTTTCGCCTCATTCCCTTGCTATTTCGCATGTGACAACAAATAAATTTGTTTTAAAAAAGGACAATAAAGAAAACAATGTTTACCCAATGAATAAAACACCATTAATTCTTCTACATTTACACATTCATATGTAGTTATCTACAAACAAATGCATAGTACCTGAAACGTTATTGAAATTGTGATTTAAAACTGTGCAGTGTTAAGTGCATAATATTCGGATATTCGGAATCAAAATCAAATCATTCGTCATTATTTCATCATTTTGAAATCGATTGCGTTGGCTTATCTAATCTTTCTAGAAAATTACCTATTGGACGATTAGTTTGATTTGCTTTTACAACTTAGAGGCTACTCAAATAAGTAAGTAAGTACAACAAATCTACAACACAAATGAATACGATCAAGACGAATTTTATTCATCTTTTAAGTTGCATATTCGTCGACGGGCGACAAAGAGAGGAGCAGCCATAAAGTTTAGGTTTCTGTTTCCGATAGAAACAAAAACACAGCAAGTAACAATATAAAACTAGTGCCTTACATGAAATCAGGTTCAGCGATGGGAATGTTGGGGCGGCAAGTGGTTAGTTTACATTCAGTGTTGAGAGCGTTTGGAAGTCTCTCGCGACCGTGTGACAATAATTTCATGAAACACGCACCTGTTGCAGTGGCAAATAAAATAAACTTTTTTCGATTGCATCATTGTAAAGAGGGAGCCATGGCCATACCTATGCGAATCCCGTTTTCTTCGGATTTCTTCTTCCGTCAGGTAAGTAGTACGACTTGCGATTGCCCCGCCATAAATAAAATTATCATCATCTTTTATTTAATTTAGTTATTCGATTCAGTGAGCAGTACTTACACATATTTGTTGGCGGATTTAAACACTCACGAAGCTGTGATAATAGATCCAGTATTGGAGCATGCAAAACGAGACGCACAACTTATCAATGAGCTGGGTTTCACGCTGAAGTATGCCAGTAAGTTATAAATATTTTCGAAGCGAGTTTCTTGTTGTCTGTCCCTGTGGTTTTCGATGTTTTCCATTTGAGGAATTTCTTGGTTCCATCGCAGGCATTCAATCTACATATTTTGACCTTAGATTATATTATTTAGCATTTAGCTGGACTATCATTGAATTGAGAACATTTATAGGAGTTCGCAGATTCATAACATTAAAGTTATCTTCTTTTAATTATTAAAAAATGGATAAATATAGCTTTTAACAGGGAATGGAGGTGAGCTACATTTTCAGCCGACTCCAAACGGCTAATGAGCAACACTTTTTATGACGAAGGATACAGTTGGAGGATTTATTAGTTCCTCGCAAAGCACTACACTCCTGAGCATTATTGCAGCGGTTGAGTATTGAATCCAAGACTTTTGCATTGACATTCCTACAGAGCCTATATGAAGGTTTTTATAATACAAGATTAAAATTGTAATCATTAATGTTGGAAGATTTTGCACGTGGCCTGGCATTGATTCGGCGTTTCGTCCGCCGATTTTTGTGGACTAAAGGCCAAAAAAAGCTATTTTGAATCAATAATTCAACAAGTCCAATAATAGTGCTAAGTCTTCTACTTGGCTGATTTATTTCAGTAGTATATAGAATTTGTATTATAAAAACCTTCATATAATAATTTATAATATATATATAAATCTTCCAACGTTAATGATTACAATTTTAATCTTGGTTGGATATAGTTCACATTGGATTTTTGTCAAAAAATCGATGTAAGATGAACTGAATTTAACAAAAATTGCGTATTGACAAGGTCCTCACAGTCAACTGATGAGTCCATGTGAGATCATTCTTACAGAGCTTTTAGATTTTGAATTCGGCCTGTCTTAACTGAGAAAATTAATAATTCTATCCACTCCTATCAGCTACCTCCACAAACCGTACCTTTTACCGTAAACTTTTGCAGATCATAAATTTTAAATCTAACTGATTCCTTCCTTGAACACCGTCGGAATGCTTCATGTTTTTCCTTGTGTTATCTCTTCTTTCACAAGCAGTGCTCACTCGAAGTAGCCAGTTGCATTCCTCCCCTCAATCAGTTCACCCGTGATACCCGTATGCTCATCAGCTCGAGCTTGAGCCTCATTTTGGTCGTACCGTCAAATACAGATATTCGTTTTTAATTTCAATTTGCAAACATTCAATTCAATTATTTAATTCAATTTTGTTTTATTGAACATACTATTTACAACTAATAAGATACTACATATGTATGAAAATTTACATTTATTGGCTCATAGGCGGCCTAACTATATACAGTGACTTAAGTTTAATTATTTTTATATAGAATTTACATGACGAAAAAATAAAATTTAAAAGGTCGGTTGACTGTATTGTCCTCAGGGTGTTCATTCCTGGTTGTCAGTGGTGATTTTTGTGGGTTGTGGGCAGGGATGGCGTTTTAGCCGCGGTGGTAGGCTGACGGCTGACCCAATATCAGCGTAGAACGAGGCTACTTGCTCGTTGTCCATGATTACGTTGTCATCCAGAGCTTACATCACAATGAGGTACCTCGCTTCGGGATGTCGTTGTTCTGTGGTCATCCTTCTCATAAGCTAATTCGGGTGGTCGATGATGTTCCCCATTTGTTTCTACGTTGAATGAACTAGATATTTGTCCAGTGGGATTAAATTCGCTTCTGTGTAGAGATGCTCGTTCCTGTAGTGTTTCTGTCGTTGACGGTCGAAGTAGAGTCCAGTGTAGATCCTCAGTATCTTCCTTTCGAATAGTTGAAGTTCCTTCATAGCTGTCTTTGAAATGGAAAACCATACTGCGAAGGCATAGCTGATCACTGGTCGCAGGAGCTGCTTATAGATTAATATCTTTGTCGGTTGGCTAAGACCTGATCTTCTTTTCAGCAATGGGTGCAAACGGCCGAAGGCCCAGCTGGCCTTTTTCAGAACAATTTGCAAACATTCAAGACCAATGTTCATCGGCACCTGCTTTTGCTTCTCCCCTAATTTCCCTATCGCCAGTGCTGTGTTTAAAATTATAATTATAAAATATTCTTAGACAAGAAAAAAAAAAGATGATTGGTGTCACGCATTCAAATGATCCAATTTTCGATGACTGACGCATAAATAAATGAATGAATTCGAAGACTCTTCACTGGAATATTTTTGTTCATTAGATCGATGTGGTCGAAGTGTTTTGACTACTTTCTGGACTAGATCCACACTTTGATAAAGATAATAGAGTTCGCGTTTGTACCTTCTCGTTGAATCGCCCTTCTTGGACACTGGACCAAATATCGAAAAATAATGTCAAAAGAACCAATTACGAGCTCTCACTTTCAGCTTATCGCCGAACACTGGTCGCTGTAAAGCAGGACTAGCATTATAGAGGTTTTGCAGAGTGTGCTCTTTCGTCTTATGCATTTAAAATTTCGTAAAATCGGTTTGTAGACAGAAAACTTTCATTGAAATGCAACCGACGAATTTCCTGTAGAATTGGACAGTTTGCAATGAAGTGTGTTATATCTTCATTTTCCCTTCTGTTGCATGAGTTAAGATAAATTCGTTCGATGTGGCATAAAGTTTAACTTTAAAAAGCCTATTTTTA
The DNA here is from genome assembly GCA_911387755.1 of Chrysotoxum bicinctum. Lineage (NCBI taxonomy): Eukaryota > Metazoa > Arthropoda > Insecta > Diptera > Syrphidae > Chrysotoxum > Chrysotoxum bicinctum. Next base: position 206,237,317 of record OU426987.1, on the reverse strand, counting down.
TGTTTTTTATAATTCACACGCGCTCAAGGGTTTATTGAGGGACCCTTATAATGTTAAGGTACTAGTACGGTCTAGAACGCCAAAAAACGCACGATTTTTGGGAATTTTTTTCTCGGAAACCTTATTAGGTAATAACATAATTTTTTTTTAAATAATGAATACATGCGTCAAGAGTACAATAAAAAAATGTTTTTGTTAAATTTCAGAATTTTGGCCGAATTATAGAAGGCCCAAAGTCGACTCATCAAAAAATACATTATTCCATGGCGGACAGTTAATCTCAGGATTGGCTGGACTGAAACAAAAAAAACAAAGTGGGTTATTTAAAGGGAGGTTTCTTACGAGACAATTTACCACAATTTGTTTGAAAAGTCAAAAGAAAAAAAAATCTCGAGCTTTGAAAAAAAAAAATTTTTTGGCAATTTCTTTGGCCATTTTTTGGTCACATTTTTTTTATTCATAACTTTTTGGTCAAATTGTGGTAAATTGTCTTAGAAAACATAAAAACAATCTAGTTGCAACAAGTTTTTTGAAAATCGGTTCAGTAGATCCGGAGATTAACTGTCCTCCGTGGGAAAATGTGTTTTTTGAAGAGTCGACGTTGGCGCCCTCTATAATTCGGCCGAAATTCGACAAACAAATTTTTTGTGTACTCTTGACACATGTATTTATTATTTAAAAAAAAAATTATGTTTCCGAGAAAAAAATCACAAAAATCGTGCGTTTTTTGCGATTTCTAGACCCTACTAGTACCTTAAGCACAGCACGAGTGATGGGGTAATTAGGGGGAGAGGGGAAGGAGGTGTCGATGAACATTGTTCTTGAATATTTGCAAATTGAAAAACCGTGCCGGGTAAAGTATTCTATATTGTGCGACTTAAAAACGAATCTCTATATTTGACGGTATGATTAAAATTAAGCTCGAGGGTGAACTGATGAGCATTCCTAGCGAAACGAGTATCCTGATTGATGGATGATGAACGGGTGAACTGAATGATGGATTGTCAAACCTAAGCTCTGGTATTACTCGTAGCAGCCTATCCAACCTTATGTATTTTATTTTTAGATATGCCTACTGCTTTTTTCGAGGAAGTGACAAATCCTTCAAGAGTTTATCTTGTGATGAACCGATCAATAGAACTCGTATTAGATTTAAACGATTTTCTTTCAGAAATATTTGATTTAATGGTTTTGTTGATGGAATTTCTGTGCCCTTATCACTTTCACATTTTCCCATGTCATCCTGCTTTATATTTTATTCAAATACAAAGGTTCCTAAACTGTCGAAAGTTAGCCAACTTGATTTTACTTATCTGAATTTCAGTGAACACTCATATGCACGCTGATCACATTACTGGTAGTGGTTGGCTAAAACAGCTCCTTCCGGATGTAAAGAGCGTCATTTCAGCAAGTAGTGGTGCTAAAGCTGATAGACTTCTCGATAATGGCGAAAAGGTTCGTTTCGGAAGACACGAAATCGAAACAATAGCTACCCCAGGTCACACAAATGGCTGTATGTCATTTATCATTCACGAACAAGGTACTATCTTTACTGGAGATGCTGTACTTATTCGTGGGTGTGGTCGAACTGATTTTCAAGAAGGTGATCCAAGGAAATTATACGAGAATGTTCATTCAAAAATTCTTTCTTTACCGGATAACTTTCGTATTTATCCAGCTCATGATTATAAGTAAGTAGAAGAAAAATATTTAAATTTGTATAAGCTTATATTGGTCTATGTGTATATTTTCAGAGGTCAACTAGAGAGCACGGTGTATGAAGAAAAGACCTGGAATCCACGTTTGACGAAAAATCTTGAAGAGTTTGTTACAATAATGAACAATTTAAACTTGCCAAGGCCAAAGCAAATTGGTAATATAATTTTGAAAACTTTTTTTGAAGATACTCATACATAATTTTTTTCTTTTTTCAGACAAGGCAGTTCCAGCGAATCGTGAATGTGGTGTTTATGACATTCCAAAGTAAAGGCTTTGGATGATACAAAGAGATTGTATACATATTAAGTTAGATTCTATCAAAATGTACCTACAATGAACATATATATGTATATATTTTTATATTATTTACAAGTCCTTTCATGTTAACTGCAGGTTAGTTTTAATGGTGAATGAAATGTTTAAATGTTTATATAAAAAATTAAGAAATACAATTTTGAAATAAAGTAAAGCAAAATATAATAAAAACCAAAGAATACATACATTTAATTAAGATATCTTATCGGACAATACTTACAATGTCTTTTTTCATTAATTTGAATGAAACAGTACTTGGAGGTCAGATTAGTCAAAGTTAAGGTTTCTGATTCTGAGACCTCAGACATCAATGCACCCATAGAAAAATGCATATAATCTATTCTTTTGACGATTTATTCACTTGGGACAAACAAAAATAATGTAGTCTTTCAGTAAAACGATCATGTAGCCACAGCCTTAAAGTGTGAATACCCTTTCACCGATATTGACATTAAAACAAAATGGATTCTTTTGAATACTTTAAAATAAATATTATATTGCTAGGCGGATATCTAAGCAATCTCATAAATATGAACAGAATTTCCTAGCAAAATTTAAACAGATTACACATTGGTTCCGTAATAGGAGTCATGGCTATAAACTGTGTAAAATGTATGTAGGCCCCCTTCCCGACTTGGCTACTGATAAAACGTTTTCTGCAGAAGCTGTGTCGATGAAGAGGAAAAGGAAATAATTCCTCACCTGGTAAGTACATGTTCTGCTCTATCCCAATGATATAGACTCATATAGACTCCATTTGGGAGAATTCTACTGCAACGATCTAAGAGATCTGGTATATACTTTAATAAGTCGTCTTACACGCTTCAAAAGAAGCTTAAAACAGTTTAATGATCAGGGAAATGCTTTTTTAGATCCGTGTGATATCACATAGAACCAACATTTGGTCTATGTATGTGAGTTCCTCGCGGACAGCTTTTTCTACTTAATTACTAATCAAAGTAAAGAATGTAAGGAAGCCAAAATATTAAACCTTGGTTCTATATATATAAATAATTACCCATTCTCATACGCAAAAACAATCTATTTATGTACATAAATACGTATAAATGAATATAATTTGTTCTTTTTTCCATTTTTATTGTAGACTATACTTTCACAAAAAAACTACAATAACTATTCCAAGCATGCAGGACAGGACAAAGACAGTCTAGAAGCAAAGGTAAGTAAAAGTTCTTCAAACCCTTTGAAATAAAATCAGCGTGACTCACATAATATGCGATAAATATAGTCGTATAGGTTGCCAAGATGAAACCCAAACCATATGCCAGGAAGCCTATTCTTCGTTTAGGCAGGAGGGTCAATTTGCTAATAAATTGGCTTAAATTAGAAACCAAATTATTTAAAAAAAAAAACAACGACATCGCACTATTTTTTTTCATTTTTAAAGGCTGAAAAGCACGTTGGTTTGTTTCTTTGAATTAAAGTTTTTTTTTTTATGTTCTAAGCTCACTTCTTGACGTTTTCAAGCAGCTCGTAAATCTCTTCTCCATAAGCTCTTAAACATTTATTAGCACTCATTATTTAATTTTACTTTTTTTAATTTACTTTAGATGTCTAATCTTGAGATTTCGTTGAGCTCATCAAACCAATTGAATGGCCGAAGAAGAAAAGGTTCTTCGCTGGGTGGAGCACTGTCATCTCGATCGGCCCGAACTGAAGCGAAAGAGCTGCGCTCTGCTTTACAAGATCGCGAAGCTGTAATACAAAATCTGAGAATTCAATTGTGTTTGGGAAAGCTACCACGTCCTTCAGGACCACCATTAGAAGATTCAGAAAAGCCAGCAGCAGAGCAAAAGTTATTACGACTAAAAGCTGATGCCGAAAACAAACGAATTGCAATCCGGAATCTGAAGACTGCTCTTGATAAACTAGATATAACAGAGTAAAATTTTCAAACTCAAATTTTTAAAGAGTGTTTTATATTAATTGAAAATCTTACAGCAATATTGACACCCGAATAAGACAAGCTGAGCTTGAGTATGCGTTGGGACGGGAGGAACTTCAATTACTGTCTTTAGTCGAGGAAGCAAGGGCTTTACAGACGCGGTTAGACAAATCCAAGCCCGAGTTGAACTCGTTGTACAGGTGATTTTTTCTCTTTAATTCATTCCGAACTGAAATTAAGAGCAATTTGTTTTCTAGCCTCGTTACATCAGGAATCAACCTTTGCCTGCATGCTGTTCAAGCGACAATTGGTCGCTGGGATGCCCAAGTGAAACCTGAAGCTCCAGGTCTCTATGTCGACTGGGCACTCGAGGGCGAAGGTCTCTACAAAGGTGATCGTCTCCTAGAAGTCAATGGGAAACTGGTCACTTGTAAGACTAAAGAAGAGTTACAAAAACTTATTGGCATTTCTGGTGAATGCCAACTAGTGGTGTTGCGTAAGAAAGCAACAACAATTCCACAAAAACAAATCGATCAGCAGAAGGAAGATAATCTACGTCTCCAACATAGAATCTCATATCTAGAAGAGCAAGTCAAAGAATTACAACAAACAAAAGAGCAACCCACGAATGGTACAACTTCGGGACATGTCACCAGCATCAGCATATCATCACTGCCCTCAACACCTCCTGAAAAACCATTGGTCTTCCAAAGGGGCAACTACATAACCACTTTAGTTGGTGGAAAGCCAATAGAAATTATAGGAACGCCGCAGAATGGTTCAACTCATGTTACCAAGACAATGATTAAGGATGCCAAACATGAAAGAGAGCGCAGCAGTGTCGGTTATCTCCCAACGAAATCCTTGTCTGCATCAAAAATATCTATTAATAGTGACTCGCATGCATATTCAATGCAAAAGAAGGAAAAGGAGCGAAAGGATCGCTATGGCGGAGACAGATCACTGCAGCGACCAAGTAGACTTAGCGAACAGCATCGAAGCAACTTACATGCCAGAAGTGTGGAACATTTAAATCATTATAATGGGTATGTGTATGTTAATTTTTTAACTATTAGAATCATGATTTGTAGCATTGTTTGTTTACAAAATTAATCAATTTTTATTCATAACTGATCACAACTCTTAACCAATAACTTATCTATCCATTTTTATGAATTTGTAAAATTATTTAATTTTACTTTTTCGATTTCAGACACGAAAGACGGAGGGAAATGCATAAATCAGAAAGCGCACGCAAGCACTCCAACGATTCACGAAGCGTTAAAAGCTTGGATTTCGATGGTGAAAAGGAAACAAAAAAATCCCACAAAGGAGATAGTTCTGCTGATAACCGAGTTCGTCCGACGCCACCCAAAAAACCACTGAGGCTATCCCTGCAACGAGCTCAAAGCCTTCAAACTGTTGAACTAAATCCAAACAGTGATGCCGATAAGAAACGATCTCTAAAACGAGCCCATTTGACCGAAAAATCGCAGGAAGCAATTCTCATTGAGAATTGCAATCCCTTGCACACTTCATCGCTAGGACGTCAAAAGCAGAACATTTGAAAATTACTGAATGTTCTTTTCAAGAAAAACGATGAGAAACCCAACTGATTATAATGAGAAGGACATACAAGTTCAAAATTGGCTTGGAACCAATAAAATGATCCTTAAAATTTAGTTTTTGGGGAATTGACTCGTTCTGCAATATCGAAGCCCACCATGGATTTGTAAATAGACTTTAGTTTAGCAAAAAATGTAATATTGGTGGTTTTGTTAAGGACATAAAATGTACATACAAATATATTTTATAAAGGAGGAAATGTGCAAATTTTGGGAGCTAGTTAGTTTAAATTTATATTAAAAAAAAAATATCTTTCAGCTTCCTACATAAATGTTATTTTTAAGCTTAAGGTATAGAAATGAAAAATAATAAATTTTAAATGAAAATGTATCAATTTCTTTGGAAATAAATATTATAGTAGTGGATGTGGAAAAATATGGAGTAGGTACCCTGTAACAAGGCTTAGCATTTTATTGTTCCTCAAGCTATAAAGCATAAAATCAAATTAGGCTACGTCTCGCAATTCCTCATGACTGTATGTTTTATCACTGTATCAACCAACTTAATCACTGAAGTGATTTTGAATCTAACTTAGCCAGGGAGTCAATTCTCTATCTGTGAAACTGTGAAGTGATAATTTTTTTCACAACTTCACACACTATCCGATTCGCAATTTATGAAAAAAAATTAATAAAATGTCAAAATATTTTCAAATATTAAATTTGTTTTCACACTCAAAAGATTTTGTGAAAAGCTCTGATAAAATATGAAAATTACAAAAACAAAATTATACTCAAAAATGAGTATCGTGCAGGGTTGCGAATTTTTGAATTAAAAAATCCTTAAGTCATAAGTCTATAGATGACTTGTGAATTAAAAAAAAAATAATTCATAAGATACTTGGTGACTTATGAATTAAAAAAAATTTTATTCACAACCCCCAAAGTGACTTATGAATTAAAAAAAATTAAATCCTAAGCTTCTAAGTGACTTATGAATTAAAAAAAAATTTAATTTAGCACCTACCAAGTGACTTATGAATTAAAAAAAATTAAGTCATCAGGGAGTAAGTGACTTATGAATTAAAAAAATTAAAATCATGAGCAACAAAGTGACTTCTGAATTAAAAAAAATTTAATTCACCACCTACTAAGTGACTTATGAATTAAAAAAAATCAAGTCATCAGGGAGTAAGTGACTTATGAATTAAAAAAAATCAAGTCATCAGGGAGTATGTAAGTCACTTATGAATTAAAAAAAAATTAATTCACAAGTCAGTTGGTGAATTAAAAAAATTTAATTCATAAGTTAGTTGGTAGATTGGAAATTTTTAAGCTTGTTTTGACTACATACAGTGTTGGAAAAAATAATAGAAACAAAGCTTTACATAATGATCAACCATTAATAACTACATACAATTACGTCTTCCTTGGTTCTAATTTTTTATATATTAATAACACCTAACATGACTTTGAAATGGTGCAGCCGTTTGTTGTCATTAGCTCTTTGTTTGGACTTAACGGTAAAAAAAATGAGCTAAGTGATAAACTTGCCTGGAAAAAATAATAGAAACAAGGTACTTTGACTTTCAATTTGACTTAAATTTCGTTTTTTATTTTTATTGAAATAGACGTTTTATAGTTTGTTTAGTAGTTTTGCACGTGTTTCAGTCGTTTTAATAAAAAAAAATATAACAGTTATTTTAAAATTTTATAAAAATGGGTCGTGGAGTACACTGTACTATTACTGAGCGCAATTTAATAAAAAAAACTTCAGAAAAATTAGGAAAACTATGGAAGAAATAGCAAGAGCATTAAATTGTTCAAAAAAGAAGATATTTACAGCTCTCTATTCAAGTTCAAAGCCAGAAACAAGAGGCAGAAAACGAAAGACCTCAACGCAGTTTGATAAGATATTGTTACGACTGTGTAAAAAAAGGCTTTTTCTTCTTCCAAAGACTTGAAAATTGAACTAAATGCGCCTGTTTCAAGTCGTACAATAAGAAACCGACTAATAGAAGCAAGGCTTCCTGGAAGGGGTCCCAGAAAAGTACCGTTCTTGAGCATGAAAAATATTCTGCAGAGGATGAATTTTGCAAATAAACACGCCCAACGAGCAAATTGGAACAACGTTTTATGGTCGGATGAAACAAATATAAATTTATCTGATTCCGATGGCAAAATGTATGTCAGGCGACCTAAGAACGCAGAATTCGATCCAAGGTACACAAAAAAGACTGTTAAACATGGTGGAGGAAATATCATGATTTTGGGGGTGCTTCTCAACATCTGGGGTTGGTCCAATTTTTTGGATAAAAGACAAAATGTGTGCTAATGACTACGTACGAATAATAAATGAAGTTATGCTGCCATTTGCCGAAGAGAACATGACAATTAAATGGGAATTCATGCAAGATAACGACCCCAAGCACTCCTCAAAATTGGTTAAGGAATACTTTAAAAAAATTAAATAAATGTTATGGAGTGGCCATCGCAGTCCCCGGATCTTAATCCCATAGAACACCTGTGGGGCATACTTAAGAGGAAAATTGGAGACTTCAGAGCCAAGAATAAGGAAGATCTGTGGTCTATAATACAAAATGTATGGTATTCCATACCTTCCGAGACATGCGCCAAGTTGGTTCATTCCATGGGGCGGAGATGTCAAGCCGTCATTAAAAATAAAGGTGCAACGACCAAGTACTAAACGAATATGAACCAATTTAACTGTTAAGTTACTCTTTACCAAAAAGAAAAACACAATTATAATATTGTTTCTATTATTTTTTCCAGGGTAAAATGGCTGTTAATATTAATTTTAATTTTTCTCATTACTACTTTTCTTTTTATTAATAAATTTAATATTGTGTATATTTTAAACTTTATAGAGACTTATTGTATGTATTTTTAATTTCCAATTTCTTCCCAATAAACTTTTTGTTTTAAAAAAACGGCATAAAAGAAGCTTGTTTCTATTATTTTTTCCACCACTGTACATAATTATTATTAACGAAAGCTTTTGGAGAATTTTTCGGGAGTTGCCGTTTATGTAGTCCTTATAATCCAATTAAATAAAAAGCAATATTGATAAAATCTTTGTGTTGAGCAAATGATGGGTTATCTTTATATAAATTCCGTGAGTGCATATTTTTATGCATAGGTATGCCTTTGAATTTTTTGGTTTTCATATTTTACATGAGTTGATTATTTGATATTTTTTTTGTAAAATTGTTTCAAGAACCTGAAACTAATTCAATATGTATTTTCAATAAAATTGAAAAAAAAAACATTCCGTTTTCTTAATTAAGCACTTCGAACCTTTTGGTACCTACTCAGTAAGTATAACATTTAATTTTAATTTTTAATTTTTTGAATATCTTTTTAGCTTTCAAATCTAGTTTTTAATTCATAAGATTATCACGCTAGCTTATAAATTATGCATTTCATAATTTTTCTAATCAGCATTTATCCATTAACTTATGAATTAATTTTTTTTAATTCATAAGTCACTAAGTTGGTTTTGAATTAAATTTTTTAAATTCATAAGTCACTTGCTGATGATTTGAATTTTTTTAATTCATAAGTCACTTACTTGCTCATGACTTAAATTTTTTTAATTCATAAGTCACTTACTTGCTCATGACTTAATTTTTTTTTAATTAATAAGTCACTTACTTGCTCATGACTTGAATTGTTTTAATTCCTATGTCACTTAGTAGGTTGGGAATTAAAATTTTTAATTCATAAGTCACTTACTTGTCCATGACTTAATTTTTTTTAATTCATAAGTCACTTAGTAGGTTCTGAATTATTTTTTTTTTAATTCATAAGTCACTAAGAAGCTTATGATTTAAATTTTTTTAATTCACAAGTCACCAACTGACTTTTGGTTACACAAAAAAGAGTTTTGTCATGAAAAGTGCTCCTTATTAGCCGTTTGGAATCGGCAGAAAATTGTACGTCACCTCCATTTCTCCAAATACGCATTTAGAAATGGTTGAGAGTTGTAAGTCACTAGGTTTAGGTTCTCTATGAGCCGTCATGGCCTCTACATATTGCTTAAACAGTATTGTACCAAAATCTATTTACAGAACCATTTTTTTTATTTTTGACCTGGTGTATGTGCAAGTACGTATTTTATGTACTTACGTGTAAATCTTTCCTTATTTGAATGACTTGAAAATTTTGATCCCTTAAAAAAAATCAATTTTTTTGGTGTGAAGGAATGCACAATCTGGGGAGGGATCAAAATCTTCAAACAGAATTTGATTTTTACGTGTAAAGAAAATCGACATAAATGACAGTTTGACAGTTCTGCTGTTATATGTTTTCATAACAATAGCTCGTGGTAATTTGTGTTACAAACATTTAATTATTGTTTCAGTTCGTGTTTTATTTCTTTGAAACAAAAAATGCCTATGCGTAGTACGCGCAATGGAAGCCAATATAGCAAACAGCATTTGGAAGCAAATCGAATAAGAATTTCTCAAAAGTGACCTATTTAACCCGGAAAAATGCATACAGCGCAGTTTTACTCGATCCGTTGGAGTTTATATACGCACACAACAGGTTTATTCATTGAGCCCAGAAGCCATAACTTACCCTGGGATAGCCCTAAATCGTTTTTTGAAAAACCTGAAGTCACCCTGGTGAGTAAATTCTGTGTTTTTTTAGACCTGGGGTCGCCCTGAACTCGCCCTGAAGTAGGCCTAGGTATTTTGCTGGGGCGAGTTCAGGTAACGACCAAACTGTCAAAAGTCATATGAGATTTCATGTGTATTTCTTTTGTTGTCGTTTGGTGTTTTAAATGTTGCATGTTATTGCTTGTGTTTGCAATTAAATGTTTGTTGTACTCATCGGATGAAATATTCAGCAACAACGCGAAATTGTTTTCGTTCATTTTTAAAACTAATTTATAACAAATTTAAAGTTTTATCAGATCACAAAATGATTTTGTCTTGCTTTTAGCTGTCAACAAAACAGTTGAAAGCCCTTGGGTGTTTTTTTTAAAACCGAAAACCTCAGTTTTTGTTGACAACTCTGAGGGTTGTCAAGAAAACCTGGGTCAACCTTCATATCTGTTTCTTCTATTGTTGTGCCGATTCCACACCAGGTCTTCCAAATGACATACATTACCTATGTACATATGTATGTAATTTGGGTAGAGTACAGTACATTCTATCATACGTTTATGTCAGTTGAATGGCTATTCCTTTTAACTTTGGTCATTTCAGTCAATCATCTTCAATGAAACTTGTGCTAAGTGCAAAGAAGTTTATTTTGTCTTGCCGCTCAGTAAAAATTTTGATATTCGATTGTTAAAATAAAATTAAAATATTTTGCTTTGGTTTAATTATGCTAAAGATTTAACAAATTGCTCTTGCCTCACTTTTATTGTCAAAGATTTAGAGAAAGCAAAAAAGAAAAGAAAAACATTTTTTTTTGTATTTTTGTACTTTTTTTCTCTTCTTATTAGAAATCAACTAAAATACTTGAATCATTTTCAACTTGAATTTAATAAGCTGTTAAATCTGCGTCTTTTATTCACAAAGGACGAAACACGTTGGCCAAAATTTTGTCTTTGTGTTCCAAACACAAAGTGACATTTTGCTTGTCAGTTAAGATGTTTCCACTTGGCTTTCAAATTTTAAATTTTAAAGTTGGTGTTTGTGTTTGTTAGTTCAAAGATAACACCTTTTTAATTATTTCCATTTACTATTTTGTGAAAAGACACAAACATTGCTCTTTCGTCCGTTGGTAAATGACAAGTGGAGCATAATCCTCTGAAAACTGGAATGTCTTCTTTTTTTTTGAGCTGATAACTGAATTGCGCTTTTAAGTAATTGTTGTTAGCTGGATAGGTTTTCCTTAAACTTGGTGGCTAGATAGCCTAACAGTTGCATTGCATCGCTTGACTCGCAATATACTCGTTACCTTTTGTAAACATATGCCCAATCCACTGCCATTTACGTCTACTTAACTGGAGTCACTTTAGAAGTGGAGATACGGTTAGGCAAGTAAATCCTTCACATGTTTCGCACACATCTACTCCCGAACATTTGCATTTTTTTTTGACAGCGGATGTTGCTTGCCAAGTGCTGCATCCGGAACATGCCTGTTGACAAAGGAGGCAATTTTCTAGGGCGGCACTGTGATTAAGTTAGCGAAAATCTTTGAAACATATTTCAAAACGTAAAATATCAATTTTTTAACCGCCTAATTGTAATGGTAATTGTAATTGGATGATTTTAATACGATTTATAAATTTTTGTGAAGAAACGATAAATTTCTAAAATCTAATAATGGTTGGCATCAATAAAGATGTACAGACATTAATATTGGACAAGTTTCCTTACGCACGTTATTAAACGTGCATACGCTGTGCTAAAAGTTCCTAAAAAGTGCAATGTTATTTTTCTGCTGTCCATGATTTGTAGAACTTTTTTCAGCGTTGGCAAAGTTAATCAATTTATTTCCGATTTAGATCTGTCAAAGTACCGATTTTGGTTATTTTTGTCTTCCATTGGCAAACAAATTGGTTTATTTTAAACCAATTTTTTAATCAAAATTTTTAGCCATATTAACTCCTCCAAGCAATATTCAGTTTTCAGTTTTTGGCTTTAGGTTTGTTTAATTTATTTCACTTGTTAAAATTATATCCAAAGTACGAAGGAAATTATTATAGAAGCAAAAACTGGAAGCTGTTTTAAATGATTTAGTATACATTCATTAAGCTCATAGGTACATATTTCTCTGCTGAAAGATAATCAAGGATAGAGATTTTTTTTTTGAAATAATGAAAGATATTCAAAATAGCACTGGTACAACGCCAAAAATATATTAATTTAAAATCGCATTCCATTCGCTGCGAAAAAAAATCTACTTTTGATTGAAATCTAAATTTGACAATGGAAAACCCCATAAGATTGAAATAGCAGAAAGCTTAAAAATTCAAGTTTTAAATCAACCCAATTCTGTAAACGCATTTATAAATTCAAATTAATTTGTGAAAGATAATTTGGAATTGGTTTTAATGAAAAATAAATATCCTTTTGAAGATGCTTAAAACAAAATCATTTGACGTTTGAAACTGTTTCGTATATTTAGATAAACTGACGGTATATTAACAGATAAACCGTTCTCAGGAATCTGTATTTGAAGCACAAGAACGCTTCAAATATTGCTACAAAAAATATCAAGTTGATTTCATTGTACGTGAGTCTACGTAACCACAGTACCGTGATCAATCAAAATTTAATAACGACTTCTCGAAGCTTAAGTTTATAAGAACAGCTTTTACATATTTGGGATTAACAGATCTTCCAACTATTTTTACTGAGAAAGACATTATGCTTAATCATATTGAAAGAGAAGGAATCGCTAAAATATTTTCAAAAAATCAAACTTTGCTGAGTGAAAGTGCAAGCTTTGTATTTAAAACAGTATTAAATAGACTCATATAGTGTTAATTGGTGGAGATTAGGTGGCAAAATAATAATTTTACTAGGGCGGCAAAAGCAGTAGGTCTGGCACCGGGTGCATCCATATAGTAGAACCACGGATTCTATACATTTAAGGAAACAGACGCAGCTTGGTCTTTAAGTTCATAGAGCTGTTTCTCGGCATAAGCGATTAAAATATTTTGTTTCATACGGACATTTTAAGAAGTTTAAAATACATTTACCTACTATAAATTCAAAATTAAAAAATAATAGCTTTTGGTGTTTTTGAAAAAAAAAATCTAATTTCTTTTTGAAAATTCGATATTTCAAAAGGAGAGCGACGATTTGAAATTTAATTTTCATTTGCACGATAGGTATTTAAAAAAAGTTAGCAGATACCTAGTTAGTTAACCAATGCATGAACTAACACCACTCCAGCCAATACGGCAGAAAGGTTTCATTTATTAACAGAATTATTTTGCAAGCCAAGGTTTTTTAGGTCCTTATTCGGAATTCCCCCCCCCCCCCCCCCCACCAAAATGCACTTTTTTTAATGAATCGATAAAAAAGTGTGCTGTTGATAAAAAACATCAAATTATGGAGGAGAAACACTTTTTTATGGTAAAAAAGTGAAGTCATGACGTTTTATTTTCTCTGCACAGTGCACTTTGCAATAATTGCACTAGCTTTTCTTACTTTATTTTAAACTTATTGTGTATGCTATTTTTTTTTGAAAAATGATTTAACATGTTCATATGGTTTTTTGAATAGTCACTCATCAATTAATTAAATCTGTAAATAAAAGAGCAACTGCAATAGCTACATAAGCTGCCTTATGTTTTTTTTTTTTTTTTTTTTGTTCAAAGTTTGAACTCGAAAAAAACTTTTTGCATGCCTTTTTCTTTTTAAATAGACGCCAGTTGTATTATGTTGCAAGACAAGACAAATAAACAACATCATGTAAAATGATCCGTATAACTTGCAAAAAAAAAGGTCTTTATCCAGTTCTCGATTTACATTCAAATCGCAATAAAAAACCACAACCAAACAAAAAATATTTAGGTATTCACTTTCGATAAAATTCTCCAACATGCATTACGTCACTACAACTATGTACCTACCCCTGCTTAAGTTATGTTGATCAAGTTTGTATACATTCAGCAACAGTTGGTTTCAAAATTGTATGCACTCATTGGAGAGTGCAGGGTTCGGATTTAGGAAAATATGGTATGATTTTTTCTATTTAAAACGTGAAAGTATCCAAACAAAACTTTTGTCGTTAACATTATTTCGATTCCCTTAAAATTATTAAGCTAAAACTTTCTGTTAGGAAAAGTAAGATTGAAATTTTTGTAAGAAAAAAGAATGAAATCGTTTTTGTGTAAAACATTTTTATCTGAATGTTTTTTATATAGAAGTAGGAGACTTAGAACTGTTTAATTGTAGTTATTGTTTCAAGAAAGCTTTAATGGCCTTTAGTCTTCAAAAATTGGCATTTTCACTGGCCACTTAACCGAGATTTACCATTAATCTTATCTTATCTTATCTCCATCAGTACAATTGTTTTACAAACCAAAATCACCTACATACATATGTACATATATCCATATAGTGCAGAAGTATCTCGATCATTTTTCATCGTTTGAATTATGTACTTAAAAAATCTAAGATTAACAGAATTTTGAAATACCTCACTTACCTCACTTGGAGTTATAAGATAAGAACCCCGATAAGATTATTGATTTCAATTTTATATATGTACATATTGATAAGAGAATACGAACAATAATATTTTCCAAACTTTCTCTGAAGAAATAAAAACAAGAAAAAATGCATTTTTAACAGTAAGACGTAAGACACAAGGCAATTCGATTTCCACGGATCTTAACTCGGGCTGTTTTCGAAAACGTCGGATCAAGGTCAATTTGATTGTCAAATGATTGTATTTTTTTTGTTTGTTTGTTTAATCAACGATAATTCATTTACTGGCAAACGATATTTTTAGTCGGTAACTCGATTTTATTTTTTATATGTAATCGAATATATGACTTAATCAAAATGTGTTATCAAAAATAATGCTTTTGAATACAAATTTCGTTTTAGGTTTTTGGAATAGTTAACATTTTGAGTTTGCGCTTAAGAACGTCTGGCAATTACATTTTGTTACGTAAAAGACGTTTTTGAAAACAGCCTCCATTTTTAAGGTGCTCTGTACCACTCACGTGACGTCGTGTCAATGCTCCGCTTGGGGTATTTTTAGTCGCTAGGCGGGCGTTTATATCAACAGATTTCTAAGGAATCAGTACCTTGAGTGCCTATCTTCGTGGCTTTTCAGGATTTTAACTCGCTTTTTGGGTCCGCTGTTGCTCTGCTTAGGGTATGTTCAGTCGTTAGGCAGGCACCTACGTACGTCGACAATTTTCTTCAACAGTACCATAGAAGGTATCACCCAAATAAATCATCATGACATAATTACCACCCCCCCCCCCCCCCCCACTATTTTAAATATAAAATAAGTTTCCAAGAACCCACGAGATAAATCCCCAATTTTGGGGGATTATTTTTTATGAAACAAAATTTTGGGGGTTATTTTATTATTTCTTATTGCCATACAAAGACACTGGTATCAGGCCTTAGGTTGAGTCTTATTTTGAAAACAGTAAATCGGACTTGCTGGACGATCGTATATCAAATGCATTTGCATGCATTATGACCAAAAATATAAATTTCATAAATAATAATTTGTTCTAAGAAAAATCAAATTGACAGTGACATCAACATTAAAATTGGATTGACATTTTTTTTTGTTGTGATTAAAATTCCTAAAATTAAAAATACAAAAGAGATAAAAAAAAGGTGTCATGACAAATGAGAATGTATCTACAAAGTAACTATGTACATTTAAACTAACGTTCGATTCCGATCCCTGAAGATTAACTATAAACAAGTGAGAGTTTAAGCTTAATATTTGATACTGAAATGATATGATCGTCTCGTCAGTCTCACTTTGTTTCTCGTAGTGAATAGTTCATAATTTATTATCAACAATTAAGTGCATATTTCAAGTTCAACAAATCCAACAAAAGTGAGTTAGAACAAATAAACAAATTCAATATGCGCCTCATTAATATATTTATATGTATTTGTTTTGGTGTCTTCTTTTTTTTTAATTCAAATTGAAGCCGCAATAATTTTTTTTTTTTTTTTTGGATAATCAATTTCTTGATAGCTGTGTTTATCCGGTTTTGTGATTAGGAGATTAGGACAATTTAGAATTTATTCTATAAATTAACGGTGATTTGAAAAAAATTTTTATCAGTTCGATATTTATTTCATCTCCTGATTCAAGAAAATAGATACCGTTAAATTGTAGCCATCCTACCATTTACTTGATTGATAAATTACTTGATGGATCATTGATTAAAAATAACATACAAATTGACTTACACCACTTTCAAAATAAGCTGATCATTATATTAATTAAAATTCAAAACATAAATAACATTGAAAGAAAAAAGTATAGGAAACTTATGCCTGCATACATGTTTATACATTTGTATATTGCGTATTTTATTAAAAAATATATAAATAGTCTTCAGTTTTTAAAAATCAATACAATATCTCTAGTAAATGCATATTTATGAATATAAAAACAAACACTAATTTTTAGCGCCAGTGATGCATATACAAATCCTTTTTTGTATACATTATGTACCTAAATAAGTTTATATTTTTATACATCTAAAACAAGCAAGTGCTTAGTTAAAATTTAAAAATACATTTTATTTATAAACCCTTTTTTTTTTTAATTAATTAAAAAAGTGTAGAAAGTTTTCTAAAATTTTAATCAAAATCTGTTGATAAGTAAGTACCGATTGTACGAAACGTCTTAGCCCAAAAACTGCTAGCGCTAAAGTTAAACAATCGGTCCAACCGATTAAATTGTAGTTGTTTATATTTTCTATATTCAGAAGTGCAGGCAATCAGACAAAATTGGATAACCAACATTTATCCTAAATAATTAAATATACATAAAAGTCATGTTTTATTTTTGTATGAGTTCTTAACTTACTATTCTGGTTCATTATCTCCTTTTCTAGAAGAAGAAAAAATAATAAATGTACTTATTGTTAAAAATATCATTAATAAGTCGCAGTTTAATACATACATATGTATGTACATATGTAGGTGCATATACAATGCATATCTATAAAGGTACCTCTACCTATTAAAAAATAAGGCAAGACCAGTTCACTTTTACTGTGTGAAAAAAAAAATATTAACATTAAAATGGAATCGTTCAAACATTCTTATTAATTACGTGATTCACGATTTTAAGATCATCTTAACTTAAGGTGGTGGATTATTGATTTCAAAGGCCTAAGCAACAAGAGCCTGTTTTTATAAATAAATGCTTTAAATCGATTTTGTTTAGTAAACCAAAACTGAAATAAGATCAAAACATTTCAGAATCATATGTTCCATGAATCTACAAATCTTGCTCAAAAAGTCACATCAGAACAGCACAGATTTGTAAATAAACGTCAGAACCAAAATGGCTACCTAAGCTTTCATTAAAAAATATAGCCGTATTTTTTTCAATTAAATTAGAGAGATCTTCAGAAAAAATCAACCAAAGACTAAACATTCATTTCATTCAAAAAAATCCAACAGCTGGGTGTCAAACCTACTTTTGTGTTACAGCAAATGTTTTAGAAGCTTCAAAACGTCAGCTGATTTATTTATTAATTTATTTGGCATATTAGATCATGTTAACATGACATTTCTTAGTTTCCTGAATTCAAATAAACAAATTTAAGAAATGAAACAAGAGAGTTGAGCTCAATCTAAAATTGAAAATCATTTCAAAGCAAATATAATTCATAACTCAAAAGTTTTTAGTTTTGAAGTTTCACAGCAGATAACTGCCGGTATCAATACACACGAGACTGGTAAAAACTAACAAAAACTCGTTCGACCAATGGTTTCGTAAAGAGATTATATATTTTCACTTACCATTTATAGAAGTTCCTTATGCCAAAAGGCAATAAAAAGCTTATCCGATCATCGGATTTATAAATTTTTTGTGAATCTTATGGTCGCTCCCAGACCGTATAATACTCGTAGATACCTATTATTCCTGTCTAATTATTACCTTACAATTTTATCTTCTTCCATTGTAAAAAGAAAGATACAAAACTCAATTAGGTATACTCTTTGATTAAGATCAAAATGGTTTAAAAAAAAACACTATGTTCCTTTCAAACACAACAGGCCACCAGGTGAAATCAGATGACATTTTTGTAGCTCTTGTTAAAATTTATAACCATAACTTATCTCGACTCGATCTCGCGATTTCTCAAAAAAATTGAAAAGTGTTTTGTGTCCTCAGCCTCAATCGTGCTTAATTTCATTTTTTGTTGGAAAGGAATAAGAAATAGAAAAATTCACGACTTGGTCATACAAACTTGCCCCTTTGTTCGAGAGACTTAGAATTTTAAAACTAGCTATTATTAGTACGGTGACCATCTGTCCTGTATTTCCCGGAACAGTCCCGTATTTCACGCGTGTGTCCTGGCTAAATTTTAAGAAAACCAGGGACGTACAACTGGCCCGTATTTGATTTTTTGTTGCGGGTTTTTCCCGTATTTCCATATATTTTTATTATTCGAATAACGTTCAAATTTAAACAGTCTTATTTATTATACCTGAGCTGTCAGATGCTTTTCAAACTGTGTATTCACAAAAAAAAAAACAATGCACAAATTTTAAATTTATATCATCATTTTTAAAAAGATAAGCTTATGTACTTCTACCGAATTAAAGAAAAAATTTGAGCCTTTACTGGTTCAAAAAAAGGAAGTTGATTCTTGTAATTATTTACAATAAATTTACAAATTTATTAAATAACTCCAAAAAGAAAATGTGAATTAAACGATAATCTTCAGAGACAATTTTTCTTCATACAAAGAAAAAAAAATGGAAAAACCCAATATAGTAGCCTGTTCAAAAATCGCTTATACGTTTTCAATACGCAGTGGTGATATTGAACAGCACTCTTAAAAGCAAAACATAAAGAAAGAGGCAAGAACAACATATTTTTTTATACACTTCAAGCCGTAACCAGTATCGATCTCATTGGAGTTAATTGTGTTGCTCACGTTTTAAAATATGTAACTGCAAACAAACTGGAGTTGATTGTCTTCCAATAGATATAAAATTTGTCATCGTCAAAATCCACACTGTTCGTGTAGACAAATTTAAGAAAATTTGCGAACAAAAGACCGAATACCTTACTCTCAATAGGTAAGCTAGTGAAATAATAATTAAACTTTATAATCCCTTAAGAGAATTTGCATTTTACAATTTGCAAGAAATTTGCATTTCTAAAAACTTGATAAGAAGAAAAATATTAAATTGATCAAGGGAAAAGTCGATCAAAAATTAATT
The DNA here is from genome assembly GCA_911387755.1 of Chrysotoxum bicinctum. NCBI lineage: Eukaryota > Metazoa > Arthropoda > Insecta > Diptera > Syrphidae > Chrysotoxum > Chrysotoxum bicinctum. The sequence continues at coordinate 206,217,920 of OU426987.1, read as the reverse complement.
ACCCAAAAAAAATGTAAAGCCAATAACGAGTGGGATGTATCTTTAAAAGACCTTGAAGTTTTTAGTTGGGTAATTTTTCAAAACATTACTAACTGGCCAGAAATAAAAATCTTGGTTATCTTTTGTCAACCAAAAGCTGATAGGGATACAACTATCAATGATTTCAACTTGTTTGACGAATTTGTTTGTCTAAAATCATTGTTAACCTTATAATTTATAACAAAATGGGCAGAAAACAAAACTATACTGTGGCCCCAAAAATGGAGAGAAATTTTAGAGCAATTTCGTAAACAAAATAACTTCAAAAATCTTTTATTTATTGTCGAGTTCGACTTGTGTCGTCCAGGTTCAAATGGTCTAACCTCTAATCGAAATGGTTTTTTCTATAATTAACAATATTATTGAACAAATGAAAAAAGACAACTGAATGTTGGAACTCCCATAGCCATGTTAATGGTAAAATTAAATTATAATTTAATCTGCTAGGAATTTAAAAAATATTTTAAAGAAAATGGAAATATGAAATATGATTTCTTAAGCAAGTATGAATGTATGCAAAAATTATTTATAGTACTTGTAACGGAAGATCGATGGAAATATTGATTACAAAACTAAAATTTTTGAAAATTTAAATAAGCAATATTGTATCAAATATATTATCAAAATTATGATGTTGAAGTGTAATTTCTTTTTCAAAATTATTAAGAACGCAAATAAAAACAAACTATTTCATCTTTCGCAACGTTTCGTCGATTTTTGCGACCTCTTCAGGGGTTCATATTTAATCTACATTGACACAGCGTGGCAGTGGTACCTTTTAGCATTATGGTTAGTGCATTTGACTCGTCATGAAGAAGTTTTGGTTTCGATGCCCACTGTCTAAAAAATATTTTTTAGTGGGCACTTCCTGTTGCGACAAGATTACAATTCTCTAAGAGTATCTCCAGTCATGAAAAGTGTTTCTCACCTTACCCGTTCCAAATAGACAGAAAATGTTAGGTTCTCTCCATTCCAAGTTTAAGTATATGCATACAGGAATAGTTGAAACTCTTAAGTCACTAAGTTTTGGTTCTCTTTGAGTCATTGACTTGAAACGGATTTTACTAAAACAACTTTCTTAACGTTTCCCCCAACCTAAAACAACCAATTATGAAAATTTCACTCAAATCGTTCGAACCGTTTCCGAAAATCGTAGATGTAAGAAAAGTTGGCGTGGTAGTGATAACATTTTCCTTAAATCATTTCCTAAACCTTCCTTCGCTGAAAAGTACAACATCTGAAAAAATCATCCAGAGTGTTAGTACCGTTTGCAAGAAACCAATTACAAGATTTGATTTGATTTGACACATGGTGCCCAAAGCTCGAAATTGCAATGCCCGTTTATGAATGCAGCCCTGTTCAAATTCAATACATACCTATTTTGAACTTGATAATTAAAAACTACCTTGAACAAATAATTTACATTCACTTCAGGAGAGATAGATTCATAGTAACAATAGCATCTGGAAGTAGAATCATCACCTCTTGAAATTATATTGAATTGTTATTGCTATTATCGGTAAACTTATCGATGCCGCGTCGGCGTGACTTTTCATTTAGCGGTATAATACATTTATCTTGATTTTGTTTTACGTGCCCGCAGTCAAAAAAATCAAAAATATAGTTACTTTCCATTGATATTATTAGTATTTAATAATTGTATAAAGAAATACTATTAACGTGTTGTATATGTATAATATTAATAATACTTCTTATTAAAAATCTATTAAATATGTACCTACAGTAAGACATGGATATCACAAATTCTGAAAACCCAAGAGATGTTCTTATATAGAATCGATAGGTATAAGAAAGAAAATTTATTATATAACATACGGATATAACAGAAAACTTTTTATACAGTATTGTGCAAAACCTAAGCATCCATTTTGATTTTACATTTCAAAATTGGTTTTTCGATTCTTTCGATATTAAAAGAATTACGCAATTTATGTGATATTATAGCTTTATGTTCATATATTGTATTTTTATCTTTTTTATAAAAATATACGTTCTCAAATAAAAAAAAAAAAATAAAAATAAAAAAAAAAATTTAATTTGAATGTGCAAAACTTAAGCAACTTTGTTTCCACTGTAGGAGAATTTTTGATAACGGGGCTTTTACAGTAAAATTTGGCATAGAATGCAATCAACAAGAGTGTAACAAATGCCATTTATTAGTTTGGATCGATTAAGGTCCAGCTTCGGTTTGTTTTTCAATATGTCCCGAAATAAGTACGATTCTAACTTTAAAATCAAAATAATTAATGAGTATAATCGTGGGGCATTACAAATTTCACTTTCCAAGAAATATAACATTAATAAGTCAATTATTTCACGGTTGATTACAAAATTTAAAACTACGGGAAGCGTCGAAAATCAAAATTTTGGAGGTCGACCGCGTAAAACAACAAGAAGAACCGATAGGCAAATTTGTAACATAATAAGAAAAAACCGTTCATCAGCTCAAAGGAAGTAGTACACTCATTAAATCTTAATATTGATGCAAGCACTGTGCGCAGACGTGCCCTAGAAAATGACCTTCGAAGTTACAGGCCATGCAAAAAACCGTTGCTTACAAAAAAACATTTGAAAAAAAGGTTGTGTTTCAGTCTTATGATATTAACTCAATTTAAGTATTAAATTAAACTTTTAACTTATTTAAAATAATTAGATTAGATTTTGCAAAAAAGTATCACCAATGGTCCGTTGAGAAATGGAAAACGGTACTTTTCAGCGATGAATCAAAGTTTAATTTGATATCTACAGTCAGATGGAATATGTCACGTACGAAGAGGTAAGGGTCAACGGCTTAATCCAGGATACTGCAATGTCACAGTAAAACATGGGGGTGGCAGTGTGATGATTTGGACCTGTTTCTCAGGATATGGACAAGGTCCTTTCCATCAAATTGAAGGAATAATGGACAAATTCAAATATAAACATATCCTGGAAACGCAGATGTTACCATATTCCGATTGGAATATGCCGCTTCGATGGGTGTTTCAGCACGACAACGACCCCAAACACACATCGAAGCTGGTTAAAAAGTGGATTGAAGACAATGGGATTCAAGTTCTTGATTGGTCGGCACAATCACCAGACTTGAATCCCATTGAAAATCTTTTTGGGATTCTCAAAAATCGAGTCGCTGGGCAACGCTTCCAATCCAAGGCGGTGCTCTTTAAATCTTTACAAGAAAAGCGGAAAAACATACCACGAGATGTCATCTCTAATTTAATAGCTTCCATGCCGAGAAGATGTGCTGAAGTCCTAAGAAATAAGGGAAACTATACAAAGTATTGAAAAGTTGCTTATGTTTTGCACATACGAAATCGTTGAATTTTTTGTTATTTTATTTTTAGAAAATGTTTATAATGTTATTATTTTTATATAAAGATAAAAACACGATACATAGAAATAAAACTATAATTCCACATAAATTGCGTTATTCTTTTATTATCCAAAGCATGGGAAAAACAATATTGAAATGCAAAGTCGAAATGGTTGCTTAGGTTTTGCACAATACTGTATATAGAAATAAAGACAGTAAACAAAGAATAAAAAAAGAGTTTTTCATAAGTGTAATGTTAAATATCAAAGAGAAATTCAAATAATTGTTTTAATAGAATGTGATTCTTATAATCTCAAATCCGTAAAATAAGTTCCTACTCATTTAACTACGTTTAGTCTGAAAACTTTAATCGAAGAAATATGTATGAGATTGTCAACTTATGCCTTCTTCGACAAGTTTAACAAGTTTAGTTTCAAAGAAAGTTGATTCATAACAAAAATTATTCTTAAAGGTCCTCTTATATTTGAATGAATTTCACAATGAAAGCATTCGAAATACTTTTTTATATGTCCATTAGACCAAAGTTAGCTTTCAACTAATACTGGATGTGACGCCGAAATATTCCCGTTCATTTCGTTTATAGTTTTGCAAATGACATTTCAAACAAACAAAGCAAACAAAAATGATTACGAGGATATATGTATAGTGGAAGTGGTCCACGAACAATTCATTCGTTGCAGTGTGGATAGTATGTGGAATGCGAATAGAGTCTGACAGTTCTCAACAATCAAATTGCAATAATTCATGACGACCAATTTATTTCCTCAAATTTCTCTTACTTTAGCAATTAAAACCCAAATTTGTATATCTTAACATTATTTTCAATAAGTTTTCTACCATTTGTAAAGAATTTAGGCTTATAAATGTTTTAAATTCCATTTTTTTAGTCTTTCTTTGAAAATTTCCATTGTGGAATCAGCTGTGGGGCACATAACGTTAACTAACTTTGGTTAAATTAATCGGTAGAGTTTTCATCTCATGATGGAAATGCCATCACTGACCCACAAACCGATTGAATGAGTGACTTTTTTTGAGGACGCATTGTGACTTTGTGGTGACATAATATGGATTGGCATCCTTTAAAAATCTTAAATTTTTTTAAGCACTTTAAAAATTAAAAAAAAAAAAAGAACACTAAATAACCGATGAAACAACATGGCCGCCATGAACTTTCCAAATCTACCCGTCTACAAAAATCTATATTTTAATTTAAGTTCCAGAAGAATAAAAATTGGAACTTTAAATATTCTTTTATATTTTTCGTCGAAATTAATGGATTGGAACTCACGATGATTTTTGAATAAGGCTCTTAGTAAAAATAGTTGCACTCTTAACATTACTTTGGGAGATTACACAAAGTGATTTCATTTCATTTTCAAACAAAAAAATTTAGGGATATTTGCATTAAATATTGGGTTGCCGAATATAAAAATTTTGTTTGTTTACCTATTGTACAAAATGTTCCAAACTACTCTACGTTTTAAATAAAATTCTCAATAACACATGAAATGATTTTTATGCCTATACGTAGGTACTCAACTCTGAGATTTATCTTATCTTTCACTCTTAAAAAGTTGATACTATTTATATATTTTGTAAATAACAAAATATCGGGCAATAATAAGTTGTTGAAATAAATCCCCTGAACGGCACTGATAAGGAACGCACGTCTTCTGAGTTCAATACCATTTTAGTCTAAATGGTTATGATAACAAAATTTCCAGATATTTAAAGTGTACTAGCTATGTATGAATATTGTTGTATTTATTATAAGCACTGGGCATTCCGAAAGGTTATTTAATTCATATATTGTTTTCAATATATTATGCACAATATTAAGGAACCGAAAAAGCTTATTTCATATAAGAATATTATAAAAAAATAAATTTTAAAAATCAATCTATCTTTTAAAATAGTATGACACCATGGGTTTTTTGAGAATGCAGACAGAGTGAGATCAATCTTTCATAGGCTGGTTCGGAGCGCTCTTGATGAGCTCAGAATAAAATGACGGAGCAAATGGATAACTTCACTTTTTTTTTGTGTGATATGACATAGACAGACACGAAAACAAAAATAAACAAACGAATAAAAATGAAGATCGACGCCTTTTCAGTGTTCTATCGTGTTTCATAAATAAATCGGTGCCTGGTCAGAATTAAAAGAAAAAAACAAAAACACCTTACATTCCCACCAAATCAGAATCTGAAATTTCTTCTAAAAACTGTTGAGATTTCAAATTAGTGCAGTAAGATTTCAATGAGATTTCCTTGAAATTCAGAGTTTTCATTGAAATCCAGACTTTTATTGAGATTTCGTTAAAATCTCCATGAAATCTTTTTCCATCAATTTGAAAAATTTTCAGCCGAAATCTCGTATTTCGTTTTTGTGGAAACCTAAAGGTAGTATTAATGTGAAATAATAAAAGAGGCCAATAAGATTAAGTAGTCTTAGTTATTCCAGGAAAAAAATTATTAATAGTTAATCATGGCTTGAAAAATATTGACATACGTACGTAATATTGGGTTAGGCTTTAGTAACAGAATTAATTGTTCATGGAATTTGGAATGTCTCTTTAAAAATCACTGATGCCAATTTTAATGTCGATATCTACTGTGCATCCCTTTTTATATGATTACTATCAGACCCTGGAAATATTCTTCATGATTTCGATAGCCAACTTCCAGTTAAACCTTGACATTAATTAATTGATTTCTTAGCTAGTGTTTTTCTGCAATTTTGTGTAAAACAGTTTGTATCGCAAAATGTATCTGATCTGTACATTATTTTATCTCAAATATCAATTCTATAAAAACTAAACAAAATACTCGTTCACGGAACAATTTTTGATTTTAAACGACAACAAACTGGGCACGGCAGATCGTCGGTTTATTGACACAATGAGCAACTTGGCACATTTGTCTAGTGACATTCATACAGCAATTATCTTTGATGACGACAATAGGTACATTATACATCATTTAGGTTAATCAAAAAAAGTGATAAAAATGCACATGCTATTTCTTGGTTTAAATTAAAACAAGTGCTGCAAGAAAACTTAATGATGTTCTGCAAAAGCAGAGTACCTAGATGTTTGATTATAAAAGAATCAATAGCTGTACATTTATATCACTGACTTGAAGTACTTCAGCACTCAATTTTATACCTTTCACAGCCTATCAGGGGCATCATTTCCACCATGACCCACTTTATGTAACTTAATTTTTCAGTTATGATTCAATTCAATTGCCGTCCATTCACTGGGCCCGCACAGCACATAGGTATGTACAACAAGTGTCAAATAGATCTCAATGGTATCTGTTAGTCAAATAAAAATCGCATGTGATGAATCGCAAACACGATTGCCAACGTTCGATTTTATATTATACTTTTATGTTATATGAGAACAATTAAAATGAAGATTCCGTTACTTTAGTTCAAGGGCAGTTAATGCAAAACCAAATCACAAGTTTCGATTTTTTGTTTCCTGTGAAAGGTGTTAAGGTATAAATAATATGCTAAAGGTTGCTGAAAACATCCAAAAATTTCGAGCAACTTAATTCTTCGTGTGAAAAAGTTCTTAAATCATTCCAGGAATTCAAATATGTGCTTATATTATATATAGGGATGAGTGAAATGTTTCATTCACAAATGATTGCATTCGAAAAAGATTGCATTCTTTTCACCATTACAAATTGGTCATATTAAAATGTTAAAACATTTTTTGAGTTCTCGATCAAATGTCTTACTGAAGTTTAGTTGCATAATTATGGATTTTACAACTGATATGGCTTAAATTGAAAATACCATTTTTTTCAAATAGGTACTAGTTTTAAGCGTTCGATTAAAAACTGAAAAGAGTATTGATAGTTAAAAGTGAAATAAGTAATTTAAACTAGTATAGTATTCACATTACATTGACTCCGATGAATTGTATTGACGTCTCAGTATCTTATATCTCTCTCTTACTTCAAGAGAGATAGAGACGACAAATTGAGATTGTTGTTTAATGTATTTTTATTATTTTTTTTAATGTTGCCCATGTACTGTCCCTTATAGCTATGCATCCGTGGGGCCCTTTGTCCACTGTACTAAGCTAGTGCCGAATGGCGAGTATATGTATTTATATGATTTCATGTTTTTCCTTAGAGGAGAAATTTGAATTTTTGATTAGATTCATTTAATTACGGCTAGCTGGTATTTTCAAATTTTCTCAAGACTTAATTTCAGACTGGCTTCGATTTTAAGCATACCTACGATTTTGTATTGTACTGATGCTACATACGAATAGTAGCTTTATGTCAGTTTTTGTTCGGATCACCATGTGTGTTTCTTTGATTTTTGTTTTAATTATTCCTTAAAACAATTTGTACTTAGTCATAAAATTTATTGTATTTTTGGCAACTTTTTAAATTTTAAGGCGGCAACATTGACCGCTAATCTCACCTTTGATATTGGCAGTTAAGTGTGGAGGAATAGACTGACTGTCTGCTTCCCCTTGGGGGCTTGCGGGAAAACTTTTATGACGTTGGTTGTGCTTGCAGTTAAGTGGTGCCGACACGATCTCAGCTTCCATCGAGAAATTATGTTGTTTATTTAAGTGAGACTCGTTTTCATTGAGGGTCTGAGTGGCTGCGTTGTAATCTTACATTTTTAAACATCGAAATATTTCATAACAGAGCGATTTGATTTTTGATTTTTATTTTCCCCCAGTTAATATGGTCTCTGTACAATTTGTGGTAGCAGTTATAGCTATTGGTGCTGTAGCAGCATTAGCTGAGGTAATTTCCGAGTTATAAATTATTATCATTAATTTTCTCTAAATATTTTTTTTTTTGCAATTTAATAGAAACAAACACCAATTGTTGCTATCGCTAGCATTCAAGGAAGCGAAGGCAGAGTTAAAGGTAATGTTACATTCACTCAAAACGCCTGCGGCGAAAATGTATATATTCGAGTTTTTATAACTGGATTGACACCTGGAAAGCACGGATTCCATGTTCATGAGAAAGGTGACTTGACTAATGGATGCGCTAGTACTGGTGGACATTATAACCCTGACAAGGTAATTGGAATTTATAAAAATAAATGCTGTCAAATGTTAAAACTCAGCAGTAGGTTTAGTTAAAATTGGCAGTTATTTTTTTTTTCAAGAATAATGGAATTCATTTTGGAATAAGTTTGCGTTTTTTGAAGATAACAAATAATTGTTTTATTTATATAAATTGATAAAATGTGATGAATGTTGTAAGAAAATATTTTTTCTTTGTGTGCCGAAAGATTATTTTTTTCAAATTCCATTGGAATCATAGTTAAAGGGTTAAACGTTTCATTGAAACCAATAGGAAACATCATACATAATTCTAAATTGAAAAAAATACATAGTAGTTCCGAAATCCGCCGTATTAGTAAAAGTTAATTGATATATATGTACATATAACTACATGTAATACATTCCCAAACGGGTAAAGTAGGTTGCACGCTAGACGAAACGAGACGAAACAATTTTAAGCCTCGGTAAAATCGAAAAATGTCAGTATATTCTCGGTATCGGTCTTGTATAGTTGAGTCTCGGTATCATTTCTGTCTCTTCGCGGTTTTTAGTAATATCATTCTTTCTTTATCTTCTCAATTTTCTGGCGAGGCCACCAAGATCGATACGATTTTCTGAGCAAAAATTTTAGAACAAATATACGGTTTGAATGTAGTATCGTTACGATTTCCTGAGACGAGGCAGTGCGACTTATCTGGCGTCGTAATTGGTCCTAGTAGGAACATTATCAAATCAAAATTTTGGATGGTTTAATATTATTTTATTTTTGCCAAGGAATTAATCTGTTTTAGGAAATTTCTTGTTTAAGCTAAGACTAGGATTTTTGTCAAGTTTGACCTAATTTTTCAATTTCATAAATATACATTTTTCGTTAAAATATTTCTAATAAACAATTCGCTACTCGGTGAAATTTCGTGTTTTTTGAATAATCTATACCTCAAATAGAAGCACGTCGCCAATACTTGTTGCGGAGGTCGTTTTATTCGATTCAGCTATTATTTTTAGGAAAAATATGCATTCCTATTTATAAATATAAAAATGTCTTCTTTTTGTTGAATAAATAAAATAATGAAGAGAAATATGAATTTCAGCTGAGTTTACCCTGTGTTTCCCTTGTTGTTGTTGCGAGCGACAACATTGAAGGATTTTTGTTTGAAAATTCATATTGAACAAGTTGAAGTCGAGACAACGTCATTTTGATTAGAGATATGCTTATTTGTGCAAAGCAGCCGAACAAATGGATGGTGGTCGTTATAGGTAGCAATGTCGTTATAGGTGACATCAACACTTAGTTATCAATGATAGCTCTGAATGTAATAAATGTTCGCTATCGTAATTTTTTACTTCAGTTTGGTTTGATAAACCATGGCGTTAATAATTTCAGCACTATCGTTCATCTACGTATGATTATAAATACATATGTATGTAGTGATGATTTTTAGGGACACTGCTTGTCAGCGTTGCCGATGTGGCACGATCGTGCCATTTTGACACGGAAATTTTCTCGTGGCACGGTGGCACGAAAAGTTTCAATATGGCACGTTTTTTTTTTTTATTATTTTACCTAAATGCGTTTAAGATAATTGACCCAACCTTTTTAAAAAAATAATCCAAACATACAAAGTATTTTGCCACACTTCAATATTTTAGTATCAGAATTTTCTTTTTGGCGAAATAAGAAAAATTTTTGAGATTGGACAAGCCGAAAGTATTTTTCTTAAAGATTCAAAAACGTTCTAGGTTAAGTTGTACAAATTAAGAAACAATATTGACAAAGGAATGTTCATTAATATTTCAAAATTTATATTGATTCTTCTTAGTTTGCCTCACGGCAAAGCGAGTGTTTTCAAGGCTAAGTATTATTAAAACAAACAACAAAAACAGACTGTCATACAAAGCAATTAATTCTATAATGCCATATAATGAAATAATTAAGCCTAATAATTATCAAAAATTTCAAACCTCCAGCTAATTTATTTATTTAACTTATTATAACAAAGCTTTATTACGTTTTTATATTTTTAAATAATAATAATAGGTACTCATCATGTGATGTGAAATAGGTAGTTACATAATACATACTTATTAATTATTATGAACTTGCCAAAAAGTCTTGTTTCTGGAAAATACCTATATATTCGTTTAAATAGAGGAAGTGATTTTTTGTTTGTAATAGTATTTAATTAAACTTTATTTTTAAAGAACAACTTGAGTTTTTTTTTCATATGGCACGAAAATGGCACGTTTTTTCAAAGAGTGTGGCACGAAAATTTTTTTTTTGGCGGCAACGCTGCTGCTTGTTATGAAGGAGGGCAGATTCTCTAAGAATATGTATTATCATTATCATTTTCTTTCGTTCGTTTGTTTAAGATTCCTGCCGACTAAAAAAACATGGGGCCCTTATTCGGAATTCCACCCCCCCCCCCACCAAAATGAACTTTTTTTTTAACGAATCGATAAAAAAGTGTTTGCTGTTGATAAAAAACATCAAATTGTGCAGGAGAAACACTTTTTTATGGTAAAAAAGTGAAGTATAAGCGGACCACCCACAGTACTATAACTAAAACTACTTTTTACTTACGATATTGATATAGGTACTATAGGGCAAGTTCTGCATTTGGAAAAAAAATCGAACTCGAGATTTTGATTAAAGTTGACATTACGATGATAGCGAAGACGAAAAAAGTGGGTCCGACAATTCCGTCTGTCTGTCTGTATGTCTGTACCTCGAACTACAGCCTAAACTACTGGAGGTATTTTCTTCAAATTCGGTAGTTAAGGGTCTTCGGTGATTCCCTAGAGGAAAAATTGAATTTTTTTTTAGCTCCAAAACTAACGGTACCCCCCATACACCCGTAATGCTTAATCTTATTTATCTCGAAAACGGCTCTAACGGTTTTAATAAAAAAAATAGGTGTGATACTATGGACATGGACTATATTTTGGTCAAAAAAAAATTTGGGGGAAAATGTTATTAGGGGTACCTGTCATAGAACGGTTTTTTTGATTTTCGAATTTCTCACCAACGGCTCTAACGATTTTAATTAAAATTTTTATGCAAGAGCTGCTTTGCATTTGAAAAAATATAAACAAAATTTTTTTTCGAAAAAATAGTTTTTGGATTAAAAAAATAAAAAATTTTTTTTTTGTGGAAATTCAATATCTTGAAAACCGATACACGATTAAATTTTTAAATTACATTTTAAAATGTATTTTATTAAATACTAACAATTTGCATATTAATTTTTTTTATAAAAATTTTAAGGAAAATTTAGTACACAAAAAACATGTTTCAGTGTGTCTGTATGTCTGTACCTCTCACTACAGCCTAAACCACTGGACCTATTTCTTTCAATCTCGATAGTTAAGGGTCTTTAGTGATTCCCTAGAGGAGAAATTGAAATTTTTCTTTTAGCTCCAAAACTAACGGTACCCCCCATACACCCGTAATGCAAAATCTTATTTATCTCGAAAACGGTGTGATATTTTGAACATAGGCTACATTTTGGTCAAAAAAATTTTGGGGCAAAATGTTATTAGGGGTACCTGCTATAGACCCGTTTTTTTTTATTTTCGACTTTCTCATTAACGACCCTAAGAATTTTAACCCAAAATTTTCGGCAGGAGTCCCCTTAAGTTTAAAATAATATTCTATATAAAAATATTCGAAAAAATATTTGTTGGGTTTTTTTGAAAAAAAAAAAAATTAAATCAATATCTTCAAAACCTATGAACGATAATTTTTTGAAATTATTTCCTAAAATCAATATTATTTAATACTTAAAATTCGCATCCCACATTTTTTTCTTGAAAAATTTTAGAGAAATTTCTTATATAAAAAATGTATTTAATGGGAATTTCGAATAAGGACCAAACATGGATTAAGCCATATAAAGGCCTCAGGGTATGCAAGTCTACATAAGGTAGACCCTATTGCTTTTAACAACAAAAATTTTCAATATTAATATTTTAAGTAGAAATAGGAATTTAAATTGAATATTTCACATTTAAAATTAGGCACGTTCATATTTTCAAATAATTGATTAATGATTAATGTTTGATTTAATGAAGCCATTAGTGTTCACATTTGTCAAACATCAGTTCTCTTTAGAATTTTTACCAAAGCGGACGTTTTAAATTGCAGCTCTCATAATTGTAGAAGAAAAAAAAACAACAAAATAAGAGCAAACGATTTTGGACTAATGAATGACTAAAAAAGCCCTCAAAATTTGTTAGACGAAAACTGGCCAGTCCCTAGTTACTTATAAGTTACAACTACTTCCCTTTGCCGTGTACATTTGGGTTGGCTGGAATGGAGAGGTCATTTTAACAATCGGGATTACCAATGTGGTGATCGATTTTTGCAATTTTCATATTGACATCTGCAACTGTCAAATTGACAGTATTCACCATTGAAATTATAGTTTATACTTAAAGAAAAACTTTATAGAAAAAATTAATGAATACCTAGCTTGAGAGCTTAGTTTTTATTAACCACTTTGTATTCTCCAAGAGGATTCATACGGTCCATCCGTTAATTCGCTATGCCGCGATATCACAATTCTATGAAACCTTGTTTTCCATCGGAATTTATTTTCGTGATCCAAAAATGTATTCCATTTTATTTTTTCTATGCTTTTTATATATTCTTTTGTCATTGCAAAATCATAAGTTATAAATTTACTACCACAAAGTAAAAAGTATACGTTCTCTAAACTAGGCTTATACCATGCTTCTACCAAACCGCAATCTCAGATTTCAGCTGGAAAATGTTGAGATTTTAAATAAATGTAGCAAGATTGCATAGAGATTTCGTTAAAATGTCCATGAAAACTTATTCAACCAATTCTCGATGGAAAGTACCTATCAGAAAAACAAGTTTATGTAGCTTTCATACAAAATCTTGTTAAAAAACGGCAACCTACTGAATTTAAAAAAATGCCAGTGGAATTGTTTTTTGATTTTTATAAAAGACGGTAAACATGGAGCTGAATTTGTCCTAGAAAAGTACGGCAATATTTAAATGGAGAGTTCTCTTTTCTATCTGGAAGACATTTTTTCTGAGTTTTTTTTTTTTAAGTAAGGTCACAATAACGACATTATGAAATCGAGTCACAGTGACTATGCATTTTTCGAAATGCAAACGGTGTTTCATTTTTACTTGTTTCTAAGAAGTGAAAGTGAGAGAGAGAGAAAGATTTATTCGTGCCAAATTATGAGAAATCATCGAGATACTTTAAAACGATATGGATATATGAAGTTCAGTTTGAATTATAAAATAATTGATCCAATGAAGAGTTGACAAGATAAATTTCTAATGAACTAGATTAACGAAATGAATATTTGTATCATACATTTTCTGGATTTGAAGACGATTAAGGGTAAATCTTTTTAATCTTGCTTAAGTGGTCGTGAAAATATAGTATTAGATAAAGTCCATTTATAACAAGAAAAAAAATCAAGAAGCAATTTATACCTATAAAAAACAACTTGTGTATACAAGTTTGTAAATTCAATTGTTTCTTTCGTAAAATTATTTATCCTTTAAGAAAATTAACCTGAGACCTAACTCTTAAACTAACAAAATTAAATTATTTCCAACTTTTTTTTTAATAGGAATCGCGGGCCCATTCGCCTTTATGTTTATTTCCGCCTAATGAATAGGAATATTTGTCGCGCAACAAAATAAATAAGTAATTTGATTATGTACAAAAATTATGAAAGATTTCTTTTACGAAACGACGCACGTACCTAGTCGTAATGTAATTGCCTTAAACATGCATTCTTAATTTTTATGGGTAGCGTCAACTCAACCGCTGTTTGTCAACAAGTCAAATAAGTCTCCTGTTGTCATTCTGCGTTCACCAAAACACCCCTTAGAGTACCTGTAATGCAAATAAGTGTGAATTCATAATTTAGTATTGACCTTAAACAAAAAAAATAACTCAAATTAATCAGTTGAAAACCCAACGTAACAATAACAATAACTCAAACAAATTTGTTAATGGGAATTATAATAAATTATTTTTCTTTCCCGCAGATGAACCATGGTGCCCCAGAAGACGAAATACGTCACGTTGGAGATTTGGGAAATGTTTTGGCCGATGAATCAGGCACAGTGGATACCACCCTTACGGATCACGTTATCACATTGACCGGCAAACGGGCAATTATCGGACGCGGCTTAGTCATCCACGATGGAGTCGATGATTTGGGCAGGACACAGCACCCAGATTCTAAGAAAACCGGAAACGCTGGTGGCCGTGCTGGTTGTGGTGTAATCGGACTCAAGTAAAAAGATACTTCTCCTTGTGTACTTCTTATTAATGTTTAATGTCCTTGTCAAATAATTTAAGTATTTTCTGTGTTTATGTTTAAGTCTGTGTTTTATTTTATTGTTCTTATGGTAACCATGTCTATGGGTTGTTTAATTTTGTCTTATATCATTCAAAGGCTTTTTTCTAGCACTGCACACATTCAATCCATCATTTAAATCTATATAAATGAACCTACTTACTTGAAAATTGAAATAACGCATACATTAATAAGCTGATACTTACTTTGCCTAAAATTTTTGACATAAACCTAATTGTTTATTTTTTTTGGGGATTAATAAATGTTTCGGGTCTTATTGTAACAATCAACATTTGGATTTTGGATTTTTTTTCTATTGATTTATTGTTTGTTTAGATCGGACTTTGATGAATATCCATGCAGTGCATCGGACACAATACATGGATGGAGGAGTACATTCTTTATCGTTGTAATTGCCTCGATCTTAAAGGCTTTACTTTAGAGCTTCTGCAGAAAAGAAGAGCTTAAACGCACCATTATTAAAATTGTAGAAAATGTTTATCTCTATAAATAAACTTCAGGAAATAATTCTACTTTGTTCGATTAAAAATTTTGTGAATATAATATTTTTTCTTAAGTTATATAATATAAGAATTTATGAATAGCAGCAAGTTAATTTTGAATTTTGTAATCGATATTTATTAATATAAAAAATATAAAACAAAATTGTTACAATTTTAAAACGACTAGTATCGCCTGTCGTCGAAATTCGACCATTTGTAGTTATATTTAATCAG
Source organism: Chrysotoxum bicinctum (assembly GCA_911387755.1). Taxonomy (NCBI): domain Eukaryota; kingdom Metazoa; phylum Arthropoda; class Insecta; order Diptera; family Syrphidae; genus Chrysotoxum; species Chrysotoxum bicinctum. Next base: position 206,202,382 of record OU426987.1, on the reverse strand, counting down.
TGAGCACAAGATATTAAAATAAATCATATGATATACTTTCACGTAAAGTTCATTTAATGATCCAATACTTCCGTGTAAACAATATTTTTTGTAAATATTTGTTCGTCATTTGCTAAAAGCCCTTGACCTCTGCATTCAGAAATGTAATGTCAGAAATGTATACTCGTATGTTTCACTTTCACATATACGAGAAAACACGATATTAAGAAGCGGTTAAGAAGACAGAAGAGAGAGAGAACTATTAATAATTAAATGGGAATTTCACAATTTATATATCGTATGCAGGTAAGCGCATGTGTGCTGGCATAATATAATTTGATGTGTACCCACCCTTTTGACGCTGTTCACATTGGACTTACTCAACCGATTTATTTCGACGTAAGGCCAATCTGTCGTGTTCAGACACAAAAGTAGTGTGAACACTCCAGAATCACTTTGACGTCTTGTAGTTGTTCATAATTGTTGGCCATTTGCTATGCCACTACAAATGTACAGTGAATTACAAAAGTAAGTAAGCACCTCTTAGTTTAAAGATCACTTCCTTCAAACTATCGATAGTAAATAGATAATAGTTAAAAAAAAACTTAATATTTTTGTCTATAATTAATATGTATTTCGAACTAAAAAGTAATATTTCTTCTTTAGATTCATGGGTTTTTTCAAAGAAGAGCCGCTTAAGGCGATTTATTTTACTTATGTAAGGTTTCTTTCTAACCTATACATGATAACCGGGTTAGTAGAGCACTCGACGAATAGTTTGAGGGTTACATGACTTACCTGTTTTATTTGGTTATTTCTGCTGGTATCTTTGTTTTGCTTACTTTGGGATTCCTTTTCACTTTCCTAACAATAATACGGCATTCCTGCTTGTCATTGTCATTGATCGAGAGTCATTTTGCAAACTTCCAATGTTATTTTAATTGGTTATTATTTTGTGTATAGTAGATGGACTTTTGTAAACAATTTCACCATTCTCGCACTTCGATTTATCTTCCAAATATCTAGTGTTTGATTATATATTTTTTTTTAATGGGTGCTTACTTACTTTTGTGAAACACTGTATCTTCGTGTGTCATATTATGTCACCAAGACAAATGTCAAAAAAATCAGCCCCGAATAGCACTTGAAAAGCTTACCAGGTATTTTGAAAACCGCAACCACTTACAAGGCCTGCTTTTGGAAATATCACCACCCAAAGACATAGTTAGGTAGTTAAGAGTCGAAAATCGATAAAATCACTTTGACTGACTATATTTCCCATATTTCGATAACCAGACCACCCAGAACGTTTTGGCTTACATGTGTATAAATGTATTGAATAGACCTTTCGTTTGATGTATATCTCGATGGGTTTGGTGAAGTTTGAAAAAATAATGATTTTTGAAGACAAGTGGTTAGTCCATGATTTTTTCAAAAATTCAAAAAAAACTTTGTTTTCGACATTTGCAAAGATTTGCACATCCATGGAAAGGTCTGTTTATTTTCTTTTCAGGACTGGAGACTGCAACCGCGTTCGAGCCTTGATTACGAAAATTTCTTCATCGGCGTCTATTGACTTTTATAGATTTTGGTCAATGTTCAGTAAATTCACTTTGGATGGCCATATTTCGATAATCAGACCTAGTATAGCCTTCTCGTTTTCAGCCCCGAATAGCTCTTGAAAAGTTTACCAGGTATTTTGAAAACCGCAACCACTTACAAGGACTGGTTTTGGAAATATCACCACCCAAAGACATAGTTAGGTACGAGTAGTTAAGAGTCGAAAATCGATAAAATAACTTTGACTGTCTCTATTTCCCATATTTCGATAACCAGACCACCCAGAACGTTTTGGCTTACATGTATATAAAGGCCTTGAATAGACCTTTCGTTTGATGTACATCTCGATGGGTTTGGTGAAGTTTGAAAAAATAATGATTTTTGAAGACAAGTGGTTAGTCCATGATTTTTTCAAAAATTCAAAAAAACTTTGTTTTCGACATTTGCAAAGATTCGCACATCCATGGAAAGGTCTGTTTATTTTCTTTTCAGGACTGGAGACTGCAACCGCGTTCGAGCCTTGATTGCGAAAATTTCTTCATCGGCGTCTATTGACTTTTATAGATTTTGGTCAATGTTCAGTAAATTCACTTTGGATGGCCATATTTCGATAATCAGACCTAGTATAGCCTTCTCGTTTTCAGACCCGAATAGCTCTTGAAAAGCTTACCAGGTATTTTGAAACCGCAACCACTTACAAGGCCTGGTTTTGGAAATATCACCACCCAAAGACATAGTTAAGTAGTTAAGAGTCGAAAATCGATAAAATCACTTTGACTGACTATATTTCCCATATTTCGATAACCAGACCACCCAGAACGTTTCGGCTTACATGTGTATTAAGGCCTTGAATAGACCTTTCGTTTGGTGTATTATCTCGATGGGTTTGGTGAAGTTAGAAAAAATAATGATTTTTGAAGACAAGTGGTTAGTTAGTCCATGACTTTTTCAAAAATTTAAAAAAAACTTTGTTTTCGACATTTGCAAAGATTCGCACATCCATGGAAAGGTCTGTTCATTTTCTTTTCAGCACTGGAAACTGCAACCCCGTACGAGCCTTGATTGCGAAAATATCTTCAACGGCGTCTATTGACTTTTATAGATTTGGGTCAATATTCAGTAAATGCACTTTGGATGGCCATATTTCGATAACCACACCTAGTATATCCTTCTCGTTTTCAGCCCCGAATAGCTCTTGAAAAGTTTACCAGGTATTTTGAAAACCGCAACCTCTTGCAAGGCCTGGTTTTCGAAATATCACCAACCAAAGACACAGTTAGGTAGTTAAGAGTCGAAAATCGATAAAATAACTTTGACTGACTATATTTCCCATATTTCGATAACCAGACCACCCATAACGTTTTGGCTTACATGTATATAAAGGCCTTGAATAGACCTTTCGTTTGATGTACATCTCGATGGGTTTGGTGAAGTTTGAAAAAATAATGATTTTTGAAGACAAGTGGTTTGTCCATGATTTTTTCAAAAATTCAAAAAAACTTTGTTTTCGACATTTGCAAAGATTCGCACATCCATGGAAAGGTCTGTTTATTTTCTTTTCAGGACTGGAGACTGCAACCGCGTTCGAGCCTTGATTGCGAAAATTTCTTCATCGGCGTCTATTGACTTTTATAGATTTTGGTCAATGTTCAGTAAATTCACTTTGGATGGCCATATTTCGATAATCAGACCTAGTATAGCCTTCTCGTTTTCAGCCCCGAATAGCTCTTGAAAAGTTTACCAGGTATTTTGAAAACTGCAACCACTTACAAGGACTGGTTTTGGAAATATCACCACCCAAAGACATAGTTAGGTACGAGTAGTTAAGAGTCGAAAATCGATAAAATCACTTTGACTGACTATATTTCCCATATTTCGATAACCAGACCACCCAGAACGTTTCGGCTTACATGTGTATAAAGGTATTGAATATACCTTTTGTTTGATGTATATCTCGATGGGTTTGGTGAAGTTTGAAAAAATAATGATTTTTGAAGACAAGTGGTTAGTCCATGATTTTTTCAAAAATTCAAAAAAACTTTGTTTTCGACATTTGCAAAGATTCGCACATCCATGGAAAGGTCTGTTCATTTTCTTTTCAGCACTGGAAACTGCAACCCCGTACGAGCCTTGATTGCGAAAATATCTCCATCAGCGTCCATTGACTTTTAAAGATTTGGGTTAATTTTCAGTAGATTCAATTTGGATGGCCATATTTCGATAACCAGACCTCGCATAGCCTTCTTGTTTTCAGCCCCGAATAGCTCTTGAAAAGTTTACCAGGTATTTTGAAAACCGCAACCTCTTGCAAGGCCTGGTTTTTGAAATATCACCAACCAAAGACACAGTTAGGTAGTTAAGAGTCGAAAATCGATAAAATAACTTTGACTGACTATATTTCCCATATTTCGATAACCAGACCACCCAGAACGTTTTGGCTTGCATGTATATAAAGGCCTTGAATAGACATTTCGTTTGATGTATATGTCGATGGGTTTGGTGAAGTTTGAAAAAATAATGATTTTTGAAGACAAGTGGTTAGTCCATGATTTTTTCAAAAATTCAAAAAAACTTTGTTTTCGACATTTGCAAAGATTTGCACATCCATGGAAAGGTCTGTTTATTTTCTTTTCAGGACTGGAGACTGCAACCGCGTTCGAGCCTTGATTACGAAAATTTCTTCATCGGCGTCTATTGACTTTTATAGATTTTGGTCAATGTTCAGTAAATTCACTTTGGATGGCCATATTTCGATAATCAGACCTAGTATAGCCTTCTCGTTTTCAGCCCCGAATAGCTCTTGAAAAGTTTACCAGGTATTTTGAAAACTGCAACCACTTACAAGGACTGGTTTTGGAAATATCACCACCCAAAGACATAGTTAGGTACGAGTAGTTAAGAGTCGAAAATCGATAAAATCACTTTGACTGACTATATTTCCCATATTTCGATAACCAGACCACCCAGAACGTTTCGGCTTACATGTGTATAAAGGTATTGAATATACCTTTTGTTTGATGTATATCTCGATGGGTTTGGTGAAGTTTGAAAAAATAATGATTTTTGAAGACAAGTGGTTAGTCCATGATTTTTTCAAAAATTCAAAAAAACTTTGTTTTCGACATTTGCAAAGATTCGCACATCCATGGAAAGGTCTGTTCATTTTCTTTTCAGCACTGGAAACTGCAACCCCGTACGAGCCTTGATTGCGAAAATATCTCCATCGGCGTCCATTGACTTTTATAGATTTGGGTTAGTTTTCAGTAAATTCACTTTGGATGGCCATATTTCGATAACCAGACCTAGTATAGACTTCTCGTTTTCAGCCCCGAATAGCTCTTGAAAAGCTTACCAGGTATTTTGAAAACCGCAACCTCTTGCAAGGCCTGGTTTTTGAAATATCACCAACCAAAGACACAGTTAGGTAGTTAAGAGTCGAAAATCGATAAAATAACTTTGACTGTCTCTATTTCCCATATTTCGATAACCAGACCACCCAGAAAGTTTTGGCTTACATGACTGTGTATAAAGGTATTGAATAGACCTTTCGTTTGATGTATATCTCGATGGTTTTGGTGAAGTTTAAAAAAATTATGATTTTTGAAGACAAGTGGTTAGTCCATGATTTTTTCAAAAATCACTTTGACTGACTACATTTCTCATATTTCGATAACCAGACCACCCAGAATGTTTTGGCTTACATGTGTATAAAGGTATTAAATAGACCTTTCGTTTGATGTACATCTCGATGGGTTTGGTGAAGTTTAAAAAAATTATGATTTTTGAAGACAAGTGGTTATCCATGATTTTTTCAAAAATCACTTTGACTGACTATATTTCTCATATTTCGATAACCAGACCACCCAGAATGTTTTGGCTTTCATGTGTATAAAGGTATTAAATAGACCTTTCGTTTGATGTACATCTCGATGGGTTTGGTGAAATTTGAAAAAAATAATGATTTTTGAAGACAAGTGGTTAGTCCACGATTTTTTCAAAAATTCAAAAAAACTTTGTTTTCGACATTTGCAAAGATTCGCACATCCATGGAAAGCTCTGTTCATTTTCTTTTCAGCACTGGAAACTGCAACCCCGTACGAGCCTTGATTGCGAAAATATCTCCATCGGCGTCCATTGACTTTTATAGATTTGGGTTAGTTTTCAGTAAATTCACTTTGGATGGCCATATTTCGATAACCAGACCTAGTATAGACTTCTCGTTTTCAGCCCCGAATAGCTCTTGAAAAGCTTACCAGGTATTTTGAAAACCGCAACCTCTTGCAAATCCTGGTTTTTGAAATATCACCAACCAAAGACACAGTTAGGTAGTTAAGAGTCGAAAATCGATAAAATAATTTTGACTGACTATATTTCCCATATTTCGATAACCAGACCACCCAGAACGTTTTGGCTTACATGTATATAAAGGCCTTGAATAGACATTTCGTTTGATGTATATGTCGATGGGTTTGGTGAAGTTTGAAAAAATAATGATTTTTGAAGACAAGTGGTTAGTCCATGATTTTTTCAAAAATTCAAAAAAACTTTGTTTTCGACATTTGCAAAGATTCGCACATCCATGGAAAGCTCTGTTCATTTTCTTTTCAGCACTGGAAACTGCAACCCCGTACGAGCCTTGATTGCGAAAATATCTCCAACGGCGTCTATTGACTTTTATAGATTTGGGTCAATATTCAGTAAATTCACTTTGGATGGCCATATTTCGATAACCAGACCTCGTTTAGCCTTCTCGATTTCAGTCCCGAATAGCTCTTGAAAAGCTTACCAGGTATTTTGAAACCGCAACCACTTACAAGGCCTAGTTTTGGAAATATCACCACCCAAAGATATAGTTAGGTAGTTAAGTGTCGAAAATCGATAAAATCACTTTGACCGACTATATTTCCCATATATTTCGATAACCAGACCACCCAGAATGTTTTGGCTTACATGTATATAAAGGCCTTGAATATACCTTTCGTTTGATGTACATCTCGATGGGTTTGGTGAAGTTTGAAAAAATAATGATTTTTGAAGACAAGTGGTTAGTCTATGATTTTTTCAAAAATTTAAAAAACTTTGTTTTCGACATTTACAAAGATTCGCACATCCATGGAAAGGTCTTTTCATGTTCTTTTCAGCACTAGAAACTGCAACCCCGTACGAGCCTTGATTGCGAAAATATCTCCATCGGCATCCATTGACTTTTATAGATTTGTGTAAATTTTCAGTAAATTCACTTTGGACGGCCATATTTCGATAACCAGACCTCGCATAGCTTTCTCGTTTTCAGCCCCGAATAGCTATTGAAAAATTTACCAGGTATTTTGAAAACCGCAACCTCTTGTAAGGCCTGGTTTTTGAAATATCACCAACCAAAGACACAGTTAGGTAGTTAAGAGTCGAAAATCGATAAAATAACTTTGACTGACTATATTTCCCATATTTCGATAACCAGACCACCCAGAAAGTTTTGGCTTACATGTGTATAAAGGTATTGAATAGACCTTTCGTTTGATGTATATCTCGATGGTTTTGGTGAAGTTTGAATAAATAATGATTTTTGAAGACAAGTGGTTAGTCCATGATTTTTTCAAAAATCACTTTGACTGACTATATTTCTCATATTTCGATAACCTGAGCACACAGAATGTTTTGGCTTAAATGTGTATAAAGGTATTAAATAGACCTTTCGTTTGATGTATATCTCGATGGGTTTGGTGAAGTTTGAAAAAATAATGATTTTTGAAGACAAGTGGTTAGTCCATGATTTTTTCAAAAATTCAAAAAAACTTTGTTTTCGACATTTGCAAAGATTTGCACATCCATGGAAAGGTCTGTTCATTTTCTTTTCAGCACTGGAAACTGCAACCCCGTACGAGCCTTGATTGCGAAAATATCTCCATCGGCGTCCATTGACTTTTATAGATTTGGGTCACTTTGGATGGCCATATTTCGATAACCAGACCTCGTATAGCCTTCTCGTTTTCAGCCCCGAATAGCTCTTGAAAAGTGTACCAGGTATTTTGAAAACCGCAACCTCTTGCAAGGCCTGGTTCCAACCAAAGACATAGGTAGGTAGTTAAGAGTCGAAAATCGATCAAATCACTTTGACCGACTATATTTCCCATATATTTCGATAACCAGACCACCCAGAACGTTTTGGCTTACATGTATATAAATGCCTTGAATAGACCTTCCGTTTGATGTACATCTCGATGAGTTTGGTGAAGTTTGAAAAAATAATGATTTTTGAAGACAAGTGGTTAGTCCATGATTTTTTCAAAAATTTAAAAAAACTTTGTTTTCGGCATTTGCAAAGATTCGCACATCCATGGAAAGGTCTGTTCATTTTCTTTTCAGCACTGGAAACTGCAACCCCGTACGAGCCTTGATTGCGAAAATTTCTACATCGGCGTCCATTGACTTTTATAGATTTGGGTTAATTTTCAGTAAATTCACTTTGGATGGCCATATTTCGATAACCAGACCTCGTATAGCCTTCTCGTTTTCAGCCCCGAATAGCTCTTGAAAAGTTTACCAGGTATTTTGAAAACCGCAACCTCTTGCAAGGCCTGGTTTTCGAAATATCACCAACCAAAGACATAGTTAGGTAGTTAAGAGTCGAAAATCGATCAAATCACTTTGACCGACTATATTTCCCATATATTTCGATAACCAGACCACCCAGAACGTTTTGGCTTACATGTATATAAAGGCCTTGAATAGACATTTCGTTTGATGTATATGTCGATGGGTTTGGTGAAGTTTGAAAAAATAATGATTTTTGAAGACAAGTGGTTAGTCCATGATTTTTTCAAAAATTCAAAAAAACTTTGTTTTCGACATTTGCAAAGATTCGCACATCCATGGAAAGCTCTGTTCATTTTCTTTTCAGCACTGGAAACTGCAACCCCGTACGAGCCTTGATTGCGAAAATATCTCCATCGGCGTCCATTGACTTTTATAGATTTGGGTTAGTTTTCAGTAAATTCACTTTGGATGGCCATATTTCGATAACCAGACCTAGTATAGACTTCTCGTTTTCAGCCCCGAATAGCTCTTGAAAAGCTTACCAGGTATTTTAAAAACCGCAACCTCTTGCAAGGCCTGGTTTTTGAAATATCACCAACCAAAACACAGTTAGGTAGTTAAGAGTCGAAAATCGATAAAATAACTTTGACTGTCTCTATTTCCCATATTTCGATAACCAGACCACCCAGAAAGTTTTGGCTTACATGACTGTGTATAAAGGTATTGAATAGACCTTTCGTTTGATGTATATCTCGATGGTTTTGGTGAAGTTTAAAAAAATTATGATTTTTGAAGTCAAGTGGTTAGTCCATGATTTTTTCAAAAATCACTTTGACTGACTACATTTCTCATATTTCGATAACCAGACCACCCAGAATGTTTTGGCTTACATGTGTATAAAGGTATTAAATAGACCTTTCGTTTGATGTACATCTCGATGGGTTTGGTGAAGTTTAAAAAAATTATGATTTTTGAAGACAAGTGGTTAGTCCATGATTTTTTCAAAAATCACTTTGACTGACTATATTTCTCATATTTCGATAACCTGAGCACACAGAATGTTTTGGCTTAAATGTGTATAAAGGTATTAAATAGACCTTTCGTTTGATGTATATCTCGATGGGTTTGGTGAAGTTTGAAAAAATAATGATTTTTGAAGACAAGTGGTTAGTCCATGATTTTTTCAAAAATTCAAAAAAACTTTGTTTTCGACATTTGCAAAGATTTGCACATCCATGGAAAGGTCTGTTCATTTTCTTTTCAGCACTGGAAACTGCAACCCCGTACGAGCCTTGATTGCGAAAATATCTCCATCGGCGTCCATTGACTTTTATAGATTTGGCTCACTTTGGATGGCCATATTTCGATAACCAGACCTCGTATAGCCTTCTCGTTTTCAGCCCCGAATAGCTCTTGAAAAGTGTACCAGGTATTTTGAAAACCGCAACCTCTTGCAAGGCCTGGTTCCAACCAAAGACATAGGTAGGTAGTTAAGAGTCGAAAATCGATCAAATCACTTTGACCGACTATATTTCCCATATATTTCGATAACCAGACCACCCAGAACGTTTTGGCTTACATGTATATAAATGCCTTGAATAGACCTTCCGTTTGATGTACATCTCGATGAGTTTGGTGAAGTTTGAAAAAATAATGATTTTTGAAGACAAGTGGTTAGTCCATGATTTTTTCAAAAATTTAAAAAAACTTTGTTTTCGGCATTTGCAAAGATTCGCACATCCATGGAAAGGTCTGTTCATTTTCTTTTCAGCACTGGAAACTGCAACCCCGTACGAGCCTTGATTGCGAAAATTTCTACATCGGCGTCCATTGACTTTTATAGATTTGGGTTAATTTTCAGTAAATTCACTTTGGATGGCCATATTTCGATAACCAGACCTCGTATAGCCTTCTCGTTTTCAGCCCCGAATAGCTCTTGAAAAGTTTACCAGGTATTTTGAAAACCGCAACCTCTTGCAAGGCCTGGTTTTCGAAATATCACCAACCAAAGACATAGTTAGGTAGTTAAGAGTCGAAAATCGATCAAATCACTTTGACCGACTATATTTCCCATATATTTCGATAACCAGACCACCCAGAACGTTTTGGCTTACATGTATATAAAGGCCTTGAATAGACATTTCGTTTGATGTATATGTCGATGGGTTTGGTGAAGTTTGAAAAAATAATGATTTTTGAAGACAAGTGGTTAGTCCATGATTTTTTCAAAAATTCAAAAAAACTTTGTTTTCGACATTTGCAAAGATTCGCACATCCATGGAAAGCTCTGTTCATTTTCTTTTCAGCACTGGAAACTGCAACCCCGTACGAGCCTTGATTGCGAAAATATCTCCATCGGCGTCCATTGACTTTTATAGATTTGGGTTAGTTTTCAGTAAATTCACTTTGGATGGCCATATTTCGATAACCAGACCTAGTATAGACTTCTCGTTTTCAGCCCCGAATAGCTCTTGAAAAGCTTACCAGGTATTTTAAAAACCGCAACCTCTTGCAAGGCCTGGTTTTTGAAATATCACCAACCAAAACACAGTTAGGTAGTTAAGAGTCGAAAATCGATAAAATAACTTTGACTGTCTCTATTTCCCATATTTCGATAACCAGACCACCCAGAAAGTTTTGGCTTACATGACTGTGTATAAAGGTATTGAATAGACCTTTCGTTTGATGTATATCTCGATGGTTTTGGTGAAGTTTAAAAAAATTATGATTTTTGAAGTCAAGTGGTTAGTCCATGATTTTTTCAAAAATCACTTTGACTGACTACATTTCTCATATTTCGATAACCAGACCACCCAGAATGTTTTGGCTTACATGTGTATAAAGGTATTAAATAGACCTTTCGTTTGATGTACATCTCGATGGGTTTGGTGAAGTTTAAAAAAATTATGATTTTTGAAGACAAGTGGTTAGTCCATGATTTTTTCAAAAATCACTTTGACTGACTATATTTCTCATATTTCGATAACCAGACCACCCAGAATGTTTTGGCTTTCATGTGTATAAAGGTATTAAATAGACCTTTCGTTTGATGTACATCTCGATGGGTTTGGTGAAATTTGAAAAAAATAATGATTTTTGAAGACAAGTGGTTAGTCCATGATTTTTTCAAAAATTCAAAAAAACTTTGTTTTCGGCATTTGCAAAGATTCGCACATCCATGGAAAGCTCTGTTCATTTTCTTTTCAGCACTGGAAACTGCAACCCCGTACGAGCCTTGATTGCGAAAATATCTCCATCGGCGTCCATTGACTTTTATAGATTTGGGTTAGTTTTCAGTAAATTCACTTTGGATGGCCATATTTCGATAACCAGACCTAGTATAGACTTCTCGTTTTCAGCCCCGAATAGCTCTTGAAAAGCTTACCAGGTATTTTGAAAACCGCAACCTCTTGCAAGGCCTGGTTTTTGAAATATCACCAACCAAAAACACAGTTAGGTAGTTAAGAGTCGAAAATCGATAAAATAACTTTGACTGTCTCTATTTCCCATATTTCGATAACCAGACCACCCAGAAAGTTTTGGCTTACATGACTGTGTATAAAGGTATTGAATAGACCTTTCGTTTGATGTATATCTCGATGGTTTTGGTGAAGTTTAAAAAAATTATGATTTTTGAAGACAAGTGGTTAGTCCATGATTTTTTCAAAAATCACTTTGACTGACTACATTTCTCATATTTCGATAACCAGACCACCCAGAATGTTTTGGCTTACATGTGTATAAAGGTATTAAATAGACCTTTCGTTTGATGTACATCTCGATGGGTTTGGTGAAGTTTAAAAAAATTATAATTTTTGAAGACAAGTGGTTAGTCCATGATTTTTTCAAAAATCACTTTGACTGACTATATTTCTCATATTTCGATAACCAGACCACCCAGAATGTTTTGGCTTTCATGTGTATAAAGGTATTAAATAGACCTTTCGTTTGATGTACATCTCGATGGGTTTGGTGAAATTTGAAAAAAATAATGATTTTTGAAGACAAGTGGTTAGTCCATGATTTTTTCAAAAATTCAAAAAAACTTTGTTTTCGACATTTGCAAAGATTCGCACATCCATGGAAAGCTCTGTTCATTTTCTTTTCAGCACTGGAAACTGCAACCCCGTACGAGCCTTGATTGCGAAAATATCTCCATCGGCGTCCATTGACTTTTATAGATTTGGGTTAGTTTTCAGTAAATTCACTTTGGATGGCCATATTTCGATAACCAGACCTCGTTTAGCCTTCTCGATTTCAGTCCCGAATAGCTCTTGAAAAGCTTACCAGGTATTTTGAAACCGCAACCACTTACAAGGCCTAGTTTTGGAAATATCACCAACCAAAGACACAGTTAGGTAGTTAAGAGTCGAAAATCGATAAAATAATTTTGACTGACTATATTTCCCATATTTCGATAACCAGACCACCCAGAACGTTTTGGCTTACATGTATATAAAGGCCTTGAATAGACATTTCGTTTGATGTATATGTCGATGGGTTTGGTGAAGTTTGAAAAAATAATGATTTTTGAAGACAAGTGGTTAGTCCATGATTTTTTCAAAAATTCAAAAAAACTTTGTTTTCGACATTTGCAAAGATTCGCACATCCATGGAAAGCTCTGTTCATTTTCTTTTCAGCACTGGAAACTGCAACCCCGTACGAGCCTTGATTGCGAAAATATCTCCAACGGCGTCTATTGACTTTTATAGATTTGGGTCAATATTCAGTAAATTCACTTTGGATGGCCATATTTCGATAACCAGACCTCGTTTAGCCTTCTCGATTTCAGTCCCGAATAGCTCTTGAAAAGCTTACCAGGTATTTTGAAACCGCAACCACTTACAAGGCCTAGTTTTGGAAATATCACCACCCAAAGATATAGTTAGGTAGTTAAGTGTCGAAAATCGATAAAATCACTTTGACCGACTATATTTCCCATATATTTCGATAACCAGACCACCCAGAATGTTTTGGCTTACATGTATATAAAGGCCTTGAACATACCTTTCGTTTGATGTACATCTCGATGGGTTTGGTGAAGTTTGAAAAAATAATGATTTTTGAAGACAAGTGGTTAGTCTATGATTTTTTCAAAAATTTAAAAAACTTTGTTTTCGACATTTGCAAAGATTCGCACATCCATGGAAAGGTCTGTTCATGTTCTTTTCAGCACTAGAAACTGCAACCCCGTACGAGCCTTGATTGCGAAAATATCTCCATCGGCATCCATTGACTTTTATAGATTTGTGTAAATTTTCAGTAAATTCACTTTGGACGGGCATATTTCGATAACCAGACCTCGCATAGCTTTCTCGTTTTCAGCCCCGAATAGCTATTGAAAAATTTACCAGGTATTTTGAAAACCGCAACCTCTTGCAAGGCCTGGTTTTTGAAATATCACCAACCAAAGACACAGTTAGGTAGTTAAGAGTCGAAAATCGATAAAATAACTTTGACTGACTATATTTCCCATATTTCGATAACCAGACCACCCAGAAAGTTTTGGCTTACATGTGTATAAAGGTATTGAATAGACCTTTCGTTTGATGTATATCTCGATGGTTTTGGTGAAGTTTGAATAAATAATGATTTTTGAAGACAAGTGGTTAGTCCATGATTTTTTCAAAAATCACTTTGACTGACTATATTTCTCATATTTCGATAACCTGAGCACCCAGAATGTTTTGGCTTACATGTGTATAAAGGTATTAAATAGACCTTTCGTTTGATGTATATGTCGATGGGTTTGGTGAAGTTTGAAAAAATAATGATTTTTGAAGACAAGTGGTTAGTCCATGATTTTTTCAAAAATTCAAAAAAACTTTGTTTTCGACATTTGCAAAGATTCGCACATCCATGAAAAGGTCTGTTCATTTTCTTTTCAGCACTGGAAACTGCAACCCCGTACGAGCCTTGATTGCGAAAATATCTCCATCGGCGTCCATTGACTTTTATAGATTTGGGTCACTTTGGATGGCCATATTTCGATAACCAGACCTCGTATAGCCTTCTCGTTTTCAGCCCCGAATAGCTCTTGAAAAGTGTACCAGGTATTTTGAAAACCGCAACCTCTTGCAAGGCCTGGTTCCAACCAAAGACATAGGTAGGTAGTTAAGAGTCGAAAATCGATCAAATCACTTTGACCGACTATATTTCCCATATATTTCGATAACCAGACCACCCAGAACGTTTTGGCTTACATGTATATAAATGCCTTGAATAGACCTTCCGTTTGATGTACATCTCGATGAGTTTGGTGAAGTTTGAAAAAATAATGATTTTTGAAGACAAGTGGTTAGTCCATGATTTTTTCAAAAATTTAAAAAAACTTTGTTTTCGGCATTTGCAAAGATTCGCACATCCATGGAAAGGTCTGTTCATTTTCTTTTCAGCACTGGAAACTGCAACCCCGTACGAGCCTTGATTGCGAAAATTTCTACATCGGCGTCCATTGACTTTTATAGATTTGGGTTAATTTTCAGTAAATTCACTTTGGATGGCCATATTTCGATAACCAGACCTCGTATAGCCTTCTCGTTTTCAGCCCCGAATAGCTCTTGAAAAGTTTACCAGGTATTTTGAAAACCGCAACCTCTTGCAAGGCCTGGTTTTCGAAATATCACCAACCAAAGACATAGTTAGGTAGTTAAGAGTCGAAAATCGATCAAATCACTTTGACCGACTATATTTCCCATATATTTCGATAACCAGACCACCCAGAACGTTTTGGCTTACATGTATATAAAGGCCTTGAATAGACATTTCGTTTGATGTATATGTCGATGGGTTTGGTGAAGTTTGAAAAAATAATGATTTTTGAAGACAAGTGGTTAGTCCATGATTTTTTCAAAAATTCAAAAAAACTTTGTTTTCGACATTTGCAAAGATTCGCACATCCATGGAAAGCTCTGTTCATTTTCTTTTCAGCACTGGAAACTGCAACCCCGTACGAGCCTTGATTGCGAAAATATCTCCATCGGCGTCCATTGACTTTTATAGATTTGGGTTAGTTTTCAGTAAATTCACTTTGGATGGCCATATTTCGATAACCAGACCTAGTATAGACTTCTCGTTTTCAGCCCCGAATAGCTCTTGAAAAGCTTACCAGGTATTTTAAAAACCGCAACCTCTTGCAAGGCCTGGTTTTTGAAATATCACCAACCAAAACACAGTTAGGTAGTTAAGAGTCGAAAATCGATAAAATAACTTTGACTGTCTCTATTTCCCATATTTCGATAACCAGACCACCCAGAAAGTTTTGGCTTACATGACTGTGTATAAAGGTATTGAATAGACCTTTCGTTTGATGTATATCTCGATGGTTTTGGTGAAGTTTAAAAAAATTATGATTTTTGAAGTCAAGTGGTTAGTCCATGATTTTTTCAAAAATCACTTTGACTGACTACATTTCTCATATTTCGATAACCAGACCACCCAGAATGTTTTGGCTTACATGTGTATAAAGGTATTAAATAGACCTTTCGTTTGATGTACATCTCGATGGGTTTGGTGAAGTTTAAAAAAATTATGATTTTTGAAGACAAGTGGTTAGTCCATGATTTTTTCAAAAATCACTTTGACTGACTATATTTCTCATATTTCGATAACCAGACCACCCAGAATGTTTTGGCTTTCATGTGTATAAAGGTATTAAATAGACCTTTCGTTTGATGTACATCTCGATGGGTTTGGTGAAATTTGAAAAAAATAATGATTTTTGAAGACAAGTGGTTAGTCCATGATTTTTTCAAAAATTCAAAAAAACTTTGTTTTCGGCATTTGCAAAGATTCGCACATCCATGGAAAGCTCTGTTCATTTTCTTTTCAGCACTGGAAACTGCAACCCCGTACGAGCCTTGATTGCGAAAATATCTCCATCGGCGTCCATTGACTTTTATAGATTTGGGTTAGTTTTCAGTAAATTCACTTTGGATGGCCATATTTCGATAACCAGACCTAGTATAGACTTCTCGTTTTCAGCCCCGAATAGCTCTTGAAAAGCTTACCAGGTATTTTGAAAACCGCAACCTCTTGCAAGGCCTGGTTTTTGAAATATCACCAACCAAAAACACAGTTAGGTAGTTAAGAGTCGAAAATCGATAAAATAACTTTGACTGTCTCTATTTCCCATATTTCGATAACCAGACCACCCAGAAAGTTTTGGCTTACATGACTGTGTATAAAGGTATTGAATAGACCTTTCGTTTGATGTATATCTCGATGGTTTTGGTGAAGTTTAAAAAAATTATGATTTTTGAAGACAAGTGGTTAGTCCATGATTTTTTCAAAAATCACTTTGACTGACTACATTTCTCATATTTCGATAACCAGACCACCCAGAATGTTTTGGCTTACATGTGTATAAAGGTATTAAATAGACCTTTCGTTTGATGTACATCTCGATGGGTTTGGTGAAGTTTAAAAAAATTATAATTTTTGAAGACAAGTGGTTAGTCCATGATTTTTTCAAAAATCACTTTGACTGACTATATTTCTCATATTTCGATAACCAGACCACCCAGAATGTTTTGGCTTTCATGTGTATAAAGGTATTAAATAGACCTTTCGTTTGATGTACATCTCGATGGGTTTGGTGAAATTTGAAAAAAATAATGATTTTTGAAGACAAGTGGTTAGTCCATGATTTTTTCAAAAATTCAAAAAAACTTTGTTTTCGACATTTGCAAAGATTCGCACATCCATGGAAAGCTCTGTTCATTTTCTTTTCAGCACTGGAAACTGCAACCCCGTACGAGCCTTGATTGCGAAAATATCTCCATCGGCGTCCATTGACTTTTATAGATTTGGGTTAGTTTTCAGTAAATTCACTTTGGATGGCCATATTTCGATAACCAGACCTCGTTTAGCCTTCTCGATTTCAGTCCCGAATAGCTCTTGAAAAGCTTACCAGGTATTTTGAAACCGCAACCACTTACAAGGCCTAGTTTTGGAAATATCACCAACCAAAGACACAGTTAGGTAGTTAAGAGTCGAAAATCGATAAAATAATTTTGACTGACTATATTTCCCATATTTCGATAACCAGACCACCCAGAACGTTTTGGCTTACATGTATATAAAGGCCTTGAATAGACATTTCGTTTGATGTATATGTCGATGGGTTTGGTGAAGTTTGAAAAAATAATGATTTTTGAAGACAAGTGGTTAGTCCATGATTTTTTCAAAAATTCAAAAAAACTTTGTTTTCGACATTTGCAAAGATTCGCACATCCATGGAAAGCTCTGTTCATTTTCTTTTCAGCACTGGAAACTGCAACCCCGTACGAGCCTTGATTGCGAAAATATCTCCAACGGCGTCTATTGACTTTTATAGATTTGGGTCAATATTCAGTAAATTCACTTTGGATGGCCATATTTCGATAACCAGACCTCGTTTAGCCTTCTCGATTTCAGTCCCGAATAGCTCTTGAAAAGCTTACCAGGTATTTTGAAACCGCAACCACTTACAAGGCCTAGTTTTGGAAATATCACCACCCAAAGATATAGTTAGGTAGTTAAGTGTCGAAAATCGATAAAATCACTTTGACCGACTATATTTCCCATATATTTCGATAACCAGACCACCCAGAATGTTTTGGCTTACATGTATATAAAGGCCTTGAACATACCTTTCGTTTGATGTACATCTCGATGGGTTTGGTGAAGTTTGAAAAAATAATGATTTTTGAAGACAAGTGGTTAGTCTATGATTTTTTCAAAAATTTAAAAAACTTTGTTTTCGACATTTGCAAAGATTCGCACATCCATGGAAAGGTCTGTTCATGTTCTTTTCAGCACTAGAAACTGCAACCCCGTACGAGCCTTGATTGCGAAAATATCTCCATCGGCATCCATTGACTTTTATAGATTTGTGTAAATTTTCAGTAAATTCACTTTGGACGGGCATATTTCGATAACCAGACCTCGCATAGCTTTCTCGTTTTCAGCCCCGAATAGCTATTGAAAAATTTACCAGGTATTTTGAAAACCGCAACCTCTTGCAAGGCCTGGTTTTTGAAATATCACCAACCAAAGACACAGTTAGGTAGTTAAGAGTCGAAAATCGATAAAATAACTTTGACTGACTATATTTCCCATATTTCGATAACCAGACCACCCAGAAAGTTTTGGCTTACATGTGTATAAAGGTATTGAATAGACCTTTCGTTTGATGTATATCTCGATGGTTTTGGTGAAGTTTGAATAAATAATGATTTTTGAAGACAAGTGGTTAGTCCATGATTTTTTCAAAAATCACTTTGACTGACTATATTTCTCATATTTCGATAACCTGAGCACCCAGAATGTTTTGGCTTACATGTGTATAAAGGTATTAAATAGACCTTTCGTTTGATGTATATGTCGATGGGTTTGGTGAAGTTTGAAAAAATAATGATTTTTGAAGACAAGTGGTTAGTCCATGATTTTTTCAAAAATTCAAAAAAACTTTGTTTTCGACATTTGCAAAGATTCGCACATCCATGAAAAGGTCTGTTCATTTTCTTTTCAGCACTGGAAACTGCAACCCCGTACGAGCCTTGATTGCGAAAATATCTCCATCGGCGTCCATTGACTTTTATAGATTTGGGTCACTTTGGATGGCCATATTTCGATAACCAGACCTCGTATAGCCTTCTCGTTTTCAGCCCCGAATAGCTCTTGAAAAGTGTACCAGGTATTTTGAAAACCGCAACCTCTTGCAAGGCCTGGTTCCAACCAAAGACATAGGTAGGTAGTTAAGAGTCGAAAATCGATCAAATCACTTTGACCGACTATATTTCCCATATATTTCGATAACCAGACCACCCAGAACGTTTTGGCTTACATGTATATAAATGCCTTGAATAGACCTTCCGTTTGATGTACATCTCGATGAGTTTGGTGAAGTTTGAAAAAATAATGATTTTTGAAGACAAGTGGTTAGTCCATGATTTTTTCAAAAATTTAAAAAAACTTTGTTTTCGGCATTTGCAAAGATTCGCACATCCATGGAAAGGTCTGTTCATTTTCTTTTCAGCACTGGAAACTGCAACCCCGTACGAGCCTTGATTGCGAAAATTTCTACATCGGCGTCCATTGACTTTTATAGATTTGGGTTAATTTTCAGTAAATTCACTTTGGATGGCCATATTTCGATAACCAGACCTCGTATAGCCTTCTCGTTTTCAGCCCCGAATAGCTCTTGAAAAGTTTACCAGGTATTTTGAAAACCGCAACCTCTTGCAAGGCCTGGTTTTCGAAATATCACCAACCAAAGACATAGTTAGGTAGTTAAGAGTCGAAAATCGATCAAATCACTTTGACCGACTATATTTCCCATATATTTCGATAACCAGACCACCCAGAACGTTTTGGCTTACATGTATATAAAGGCCTTGAATAGACATTTCGTTTGATGTATATGTCGATGGGTTTGGTGAAGTTTGAAAAAATAATGATTTTTGAAGACAAGTGGTTAGTCCATGATTTTTTCAAAAATTCAAAAAAACTTTGTTTTCGACATTTGCAAAGATTCGCACATCCATGGAAAGCTCTGTTCATTTTCTTTTCAGCACTGGAAACTGCAACCCCGTACGAGCCTTGATTGCGAAAATATCTCCATCGGCGTCCATTGACTTTTATAGATTTGGGTTAGTTTTCAGTAAATTCACTTTGGATGGCCATATTTCGATAACCAGACCTAGTATAGACTTCTCGTTTTCAGCCCCGAATAGCTCTTGAAAAGCTTACCAGGTATTTTAAAAACCGCAACCTCTTGCAAGGCCTGGTTTTTGAAATATCACCAACCAAAACACAGTTAGGTAGTTAAGAGTCGAAAATCGATAAAATAACTTTGACTGTCTCTATTTCCCATATTTCGATAACCAGACCACCCAGAAAGTTTTGGCTTACATGACTGTGTATAAAGGTATTGAATAGACCTTTCGTTTGATGTATATCTCGATGGTTTTGGTGAAGTTTAAAAAAATTATGATTTTTGAAGTCAAGTGGTTAGTCCATGATTTTTTCAAAAATCACTTTGACTGACTACATTTCTCATATTTCGATAACCAGACCACCCAGAATGTTTTGGCTTACATGTGTATAAAGGTATTAAATAGACCTTTCGTTTGATGTACATCTCGATGGGTTTGGTGAAGTTTAAAAAAATTATGATTTTTGAAGACAAGTGGTTAGTCCATGATTTTTTCAAAAATCACTTTGACTGACTATATTTCTCATATTTCGATAACCAGACCACCCAGAATGTTTTGGCTTTCATGTGTATAAAGGTATTAAATAGACCTTTCGTTTGATGTACATCTCGATGGGTTTGGTGAAATTTGAAAAAAATAATGATTTTTGAAGACAAGTGGTTAGTCCATGATTTTTTCAAAAATTCAAAAAAACTTTGTTTTCGGCATTTGCAAAGATTCGCACATCCATGGAAAGCTCTGTTCATTTTCTTTTCAGCACTGGAAACTGCAACCCCGTACGAGCCTTGATTGCGAAAATATCTCCATCGGCGTCCATTGACTTTTATAGATTTGGGTTAGTTTTCAGTAAATTCACTTTGGATGGCCATATTTCGATAACCAGACCTAGTATAGACTTCTCGTTTTCAGCCCCGAATAGCTCTTGAAAAGCTTACCAGGTATTTTGAAAACCGCAACATCTTGCAAGGCCTGGTTTTTGAAATATCACCAACCAAAGACACAGTTAGGTAGTTAAGAGTCGAAAATCGATAAAATAACTTTGACTGTCTCTATTTCCCATATTTCGATAACCAGACCACCCAGAAAGTTTTGGCTTACATGACTGTGTATAAAGGTATTGAATAGACCTTTCGTTTGATGTATATCTCGATGGTTTTGGTGAAGTTTAAAAAAATTATGATTTTTGAAGACAAGTGGTTAGTCCATGATTTTTTCAAAAATCACTTTGACTGACTACATTTCTCATATTTCGATAACCAGACCACCCAGAATGTTTTGGCTTACATGTGTATAAAGGTATTAAATAGACCTTTCGTTTGATGTACATCTCGATGGGTTTGGTGAAGTTTAAAAAAATTATGATTTTTGAAGACAAGTGGTTAGTCCATGATTTTTTCAAAAATCACTTTGACTGACTATATTTCTCATATTTCGATAACCAGACCACCCAGAATGTTTTGGCTTTCATGTGTATAAAGGTATTAAATAGACCTTTCGTTTGATGTACATCTCGATGGGTTTGGTGAAATTTGAAAAAAATAATGATTTTTGAAGACAAGTGGTTAGTCCATGATTTTTTCAAAAATTCAAAAAAACTTTGTTTTCGACATTTGCAAAGATTCGCACATCCATGGAAAGCTCTGTTCATTTTCTTTTCAGCACTGGAAACTGCAACCCCGTACGAGCCTTGATTGCGAAAATATCTCCATCGGCGTCCATTGACTTTTATAGATTTGGGTTAGTTTTCAGTAAATTCACTTTGGATGGCCATATTTCGATAACCAGACCTCGTTTAGCCTTCTCGATTTCAGTCCCGAATAGCTCTTGAAAAGCTTACCAGGTATTTTGAAACCGCAACCACTTACAAGGCCTAGTTTTGGAAATATCACCAACCAAAGACACAGTTAGGTAGTTAAGAGTCGAAAATCGATAAAATATTTTTGACTGACTATATTTCCCATATTTCGATAACCAGACCACCCAGAACGTTTTGGCTTACATGTATATAAAGGCCTTGAATAGACATTTCGTTTGATGTATATGTCGATGGGTTTGGTGAAGTTTGAAAAAATAATGATTTTTGAAGACAAGTGGTTAGTCCATGATTTTTTCAAAAATTCAAAAAAACTTTGTTTTCGACATTTGCAAAGATTCGCACATCCATGGAAAGCTCTGTTCATTTTCTTTTCAGCACTGGAAACTACAACCCCGTACGAGCCTTGATTGCGAAAATATCTCCAACGGCGTCTATTGACTTTTATAGATTTGGGTCAATATTCAGTAAATTCACTTTGGATGGCCATATTTCGATAACCAGACCTCGTTTAGCCTTCTCGATTTCAGTCCCGAATAGCTCTTGAAAAGCTTACCAGGTATTTTGAAACCGCAACCACTTACAAGGCCTAGTTTTGGAAATATCACCACCCAAAGATATAGTTAGGTAGTTAAGTGTCGAAAATCGATAAAATCACTTTGACCGACTATATTTCCCATATATTTCGATAACCAGACCACCCAGAATGTTTTGGCTTACATGTATATAAAGGCCTTGAACATACCTTTCGTTTGATGTACATCTCGATGGGTTTGGTGAAGTTTGAAAAAATAATGATTTTTGAAGACAAGTGGTTAGTCTATGATTTTTTCAAAAATTTAAAAAACTTTGTTTTCGACATTTGCAAAGATTCGCACATCCATGGAAAGGTCTGTTCATGTTCTTTTCAGCACTAGAAACTGCAACCCCGTACGAGCCTTGATTGCGAAAATATCTCCATCGGCATCCATTGACTTTTATAGATTTGTGTAAATTTTCAGTAAATTCACTTTGGACGGGCATATTTCGATAACCAGACCTCGCATAGCTTTCTCGTTTTCAGCCCCGAATAGCTATTGAAAAATTTACCAGGTATTTTGAAAACCGCAACCTCTTGCAAGGCCTGGTTTTTGAAATATCACCAACCAAAGACACAGTTAGGTAGTTAAGAGTCGAAAATCGATAAAATAACTTTGACTGACTATATTTCCCATATTTCGATAACCAGACCACCCAGAAAGTTTTGGCTTACATGTGTATAAAGGTATTGAATAGACCTTTCGTTTGATGTATATCTCGATGGTTTTGGTGAAGTTTGAATAAATAATGATTTTTGAAGACAAGTGGTTAGTCCATGATTTTTTCAAAAATCACTTTGACTGACTATATTTCTCATATTTCGATAACCTGAGCACCCAGAATGTTTTGGCTTACATGTGTATAAAGGTATTAAATAGACCTTTCGTTTGATGTATATGTCGATGGGTTTGGTGAAGTTTGAAAAAATAATGATTTTTGAAGACAAGTGGTTAGTCCATGATTTTTTCAAAAATTCAAAAAAACTTTGTTTTCGACATTTGCAAAGATTCGCACATCCATGAAAAGGTCTGTTCATTTTCTTTTCAGCACTGGAAACTGCAACCCCGTACGAGCCTTGATTGCGAAAATATCTCCATCGGCGTCCATTGACTTTTATAGATTTGGGTCACTTTGGATGGCCATATTTCGATAACCAGACCTCGTATAGCCTTCTCGTTTTCAGCCCCGAATAGCTCTTGAAAAGTGTACCAGGTATTTTGAAAACCGCAACCTCTTGCAAGGCCTGGTTCCAACCAAAGACATAGGTAGGTAGTTAAGAGTCGAAAATCGATCAAATCACTTTGACCGACTATATTTCCCATATATTTCGATAACCAGACCACCCAGAACGTTTTGGCTTACATGTATATAAATGCCTTGAATAGACCTTCCGTTTGATGTACATCTCGATGAGTTTGGTGAAGTTTGAAAAAATAATGATTTTTGAAGACAAGTGGTTAGTCCATGATTTTTTCAAAAATTTAAAAAAACTTTGTTTTCGGCATTTGCAAAGATTCGCACATCCATGGAAAGGTCTGTTCATTTTCTTTTCAGCACTGGAAACTGCAACCCCGTACGAGCCTTGATTGCGAAAATTTCTACATCGGCGTCCATTGACTTTTATAGATTTGGGTTAATTTTCAGTAAATTCACTTTGGATGGCCATATTTCGATAACCAGACCTCGTATAGCCTTCTCGTTTTCAGCCCCGAATAGCTCTTGAAAAGTTTACCAGGTATTTTGAAAACCGCAACCTCTTGCAAGGCCTGGTTTTCGAAATATCACCAACCAAAGACATAGTTAGGTAGTTAAGAGTCGAAAATCGATCAAATCACTTTGACCGACTATATTTCCCATATATTTCGATAACCAGACCACCCAGAACGTTTTGGCTTACATGTATATAAAGGCCTTGAATAGACATTTCGTTTGATGTATATGTCGATGGGTTTGGTGAAGTTTGAAAAAATAATGATTTTTGAAGACAAGTGGTTAGTCCATGATTTTTTCAAAAATTCAAAAAAACTTTGTTTTCGACATTTGCAAAGATTCGCACATCCATGGAAAGCTCTGTTCATTTTCTTTTCAGCACTGGAAACTGCAACCCCGTACGAGCCTTGATTGCGAAAATATCTCCATCGGCGTCCATTGACTTTTATAGATTTGGGTTAGTTTTCAGTAAATTCACTTTGGATGGCCATATTTCGATAACCAGACCTAGTATAGACTTCTCGTTTTCAGCCCCGAATAGCTCTTGAAAAGCTTACCAGGTATTTTGAAAACCGCAACCTCTTGCAAGGCCTGGTTTTTGAAATATCACCAACCAAAGACACAGTTAGGTAGTTAAGAGTCGAAAATCGATAAAATAATTTTGACTGACTATATTTCCCATATTTCGATAACCAGACCACCCAGAACGTTTTGGCTTACATGTATATAAAGGCCTTGAATAGACATTTCGTTTGATGTATATGTCGATGGGTTTGGTGAAGTTTGAAAAAATAATGATTTTTGAAGACAAGTGGTTAGTCCATGATTTTTTCAAAAATTCAAAAAAACTTTGTTTTCGACATTTGCAAAGATTCGCACATCCATGGAAAGCTCTGTTCATTTTCTTTTCAGCACTGGAAACTGCAACCCCGTACGAGCCTTGATTGCGAAAATATCTCCATCGGCGTCCATTGACTTTTATAGATTTGGGTTAATTTTCAGTAGATTCAATTTGGATGGCCATATTTCGATAACCAGACCTCGCATAGCCTTCTCGTTTTCAGCCCCGAATAGCTCTTGAAAAGTTTACCAGGTATTTTGAAAACCGCAACCTCTTGCAAGGCCTGGTTTTCGAAATATCACTAACCAAAGACACAGTTAGGTAGTTATGAGTCGAAAATCGATAAAATAACTTTGACTGTCTCTATTTCCCATATTTCGATAACCAGACCACCCAGAAAGTTTTGGCTTACATGACTGTGTATAAAGGTATTGAATAGACCTTTCGTTTGATGTTTTGGTGAAGTTTAAAAAAATTATGATTTTTGAAGACAAGTGGTTAGTCCATGATTTTTTCAAAAATCACTTTGACTGACTACATTTCTCATATTTCGATAACCAGACCACCCAGAATGTTTTGGCTTACATGTGTATAAAGGTATTAAATAGACCTTTCGTTTGATGTACATCTCGATGGGTTTGGTGAAGTTTAAAAAAATTATGATTTTTGAAGACAAGTGGTTAGTCCATGATTTTTTCAAAAATCACTTTGACTGACTATATTTCTCATATTTCGATAACCAGACCACCCAGAATGTTTTGGCTTTCATGTGTATAAAGGTATTAAATAGACCTTTCGTTTGATGTACATCTCGATGGGTTTGGTGAAATTTGAAAAAAATAATGATTTTTGAAGACAAGTGGTTAGTCCATGATTTTTTCAAAAATTCAAAAAAACTTTGTTTTCGACATTTGCAAAGATTCGCACATTCATGGAAAGCTCTGTTCATTTTCTTTTCAGCACTGGAAACTGCAACCCCGTACGAGCCTTGATTGCGAAAATATCTCCATCGGCGTCCATTGACTTTTATAGATTTGGGTTAGTTTTCAGTAAATTCACTTTGGATGGCCATATTTCGATAACCAGACCTAGTATAGACTTCTCGTTTTCAGCCCCGAATAGCTCTTGAAAAGCTTACCAGGTATTTTGAAAACCGCAACCTCTTGCAAGGCCTAATTTTTGAAATATCACCAACCAAAGACACAGTTAGGTAGTTAAGAGTCGAAAATCGATAAAATCACTTTGACTGACTATATTTCCCATATATTTCGATAACCAGACCACCCAGAACGTTTTGGCTTACATGTATATAAAGGCATTGAATAGACCTTTCGTTTGATGTATATCTCGATGGGTTTGGTGAAGTTTGAAAAAATAATGATTTTTGAAGACAAGTGGTTAGTCCATGATTTTTTCAAAAATTTAAAAAAACTTTGTTTTCGACATTTGCAAAGATTCGCACATCCATGGAAAGGTCTGTTCATTTTCTTTTCAGCACTGGAAACTGCAACCCCGTACGAGCCTTGATTGCGAAAATATCTCCAACGGCGTCTATTGACTTTTATAGATTTGGGTCAATATTCAGTAAATTCAATTTGGATGGCCATATTTCGATAACCACACCTAGTATATCTTTCTCGTTTTCAGCCCCGAATAGCTCTTGAAAAGCTTACCAGGTATTTTGAAAACCGCAACCACTTACAAGGCCTGGTTTTGGAAATATCACCACCCAAAGACATAGTTCGGTAGTTAAGAGTCCAAAATCGATAAAATCACTTTGACTGACTATATTTCCCATATTTCGATAAGCAGACCACCCAGAGCGTTTCGGCTTACATGTGTATAAAGGTATTGAATAGACCTTTTGTTTGATGTACATCTCGATGGGTTTGGTGAAGTTTGAAAAAATAATGATTTTTAAAGACAAGTGGTTGTTAGTCCATGATTTTTTCAAAAATTTAAAAAAAACTTTGTTTTCGACTTTCGCAAAGATTCGCACATTTATGGAAAGGTCTGTTTATTTGCTTTTCAGCACTGGAAACTGCAACCCCGTACGAGCCTCGATTGCGAAAATATCTCCATCGGCTTCCATTGACTTTTATAGATTTGGGTCAATATTCAATAAATTTACTTTGGATGGCCATATTTCGATAACCACACCTAGTATATCCTTCTCGTTTTCAGCCCCGAATAGCTCTTGAAAAGCTTACCAGGTATTTTGAAAACCGCAACCACTTACAAGGCCTGGTTTTGGAAATATCACCACCCAAAGACATAGTTCGGTAGTTAAGAGTCCAAAATCGATAAAATCACTTTGACTGACTATATTTCCCATACTTCGATAAGCAGACCACCCAGAGCGTTTCGGCTTACATGTG
Organism: Chrysotoxum bicinctum; assembly: GCA_911387755.1. Classification (NCBI taxonomy): domain Eukaryota; kingdom Metazoa; phylum Arthropoda; class Insecta; order Diptera; family Syrphidae; genus Chrysotoxum; species Chrysotoxum bicinctum. The sequence continues at coordinate 206,175,288 of OU426987.1, read as the reverse complement.
TATAAAGGTATTGAATAGACCTTTTGTTTGATGTATATCTCGATGGGTTTGGTGAAGTTTGAAAAAATAATGATTTTTAAAGACAAGTGGTTGTTAGTCCATGATTTTTTCAAAAATTTAAAAAAAACTTTGTTTTCGACTTTCGCAAAGATTCGCACATTTATGGAAAGGTCTGTTTATTTGCTTTTCAGCACTGGAAACTGCAACCCCGTACGAGCCTTGATTGCGAAAATATCTCCATCGGCTTCCATTGACTTTTATAGATTTGGGTCAATATTCAGTAAATTCACTTTGGATGGCCATGTTTCGATAACCAGACCTCGCATAGCCTTTTCATTTTCAGCACCGAATAGCTCTTGAAAAGTTAACCAGGTATTTTGAAAACCGCAACCTCTTACAAGACCTGGTTTTCGAAATATCACCACCCAAAGACATAGTTAGGTAGTTAAGAGTCGAAAATCGATAAAATCACTTTGACTGACTATATTTCCCATATTTCGATAAGCAGACCACCCAGAGCGTTTCGGCTTACATGTGTATAAAGGTATTGAATAGACCTTTTGTTTGATGTATATCTCGATGGGTTTGGTGAAGTTTGAAAAAATAATGATTTTTGAAGACAAGTGGTTGTTAGTCCATGATTTTTTCAAAAATTTAAAAAAAACTTTGTTTTCGACATTTGCAAAGATTCGCACATCCATGGAAAGGTCTGTTCATTTGCTTTTCAGCACTGGAAACTGCAACCCCGTACGAGCCTTGATTGCGAAAATATCTCCAACGGCGTCAATTGACTTTTATAGATTTGGGTCAATATTCAGTAAATTCAATTTGGATGGCCATATTTCGATAACCACACCTAGTATATCCTTCTCGTTTTCAGCCCCGAATAGCTCTTGAAAAGCTTACCAGGTATTTTGAAAACCGCAACCACTTACAAGGCCTGGTTTTGGAAATATCACCACCCAAAGACATAGTTCGGTAGTTAAAAGTCCAAAATCGATAAAATCACTTTGACTGACTATATTTTCCATATATTTCGATAACCAGACCACAAGAACGTTTTGGCTTACATGTATATAAAGGCATTGAATAGACCTTTCGTTTGATGTATATCTCGATGGGTCCATGATTTTTTCAAAAATTAAAAAAAACTTTGTTTTCGACATTTGCAAAGATTCGCACATCCATGGAAAGGTCTGTTCATTTTCTTTTCAGCACTGGAAACTGCAACCCCGTACGAGCCTTGATTGCGAAAATATCTCCAACGGCGTCAATTGACTTTTATAGATTTGGGTCAATATTCAGTAAATTCAATTTGGATGGCCATATTTCGATAACCACACCTAGTATATCCTTCTCGTTTTCAGCCCCGAATAGCTCTTGAAAAGCTTACCAGGTATTTTGAAAACCGCAACCACTTACAAGGCCTGGTTTTGGAAATATCACCACCCAAAGACATAGTTCGGTAGTTAAGAGTCCAAAATCGATAAAATCACTTTGACTGACTATATTTTCCATATATTTCGATAACCAGACCACCCAGAACGTTTTGGCTTACATGTATATAAAGGCATTGAATAGACCTTTCGTTTGATGTATATCTCGATGGGTTTGGTGTAGTTTGAAAAAATAATGATTTTTGAAGACAAGTGGTTAGTCCATGATTTTTTCAAAAATTTAAAAAAACTTTGTTTTCGACATTCGCAAAGATTCGCACATCCATGGAAAGGTCTGTTCATTTTCTTTTCAGCACTGAAAACTGCAACCCCGTTAGAGCCTTGATTGCGAAAATATCTCCATCGGCTTCCATTGACTTTTATAGATTTGGGTCAATTTTCAGTAAATTCACTTTGGATGGCCATATTTCGATAACCACACCTAGTATATCCTTCTCGTTTTCAGCACCGAATAGCTCTTGAAAAGCTTACCAGGTATTTTGAAAACTGCAACCTCTTATAAGGCCTGGTTTTGGAAATATCACCACCCAAAGACATAGTTAGGTAGTTAAGAGTCGAAAATCGATAAAATCACTTTGACTGACTATATTTCTCATATTTCGATAACCAGACCACCCAGAACGTTTTGGCTTACATGTGTATAAAGGTATTAAATAGACCTTTCGTTTGATGTACATCTCGATGGGTTTGGTGAAGTTTGAAAAAATAATGATTTTTGAAGACAAGTGGTTAGTCCATGATTTTTTCAAAAATTTAAAAAAACTTTGTTTTCGACATTCGCAAAGATTCGCACATCCATGGAAAGGTCTGTTCATTTTCTTTTCAGCACTGGAAACTGCAACCCCGTACGAGCCTCGATTGCGAAAATATCTCCAACGGCGTCTATTGACTTTTATAGATTTGGGTCAATATTCAGTAAATTCAATTTGGATGGCCATATTTCGATAACCACACCTAGTATATCCTTCTCGTTTTCAGCCCCGAATAGCTCTTGAAAAGCTTACCAGGTATTTTGAAAACCGCAACCTCTTATAAGGCCTGGTTTTGGAAATATCACCACCCAAAGACATAGTTAGGTAGTTAAGAGTCGAAAATCGATAAAATCACTTTGACTGACTATAATTCCCATATATTTCGATAACCAGACCACCCAGAACGTTTTGGCTTACATGTATATAAAGGCATTGAATAGACCTTTCGTTTGATGTATATCTCGATGGGTTTGGTGAAGTTTGAAAAAATAATGATTTTTGAAGACAAGTGGTTAGTCCATGATTTTTTCAAAAATTTAAAAAAACTTTGTTTTCGACATTCGCAAAGATTCGCACATAGATGGAAAGGTCTGTTCATTTTCTTTTCAGCACTGAAAACTGCAACCCCGTTAGAGCCTTGATTACGAAAATATCTCCATCGGCGTCCATTGACTTTTATAGATTTGGGTCAATTTTCAGTAAATTCACTTTGGATGGCTATATTTCGATAACCAGACCTCGCATAGCCTTTTCGTTTTCAGCCCCGAATAGCTCTTGAAAAGTTTACCAGGTATTTTGAAAACCGCAACCTCTTGCAAGGCCTGGTTTTCGAAATATCACCAACCAAAGACATAGTTAGGTAGTTAAGAGTCGAAAATCGATAAAATCACTTTGACTGACTATATTTCCCATATTTCGATAACCAGACCACCGACAACGTTTTGACTTACATGTGTATAAAGGTATTGAATAGACCTTTCGTTTGATGTACATCTCGATGGGTTTGGTGAAGTTTGAAAAAATAATGATTTTTGAAGACAAGTGGTCCATGATTTTTTCAAAAATCTCTTTGACTGACTATATTTCCCATATTTCGACGACCAGACTACCCAGAACGTTTTGGCTTACATGGCTTACAATGCCAAAACAGACCTCTGCATGGATGTGCGAATCTTTGCAAATTTTGAAAAAAAAAGTTTTTTTAAACTATATTTTCCAAAGAAGACATAAAATATTGGACCTTATATTTGCTGCCAAGGCATGCAGTTAACTGCAAGTGTATTTGCTTCAACATATCGCATGCTTAATGGTATAGTGACCTAACTCGAAAAGACGATTCTCGGGGAATTGCAAGAAAAGATCTTCCTATGAGGATTTGTTGACGGATAAAATTAAAACTAATTTATGAATTAATCATGAATACTGGTATTCTTTAAGTATGCTTAACTATTTATGAGATCTGAGACTTGCAAAAGCCTGTATTTGTACGTAACTCAATTTTGACTAATGGGTCAGTATTCCATTAAGCATGCGATATGTACGTTAGATGAAAGCCTCAAAGATTTTCTGTTACTTATGTTGTAGATTTGGAAGAAACATTAACAACTATACATATATCCAAGGCTGTAGTTATAGCTATATCGCTGACAAGGCCATCCCGATCACGAGTCTCTTAGTCTCAGCAGGTATGTTGATTTTGGGTAAAAAACTTTTTATTGCTATGTATCTTAAATGCAATATACAAACTGATGATTAATACAGCCTTCCAAAGGTTCTCTCCTTGATGTTGTATATTTGGCTAGTTCTTGATCATTTTCTATATCTTTTTTCTGCTTATTTGCTGTCAATCCAAAATTTTCATCGTTCCATGGCTGAGCATTCGTTTTTCCAAGAACGATGTACTGCAAATTACCAAAAAATAACACCAGAGCAGTTATAGCAAAAACAATTTGCCACTCTGACCTATTCGTCTGAAAATAAAAGATTCGTTAAAATTTGCAACCCCAGAGTAATGCATTCTTTTCTTACCCCATCAGCAACAATAGCCGCAACAAAGAGCGGCGTCACCATGAAAACTACACTGCATGCAGTTGTAATGATTCCCATAAGAGTAGCTGCATGATTGGGTGAAAGGTCGATAGCATTCAGTCCGCTTCCTATAGTTTCACCACCATTTATTCCAACCGTAGCTATCATAAGCACTAAGGCTAATGGTTTTTGTTTCTCATCCAAGAATCCAACTATAAGAAGAGTCACTGCTGGAATCCACGTCGAGATTGTGCTAACCGTCCTACGAAGTTTGGTCAAACTCATGATCTTCTTCTTCATTACTAGATCGCCTAGAATAAGAAATATATTGGTCATGACGAACATGGCCAAATATGGAAGCGCGGAGAACAATGAATTTGATTTGATGTCCATGTGCAAAATTCCATGCAAATATGAGGGTATCTCGTTTTGAATAGTCTTGAAGCCTAAGGATTGAGAACTTTCGATAATTATGAGAGATATAAACGGAACAGAGGTGAGTATCGCTCTCCAGGGAATTGGGATTTTTTTATGTGTGTCATCACTCTTTTGCTGTGAAGTAAGTATGAAATCTTTTTCTTCCGAACTTATGAATCTAGAAACAGTTGGGCTATTATCTGCAAAAATTGCCCACAAAATACACCAACTAACACTTATTCCTCCAGACACATACGATATACCTGGCCAGCCCAAGCTTGATTGTGCTATTAAGCCTGGTACTCCCATCGCAAGAATAGTTCCCATTTCAATTCCAGAATGGCTAAAAGCTCCCAAACGTATTCGTTCCTCAATTGGTGCCCATTTGGCTATGTGGTCATGAATGCATGGTGTAAATAAGCCTTGAAACATTCCTTGAATAATTGATATCGCTGTGTACATTTGCCATCCACCCAAGGTTATCAGGAGGGGGGTCAGTAGAGTTGAAAAAGCAGAACCCAGAGTTGATATTAGAATTGTAAGCTTAGCACCGAACTTACGACACATGAAGCTACCCATTAACTGGGTTAGTACCACTCCCCAATAGAAACTGCTTAATATATAGCCTTTTTGAGTTTTATCCCAATTGAATTCCTAAAATGAAAATTTATGGTAAGGAAGTGCTTATTAAGACAAATTGCAGATGGAATGAAACTTACTTCAAATGAAGATGAATTCATTGAAACTGCACCAGTCATGGCAAAAATTGCAACTGAAGTTTTGAGTCGATCAATAGTGTTCACTAAAAAGCAAAGAAATAAAAGTAAAGCCTGAGCATGGCGAGCACCCAATACTGGACCTGAAAAACAGAATGAAAAATTTTTAGGGATTATTTTTATATTCGGAACTTCAAAAATGTCTAACTCTGTATTTTCAGAAGTTGTATTGATTTACAAGAAGAAAAATGAAGTAAATAAAGTGCACGTCTAAATCGGAACTTCTTTTGTTAGCTGGTGGTGGTTAAGATTTGTATAATAATTATGCGAAAAACACTAAAAAATTGATGTAAGCTATAAGTTATTCAACTTCGTCTTCGATCCCCAAGCTGGTCTTCAACAAGACCTCTTCTGTAGACTCTAAAGAAAAAGTAAATTTGCTTGCAGGACAGTTTGGACCAGGTAGTACCTATTCTTCTAAAGAGGTGATAAAACCACTAATAAATTCATTAGGTAAACTAAGTTTTAGAACTTATTTAAAAAGGACATAACAGCCCTTAAAGATAACAAAACTTATTTACCTATAGATCATTCACCAATCGCCAGAAAGATCATCGATCCTGACTGTTTTTTTTTTTTTTTTGCTTAAACTCAAATTTTCAAACACCATTTTTGCATTCGGCAGTAACAAATTCGTCTTGAAGAATTCTCCCAATCTTCACAATAAATTTGTTCCAGATTTACATAGCTAGTTGGAAAGTTAACTTGTTTATTTGAATAAAATCCATCCCGATTCATTGACACATTTAGCGGCGAAAAAAATATTGTTTTCATATCTGGTAGGTACCTTTGTTTTGAATTTCTACTTTGTCAGCCATTATATTGTAAAGCGCGTCACGCGATTATTATTCAATATTATATAAATAATTCACCGAACATTAATCGAATGAACGATCTTCACTTCTTCCTACTTTAAAGTGTTCTTACCAACTGATCATCTTTCTATGGTATAAGCTATTGAGCAGATTGAATCTTTTGTTTTTTGTTTTTCATTCATTGATAATAAAATATGTATGTACATGTGATAGCTTTTATATTCATTTCAATAAAATTAGCATAGTTCATTGTTGATTGCTTAAGTTAATTTAGAAACAAAAGGCGTCTTAAGATTTAAATTTTAAGTTTTTAACTTGCCGGCAACGGAATTTCTGAGCTTACCTCAGTTTAACATTTTTGTCCACTCAATAGTGCAAAGTGCAAAAATGGAAATCTATGCAGAGTGTTACCAATTATATGAAAATGTTTCCATGAATAATTTATATATTTCGGTGTGTAGTAAATATAATTATTTGATTGTAGATTGAAAAAAAAAATTGCTACATTATCCGACTCTGATTTTACTCTTATTTTAGCATTTAAATTGTCATTGAAGGGTCATTGAATTTGTTGTTCGGATTAGACATCCCTGAGAACAGAACTGTCAATCGACAACTTATGGATTTCCAATAGCGCTTTCCAAACTTTGACATGTGATTGCGGCCATATTGTTTAAGCTTCATCTGTCGAAATGGAGAGTTATAGGGTTCAACAACATGTGCAAATAATTAAATTATTTATTGATTCTCTTGTTCGAGGTACTTTTCGCGCGATGCGTAAAATGGTCGCATCTTATCGTTCTTCCGAGAATTCTATTCTCAACGAGTTGGATAGTTTGAGTCGATATGTCCTGTCCAGTCTCCAGTGAACAATCTTCCGACACACGTTATGAAACACATCGCCACCACGTGAGATAACACGGCCATTGAATTTGTCGCGCAAAAAAGCCATTGTTTCGTTAGCTGTGTGGCAAGTGGCACCGTCCTGTTGAAACCACATATATCGCCCACATCCATATCTTTCAATTCGGGCCATAAAAAGTTCGTTATCATCTCACGATAGCCAACACCATTCACAGTAACTGCCTGACCGGCCTCATTTTGGAAAAAATACGGCCCGATGATGCCGCCAGCCCATAAACCGCACCAAACAGTCACTCTTTGTGGGTGCATTTGTTTTTCGACAATCACTCTTGGATTTATCATTCGCCCAAATGCGGCAATTCTGCTTATGCCTCATCACTGAAGATGATTTTCTTCGAAAATTGATCATCCACTGTTGCCATTTCTTGTCACCATTCTGACCATTGACGACGCTTGAAATGGTCAAGTGGCTTTAGTTCTTGAGTCAATTGCACTTTGTAAGCGTGTAAATGCAAGTTTTTATGCATAATGTTCATAAACGACGAGCGTGAGAGGTGCAATTGTTGGGCACGATGACGAGTTGAGGTGGACGGCTTTTCAGCCACACTATCGTGAACAGCAGCAATATTTTTTGCAGTACGAGCTGTACGGTGTTTTCACATCTCCTACAGACCCGGTTTGCTCAAATTTTTGCACAATTTTTTTGATTGTTCGCACATTTGGACGATTAAATTGACCGAAAAAATCACGAAGTGCACGATATGCATTTTGATTTGAACGCCCATTTTCATAATAAGTCTGAATAACTTTAACGCGTTGCTCGATTGTACATCTTTCCATGGTTCAAATTGAGTTAGTCTGAAATTGAGAAATGTCAAATGAAATGCAGAAAAAAACTTGACGTTTAGGTGTGGTTCACATTCAACATCGGTCCTTAAAATTTAACCACCCTTTACTACAACGAAACGACAGATCTCCCGAAAATATCGCTGCTGTCCGTGAGATTGTGCAGAAGAATCTGGTACAGTCAATTCAGCTCGGCCATTCGCACACCACAACTTGGAAATTTAGCGTTACGTCTTGGTTCTACTTCTACTACTTCAACTGACACTAGCGCTCAAAGTTAACAAAACAACCAAATACGATGACGATGTGTGTTTGATGGTTAACTGGGCTCTCGAACATTTGGAAACTGACCCCAATTTCGGTCGAAAAATCACGACGTTTATTTCTGCAAAGATCGGTTCTTCAACAAGAAAAATTTTCGAATCCAGAGAAAGTCACCGTTTGGTGTAGATTTTGGATACGCGGCATCATCAGTCCCTACTTCTTCAAAAACGACGTTAACAAGGTCATCCCCGTCAACGGCAGACGCTATCGGCTGATAATAACCATTTTTTTTTCGCCCGAATTACATAGATATCGAAACTAACGACATGTGGTTTAAAGAGAATGGCGCAACGTGCCACATGGCCCGTGCAACGATGGACATTTTGCACGAGCGATATCCGAACATGGTTATCTCATGCGGAGGCCCAGTAAACTTCAAACTAATACTGCCCTGAAAGTCAAAACAATCAATGGCATTGGTCAAACTCAGCCTGATTTATGCGCCAGAGTTATCGAAAATTATACGTTTCGGATGCACGCCACCTATAAAAGCCGCGGCGGTCATATTAATAATGCTATTCTCCACAACTAATGGCATGTATGGGCCTTCTAAATAAATAAAAACTTTAAATCATATCTTACTCAGTTTTGTTTCGAATTTAAAGATAGAAAATGTTTAATGGAAGACCCTTTAGTTAGAGAAAGTATTTTTGGCACATTTTAATAGAACTATTTATTCAGCGATGAGGCTCAGTTTTTACTCTATGGATACATTAACAAAAGCAATTGTCGCATATGGGGAAGTCAAATTCTACATGAAACTATCTAAAGACCATTGCTCCCACAACAAGTCCATGTATGGTGTGCAATTTGGTCTCTTCGTTCTTTTGCTATAGCCAATTGTTAATAGTTATCTTTTAGCCCTCAAATCGAAGACTTATTTTGCGTTTTGGTGATGTAAACTGGCTACCAAAATCGTGTGAATTGTCGCTTGTCGGTTGATATCTTTTTGTACAGACATGCAAAAGATTTTGTTTAGGCACACAATCCGCAAACTCCTTACATTTGTCAACTTGTGGCCGGGTATTTGTCCGATACGTGTGAAGAAGTCATTAAAAATTACCTTGTTAGAATCGAGTCCAGCAAAAATCCGCGTAGATAACATTTGAATGATGTCATACTCCATTTTATATTACAGGACCTTGAATAAAAGTTTGATATAAATATAAATATTAAATGAGTTTTATTAAAATTTACTCTCGGAATGACAACTCTAAACAATCATTTTTGTAATATTTTTATATGTAATATTTTTATATGTAAAATAATATTGTTTCAAGTTTAATGGAGCTACTGAACACAAATTTTCAACGAAATCAGTGGAAGTGGATCCATTAAAGAGCAAATAGAAAATAAAAAAACGGTTATATGGCAGTGAAACGCCACTGTTGAGAAACGGCGGCGCCGCCGTCTTGAAAAACGTGATGATTTTTTTATCAAAAGAGGCAGTGAAACACCGCCATCTTGAAAAACGTGATGATTTTTTTCAACAAAAGAATGACTATATAATAGGATGTGTCAAAGTGCTCAACTATGGTATTTTCAAATGTAATAGCTTTTAAAAGTTGCATTGCTTATCAAAATTAAATACTGCGTTTACAATTTTCATTTTAATTAATATCTTTGGCTCGCTCAAAAATAGGATGAAATCCAAAAAAATTTGATTTTTCGAGATTTTTGAAATATGTGTTGTTTTAAATTGCGCCGTGTGGATACAAAAAAAATATATAAAATATTTGTAGGCTTTCAAGTGAAAGATAATTGCAAGGAAACACTTTTAAGCTTATATTTGTTTAAATTGAACATAGCTTCCTTCTATGAAATAATAAAAGAAGGAAGAAAAATCATTTTTTTAAGTGAAATCGTTTTTTTTTTTACAAAAAAAAATTCTTAAAATTCAACGGAACCACCTACAATATCGTGGTATATCTTTTTGTAAAGACAAAAATTCTTTCTTTATTTTGTTTTTTTTTTTTTTTTTTTAATACATATACGTACAAAAAAAAATTAATGTAAATTTTTTCAACTTCAACCGATTTGAGCGAGCCAAAGACGAACGATATCTTATTTTTTTTTTTACATGTTCTTAAACCTCAGACCCTAATACAACTTTTGAGCACTATTACATTTAAAAATAAGAATACTTTTTTGCGACCATACAAAAGTGACACACCCTACTATATAAGGAAACATTTGTTAAAAAGTACCATTAAGTACTTGATCAAACTCCAGAGAAAATAAACGATTGGTGTCAATCGCAAGATCGCGGCGGACAATTGATGAACGTTCCGCATCGCCAAATTTTTCATTCACGACTTCGAGCATTGCTTCGCTTTTATGGCAAATAGCAGCGCCGACATGTTAGGATATACAGATTTTGCCGAGCTCTTGCCAAATAAAGTCAGTTTACATTGCTCTTCACACGATTCCATTGACGGTAACGGTGTTTCCTTCCGCATTTCCAAAGGAACCAATGTTGGTTTAACGTGAACACCTGTCTGTTAAGATAAGACTTAATCCCACGGAGAGCCTACCCTCATCGGAGTCAAAATGAGCCCTGACCATTAGCCCCGAGTCAGCCGAAGCCAGCTCAGTAGCAAAGCTGTGACATGTTGCAGCATGTGCACACCTCTTGCTTAAAGGCGAGGTCTATCTAACACCTCTTGAATTCAAGCACTCTTGAAAACCATATATGTTTCCGCATTTGGCATTTCCAAAGGATGCAGTATGACATGACTGCATCGCACCAAACAGTAAATCTTCTTTGAGTGCATTGATGCTTGTTCTTTTCAATAGCGGTCGAGCCACTTGGGTGCCATTGGTAACTTTGACAGCTGCTGAAATAAAACAATTGGAAAAATTATCATTGATATCTGGTCATCATTTACAATAACACACTGGTTTTTCTACTGTTATTTAAGGAATACTGAAGAAATTTTTAGGCACTGCATACTTGCCCACTAGAACCCACTGTACATATACCTACATTTTGAAATTGGCGCGGGTAAATTGTAGCGGCCTGTGGCGGCCATGTTGTTTTGTTGACATCTGTCAAATCTATTGTGTATTATTAAGTTAACTGATTCCAAATTACCATGGCAAGTTACACGATTGAACATCATGTCCAAATGATAAGACTTTATTATAAAAATGAGTGTTTGATAGTGCAAACGTTGCGTTTATTTTAAGGTAGACGTAGTGGTTCTTCACAGTCGACTCTTCAAATTTTGGTGGCTAAATTTGAGACGACCTGCTCGGTAATCAAATAGTCAACATTCGTACGTTAAAGGAACACTAGATTGGCTGAAAACATTGCCGCAGTTCTTGGATGTATGTATACACAAAAACTGAGCTTTTCGCAGACTTCGACTTGCCGAATTTTTTCGGGACTTGATTCTACATCCGTACAAGATCCCTCTGACTCAAAAAATCAATGTTCATGCTAATAGACAACGCCGTTTGTTGGCTGACTGGGCATCGGAGCATTTGGAAAAGGACCCCAATATTGGCCGAAAAATCATCTTTGCGACGAGGGTCATTTTTGGATGAAAGGCTATGTTAACAAGCAAACTTGGTTTACCTGGTGACAATGCATCTTCAGTTACTGTCCGTATTTTAAACTACGAGTACTTTGGTGAGGCGGTCACCATCAATGAACGATCAAAACCATTTTCTTATGGCCCAGAACGATATGGACCAAGACGACATGTGATTCCAGCAGGATGATGCTACGTGCAACACAGTGGATGCCCCACGATTGACATTCTTTATAAAATATTTGAGGGCAAGGTTTACTCTCGCAACGTGAATTGGCCACCAAGGTCTTCCGATTTGACCCCGCTAGAATTTTTCTTGTGAAGTTTCCTGAAGCCGCAGGTCTATGCGAATAAACCACAATCGACCGATGTTCTTAAGGCGAACTTAACTTAACACAGGCCATCGCTCAAATTCAGTCGGATCTGTCCGGAAGAGTCACTGAAAGTTGGATCAATCGGTGCCTTATGACGATACATATAGGGGCATACATGGCTCAAATAAAAAAAGAATTTTGTTAAAACCTCACACACAGCTTGTCTTATTCCATTTCAACATCTATTCGCTCTATAATATTTTTAATACATAAATGTTTTTATTTATTGTGATTTCGCAACTGTGATTTCTTAATGCATTTATTGCTTGAAGATTTGAGAATTTCAAGTAAGGGGCTCTGCCGCCGTTTTTCATTTTTATTTAGCTATAGAAAGTTTTTCAGTTTAATCTCTCTCTCTACTCTATATAAAAAGCAGTGACATAACAAAATATATCAGCATTAAAACGATTTGATCTTAACTACTTTCCATTCAATCATTCGAACCGTTGATGTGGCACAACAAATCCTAGCAATGGTTGTGAAGGAAACTATATCGATTCCTATATGCATATACCTTCAGCAGCGTACCTGCTTAGAGTCACGCAGTAGAAAACTAACTTCCATTAACACGGTTAACCATCGAGTTCATCAGGAAGTCGATAACCTCTATAGAAAGTCCGACCTGACATAGAACTAGACCTCGCCAATATAACAACGTTATTTTCAAATGCCACTTTTTGAATAAGGAATATCACAATAAATAAAATAGTGGTTAAGTTTGGTGACTATGGCAAAGAAATTGTATTCGAGGTGTTACGAAAATGTATTTTGGCTTCCCGTCACAGGAATCATTTCTTCAAAATAAAAACCATCATTACACGTAGTTTGGGAGAATTTAGGTTGATGTTAACGATATTGTTCGTATAGCCCTATAACGTCTGACCTTTAAAAGAATAAGTAAAGGCGATGTTGGTGGTATATTATTTCAAATGTTTATTAATTGCGTGATTTCAAATTGCTTAACATAAAAATTGAGCTCAGGAAGGTAGAGTGCAGTGGGTGTTTCTTTTATGATTTAAGAAAAACAACCACAGTGACCTCATTGTGTTTTCTTTGAAAACAATTTAAGGTATAGAAGCACAGTTAAATGAAATCTAATACAATGTAAAAAAATTGCAAAGGTACTTGTGATTACTGTGAGCAGTGGTGTACGCATAGAGAGACTCAGGGAGACTTAAGGATTTTGTTTCTAGGTGAATCTTTTTATTCCGTCCGTCGCGTCGACGGTCTTTGATACAGATCATATTCACACGAAATGTTGAGTTTTTCAGTAAGGGAGTGTAGATGTTGAAATGAAATAAAACAATATTCATACATGGCCCTTGGTACCCCAGTCGGAGCTGCAGCTCTTCCTTCAAGTTTATCCCTTTGCTAAGTTTGATTATTTGGAGTACCAGAGAGGATTAATGACTCTACTGGTAGTGTCCAAGATACTTTTTCCTTTAATGCATTTGTGCTTTGCATCTGCCTTGTATGTCTTTCGGCGTTTCGCCATAAGTATTGCAAAATGTGCATGTTGGGCTGTTTTCTAGGCCAAGAATACTCGAGTGTCTTCTTAGTTCATAGTGACCCATGTGAAGTCCCGTTACTATTCATAGATTCTTCCTACTTAAGCTGATACAGTTCATGAAACAATTTTGGTTATAGTTCCCAAGAAATTGTTTGGCCTGCTTCAGTCTTGGGAGTTCTTGCCAGTTTTTGGATCTTTTGGCCTCCTCCTCTATTTGGATTTTGTTTTTAACACTGTTTTCTCCTATTCCCCAGTGTTGTTCCATGTAGACAAAAAATGTAGACTACACGATTGTCTACGTGTAGACAATTCAACCAGTGTTGTTCCTCTACGTGTCGACTTTGATTGTCTACATTAATGCGTAGACAATTGTGTCGACAATGTAGACAATGTAGACAATGTCGACTATGGTGTCGACTATGGTGTCGACAATGTAGACAAAGCATGCCAGCCAATCTGTCATTCTTGATTTCTCTGTCACATTGTTTACTTCATTTAAGAAAATTTCAGGTGTTAATTTGAGTTTTCATTTAAATATTGGTCGACGAAAAAATAAAGGTTTCGATCACCTAGGTTTTCTTTTAATGGAAAACAATAACAAATTTGTAGCATATTGTACAGTGTGCAACAAAAATCTACAAAATACTGCACAGGTAAATAAAAATTTGTTAAAAAAAGCATATTCATATCCTAATAATAATGCCTTCACATTCATTTACGAAAGCAATGCCTGTAAGCAATCCCAATCACCTGCAACATCTTAATCCGGCGATGTCTCTATGATTGTTTTGATTGATGACAATGATTTTGGCTCAAGCTCTGATTTATTAGACGAAACATAATAAGAAAAATTGAATGTCTACGTTGTCTACATTGTTGACATTGGCATGTAGACAATCAGGAATTGTATACGTTGAATTGTCTACACGTAGACAATCGTGTAGTCTACATTTTTTGTCTACATGGAACAACACTGAATTCAACGTATACAATTCCTCAATGTAGACAACGTAGACAACGTAGACATACAATTTTTCTTAGTATGTTTCGTCTTATAAATCAGAGCTCGAGCCAAAATCATTGTCATCAATCAAAACAATCATAGAGACATCGCCGGATTCAGATGTCGCAGGTGATTTGGATTGCTTACAGGTATTTCTTTCGTAAATGAATGTGAAGGCATTATTATTAGGATATGAATATGCTTTTTTTAACAAATTTTTATTTACCTGTGGCTGCGAAGAAGGCTTTCTGCAGTATTTTGTAGATTTCTGTTGCATACTGTACAATATGCTACATATTTGTTATTGTTTTTCATTAAAAAAAACCTAGTTGATCGAAACCTTTATTTTTTCGTCGACCAATATTTAAATAAAAACTCAAATCAACACCTGAAATTTTCTTAAATGAAGTAAACAATGTGACAGAGAAATCAAGAATTACAGATGACAGATTGGCTTGCATGCTTTGGCTTCATTGTGTACATTGTCTACATTGTCGACATCATAGTCGACATTGTCTAAATTGTCTACATTGTCGACACAATTGTCTACGCATTAATGTAGACAATCAATATCGACACGTAGAGGAACAACACTGGTAGTAGGGCTCTGGCCCCATTAAGGGAACCCTTGCGCCTTTTTTTTGCTAGGGAGTCTGCCAAATCATTTCCCTGGACAACTATATGTCCAGGTATACAATGAAGTGCGAAATTATTGTTGTTGTCAAGTTTGTTTAAGCATGAATACAAACCCACACCAACTAAGGCTACGCGTACAGTAGTGCGACAAAGCGATGCGATGCGAGAAGCGTTTGCGTGCGAGAAAAATATTTACATTGATTCTTATACACGTGCGCACAGTGGAGCGATATTTGATGCGAGTGTTGCGAGTTTCTCGCATGCCTATCGCAAGCATCTCGCACACAAAAATGTTCTGACCACTTTTTCAAGCGAGTTTGTGCGAGAAGGCTCATATTGTTTGTTTTGAGGTTTCAAAAAAAATCAAAGAAGTAAAATTTTGTTATTTCAGTGCTTGTGTTGTGTGGTGTAACTTTGTATAATTTTGGTGGCAATAATTATAAAGGGATTAACAACATAACTGCTGAAAACATCGCTTCTACTGTGCGCACTATCTCGCATCTAATTCTCGCATCTCGAATCGCTTGTCGCATCGCTTCTCGTATCGCATCGCTTTGTCGCACCACTGTACGCGCAACCTAAGACGTGATTGCGTATGAGCTTAGTGCTTTCAATGCGCCATGAATAGCTGTTATAATGGCAATGTTTTTATTCTAGTAATCCCTTTAGAAATTTTGACCTCCACATTCCTCTATGGATTACGTCTGGAAATCGCTGGGATTTTCCTATTGGCATGAAAAGTTTGGTTCTAGGTTTAAAAATTCCGCCGTTGTCTTACCATCCGTATACCATTTGATGGCATTCGTTTCGAGTGTGTAGTTTTCAGTTTTGCCTCCCTAATCTGTTTTGCAACTTAACCTCCATGGTTTTTTTTTCAGTTAATTTTTATTATCATTAATCTCATAACTATTTTAAAGCTTGATAATAAAAAAAAGGGTACTTATCAATATCTTACAACAACTTACTCTTAGTTAGCCTATATTTTAATTATAATACCTTTTAGCCTAAGAACTATTTTTGTACTAAACTATTTCATTATCTATATTTTTGTTTTGATCGAAAATAATTTAAAAAATATCTCGGTACTTTTTATCTACATTGTTGCTGTAGGGCAAGTTATCATTACTCCAGTAGTTTGAGCGTTGGCCTGTGTTACAGACCTTAAGGCATTGGTCGATTGTGGTTTATTTAGACCTGTGACTTCAGGAAACCCTATAAGAAAAAGTCTAGCGGGGTAAAATCGCATGAGCATGGTGGCCAATTCACGTCATTTAAGAATAAATTTCAAAAACAACAATAATTTCAAAATCAAGATATTTAATTAAAAAAAATGATATTTTTCTCAAAAATCAAAAAAAAAAAATATGTTTTAAGAAATATTTTATATAAATTAAACAATTATTTAAAATTCAAAGCAGCATTTGTACGAAAATTTTGATCAAAATCGTTAGAGTCGATAATGAGAAAATCAATGCTCAAAAAAATTGTTCTATGACAGGTAACGTTAGAAATATTTGTTCTAAAATTTTCTTACCAAAATGTAGTCTAAGCATACAGTAGCACACCTAATTTTTTTGTATCAAAATCGTAAGAGCGGTTTTTGAGATAATTAAGATTTTTCATAACTGTTGTAAACGTCCTTTATTCAAAAACACACTCTAGATGCGCCTTTAGAACAAACATAAAGCTCACTTGCAGCGAATTCATTGAGTTTGAGACCACTTTCGAGCTCCTTAATAGTGCGTGTAAGTATGTATGTTTTGTCGGCTAAAAGGTTTAATATCCGCTTTAAGAGTGTCATAGAGCTGCGTGCTTTTACGTAGAGTTATAAATTAAATATCTTATTAGATTAGTAAATACAAATCATACTATTAAACACGAAAACAAATTATTATTTGTTTTGGTCAATTATTTATCTTAGCATCAACATTAATTTGTCTCGTAACTTCTTTTTATTTACATAGAACAATGAGTAAACGTATAATAACTATAACGTTCAACGTGGGGTGATTTCTAAGTGCGATTTCCTATTTATCAGAAATGTTGATATTATAAACAAAAATAATTTGTTTTAAGTAGATATCTATTAAATTTTAATTTTGAACTTGAGAAAAAAAAATATTTATTTTTCTCGTGTAATTTTTTGGATAAAACTTCTGTTTTTTTCTTGATTCTTTTGAAAATGCAGTCACAGTATACTGTAAATAGTTTTCTTTTTCTGTTTTATAAAAATTCTGAAATAAAGCACACCTTAATAAATCTTTTGCTGTTAAAAAGCTATTATAAGTGTAAAAAAATTAAAATGCTTTCTGCATATTTACAGAGCAGAAAGCTTTTATCAGTGACAGAGCTAAGGATTATTAAGAAACTCCTTTACAGAGCTAGATTTTTAAATTTGTAAACCAAGAGCTGCAATCAAGTTTGAAATAGAGCTAAAGCTTTGCATTTACCTATCTCAGAGCTGTACAAAAACATTTAAATAATATTTAGCTCCAACGATGCTACTCGTACTTGGGCATTGTTTTTGGAGCTAAGAAAATTTGAATTTTTTTCCTAGGGAATCATCGATAAATTTGAAATACCAAGTTCGCAGAAAATTGCTCCATCGTTTTTGGCTGTTGGTCGAGGTACAGACAGACAGACGGAATTGCGAGATTCAATTTTTTCGTGCTCTCTATCATCGTAATAACGTCAACTTTGATCAAAACCTTGAGTATATCGCAATTAATAATGGGTTTCCAAAGCCGCATTTTTCTTTTCAATTTTTTCTTTCGCTTTCATATTTGAATTTCTCAATATCGACTTAACTAATTTTTATCAAATTTTGTATGCAAAAGCCTCCAAGAATTTAAAAATAAATTGCATATCGAAACCCTAAGAAATATTTTTTTGAACATTCCATTTCTCAAAAACATATTAATGATTTTTTAAACTTTTTTTTTATTGAATAGGTGCCATATTTTTTTCTTAAAAATGTTTTAAAAAATTTCTATTTACATACATAAATAAAACCTATTAAAGAAAAAAACTTCTTAATCGATTTAAACTTTCTGTTCTTGCATAAATTCATATTTGCTTAAGAAATAACATGGCATTATTATTTCGCTCCAACTACTAAACGCGTTGTTTTAGGCTTTTAAAAAAATTATTTCATACTTTTAAACATTTTACACCAATAACATCCATTTTTAAAATTCTAAGTTTCCAGTATTGTATTTCATCATTTGCAAATTTAATATTTCTTCTTTATCTCATCCCATTACCTATAACATATTTTTCTGAGGAGTGGCCTCAGTTCGAATCCGAACTTTAAATTATTTCTTCAAGGCAGTTATTCAAGATCTTGTTACCTTTAAATTTAAAAATAGTGTTTTGAAATCTTAATGGTTTAAAGAAAACTCATAAGGAAATAAAAGTATGTAGAAATATTTAAAATATTGATTACTTGCTATGTATTTCGGATTCAGTAACGAAATTTGTGAAGACATATCATTTGGTAATGAAAAATATTGTTTAAACCTATCTCAAGGTTGTAATATCTAGAAAATCAGGTTTTCTAGATATTCTAAAGGTCAAGCTCAATATCTACCAAAGCAGTAAAAACTTAAAACCTTCGATAAGCACATTCTGGTTTCAGATATAAAAAGCGGTTTTGACCAATTTTTGTGGAAATTTTTTGCAGGGTTTTTAGGAAAAAATAATTTATCGTATGGAATCTCAAGTGAGAAGTGAGAACACTATCTATATTTTAATTAAATAAAATGTATCTGGGGCATTTCACGTGAAGCGGACAACGAAAAAAGTGATGGGTGTTGAAATTCATTCATCTTTGTGTTATTTATACTTCATTTGAATCTAAAAATACATTTAGAAGGATTTTGAATTTTGACGTCTGGTACTCCAGTTATGGGCTTGTAAACTTTCGACAAGCAATGAGTAATGGTTTTTAAGAAAAATGTTGATAAATTAAAAGAAGCAATATAAAAATAATTTTAATAGTTGAATATATGGTAAAATAGATGTTCTTTTTATTTATGAAATCTAAACCGGAAATGAAATTTTTTCTTATATATAAAACCGGAAGTTAATATTTCAATTAAAATTTTGGTAAACTTGGCCCATTTTTATATTTTTTTTTTATGTCTCAAAATAAAGCCCACATATTAGAGAAAATACATGCCAAGTTTCAGAGTGGGATACCCATACGTTTAGAAGATACATAATTATTAGTGCGTGGACCTCGTGCAAAAAACAGATTTATTATACCTATAGAAAACCGGATGTTGGCGATTCAATTTTAATTTTAAGTAGCTTAGACCATTTTGATATTTTTTTTTCTTTTCTCTTATTGTTCTTTATATAATAAAGATTCCAAATACCAAGTTTGAAGATGGGATCTCCATTCATTTAGAAGTTACATATTTTTTAGTGCTAAGGTGGCAACTTCGTGTCATGCGATAAGCCCCTCTTGGTCTAGCTTTCTTGCCTTCTCATAGTATGAAGAGACGCCATCTGTTAGGAGTGTAACTTAAATGCTAGAAAAAGAAAGATATAATATGCGGCCACGTTACAATAATTTGTATTGTACTTATGTTTTTTTGATTTAAGTTCTTGCTTTAAATGAATACAACGTTTAGTTAGTTCGCACTTGAATTTAAGTTTAATAATAAATAACACAGACCCACAAAAAAAAAACTTCTCTGACTCTGGGATGTGAACATGTGTCTCATAGGTTTTTCGGGTCGCTGATTTCAAATCCGGGGTCCGTTTGACTCAATCAGGTCAGGTTTAAGGGTATTTGAAATATTCGTTTACAAATCTGAAAACATATATATATATGTTTTTGGCATCGCTGAATTCGAATTTGGGCTTTTTTTGACCCCAACATGTAAAGGTCAAGGTCAAACGAAGGTCAAACCTCTGCAATCTAACGATATGATATGTTTGACCCCAGATTCTGAAAGAACGTAAAATTTTACGTGCAAATATGTGTTGACTTTTTTTTTACCGACCTCTGTCATGTAGCGGTCATCCAAAATAAGACTCGATTTTTAGATTTTGGCCTATGTATTGGCTGTGAATTGGCTACTTCTGAAGTTATATGGATACCTTCAAATGACCTAGAGTCTGCAAAATGGTATTAAATGCACCTTATATTCGGATTCAGTGAGTCCAAAAACATAAGAATCAACTGGTTCGAGAGCCCAAATCCCGATTTACTGTCGATACATCAGCCGAGAGATCCAAAAGGAGTATTTGACCTTGGAATATCTTCCAGAGGTCATTCCAAACAACAGATCTAGATGAATTTAGATGTAAAATCTTACGCTCTTTCAGAATCTGGGGTCAAACATATCATATCGTTAGATTGCAGAGGTTTGACCTTCGTTTGACCTTGACCTTTACATGTTGGGGTCAAAAAAAGCCCAAATTCGAATTCAGCGATGCCAAAAACATATATATATATGTTTTCAGATTTGTAAACGAATATTTCAAATACCCTTAAACCTGACCTGATTGAGTCAAACGGACCCCGGATTTGAAATCAGCGACCCGAAAAACCTATGAGACACATGTTCACATCCCAGAGTCAGAGAAGTTTTTTTTTTGTGGGTCTGTGTTATTTATTATTAAACTTAAATTCAAGTGCGAACTAACTAAACGTTGTATTCATTTAAAGCAAGAACTTAAATCAAAAAAACATAAGTACAATACAAATTATTGTAACGTGGCCGCATATTATATCTTTCTTTTTCTAGCATTTAAGTTACACTCCTAACAGATGGCGTCTCTTCATACTATGAGAAGGCAAGAAAGCTAGACCAAGAGGGGCTTATCGCATGACACGAAGTTGCCACCTTAGCACTAAAAAATATGTAACTTCTAAATGAATGGAGATCCCATCTTCAAACTTGGTATTTGGAATATTTATTATATAAAGAACAATAAGAGAAAAGAAAAAAAAATATCAAAATGGTCTAAGCTACTTAAAATTAAAATTGAATCGCCAACATCCGGTTTTCTATAGGTATAATAAATCTGTTTTTTGCACGAGGTCCACGCACTAATAATTATGTATCTTCTAAACGTATGGGTATCCCACTCTGAAACTTGGCATGTATTTTCTCTAATATGTGGGCTTTATTTTGAGACATAAAAAAAAAATATAAAAATGGGCCAAGTTTACCAAAATTTTAATTGAAATATTAACTTCCGGTTTTATATATAAGAAAAAATTTCATTTCCGGTTTAGATTTCATAAATAAAAAGAACATCTATTTTACCATATATTCAACTATTAAAATTATTTTTATATTGCTTCTTTTAATTTATCAACATTTTTCTTAAAAACCATTACTCATTGCTTGTCGAAAGTTTACAAGCCCATAACTGGAGTACCAGACGTCAAAATTCAAAATCCTTCTAAATGTATTTTTAGATTCAAATGAAGTATAAATAACACAAAGATGAATGAATTTCAACACCCATCACTTTTTTCGTTGTCCGCTTCACGTGAAATGCCCCATCTGTTAAAATTAACTGTTTTTCTTATCTAAAAAAAATGAAAGCGGTCTGTCAATAATGAATCGATAATAGGTCGTGACATACTATATGTATATAATGTATGACCCAATAAAACATATAACTACGTTTTCAAAACTGAGTGATTGCCGGCAAGCGAATGCTCGTTAAATAAATTACGAAGCTTCTAGCTACCCAATGTGCACATCTATTTTCGTTGATTGAACTCTTATTTGTCATAATGCATTTATTATAAGTCCCAGTCAATGTCCACTTACCAATGTAGTTCGCCTGTTTATTACAAAAAGTTTATAAGACAGTACAGGTACCCTACTTAACCTCAAATTCCACACGAACAAAATTTCCATTCATTGAATAAAATAAAACTCTCCACTCCACATGCCACCCTCAAAATGTTTCTTTTCTAACCCCGTGCCTTATAACTGACCATCAACATTGAAGTTTAGTGGTGGACTTTCCACAATTTTCTTTTTTCCTCTTATTTGGGGTCATAATGGCGTTTATCGTGCCGAATGGAGCCCATACAATGAAGAAAGAACTCAACAGTGTCCAGTCCAGTCGAATTAGAACCGCGATTTTGAACGGACTGCTATAAAAGTTTTGGTCAAGAAGAAACTTTTTAAATCTTTTTATTTTACCTGTAGTTAAGTTTGAAAAAAAAATTAAACTTTTTATAAATGAATTTTAAACTGAGAAATTGTGGCATGACCACAGTCAAATACATCCTCTTTGGATTTAATGTTATATTTGCCGTGAGTACTTACCTAGGATTAACTTTTATTCTATGAGATGGACAAATTTTAGATAAATTCTAGTGTTTTGTGAGATGTCAAGTGGAATTAAAAATAAGTTATCATTTAAAAACTTTTCTTAACAATTATTTATTAAGATATTTTTTGTTAAATATTGGAAAAGGTATTCGGAAAAATCAAAATTCGTATTGAAGTTATTTTGTATATACTATTATACATTTTATTTAAAATATAATTAAAATAAAATTAGAATTACCCGTTAAGCAAGGACAAGTTTTTTCTTCGGTTGTAACGATGTTTTTATAATTGATTTAGTTTGTACTAATTTATTATAAGCTTAGTATAGATTATACACAATTTGTTTTTATCGACTTTCTCGCCAAAAGCTGAGTCGGTTTCCATAAAATATCTTATGCAAAAGCTCATAAGAAGTGAAAATAATATTATATAGCAGTATTATTAAAAAAAATATCTTTTTAGATAAAACCTGATTAAAATATATAACATCTTACACATTTTGGTGTTTGAACTAT
The DNA here is from genome assembly GCA_911387755.1 of Chrysotoxum bicinctum. Taxonomy (NCBI): domain Eukaryota; kingdom Metazoa; phylum Arthropoda; class Insecta; order Diptera; family Syrphidae; genus Chrysotoxum; species Chrysotoxum bicinctum. The sequence continues at coordinate 206,152,122 of OU426987.1, read as the reverse complement.
GGAAACGTATATTTTCTATATTAATTATATTTAGCTGAAAAATTAATGCCACTGATATATTTTCTCAAGAAAGTGTTGTCGAGATAGCTAGCTACCAAAAAAAAATCACGACTGGATCGCACGAACTTGTACTTATGTAAAAGCCCAAAATTTTTAAAATTGAATGTTACTAAAGAAAAATGTTCATAACCAAAAAAAATACTTTTTAAGGGACTTAAAGATTATTAGTTTATGCGAGAACAAAAATTATAATTCGTTGAGGGTTATTTTTTCTAATATCTAATATATGAACAGAATTTTTAAAACATTTTAAGAATAAAATTTTGAAATTCCAACTATAAATTTTATTATTGTGCGAACAAAAACTAAATTTTAATAAAAAATATTGACCTGGTTTTAAGATATCGAATTTTTCAACCGAAATTGTTTTTTTTTTTTTTTTTTTGAGTTTTCAAATACAACGTTTTTCAAATTTTTTAGAAGCTTCTGTATAATAAATTTCAATTAAATCTGTTATGCCAATAGTGAGAAATTTAAAATTCGAAAAAATGGTAATGGTACAGTCAGTAATATTTTAATTTCAAAATACTTTTTATTGAATTATGGACCGCTTAAATTAATCAAAAAAAAAAATATCAACATTTTTGGTGTCGTTTTCGAGAAAAATACGATTTTTGAACATTTTTCAACATTTATATGGTGAGGTGCCGTTACTTTTAGAACAAATAGAAAAAAATCTTTAGATTGTTTTAAAAAACTATAAATTTTCAAGTTTTAAGAAAATCGAGTATGTAGTTTTTGAATTATAAAGTTTTCAAAAACAAATTTCTTAAGAAAAAGAAAATATTGTTCCAAATCTTGAAAAAAAAAATTGTATGGCAGGTACCGTTATTTTGGTCTTACAAAAATGAAAAAGAAATCGTGTGGGGGGGGGGGAAATTATGAAATGCTATCTACCAAGTTAAAAGAAAATCGGACGGGCCGTTTAGGCTGCAGTCAAACAGACAGACAGAACTGCGAGATAAACCTTAAACTTTTTCGTCTTTCTTATCATCGTAATGTCAAGTGTCATCAAATTCTCCAGTTCGATTTTTTTTACACAAAAACAATTGGCAAAAATTTGTAGGTACATATAGCCGATAACATTCTTAGAAAAATGGTTAACAGTTTGTTAAGTTCTTTCGTCCGAAATGTAAGTTTTTTCGATTGTGCCAAAAAACGTGGTATCTTAACATAAGCATTTTATGTACATTGTGGAACTTTAAGCACAGTGCGCGGGCTTAGAATACTTGGAAAGGATTTAAAAGAGATACCTTTTTTTTTTTTTTTTTTTATAATCTACACGCGCTCAAGGGATTATGATTACCCTTTAAATGTTTGAACACAGCGCGGGCGTGAAGTTAAGGAAGAGAAAGAAGGATAGGAAAGGTGTGTGGCACGATGTTCTGAGACTGAAGGTTGTTGTCTCAGATATTTTATCTCCAGGGATGGGGGCTGAACTAAAGCGGAGAATGCCGTGTCTTATTTGTATATCGCTTATAATTCACATTTTTTTATTCGTGTTCATCCTTGTTGGGCATACTAGTTTAACTCAATTACATGTTGTTAGTGTTATGCCTGAACAACATGTAGATAATGAGTAAACCAGCAACCCATTGATGACAATTTTAGAAGGTTTTTAATGGAATTAAAGACGACATAGACGACGGCAGGGATCGAACCTGTGATCATGAGGTTCACAGGCGAGCACACATCCATCGCGCCACGGCCACCACCTTGGTTTTGAATGTCTAAATATCGCAATGGGAAGGGGATATCTAGCCGGTGAAAAAAATTCGTGTTTTCTACAGAAATCAAAAGTACGTCGAACGTTGGGTAGGGTCGAGGGTAAGATGATGGGATATTAATTACTGGGTATTTCACTGTTTCACTGTTTATAAAAATAGCGATAAAATAATAAAAGAAAAGACATAAATTAAAGAGACCAACGGCTTTGTATATTAACTCTATAGTAGTCTCATGAAACTGAATTAAAAGTTTTTTATCTCTGCCGCAGAAATATTAATATCGCCAGTGAGATGCGGTTGTGATATAAGATATACTACGTGAAAGGGAAAAATATAAGAAAATAAAAGAAGAGATGCGGTAGTGATATATTTTTAAAAGAGGGTAAGGGAGAAAATCCTATCTTTTATTCTTTTTGCTGTCAGAATCAATTGTAGGTAGGTATATCAAGTTGTATATGCCAGGTGCGAGATGAATACAAACAAATAGTATTGAGAGTGTATGATAGTTTTGTGAATTTTGTTTCATTTCTCATACAATCTGGTTTGCTTACATTTTGGTACGATTAATCAGCGAGGCTGCCATTTTTTCGACTTTGTAATTAGATCTAGAGTCATTTGAACTTAATAAACTCAAATTCTAAATTTGGTTTTATTTCATTTTTGAAAACAAAATAATTTCAAATTGGCTTTATTTCGTTATGGTAACCGAAATAGTGCCAAACAGAATTTGGTAATAAAACCGAATTCAGAATATTTTATTTTGATTTATTTTTTAACAAATGGAAAGAAATGTTAGAACTCCGAGAAGGTAAACCTCCTCCATCTTTAGAGAGATAAGATGAATTTCAATGGTTCGGCCAATTATTTTTTGGACATTTGACCAAAATATTTTTGAACTTTTGCCAAAAATATTTTTGGACATTTTATCAAAAATATTATTTCAAAAAACTTTTTTCCAATAATTTTTTTTTTTTTCAATTTTTTTTTAAGAAATTTTGATTTTTCATACATTTTTTTTCAAAAATATTTCTTGACAAAAATTTGCCACCCAATGTACTTTTAAACGTGATTTCTGGCTAAACTAGGCATCTTAGCGAGTTAAAAATTGCATATTCGTGATCTAGGGAGTGCCACCTTTCAATCCACGTACCGCATGTAACGAAAAAACAAATGTTTATCTTTAAATGCGATTTGCGGCTAAACGAAGCTCTGTAGACCCCCCAAAGTTGACATTTTCAAACGTGATTTCTGGCTAAACTAGGCATCTTAGCGAGTTAAAAATTGCATATTCGTGATCTAGGGAGTGCCACCTTTCAATTCACGTACCGCATGTAACGAAAAACAAATGTTTTTCTTTAAATGCGATTTGCGGCTAAACGAAGCTCCGTAGACCCCCCAAAGTTGACATTTTCAAACGTGATTTCTGGCTAAACTAGGCATCTTAGCGAGTTAAAAATTGCATATTCGTGATCTAGGGAGTGCCACCTTTCAATTCACGTACCGCATGTAACGAAAAAAACAAATGTTTATCTTTAAATGCGATTTGCGGCTAAACGAAGCTCCGTAGACCCCCCAAAGTTGACATTTTCAAACGTGATTTCTGGCTAAACTAGGCATCTTAGCGAGTTAAAAATTGCATATTCGTGATCTAGGGAGTGCCACCTTTCAATTCACGTACCGCATGTAACGAAAAACAAATGTTTATCTTTAAATGCGATTACCATACAAAAATTAATATTTCATGAGCATACATAGCTATATATGTACATACCTATAATGTTAATTTTTTTAAATTATAATGCATTATTAATTTATATTCTGTTTTAATACGCTTTATTCTTCTTCTTCTTCCTTTGTTTCGGCGCTGTTATGATCTCGATGTCGAGGGGATCATAACTCTCCCACGTATCTGCTTCACACTAGTGATCCGCCTGTGGGGTTCGCCGGGTTGACCTCAGAAATCGGCGGCAAGCCTCCCGGTTTTGTATTGTTCCATTTCTGAGGCCAACTGAATGCTGGTGTTTTTGCATTTGTTTGTACCAGGAGTGTTTAGGCCTACCTTTCTTTTTATTCCGAATTGGAACGTTGTATGATATTGCCTTTTTGACGGGGTTCTCAGGATCTCTCCTTTGAACATGGCAATACCAACTGAGTCGGTCGTGTTCAATTTTTTGGGAAATGGTATTCTTAACATGAAGGCTTCCTCGGATCTTCGTACTTTAATACGCTTTATTAAACAAATATTTGATTAAATTTGACTTGAACTCTATACCTATAAATGCGGATGTTGCGAAAACGCAACGTGAATTTTCCGGAAAACTAAAAGCTTTTCCAAAAAATTTTTTTTCAGATTTTCTCTAATTAGACCAAAAATAGACAGTGTGTGAAATTTCAAGTTCCTACCACACCTGAACTGGTAGCCGCCGGACATGGGTTTATATTAAAAAAAAAACTCAACCAGCTTGAACAACCTAAAATAAACTATAACAAAAGAAAGACTAAATTGAACTGCTTCAATTTATATCACCAATCCATCACTGTTTTTATAATAATTTGGAAATGAAGTATATATCGGTAATTCACAGCATAAAAACTCAATTTTGTTGTTGCAAGGTGCAAATTCATTTGGCTATACTCGTTTCGGCATACAAACATAACATAATGTAGTATGGAAAATTTAAATTAATTAAAAAAAAAAATAAAATTAGAAAAAATGTAGTATACCAATTTTAGAAATTTATTGATATACACATAACTAATATTTAGAAAATAAAATAAGATAACTTCTTTTGCAAAAAATATTTTGTATGCATAACCTAAAACATTTTGTTAAAAAGAAATAAAAAAGGAGATATTTGGCGTTCCAATTTCAAATTACTAACAAATATTTCTTTTCATGTTTATCTACGAATTTTGAGCAAATTTCGCGACCTTAGAACAATAGGGTTCTAACTACACTCAAGTCACAGAGATTGAATTTTGTTTGTCAATAACTTTTATATTTTGGTTCGGATCTATGTACATGATTTTTTGAAAATACAAATTTTGTACTAAGTTATGTTGATCTGAATTTAAAAATCTACAACATATTTAATTCATAATTTTGCAGTAACTGGTGGTTGAAAAAATGGATAGAACCTTGTTTCTCAACGCAAGTCATTTGAGCATAGAACAATAAGGTTCTAATTACCTGATACTAAGTGTCATGATAAGAAATGTAATTGTTCAGATAGAACCCTGTTATGTGAAAGAAATAAGAATTTTTGTTGAACGAAGTTTTTATTCCTTTTTTTTTTGAATTTCTTATATGGGAAAACAAATAAACATTATTAAAGAAAAGTTAATTAATAGCAAAGCTCACACTGCCCATAATATCGTGAAGGCCCTAACTACATTTTTCATACTTCGAGTTATAAAGGAAAATACTTAATCTTTTACAGCAACCCGAATATAGAAATTAATTATAGATACAGATATATTTAAAAAGCCCTATGTACATTATACACCGATTTGTAAACTATTTCTATTAAAATTCCTTCTTTTTTAACTGAACTGTAAATAAAAAAAGAAAACATAAATGTATGTTAACAAAACTTAATCATTTATTAAGAAAAAATTGTTTTTGCACCATTTTTAAGCTCGATCACAGGAAGATTGATGAATTGTTTTCTATTTGCAGGAAACAGTTGGAAGAGATTTTTTTCAATAACATTTATTCTGTCGATTGATATTTCTATTGGCTGGGAGCGAACAAATGATGATGGTTCAACAAAAGTTGACCTTATATATTGACTTTTTTAAAAGTTAAGTACTATGAACTCAGTGTCGACTGGAAGTACCCTCATGCCAAATTGTAGTAAAAATTGAAAGTTATAATACGTTTGGCAAGATAACAGCCTTGAATCCTTCTTAACGAGGTGGCATTATAACAACTAGAGTATCTGGCACAATTTCATTGGAATCTAGCCTGCTTATCTTTTGATATTCCGTTCTAGTAAGCCCTACACGGGCTTTGTGATGCATCCAAGCCTGGCAAATATGGCAAGTTTTTTCACCTTTACATGATACATATAATAAAATCTTTTTTAAGTTTAAGTGGACCTCATGTTCCTTCGTAAATTTTTTACTTAATGTATCAAACATATTTATCAAACTTGGGAGGGTGAAAATCAAGGTTAAAGTTCGTACTGAAAACATTCCTGTAAAAGCTATCTTTAACAGGACATTTTAAATGAGTGGTATATTTAATACAGTACATCTTTTGATTTCCTATTTTCTTTTGAAATAGAAATACTTACTCACCTTTACTTATTAAAATTTATGCATATTTAGAACAAACATTTTGAAAATCACACAGCACAAATTTTTAAAATGAATTTCAGATAAAATTCAACTTTAACAAAAAAATCATAGCCTTTTGAAGCAACAAAGTTCAATCTACCTACATCCTTTTGTGTAACAAAGTTCTATGTGCATTTTTTTCAAATTTTTCTAACTACACTAGGTTCTATTTACCAATTTATTAGAACTTTGTAAACTTAGTTTTTTAATAAATTGATGTACATAGAACTCTGCTTCCTGCATTTTTATTGACTTAATAGGAAACTAAAGGAGATAGACAAATATATGGATGTAACAGATCGAAAGAGCATACTCGATTTGCTACGACCACATGTATAACACAGTTTTGAAAAAAAAAGTCAGTAAGACCCTATTGTTCTAAGTTCGCGATTTGCGAATTATTAATTTATTAAAATAAAAAAAAACTTATGTTATAATATTGGGTTTTCAAAAAAGTATGAACATTTCTTGGAAAAAAGAAAATTTGTATACGCGTGAAATATTCAATATTTCTTATATAAAAAATTACTTTTATAATAAAACGATTTACAAACTTTGTTTGCAGAATTTTATACTTTTTTCGGAAATCAGACGGTAATTCCATGCATTTGAAAATTTTTATTAAATCCATGTTGTAAATTTGTAAAATGTATTTAAAATTCAAAATTTTTTTACATAAGAGCAAGTTAGTGCGATGCAGTCTTGCATTTTTTTTTCATATTTCAACTGTTTTTTAATACAAGTAAAATACAAACTTCATAATATTTATGAATTTTTGAATATTACAACAAAAATTCATAAATATATGAAGCTTCGCAGGCACACTGCATGTATGTAACCATACAAAAACCCCTTCAAACTTCATAATAGTCCATCGTTCTTACTTTTGTTGGGAGCATGCACTGACAAACTTTCAGCTTTTATAAAATAAGGAAGGTTTGGGGTTTACGGGCTCTTGCTCTATAAGTATACTTTTAACCCTCTTCATGATTACACAGTATTAAAAATTACGTAAAAACTATCAATTTTTGGAAAACCACTCCGATTGCCAAGTGCTGCAATAAAAGTAGGTAAAAAACCAAAATTTTTACCTGTTTAAGATTTCCCCATGTATCAAAAGATGTATGGGTGTTTGGGTGCACTTAATGAGTTTTTTTTTTAACTGCTGTTTTCTTCACCAGGTAAAAATAAGAAAACTTTATGTTTATGACGCATTTAAAAAAAAAATTGACCTCAGAGTCAAAATTTTGCTCGGGCAAGAAAAATTGAACACCATTTAAAATTGAATATCTGGCAACCCTAAAAACATATCAGCTCAATTTAAACGTAGTCCTAAAGGTTAGTATTAAACTAAAAAAAGTGCAGAATGAGGTCCCTACTGTGAGTAGGTACTGACAGAGAAATTGACCTTAACATGGGTCGGGGTACAGCAAAGTTACCCTTTTTTAAATCGTCAAAAAGTGATGTCAAAGTTGAAAACCAAACTTTATTGTTTATTATCAGGAAGTGTTGCTAGCATTCTTGTTCGTAAACAGCTTCATAGCTTTTCCTTTCCTTGATATTTAAACTTTTATTTAAAACTTTTTAGAAGCATCTCTATAAAAAATTTCATTAAAATTCGTTATGCCGATATGTGAGAAATTGAAAATTAGACAAAATAGTTCTATGGTAAGCACAAGCTGTAATATCATAATTTTAATTTTTTTTTATTAAATCAAAGATCATAAAAATTAATTGAAAGAAAAAAAAATTATCAAAATTCTATTATTTTTATTATTTTGAAAACAATATTTTAACATTTTTTAACATTTGTAAGGTGGGTACCGTTATTTTTAGGTAAAATAAAAAAAAATTTCTCACATCTTGTAGATTATATTGAGAAACTCTCATTTATCAAGTTTAAAAAAATAGCATTGGGTTTTCGAAATACCTATTGAGTTTTGAAAAAAAAAATTGAAGTTTTTTTTTAAAAATCCAAAAACATTTTTTTTGAAAATTTGAATTCACAATTCTATTAAAGTTTTTGGGGAGCTTTAGCAAAAAAAAAAAAATATCAAAATCGGTTGTACCGTTTTTGAGAAAAACAAAAGCAAAAAAAAGGTTCGCAAATTTTTTTTAACTACTATCTAGCTTTAACGAAATGAAATATTTTTGTATTTTTATTTTTAAAATCTGTCGAACAGTTTTTGAGAAAAAAAAATTTATAAAATTTCGAAAAAATTCGTATGGCAGGTACCGTTATTTTTTTTCTAAAAAAAAAAGAAAAAAACGTGGGGGGAAAATATTCAAAGTGATATCCACTAATTTTAAAGAAAATCGACCGAGCCGTTTAGGCTGTAGGTAGTCGAACAGACAGACAGGCAGACAAAATTGCGAAACCCACTTTTTTAGTCTTCGCTATCATCGTTATATCAACTTTGATCAAAATCTCGAGTTCGATTGTTTTTACTAATGCATATGTCTTTCCCTATATAAGTACATGTATATGCAAAAACTAAATACCTACAATGGACCACCATCAATCGCAAACCCCTCTCTGGCAATATATTGCTACCTTATTCGCTCATTCATATACCTAATGCATATTCTCATTTCTCATAGAGATATCCAAAAAACAAAACAACGTTGTAAAAAAACTTATACATACACAAAATTTCATTCGCAAAGTGCCGTCGCCACCGCACCTCCGCGCCACCACCTTCAATCGTGCGTAGGCTGTCCTTCTCAGTAGGTTTTCTGCATATAAATATAATGTATGCATGCTTGTGTGCGCCTGCGCTGACTGGCTGGTGCAAATCAGTGTGCTCTGAATAGCTATACTAATGTCGTTTTTATTTGGCAATCCGGAAGCCTTCCGGACTCTTCTGAAAGTGTTCAATTGGGAAAAAATGACAGTTCTGATTCTGAAAAGAAGAGAAATTTGCTTCTGGATTTGAAATCAGAAGCAAAACCAGAAGCACTCACACATTCATATACTTAAACGTCAACCTCAACAGCTGTGATTTTTGGTATTCAAATTGTGCGAACCAGGGTTGGCCGAATTAACTACACTACATTTTCTACATGATTTACTACGTTTATTTGAGGTGTTGAAACGAGCATGAAGCTCGCTTCGAACCTTTATATACCTGTATTGAGTTGAAATGAGCTTTGTTCGACTCGATCCCAATAGCTCAGCGGTGTCGAGTAGAAATGTGAGTCGAAAATCCGACCCTAATCTAACTCGATCTTTCGATACTGCATATAAAAGTAGTATTTAACCACGCGTAGTTTATTGAAGAAACTACATGCCTAATTTACTACAATTTGTTACGTCTGCTACATATTAGTAGTAATAAATTCATAAAAATTCAATATAATAAAGGAAAAAAAAAACAATTTTGCACTTTTATGATCTAATGAAGGTTTGTAAAAAAAAAGTTTAATTTACCATAAGGATGAAGAATTGTAGGAATAACTGAACGTTTAATTTAAAAATTCAAATTTCAAATGCATAACTGACAGTTAATTGACAGCAATGCTACAATTTCTTACATTAAACTGCAATTAACTACATTTAACTACATTAACTACATAAAATACGTAGCAGACGTAACAAATGTAGTTATTTCTAAAAAGTGACAATTCGGCCAACCCTGCTTTCAACAAACATTTTTCTTGATTTTGATTATTGTACGCATTTGATGTTTCACATATACAATCAAACAAAACTTTAGAATCATCAGAAGCAAACAAAAGTGTTCAATTGGGATTCCGGATCGGAGAGAGATTCCGGATTGCCAAATAAAAACGACATAATATAGCATGTTTGTTGTTTATGTCTCTCTCTGCCGAGAAAAGGATAGCATATGAGAAAATGTTAAATTAATTTGCTAAGATACGGTTTGGTTATTGGGTTTGGTTGTTTTCTCTGCCGCTTGGTAAATTACGTGGCGTTCCTCGTCATGAGACTACTATAAGAATTTATATACAATGCCAACGGCTCCGGTTTGTATCGAAAGAAAACCTGAACATAGTGACTTACAACTCTGTTAGCTTAAATGGAAAATACCTAAAAATGTTTGCCAAGTCCGATCGACAGAGAAGCACTTTAAATTACAAAATATATACCTTTGGAGGATTTGACAATTCGTGGCAAAAGTCTGTTTACCCCTGAAACACATTTTTGTAACGGCTGGGAATCGAACCCAGATCTTTTGCATGACAGTCCGATGAACTAACCGGTATGCTAATAAATAAAATAAATGCAAATGAAACATTGAACCATGAGCTTAGCTTTAAAACCATTCAATATGCCTTGTAGCTGTCCGAAAGTAAATTTGCACCGAACCAAATCAAAGCATTTTGAATAAGAGAGCTCGATATACCTACATAAAAATCTATCAAATGCTCTTGAAATATCAAGCACAATAATAATTACTTTCTCACAAAAGATGTAAAGATTAGTGCCACTGTTCGATAAAATATACCATCAGATCGCCAGTGTGTCTATTGCTATACGAAAGGCATACTGCCGGTAAGAAAAAGCTTTTGTTCAAAATATTTCTTTCCATAACCATGGAATGAAGGAACGTTCACTACGCTACAATATTGCGAAGCTTAAACGGCTATTCAATGCATATGCTATGATATTATTTTTCAATTTATATTTTCGGGACAGACATCATGGCAGAGAAATCGCCACTGGAATAAAATACAGCACCATTGAGTAACATTGAATAGTTCTTGTAATCTTCTCACATTTCACTATGAACTACCTGTACCTGCTCCTAATCTCATCTGAGACCAGATTGGTTGGGGTCACTGATCGGATCGCTAATTTTCTATCAACCTTTATTGCGTTTTTTTAATTTTTTTAAAAATAAACAGAGTTAAAGCTTTCTTTTCGATTTGAGTTAAAGAGCTTTGTTATTCTGTCGTAGGGCTTTTAAGAAGAAATACTTCAAATTTAGGAGAAAAAGATGTTGCTGTTGATGTTTTTGTAAGGTATGGAAAACAAGTAAAACGCAGTTATATAATTGTTGCCTATATTATTTAAGAAAGAATTACAGTGAAAGCTCTACTTGCGGACAGCTCCAATAAGCGCACAGTTCCCTTAAACGGACAGATTCTCGGGAAAAAACTTCTTTTTCGAAAATCTCATACAAATAACTTTCCTATAAACGGACACTCTCATAAACGGACGCGGACACGTTTTCTTGCCCATTTTAGATAGAAAACCTCCCATACACGGACACATTATTTTATTTATTGATTATTTTTTCTCAAAAATGCAACGAAAAAGAACAGAAGATCTGTTCTAAGTACAGTTTATGTTTAATACGTAAGTAAATCTATAGAAAATCTCATAACCGGACGCGAAGCTCTGATAACTGGACAGTGCGATGTTATTTTGAAAGGTTATTAGGGGATTTCCCGAGTTAGTTACTGGGGGTAGTTGGTGATTTTTGAGAGGGTATGGTTCCTTTTTCTCATCGCTTCTCGTTTTTGCACATGTCATTTCCTTTCCTTCTGCTACTCATTTTTGCAGTCATTTTATCTCGTGATGCCAAGAGAAGCGGGTTGCATAATGGCAACAAAAATAAAGAATGCTTTCTTTAAAAGAAAAGATGTAAATTGCCAATGCATTGGACAACAAAAACTTATCGGTTCGCGCTTTGGCAAAAAGGTTTTTTTTCAGCCACGACATGAAATATTTGTGTAAAAACACAAGCTGCAAAGATTTCAAGAAATAAAGAAGAAGTTCGTGGAAAATGACAAGGTAGATCCAATATTAATCAGAATTAATATGAAGTTAAAAAAAAAAGTTTTTTTTATTGCTTTCCCTTAACCGGACAGCTCTCATAACCGGAAAAAAATTGGGGGACCATGAGTGTCCGCTTATTAGAGCTTTCACTGTACTATTTTTGCGAATTTTCGATAGAATATGTGCAATTTTGATTTTATAATCCCAAATAAATGGTGGTTTTTTAGATGCATAAAACTTTTAATTGGTAACACAGTTTTCGGTGACAGTGGATTTGAGGTTAGTTTGGTTTTGACTCAAGCTGGAGCAACGTTTGCAAATTTTCAAATTTATTTTTGGTGAAGTTTTATGGTGCTTAAAATCATATATCAGAGCGATTAATTCCAGAAACTATAGGTCGTTGCCATAATAGGTTTACTCTTAATGATAATACGCATCCCGTAAGATGTTGTATTGTGCGCATAGAGCAACCGATTACTGATGTGCGTTGAATTGATGATGATTGAAATGTGTCAATTCGTCATCGTACTCAACAGTTAAGTCCATAGGACCTTCAGATTAGACCATGTAAGAGTCAGCACTCAGCCACGGCCACATGCCAAAAATTATATTCAAACATTAATGACAAACAAATTTTCTTTCAAATGGCCTCATTCATCAATATTAAATACATTTATCTGTGTTTTGATTCAAATTAAAGTTCTCCGCTTCTAAAAAAAAACACCCTATACGAGGGCGGTCCGATAAGTACTTAGCCTCAGTGCACGATGGTGCCAGTATGGCAAAAGAGATTTACTATCGTCTTAGGCGGCTACTGCCAAAATTTCAGCCGAATTGGACTCGTATTTTGTTTTGACCACGGTGTGTGTTTTGACCAGCTTGTCCGCGAATTTTAGAAAAATGGAAAAGAGCAATATCGGTCGGTGATGCGATTCTTTTTTTTGCAAGGAAAATCACGCAGAGAAATCAAAGCGCGCTTGGATGCTGTGTACGGTAACTACTCTCCTTGGTACAACAAGTTTCAATGTCTCAAAAATCCCCGATCTCGTATTGGCAGACTGCCGATTGAAGATGCGCGAGATAGCTGAAACAGTAGGCATCTCAAAAGACCGCGTGGATCATATCCTCCATGGAATTTTGGACATGATAAAGCTGTCGTTGCGATAGGTGCCGCGCTTGCTCACTCCGGACAACAAGCGCAACCGTGAGACAACTTCAGAGCCACGGCGAACGCACTGCTGCCCCATCCACCGTACTGTCCAGATTTGGCCCCGTCCGACTGGTTTTTTTTGCAAACTTGAAAAAATCACTCGCCGGGCAGAAATTTGAGTCGAATGAGGAGGACATCGCTGCCTTACTTTGCAGACCTCGAGAAAACCTATTTTTCTGATGGGTTAAAAAAGTTGGAGCATCGCTCGATCAAGTGTATCGAGCTTAAAATAGACTATGTTAATAAAATACAGTTACTTTTACGATTTATTATTTGTTTTCTGTGAAGATATATGGACATCAAAAATGGTTTCAAGTTTTTCGAAGGACACAAGTGCAAGGGAAAGGAAATCGTTGATGCAACCCTCAAATTTTACGACCATTTTAAAAATTATATATGAAGCTGTTAAACAAATCGACCTCTTATCTAACCGTTTGTTTGTAGATATGGAACAATATAGATTAATTTATTTCCATTTTTATAAATATGTTTTTGACTATGAAATCTTAATCTATAGTTAGTAACACTTATGTTATCTGTCACCAATGTGCCGCAATTTATAAGTCACACTATGGTAATCCTGTAAGAGCTTCAAAATGGAGATAGCTTATGAAAATTTATAAAAGCCAGAGTGAGAAGCAAATATTCTTACTTATCTGTACTGAAATTATTATAAATTAGAGAGGGTATAGGAATAACTGGCATATAACGAGCTAAAATATAAGTTTAACAAAATCTAACTTCTGTCTTTCATTCCTTCTTTGGTACATGTACAGTAAAGTTAATCATATTTATTTATATAAAACACGAAAACTTACGTGAAAGTGCTGACCTTTCCGAAATTTAACACGCAATTACTTTTTTTTATAGTGTACGCGAGTATACTGTGTAACAAACTTCTGAATCTTTTATACAAAACAAGGTCAAATGTTTTGTTAGTTTCAAGGTAAAAGTTAAAATTACCGAAATTTTTTGGAAAACTTTTCGTTTTAGAGGGGCTATTCAAGCGTAATCCACTTAACTTATAACCTACAAGTAAATTATTAAGCTTAAAAAATAACCTACAAAAAATTGAGTAATAGACTAGTCATTAATAAAGAATGTAGAAAACTTGATTGGTCATTAACCAACTCTTTTGTTCAATATATGTACATATAGGTATGGAGTACCTAAGCTAAATAAAGAGCAATAAAATTTTCTCAGCACTAACAATTTATAATAAATTTCATTTCACAGTTATCGGGTCTGGGCATCTTGATAGCTGGTGCTTTAGTTCTAGCTGACGTCAATGAGTTCAACCACTTCGTTGAGGGACAAATAACAGCGCCCCCAATAACCCTAATTGTTACTGGAGCAGTTATTTTCCTTATCGCATCACTTGGCTGTTTCGGTGCCATTAAGGAATCACCCTCACTCCTCATATTGGTAACTGAAAATCCATCAATCATTCTTTTCGACATTTGAAATTTTTAAAGAGGAGGTCCTTTTTCTAATTATTCTTTAATAGTATGCCGCCTTGCTTGGAATTATCTTTGTCATCGAACTTGCAGTTGGAATTGCAGCAATAGTCTTCAAATCGGATCTAGAAATGATTCTCAAAAACTCACTAATGGATTCAATAAAACGTTCCAACGATGAGGATCTGAAAGCTTGGGACAACATCCAGAGGAAACTCATGTGCTGTGGTGTTGATAATCCATCAGACTGGCGTGGCATTAGCAGGGATAGGACCTTACGAGCCAGTTGCTGTCGACCGGAATACATCGACGCGTCTGTTGGTAACTGTGCTGAAGCTCTACCCCTCGGAAAAGACAAATATTTCCAGGCACAAAAATTTCTTGATGGAATCTAAGGGCAATAAATTTTCATTTCGGTCTTCTTTCTTTCCAGGATGGATGTGTGGGAAAACTTTATGACCGCATCGATAAGAATGCAATTATTCTTATAGGTGTAGGACTTGGTATTGCATTCATACAAATTCTTGGAATCGTGCTGGCGTTATACTTGGCTTCCAGAATACGTGACGAAAGAATGAAATAGTAAGCTATGGTAAGTTTGTGTCAACTCAGCCCCTTAGAAGGTAATATAAATTTCAGTAAGTCACCTACGACCTAGATTTGTTCGTATAGTCAGGGGTTGTCATCAACTACCACCCCAAAAGTTGTTCGTAAGAAAGAATAGAAAAATACTAGGCTTATGTTGGACAAGGTGTAAAATTGAGTTCAGTTGGGGTAGTTTTTCGTAAAAGGCTTTTCTAAGTGATATGACCTACTTTAAATAAAAATTGACTCTCATATTTTAGACTACTTAATTGTAAATTTAAGTATGGATATGTGTGTATGTATAAAAAGTGCATAGTGCAGACTATAGGTACCTTGGCTAATATGCCATATTGAATACGATAAATTGGCTTAAGAATCAAAAATGAAGTACCTAAGCTGGTAAATTGCCAGTAACTTATAGCTTCATGACGAGGACTTTGCATTTATTTTTTATAGATACATCATGGGTTCTATTTGCTTCATTCTTCTTAAGAGTCAGTGGGTTATGCAGACGATATCTAGAACGATGATAGTTTAGATGAAAAATGTCATAGTTCCGAGAACTGTTCTTCTTAGAATTAAACGAATTCGCCTAAGATAAACGATGAACTTAAGAAACATAACCGGCTAATCAATGAAACATGTCATTGAAGTAGACTTCACTGTATCAGCGAAATGCATTAACGCAGTTTGCGCCATAACGCAGTTTTCGCCATAACGCAATTTTTGTTTTAACTCATTTGAAGCAAAACAGCGCAGCGCAACGCAGCTGTATTTTGTTAACTCATTATCATACAAACTTCGTAGCGCACAAGCGCACACAAGTTGTCCATCGTCGACCAAGCGGTCTGAGTGAGAATTTGGGTGTCTTTTCAAAAATGTTTTTTTTTCGTTTGAGGTGTGGAGACGTTTGTACTTATATCTTTGGTTCTGATAGTCCAATCTTCAAGATTAATATCTTAAATGAAAGATGAAATGTTTTCCTAAATACTGGTCTAAAAATTTTTGAGGAGGGACAAAGTTTTTCTTACTAAAAGCGTGCAAGGAGCTCCTTTCGATTTGATTTTAAGAACTGTAAATTCAGATGTTGATGAAAAATTTTACAATTTTAAAAAACTAAAGATGCAAATTAATTGCAATAATGCTATTCTACAAATGTGTCATAGGTCATCATATGAATATATGAAAGAGGAGAGGAGGTAGGGTGACTTTTCTAAAATTTTCAATAAAAATTAAATTTTGATTAAAAATTTAATTAAAATCTTAAAAATATGCCGATTTTCATACTTTCTAGTTCTTCTAACTTGAGTATTAGTTCTCAGATCTTAATTATTGAAGTATATATTTAAATAAGAAATGTCAAACTTTATTTCTGTGTAAAAAAAAAATTCAAAATAACAAAAAATTTCATACTAAAGAGTTAATGACGCAAAAATCAATTCGATTCAAATCACTCAAAATTCAAAAGTTGGTGAAAAATTTCAGAATTTTGAAATTATATTACCACCTACTTATTGCCCCAATCCTCTTCTAAAATAACACGCTAAAATTGGTTGAAAGGATTTGAAACGAAAAAAATCGATTTTCATACAAAAAAGAAATACGAGTAGAGATGGTTTCATAAACTATTTTTTTACTTCGAAAATATCATACAGATCTTTAAGATTAAAGTCTTAAAATACTGTAGATATTAGACATTCATACAATTTATGAAAAAAAATATCAAGTTTTACCCCACTACACTAACAAAAATGTAAAAATAATCTGGAGTAGTGATTTTTTTGTTCTCACTTAATTGTGGAAAAAATTTAAATAAATACAAAAACCTGAACATAGAAAATTAAAACTATTTTGTTTTATTATTCAATATATTTTCTAAATATATGAAGAAAATTGGAAAGCTCTCAGTCCAACATGAGGGCAGATGTAAACTATTTTCTAATACATTTTTTTTAAGACTTGTATTTTTTTACACATTGCTTGCTTCAGATATCACTCATTACTTTTGGCATTTTAACGGATTTTTACAAAATATCTTTCATTCGATTAAGAAGAAGTAAGCACTTATATTGATATATACAACATGCATGTGCATAGCCTAAAAGCTTCGTTATAGTATCTAATGTGGAAAAAATTCAAAAAAAATGTCTTCGATTTATTTATTTTCCAGATAAATGCAAGAAAAATGTTCGATTTTGCTGCACTCTATTGACTATAACTAGAGAAATACTTCTTCCATCTATAAGATTCAGATGTCTATGGATAGGTTAAAATATTGTAGGTTGTCATACAACTTAAATGGTTAAGAGGCTTGGTTAGATCAAAAAAGAAATCCTAGGCAGAATTGAC
Source organism: Chrysotoxum bicinctum (assembly GCA_911387755.1). NCBI lineage: Eukaryota > Metazoa > Arthropoda > Insecta > Diptera > Syrphidae > Chrysotoxum > Chrysotoxum bicinctum. The sequence goes on along the minus strand of OU426987.1, from coordinate 206,134,647 downwards.
AATTCTGCCCACATTTTCTAACCGATTTTAAAAATTAAAATTTTATTATTTTCTTGAATAATCATCGGTTATTTTGGTATATAAAAAACTTTTCTACGTTACCCACAAGCTGCAATAAGTCTTCTGCAATACAAACATTTTTTTCCTTAAAAAGCAAAAATACCATATACCACATCATGGAATTTTATTGAATTCCGTAAAAAATGTGAAAAATATGGGAGCGCTACAAGGAAGTCAGCGCTTTCTGTATCTGCTTGAATGGTTTTTGTCTGTGCAGCGCAGCGCTGCGCTTGTCAAAAGCGCTATTCGATCATTGAGTTGATGAGTTGATGAACTGCGCTATTGCGTCACTGCGTCATTGAGTTACAAACTGATGTATCAGCGCACGTAATGCAGTTGCTGCTTCAAGGCATTGCGCTAACGCAGCGCTGCGTTACACATGTCTACATTGAAGCTTTCCAGTTTATGTAACTTAAAGCGAAACTTACATTTTAACGCTGGACAGATTCGAAACGAACAATATACAGGATGATTTGCATAAGGTGTGACGAAAAGCTAGGGCGTGTAGGTTGGACTTAGACAAGAAAAAAATCGTATCGGAGGGGGGGTCTATTTCCCCCCGTTTATGAGGGGCAATTTAAGAAAAAAATCACTTAAAACAGAAAAAAAATCATTAAAAAATAACGGTGATACCTACAGAGTAATGCTATAGCATTTTGAAAAGCCAGAAATACATTCTTTAATTTTGTTTTTAAATAAAGTTGTTCGAGTGAATAGTTTTTGAAAAATTAATTTTCAAAATCAAAATTAAAAAAAAATTAAAATTTTGTTTTTAAACAATTTTTTTTCAAAATTTTACGTAATTAAGTATTATTTTTTTATTTAATATTCAATGCTCTTATTAATTTTTGATCAAACACGAAAAACCAGATGTCAAAATGTTTTGTAGTTTTTGAGAAAATCAAAAATAACAAAAACTACTTTTGTTCTAAGAAAAGCCTTTTATTTTAGTTTTTACGTTTTTGGATTCTTAGGTGAATTTACGATTGAAAGGATTAACTTTCTTTTTACTATTTTTTTAATTATCGTCTTATAAGCATACAATAATGTGACAAAGTGCCGAATTAACGGATATGCATTACTGCTACGGTATGGCTCATGGTCGAAGTCGTGAAGCTCAAAGACTACGCTGAAATGTATCCCAATAGGTGGTGTCCCAGTCATACGATATTTTCAAGAATCCATCAACGTCTTCGAGAACACGGAGTACTGGAGCACCGAGGGAGAGAAAGTTCATCTTCTGCATCAGTACACATAGAGGAAAGAATTTTGGATAGGGTCCGACGTAATCCCTCCCTTAGCACAAGGAGAATAGCTATACTATGCTTCAGTTGCCCCAAACTAGAGTATGGGCAGTGCTTCATACCGAGCATTTACACCCGTACCACACTACACCAGTTCAGGAGCTAACCGCAAACGACAAGTTACTGAGAGCTGCATTTTGTCGAACATTATTGCTAAGAGATGAAACTGAACATAATTACTTTGGAAGGATATTCTGGACGGATGAAGCTAAGTTTACCAGAGATGGAGTAACAAATTTCCATAATTTACATCACTGGAGTAACAGCAATCCGCATAACAAGAAACAAATCAAATCTCAACACCGCTTTAGCTGTAATGTTTGCCTTGGTATTGTTTGACGAACAGTTATTGGACCACGGTTCCTGAATTCGGTCATAAATGGAGAATCCTATCTGCAGTTACTAAGAGACCTTCTGCCCGATTTGAATGACAACGTTCCCTTGGCCATAGCAGACAATTTAATCTACCAGCAAGATGGAGCTCCAGCACACTACAGCCGCACTGTAAGGAACTGGCTTGATGAACATTTTAGTGACGGTTGGATTGGAAGAGGAGGTCCAATAGAATGGCCGCCTAGATCGCCAGATTTAACTCCGTTACAGTTCGCGTACACTAAAACCGAATCATCGGCCGATATCGGGTCGGAGCTATTCGAACGACTGTCTCGGACGTTCGACTGCATACACTCCTTCCGATCTCGGATGGTGCCGGCCGGTCTGGGGTCTGACTGTGAACTTTGGATATGAAAGTAAAAATTTTTTTTAATTTAAGATTTTTTCTTTATGTCTGCAACAGTCAGTTCTATCTCCGATGAAATTTCGGCCCATTGTCGTTTAGCAATGTCTAAAAAGTTGCCCTATTATAAATGGGATTAATTATTTTTCTAGTATCCATATTTTATTTTTACTTGCGATATACATAGGTATTGGCATGTTTTGCATTTGGAAAAAAAATCGAACTCGAGATTTTGATCAAAGTTGACATACTACTAAATACTTAAAATTGGCATGCCAAATTTTATTTTCGAAAAATTTTAAAAAAATTTGTTATATAAAAAATTATTTTAATAATAAAAGGATTTTTAAACTTTGTTTGCATAAATTCATACTTTTCTGAAAATCAGACGGCAATTTCATGCATTTGAAGATTTTTACCTCATTAAATCCATGTTTTATATTTATAAAATGTATCCTAAATTCCAAAGTAATTTTAAATAAGAGCAAGTTCGTGCGATCCAGTCGTGCATTTTATTTTTGCATGAATTTCATCGCCGGACAACTGCCGAAAAATCCAAACATGTTGGGATATGCCGGTTGATCGCTTATTATCGGGCGTCATCGGACGATGTCGCTTTCAGTGGTGTACGCGCTCTCTTTCCTTTCTATACGTTTGGTTCGATCGGCAGATTTCGGCTGACAACGACCGAGTATACTTCGGCCGATGACGGATTAGGTGTACGCGAGCCGTTAGATTTGCATGCTTGGGGATTCATGAAGAACTATGTGTACTATGTATAAAAAAGTGGCAGGTCAATTTTAAACCAATGCTCTCACGCAGGTGTTCTCAATGAAAAAATGTGTGAAATATGGTTAATCCAGTACTTTGTCACATTATTGTATGCTTATAGTCAACGGCCTTGGCTTTGATGAAAGCATCGCTTCCCATCGATCAGCGAAATCAAGCATCATTGCGCGCGGTTAGTACTTGGATGGGGGACCGTTCAAATACCAACCGTGTGCTGTTGACATGTGTTTCTTCTGTTGTTCTTCCTCTGTGTGTCTCTCTCTGTTGTGTTGTCTAAAGCCGATGGCCTCAGTTGCCAGTGCTTTTCTGTGTCTCTACTTCGTAGATTTACCTACGGAGTATTGTAAAATGTAATGTAATGTAATGTATGCTTATAAGACGATTATTAAAAAAATAGTAAAAAGAAAGTTAATCCTTTCAATCGTAAATTCACCTAAGAATCCAAAAACGTAAAAACTAAAATAAAAGGCTTTTCTTAGAACAAAAGTAGTTTTTGTTATTTTTGATTTTCTCAAAAACTACAAAACATTTTGACATCTGGTTTTTCGTGTTTGATCAAAAATTAATAAGAGCATTGAATATTAAATAAAAAAATAATACTTAATTACGTAAAATTTTGAAAAAAAATTTTTTAAAAACAAAATTTTAATTTTTTTTTTTAATTTTGATTTTGAAAATTAATTTTTCAAAAACTATTCACTCGAACAACTTTATTTAAAAACAAAATTAAAGAATGTATTTCTGGCTTTTCAAAATGCTATAGCATTAGTCTGTAGGTATCACCGTTATTTTCTAATAATTTTTTTTCTGTTTTAAGTGATTTTTTTCTTAAATTGCCCCTCCTAAACGGGGGGAAATAGACCCCCCCTCCGATACGATTTTTTTCTTGTCTAAGTCCAACCTACACATCCTAGCTTTTTGTCACACCTTATGCAAATCACCCTGTATACAGAGTAATCTGGCCACCATACTGTGTACAATCTTAATGCATAATTATAACTGAAGGACAAACAAAAAATATGTAGGTAGGTATATAATTTTGAAGGGATATAGAATCACACTGGTCTATTGATGATTTTTTATACATTAAAATCATCAGCATAGATACATAAGTACACTATAGGAATTGACTATCGAAACAGTGGACCAAGGTGACTAACTTGGGGTACACCAGAGTCCACATTTATTCAGTCAAATGAGTCCTCTGAAAAGAATTTGGTAAGTTCTTCCCTTCAAATACGATTTTCAGCAATTGACACCCGATGTGAAGATTTTTTGTTAACAAGCATTCGTTCATCCAATTCTGAATTATGCGAGTCCTGCAGTATGGTGGAATATTAACCCTTCGTATGTGTATATGGAAAAGCTTAGAGTATTTGAAAGGAAGTGTTTACGAGATTATAATATTATATGCATATATTGTATAGAAATGCACATTCTGACTTTCGGCACTACAGGTGTGTTTTATTCATTGCTGCATAGCCAGCGCAGCATTCAAGTGCGAATAAAACGATCAAACTCACTCCATATGTCAATTTCAATTTATATTTCAATGTTGGCCATTATTATAGAAAATATAAAAATCTGATGTCAAAACATGTACAATGTTTAATTCTAAAATTTAATGCATAGCGCCATTTTCATTTCAATAATTTAAAGTTCTATCACCAGCACAACTGTCAGTTTTTTACTGGCTTCTTTTTCGCCAGCAATCAAATTGTTGTTATTTGTCGAGGGAAATTTCGCTGCGCTAGCTATGCAGCAGTAAATAAAACACACTTTATGTCTTAAACAATAGACTATTGCATGGTTCCAGAATTTCCAGAATTGACAACGACATACTGGACCTTGGGAGGAATCACTTTTCGCGTTTGGCGAATGTGAAGAAAACGATTTCATTATAAGGACTATTTTTTCCCCAATCCTGGGTATTTTAGAAATATTTTGGATAGTGAATACTTACCACCAGAGACATTCCTGTATTTTGATGCATATGGGGCTCAATTAACGTACCATTAATAAACCATGCTGAACGAAGAGCAACTGATAAAGAATCCTTTACGTGCCTTTTGAATTGTGAGATGGGAATATTGACTTGAGATACTGCACTAGCATACCTGAAACGGATACAAATAATTTGAATCGATTAAATCGAACACAATATTGGCAACTTGACTGAGTTGAAGTCGAATCTTAGGTTTAGTAAAACTAACTACGATGTATCACTAACTCCGCAGGATAGATATCACATGATAGGGCTTGTCTAGGTTGTTATTTTTTAAGTTTTACTTTTTATATACAGTGATGGAAAAAAATAATAGAAACAAGCTTCTTCTGTGTCGTTTTTTTTTTTAAACAAAAAGTTTATTGGAAAGAAATTGAAAATTAAAAATACATACAATAAGTTTATAAAATTTAAAATATACACAATATTAAATCTATTAATAAAAAGAAAAAGTAGTAATGAGAAAAATTATAATTAATATTAACAGCCATTTTACCCTGGAAAAAATAATAGAAACAATATTATAATTGTGTTTTTGTTTTTGGCAAAGAGTAACTTAACAGTTAAATTGGTTCATATTCGTTTTGTACTTGGTCGTTGCACCTTTATTTTTAATAACGGTTTAACATCTCCGCCCCATGGAACGAACCAACTTGGCGAATGTGTCGGAAGGTATGGAATACCATACATTTTGTATTATAGACCACAGATCTTCCTTATTCTTGGCTCTGAAGTCTTCAATTTTCCTCTTAATAATGCCCCACAGGATTAAGATCCGGGGACTGCGATGGCTACTCCATAACATTTACTTTTTTTTTTTTTTAAAGTATTCCTTAGCCAATTTTGAGAAGTGCTTGGGGTCGTTTTCTTGCATGAATTCCCATTTAATTGGCATGTTCTCTTCGGCCAATGACAGCATAACTTCATTTATGATTCGGACGTAGTCTTTTATCCAAAAAATTGGACCAACCCCAGATGTTGAGATATTTGCTCTACCATGTTTAACAGTCTTTTTTGTGTACCCTGGATTGAATTCTGCGTTCTTAGGTCGTCTGACATACATTTTGCCATTGGAACCAGATAAATTTATCTTTGTTTCATCCGACCATAATGCCTTGCTTCTATTAGTCGGTTTCTTATTGTACGACTTGAAACAGGCGCATTTAGTTCAATTTTCAAGTCGTTTGAAGAAGAAAAAGGCTTTTTTTTACACAGTCGTACCAATATCTTATCAAACCGCGTTGAGGTCTTTCGTTTTCTGCCTCTTATTTCTGGCTTTGGACTTGAATGGAGAGCAGTAAATATCTTCTTTTTTGAAGAATTTAATGCTTGTGCTATTTCTTTCAAATGGAAAAACCCATTTTTTGTGAAGTTTTTTATTAAATTGCGCTCAGTATTAGTACAACGCACTCCACGACTCATTTTTATAAAATTTTAAAATAACTGTTATATTTTTTTTTATTAAAACGACTGAAACACGTGCAAAACTAATAAACAAACTATAAAACGTCTATTTCAATAAAAATAAAAAACGAAATTTAAGTCAAATTGAAAGTCAAAGTACCTTGTTTCTATTATTTTTTTCCAGGCGAAATTATCACTTAGTTCATTTTTTTACCGTTAAGTCCAAACAAATAGCTAATGACAACAAACGGCTGCACCATTTCAAAGTGCAATTAATATATAAAAATTAGAACCGATCAAGACGTTATTGTATGTAGGTAGTTATTAATGGTTGATCATTATGTAAAGCTTTGTTTCTATTATTTTTTCCATCACTGTACATATATACACAAAAAACTTGCGACCGTCGTCGTCTTAAAAGTTTTTTACATTTTCCATAACAATAGAAATTTGACAAATCTTAAAACCAGGTAAAACCAAAAAGAATAAAATAAATCATGTAATGCGCGTAAAGGTAAATATTTTATTAAATAAGGTGTATTATAATACATATAATATTTTTTAAGTACGTAAAAAAAACATCTTCAGCAACGAAATAAATTAATAGAGAGAGCCATAATTAAGAAATCCGAAGCTTGAATAAAAAAAGACAATTTGAAGGCCGTACTGAAGTATTTACATTATATAGATATACACCCCTATTATGATTGTCAACTATCAATTTGATAGTTGATAAATTTTTAATTCAATGTTTAAAAACCCAACTGATTAAAGTTTTGATCATTGAGAATGATTCAGACCATTGCGAAACACAAGCAAATTGAAAAATTTAAAAGAAAAATTGATTAGTTTTTTAATAAATTGAGTTTTGTAACCCAATTTTCAAGGTTTATCAACTATCAATTTGATAATTGACAATCGTAATAGGGGTGATAATCAACTTAATATGCTTGTTCTTAATTGCTTTATTTATAAAAGACGTGAATATAGTTTAACGTATCATAGCTTAAACCAAGTTTTACATTTCCAAATCCTAATTTAGAGACGTGCGCACGCCTTTGTTAAGCAATCCATTTTTAATTCAGTAAAATTAGAAAAACAATACTACATTAAAATCATTCTTAGTAAACTTATTTCGATGTTGTGAAATTAACGTTATTCATATTTTTAACAATCACCCTTATTGCAATAGTCTTTTTAATAAAACGCCTTTAAAACGAGAAGGCTCCAGAGACAAAATTTTGGTGTTTAAATAATACGAAAAGGGCAGCGTTCTCTGTTCTTCACTTTTCTAAGCATTTTAACGATAGCGTTTTAGTAAAAAGACTATCGGAATAAGGGTGATTGTATATAACATTCTAATCAAGTGAACCGATTTCTTTGAGCTTTTTTTGCACTAATGCGAAGAAAGTGATCAAAACAACCGTTAAGTGTCTCTCACTAATCTTGAATTTAGGTTTTTTCCTTAAATGAATGCAATTCTTTCGTAGTTCATGAAGAAAAACAAAAAGAAAACTGCAATTTATTGAGAGAACAATGATGCGTCTAATCATGTGAACCGCACTGTACACTTATACAGTTAAACTAATAAAACTTGTGAAATAATTTTTATAAAAATTACATCATACCATACAATTTTAGTTACTCATGATTCTTGAAGAAATAACTTTTTTTATAATTTTTCTTTGCAGATATTCCAAAACTTATTATCCACAAATTCGAAGTACGAACAATAATGTCATCCAGCATTTTATATTTTGATCAATTTTCTTCGAAAATGCATATAAATAAAATAAAATTAAGCAACAGCAATCAGGGAAACAAGGAACAGCACCGTATTTATTTCGTCATCAAATAATATACATTACATACATACATCCATATATGTAGTATACACATCCAGAAGATACTTAACTGTTTTTGATACTTATTCAAAGTTTTTGGATAATATGCATTTTTAAATAATTCTAATATTATTATAGAAGTATATATGGAAGAACACTATAAGTGACTAGTTAAATCAAAATAATAAAGTATTTTAATTAAAATAAATTTGTAAACTATTGTTTGATTTTAAGAATTTCTTTTTAAACCAATTGTTACTTTCAAAGCTACACACATAAATATAACATTTAAAATATTTAACATTTATTTATTTTATAAGACTCAAGAAAAATGCAGGAATAAATTTATTAAAAAATATTTCTTAATTTTTTTTTTTTTTTTGAAAGAATTAAGAAATAGCTGAAGACAACATTTTGATCTTCTTTTTTATTTACGAGTATTAAAAAAATAACCTTTTTCCGTTAGCATACTTGACGAACATACTTTAGAAATTACCTCCTATACTTTACCGTTTTCGAATACTTTATTTACGTTAGAAATGCAATGGCAAGGTTTTTAAACACAAGGTGCAAAAGTCAACTGTTGAAGACCCCAAAACAAAATTTATATCCAAAGACTAGGTATGTACATAACGCAGTTTGCTAAGGTCATATTTTCGATAATATCATTTGCGACGGAACTCAGCTGTAAAAAAATCGAGTTAATGATAAAAACATTAGAGGTATTCGCGATCCGGTGTTACAAGTCTTGTACTTGTATCATTGTAAAAGTATAACATTTTCTTATATTCCAACATAGTATATAAATATACTGATTTTGTTGTTGTTGATAAGAAAATGTTACAGTGATTTCCATTATTCATGTCGATTATAGAATTCGCAGAATTTAACTCCCGCTGAGTTAACTCTATCTATTAACCTTTCGCATCCGCTGTCAAACTGAATTATAAAATTCGTCGGATGAACTACATTGTCGATTCCTAAAATTACCTTATCACTTATGAACTTTCCTATCAAAACTTTGAGTTACAGACATTTAGTTGACGGCCTTGGCTTTGATAATCGCTTCCTATCGATCAGCGAAATCAAGCATCATTGTGCGTCGTTAGTACTAGGATAGAGGACCGTTCAATACCAACTTATCTTTTTGTTAGATTTCTGGCTATGACCGGTTGCGTCTTCATCATTTCCACCATTTCTCTAAATTGTTTCCGATTAGTTGTCCGTTTTCTATTAAAATTAGTTAAAGAAACACTTAAACATTCATTATGATAAGCTTTTGACTTAAAATTTTGTGTTTTCCATTGTTTATTTTTGTTTTTCTTTTTCAGATTCGTCTCGAAATTGGCGCGAATGTAAAATGATAGAAATGGTATGGAGTGCTCATTTAGTAATACCAGATAATTTGAACAGAATGTCGGTGGTGCAGGGCATGTTACCGTCATTCGTTCAACTTTCTTTCGTCGGATTCAGTAATAGCAAAATTTTGAAAATTAATTGAAACTGTCACTTTAGCTCATTCGCCGAATTCTGTAATAGGGGTTATTATTCATTTTATTATAATTGTATGCATATTGGAAATTCGATAAATTTAAAATTAGATTGAATAAATTTCAAATCCTATAAATGAATGTACCAACCCAATACTGTGCATGTGCAGCTACCATCACTTGCAAATCAATTGTCCTCCTCTTTTATTATCGCTAAGGAAAGACCGAGCTATAGCTATTAATCTCTTCATATTTTCTTTCGAAATTCGATACTTCGAGCGGAAGCGCCATGGGACTAAAACGAGTTTTGTACTGCTTTGTCTTTCTCCTTCTTCAATTTAAAGCGTTTAAAGAATGTAAATTTGTCTTAGCAACAAAAAGGAAAAAAATTGACACTCCTTTTTATAAACCTCACACGATGTCATGTCAAGATGACATCCAGATACTACAACGGCTCTAAAGCTCCTTTGAACCAATTTTAGCTTACTCCGCCTCTATTTCTCGTGTATTTTTTTAATAAGCTTTTCATGATTAAATTCCTTAAAATGTCGAAGTAACTTTACTCCATCTCTAACACGAGTTAATATATATCTAAGCACAGTGGTTTCATTTGTATGGGAAGGGCGGTCAAAACTCAAAATGCCATTTTAATTGGTTGAAAATAAAACAAATATTTAAAAAAGTGATTTATTTTAAATATTATTTAATTTTATTAAGAATTAAAGCAATAAATTCAAAATACCGTCAGACAATGTCGATTTTTGTGTTTTTTTCAAATTTCTTTCGTTAGAAAGCAAAGGGTCTGATGTTAGAAGTAAGTAATCTATTAAATAAATCGGTGTTTGTTGACAGCCTAGATATTTTTCGGGTGTTGTGTGATCGGAAAAATTTAACATCTTTGTTTTTGCCTCTGCTGCCTCTTCAGTAAATTTGCCTATAAGCAATATGGCGTGTTTCACAATTTGTCCTCCGTGAATAAGAACTTTATGTACTGAAGCTGGCAATGGGTACCAAGGGTATTCTGCAACAATTTCCCGAGCTGTATCTTGCGCATATGTCTGAAAAGATTCTGCATTAATTGCAAAACAACTGGCCAAAGTTTTTAAAATCACAGCACATCTTTCAATAATGGATTTTTTAACGCCAGTTATCTGAGAAGACACAGAAGGGTTTGCGAAAAATCTACGAGCGGTATTCCCATCGTTTGAATTTCCACCACCTTGTTTTGGTTTGTCAATTATCAATCCGATGTTCTTGAATTCTGCTTGTATGCGTTTTTTCTGTGCTTCGAATAGATGTTTTTCATTGCTTCCGGTCCGCCATTTTTTAAAATCTAATCTATATGCTAGATGAATGAAAAATTCAAAGAACCTTATCCACGCATGCAGTGGAGATATGCCAAAATCTAGTGAATCTTCGTTTATGGTTCTTTGTAAGGAGCTTTGAATATCATTCATATTCGTCGGCTTTGCTCCGCAAATATAGCACACCTGTTGCGAAGCAGTATGTGACAAGGCATTGCATACCTTACCGTCAACCATTGTCAATTTAAGTATATGTTTTACATTGATAAAACGGTCAGCTAATTTAATTATTGTGTCGCTTAAATCATTAATCTGGTTCTGGATATATTCCTGCTCTGCTCTGCTCAACTGTCGTTTCTTTTTTTAATTGAAAACGTATTGGTCGACAGTATCGTGTTGATCCTGGACGAGGATTTTGCCATACAATTTTTTTTCTTTTCAGACTCAGAGCTCTCTTGCGAAAAAAGTTGTATTGGAACATATGATGTTATAAACATATCCGAATCACTGAATTCGCCAGACATTCTTTGTTTATATTCGGACTGTCCATTGCTTCCATCAAAGCCCCATTTACCAATTAAAGTAAGATAACCTAAATCAAGAGTTCATTTAGTAACACTGAAATCATTTTTTTAACATAAGACGAACACTATATTATTCTACCTCCTGATGTGGTTAAAATCAGACTAGAGACACTATTACACTGGCTGAAACTATCGATCGGTTGGAGCAAACACAAACACTATTACCATAGACACAGACAAAAGAAAGGCCAAGTTTTACTATAAAACACAGAACCTTGTGGTAAAATATTTTAATTATTACCGAAATTTGTCTCCAAAGTTTCAAAAATTTCTCGTTGGGATTCTACAATGCGTTGGGCAGTATGATTGAAGAGTCCTTGAAGGGTAACTTCGGCCGATTAATCGGAAATTTGTATTTTTTCAAGCTCTGGGTAACATTCTTGTTTGGCTTTAAGAACCTTGGCATAGCTTGGAAAAATATCAGCTTCAGTCTTTTGGTTTACCAAGTTCCTGATAACTTGGTACTGATGTTTTGACAATTTTGCCTCAACCAAAAGTTTCAAAGCATCATTTGAATCAAGTTGTTTAACTTGGAGATTGTCTATAGACTGACAATGCCTCAAAACAGAAGCAATATCTTCATCGACTTCAACGATCTCAGCAATACGTCTCCTCTTAGTTCGAGACGAGCTTTCTAAAAATTTTTTTGGTCTCCCTTGACTATTTGTGGACTTTTGTTCTTCTGTCTGTTCTTGCGCAGAACTGAAGTCTTCGATAAAATCAAGCCAATCAGTATTTGTAGATAAAAATACGTTTTTTTTTACGTGAACAAGCCTCCCACCTTCTGTGAAAGGATTTACATAGCGTATTTATCTTCCTCTTTGCCTCTAAACTTTCAATTTGGTAAGTTTCCTTAAAAGTTGTCCAGGTTTCATTAATTTTAGCAACACTGCGACCTTTCCTCAACGTATGCCAAATATTAAAAATGTCAATCCGCTTTATCATATTGCTAAAATCTAAAAAAAAGTTAAGAAAAGTGTTTTCATTCGGGTCAAAATTTTACAATTTGCGCAAAAAAATTCGTATATGTTCTTAAAGAAGAAAGATAACCCTAAATTATTCTGTTTTAATTATTGTGGGATTTTATGGGAATTTGATGTTTCGGCTCTTCAGAAAAACACGAAATATGAAAAAAACACAAAATATGCACCATTTTCGAAAGAGGTCAAAATAAAAAATATATATATTTTTTTAAAGAAAATTATTTAAAAGCAATTGGTATACATTATTTTTTTACTCACATCAACTTTTTTTCAAAATTAACCTTACACAACAGAAAAAAATGGTTAAACCGCAATGTCGAATTTCAGACTAACGTTTTTTATAAAATTGCGAAAAACACTCAACTTCGTCACGCGACTGACTGCCAACAACTAATTTTAGAAGAGAAACCTAACTGTCAATTTATTGTCCCGTTATCATAGATAATTATTGCATTAAAAAAAAATAAATTGTTTAACTTTGATATTTTGACTCTTGGCCTATGGGACAAACCACTGTGCTAAGGCACTTTAACAATAACACAAGACTAGTTGCACCGGATCGCGAATAAGAGAGCGTGAACAAGAGCGTGTTCCTAAGCGTCAAATGCGTTTCCAAGAAAATTGACTAAGGTTGATCAACCACAATAGCAATATCCATGTCAAAAAATGACGATCAATTTACCGTTGATTTGACGTTTCAGAAAATGGACTTTATTTTAATATTTTTTAAGTCGGTTACCGATTCATGAAGGCTTGCTGCCTTCTGAATCCAGTCATATAGGCCAAGTATTCTGTCATCTAAGACGAAATTTCGAACCTAGGGGATGGGATTCGTAAATTCTCTTTGCTTGACCGTTGTTGCCCTGTCGGTCGATGTGACCGAACCGACGCACGTGTTCCGACTTTCTAGACTACATCCACATCTTTGTATAGCTCATTGGGTTTGAAGTTCTTTCTACTCGCTCTCGCATACGGGTTTTAAAATCCGTTGAAGAATTTTCTTTTTCGTTAGAGAGTACGTCAATCAGGACTGGCAGTAACAGGTTTTTATAGAGCGTGCACTTCACTTTACGTGGGAGGAGTTTCGAACTAATTTGTTTCTTCAAACCATAGAAGAAGAATTTGACTAATTGTAAAGATTTGGTTTATGGTCGGAAACATTACTGCTTTTTACCATATTTTGTTTTACACTTTTATAGCCCAGTCTACACATATGTAGCATCAGAGGTGTTTACTGGCAACTCCAGATACATATACTAAAGGATCTAATGTCGAAACTCTTCTTCTGTTCGTTTGGTATCGTTTTACAACTAAAAGTCTGCTAAAAGTAAACAACTTTGCTTTTTAGTTGATATGACAGCTGTAATAAATGTGGCTTTTTTAATATCCCTGTCTCATACCCCGTGAGCAAAGGCTCAAGCTTTGTGTGGCACCTGAGATAACCCAAGTTTTCTCACGTTAAAGCTACATACATATATTCCGCGTCTTTTTGCCATCACTGTCACTGCATTTATGAACTTGATTTTTAACACCAATAAAATTTAAATAAAAATCCGATACACTTTAAGGATTTTACAAAAATTATTAAAGTAATGCCCGTGGCACACATCTAGTGCAGACAAGATGGTATGAATTCTATAGTATTCTCAATACCATGCTAGGTGACACACTGCAGAACGTCGTATAGTTTGAAAGTCATATTCAGCACACATTTTTTTTATAAATAGGGGAATTTTGAATATTCCCCCTTAAGCCGTCGATAATTTCCTTCCTTGAAAATATTTAAAAATCATAATAAACATCAATATGACAATGAGTTTCAGTAAAACGATTATCCACTTTAGAAAAATGGTGCTGTTTTCGCTAAGGAGAAGACTATACTACGCAAAAAACCCTAGTTTAGAAAATACATACATACGCTCATACCATTTTGCTTGGCCTGAAATATCGTGGTTTACCCTGACAGATATGTATGTGGTTCATTTCTATACTATGGTGCTTATACTAGATATGTGTCACGTGCATAATGATACTTACCGCTACATACTTTAAAAAAAAGTTATAGAAAGAAGATTTTGTTTTGTTTTTAATATTGGTATAATATGTTTATTTATATTTTTAAATCACAGCAGTCTTTTTAATTTTTTTACATTTGTTGTTAATTTTTGTTTACTTAAAACTTAAGTGATATTAATTATGTATTTTGTTGTAATTGAACTTTTAAAAATTACTTTATTTATAAAATTTCATTTAAGAATAATAATAATTGAATATTAATTAATTGAAATCTAACAAAATGTATTTTAAAATTTACACTCGTTGATAGTTTTATTGCAATGAAATAGTTTTGTTTTAATGTTTTAATATTAACTTACAATACTGCGCCATTTAAAAAAAAAAAACATAAATTTTTAAAATTTAAAATGAATAGCTTAAAAAATAACTAAAAAGAAAAAAATCATTGCAGTGGAATATATACGAACATTTTAATATTCAGAATATTTTTATTTTCCTTTTGGCGCAATCTTTTTTATTTGGAAAATTACTTCCTATCTTAACAAATACTCGAAGAAGTAAATTTTCTCTATTTGGAATGATAAAATGTTTAAATTTATGAATACAATCAGATTTTTACAAACGAGTTTTGTAATAATTGTTCTTAGTTTAAAGACTATTTTTTTTTAAAAAACTTTATTTTTTATAAATAGCCGGAATGAGAAAAAGAATAAAAATAAATTCGAAATCAATCGAATCTTATCTTTGAATCGCCATCAATTGGATTCAACCAAAATTTTCATTTACCATCGATCACAAGATATAAAAGGACACAGATACATTCATGAGGACATAATTCTATAGAAAATCGAATACTCTAAGTTTATTGGACAAAATGTTCTTTTCTCTTATGTTTTTTGTTGATATACAGACAAACAATCAAAAAGCGGAAAGATAAGTTGAATTGTTTTGTATGCCAACTCTTTTACAGAGGGATATTCTTAAACTAATCTACATTAAAACATTTTATCTAAAAATATAAAGTATTTTAATCGAGTGTTTTCTTTATTTACGTTTAATTTGTCTTTTGTGTTTTTGAATAAAAAGAACCAAAATATTTATTCGTTTTACTTTTTTTTTTAATTTTAAAACTATTAGCCGTTCAATCTTAATTGAAATCCTTTGAATCATATTATTACCTCAATTTTACTGCTGGGTTTTCTCTTAGATTTTTACGAAAACCAAGTAGATAGAAAAGGAAAACACGAAAGAAACATTTCACTTAAGTTCGAATGAACTTATTTTTTGAATTGTGTTTTTCGGAATTAATAAAAAATTACTTTTAGTGAAGACAGAGAGTTTTTTGTTTTCATTTACTATAAATTTTTATTTAAATCTACTAAATATACAAAATGTTCAGTCAGTATATAATGTAATTTTGTGATAACATTTATAGTTGAATTCGTTATTATATTTTTTTTTGTTATTATACATAAGATTTTTGAAGCTACGGAATACGACGACAATGATGGAAAAATATGATTAATTTTTAAGTTCTACTGTAAGAAACTATAGCTGCATTTATTTAACCTAATGATCTGATTTGGACTCAATGTTTGAAACAAAACAAAATCTACTGGAAGGGTTAGAACTAGGTACTACTTAGAAGAGAGTTTATTACTTCTACTACTACTGCCTAAGAACCATGTAATTGATTTAATATGAGCTTATTAAATTGAAAAATATAATTTATATATTTATAATATTATATGAATTCATTTTTTTTTAGATATCCAGATAGTAATGGCGACACTAGCAGTTTAGCTCTCTGTAAGACTTAATACAATCCAATCTAAGAATTTATTTTAAATCAAAGATACAATAGATAAGTATCTTTATTCGAATGGGGTCATCACGATGGGGAACAAAATTCGCTAAAGGGGTTTTTCTTTTTAGTTCAGAATACCCCTTTGAATAGAGCCCGAGCATGTCGAACATGTTCTGAGTTGTTTTTGAAACACGCCTGTCATCACTTTTTTTAATTTCTACCTGTCAAATGCTTATGTTTTGGATTTAACTCTTTCTACTCAGATATTTTATTGTTAGCTCATATCGCGCACTCTGAAGCCGCTCAGAACATGCTCAGAACGAAAAAAGAAACATATTCGAAGCTCTGAACACTTTGAACTAAAAAAGAAGCACAAATTTATTTTTTGACAAATCAGGCTCTGCTAAGAACTAAAAAAGAAAAGCGCCTTAGAAAACACCTAGATAATGTTTGTAAAAGGATATTTGGATTTTCGATTTTTTTTTTTGTAAAAATACAGATACGAATTTTAGATTTAGTGACTCCGTCGTTAGACTTACCACCTTACATTTATAGAAAAGTGTTTTTTCTGAAAAGTGTATTTTTTTTTAAATTGACTGACAATATAATGCGGTAACTACCTTCTGTCCAGTTTTATTTATTGCAGCCATTTTTGTAGGGGTGTATTAAATCTGTATCGAAAAGCAAGTTACTTTCGGGTCAACAGAAGTTGATTAATACACCTTTTGCATCTTTTGAAATACTTCCTTGCTCACACTAGAAAATCTTTTAATTCCTTGCGTAGCGATCGAAACTCGGAGTTCTTCTGCTCTTCGTAGTGTTAGAAAACTATTCATATTTCAAAATATACATTTAATAAGTTAAAATTACATGGCGCAATGCGAGATTACGTGAGTTTCATTAACTGATTCTTAAGGGGTATATTTTTATATTTGGCGTTGCAACAGCTGGAAGTGAACCAGAACCTAGTGCCTTACATCTCTCAACCATTCCTGTGTGCGTGTTACCAGGAACGGAGGGGACCTACAATTTTCTGCCGATTCCGAACGGCTAATGAGCAGCACTTTCCATGACAAGAGATATATTCTTAGAGGATTTGTCAATTCCTCGCAAGAGTCAGTACATCCCTGAAAAACTTTTTTTTTTTGTAGCGGCTGAGAATCGAACTCGAGACCTTCCGCATGATAGTCCAACGCACTAACCATTATGCCAAGGGGTACTTCTTAAGGGGTATGATTTTATGAATTTACCGACTGCCCTGTTTCGTCCACTTTTACTATTGTAAATGAAGAACGATCCACAAGCCTGAAAAGCAGACACGCAAAACCGCAACAATTTATCTAATGGGACATTGTTTCTTTCAATTTCGTTTATGACATTATTTTTTACCTAGTATAACCTGAATGCCAGAAATTGTAGTGTTTTTGTTTTAGTTTTTATATCTCGTATTTTTCTTTCAATCCCTATTGGATCAGATCGAATAGATAAATAAAATGCAGCTAAAAATGAAAGATAGAACGATTGTCACCGAATCTTGGCAAGATATGGTATTAATGTTTTGCATAGACATTTTAATGTCATAATATAATTTGACAGCTTTCATGATTCAGTTTTGGCTTAACAGCTTGACAAAAATTTTGTTTCTAGCCTTACAACACTTATCTGCCAATATTTAGCGCACCAAATAATTGTTCGAAGCATTAATCCTAGTGCGCAGTTTGCGCTTAATTTTAGCTCCCACATTGAAAACATCACTTAATTCGTAACTTAATTATGATCTTTGTGGAGAATACATACGTACTTTGAATAGTGATTTTATTCATATTTCTCTGTACATCTATTGGCAGAAATCTGATAGCTATTGCTATCAAGAAGATGCTATTTGTTTTTTTTTTTGTCGCAGTTAATCAACTTACAAAAAGAGATGGAAAGTGCTTTTGAATTGTTTTGGGAAAACCTTTTTTCTTGCCAAGATTAGGTATTTATCACTCTAAACTATAATTTCGAGGAATGCATGAGAAGTCTCTTGTGGCCGAGTTTTCGATTTTTTTTATTTGAACATTTAAAATACATCATTTTCTATTTCTTTCATTTATAAAACCAACATAACTTGAGAGTAAAACCAACAATATGCAATTAAATTGGTAAACTGAAATCTCAGAAGTCCATTTTCTAAAAATTCCGAGCTTTAAGTCTTTGATAACTTAGTGCAGTTTCTTTTCGACTTTTACTACTCTGGAAATTCTAAATTGTATGAAATATATAAATAGATAAGCTTAAGAATCAGAATATTTCATTTATTTGTATGCTTAATATATTTATGTTAAAAAAAAAATGCTGGGAAGATACAATTTTTATTTTTGTAAATCACTTCTTCTGGGAGAAACAGTAAATTGTATATTATAGCCAATAAATTATCCCCAGTAATTGTTTCCTTCAGAGTACATTTAAATATGTTTTTTTTTGTGCGAATCAATGACTGAGTGAAAACTCACAGATAAAAATCGATCGATTTCACTCAAAAAATTTCAAGAAACTAATAAATGGTCTTTAGATTCTGACAATTAATTCTGGAATAATAAAGGCTTTTGTGGTTTGGGCGATTGAAATATTTCGCTTTGATCTATCAATTAATTCAAAATAACGGGAATATTAAAGAAGACCCATTGCCAGTTATGAACCTATTTCACCAAATTAGCACGGATCTCAAATCAGAAGAAATTTAACTTTCTGAAAAAATTCTGAGCAACATGATCCATGATTTGAATCTAGTTTTGAGTAATTTTTTTTTGGATTTTCTTAATTCAATACACCAATTCATTAAATTCTATTCTTCTGAAAAGGGAAAGTCATATGAATGAGGCATTTTAGACGAATAAAGAATATTGGTTCTTTTTCGCATACAAAACTGCAACCAATTGAGAGAGTTGAGAGGAGTGTGGTTGATTTAGTAGATGTCTTCAAACATTTTTGAATTTCAAAAGACATTTACTGAATCTACTTCCAAGGCTTAGATCTCCAGTATGGAATGCATTTAAGAGTAAGATGCTTTTCTATTCTCTACCTCAGTGCATACAATTCAGAAGATACATAAGAATTCGCTTTGATTTTTTTTAAATCTACGAATAGTAGTTCAAAATTATTTCGAAAACTCCAAAGCGCACAATTTTAAATAAATTTACTTATTTATAGTATAGCCGAGTTATTTCGAACTCATAAGACATTATTAATTACACATTCAAAGTACTGATCAGCTGCTGACACAATTTACCATATTCAAACTGATCGCCTGATATTCTTCGTAACTTGATTCCTTTGTTATCTTTATTTCTACCCTCACAAACTTGTAACTCAATTTGCAAGCCCCCAGAATATTCTAAACTTAAATTAGAAATATCAACTGGTACATCTGAATCACCAGATCCGGACGAACTCAGACTCATACCTGTTCCAGATGAAGAAGTACTTGATTTTGCACTCACCCCCTCGTACCCATCAGTTACGTTTGCTTTGTTGAGAACGAAGCCTTTGGGTGGCATAGTTGAGTCTATTGTTTGTTTAACCATTTGCAGGATGCGTGTGGAGTCTAGATTGGAGCATTCGTGTGGCAGTGGGACTTCGTAGCACTCGTCTGACATTCGAGAATCGCAAATCGAATCCGGACTCATGCGACCTTCTGTTTGATCACCAATTTCTGAATGAGAATCACTTTTGAAACCGGAACTTGCAGAAGGTTCTTGGCATGGGGACAGGTTGTTGGAATCATTACTTAGGCTGTCGTCACTAAACCCTAGTGACTTATCACTTCCTCGCCGATTTGAGCCACTGGTAGCACCGCAAGCTGACGATGAGGGTTCTGTGTCCAGCCTAGAGTTGTTCTCACTTTCAAGGCTTGCTTTTCGACCGACTCCTCGCGTAATTGAAGGCATATCATTTGACGGTTCTGTGATGATGAGACCTTGCAAAGCCAGTGATGGCATATTTGGTTCCAAGGAATCACAGTCGCTGTCTCGACTGTTTTCGGAGGAGAGTGCAACTAGGGTGATTTCACTCCCCTGTACATCAGTTAGGCAGATTTGTGGATGTGATGGCTGACACGCTGAGAATTCCTCATTGACAAAACCCATTGCACCGTATGGTAAGCCAGCAGAGATTGTGTGGCTTATATGGCCGTTGGCATTTTCCTCTTGGATTATACAAAGATTTGGCGAAGCGGGTGGCGTTGGAACTATGCGAACTGGTTGTGCAGGCGATAAATTCAGTGGCTTTAAATCAAAATATGATGCAGGCATGAACCAGCTTCCACTCGGCTGCTGTTGAGATGAGCAGCCAAACATATCCGACGGCATAACCTCCGAGGAGCACACATCCATTGATAAATCGAGCGGCTGGTTTGAGGCATTTTCAATAGCAGCGGAAGTTCCTCTTGTTATAGAACCACCGCCTCCACTTGTGGTCAATCCACTGAATCCTTTTGTGATTTGATGCATTGGCGACACTGAAGCGGGTGCATTAAACATATAAGGGTTAGGAGATGAACAGCCACTAAAGCTG
Source organism: Chrysotoxum bicinctum (assembly GCA_911387755.1). NCBI lineage: Eukaryota > Metazoa > Arthropoda > Insecta > Diptera > Syrphidae > Chrysotoxum > Chrysotoxum bicinctum. The sequence continues at coordinate 206,113,767 of OU426987.1, read as the reverse complement.
CTATGCACTGGCGATTGACAGCCAGAATTTTGCCCACAATTACCAGTCAAATTGATGTTGCTGAATTGTCCAATCAAACTAGGATGATGTTGTGATGAATTGCAGAAGTTTGACGCTGGACTCAGCGACCCCGTCATATACTTTGAAAACTGAATGCCTGATCCAAGTTGACCAGCATTGACACTACTAGTATTGCTTGTTGAAGGTGCAGATAGTGGATTAACACTATAGCTATAAATTTGTTGTTGCATATTACATTGCTGACCGGAATGTGCTATAAGACCTAAATATTGTGCCAATTCCAATGGAACTAAGCCCGATGAAACGATGTTCTTAGCCATTTCACCGCTGATGCGATGCTCTTTGACAAGACGATTCAGAGCGGGCACAAGATTCATCATTGCATCTTGAGGTACTTCGATGTTTTGTCCTCTACTTTGTATAATATTGATGATGGGTCTGCCATGAATTGGTGAACCTAAAAGCAAGAAAAGTAGATATTAATTAAAATTATCCGATATAAGGAAGAAGAACTTTCATGATGTTTTTACTAAAAGAACTCAATTCTAAAATTTTGTGCTATCTCTAATTTTGTTAATATAATAATAAAATAATTTAATTTGGGTTACGCGAGTGAATATTCGTAGATAGTTGATCAGGTAAAGTTTTCCGGTACTTGGTTACCTTGAGGTAGTTCAAGACGACAACTTGATCCAGTTTTTCATAAATTTGGTGCGATCTTTTTTAAGAAATCGCATACAGAAGGAAACATTCCAAATAAATACCTAGGGATCAGAATAATTTTCAAGAACAGAATGATCTAATCATAGAGTTTACAAAGCCGCTGAGGAAAACCGAAGAACTTAAGAGAGAATCAATATTATCCTTCTTCCACTTTTAACGGAGGAGTATGTTGTTGCTATGAGCACCTGCAAGCTCTTTGGAGAAATGGAAATGAAAACGATTACAAAATCAATTTTGTGTTATCAAGCGATACGATAACAAGTGGGCGGCTTAAAATGGACATATCAGTAACATAAAATAACTAACTAATTTTAATTAAGGCTTTCAAATAATAACAATTGGGATATAAAGTGTATAAGTTCTTATGAATTTCTAAAACAGTGCATTTCTAGCAAAATATGTTCGTATAAATTAAAATTTAGCATAACTTAATTAAAGCAATGCATATAAAAGTAAACGCATGCATTTTTTATTTCTATAGCTTTCTAAAGCATAATAATAAAATAATACATCCCATTTTACGCAAATCTTACCAGGCAAGCTAATTGAGTTCTCTAAAAGCGGTGGACTTGGAGCAACTAAAAAGTTGCGCTGTGCTATACCTTTTTGTAGATACTGACACTCTTGTAATGGTCCTTGGAATTGCGCTTTCGATCCTTCAGATGCTCGACGTACTGGACTATAGCGACCTGTTAATATAGAAAAAAAGAAACAAACAAACCGAAATGTTTTTTAGATCACGACTTGGTTGGACATAGACATTGAATTGTTTTTACATTTTTAATGAAATATGCTAACACGTTTTAAACATCGAAACATTGGATAACTAGCTCATTACAAAGGCAGGAAACAATTTTTGATTGTTTTCTTAATTTTTGGTAAAATTTTACTTTTTAATTTAAGTCCTGGGTATAGAGCTAAATTGGGAGCACTTTTAAACAATAACAAAAAGATCATGATAATCGGGTTTGCTATGTGGGATGCGACTCACTTGGGCAACTGCTAGTTAACAACGGGTGCCCTTAGGGAAAGTAAGGGTCTTCATTTGCAGTCAACTCCATGTATTAAAAGTCAATTTTGTTGTAGTTTTACTAACATAATCAATAGCGAGTAAGACCTAAAAGAATAAATTTACAACACTAAACCGGAAGCATTTGGAAAACGTCTAACCTCTTCTGAAAGTGTTCTATTGGAATTCAGAATGACAGTTGCTCTTTCGAAAAAAAGAAGAATGGTTCTGAATTTAATTTCAGAATCCAAATCAGAATAGCTTACACACTAGTACACGATGGTGTTTAAGTTCTGAAACCTCATTGCAAGTTAACACAATTTCAAATTTAAATTTGAAATTTGAGATAATTTTGAAAATTATTGATAATAATTACAAAATTAATTGAAAAAAGCACCTAGGACTGCGTCGCTCGAACTTACTCTTATGTTAAAAAGACTGAATTTTAAAAATTAATGTTATTAGAGAAAAATGTTTATAAGCATAAAATTCATTTTTTAAAATGCTAAAACAACTCCTTCGGTAGTGGAAGCTAATAACAGAATGACAAGCGAATATGATTTTCAAAACATTGTTAAGAAAAATTCTGGTACGCCATTTTAAAAATTTTATTATGGTGCAAATAAAAATTCAATTTCAAAAAAACATTGCCTTTTTTGAGAAAAAGCAAAAATCAAAAAACAATTTTATATTGAATTAGAAATCCTAACGATGAAGCGAAACAGAATTTTTATTTTCAATTCTAGGTGCGTGTTCTCGCGAAAAATACAATTTTCGAAAACAATTTTTAAGAAATTGTATGATGGGTACCGTTCTTTTTAGCAAAAATATTAATGTCTTCATTCATTTTGTAGATAGTATTAAAAAAAACTATTAATTGTTAAGTTTCAAAACGAGTTTTCAAAAACATAAATAGGTTTTTTTTATCGAAAAACATTTTTAAAAATTTGAACACACAATACATGTGGATTGCTCGAAGCTCATGTATGGAGATTATGGAGATTCGTAAAACCATCTCTTGTGAATTGAGATTCGTCTGTCCAAAGAATTCTGTTTATAAACTGGTTGTCCTCCAAGCTTCTCTCTAGCAACCAGTTACAAAATTCGAGTCTCTTTTCAAAAACATCGGGAAGCAGTTCCCACTTATTGCAGTGTGCAGACATTAAAAACCAATGTGCATCGGTATCTCCTTTCTAATCCTATCCTACTTTCCTAATTGCTCGCACTGTGTTTGACATTATAAGGGTATTTATAACGCCTTGAGTGCGCGTAAAATATAAAAAAAACTCACTAATAAGAAACTTGAAAGCTATTTTTTGTAAGGCCGCTTTAGTTTGTGGATAGGACCTCTTTTATCTCAAAGGTTTATGATGTTTTCGATTCACAACTGGGAAGAGCTCTTCAATACTTGTAAAAAACTTCGGTTTCGGATATCAAATCCAGAATAATTTTCTCTTCTTTACAGATGATGGACTTTCATTCGGGGGCCAATCGAAAGGGTTATATTATGTAGAACTTGGAACACTTTCAAAGTATTGTGCATTTTTGCTGTAAAGACTACTTTAAATAGGCTTGTAAAATCAAAATAAAAACAACTTGAAACCAAAATTGATACCAATAATTCAATTAAAAAAAAAGAAAGAAAAACGTATAATAACATAAATGATTAAACGAAACAAATGTTAAAAAAAGAAAACAATAATAAAATAAAACTTAAACTTACCAACTTCTTGTACTGTAGGTAGTAATTTGCAAGCTCTACCAAAGCGTCTGTTGCTCAGGCTTGCACCAGCAGCTGGTGACGTTGTTGTTATTGCAGAGGAGCAAGACGGACTGGGGCTGCATTGAGTGCCAGTCGGAGGACTTTGACTAAGTCCACCGCTCGAGCATTGCATTTTTAGAGCCGGCGGAAGATAATTGCGATTCATGCGCGATTCAACTTCTCTAATCAGTTCCGGACTAATCACTGAGTGATAGCAACAGGTATTTGGAGTATGAATGAGGATAAAGTAAAGGCATTGATAACGCCGATACGAAAGAGGGAGTAATTTAAAATTGACAAAAAGGAATAGGGAGAAGTAGGATCAAGTTAGTCGCAAACGGTTTTTGTTTTAGTTTTTTTGAAAAGGATACAGGTGAGTGGGATTTAATTCGGTTTAGAGTTTTGTTTTGTTACCAACAAGGCACACATCCAAGCACAAAATCAAATGTAATAAAAAACCGAAAAGAAAAAGTAAATAAAAATAAAAAATAAAACTTTAAAACCAGGAAAAAATTAAAAAAGATATATAATATATGTATTTTAGGAAATAAGTCGAAATATGTACATAACATCTAGGTGCAATTAATCTAATTTTTTTCCTAGGTACTGTGTTGATATATATCGTGCAAAATCATGCTTATTTATTAGGGATTTTCTAGCAAAAATTGGAAAATATTTTCATACCTGGCGGACGGTCCATTACAGTAAGAAGACCTGTACGTCGTGTGCGCCCACCACCGGATTGCGGCGCTGGTGAATGTGATAGATTTGGCTGTTCCATTCCAATTGCTTCTGAATGATGAGATCCTGATATGTCATCCGTACATCCCACTGTGTGTCGCTTCGTGCAACCTCGAGCTTGCATATACCTAAAATATAAATGTGTCAATTCAAGTACTGTTTCATTAAAAAAAAAATTGGTAATATAATAATTTTTCAATCTTTCAGCTAATTCATTACGAACTCAAAGGTGGCCCCAAAAACAGCTCAAATGCTACTTTTCAAACTTACCTTTGAATTTCATCACTTGACTCCTCGTTGACTTCAGGTGTATTCGAATGACCCATCATTGCCTCTCCCATCATATTAAGATGGGCTTGTTGCTGTTGCATCTGTTGTTGCTGTTGTTGTTGCAGCTGCTGTTGCTCGCACACAATTTGATTTCCAGTCACATGGTCGACGCCTGAGCCACAAACTCCACCGGCAATACTTGTATTCGTGTAATAGCCTTCCATTTGTGGCTGGGCTTGTGGTTGCTGGACATTATTCATCGAAGATGGATAATATATTCGCAGATTTGCTCCACCATCTGAAGCTCTTCTTCCAAATGCACCAGCTAGGATACGAAGGAATGTTCTCGTTATATGAAAAAAAAAAAAAATTCAAATCACAAACTTACTTGCACCCATGACTGTAGGTGGCTTTAATAAATGCTGATCCTTGATCGTGAGGTTGTGCAGTGGCTGATTTTGAAGCATAGGCAAATTCATTGGCAGATAGGGACCAGCATCGTTTTCCTGACACTTGAAATTAATGGGGTTTATGGGATTTGGATTGGCCAGAGCTTGCTCATGCGCCACATCACCTGGACCAACTGTATGTCGTCTTGTATTACCACCATTTGCTGCCGAATTGTTGGCGTTCAAGTGGGTTTGATTGTTGACTTGTGGCTGCAAAAGATGAATAATTGTTAAGCAAAACATTGACTAAGTATATAAATTATTTATACCTCATTGGGTCGTGCTAAGCACTCCAATTCCAAATCACCGAACTTTTCCAAGTCCACCGAGACATCAGTCCAGCCCAGCAATCCCGCACTTGGACATGAGGCATTTGTAAGCGGACTCAGACGATCTGCTGATTCCTGTTTCATGGGCTCTGATCTGTCTACAACGCCCGTCGTTATGCTTGTTTTTCGCGACCTACAAAGACGACACATTGTTTCCGGTAAATTCTAAGTTTAAGCAATACCACACAAAAGTGAAGGACTGAATAATTAATTTTACAAAAGTTCATTTAAAATTATGCGCGTGACCATTCAGTGCCAACACAAAATGTCAATTCATCTGCAACAATACCAAAAGCTAAATAGTGTAAGCCATTTTTAATAAAATGCACCCCTTTTGAAAGTTATTCCAATGACAGATGACCTTTGGCGTATTACAATTATTCTTCTGCCACACACACACACCAGATACACATATGTTCTCCTCATTGTTGGGGCAAAACAATAGTTTTGTCACCGGAAGAGATAGTGTCAAACCAGTCAGCGGCGGCGATGGAAACAAGCAAAACTAGAAATAGCAAACAGCAGGCACACAATTGCTGTTCAGTGGACTATATTTTCGTGGAACATGACAGTTGTTGTTGGCAAAGACAAACTCATTTTATCGATTGTAACCAGAACATGATGGGTACACACATAACACTCCAATCTGAAAGATGTGCTGTGACCCAGAAACAAAACCAAAAAACAAACAAAAAACTCACCTAGAGTAGGCCAAGTTGGCATGATGTTGCAGTCTTTGCTGTTCTCTTCTTTTCTCTTGGAGTTTATCGTTTAGGAGGTTGTATATGGCATAGATTTTATCAAAACGATTCTCATGCACCGATTGTGCAATCATGTCAGCTGTTAGGCCGGGCAATTGCAGCATGTGTGTCATTACCACCGAATCCAGATTTGTCGGTTCGATGACTGATTGAATGCGGGTGGCGTTGGAGCTTGTCTCAATGTCGCCAGACCATTCACTCAGCCAGCGGTGTTTGATGATTTGCCTGAGAGTGTAGCGCCGATCTGGTTCAACGACAAGCATGTTGCGTATAAGACTTTCGCAATCTAAAAACAAAAAATTTGGTTTTAATTTTGTTTGTGAACACAAAAAAATAAAATAAGCTATTGTTTTTATAATACAAGAAAGTAGATCAAAACAATTAAAGCATACAAAACATGAGGTTATTGTTAACTTCATGGGTTAACGGTTTAATATACAAACATGGCTTATTATATCAAAGAAAAATACTCGTAGAAATCGTTGCTTAATTTTCTTCAAATACTTTCGAAAAACTTATTTGAACCATAAAGCCTTAAATTTGGTGCTCGAAAAATGTAGAAATGAGTTTATTTTGAGTAGGTCGAGTGATAAATGTGGTTAACATTACAGACCTCATAAGTAAATCTAGAACTATAATTATGGGAGGGAAACTTAGGTGGTTGTATGAAACCAAGCGAATACAAAACAAATTATGTACGTACTACGATAGTTTTAGTTGAACTTTCATTCACTTTTGCTTTCGCAAGTGAAGAGAGCAATTGATAGCAGCACACCTAAGTGAAACTGACAATTGGTGTTATCGGAATGTAACAAAACAAATAGAAGGATGATTCTTATCACTAAGATTCATTATTGATGACTTGAGCCTTTCAAAAGTCGTTCGCTTAATATTTTTTATAATTATTGTAAGCTTAAATGTGTCAGCAGCTTCAGGCTTAATGGGACCCCTTCTGGCCAGAATTGTTCAACAAATATATACATAATAGATTTCCACCGCCAAAAATGGGGCACACTTCAAATATTACTGGTACCCCAAAACTTATTGCTTTAGTAATTAATAAAACTTTATTTGAGAGAACATACAGGGTGGGTCATCTAGTGATTTCTTTTTGAATCATAGGTTATTTTGACACTGACAGCTATTTTCCGCTCGAAATCTTGACAGAAAGTCAGTATCATACCTGTGCGGAACGAAATGAGTCGCTCTATGCTTGAACAACGTTTGGATATATTGAAAACTTTATTTCGAAAGTGAGTTCTGTGTAGCCCAAACATTGCGTTATTTCAAAAGAAGTTTTGGCCGAAATGAAGCACCAACAGCGCTTGCTGTACACAAGTTTGTGCAAAAAGTTCGTGAGACTGGTATACTAGTGGACAATACTCATGGTCCCCGTCGTCGTACGGTGCGCACAGACGAGAATGTGGCTGTTGTAGCCGACAGTGTGAAACTCATTCACGAACATGAACGCACCATCGAACTCAACAGCTCAACATTTCACGCACTAGCCTGAGGAGAATTCTGGACAAAGATCTCGGATTATTCGCTTACAAGGTCCAATTGAAGGCGCAAGACCGTCCACTTAAACGTGGTTGTGTTCCAATATAATGGGAATGTTTCCTCTTACTAATAAAGCCATAATACATTGCAAAAATTTAATTTCGTTCATTTTATTGTATTTTTAAAAAGAAACTTGTATTTGGCTCACTCTTTGCTAGAAAGGGAAAAGTATAGTTCAATAGGATTGTCAACTTAAAGTAAAATTTTTGGAAAAATGGGGTGGTCAGTCCTAAAACCATTCATTAGATGTACACATTCATAAAAACACCAACTCTGACATTCATATATTTGGTTTGGTTGCCAGCTCTAGATAAGACCAATCATAAACCCATGACTAAAGTTTAGAGACTGGCGTGTATTGGGACAAACAACCAGTAGAAACTACACCAGTAGTGGCCTTGGAAACGTTTCTTTCACTTGCCTTATTCGATTTATTTACGAAAGAAATTTTTACCAATAATGCTTTGGGACTTGAACAGTGTAAACACTTGAAAAACGGCTACTTCGTTCATAGAACTGTGTATAATGAACTTTACTGACTTTATCTTTTCAGATAAGCCAACCTTGAATAGATGAATGAAGGTTTCGAATTTCGGCAATTTCTGTCATGCCAAAGGGCATACAGTTTTTGAGGTTGCAATCACTATTGCTAAATGTTAATTACATTAAAGATATTGAAGGTGAAGTTTTTCGATTAAACTTGAAAGTATAAAGGCTAGGCACCACATAAAGGAGTCTGAGGATCGGATTGGCACCCGTGAAATAGCTATAACTCCAGCCAAAATAAAAACACACTTGGTGGTAGTTCATTAAGTTGTTGTTGTAATATTTAAAAATCATAATACATTAAAGATATTTCCTCCATCGTCACAACGTCAAAACAAGTGTATCATTTCCTCAACGGGTTGAGGACAGCGATATATACTGGGAACGAAATCCCAGACGATTTGGCTAAAAATAAAGGGTCATCTCTTGATTAGAGCAAAATCAAATCTTCAGTACTTATGCCACTGGAATACGAATTAAGTAGAAATTTATTCGAAATTCAATGCAGATCGTCAAAAATTGGCGGTATAAACATGCCCTCAAGGGTTTGTTTAGACCCTTATCATTAGGGAGGGGCAAGAAGGATTTGATGAACATTGTTTTTAAATGATGCAAATAAAAGTGGCAAGGGCAAATCGTGCCGCGTAGATTATTCCATAATCGTGTTGTGCGGCTAAATAAAATCCTAAGCATTTAGCAGCGTTTTTGGCGGTCTCAAGAATGTGGTCATTCCAACGAAGATCATCGTTGACAGACATACCGAGTACTGACAGCTTTTCGGTTTCTTCGATGAAAGTGCCATTAAAGGACAATGGCATAGGAAATACATTTGGCTTCAACGTCATTAAACAGCATTGAGATTCCGAAGTATTAAACTCCACATTATTTCTTATACGCCATTTAGCAATGCTGTAAAGATCATGGTTTTATGGGCTTATCATAAGGTACCTTTGTAAATCCACTTCCGAGGGAGATGGACGTGAATTTGAAAACGAGTATGACAAGCTGAGGGCAGCGTCGCGTCGTCGGCAAAACAATGAAGTGGATTGGAAGTTTTAGACAAGAGTTCATTTATAAAAATTAAGAAGAGAGTCAGAGGCAAAACAGAGCCCTGGGGAACAGCATAAATTGTTTTGTGTAGATCAGACTTGAAACCGCCCATATTGAACGATCCAGAAGGTAATTTCTAACCCAAAGAATAATGATCTTATTGAAACCAAACTTCAAGTAAACAAGCCGCAACTATCCTATTAAGGCACAATTTAATGCAAAAACACACATAAGCAGAATGTGCATAAGCACATCTGGCTTATGATGAACTAAGCAAGCTGCAATGGTCCTAATGAGTCGAGATTCAATGCAAACGTCCATAACCTGATGTGAATGATCCATCCGAGCCAGAACTAGAAAAGAAATTGTACGAGAATACTTTTTCGATCAACTGAGCGACTTCTCGTTTTTGCCACTAAAGAACATCCTGAAATTCATTTAGAATTCATGATGGATTTTTGAGGCACTTTGTACAAAAGTTTTCACAGACTCCTTCCCTTATCGCTTCTACCTACCTACACCTTCATAATATATTATATTCAAGGGAGAAAAATTGATCTATTGAGATCCGAGTGAGAAGGTGCGACATATCTGCACCCTCTTCTACACAACCTAACCTAATGCCTTCAATGTTTGGCATTGAATCTCAAGAGCAGATTATCGTGCATATTTTTTTGTTTATTTGTTATTTACACATTGTTTTTTGAATAAATATGAAGTCATCACATGGCGAACGAATAAATTACCCGAATCTTTCACACAGATTTATAGAAGTGCAGAAAATGTTATACTTCAATAAGCTGACACATTTTATGGAATGCAAAGTGACAGAATGTAGAATTTAACTCTTCTAATTGAGCAATTTAGAACAGAGTTCAGAACAGTAAAGACCTGAGGAAAACAATATTCAGATTTCAGAAACAAAAATTCTTTTTACTATAGTATTATATTAGCTCTCAACGGAAATAGAGTAGCAAACCCTAAACTAAATATACATATTGTCATCATTCTATGGAAACTCCCTGAGTTTACCTCTCGCAAATACATCATGTTTATTCACCATCAGAACTTAAGAACTATAAAATGCCTCCCAGTCCTATGTTGCATTATTTCCATAATTTACATACATATTTCTATATTCTTGTCAGTGAAAAATTGATAACAAATGCAAATGTCTAAGTATGTATGTATGTATATAAGTTTATCTGAGTTGTAATTGTTTTTCTTCCAACTCCCTAGAAGCTGATGTCAGCTTTAAAAGGGTTGAACATCTGACTTCATGCAGAAAATAATTGTATATGTAAGTAGTTATAATGATTTGCACGTGTTAGTGACATAATAGATAAAATCTTACCTTGCGACATAAAGTATGGAATCCTGAACTTTCCCAGAACTACTTTACTCTTCAAGTCTAGAAGTGTTTTGCCATCGAAAGGCAATGCTCCACATACCAGAGCATACAGCACCACACCGAGACTCCAAATGTCTGCCTTAGGTCCGTCATATTCAAGACCCTGGAATACTTCTGGGGCAGCATACGGCGGTGAGCCACACCAAGTTTTCAGTGGGGTTCCTTCATTATATTTATTACTGAATCCAAAATCAGCAAGCTGTTAAAAAAAAAAAGAAATTAAAAATATTATAATGTTAAGAGATTACCACCACCTTACCTTTATGTTCATGTCTTTATCTAGCAGGACATTTTCTGCTTTGAGATCACGATGCACCACTCCATTGGAGTGGCAATATTGCACAGCGGACACTAATTGGGTGAACACCCTGGCCGCTTCCGGTTCCTTCATTCGACCCTTTTCCACTAAATGGTCAAAAATCTCACCTCCCGCCGCATGTTCTAATATCAGATAGATCATGGTCTGAGATTCCATAACTTCGTACAAACGTGTGATGTGTGGATGATGCATTTCTTTGAGTATTGCGATTTCTCGAAATGTTTTCGCCAAATATTCCTCGTTCAGACATGTCTTGTCGATAATTTTTATTGCCACCTGGGAAAAAAAAATAAAAACAAAAAAATGTTAGTGATTTTGCAATAATATCACGTGCAATATCGATTAAAAATGAGTTAGTTAAGAATTATAATAAAATTCAGCAATGGACCGTTTTGTTTTTGAGAATTTATATTCAAAGCAATCTGACTACTTTTGATTCACGTATTTTGAGGAACCGACTCGAACTGGTTTTAAGTGTTATGGCGGTGCTGTAATAATGATATAAAAGTACAAATGACCTTTAGGGGAGAACTTTACGAATTCATGAGTATCCGAAATTTCGTCTGAAAAGTGATTCAAATTATTATTATCAGTAAGACAGAAATAGCGTAATAGTTTATTGGAGGTCAAAAACATTTGTGAAAATGTTATTCAGGTCTGACCGGAGAAATCAGTGACGACAACGTTAAGATGTTTTTTTTTTTTTATTTGCATACTGAGTCACTTTGACTGACGTATCAGTTGCTAATTTTCAGGTATTATTTGCGTACTTCATTCAAAACAGACTTAAGAAGAAGAATTTTAATAAATTTTTACGAGTTTAAGATTATTATTAGACAGACAGGCGCTGTTATTGTTTCGTGTTTAAATATAAAAAGTAAAAAGCTTACGATCAATAAATTTACGACCTAAAGTTTGTGATAGTTTTAGTGCATATCACACATTTTTAGAATTGCTGGTCAACAAATTTATAAGGTGTCTACTGGAAGTCAATTTGGTGCAATCTAAAGGTAAAGAAATTAGACTCAACATTTAATTATTGGAAGAGTCGAGATTACAGATTCCAGAGCTTAAATAACGAATTCGGATTTAACGGAATAACGGAATCTTTAATGAAGAAATCTAGTGCAGAAATCGGATCTTGTATACTGATTATCAAAATTGTTCTTTTTTATAGGATAGGGTCAGATTCTGAAGTCTTAAAGATAATTTTGTATAACTATGGCTACAAGTTGAAATTATGGAAAGTTAGAAGCTAATGGCTTTAAGATAAAACGCAATAGGGGTTAAGTCTTGCCTTCTTTATAGTTGTAGTGAAAATAACAAGATTGATACAATTTTTATCGATTTTTGTATTACATTTTGTCAATGGTTCACCTTTGTTTTTGAGTATATGAATGAATAAATATGGAGTTTAAGTGAACTGTGACCTATAGATAATAGATCTATAGGTCACAGTTCACTTAAACTGCCACCGTTTATAACTTAATGAGATCGCTCATTTTGCAGCTCTTCATCCAGATTAGAATCTTTGAGAAACTTTAGTATATGAAGCGGTTTCAGAGATTGTAGTTTGTTATCTTCTATAAGGTGACGTTCCAGATGTCTATTTCTTTGATGGATGAGTTCATTACTTCTATGTACGTACTATATGGTCCGGTTTTTCCTCATGAATGTTGCAGAATTTGCATGTGACACAGCTCACAAAGACAAAGAATATTGCGAAGTCTCCTCAGCTTATAGAGGCTAGTTAGAAAACTTGATTATTCGGGGTTTTTTTAATTTTATTTTTAATAACGTTTTCTCCTAAACCGCAATAGGGCTCTGGTCCCGTTAGGTTTGTCGTTGCTCGTATTTTTGCGAAATAGATTGACCTTTACGTATCATAGCACGCAATGAAATGTGACATTATTTTTCTTCCCGAGGTCGTTTAGCCTGCACACATACTACCATACCAGTTTAGATTTGATGGCTTAGAAGTTTAATGTTTTAAGTGCCTCTTGTCTATTTGACAAAATGGCAATGTTTCGGTTACGATAGTTCCTTTCGAAATTATTTTCGGCACAATTTCTTATGGCAGTCACTTTTGAATCGAAAATGATTGTGGACTGCCCCATCGACAGAGAAAGTTTGGTTCTATTCTAGGCCTAAAAATTCCTGCACCTCTCCACTTGGAGTATGTTAAATCGCCAGACAGACTTCTTTAATATGAGTTGTCTTGGTCAACCCAGTTGCGTGAGTGGCGCAGAGGACAAATAAAATGGTGTTAATATCCTCATGATTCGCGAAGCGGACTACCCAAGTGACCAAAAAAACTGTTGTAATATAGTAAGTAACATGCCTGGAGAATAAACATACCCTAAGCAACATTTTCGCATGATTTTGAAAAATGAAAAATTGCTCCAATATTTTGTCCATTTATATAAAAAATTAGTTAGGGGCTATTTTGTATTTACATTATATGGGGCGATATTTCCATTTTCGAATAGGGCTCATTTTGTATTATGAAAAAGGCCAACTTTTCCAGCTTTGGGACTATTTTTCGTTGGCGCCATATTTCATGTAGCCGTTTGGAAGATGTAACTATTCACTCTTACTATTTTGACCAATTTCACCTCTACGGAAGTCGAATTTTGATATTAGGGTAGACAATTTGTTTCCAAATGAGTTGAAATTACAGATATTTCACTCCATTTAAACTCGAAACGCACTTGAGATTTTCTGTCGTTGGTACATACATATCTCATGTGTGGTCTGTTTATTCACATTTATGTAAATTCTGTGTTCTGTTTTCTTGAAAAATGCGTTCAAAGACTTCTGAAGCAGGGAAGTTAACTGATTTTGTGCGGCGACTTGCCTTTTCAGAACAAAATACTCTGACGTCTGTCCGTTCTGTTGCGAATGAGGAGGACAAACTAGCTCCTTTTAGCGAATAGTTGTTTTTTGTTTACGAGTGTTCACTATTGTATAAGAACAATATATGTATTAATAACAAAAATAAAAGCTATCCGCTCCTTAACACACGTGGTACCTTTCGGTATGGGGTATTTTTGATATTGATATTTTTTTCTTGATATTATTATTGATATTTTATCTATAAACCTTGCATTACCGATATCTTATCAGTACTTCGCAAAATTGTACAAACATACTAGTACTTGGGTTAAAATCATTTTTGGACATCATACATACATACATATATCTTAAGTATTTACCAAAAAGCAAATGTACATACGTGGATATTTACTTTATTTAAACAATAGGGCACACTTATGTATTTGCTTTTATTAGTGACGGTGACAGTGAAGGCGAAGCACAGTGGAGACATTTGTATCGGAGAGTAGAAAAAAGTCCATACAAACCGAACCACTTAACCGATTTGGATGAAATTTTAATTTTCCGGAATGAAACTATTTTGGAAAGAAAGCACCACAAATAATTTTTACCCACTGCCACGCCTACTAACAAAAAACGTCAAAATTGATAAAAATCCAGGTTTTGTTCCAAGTCAAGGTAAAAGATGGAGCTTGGTTATTCAAATTTTCTACACCCATTTTTTGGCGTTTTTTTTCACTTTTTTTTGTAATAAGTATTTGTTTTGCATGGAGGCAGTCTTTTTAAGTGCGATAAAATCGGAACCACTCAACTGAATCAAATAAAATTTTCAAATATTTTAAAGGATAGTTTAAGAAATGGTAACAAAATATTTCCACCCACTGACAAGCCCACACAAAAGGTTTTTTTAATTTACAAAGATGGTAAATTAAATTTCGAGTATTAAGAATTTAATTTTAATTTTAATTTTGGTGGGGGCAGTACCCCCATTTATTAGGCTTAATACAAGCTATAGCTTAATCTAACTTAAAACTAAAAAAACTTATAGCTACGAATTTTGGTTAGTGGGGGAATTGATTTAAGAGACGGAGTTTTAGGCAAGGGGTACTAAGGTTAAAGTCGAAGGTTATTGGGTTTGAGTTGACATTCCTTAGCATATGGTACGTGAGACTGGTTCATTAGAGCCATAAGACGTACGGTGGGTGGGTATATAAAAGAGAAGGGGATTTCGTATGTTGCGGGGGTTGTTATTAAGGAAGATGGAGTTATAAAGAGTTATACAGTCAATAGAACCTGTAAGAAGACTATGAATGAAAAGAATTTCATAAGTAATTATATTATGTGACCAATTATTTTCAATTCTATTATTTATTAGTTAAGTAGGCTTTTTTGGTCTGTTTGTAGTTTAATGCAAATAAAACAAGTTTATTCCATCTTTTCCCAACGTTTCGTCGCTATCCACGACTTCTTCAGGGGTGTTATTGATTTTTAAATTTGTTTAATTTTACATAAATAAATAATTCTTAACGATTATTATTAAATAAATTGACTTGAAACACAACAAAATAAATTAACACTAAAATAATTTAACATAGAAAGACTTATTACTTTACGGAATTATTTATTTATGTAAAATTAAACAAATTTAAAAATCAATAACACCCCTGAAGAAGTCGTGGATAGCGACGAAACGTTGGGAAAAGATGGAATAAACTTGTTTTATTTGCATTAAACTACAAACAGACCAAAAAAGCCTACTTAACTAATAAATAATAGAATTTCATAAGTTTTTCTTCGTTCTTCTAGAGAATTAAGGTTAATTAGTTTAAGGCGGTCTAGGTAAGGAGGTAGGATTAGGGGATTGTTCCAGGAAAGTCCTCGAAGAGCAAAGCGAAGGAATCGACGTTGGATACTCTCAATTCTGGCGATGTGGACTTGTTTGTAGGGGGACCACACCTGACAGGCGTATTCAAGCAGGGGGCGGACAAAGGTAACATAGAGGGATCGGGTAACATATGGGTTGGAGAATTCCTTGGACCATCGTTTGACGAAACCAAGTGCGGAATTGGCCTTGAGAATTATGTCGTCATAATGGGATATGAAGTTAAGCTCCTGATCACATAATATGCCGAGATCACGTATCGAGTTAACGATAGATAGGGGTTGATTATTAAGAAAATAGATACGGGGAGTAGATTTTAAACGTTTTCGTGAAAAGGTGATTGAGTGGCATTTAGTGATATTTAAGTCTAAGCAGTTTTTAAGACACCAAACTGAAAAATTATTGAGATCAATTTGGATAAGAGTAGAGTCCTGTGCAGAAGAAATGGTTTTGAAAAATTTAGTGTCGTCGGCATAGAGAGATATATAGGAATGTTTGATGACCAATTCAATATCATTAATAGTAAGAATAAAAAGGAGAGGCCCTAAGTGGCTGCCTTGAGGGACTCCGGACGTGGCTAAGAAAGGATAAGAGGAAGTGGATCGAAAACGGACACTGTAGTAACGGTTTTCCAGATAGGATGAAATCCATTTTAAAAGAATGGGTTCGAAACCGAAGGTAGATAGTTTGAAATGGATAAGTTTATGGGAGATTTTATCGAAGGCTTTACTAAAATCAGTGGAAATGACATCGACATCTTTACCATTCTCTAAGGCAGAGAGGGTAAATGACACAAATTCAACAAGATTAGTGGTAGTTGATCTACATTTAAGAAAGCCATGTTGTATGGGAGAAATGAGGGATGTACAGTGAAAGCTCAAAATTTCATGAAGTATGCTTTCAAAGAGTTTGGGGATACATGAGAGTTTGGCGATAGGACGATAATTGATGACATCGCCTCTGGGACCCTTTTTGTGTATTGGAATTATAAAGGAACTCTTCCATATCTCAGGGAATTCACCTTGAAAAAGGGAAATATTGAAGATTTTCGATAGAGGAAGGGAAAGGAGAGAAGTCATCAATAAGCTGATTTAGCTTATTTTCCACAATAATTGGATCGATGGTAGGTGGGAGAAATGGCCCGAGCGAAAAACTTGGTAAATAATTAAAATAGACAGAGTCAGGTTCAAAGGTATCATCCGTGAAAGATTGTTTGAAAAACGAGGCAAAGAAGTTGGCAATAGTTTGTGGATCATTTGATGTTATATTATTGAAGGAGAGAGAAGTTGGGTACCCATCGGATTTTCTTTTATGATTGACGAATTGGTAAAAGGATTTAGGATCATTAATAAGGTTGGCTTGCATCATAATTAAGTAACGCAAGTATAATGAGTTGGAAAGCTCATTAAATTGGAGATACGTACCGAGATAGTTAGAATAATCTGTAGGAGTTTGCGTGCGAAGAAAAGTTGACCATAGTTTGTTTCTTTTGTTTCTAAGAGAACGGAGCCTTCGATTATACCAAGGTGGGCTGGTAGACGAAGTTTTGGGTCGTGTAAATGGTACAAATAGAGAGATAGAATACAAAATTTCTCCATAAAATTTTGCTAGAGCATCTTTTAAGGCCAGATTATCAAAGTTGAAGGAAATATCATTAAGATATTGATTAATTTTACGAAAATTAGCTTTATGAAAATTATAAGACGATATGTCTACCGAGGGGGTGCGTACTGGAGGGCAATTGTGGAAGAATGAGAGAAGAAGGGGAGGATGGTAGATAAGGAAATTTGACTAAGTGAAACAGAAGAGTTTGTAGAATCTGTAGTGAAAATGAGGTCAAGATGCCTACCCATTAAATTCGAGACGCCATTTATTTGGCAAAGGCTGGAATCTGTCAAGCGATCTAGGAACAGGCATTCCTTAGCAGAAGTTGGGTTACAAGCAATATAGAAAGATTCATCGTCTGATAAAATCCATTTAAGATGGGGAAGGTTAAAGTCACCGAAAAGAAAGATTTCGTCACCAGGATCACAAATTTCTAGAATTTGATCAACTGTTTTCATGGTAAGTTTATATGATTCAATGGGTTGAAATGGCAGTATGTAACAACAGATAACGTAAAGCGACTTAAGTGAAAGTGTTATCTTTATAGAAATATAATCTAGGTACGGGGAAGAGGATGATGCTATAAGGCAAGAGTCAATTGAGTTTTGGACAGCTATAAGCCCGCCACGACTAGGAGATTCAGTATGTTGGCTAAGGTCATCGTCGCGGTAAACATTAAAAGAAGATGGGAACAATTCTTGGTTTTTAATGCTAGGCATCAGATTAGTTTCAGTTAGAGCGTAGATTTCAAAAGGTAGGGAATGAGTTTTCTGATAAACAGCTTGAGTTTTTGAACGGAGACCTCTTACGTTTTGATAATAGAAGGTAAGAGGGAGATTGGAATTGGCTGGAGTAGAGGAGGTCTGGGTTGAATTAGGGACGAAAAAACCTATCATGGTCAGCTCTGCTGCGCTGAAGGTAAGATATCCGCTTGGAATGGATATACTTACCAAAAGCGTTGAGATCATTCTCTACTTTTTGGGGGGACATATTGAAAAACTCGTGATATCTAATGTAGAGGTTTTTCAGGCTATTAACATTAGTAGGAAGACCTTCTTGTTGGATGGAGATCATTACACTTGTTTTTGTTTTCCCTTCGTAGCAGACTGAGTCTGATTTATCGTGGAGATAAGCTAAGAAAATGCGGGTATTCTCATAAGTTTTCTTATCTCTTAGTCTAGAGAGAGCATAACTACTTTCGTTGGAATCTACTGTTTGCTGTGTCAATTTTACAGCGAAAAATTCAAAAATTCAAAACTTCAAAAATCCAAACTTCTACATTCAAACTGCTCTTCCTGATCTACAAAATATAATTACTATCCGCGCCAATAGGTCGAAAAAGAGAATATAATGTTCAAGTTGGATATCAAAATAAAACTTCAATTTTAAATAAACATACTGGGTGTTCTGTTTAGCCGACATTTCGGTTGGAATAACATTCGGCAGTTGTTGGCATTTGACAGTCGTATATACAGTGGTCAATTAAATTTATACGAAGCAGCTAACTTTTCAAGAACATGTTGAAATCACTAAAACTTCAAAAGTCATATCATTGGTCTAAAAAAGTACTAAAAGTACTGTACCAGAAATCGTTTGTTCAAGAAGGAACAATGGTTAAGTAAAAACCATCAATGGCATCAGCGACTTTGATGTAAATAAACAGAAAATGAGGTACTATAGTGCCACAGCAATCCTAAGGGACCCCATAAAAAACATTTGCATTGTTGAAAATCGGCAGAGTACTGGGTAATTTCTGCCTGATAGATTTATTGGCCCTTATTTTTTGTTAACCCCTTGACATAATGGTTAGTGGGTTGAACTGTCAGGCAGAAGGTCTTGGATTCGATGCTCAGCCGTTGCAGGTTTTTCAGGTGTGTACTCCCTCTTGCAACAAATAGACAAATCCTCAACTAGTATCTATTGTCATAAAAGCTCGCTCATTAGCCGTACGGAGTCGATAAAAAATTGAAGATCCCTTCCAGTCTTGGTAACACGCACACGGAATGGTTGAGAGTTGTAATTTACTGGGTTTAGGGTCTTTAGAAGCCGTTACGGCCTTTAATTTTTTTTTTAAGCCAAGGAGAGAGTAACTGCCGACGTGTATATTGCCAAATTATTGACAAGTATTTTGTGCCGCAATTGCAACTGTTTCCTCGGGTTGAACAACAGAACAAAATTTCAGCAAGATGGGGGCCACTCCAAACACAGCTATAGTTTCAATGAAGAAGCGGGCCAAATTACCGCTTCAGTGACGAGTGAGTGAGTCCTATCAGTGATCGAATGAAAATGTCAAACTAGAGTAATCGATTGCTCAATGACGTAAGCGGTAATGCCAAACTCACATAATTCAGTCACGTATTACTCGAAAACTGATGCAGTAATTTGGCCCCCTGATTTTTTTCCCAATAAAATTATCAGCAGGTGTGGAGAACTACCCTGGGCACTTCCGCTGCCGGAATTCTGTTTTGGTTTATCTTAACCAGTAATCCTCAAACAATTCAGGTTCAAGTAGAAAATATCTGCCGTGAAACTTCTGTGATTGAACCTATGACACTTTGCTCTCTCTTGTTCACAAACTTAAGAGTCCGTTCGCAAGTGCGTTGAGAAGAATGAACGTCATTTAGAAGATGTTGTTTTTAAAACAAGAAATTCGCATTGTCAAACTCCATTTTTTTTTAATATGAAAATAAAACTAAACACCCTTTACAACCAACTTTTTTTTAACAACAAGTAAAAATCCAAAAATGTATCGATTTTGACTGATTCTTTTATTGAGTGTAATGAAAATATTAAACATTGTAGTTTCTCTAAATACTTCAAAAACGAAAGCATACATTAGAATATGTATGTACATAATATACTCATTTCAAAAGTAATTTCGTATCTTTTTCGATTTCTGCAATCTTCTGTTGAGCTGCTTTTAAATTTTGTTCGTTATTTTCTGTAATTTTTCCCAGCATCGAGTTTATCGAGAGAATTCTCTCCTTAATTGACTGCACAGAATATTGCTTCAAACGTTCCCCATTTAAGACATCGTCTCGTATAGCATTGACAAATATCCACATGTTTTCGATCTCACGTTTGGAAGACATCTTCTGCTCTTGCAAATCTCTGAACAACGTGATCTTTAGATGTTCAATCTCACGAACAATGGAGCGAACACCCTCGCTATTACCATCATCTTCATCTGAATCAAAGTTGTCAGGATTCAATTTGACTTGGCTGCATTCGAGATATTTTTGTTGGGATTTCAAACGTGTCAATTCGCATAGTATGGCTGTGCAGGACTTCTTTGTAACTTTGTAATCATCCATTATGTGTTTTATTTATTTAAGGTTATGCTGCCTCTGTTTCGGTTTCTGTTTCTGGTGGTGTGTCCTTTGTTTTGTGTTTATCGTCGTAGTTGTCGTCGCTCTCCAGGGAATCAAAGTCCTTCGAATTTCAAGGAGAATGTGACTTGTTTTACGACTTGCCCCTTGTTTACTATACGTAATCAAACGTGTTACTAAGTCGAACTGACGTCGTCGTCCTCGCAGGAGTCGTTTAATCAATACTTCTTGGAATGTGTAGCTAGGAGCTACGTTGCAAAAGGTATGTACCTAGTAACCACACACCACCACCATGGTGGCAGTCGGTGGTGCTTCTTGGTGTCCTCTTGATTTTATATTTTTTTTCGGTTTATATATCCACTTTTAGCTTTTACTGACTCGGAATATATTTTCTCCAAACAAGGAGATGCAAAGGAGCATTTTTTTGTTTGTGTAAACTAGAACTGTAAAAGTCGAGCAAGCTATTGAACAAGAGGGTGAGGATACTAAGGTTTGTACATAGGCATTTTCGTGGTAGGCACTATTTGCTTTATATTTTTTTTTAAGTCGAGGACACGGTTTTATGATTGTCCTTCTTCGTCTACAAAAGCTATTTCAATATGTATACATTTATGCATTTATTTAAAGGAGGACAGAATCGAGGACACTGGGAAACTGAAAATGATATTTTCATTTATGAGCGCTGAAATGGATTTTTGATGTCTATACAGTCTAAGGAGGAAATAGTTTTGTGAATTGGGTTTGGTTGGGGATAAGAAGAACTAGGTGACTCTGTTTATACATATAGAAATATAGGTAAGGTGTCTCATTATTTTCGTAGTGTTTCTAGTGATTTGAAATCTCAATTTTACTGCTGAGGAAGTCATTACCTTGGAATTTCCGCCTCAGTTCTCTAAGGAATAATAAATTAAGCTATGGTTTGAGAGCCATAGTTTATATTAATGTTACATGGTTCGGAAAAAAAACAGGAAAATGATAATTTTGACATTTTGGAAGAAAATTCGATCATTTAGGGACCAACGAAATAAGTTCAAGAGTAGAGTAGAAATATTACATATGAATCAATGAGGTAATAAAAGGAAACACCAAAAATAAAGAGCCTTTCATGCAGTAAAAGTTATAAAATGTTACCTAATAATTTAGGCACCACTTAAAATAGTTTTTTATTGGATCAATGAAAAATGTATTCAACGAAAATGTTTCCTTAACTGTTTAATGAAAAAAATTCATTGATTCAACGAAAAATATCTGTAATGGATTTTTAGTTGAGTATTGAAATAATTATATTGACTTTTATATATATTGATATCTATATTGATTCATCAAAGTCCATTGTAAGCCGAATTTTAGTTTAAAATTAATAAGGTGAACGAAATGTTTCGGGGGATTAATGTCAGAATTTTGTTAAGTGTGATGGAGTTACGAGAGTAAAAGTAACTCTAAGATTTTGTAATGAACGCCACCGCCATATGTAAGACATATGTGATATGATGAAGATAACAATGTTAGTGATACTGTCAACGTCGAGTTCTCAATAGAACATTATTTACAACATTATATCATCGGCATCATCAGTTGTTTCGAAAGAAACCCGACACACCTCAACACAAGAATATTAAACAAAACATACATTTTCCATTCAGTACCGTCCAAGCTTATTACAAGTTAAATAGTATCTACAAGCAAATTGTCAAACATGTCATACAAGATAACAATAGTTCTTTTAACTAAATTTGCAGTGAATTGTATAGAATCATAAAGTTCCTTGCGCATGAGACACGACAGCAAATGGCAAATCGAGAATGATTCCGAATTTTGACATTTCGTTCACTTGAATCATTCTTTTGATCGACGACAGCTTTGAAGTGTTAAAAAATCAAAACAAGTAAAAGGGGTGCTTGAACAAAAATTGCAGGTTATATTCGAGCGACTTTTTTTATTCGGCGATTTGAGGTCCACGGTTTTGGAGATTGTGGATTGCGAATTTAGGTTTGATAGTTTACAAAAGTTCTGTTGTTAATAACGATAAATATTAATATGCAATTTTATTTCTCAAATTCAACGCATTTGACGAAGAATTTTAAATTTATAGGTGAAATTATTAGTTCACTAAAAATTCTAACAAAAAATTTCAAAATATATAAAGATTACATTATATCTACAATTTCGTGTTAGAAAATATTGCTTTATATTTAATTATTTTTGAACTCACAATCAACTCTATCAAAGAATTTGACGTTTATGTCACAATATCAATAGAGTTACCACACAATTTTGTTTGAGTTTTTTTTATTCATTCAAAATAATATTTTTTTGTTCTAAAAATTTTCTTCTTTTCAGAAGTAAAAAATAAAACATGAATTATATGGTCAGGAAGTTAATATAAGTAGCTCATTGGAAACATTAGAAAATTTTATTATGGCAACCATGAATTTGACAAATGTCAATGAAAAACGTTCAATTGAATTGAATTCAAACTGGGTTTTTACTAGATTTGTTTCAGTGTGAAGATTTGGTATCTGTTTCGATCTGACGGATCCAAAGCCATACCGGCACTTGTGGACTAAAGTATTGCTTTAGACGCTCACATAAGTTGTTCGTCTCTTTAAGTTCAGAGCAAGTAACTGAGCTGTCAAAAAAAGATCTGTTTTTTTTTTTAGCTAAGACACATCAGAGTGCTCAGGTTGTGTTTCTTTTTTCAATTAAAGCTAGCTCGGAGCGCGCTCTATGAGCTCAGAGTAAAATGACTGAGCAGATGGAGTAAAAAGCTGAACGCGGCTAGCTTCAATTTTTTTGTGTGATATGACAGAGACAGACGGCGAAAAAAAAAACAACAAACTCCAGGTTGTTTCATAAATAAATCAGAGACATCTGATCAAACTCTGTTCAGAGAGTACTTGACATGCTCAAACTCTGCTTGGTGCTCTGATCAGAGTTAAAGAAGAACGCCTATAGTATGTGGGATAGGATCTTTTACGCGTGGTTTATTTTGTGTATGCCAAAATAATTCTGGTGCCCCATAGGATCCCGAATTTTGGAGAAAAGGCATATGAAGTTAGTTTAGTCATCGGGCTTGTTTACTCCAATCCATATTTTTTTGTTGATTTGTTGTACATACATACATACATACATCATCCGGCATCAGAACCGGTGATCTTGTTCCGAAAATGTTTAAGATTCCTACGTCTATCTTTTCTATAGTAAGTGATAAAACCAAACTGGTGTTTCTTGGCTAGCAGTGTGTTCTCTTCTTCTCCCACCACTCAGTTTATATGATATCCGTTTTTGAAACTGTTGGAAATACAGGTTGAATACGTCTTCTAATCCCTGTGCTTCGCTGACAATGTAAAGTTCGCTGTTTCATATTACCCGTGTCTTATAAAACCAGCAGATAGTTGCAAGACTTTAACTTGAAAACTGTATTTGCCCTCTTCTTTCCATGCAGGATCATCTTCTTGCAATTTTTTCTCACTCGATATGCTTCCCTGGATTTAGGTCTCATCAGATTTATCTATTACACTGTTTACACATTTTTATGATTTATTGTACCTCAAATTTTAGGCTCAATTTCATGACTGCATTTAGCAAATTAACAATCATGTTTTCACCCATCGTAGCTTTATCCAAGCAGTTTCGGCGTATAAGATTAGGTATCGGACAGTTTCCAATGAAGTGCATATTACAGAGTGATATTTTCCCACGCTGACTTCGTTGTACTATTAGAATTTATTAGGGCTTCCTTGAGCTTTGAAAACACATTTCTTGGTTGCAAATTCCTAATCATCACAAAGAACTTGCTGTGCGAATGTGTAAGCTCTGCTCTCTGCCATGCTTCATTCTTGTCCTCTCCAACAATTCTTTCCGCTACTTCGCCAACCACATCATTGAAAAGATTCCTATTTGAAGCTTAATCGGGTAGGTTTTTAACCACGTAACCACGTTCTTTTCCGAACTTTCAAACCAATATATACCATACGCTGTTCTTGGAAATAAGGTAACCTGTTGTTACTTTTCCCAAATGATTCATGTGTCAGTGCTTCGTGTATTTAAAAATTGGCTTTAATTGGCATTCAAGCATTAGAACATCTTTTTAAAGAAGTATCGTTCAACCTTTTCCACTTCATCATTTTTGCAAGTCCTCACATTTGAGCTCCGTAGCATAAAATAGACCTAGAAACAGTGTTGAAAATGTCTATCTTAGAGGAAAGTTTTACATCTTAATTCGCAATAAATTGTTCCATGTAAAATTAAGGCTTGCCATCGGCAAGTAACACACTATCATCTGAATACATAAGAAGTCAGATCTGTTCAAAATTAGTCCATCTCCAACAAAATAATGGATGATGTCGTTCATGTACAGTGCAAAAAATAGGGGACTTAATAAGCATCATCGTTTTACACAAAATGCCGTCTTAAACCATTTTATCCGTCTAAAATTTCGAATGATGATAAATCGAATGACGCTTTGAAATTAATAAAAAAATAATAAACTTTCTTCTTTTCTTGCATTTAAAGTAAAAAAGATTAAAGAGATTCTTTTCTGAATTTTAGCATTAACCAAACAAACAATTTTTTCGTTGAATCAATGAATTCATTTCTTTAATAAACGAATTCCAGGTTATTAAATGAAGTAAAAGGTTTTACAATAGGAATTTCATAACTTTGACAGGTGATTGCGGCCATATTGTTGAAGCGACATTGCCTACCTTTAATTTAGTCTTGCCAATTAAACATAGAGTTAAAGTGTTCAACAAACTTTTTCATATGATTAAATTGTTTCTTCTGTTCCAGCGAAATTTCACGCGCTTCGCCTATTTACGATCGCGATAATCGTCCTTCCTAGGGGACTATTCCCAACGTGATGGAATATTAAGTGAACGATCATCCGCTGTCATCCGTTTAACTGACCCAGAAGCTAAGAGTTAACTCGGCTCTCGAACAGTTGGAAGTTGACCCCAATTTCTGTGGAAAAATCATATTGAGCGACAAGGATGAAGGGGTTCATCAACAAGCAAAATTGTAGAATTCGGAAGGATCACAATTCCCAGGAAATCCACCAAACTATATTGCATCAAGAGAACGGCACTATTTTAGGCTAGCTACATCATCGGTCGATACTTCTTTGAGAACGACGCGCTTTGGCCGGGCTATCACCTTCTAGGGCGGGCGCTATATGTCGATAATAACCAATTTCTTCTGAACCGAATTGGACGAAATGAACATCGAATATATGTGGTTTCAACAACACGAAGCTACGCTCAATATTGGATGAATTTCTTTCAGTGTTCGCTGACATAACCTCATGGAAACACAATCCACAATGACATGAATTTTTTAAGAATTTTAAAAATTTATGTTTTAGCAAGAGAATGCAGTCATAATCATAATCATCCCAAATCGTGGAGTTCAAATCGAATTGGTACAATGTAATAATGTAGGTAGAAATGGTCGCACAACCTGTCTTCTTTCTGTTCCTCGACACGAAAAGTGATCAACGTTAGAGATAAAAACCTATGTACTTTAAAAGAGCTTGGCAAATTAAAAAAAATGTGTGAACATTTCTTACACAGGGATAGCGTATTTTTTAAATGTGAAAATGGATTAAAATAGTAAAAAATATCGCTCAAATTTTTCTTTTACAAAAGCAAAAATAGTACCTATACAACTTGTCAATTATTTTTTTATCCTCCATCACCTTTAATTAAAGAACATCTGTTAAACAAAATTCCTATCACATGCCCCATTGTATCATAAATTAAAAGCTTATAAGCTTATAAGAAAACATTCCACAGACATTTCAAGCAATTTTTCACTGGAGCAACATATTTATGTCGCATAGTCGGTCGGGTGGAAGTATGTATGTAGAACCATTTTAGCAAGTCCGTAATAATCCCCCATTTATCCCTCCTAGGGCAGTATAATCAGCAAAATCTAACTTATTTGTCGTCTCTTGCGAGTAATCCAAGATGCGTGTGAATACACTTATCAGACCCGCACTCTTGAATCAAGAAGACGGAACATTTGTGCAATTTTGCTAATCAACAAAAAATAAAGAAAACATCATCTCTATTCAAAACAGCTCTCAAAATCAGACATGCAGAGAATAAAATAAAAATACACAAAAACAACACTCATACTAATCATCCGGCTAAATTAGAAAATCTGATTTATGGGTCTAATTTTCCTTAATCAATGTCCACGGCCATTGTTGAAGTATATTTTATACCACACATTTGCCAAGAACTAAGTACGTACTCGTATAGTCTCTTAACTCTTAAGTACCCGCAAAATACCGGACATATGTATGTATGTGTTTATTTTTTATTTGTCACATAAGTATATGGACAAGCTAGTATGTTGCTAGGAACATTTACTTGTATTTTTTGTTGTTGTTGTGAATAAACACAAATTTTCTTTCTAACTATACTACGGGAATATTTAATTCTATTATTCGTATGCACTGCATGACACTTGTATCCCCTCCAACTATTTCCCTATCCACCACTATTTTCCATTCCCAGTTATAATTTGGGATTTGAGAATGTTTATCTTATCAATAGAGGGTTAGTTATGGATTCGTAAAAAAAAAAGTTAAATGAAGAAAAGTTTTTAGACTCTGCCCTAAACTGTCTTGAAGTTGGTCTCAGAAAAATGATTGAGATCATACGAGTTTAATTTCTGACAAACGGATCTCTTAGAAGGCTTTCAATTTAACTGTAATTTTTGGGATAAGAAATTTGGAGATATTAATCAACGGCAAGGGTGTGATTTGTCTAGAGGCGATAACACTCTTTTTATCAGAGTAATAGATAAGAAATAAGTCTAAAGTACTTTTTCTTTTTTTTTTATATAATGCACTCGCGCTCCAGGGTATGTTTATATACCCTTATAATGTTAAACACAGCACGGACGATGGGGAAATTAGGGAGGGAGAGAAAGGAGGTGACGATGAACATTGGTTATGAATGTTTGCAAATTGAAATGGCGAGGGAAAACTGTGCCCGGTAACTTATTCCATAATCGTGTTGTGCGACTAAAAAACGAATCTCTATATTTGACGGTACGAACAAAGTTAGCGAAGCGGGTATCACGGATGAATTGGTAAAGGGGAGGAATGCAACTGGCTACTTCGAGAGAGCATTGTTTGTGAAAGAAGCGATAAAACAGGGAAATACATGAAACATTCCGACGGTGTTCAAGAGATGGAAATGAATCCATGATAGATCTGTTTCCTATCAGTTTTAACGCTCTGTTCTGAATTATATCCAATAAATGGGGAGAAGATTGTGCAGCACTTGCCCATTGGTATGAGTTATACTCGAGTTTTGGACGTATAAACGCCTTATAGATTGTAGCCAGATCAGAAGGGGTGAAAAATTTCTTACATCGATATAGAAATCCTAAGCATTTAGCAGTATTTTTGGCGGTCTCGAGAATGCGATCATTCCAGCGAAGATCATCGTTTATACACCGAGTACTGGGAGCTTTTCGGTTTCTTCGATGCAAGTGCCATTTAAGGACAATGGCATAAGGAGGTATATTTTGTTTTGTTTTCGAAGCATTAAACTCCACACGGTTTTTTGTACCCCATTTAACAACGCTGTAAAGATCGGAGTTTAATGAACTTGTCATACGGTACCGTGAATTTAGGAACGAGTATGAAAAGCTGAGAGTAGAGTCGTCGGCAAAACAATGAAGTGGATTAGAAGTTTCAGACAAGAGATCATTTATAAAAATGAGGAAGAGAGTCGGAGACAAAACGGAGCCTTGGGGAACACCAGCATTTATTTTGTGAAGATCAGACTTAAAACCATCCAATACAACATGTATTGAACGATCTAGAAGGTAATTTCTAATCCAAAGAATAAGGGTTTCGCATTTTCGATAACAGAGCCTGGTGCCAAACTCTATTAAATGCCTTAGAAATATCAAGCGCAATAATCTTACTTTTTCCAAAACAATGTAAAGATCTGTTCCACTCTTCGGAGAGATATGCCATCAGATCACCAGTGGAACGAATTGCTGCGAGGGCCGTATTGCCGGTCATTAAGAAGCTATCAATCTTCGAGATATTTCTTAAGATGATGATTTATCAGCGATTCCATGACCTTGGAAAGAAGGGACGTAAGTGCGATTGGTCGATAGGACGAGGGGGAGGAAGGGTCACCTTTTTTATGAACAGGCTGGACAAATGCTGTTTTCCATCTTCTATAGGGAAGATTCCAGAACAGTAGGAGCGATGGAAAAGCTTACGCAATAGTTTTGCCAGCGATTTTATATCAAGATCTCGAAGTGCTCTTGCAACTGTACGAGTGCGGAAATATACCTATCCCATTGAATGATTTACGTTCTCAAGTACAGGAAGGGCAATGTTGCTAACAGGCAACGTGGAGTTAGCAGCAAAATAAGCTGCAAGTACATTTGCCTTCTCTAAAGAGCTAGTTATCGGTTTTTCTTTGTAGATGAGCGTTGGAACCGAAGATGAAGTTGAATTTTTTATGTTCTTGACAAATGACCAGAAATTTCTACTGCCTTTGGGACATTGCAGGATTTTATGCCTTAATTTCTGTTCATGTAAGAGTTTGGTTCTCTTTATAGCAGCGTTGCATTGGTTTCTGACTTGTTTATACTTTTTCCGATTTTCCTCAGTTGGGTTGGCTTTATAAGAGCGGAAATTTATTTCTCTCAACCTGATAGCTTCTTTACAGCTTGTATCGAACCAAGACTTTTCTTTAGACTTTAAACTCTTAGTTCTGTAAGGAATAAATGTACGCATCCCAAGAAAAATCATTTCAGTGATCATATCAGCACTGGCATCAACGTCACTATCGAGGAAACATAGTGACCAGTTAAAAATTCTAAAAAAGTTATTCCGACCATCCCAGTTGGCTTTCTCGTATTGCCGAACGGTCCTAGCAGGATGTTTTTCTTTAACTGGATGAATGGGACACGAGAAATTGGCTGATATTACACAATGGTCCGAAGTGCCGAATGGAGATTTTAGCGTTATGGTATACTTATCAGGGTTAGAAGTAAGAAACAAATCAAGAGTGTGAGCGTTTTGTCCAGCAACATCTGGTATACGGGTGGGCTCATCTACCAGCTGAGTAAGGTGGTGCATCTCAGCAAAGATCTCAACATATCTTCCTCCGGGTGTTGTCTGGCCTGAATGGCGGAGCCAATTTGAATTGTGTACATTGAAGTCGCCCGCAATAACGACTTCAGTGTGAGGGTACAAGGAAACAATTTGGGAAATGGAATCAGACAGTGCATCAAATTCATAAAGAGTTGAATTGCTCTCCAGATTCGGACTCCTATAAATGAAACAATAATGCATGATGTGCTTGCGGACAGTAAATTTGAGCCACATGAAATTAAAGTTCGTATTAGAACAATGTCCGTATTGAGGAAGACTCTGGCAAGAAACATCATGTCTAACGTAGACTAAAAGGCCGTGATGGCGAAAGAGTAAAGGCATTAGGTTATAGCCACGCAGGCGAAATTCCTGGAAGATCAGTATTTGCACCAACCTGCATTTCACCTAATGCTGTAGAGCGCCACCCTGGGCGACTGTTATTTGTTTTTTTTTTTTTATTTCATCACATTTAAAGTGTCTTCTTTGAAAATAAAAAACATTTTCTGGTCCATTTTGCTTTCTGGCTCTTTTTCCACACCTATCTGGCCCGATTTTCAGCAATTCTGACTTATTTTCCAAAATAATTTCTGGTATTTTTTCCAATTTTGAGCAAACAACATTTTCTGGCATTTTTTCCAGAAATAAATTCTGGTGTTATTTTCCGGAGCCTTCTTAATATGTTTGGGCACAGTTGGAGCTTTCAGGGAAGCCTGATGGGACTTGAATTGAACCGACTAAAGTCCTCCACTTGTCTCCATCCCGAATAGCAGAATAATTATTAAAAACATTGGAAAATTGACAAAAAAAAATATAAAATAAAAGAAAAAACATTTCCCATACAAAATGTTCATGGGTTTCGTAACTGTCAAACATTTAATGTTAATCTCAAATTAAACAACATATTTATATAAAGGTATCCAATCGACAAGATATATCCACAATATTCGGATAATGGGCTATTTTAGATTTAAAAAATGTAGAATAATGTCAGTAATGAAAAATGATTGACATAATTAGTTGTCAAATATTAATGAGTGCGTTCAGAAATTTATTTTGTGTAAACTAAGAAAAATATATCAAGCTACTTAATTAAACAACAAATGACAAATGAACAAATGACTTAATTTAAAAAAAAAACGTCGGACCGATTGACCTCACTGAATCATTCCAGATTATTTTGTCAATCCATTCAGAGTCAGTATATTATAGTTTGTGAGTGTCTGTGTGAGTATTATTTTTACAGTTTAAAGTTTTAATAAGCTTGAGATTGGGTTTTATCTATTTTAATTTAGGTTAAATTGAAAATGGTACGAACTTCTTTTTGTTTTTTCCTAAATTACTCCATCGATTTAAAATTTTTGTGCTTGCATAAGTTCATATTTGTATACAAAATCACAAGTCATTCCTTTTTTCAGCTCTAACTACTAAAGATGAAATTAACTTTGTAACGAAGCGTTCCATTCTACTCCACTCTATACGACTTCTGCATTAATACCGAGAATTGTATTTCGCTCAAATTCAATTCACAAGCACCATGAGCACATGACGTCACAGGAAAATCAAACGCATTAATATTTTTCGTTCACCACTTACATAGTTTACATTCAGTTTCTACTGAAAAACCATCAAGAGGACCTACTTTGGTGAACGAAAAGCACCCTTTCGGTCATACACACAATCAGTCAGGCGGCCTAGTAAATTGATTTGATCAATCATTTGAAATCCAGACGTAGACAAGTGCAGACGAATTGGTCATTAATTGCCACCAGGGGCTTCGGTACCTTCTGATCTACCAGAGCGTTTAGTGCCACCAGGAGCGTTATACCTACGGATCCCGTCTGGAACCCGACATCCGAATGAAAGGACCCATTTGAAGCCGAATTATTAGAGGCCAGGATACCCGTAATAGACTAGAATCCAAAAGAGTTGATGCCCGTGAACAGTTCAATTACCCGAATTAAGTGAAATATTAATAGAAGAATATTGTATGTTATAGATTTAAGGATTTTGTACCTTTAACTCTGGAGTTTCGTGTTTTCTTTAGGACGACCCTGGCGAGATCGGCGAGCAGAACCTCGGCTTGAAAGCAAAAAGCACATCACAACTTTCAAAAAATTTATAATTTATGTTTATTCATTCTTTTATATAGAACACTTTTTTTTAATTTTAAGTCTTTAAAACCTAAGAGGAGGTTCGTTTGACTCAGTTGTAGAATTTATTTTGTATTTGCAATCAGCATTCTACTGATTGCTCTTAGGCTCTGCATGAATTGAGGAACGTTTATCAAAACAAAATATTTTTCCAAGACCTAACAGTTTTGTTCCTAGAAAAAAATAAATATTTGTATATGAAAATCGATGTGTTTAGGTGCGTATGTTTGTATGTTTCCTATGAACTCAAAAACATCGTGACCGATTTCGATGAAATTTTCAGAAAATCTTAATATTAGCCCATCTATCGGACCAACTGAATTTTTGTTTGCTTTTTTTACACAAAAGAAACATAATTTCGCATTTGGCTTAAATAAATGTGTTTTTTTTTAACGCTGGCTGAAGCGTAGAAAGGCACTGTACCATTTCTATTGATATCAGCTAAGACTTAGCCACATGACTGGCCCCGTTCATTCCGCCAGACATTATCTGGATATAGATAATAAGTGCTTCCCGTGCAAAGCTGGGGCGCGTCGCTAGTCAACTAATTAGCTGTAAGTGAGCTCTATGATTGCTCTAACGGCGCATTTAGAGCTTGTTTTTAAAGAAACGAGCTCTGAAAGCGCCTTTCAAGCAATTATACAGATAAAAATGTTTCTTGGGAATTTTAATTAAAAGATTGTTTTCATTGAATTTTCTTTGAGACTGTTACTTGGACTTTGCCAGCATTCATTTGACATTAAAAAGATTGCAATGACTTTTTTCGCCATTCATCACAAAGCAACTAATTATTTGTAATCTTCTTAGAATTCATGCATTCTTTACATTCATTTTAATTATTTGTATTCTCTTGCATTCTTTGAATTCATTTGCAGTCCATGTATAATCATTTGCATTCATTTGCACTCTTTTGAATATTTTCTTTTGAATGCAAAAGTATTGGAAAAGATGCAAAAGAATGCATTCGTTTTCAGCAGATTACAATCAATTGGTTGCTGTATGATGAAAAAAAGTGATTGCAATCTTTTTAATGTAAAGTGATTTGTGATTGCAAAGTTGAAGTTTTAGTCTCAACTTGAAGTCAATGAATGCAATATTTTAATTGAATTCAATGAATGCAATCTTTTAATTGAATTCAATGAATGATTTTTAAAGAATTCATACATTAAACATTGCTTACTTTTTCCAGCCATCTGCAATGAGTTTTTAACAATTTGTTAACCGATATTCTGGAAAGTAGGAAACGTTTTTTTTAAGCTTTGTTTTTTTTTATTCAATTTCGTCAGAAGTGGAAGAGCTTGAAAGTGGGAGCAATCTAACATTACAATCTTATATTGCATGTTATCTTTCTCCTTCTTCAATCAGCCATTAGTTTAGGTATCCTTTTTGAAAAATGCCTTTTTTGAAGGTTTGTATTTCAGTACTTCAAAAAAAAAAATTAATTTTAAAAGAAAAAAACACATTTTGGGTTGATTAAAATATCGAAATCGTTTAATGTTGATGGAATGCAAAACTTTGAAGTTAAGTATATTTAGACTTCAGTTTTAAGATATGATTTTAAATAATTTCGTGAAGTTTGAAGCTTCGTTGTTAGCAAGCTCTGCAGGGGGACTGAAATTCAGCAACAAGAACGTCCAACCCAACAGTGCACACTTAGCTTTGCCCTTATAAAAATCATCACACCAACAATGTAGTTGAAAGTACTAAGCTCTAGCGATACGTTGGTTGACTCTTGATTCAGACCCCTTGCCACACATTTGCCGCGAGTTCTTCCCTGGTGGCAATCAATTCTATTATCTCCCTCAGTTAGTGCACAGCATTATGCTATCGCAACTTTTAAGATAAGCAAAGCAACCCACGCCAGACAAAATAATATAGTTAGAAAAATAATATTGACACAATTGCTAGAAAACTGACAAAAATTATAATGTTTTTGTCGCTCAGTCCACATTTGTTGTTGTCTTTAGATGGCGGATAAGACTTAATAAATCATTCAACTTCCCGCCGAAAGTTATAAAAAATAAAAATTCCAAACCTAGATCACATACGATGACGGAATTCCGCCCTTGAAACTTAAAACCTAATCCATAAGAGGAAAACACAGAAAGATATCGAGTTAAGCCGAAACCTGCCCATAACATTCGATAGCAACTAAGTATGTACATATATCAACGATATTATTTTTTTCTTATCGGCGTCACTGTTTGTTGAAATGATTAAACTTAATTAGCGAAGAATTCTGGGCGCAAAGAAGGCACACGAGAGCAAAAGCAAAAGTATAACTGAAAAGACCTCAGATTCTACTGTAGCTATTGTGAGTGTGTGAAGAACCAGAGATGCGATGTTTGATTGTATAGAAGTATGATGGTTTATTAAAGTCACGTGCAATTGTTAAGTGAACTGAAACTGATAAAAAAAAACATCGTTGTATTTTGATATCAATATAGGTACCACACACACAAAGCAAAGTATTAGATATCGACAAACAAATTATAAAATTGTGCATAATTGCTACAATCAGTGTGGAATGGATGGAATGAGCGTGCAAACACAACAACAATTGCTTAGATAATTTAATTTAAATTGATAAATTTGTGATAACATCTTTGTAATAAACATTAATCCCCAAGAGGCAAAATCTATTAATTTTGTCAATGTTTATTGGTATTTCACTCAGTGCATAATCGTGTTTCACTATTCTTTTTCTGTCTTAAAATTTCTGATGGGCCTTGTTTTACCAACTGTAAACTAGAAATACAAATTGTTTGGATAGACTTCGGTTCCAGTAACTAAAAATATATGTTTCACAAATGGCCAGGAAAACTAGAACATCCTGAACTAAAACATACCGACAACACTGAATTTTCGTGGAGAGCTGTATTTTAATGTCATTTCTTAAAAAAATAGAGAGCAAGCGAAGGGACTGGTGCAGAAATCTTTGGGCTTAGAACCGAAGTTTCCATACCGATGGAGCAGGCCCACCAGAATCTCCCAAGTGGAGGTACACGCCATAGGGAAATTCGTGGAACGTAGTCCTATCATAACTAGAACATTGCCATCATTTCAGATAGCCAAGCTGCACTCAAGTACTGAGCTAATATATGTATGTATCATCAGCTCTAAATTAGTGTGGGAGTGTATAAACAGGTTAAACGAACTTGGCAACAGAACAGGGTCACACTTCCTTGAATATCTGGTCACGTTCAAGTTTTCTTGAGTGTCCAAGAAAACGAAGAGGCAGAATCCTTAGCAAAAATAGATGCATCAATGCCTTTAATAGGGTCTGAGCCCTACTGCGAAACAGGTAAAAACATTAATGCTTATTTTGAGATTCGAACGAATAGCTAATTCGATAGAATAGATATTTTCATTCGAATGAACTTTGCATATTTTGACATTCGAGTGAAAAATGTTCATTGTCGAATGATTGAATAAAATGAACCTCAATGAAATTCATTTCCGAAATCAGCTGTTTGAAATTTACTGATATTTCTATCTGATTTAGTATGACCAAACAGTTTTTTTTTTTTTTGAAGATTTGATTTTTATTTAAAAAGAATATGAAAATAATACTTCGTCATTTAAGAAAACTAAAGTATGCTAACGGCCCGGTAAAATTTAAATTTGAAAAACATCAATAAAACTGACATTTTAAAATTTGAGAGCATTTAGAAAACAGTATGGTAAGTTTATTGATATCAAAAAGCCTATTTAATTTACACATATCTGGTCACACTTGAATTTTGAATTACCATTTGTAAATTGTTTCATAAAAATATTGATAAATTCATGCGAGACGTTAAAAATCAAAACGGTATTTGATTTATTTATGAAAAGGGAAGACGGTGAGGAGCAGTTGTCCATTACCACTAACATTATACTAAAATTACATGTTTTATGAATCTATTCGCTGGAAAAAATTGAACGAGAATGAAATGACATTTCTTTCGAACAATTCGAAAGTGAAAATTTGATTAGTTTTCGAAAGACAAATGAACTTTCCATTGATAAAGTTAACTTTCTAATCGTACGAATCTCAAAATACAAATTACTCGAATTCGACATACTTTCTAGTGAAATCGATCGTCAAAATAAGACTGATTATCAAAAACAAAATTAAAAAAAGAAGTGTAGACTCAAGAACGTGGAAAGAACTCCAAAAGCTAAGTCAGGCGATACTACTATTGGGCAAATACCAGGAGAAACGGTTCACAAGCTACATACATAAGTTTAAGTAGGAACAACCTAAGAATAATATCAAGTATCCACCTAGGTTGACTTAGTGTGGCACATGTAGATCCTGCAACATTCATGAGAAAATAACTTACCAAAGGAAAAACCATCTGGAACAATACCAGCTAGAAGAGAGGAAACTATCCTCTCTGAAGGTGAATTGGAGAAAGATAGATAGATAAATAGAAAGGTAGATTTGGAGAAAGAACTGTAAGATGAGCAAGCTCATCCAGATTCAGGTGGGGCCCACAATAGATCTTTAAGTCGCAGTGCAATACCCCCAATACATAATTGAGTCATTCGAAGTACACTTAGAACACATTACATTTTTCGTTTTGTCCAATTTTGTTTTCAATGTGTGTGTTCGATTTGAGTGCATCACTTAATTGTAAAATAGATTTTTGGGTGGTAGGGGATAGAGAAACGTCACCATTTTGAAAAAGGTGGTGTTTTCGTTTTCATTTTATAACTTGCTCAAATTTTATGTACAATAAAACGGACAAATACTTTTATAGAAATAAATTTTCCAAAAAAAAGATGGTATAACCATCGATAGTTCAAAAAAAACAATCGATACTGTCGATAGACTATCGATCGTTAACTTTTTTTTTTAACCAGGCCATTTAAACCAAAAATACAATTAAAATATAAAGTGTAGGTATAACTGGGAAATGAGTAAAAATAAAGAAGAAATTCTCAGATTTCCTTAGAACTTTTTGGATACGCTTTGTCTCTTTCGAAATAGCTTTTTATGCTTAGTCATTTTACTTGCGATATACATAGGTACTATAGGGCAAGTTCTGCATTTGTAAAAAAATCGAACTCGAGATTTTGATGAAAGTTGACATTACGATGATAGCGAAGACAAATAAAGCCACGGTGGGCAGGAAGCACCGATGGGTTGCACAAAAATGTCGACAAAAACTGAAAGCTGGGTTGTATTCGTTGATGATTATAGATGCAAAATCCGTTGGAATTGAAATCCTAACTCCTCCTTTTCAAAAGTTATTTATATTTTTATATTTCAGATCGGGAAAATTTGAAATAAATATCAAAAGAACTTTTCTAAATAAATATTTAAAAGTTTTTTGTACTCAATTACTTGTTATATTCTAGTAAACGTATATCAACATTTATATAGTTAAATTATATACATATAAGTATATTATAATTATAATAAATGACACTAGGTGGCGGAAGGGCAGTCAAGTGTTTCCCGCAATAAAAAACAAATTAATATAAGAGTTTTCCGTGCCATTTATTTATATTTTCTACTTTTAGAAATCTCACTGATATCAGAAGAGTAAGTAGTATAATGAATAGTCAGCTGAATAGTCGAGTGAATAGTCAGCATCCACTTAAGTGCGATCATGAATTAAATCGCACAAAAGTATGCGCTCTTTGTGGAAACAAAATTATTTTCCAAAATAAACCGTCACATCAGTTCTTGCTTACTGAAAAACAAACTGAGGTTATAAAAAAGCATATCAATCATGATTTTAATATTTACGATAGTAGATTCCCAAAAAGTTTATGTAGCTCCTGTCGACTTACTATGAATGAATATGGAAATGATATTTTCAAAAGACCTCGTCCAACTATGCCCAATTACAAGGATCTTAAATTATCTAAAAAAACAAGAAGAACGATGGATTGTAATTGTTACATCTGTCTAACAGCACGAGTTACCAGTCATAAAAAGAAAAAAAAAGGTAGAGGTCATATTAGGGATTTCTCTACAAATATTGACGTAAACAATTATTGTTTTGACGATACTTCGCAACAAAAAGATTTACTTTTTAAAAATGAAGCAAAGGCAACCAAACCGAGAACTTCTACTGAAATATGTAACAGTTGTTTTCAACAAATTGGTAAAGGAATATCACATTCTTGCAGAGGTCCTTCTACTTCTAATGCTCGTGAAAATATTTTGAATATAGTACAACAGTTACCGGAAAAACAGCAGAACCAAATAATAACTAAACTCTTGAAAAGAAAAATATCCA
Organism: Chrysotoxum bicinctum; assembly: GCA_911387755.1. NCBI lineage: Eukaryota > Metazoa > Arthropoda > Insecta > Diptera > Syrphidae > Chrysotoxum > Chrysotoxum bicinctum. Next base: position 206,075,640 of record OU426987.1, on the reverse strand, counting down.
ACAATGATAACAAGGCTGAAGATGAGCTCGTGTTAAATACTCTTGGATCGAAAGTTCGGGTAACTGTTAATAAAAAAAAAGAAAAAGAAGTAATATTTTCCGCTGAAAGATTAGATAACTTCCAAGCTAATACTGGATCGTCTACAAATTATATGAAAAAATTGGCTAACTTCATTCGTAGTTCTGCTGGTAGAAAATCAGTTCCCAAGAATTATATTCAACATCTATATGGAAAATCTAATATTCTAGAACATATTTATAAAGAAGGTTTCTACGAATTCGAAACATCCAAAGATGGAATTAAAAAGAGGCCAGTTGTGTATGCTACTGCATCAGAACTCGTTGACTTTGTCTTTGAAAAACGAAACATTGAACACGTTGAAAAATCAAAAATAAAAGTAATGGCTGATGGAGGACAAGATTTCTTTAAAATTTCTCTTTCAATATCAATCCCAGAAGACGACTTGAAAGAAAATGAAATGGATAAAAGTAAAAACGTTTCAACTTACTCTACTGGTGGAAGTATGGCAAATAAACGCAAATTGACTAGTGTGTATAAATTGCTTTTATTAGGCATAGTTCCTCGGATTAAAGAGACCTATGATAATTTTAAAATTTTGGTTGAATTGTCGAAACTCAATGAGATACCCTTTAAATTTCTTGGAGATTTAAAGCTAGTTCTGCAACAGCTTTCTACCCTTGCCCTTATTGCTTCGTCACATTAAATGAATTAAAAAGTTATGATAAAATAATTGAGGAAAATGATATCAGCAGTGATGACAAAAATCTTGATTTAAAGACTTACAAACATTTAAAAGATGACTACTTTAAATTCAAGAGCTTGGGTAACGACAAAAAAAATTCTAAAGAATGTCGCAGTACAGTTCATCACCCTTTATTTATTGAAGATGGTGCTACTGAAGATGATAACATGTACGTACTTCAGAAGTGTATTCCTCCTGAACTACACCTATTACAAGGGTTTGTCAACCATCTTTTCTGGGACGGTATAGTTAAAATTCAGGAAATCGGTAAAGATAGAGCTTTATTGTGGCCGAATAAATTAGGTATATCTCATAAGAGCTATCAAGGAGATATTTTTGAAGGCAATCAATGTCGGAAATTACTTAAAGCAGCTGATAAATTGCAGGATCCTGAAATTTACGAGCTTGTAGGACCATTTCGTTTGCAGCCTTATATCGCTGCTTTTAAAGCTATGAATAAAATTGTTGATACGTGTTTTTCTGCAAAAAAAGCTGATGTTACTGCCTTTAAGAAAAATTTAAAAGAACTCCGTGAAGCCTTAAAAAGTACTGACATTTCTCAAACACTCAAAATTCATATTATCCTCGAGCATTTGGAGGAAGCAATCATATTCTTGAATAATGACGGCTTAGGTTTATGGTCCGAACAGGCTGGAGAGTCAGTTCTAGCGAATTCAATAAATTTTGGGATAGATTTAAAATAAATTTGCTAGATGAACCATCTTTTATAAGTCGCTTAAAGAAAGCTGTCGTTACATTTTCATCACAGCATATTTAAATTTACAAACTTAAATTTATAAAACTCAAAATAATATTTTCCTTCATAATATTAATAATAACACATCCAAAAAACAAAACAAAAATGTAAAAAAAACATAAAAATATAAAAAAAAAAAATTTAAAAATTAAAAAAAAATAAAAAAAAATTTAAAAATAAAAAAAAATAAAAAAAAAATAAAAAAAAATAAAAAAGAGGTACAAGTAAGTTGCCTCCACGTGGTGTACCTTGGAAACGATTAGAACCGGCTAAAAACTTACGTAAAATTCTTTATTCTAATAAAAATCTAAAATCTGAAATATAAAATATAAAAATATGAATAACTTTTGAAAAGGAGCAGTTAGGATTTCAATTCCAACGGATTTTGCATCTATAATCATCAACGAATACAACCCAGCTTTCAGTTTTTGTCGACATTTTTGTGCAACCCATCGGTGCTTCCTGCCCACCGTGAAGCGGCTCCGACAATTCCGTCTGTCTTTCTGTATGCCTGTATGTCTGTATGTATGTCTGTACCTCGATCTACAGCCTAAGCCACTGGAGCTATTTTCTTCAAACTCGGTACTTAAGGGTCTTCGGTGATTTCCTAGAGCGGAAATTGAATTTTTTTTAACTCCAAAACTAAGGGTACCCCCCATATACCCGTAATACATAATCTTATTTATCTCAAAAACGGCTCTAACGATTTTGATAAAAATAAAATGCACGACTGGGTCGCACGAACTTGCTCCTATGTAATAGACTAGGAATTTTAAAAACGAATGTTATTAGAAAAACTGTTCATAAGGATAAAATTATCATCATTTTTTAAATTTTTTTAGTAGTAAGAGACAAAAACAGAATGCTATGCAAATATGAATTTATGCAAGAAAAAAAAATATAAGTCGTTGTATGCAGTGGTTTCTTAATAAAATAAGGTTTTATATATAAAATTTTTAAAATATTTAAAAAAAAAATAAACTTGGTATGTCAACTTTAGGTTTTTATTATTGTAAGAATGAAAATTAAATTTCAAAAAAAAAGTTTTCACCCATTTTTGAGATATCGAATTTTCCAAATAAAAATGATTTGTTTTTCAAAATTTCAAAAAATGAAATTGAAATGCAATGTTTCTTAAACGTTTTAGAAACATCTCTATAAAAAATTTCATTAAAATCCGTTATGTCGATAATGAGAAATTCAAAATTTTAAAAAATCGTTCTATGGTAGGTACAGTCAGTAATGTCTTGTTTTCAAATTTTTTTGTATTTATTTATATATCTTCAAAATTAATCGAAAGACTAAAAATTTAATCAAAATTCTCGGAACCGTTTTCGAGAAAAATACGATTTTCGAAAACCATTTTTTAACATTTGTATGGAGGGTACAGTTAATTTTAGGTAAAATAATTTTTTTTTCTCATATCTTGTAGATTATTTTAAGAAACTTTTATTTTTCAAGTTTTAAAAAAATCGAGCATGGGGTTTTCGAAATATTGAGTTTTTAAAAACAAATTTTGAAATATTTTTTAAAAATCGAAAAAAAATTTTTTGAAAATTTGAATACACAATAATATTGAAACTGCTAAGGAGCCTTAACATAAAAAAAAATGATCAAAATCGGTTGTACCGTTTTTTGAGAAAATCAAAAACAAAAAAAATGGTTCCAAGGGGGGTACCAAAAATAATATTTTTTTGGAAATTTTTTTTCAACCATTACCTAGGTTGAACTAAATGAAATTTTATGATTTTTTTTTCAAATCTGTGGGACAGTTTTTTCGAAAAAAAAAATATTTATAAAATTTCGAAAAAAAATCGTATGGCAGGTACCGTTATTTTTGGTCTTAAAAAATCAAATCAAAAAACATCCGGGGGCAAAAAAATAAAACCCATATCTACCAAGTTTAAAGAAAATCGGCCGAGCCGTTTAGCTGTAGTCGAACAGACAGACAGACAGACAGACAGAATTGCGAGACCCACGTATTATCGTAATGTCAACTTTGATCAAAATCTCGAGTTCGATTTTTTTCCGAATGCATAACTTGCCTTATAGTACCCATAAGTCCCAAGTAAAAAATTAAGTGTGATATTATTGACATGGACTACATTTTGGTCAAAAAAAATTTTTGTGGCAAAATGTTTTTAACGGTACCTGTCATAGAAACGTTTTTTTTTTATTTTTGACTTTCTCATTAACGGCTCTAACCAAAAACTTTCAGCAGGAGCCCCTTTAAGTTTAAAATAATATTGTACATATAAAAATATTCGAAAGAAATATTTTTTGGGTTTTTTGAAGAAAAAAATCCAATTTTTTTTTTGAAAAATCAAATCTTTAAATCGTGTGAAAGATTATTTTTTGAAATTATGTATTTCCCAAAATGTATACTACAAAATACTTAAAATTGGCATCCCAAATTTCGTTCGCGAAAAAATTTAAAGAAATGTTATGTATATAAAAAAACTACTTTAAGCCTAGTACTCAGTTCAAGTGAAAATGAAAATTTCATATAAAAGTGACTGCTGGTTCATTGGCATGAAATCCGCAACGAGAGGTGAGTACTAAAATGTGGATTGGAAAAACTAATATGTTCCACAACTTTTTCCACGCTATGATTATCATTTCTTAATGTACAACCATCAGGAAAAAGTTTAAGGCAACGTGGAAAACTGTGACATTTGTCAGTTGATTTGAATATTTTGTTTCAAAACAAAAAATTGAAAATTTATAAACAGAAAGAACGAATCAGTTTAAAAATAATTGTCACTTTTTTTCATTCAAAGTGAGTATCAAAAATTCACGTGGAAAAGTTTATCCTATTTCCATTTTTATTCTTCGCGTGTAATTTAGAACGTATTTATTTTTCATTTCACGCTAGGTGATTACTAGGCTTTAATAATAAAATGATTTTTAAACTTTGTTTGCATAAATTCATACTTTTCCATAAATCAGACGGCAATTCCATGCATTTGAACAATGTTATCTAATTAAATCCATGTTTTATATTAATAAAATGTATTTTAAATTCCGAAGTATGTACTTTTACATAAGAGCAAATTCGTGTGATCCCGTCGTGCATTTTATGTTTGTATGCATGAATAGAAATTATTGAAAAATGTTCTTCTGCTACAAAAGCAAAATTTTTAAGGAAAAAATATAATCTCAGACATAAAAATTTCGAGTTAAAAATTTTTGAAGTTAAGATATTACCGACTTTACCTACCATAGAACCATTTTTCGAATTTGTCGATATAGGCATAACGGATTTTAATGAAATTTTGTATAGAGAAGCTTGTAGAAAGTTTGGAAATCAGTGAATTTAAAAACTTAAAAAAATTGTATTTGAGTTTTTGAAAAAGAAATCAATTTTTGTTTTGAAAATTCTATATTTTAAAAAATGGTGAACATTTTCTTTTTGAAATTCTACTTTTATTAGACCAATAACAAAAATTAAAATTAAAATATTTTAACAACTTTGTATATCTAAGCTTTTAAAAAAAAAAAAAAAAAAACTACAACGATTTATAAGTTTTGTTTGAGAAATTTGCTTGAGAAATCTCATGGCTACCTGTTTTTAGCTCCAGCTACTTAAGGAGTTGTTTTAGTCATTCAAAAAATGAATTTTATGGTTACGACTTATAAACATTTTTCTCTAGTATCATTCATTTTTAAATTTGTAGTCTTTTCCTTAGTGCAAGTTCGTGTTTGCATTTTAATATTTTATGGTGTCAACGGCCTTGGCTCTGATGAAAGCATCGCTTCCCATCGATCAGTTGCGCGCGGTTAGTACTTGGATGGAGGACCGTTCAAATACCAACCGTGAGCTGTTGACATGTGTTTTTTCAGTTGTTCTTTCTTTCTGTCTGTCTCTCTCTGTTGTATTGTATAAGCCGATGGTCTGAGTTACCAGTGCTTTCAGTGTTTCTACTTCGTAGATTTATCTACGGAGTAGTGGAATATGTAATGTAATGTAATATTTTATGGTGTGTGTTTGAGTGCAAATCTATATTATAAAGTAAATCTTTTGGGGTAGCAGGGGTTAAGCTTATGATTTCAGATGTTGTTTGGACAGAAATGTGGGAGGTTAAATTTAGCGCGATATCCTTGTTTATTTAAAAAAAAATAAAACATCTTTCGTTAAATAGATATATCGAGGTCAAACTTATATATACCTCAGTAATGATAAGCTTTTAAATTTTAAGTAAATCAAAAACCTATAGATATTTGTTTATTATAACAATCCAATATTTATTCAAAAGATCAAACTATAAAAACGACAAAGAGCCATGTGTACTTCAAGAATCTCGAGTGTGTGACAACAGTGTTGTTGTCAGGTGATTCTGAGAGGTTCAAAAATCCTGGAACGGCTGCTTTACCCATTCAAAATCCAACAATACATTTATTTGTCATCTTAAAATGCAAAATTTGTATTTTTTTTGTCTCTTATTTAAAGTCCTTCCAATCACACTCTTCTAATCTAGTTGGCTAGACACTGCCTGCATATTTGTTATTCATAAGAAAATTCTAAGATAAGCATTTCGAAATTTGACGAAGAATTTCACAATGCATTGTTTAAAGTTTTGTCTTTCTTTAACAACGATGATATAAATTTAGTATAAAGATGTACAGTCATGGAAGTAATTATGTTGTAAACAAGTTTTGTTTGTATTTGTTCTCCAATAAAAACATGCTTGTTATCAACACGTGTCTCAGAAATGGTCGGTTTATATTCAAAAAATAAAATCGACACTTAACCAAAGACGAATGCGAATGCGAGACTGGAGGCAGATTTGTGAGAGCATATTTGGTTTGATTTTGTGACAGATAATAATGCATTCAAAAATGAACACACCTTCCTGGGTACATAATGGCAGAGGAATGTCGGTAGTCAGACAGATCTCGAACCAATTAGTGAAATCAATTTGTTTTGCGGTTTTGTTACAAGTTTCCAATTACGATGTTATTCGTGATTTGGCCTCTTCCAAGGAGATGACAAATTCCTCCAGATTATATTATGTAATGAAAAGTGGTTATCATCTTAGCTTAGATTTGGCAGGCAATTTTAGAGTGATTTCTTGTGGCAACGATCCGCATGTTGCGACCATTCAACGGTATACATGGACGTCCTTCCAAGACATCGATAACGAAATTTGGCGGCCAAATTTGAGTGGCCGGTTCAATTAACAATCACCAACACTGTTATGTCAACGAAATGAAAGATCAGCTAAAAACATAGCTGTGACACGGTCCTTGATGTGCAGGTGAACTTGAGGTTGTCAGTTCCGCGCGCATGAGAATTCGGCATTTAGCAGAAATTAACCATTAATATAAACAGATCGCGACTTCAGCTAAAAACAAAATTCATATTCAACGGAAATACCATTTTTGTATGAATGCCTAATTTAATAAGCAAAATTGCTGTATTCTTGACGTTGCCAATCCGCCAAGTAGCAATGCATCTGCAGAAACTAACTGTTTGATATGGGTTATGGACTGCCGGGATCATCATCGGTGCAATCAATCTCAGGATTGCCCGATCCTAAACAACAAATTTCCACCCTGACATTCAAATTACGATTGATGTTAGAAGGGTCATCAAATCGACACCCAATTTGACTATTTTTGACAATGCTGGCAAACTCTTCTGTTTGAACAAGTGAATGATTAAGAATGCAAGATATCCCATTAAAGTCGGTAAAAACCTCACAAATACCTTTGATGCCAAAATTAAATGCTTTAGAAAAGGCGATGCGCTCTGTCATCCGACTTCTTTAAAATCGTTCCTGAAATATTAGTGCAAAACTCTCTCGCCAATACTAGACCCACAATCTTTAAAAGACAGTCAAGTAAGCACTACCACCCCTGAGAAAATAGGCTTAAATTAACTCGAAAAGGAAAAAGGACAGTTTCAATAACTATCGTAAATTTGTCGTAAATGTATCGTAAAATCAAACATTTTCTTGCGTTTTTTTTTTTTAAATTACCCCTGTTAATGCTATTTTGACACTGAAGTTAGCACTACCATCCCTGGAAATAGGGTTAAATAAACTCAAAAAAGAAATAACACATTGTTAATAATTGTTGTAAATTTGTAGTAAACAAGTTGTAAAAGAGAAAATTTTTCGCATCCTTTTTTCTAAAAACAAAAAAAAAACTCTAAATATTAAAAAAGTCCTATACATATAATTTTTTTCAATAAACCTGACACTACCATACCAGAAATATATTTTTTACCAATTTTTTGTTATAGAATTTAATTAAAAAATTGTCGTAAAAGCCTTTGAATAAGTTCCGTCATAAAATAATTTGTCGTGCCCTTTTTGCAAAAGAAAAATTCCTTAAATATGACAGTTCTTCAAGATTTTGTCATATTTAAAGGATTTTTTTTATAAACAATGCGACAACTTTTTGTTTCTTTTACGACTTGTTTACGACATTTAAGCCTATTTTGAGGGGTTATTTGAAAAAAACAAGCGCGACAAATTTTCGCCAAAAAATGCCATTCCTAATGACTGTGCTCTAAATTTGGTCAGAGCAGGGCAATAGCAGGGAAAATGGAGAACTGTTTCCTTTTCCCGCTGGTCTCTAAAGCTATGACAGTTAGTGTTGTGAAGAATGTCTGTGCCCGCTACAGGTAGCTACGACCTTGGTTATGTCTTTTCTGGTTCTGCATATCAAATCTAGCGTTCGGGATTTATTATACGAGGGCGGTCCGATAAGTACTTAGTCTACAAAAGAAAAACAAACATTTTGTAAAAGTGACAATTTATTTCTCAACATAGTCTTCTCGATACACTTGATCCAGCGATGCTCCAACTTCTTTAACCCATCCGAAAAATAGGTTTTCTCGAGGTCTGCAAAGTAGGCCTCCGTGGCAGCGATGACCTTCTTATTCGACTCAAATTTCTGCCCGGCGAGTGATTTATTCAAGTTTGCAAACAAAAAAGTCGCACGGGACCAAATCTGGAGAATACGGTGGATTGATCAGCAGTTCGTAGTGCAATTCGACCAATTTGGCCGTGGCTCTGAAGTGGTATCACGGTTGTGCTTGTTGTCCGGAGTGAGCAAACGCTCAAAAAATTTCATGGAGGATATTAGCAGGTCTTTTGAGATGTCTACTGTTTCAGCTATCTCGCGCACCTTCAATCGGCGGCGCACGTTATTATCCGTGGTAGCCATTTTCGGGACACCTGGGTGGAGCTCATCAAAAACCGAAGTGCGACCACGTTGAAACTCGTTATACAAATTTTTGACAATCGTCATCGAAGAAAAAGAATCACCGTACACAGCATCCAAGCGCCCTTTGATTTCGTTACGCGATTTACCTTCCAGCAAGGTATCGAATCACCGACCGACATTGCTCTTTTTCCATTTTTCTAAAATTCGCCGGGTCAAAACACACGTGGTCAAAACAAAACTACGAGTCCGATTCGGCAGTAGCCGGCTAGAGAATGTACTAGACGATAGTAAATCTCTCTTTCGATACTGGCACCGCATCGGGCGGTGAGGCTTAGTATTTATTGGACCGCCCTCGTAGAAAAGTTGAGAGAATATTGCCCATCATAACTCCGAGCGGAAAGTTGACTATTTCCTCAAGAGAGTTATGGAGGACGGATCCTTTCGTCCGCCCTTTCATTTCGATCAATATTGTTTTCATTCCCAAATTAATGGTTTGGATCTTGTTGGATCAACTTCCATGCTTCCCTGGTAGACAGTAATGCAGCTTGAAAAACACTAGCAAAGTCGGGTAGTGGAAATGCTAACTGGACGGCTATCTGTATTTGTTCAGAGAAAGAATGAGATGGCTGGGTCACTTAGAGCGAATGTATACACCAATGCTCTGGTCCGGAAGAAAAAAATAAAAAAAAAACCAGTTAGATAATGCTAAGTTGACAATGTGAAGTTCTACTCGAGTATCAATGACATTTTCATAAACTGACAAAAATAATCTTTTTTAAAATTAGGTCTATAGACCTTCATGCTCTTCATCCTAAGTTCCCTCACATTTTGCTAAAATATGTCAATACGTGTGCAGATTAATTTTCGATTTATTTGTAAATTTAAGAAATTCAGAATCGTTTACTGGCTCTTACAAATATAGTTCAAATAGTGTCACCTTAAACGTCAAGTTGCTTGGAACCACTTTTTTTAAGCCAATTGCATGCCATTAAAATAACGCATCGAAGAAGAAGGTTAAGATATATGCTGTATATAGTTGTTGATTTTCTTTAAGCTTCAGGTAGTTTTGTATATCAGGAAATTAGGATTTGTGTACTTCCTGTAAAATAATTATAAGTCTTTGACGTCATAGCTAAGCAAAGCATTGATGGCTGTGTTTTCTCAAGAAATTCATACAGAGAATGTTTGAAAATGTGCGTCATAATTTCTGCTTGTTATACACCATTTTTCGTTACTGTATGTCGTCAAAATGGTGGTTGAGAAACAGTCATGAGATGTTTTTACATTACGTATTTACTTTCGATTGTAACTTTTCCATAAGACAACCTAAATATGTACCTAGTTAATTTAGATGTTAGAAAACTCTACTGTTTTGAGATATTTAAATTTTAATTATTTTTCAAAATGTTCAAACTGTGTTTTGTTTTATAACTTGAAAACTGTTATATTTTCGTCTCGATTTGACAACTCAAATAAATCCTTGGAAAATATAAAAAAAGTCATCTTTCCACTTCTAGGTAGTGTTTTTTTTTCATCTCACTATATAATTTACCTCCCACTATATTTTAATATATAATTTCCAGGCTGTTACAGCAACATGGTGATATTAAGGTCGGATGTACATATTTTAAAGGTTAAATAAAAGAAAAGAAGTGCAAGTGTTATATCCTAAAGTGACGTAAATCAGTTTGCAAAAATTCTTGGAATATTTACCCCGATGTACGAGTATTTGAACGAATGTCTTATAGAATGATGAATTTATCATTTCATAATCCGAATACAATGATGCCATAATATACCTGGAAATCAAGCAACTGCAGATGGAAACGTAAGTAACTTCCGTATTTATTTTATATTCTTGTAAGATTTTGAGTTCCAAAGAACTTACGCTGTGTATAATTCGCATTAAAAGGATTTTCTTTTAAATCTACCAACGCAGTTAGGATATACCTACGTCATAAGTAATTTACGTTTTATAAAGAAAATATTGTATAAAAACAAAAAAAAAATGAATGACGCACAATTTTAGTCGATTTCGACAATGTTTAGACTTTATCGCTTTCTTAAGGATTTTGTTTGAAAAAAAAACCATCGAACATTTAGGTATTTTATCTTTTTGTATAAATTCATATGTCACTTTGACATTTAGAAATGTGTCAAAAAATTTCTGTTTGCTTTCTGTTTGCGAAGCTGTTATAAAAGAATTTAAGACTGAAAAACTCACTTTTCTATGGCCCTGACGAAATTTCACCCTGTATCTAATATACGTAATTTATGACATAATGGCTTTACAAGCTGATCTCAAAAGCGTTTGACCTTGTTAATCGTGCCATCTTATTATCCTAACTAAGTCGTATTGGTTTTCGCAAGAGGTTTATATTATAGCTTAAATCTTATCTCAACTGTGAACTTTTCACCAACAAATTGTTTAGGCAAATCAATGTATAGCCTGGTGTTCCTCAGGGAAGCCACATTGGCACTTTATTATTTTTTTTTTCTATTTATTAAAGCTACGTTTTGTCGAAATGCAGAGTATTTTTTTTTTACAATTTGCACACACGCAAAAGATTATGACTATCCTCATCATGTTACAGAGTAAGGCAGTGCGAGCGTTAAGGTAAAGTGGAAAGGATTTAAAAGGAGATATAGATGCACATTAGTCTTGAAAGCCTGAACATAACAATGTGGGGGCAAATTTAGAGGTCAAAGTATTCGACATTCTAGAAGTACGTCTAAACAAATAGCCTCTATATTTGACAGCACGTCCGAAGATAGCCTTAATGGGAAACTGATGAGCATTCCCTGACGAGTATTATGGCAGAATTGTTTGAGTGGCGCAACTTGGCTGCAACTGGCTAATTCAATTGACCACTGTTGATAGAAAAATCGACAGGAGACGTTACAACAATGTTCAAGAATAACAAAAGTTTCCGTATTAGATGTGTCTCCTACAAGACTAATTATATATCATATGGTTCAAAAGAGTAATAGGGATGCCAGTCCAGATTTATGGGAGTCATACTCAAGTTTTTGGCGGATGTAATTTGGGAAATAAAATTTCTTGCATCTTTTAAGAAAATTTAAGCATTTTGCTGCGTTTTTGGCTACATCGAATATTTGATCATTCCATAAGAGATGATCGTTAACAAACATACCGGTTATGGAAAGCTTTTCAGTTTCTTTGATGCATAATGGATAATGGCTTGGGTGGTATATTTCACTTGGTCGACAGAAGACAGCTTTGTTTTTTCGAAGCATTAAATTCCAGGAGGTTGTTAATGACGCATTGTATAATACTGTCGAGGTCGGAATCTAATGAGCTTATCATACTAGGGCTGATGATACCCGGCTACCCGAGTACCCGGGTAATACCCGGGTACCCGAGTAATTCGGGTAATACCCGGGTACCCGGGAACACCTGAACTTGTTTTCATAATGTTTTGCAAGTACAAAGAGATTTGTAAAAGTTCTAAAAGTTCGCAAAATGATTCAACTCAAGAAGAGAGAATACAAATTGGTTTGGATTATTACCGTTAATGAATGTGGGTGACAATGTGAATTGTGCTGCTCACACCCTACAACTTTGTGTAAAGCATATATTTAAGTCTGTTAAATATTACGAAATTGTCGCAATAAAATGTCGAAGAGTGGTATCACATTTTCACCAATCGAATGTTGCTACGTCGGCCTTAAACAGAAAACAATTGCAGCTAGGAATGAAGAAGGAACGTTTAGTTCAAAATTGTCCAACCCAATGGGATTCCATTTATTTTATGTGTGATATTTTGCACCACAATCGCTCCGACGTTATTGCAGCTCTAAGTGATAACAGCTATACGAGTTCTTCTACAGCACTGAACCTGGAAATATCTGAGTACGAATGGGGAATAATGGAAGAGTTAACCACAGTTTTGAAGCCACTATAGGTACATAGCAACAAAACTGCTATGCCGTGAAAGTAAAGTAACGCTTTCTGCAGTGCCCTTGGTTATCAAAACTCTGATTGAAAACCACTATGCACCTAAGCTCGAAGACACAGAAACAGCCACCATATTCAAAAATAAAATCGTTTTTTCTCTAAAAACGCGCTTTCAACTAGGCGAAATGTCCCCAGCCAAGAATATTTTACCAAGTAGCATCATTCTTAGACCCAAGGCACAAGGACCTTAAAACTAAGAGCAGTGAAGTAGCAGACTAAATCCGTACTTTTGTTAAGGAAAAAATTCTAGGAATGTGCTCTGACAAAGTAACATAAGAAGAACCTAGTGGAAGTAGTGATGACCAAGATTTGGATTTCCTCTTTGCAACTGAAGGGCAATTACTTGACAACATCTCTTAGTTTGAGCAGTACATAGCAGAACCTCGTATATCGAACCGTTTGGATCCTCTTGTATGGTGGTGCTCGAGAGAACGCTCTATCCTCGTTATGGCATCTTTGGCAACAAGATATCTTGCTGTTCCAGTTATATCAGCAAGTTCAGAAAGGCTCTTTTCGACTGCAGGCAATATTATTACTACCAAAAGATCATGTTTGGCCCCAGAAAATGTTTCTTTGTTGGTGTTCTTGCACAAAAATCAAGATCTATTAAATTAGAATTTAAACCCATCAAATTTTCCTCATCAACAATTTATGAAATTTTGATAATTCCTTTGCTCATTATTAATATAATTGTATTTCAGAGCATTGTTTTTATGTTTTTTGACTACCTATTGAATAAAATGTTTAGTTTTTCTGAAATTTTGTCGCTGTACCTAATTGTGTCATACATATAATTATATAATTTGTTCCAAGATTTGTAGGTGTTTTTGAAAAAGCGATTTACATAGCCACGAAGGAGTTTTTCGTTTTTATACCCGGGTACCCGGGTAATACCCGAATACCCGGGTACCCGGGTTATTTACTACCCGGGTACAAGCAACCCGGGTAACCGGGTACCCGGGTAGTTGATTACCCGGGTAGAATCATCAGCCCTATATCATACGCTTCCGTTCCAGTCCCACAGCCGGTTGTGAGTCTGGAAACGAATATAAAAATCTGAGGCTGCTGTGGATTAGAAGATTCAGACAAAAGATCATTTATGAAGAGAAGGAAGAGTGTCATAGAAAATAAAATGCACGACTGGGTCGCACGAACTTGCTCCTATGTAATAGACTAGGAATTTTAAAAACGAAAGTTATTAGAGAAAATTGTTCATAAGGATAAAATTAATTTTTCAAATTCTTTTAGTAGTAAGAGACAAAAACAGAATGGTATGGAAATATGAATTTATGCAAGAACAAAAATTATAAGTTCTTGTAGTGGTTTCTTAAAAAAAAGCTTTTATATACTTTAAGTTTTTATCACTGTACGAATGAAAATTAAATTTCCAAAAAAAATATTGAGACGTTTTTGAAATATCGAATTTTCAAAAAAAAAAATGATTTTTTTTTTCAAAAGCTCAAAAAAATATTTTTTTTTAAGTTTTGAAATGCAATGGTTTTTAGACTTTTTAGACTTTTTGGAAGAAGAAGTTTCATTAAAATCCGATATGTCGAAAATGAGTAATTTAAAAAAATGGTTCTATGGTTACAAACAGTAATATTTTAATTTCAAATTTTGTTTTATTAAATTAAAGATCGTTAAGATTAATTGAAAGAAAAAAAATTTTATCAAAATTCAAGGCGCCGTTTTCGAGAAAAATACGATTTTTGAAAACCATTTTTTTAACATTTGTATGGTGGGTACTTAATCTTTAGGTAGAATATAAAAAAAAAAAAAAAAACGTGTGGGGGGAAAAATTAGAAATGATATCTACCAACTTTGAAGAAAATCGGCCGAGCCGTTTAGGCTGTAGTCGAACCGACAGACAGACAGACCGACACAAATACTTAAGAAATATTTTTGTTTCTCCAAACTGATGGTTCCACTTTTCGTTGGGATAGGTAATAAGATCACCGGTGGAACTTTTACTACGAAAGCCGTACTGCGGGTGGCTTTCGTTCTTCGTGATATTGATCAGAGTTTCTTTGACCTTGGAAAGAAGGGACATTATTGTAATTGATCAGTTGTTTGAGGCTAAAGAAAGTTCGCCTTTTTTAGGACCGGCTGGACAAGTGCCGTTTTCCATCTACTCGGAAATATATGCAAAAAGTATGACAGGTATGGAAAAGCTTACGCAATGTTCCAGCGGATTTAAGTATTTTAAGATCTTTCAGTACTCTTGCAACAGTACGATTGCGAAAGATTATTTGTCCCATAGAACAGTTTACGCTCTCAAGTACTGGAGGAGTAATAACACTGTGTGGCAAAGTCGAATTAGATGCAAACTTCGTTGCAAGAAAATTTGCTTTTTTTTGCGAGCAGACAAATTTAAATTTTAGTGGGGGCAATACCCCCATTTATTAAGCGTATTACGAGCTTATTCTTAAACTAACTTAAATATAGCTCTCCAATCTTCGTTCTTCCATCGTATTCAAGTTAATTAATAGAAGTCGGCCTCTACACGGGGGTAGAATATGAGCAGTACAGTACTTTTTCCGGTTATCCCCAATGGGGTTTAGTTTGTAGCATCGAAAAACTTAACTCTCTTAACCTGATAACATTTTCGTACTGTAAGCAGTTTAAACTTTGCTTAATGCAAAACTAAAACAATATTCGGTTAAACAAATAAAAGGTCTTTCCTCTTTAACAGATCCACAACAACTAATCATATCTTTATTCTTTCACTATATTCTTCTACCTAATCGGTAGTCTCTTTCTATTAAATACAATCATTATATCTTTCTTTCATTATATTTTCTTTGTTTTGGAAGTGTTGCCACAGTACCAAGAATTCTTTTTGGAACTAACTCCGATAGCCAGGTTCCAAAAATCGAGTGAAATCGAAATGAAAACGAATTTCAAACTAAACTATATTTTGTTTGTGAAGTTTTTCGACTGCTATTAAAATCTTGTAGATAAATTTTGATTAAAGTAATTCTATAAAATATTGTTTTATTGCAGTGACTTTACAACGAACCAAGCGTGAATATGCTTAAGAAAATGTTGGGAGATCATTCTTGCCTATTACGAATTAATAACGCTGCGTATGTGGTTAAAAGATTTGTACCATACTATCGACTTGATAAACGTGCCTTTCCAGAAATGCTTTCAAATCAGTAAAGCTTCCATTCCTGCATCGTTGCAGCTTGACGTCGGTCGGCTTACGTTTTCTTGCCGAAGGATATTACCTACGATCAGTTGGAAAAGATTCTCAAAACATGTGTCAGATTTCGATTTGAAGAAAAAAAAATTGTTCAAGTTGAATTCAACTTAAAATGTCAATTGAAATATTCTTGAAGTCATAGGATGCCTCTGGAACGAAATCTAGAACACGGAAATTCACATCAATTTCACTTCGAAAAAAATTAAATCTATATCGGTAAAAGTGAATTGTACAGCACCAAATTTTATTTTGCATCGTCATCAATTCCATTGCGAGTGAAAGTGAAATTTAGAACCTGGCTGCATTAGTCCTGATGTTTGGGATAAAAGTTTTTATTCCATTAAGAATAATACCTGTTATTTTATTTAGCAGCAAACTCATCTGAAAAGAGGGGGCAGGACCTCCTCCGGTCCCAAGAATTGGTTTAACTTTATTAGCTTAATGCAAGGAAAAACTTAAGAATAACTTACGACTAGTTTTACAAAAAAAAAAACTACTTAGTATAAGTGGGCTTTGTGGTTAAGAATTTTTGAAAAGAGAGATTTTGACAAATTTTTTTTAAAGAAATGGAAGTTAAAAGAATTTTGCATACTATTATTATACTATTATACGTAGGATGCGATTTATAGGTTCGTTACATCCATAGTCAGTGTGCTGAAAGTTGGTTTCAAAGAGTGACACTGATCTAAGACTGCTAGGGTTGGTGTAAGGTGAAAATCTTTGAAGAAGCTCAGGGCAGTCGATATACCAGCTAAAAGTTGATGAATAAAAACAATTACTTTCTTGCATTTATCAAGGGGTTGCAAGTCTATAAGCTTAAGGGAATCAACATAGGGTGGGAGGTTAAACATATCCAGGACAATGTAACCCGCGAAGTGCAAAACGAAGGAATCTACGTTTAAAGGCTTCAATTCGAAATGACTGAGAAGCATCGTTGCGCGCGGTTAGTACTTGGATGGGGGACCGTTCAAATACAAACCGTGTGCTGTTGACATGTTTCTTCTGTTGTTCTTTCTTTCTGTATGTCTCTCTCTGTTGTATTGTATAAGCCGATGGTCTGAGTTACCAGTGCTTAAAGTGTCTCTACTTCGTAGATTTATCTGCGGAGTAGTGGAATATGTAATGTAATGTAATGACTGAGAAGCATAAAGCATTTGAACGATTTCATATTCCATTCATCGGGGCATACATGGGGCTTTCAAATTTTCACACACAGCTTGTATCATTCAACATCTAACCGCCCTTATTGAAAGACCCTTTTTGTTATTATCATCTAATAATGCAAAATTTATCGAGACCGACTTTGTTTGCCAAACAGTCTTGCAGTGTTAGTTTTTTGATATTCATTCAAATCAACAAAATTTGTTTTTCAAATTTCTTATACTCGTAGTGATATTAGCAAAACAAAAAAACTATAACAAATTAACACCGGATACTTGTTTATCAAGCTTAGCATTGCAGAATATTATTGTCAAATACCCGCCTGATAAATGGTTTGTTTTTTTTTTTTATCAGCATACTTGTTCCCTTGGAAACATTTTTATTGTTTTTTTTTATCGTTTGAACAAATCTTATTAGGTCCGTGCAACACTGGATCTAACCAGAAACAGATGTTATGTGGTGTTACGTTGAACCATCAGTATAACAAGTTGTTCTTTTAATTAATATCAATAAATAATAATAAAAAAACTACAAGACAAACAAAAAACAACAACAGTAAGAATAGTTGAATTAGAAATTAAAAACAAAAAAAAAAGATAAACCTAATCAAATAATGAAAAAAAAAAACAATGTTTATGATAAATTATAGTAAATTCGATGTAATTTATTTTGGATATGTGAGTACCACATTGCCTTGTTGACGCGAAGTACTTAAAATTGTCCATAATTTATTCGCGGTTGATGTTGCATAACTGTGATGTTTGAACGCAGCCATTCAAAGATGTCAACATTGACAGCTTACATTGACATGTAAAATGCTGATTCATTCAATCGTAGACCGCCATTTCATTAAGACCTTTTACTTTTATACTTTTTCTAATAATTAACGTAACTTTATTAAATTGAATTGACTAATTAAAAGACGTGTTTTATTTCCGAGGTTTCTACAAAACACTTCACTGGCGACGAGGATTTGGGAATTGCTTTTCAGAGCAGTCAATCTCATTACAAGTGTTGAAGCCTGAAATCACGTTGTTTCTGGTGGTTGTTCTTCGTGGACAATCACATGGCGAGATCCGGGAAAAAGGTTAAAACCGATACAGAAATTGAAACAGATAACTCTAATTCTAACATTATTCCAAGCAAAATGGCATCGATTGGATCAATAGAAGCATTTGATATAACAAACCCTGCATCGTGGGGCTCATATAAAAAACGATTTGAAATGTTTCTACTAGCTAACAGCATCACAACTGAGGAGATCCAGAAAGCGACGTTTCTCACAATTTGTGGAGCTCAATGTTTCAACTTAGTCGAGTCACTCATTTCACCGAAAAAATTGGAAGATCATACCTACAAATCCATCGTAGAAGAACTTACTCAGCACTTCACACCAGCTCCATCTGAAATTGCGTCGTTTTATAGGTTTTTTAAGCGAGATCAACAGAACAACGAGTCTGTTGCAGAGTATATTGCAGAACTGCGTCATCTCATAATCGATTGTAATTTTGACGGCAATATGGTAGATCGAATGCTCCGAGACCGGTTGGTATGTGGGTTACGTAATACTCATTTGCAGCAGAGTCTTTTAGCGGAAACGAAACTTACTCTTAAGTTAGTCCAGGACCGTGCGATTGCTGCAGAGACCGCAGCCAAAAACCAACTAGTTATACAACAAGCTCCCCAGCAAGATCAGGTCCATGCAATAAAAAACAAACCACAGAAACACCAACACCAAACACAGCATTCACGAGTTACAGATGACTGGAAATCAGAGGGCAAAGGGAGTAGGCAAAAACAACAAAACTGCTATGGATGTGGGAATAGTCATGCTCGTTCCGCATGCCCATTTCGTACTGCTAAGTGTGACAAGTGTGGACGTATAGGACACATCAAAAGAGTCTGTCGTACTAAAGTAAACAACAATTTTTCAAACACAACAAAGCATCAAGTTAATGCAATAAATCGTTTCGGTAGTTTGAAAAAAGTGGCAACTGTAACCATCAATGGCATACAATGTGAATTTGAGGTCGACACAGGCTCAAATTATTCAATTATATCAGAGGTTAATGCTAATAAGCTTTGGAGCCATAACCTACCTAAAACTATTGACTCAGACTTGAATCTTTTTGATTATGGTAATAATCACATTCCCATTACAGGTCTTACATATGTCGACGTTGTGTACAACAAGAAGAACATACCTAACCTTCCTTTGTACATTGCAAGTGGAAATCGTACAAATGTCTTGGGTTGCAACTGGTTCGATAAGCTGGGAATTGTTGTCCATGGTGTTCACAGCGTGCGTGCTCCAATTGAAGGCCTTTTGGAAAAGTATGCAGCTCTATTTTCGGAGGAACTAGGTTCGTATACGGGGGAAAAAATTTCATTGAACCTCGATCCAGCTGTACGACCTATCAAACTTCAAGCAAGAAAAGTTCCTTACGCTCAGCGGGATGCAATAGAAGCTGAGCTAGACAAATTAGTTCAACAGGGGGTTCTAGAACCAACAGAATACAGTGAGTGGCTCACTCCTATAGTACCCATCACCAAATCTGACGGCTCGGTTCGGATTTGCGGTGATTACAGGTGCACGGTAAATAAAGCACTGTCGCCACACTGCTTCAAAACGCCAGCAATAAGCGATATTCTAGCTTCAATTCCGAAAGGCAACACCTTTGCAAAAATAGATTTGGCTCAGGCCTATCAACAGTTGATTGTTGATGAGGAAACGGCTAAGGTACTTACAATTACAACTCATAAAAACGCTTTCAAAGTTAAGAGGGTCCCATATGGGATTTCTGCTGGACCTGGAATATTTCAACAACGAATCGAGAATATCTTACGAGGAATAAGTGGTGTTATGGTATACTATGATGACATCATCGTTGCTTGCGAAAATTCCTCTCACCTCATTGAGACTCTGGGAGAAGTTTTTCAGAGATTAAAAGAGGCTGGATTACGGTTGCGCAAAGACAAATGCCACTTTGACGTACCATCCGTCAACTTCCTAGGGTATATAGTCGACTGCAGAGGAATTCGTCCATCTGATGACAAAGTTATCGCAATAAGGGATACTCCAGCTCCAACAGACAAAAAGCAACTTCAGGCCTTTCTAGGACTCATCAACTTTTACCATGCTTTCCTAAAAGGCAAGGCGACAATTGCTGAACCGCTCCACAGACTGCTGGATAAGAACAACAAGTGGCAATGGAATACAAACCACCAGACCGCATTTCAACAACTTAAACGCCTTCTTACCAGTGAAAGTATTTTGATTCATTACAACGAAAAATTACCGCTTGCATTAGTGTGTGACGCATCTCCGTATGGATTAGGAGTTGTGTTGTCACACATTTTACCAAACAACCAGGAGCGTCCAATTTCATTTTACTCTCGTACTCTTACACTTTCTGAGAGGAACTACGCGCAGATCCACAAGGAGGCCTTGGCGATTATCGCAGGTGTTAAGAAATTCCATAATTTTCTTTACGGAAGAGACTTTTACATAGTGACGGATCACAAGCCTTTGCTTGGGTTATTTAATCCAGAGAAACCAACTCCAATTATACTTTCGCCGAGGATGCTTCGATGGAGTGTGTTTTTAAATGGGTATAATTTCAAGATAGTGCACAGGCCAGGTGATCAAAACTGCAACGCTGATGCGCTAAGCCGACTGCCCATATCTTCACCGTTTGCAGACGAATTTCAAATTAATATGTTAGAGGAGTGTGATGCAAACATCCTTCAATCAAGCGATATAGCCAAGATGACTACAAAGGACACAATTCTACAGCGTGTGTTTTCTTGGTCCTTAAAAGGGTGGCCTGCTGTTCTAACGGAGGAGGAGTTCAGACCGTTTTATCAGCG
Organism: Chrysotoxum bicinctum; assembly: GCA_911387755.1. NCBI lineage: Eukaryota > Metazoa > Arthropoda > Insecta > Diptera > Syrphidae > Chrysotoxum > Chrysotoxum bicinctum. Next base: position 206,054,728 of record OU426987.1, on the reverse strand, counting down.
TCGTCATGAAATATCAGTAAACAAAGACTGTCTACTTTTTGGTGACCGAATTATAATTCCAGAAGCCGCCCGGAAAGATATGCTGAAAATTTTACATGCTGGTCATCCAGGAGTAGTTAGAATGAAAAGTCTTGCCAGAAGCTACATATGGTGGCCGAAGATGGATGCAGACATTGAGTTAACAGTCAAAAGGTGCATCATCTGTCAACAATCTCGCCCAGAAAAGTCTCAGTCTCCTATTCATCCTTGGGAAGAAACTTCTAAGCCATGGTCACGGCTACATGTAGACTTCGCAGGACCTTTTCAAGGTAAGATGTTTTTTATTCTGGTAGATTCTTATTCGAAGTGGCTGGAAGTCAAATTAGTGTCTACAACAAGCACTAGTTGCGCAATCAACAGTCTTCGATCTATATTCGCAACCCATGGATTACCAGATTCAATTGTATCTGACAATGGTACAGCCTTCACATCTGAGGCTTTTAGTCAGTTTTGTAAAAGCAATTTAATTTCACATATATTATCTGCTCCGTTTCATCCTTCAACCAATGGACAGGCAGAAAGGATGGTACGCACCACGAAGGATTATCTCAAACGTAATAATACTGGATGTGTTAAGCTTCGCCTGGCAAGATTCCTGCTACTCAACCATACTACACCATCAACAGTTACTGGTAAGTCTCCAGCAGAAGTTTTGTTCAAGCGCAGACCAATGACTTACTTTGACAAGATCCACCCTGATAACCAATCACTTCGTTCAACAAAAAGAGATCAGGTTAAAGGTAATGATCTTCAACTACAAACCAATGAACCTGTTTGGATACGAAACTATTCAAGAGGACCAATCTGGATTCCAGCCAATATAAATAAGCAAACGGGTCCAGTATCTTACTTGGTATCAACTGAAGATGGAAATACTGTTCGCCGGCATTCAGACCAACTTCGACATAGGAGCCCAGAACCTCACGCAGAACCGGATCCAATACTAGGTCATAATAATAATGATGTAAGAAATGTTATCGAATCACAACCTCATTCAAAACAACCGAAAGCTGCACCTCAAACTAATCAAGCCTTACCTACACCTAGACGTTCCAAGAGACTTCGGGAATTGGAAGTTCAATCTAAGACGGGAGGAGTGTGATGTTTGAACGCAGCCATTCAAAGATGTCAACATTGACAGCTTACATTGACATGTAAAATGCTGATTCATTCAATCGTAGACCGCCATTTCATTAAGACCTTTTACTTTTATACTTTTTCTAATAATTAACGTAACTTTATTAAATTGAATTGACTAATTAAAAGACGTGTTTTATTTCCGAGGTTTCTACAAAACACTTCAATAACATTTTTCTTTTCTTTTCTTTTTGGCAACACTGGTTTTGACAGCTCACGCACGTTTCGTGTTTTGTGTCACTCTTAAACATCTTCAGTTTGGTCTATAATTTAACCATGAATCGTCGTACAAACGAACAACGCTTGCAAATTATTGAATTTTATTATCAAAATGCGTGCTCTGTTAAGAAAGTTCATCGCGCGCTTCTTCCATTTTATGGTCAGTTTAATCGACCTACTGAGACGGCTATTTGGGCTATTGTGACTAAATTTCGCACGAAATTTACATTGTTGGACATTAAACCACCAACACGATTACGTAGAGCGCGAACTGAGGAAAATATCGTAGCTGCATCGGCCAGTGTTAGCGATGACGAATCGCGCCGTTCGCAGCAATTGTGCCTCTGTTAATCCCATACGTTGAAAATTTTGCCAGAGGATTTCGGTGTGAAGCCTTTCAAAATACATCTGGTGAAAGAATTGATGTCCCTCAAGTTAGCAGAGCAAAGTCAGCAGAACACAGTTTTTATGATGCAATAATTAGGCGCTTATTAAGTGCTAATTAAGTACCCAAAAATAAAATTAAGTGCTCCAGTACTTTTGGTAAAAATTGATGTTGAAATCAAGTTAGCAGAGCAATCATAGAAAATGCTTAAAACGCAAGATAAAAAAATCGCGGTTTGTCTAGTATTTAGGTGCTATTTAAGTGCTCTAGGAATCCAAAAAAAAATTTTGAAAAAAGTTGTTTTTTAAGAAAAAAAAATTTTTTTGAAAAAAAAAAAAATTAAGTAATATATTTTTTTGAATTTTTTTCCTATTAATTGTTTTGGTTTATGAAAAGCATAGTTAGTTCGAATTAAGTACTCTATTTTCAGATTCATTTTCTAGGATTTGGGATAAAAAAAAAATAATACCATTTCCCATACATTTCCATGTTCTGCTAACTTGATTTCGCTTTTTGTCGAAAAGTTCAACTTTTTTCGACACAAATATTTTTGATTTATTAATCGTTTGTCTAGTTCGAATTAAGTACTCTATTTTCAGATTCATTTTCGAAGATTTGAGGCAAAAAAAAAATAATACCATTTCCCATACATTTCCATGTTCTGCTAACTTGATTTCGCTTTTTGTCGAAAAGTTCAACTTTTTTCGACACAAATATTTTTGATTTATTAATCGTTTGTCTAGTTCGAATTAAGTACTCTATTTTCAGATTCATTTTCGAAGATTTGAGGCAAAAAAAAAATAATACCATTTCCCATACATTTCCATGTTCTGCTAACTTGATTTCGCTTTTTGTCGAAAAGTTCAACTTTTTTCGACACAAATATTTTTGATTCATCAATAGTTTGTCTAGTTCGAATTAAATGCTCTATTTTCAGAATCATTTTCTCAGATTTGGGATAAAAAAAAAATAATACCATTTCCCATACATTTCCATGTTCTGCTAACTTGATTTCGCTTTTTGTCGAAAAGTTCAACTTTTTTCGACACAAATATTTTTGATTTATTAATCGTTTGTCTAGTTCGAATTAAGTACTCTATTTTCAGATTCATTTTCGAAGATTTGAGGCAAAAAAAAAATAATACCATTTCCCATACATTTCCATGTTCTGCTAACTTGATTTCGCTTTTTGTCGAAAAGTTCAACTTTTTTCGACACAAATATTTTTGATTCATCAATAGTTTGTCTAGTTCGAATTAAATGCTCTATTTTCAGAATCATTTTCTAAGATTTGGGATAAAAAAAAAATAATACCATTTCCCATACATTTCCATGTTCTGCTAACTTGATTTCGCTTTTTGTCGAAAAGTTCAACTTTTTTCGACACAAATATTTTTGATTTATTAATCGTTTGTCTAGCTCGAATTAAGTACTCTATTTTCAGATTCATTTTCGAAGATTTGAGGCAAAAAAAAATAATACCATTTCCCATACATTTCCATGTTCTGCTAACTTGATTTCGCTTTTTGTCGAAAAGTTCAACTTTTTTCGACACAAATATTTTTGATTCATCAATAGTTTGTCTAGTTCGAATTAAATGCTCTATTTTCAGAATCATTTTCTAAGATTTGGGATAAAAAAAAAATAATACCATTTCCCATACATTTCCATGTTCTGCTAACTTGATTTCGCTTTTTGTCGAAAAGTTCAACTTTTTTCGACACAAATATTTTTGATTCATCAATAGTTTGTCTAGTTCGAATTAAATGCTCTATTTTCAGAATCATTTTCTAAGATTTGGGATAAAAAAAAAATAATACCATTTCCCATACATTTCCATGTTCTGCTAACTTGATTTCGCTTTTTGTCGAAAAGTTCAACTTTTTTCGACACAAATATTTTTGATTCATTAATCGTTTGTCTAGTTCGAATTAAGTACTCTATTTTCAGAATCATTTTCGAAGATTTGAGGCAGAAAAAAATATTTACATTTCCCATACTATACCTAATCTACTCTGTTGACCTCCTTAAAGAATTCCGTTTTATTGAAAATAAAAAAATAAATAAAATAATTTTTGCAAAAGAACTTTAAATCCCACTTGTTAAAACGAAATAAAAAAATGTATTTTCATTAATCAGTTTAAATAAGATCAATTTTATCAAAACATATCTTGGAATAGTTAGTGTGTTAAAGTGAAACAGGGGTTGTCTTTGAAATTATAAAAAGCACAGCCCTGCGATTGTGTTTTGTTGTGCTCAAGCAGAATAGGGGTAGTTTCATTTTAGAATGCACATGCATACATAAATAATGTACATACACATAAAGTATGGCTGGTTATCTGGCGCATTTTTTGTTCTTGGTGATCACGAATGAGTTTTTTTTTTGTTTTCCTTTTTGCAGGAGTTCCCGTTAGCTTGTACACGTGTTCTGTTCACTGAAGAAGTTGTAGGGCTAATTTTTCTGTCTTTTTAGCAATAAATTGATTATGCGGCTAGACAGTTAAAAATATTTGCGGTACCTTACTAACTAATTTCATGGTTTAAATGGTAGGTAGGTACCTACATATATCTACTAACTTTCAGATTTTATTTAATCAATGTCGATGTTTTCTTATGCCTACATACCCATTACCCATGTATTAAAAAAATGTCATATTTAGGAGGGTATGTACATATACACCTACTATGTACATATATGTATGTAGGTAAGTCGGTTGTTACCCTACTTATGAATAAAAATAAAAATTGAAAGTTGCCTTGAAAAGTGCACACTTTGGCAAGTCGGTAGGTACCTACATACGTAGGTATAGGTAATTGGTAGGTAACGTACCTATAAGTTTTGTTAACGCATTTAGGATATTTATGTAAGTTGTTTCGTTTGACATGTTGAAGGAAGTTTTTGATATTGGGTGTTAGGTAGGCATGTGTGAAGGTGCATAGGTACCTACTTATACGTTGTTTACCTGAATAAAGCCTTTTTTCTGACTATAGGTAGGTATACATTGAAGATTATTTGGTTAGGAAAAAAATAACTGATGTTACCTATGTTTTTCAGATCATTTTAAAAAATATGTATAGGTATGTAGGTACCTACCATGAATGTTTTTAACATGCCTACCTACCAAAAAACAGTAAATGTTGCTGCTATTCGTAGGTGTAGGTACCAAAAAAAATCCAAACAATTGGAAGTACCGATTTAGTACCTACCTATTTCCTAAGTCTATGTAGGTAGGTATAGTTGCCTATCATTATACCTAGGTAGGTAGATAGGTTCAAATTTGTAGATCGACTGTTTTAAGATTGCAAGGCTTGCCAATTCATACCTAGGTATTTTTTAAACAATTTAGAAACTATTAAATTTAAATAGGTAGGTAGATAGGTATAGGTATATGAACATATTTAAGGGATTTAGGTGTAGATACCTATGTATGTAAGGTATGTTATGACTATTTTAATCTATGAAGGTAGTAGGTAGGTACCTAATCAATTTCTCCACCGAACATATTCAACAGATTTGGCACCTGCTTACTAAGTAACTTACCTAGGCAATGTAAAGATTTAAAAAAATAAACATCTAGGTAGGTACATACCTATGATGATATGATATAATCTCCGTTTTCCATGGTACATTAAGATATATTTTAATTTTTATAGACATACGAGTATTTTAGGGTTAAAAGAATTCCCTTTATTCAATTAGGTAGGTATAGGTATATGAACCTATGTACCTATGTAGGTATATGTAACAAAATCACAAATGAAACGCAATTTCAGAAATAGAAGACTAAACTATTAAAACTATCAATAATGTTGTTGATTGGTTAACGTAGTAATTCCTACCTATTTGTTTTTGGTTTAGAATACAGTTTTGTAGGCACCAACGCAATAAATTATCTTAAATTTTGCTAATTTATTCTGAATGTATTCACATTACAAACATTATTTTTCTAAAAATAATGGAATTTTTGTAAGTTGCGTACCTAAATTGGTAATGCGGACGATTTGTGATATGTATATTTATAGGTAGGTATGCACATCTCTTTCCATTTGAGGAAGGTTAACGCATGTATTTTATCTCGCTTTAGTGTTTATTTTTACTTGCGACTTTAGGTAGGTATACTACCTATAAGGCAAGTTATGCATTTGTAAAAAAAATGAACTCGAGATTTTGATAAAAGTTGACAATACGATGATAGCGAAGACCAAAAAAGTGGGTCTCGCAATTCTGTCTGTCAATCTGTCTGTCTGTCTGTCTGACAGCCTAAGGGGCGCGGCCGATATGTTTTTTTTTCAAGACCCAAAAAAACGGTATGTACCTGCCATACAATTTTTTTTCGAAATTTTATAAATATTTTTTTTTACAAGTAAAAAAAAGTAAAATTATGAAGTCTTGAAAGTATCTTGAGTCAAAAAAATTTAAAAAAATTAAAAATTACAGAAAAGATTTCCAAAAAAGGTTTTAAAAAAAATTATGTGATATATGACTCCCTACATCACGAATATCCAATTTTAAACTCGCTAAGATGCCTAGTTTAGCCAAAAATCACGTTTGAAAATGTCAACTTTGGGGGGTCTACAAAGCTTCGTTTAGCCGCAAATCGCGTTTGAAGATAAACATTTGTTTTTTCGTTTCATGCGATACGTGGATTGATAGGTGGCACTCCTTAGAGCACGAATATGTATTTTTTAATTCTCTAAGATGCTTTGTTTATCCACAAATCACATTAAAATAAAATGCACGACTGGATCGCACGAACTTGCTCTTATGTAAAAGTACTTTGGAATTTAAGATACATTTTATAAATATAAAACATGAATTTAAAATGAAATTGATTTCTAGAAAAGTATGAATTTATGCAAACAAACTTTAAAAAATCGTTTTATTATAAAAAATTTTTTATATAAAAAATTTCTTTAAAATTTTTCAGAAAAAAAATGTGGGATGCGAATTTTAAGTATTTAATAATATTGGTTTTAGGAAATAATTTCAAAAAATAATCGTTCATAGGTTTTGAAGATATTGATTTTTCAAAAAAAAAAAATTTTTACAAAAAAACCCAACAAACAATTTTTCGAATATTTTTATATACAATATTATTTTAAACTTAGGGGGACTCCTGCTGAAAATTTTTGGTTAAAATCGTTAGAGCCGTTAATGAGAAAGTCGAAAATCAAAAAAACGGTTCTATGACAGGTACCGTTAATAACATTTTGCCCCAAAATTTTTTTTTTACCAAAACGTAGTCCATGTCCATAATATCACACCTAATTTTTTTTATCAAAATCGTTAGAGCCGTTTTCGAGATAAATAAGATTTTGCATTACGGGTGTATGGGGGGTACCGTTAGTTTTAGAGCTAAAAAAAAATTTCAATTTCCCCTCTAGGGAATCACCGAAGACCCATAACTACCGAGTTTGAAGAAAATAGGTCCAGTGGCTTAGGCTCTAGATCGAGGTACAGACATACAGACAGACAGACAGACAGACAGACGGAATTGCCGGACCCACTTTATTCGTCTTCGCTATCATCGTAATGTCAACTTTGATCAAAATCTCGAGTTCGATTTTTTTTCCAAATGCAGAACTTGCCCTATAGTACCTATATCGCAAGTAAAAAATATGCGTTGTTACAATTTGCGTAGCAACGCGAGCACGGGTCGGCTAGTACACCATATATTGCGTGCCAAGTTCCAATAGCCGCCAACCGGCTTGAAGAGAACTTGAAATTACATTATATTGAAAGCACTGGCAACTGAGATCATTGGCTTAGACATTACAACAGAGAGGACACACGGAAAGAAAGAACAACAAAAGATACACATGTCGACAGCACACGGTTGGTATTGAACGGTCCCCCATCCAAGTACTAACCACCCACGATGACGCTTAATTTCGCTGATCGATGGGAAGCGATGTTATCATGAAAGCCTAGCCCGTTGTTGACCGTTAACGACAGAAACACTACAGGAACGATCATCTCTACACAGAAGCGAATTTAATCCCACTGGACAAATATCTAGTTCATTCAACGAAGAAACTAATGGGGAACATCATCGACCATCCGAATGAGCTTATGAGAAGGATGACCACAGAACAACGACATCCCGAACCGAGGTACCTCAGTGTAATAGAAACTCTGGATGACAACGGCATCATGGACAACGAGGAAGAAGTCTCGTTCTACACTGACATTGGGTCAGCCTACCACCGCGGCTAAAACAATACAGTCAACCGACCTTTTAAATTAAATTTTTTTCGTCATGTAAATTTTATATAAAAATAATTAAACTTAAGTCACTGTGTATGTGTATAGTTAGGCCCCCTACGATGCCATCCAGTTGCGCACCCTAAGGCTTCGGGCGTCCTGGTCTACGCCATCTCTCAAGCTCAAGCATGGTCTACCACGCTGTCGTCTACTATAGAATGTATCACAAAGAACTTTCCGAGCAGGTTACTCTTCGCTCGTGCGAGCTAGGTGCCCTGCCCACCGGAGTCTACCGAGCTTAATTTTTGTCACGATATCTGCTTCTAGGTAGATTGCGTACAATTCATGATTGTACCGTCTCTGGAATCGTCCTTCCTCACATATTGGACAACAATTCTCCTTAAGACTTTTCTCTCGAACGCAGCTAAGAGGTCGGAGTGCCTTTTGCTAAGCACCCAAGTCTCGGATCCATATGTGAGTACTGGCAGGACCATGGTCCTGTACAGCAGCAGTTTTGAAGTTATGGTGAGATTTCTAGATTTGAAGAGCTTTGACAGACTATAGAAGGCTCTGGTGGATTTGAGAAGCCACCCGCGTATTTCTTCTTCTATATTGTTATCGGCTGCTACTATTGACCCAAGGTATTTAAAGGATTGCACCACTTCAAATTCGTGCTCCGCTACCTTGAATGCTTGACCAACTCTTCCTCTCGCATTCGACGCCACCATGTACTTTGTTTTACCTTCACTAATGTGCAGCCCCAGATTTTGTGCCGCCTGCTCGATCTGGATGACGGAATCGTGTACAGCTTGTTCTTCTGATTAACGATTAATAAATCAAAAATATTTGTGTCGAAAAAAGTTGAACTTTTCGACAAAAAGCGAAATCAAGTTAGCAGAACAAGGAAATGTATGGGAAATGGTATTATTTTTTTTTTATCCCAAATCTTAGAAAATGATTCTGAAAATAGAGCATTTAATTCGAACTAGACAAACTATTGATGAATCAAAAATATTTGTGTCGAAAAAAGTTGAACTTTTCGACAAAAAGCGAAATCAAGTTAGCAGAACATGGAAATGTATGGGAAATGGTATTATTTTTTTTTTATCCCAAATCTTAGAAAATGATTCTGAAAATAGAGCATTTAATTCGAACTAGACAAACTATTGATGAATCAAAAATATTTGTGTCGAAAAAAGTTGAACTTTTCGACAAAAAGCGAAATCAAGTTAGCAGAACATGGAAATGTATGGGAAATGGTATTATTTTTTTTTTATCCCAAATCTGAGAAAATGATTCTGAAAATAGAGCATTTAATTCGAACTAGACAAACTATTGATGAATCAAAAATATTTGTGTCGAAAAAAGTTGAACTTTTCGACAAAAGCGAAATCAAGTTAGCAGAACATGGAAATGTATGGGAAATAGAATTATTTTTTTTTTGCCTCAAATCTTCGAAAATGAATCTGAAAATAGAGTACTTAATTCGAGCTAGACAAACGATTAATAAATCAAAAATATTTGTGTCGAAAAAAGTTGAACTTTTCGACAAAAAGCGAAATCAAGTTAGCAGAACATGGAAATGTATGGGAAATGGTATTATTTTTTTTTTATCCCAAATCTTAGAAAATGATTCTGAAAATAGAGCATTTAATTCGAACTAGACAAACTATTGATGAATCAAAAATATTTGTGTCGAAAAAAGTTGAACTTTTCGACAAAAAGCGAAATCAAGTTAGCAGAACATGGAAATGTATGGGAAATGGTATTATTTTTTTTTGCCTCAAATCTTCGAAAATGAATCTGAAAATAGAGTACTTAATTCGAGCTAGACAAACGATTAATAAATCAAAAATATTTGTGTCGAAAAAAGTTGAACTTTTCGACAAAAAGCGAAATCAAGTTAGCAGAACATGGAAATGTATGGGAAATGGTATTATTTTTTTTTTATCCCAAATCTTAGAAAATGATTCTGAAAATAGAGCATTTAATTCGAACTAGACAAACTATTGATGAATCAAAAATATTTGTGTCGAAAAAAGTTGAACTTTTCGACAAAAAGCGAAATCAAGTTAGCAGAACATGGAAATGTATGGGAAATGGTATTATTTTTTTTTTATCCCAAATCTTAGAAAATGATTCTGAAAATAGAGCATTTAATTCGAACTAGACAAACTATTGATGAATCAAAAATATTTGTGTCGAAAAAAGTTGAACTTTTCGACAAAAAGCGAAATCAAGTTAGCAGAACATGGAAATGTATGGGAAATGGTATTATTTTTTTTTGCCTCAAATCTTCGAAAATGAATCTGAAAATAGAGTACTTAATTCGAGCTAGACAAACGATTAATAAATCAAAAATATTTGTGTCGAAAAAAGTTGAACTTTTCGACAAAAAGCGAAATCAAGTTAGCAGAACATGGAAATGTATGGGAAATGGTATTATTTTATTTTTATCCCAAATCTTAGAAAATGATTCTGAAAATAGGGTACTTAATTCGAACTAACTATGCTTTTCATAAACCAAAACAATTAATAGGAAAAAAATTCAAAAAAATATATTACTTAATTTTTTTTTTTCAAAAAAAATTTTTTTTCTTAAAAAACAACTTTTTCCAAAATTTTTTTTTGGATTCCTAGAGCACTTAAATAGCACCTAAATACTAGACAAACCGCGATTTTTTTATCTTGCGTTTTAAGCATTTTCTATGATTGCTCTGCTAACTTGAAATCAAGTTAGCAGAACATCAATTTTTACCAAAAGTACTGGAGCACTTAATTTTATTTTTGGGTACTTAATTAGCACTTAATAAGCGCCTAATTATTGCATCATAAAAATTGTGTTCTGCTGACTTTGCTCTGCTAACTTGAGGGACATAAAGAATTGAAGCCGAATGACCTTCCACCAAATTTTTGTCGAATGAGCTCTTGAAAAGATCCATTTTTTATCGAAATATTGTGTTTAGCGGCAAAGCTTATTTCTGTTTTGAATGGATACGTGAACAAGCAAAACTGCCGTATTTGGAGTGAAGAGCAGACAGAAGCATTGCAAGAGCTACCAATGCATCCAGAGAAAGTCACTGTTTGGTGCGGATTATGGGCTGGCGGAATCATTGGGCCGTATTTCTTCAAAGATGATACGAATCGCAACGTTACTGTGAATGGTGAGCGCTAATGTGCGATGATAACAAACTTTTTTTCGCGCAAAAAAGCTTGACTTGCATGACATGTGGTTTCAACACACATGCCACATGCCACACAGCACGCGTAATAATGGAACAATTGAGAGGCGTGTTCGGTGAACAGTTTATTTCACGTTTGGGGCCGGTTAATTGGCCGCCTAGATCGTGCCATTTAACGCCTCTAGACTATTTTTTGGGGGAGAGTACGATAACTTGGCCGCCAAGATTTGATAACGGGTTTTTGTAGGGGGGTCAAAAACAAGCACTTTTTACTATGGGAGGGGGGGGGTCTATCTCCCCCCGTTTAGGAGGTAGGGGCACTTTTAGAAAAAATTGGTTTTAATTGAAAAAAAAAATATTAAAAAACAACGGCAACACTTACAATAAAGTGCTATACTGCGTTTGAAAGCCAGAAGATTGTTCTATAATCCTGCATTTAAATTAAATTACTCATGTCAATGGTTTTTGAGAAATTCGCATTTAAAGTCCAAATTTTGATAAAATAACGTGAAACAAAAAGTTTAGACCGATTGTATTCAAAATTTTGAAATGAAATTGTAAAAAAACTTATATGTGATCCATGTATCTATCAGTTCTTAATCGAACACAAAAAACCGCATGGTTCTATGTCCTCTAGTTTTTGAGAAAATCGAAAATTACCAAAACTACTTTTTTTGATTTTTGGTGGTGACGGTGATTCCATTTTAAGAATTAATGTTAATAAACATAATGAATCTTTGTTAGTTCAGTACCGCAATTCATTTAGCGTTACCCAGAATGCACCATAAGGAGGTAGAATTGCATCTGGGTCAGTTATTTTGTCAGTTAGTCTGTCATAGTTAGTTAAAAATGGTCAAAATGTATTTAAAAGGTTTGTAAGTCTCGTCAATAAAGCCATCGTCCGTACTATAACTGTCGAGTTCGTTGAGTTACTCTTATATGGTGGGAAGCCGAGGATGTTTTGGCGGTAAAACACTTTCTAAATTTTCGCTCTGAAGGGTGGGAGGATCGATGTCTTTTAACTGTAAACCCTCACATATATCACCATCGGTATAACAAGGGTAAGCTTTTTGTACATCTGATAAAAACTCTATTATTTGCGAAGCCCAGTCGTCCTTATATTTCCATTCTAGGCAGTATTTTCGATAGAAAAATAGTGCCATGTATTGGTGAACATGGTCAGAAGTTTGTTTTGGTTTTCAAGATCGTTCATTGTATTTTATATGTATTTAGTGGACATTGGATAAATAGAATAAATATGATTTTTTTTAAATACAGATTCTGTGAATGCAAAAGAAACTTTGCATGCACCCAACCTCGCACCTACCCCAAATCCTATAGTGTGCCCAAGCAGGGGGGTTGCAGGGGGGCAGCATGCCCCCCCATACATACTTTACTGTTTATATATTGTAATGTTGGAAGCTAGCACTGATTTATTTACATATGTAAGGAACCAAAAAATATCAAACATTTTATAGAAAAGTAGTTTTAGTTATTTTCGATTTTCTCAAAAACCAGAAGACATAGAACCATGCCGTTTTTCGTGTTCGATTAAGAACTGATAGATACATGAAACACATATAAGCTAATTTACAATTTAATTTCAAAATTTTGAAAACAATTGGTCTAAACTTTTTTTTTCACGTTATTTTATCAAAATTTGGACTTTAAATGCGAATTTCTCAAAAACTATTGATATGAGTAATTTAATTTAAATGCAGGATTATAGAACAATCTTCTGGCTTTCAAACGCAGTATAGCACTTTATTGTAGGTGTTGCCGTTGTTTTTTAATATTTTTTTTTTCAATTTAAACCATTTTTTCTAAAAGTGCCCCTACCTCCTAAACGGTGGGAGATAGACCCCCCCCTCCCATAGTAAAAAGTGCTTATTTTTGACCCTTCTACAAAAATCCGTCATCAAATCTTGGCGGCCAAGTTATCGTACTCGTGCCATTTTTTGTGGGGGGCGATTCCGCTATAGACGATTTTTGACACCAATTTTTGAACTACAATATTTTTTACTTTTTTTGATAAATATTCAAAGTAAAAATACTATATTTAATAATAAAAACAAAAACTGAGACCTAACTTATAGAGAACATTTTTGTTTGCGCTTGGCAACATTATCATACGAAGAGTCGGTACGGACTGCAATTATTACAACTGGTAACATACGCTCAAAATAGCTATTTCCGACATTTTTGAGTTATGCTTTACTCAATAGACGTATAAAGCAACATGCGATTTAATTGTTTGCATAAAAACATGTACGAATTTGTTATTATATTTTTAGCATTATTGATTGCAAAAAGCCATTGTAAGTTGTTGCACCCGCGATATAAAAGATATAAAAGTTTACTTTTTTGGCAGAAATAAAGTGCTAGCGTTTTGAAACTTTCTAAAAGTAAGAACAAAACAAAACTAAAATTAAATCAGTCGTTATTAGGAATATATTGTACGTTGAACGAAAAAAAACGTTGATTTAAATTGGTTGCACCCGCGATCCCAATATTAAGATCGCGGGTGCAACTTATTGACTACTAACATTATAACGTGATTTATTGTATTTTATTGATAAAATATGTTTTGAATAATAATTTCTGCTGTTCACGTTTTTTTTTTAACTATGTAATATAATATTTTGTTCCTTTTTATATAAAAATATATGGTTAAGTGGAAATGAAACAAGGAAAAGAGACTGCCTTACAGAAAATTGACAAAAAAATAACAAATATGCTGAGCTTCATGCAGAAAAAAGACGTAGAAATTAAATGTGGAGAGATGTATTGAAAGGGAAAATGAAGGCAGATACAAATTTTAAAATTCCGACCAGAATCAGACAAAACGAAAAAATGCAGGCAACAGAAAAAAAAGGCAGGCACTCATTATATCAGTCCCTGTAGACTGAAAAAGTCGCACAAGTGAAACGTAATCGCCCAAGGAGTCCCACTAACGTAGTTGAAGTGGTAAAAAATGTATTTAAAAAAAAACTGATTCCACCAAAGCAATGCCTAAAAAACTGAAGGATGGCAGGTGATTTCTATAAAAGGGATAATATTAGCAGACAAGTGCCGGGTATAAAAGATGTGAAATCGATTAAGTCGGAAGTTAAGAATCGAGAAGAGCAAAATGACCATGACCATTCATGAAGTTAAGTTTTCGATGTATTTATTGAGTCAAAAGACGAAGCATTAAATTCTAAATCTCCAACAGGGTCTTTTGAGCTCCCTATATTACCAGTAGATCCATGCTCTAAAATACCGTTCTGTTTTTACAGCAGCAGTATTTCCAAAAGTTATTCCCGCAGGTTTGTACCTTCTTGCACCAGGTAGGCTGCAATATCACAATATCGTTATGTGGGGTTATCCTTAACCGATATCTATGAAGATGGAGTACTTCCAACATATATATATGTATTTTCGAAAAAATATTGAAGTATTTGAAAAAAAAACAAATTATAATTAATAGAGAAGGGTACTGACTTGTTAAATATGTGCCTTATTTTATATTTTTCCAGTTTTTTAAATCAGTTTACTAATTTAAGTTAGACGCGTTGCACCCGCGATAATTTGATGTTGCACCCGCAATTGATTTAAAAGTTAATATTTCATTGCTTACTTTTGTTTTCTATCTTTATTTTTATTTATTTAGTTAATTGAATCAACGTCGTTCAATATATGTAAGAATATCATGATAAATGTTTCACAATTAACAGAATTTGTGTTTTTTGTAGTATGATCTAGAAAAGTCGGGCCGATTCTGTTGCACCCGCGATCGCACTTTGAAACCATTCTTCTGCCAAATTATTTATTATATTTTAGAATTCTAAATAGATTAAAAATAAATAGGTGAAAATGTATCCCTTCAAGCAATAATGTCATTAAATATTTTGCTTATTTTATTATTAAATGTACTTCAAATGAGTCTAAATGTTGCACCCGCGATAATGGAATCGCCCTGGGGCTATATTAAAGCTCATGTCTATAGCGACGAGCCCGCTTCGATTGACGCAGTGGAAGCCAACATTGAAGCATTTATTCGTGAGATACCGGCCAAAATGTTAGAAAGAGTATGCCAAAATTGAACTAAGCTGATGGACCATTTGAAGCGCAGCCGCGGCTAACATTTGCATGAAATAATCTTCAAACATTAAATTATTTCGACCGTACTATCGATTCAAATAAAGATTCTATGCATTTTTCTGAATTTTATGTTTTTTTTCTTTTTTTAATTTCCGATAGCTCTTAAAAAATCACTCGTTATAATTGAAGTCCTTTAAACATCATGGTGTTTTGTGCACGCATCGTTGACTTATGGTCTAACCCAAAGTTTTGACCACTGCTAAGAGTATAGGGCTTAGGTTCGATAATATATTTTAAGTTATTGCTTTAATATTTTAAAAGCATTCCATTTTACATTTTAAAGATAATTAATTTCACATGAAGTTTAATTTCCTATGACATATTTAACCAGTTTAACATGAGTTTTATATGAATTCATCTTGCACATTTTAAAATAATTTTAACTGCTTTGTTTTCAAATCCATTCAAATCACCTCAGGTTGATGAAAATTGCAAGCTAGATCAGTATTGAAAGTGAGGCTTAATAATCGCGTTATATATTTGAATTGCTGTTCGAATCTATACCTTCCTTCTATTTCGTGCTGGAACATAGATTTGCAAATTAAGCCCGTCAAGTTTATTTTATTATCAATAAAAACTCATAAATGTTTGAATTCATCCACTTGGTCAACATTCCTATCACCAATTTGTACAACATTCCCTGGAAATATTTCCCACGTTCGAAAATTTCGTATCGTGAATGATGTTTGAAATTCCCCTCGGAATTAATTGAGTACAATATTAATCGGGCACAATATATCCATGGGAAATTCAACAAATCAAAACATTTGGGCTATAGAATTCCTTTCTGTTAAAGAACAAGTACTGGGGCCGAATTACCGCTTCAGTGACGAGTGAGTGAGTCCCATCAGTGATCGAATGAAAATGTCAAATTGGAGTAATTTATTGCTCGATAACGTAAGCGGTAATGCCAAACTCACATAATTCAGTCACGTATTACTCAATAACTGATGCGGTAATTTGGCCCCTGATCCATGCGGTCCAACAATACTTACGACCGATGTCGCCGATCACTCCTGGAATTTTTTATTTTTCGAAACAACAAAAATTCGTCTTCATTTTTTTTTGCTCTTCTTTTGATCCATTCTAGATAAAGCTTGTCTTTGAAAATGTTAAGGAAATTCGACAATACTTTCACATTGCTAAATTTTACTCACAATTCTTGTGAGATTTCTTTTGGGTTGGAGTCTTATAGATCTAAATTCATTTTTTATTTCTTCCCCTCCTCCTCCAGTAAAACAAATCCTATGCTATGTATTTTAAGACTTGAATTTTTTTATTTGAATAAGTACGATTTTGCAAACTTGAATCTAATATAGCATTATACTTTCTGCACTCTTTTATTAAAGTTAAAGTCATCGAATACATATTTTATTTTTTTAATTATCGTGCTAACTTCATTCTTCTCTTTGGCATCTCAAAACTAAACAATTTGTAAATTTGTAACTAAATAAATAAATATTCGCATTAAAAAATATTTCATATTGAGCTAAATTTGTACATGCAAATGCTAGCAACAATAGCACATTCTTTCCAGTAACTAAGTACTACTGTAGAGTAGTACTCATATCAATTAAGTTAACCGTTTGAAGTGATAATATAACGGTACATTATCTCTTCTCTTGTCAATTATTACTTTGTCTTTGCAGTATTTTAAGCAGCGATTTTCAGGTTCTGTTTTAAAATTGTGTTTTTTTTTTTTCAATTTTAATTTAGATTTAATAAAATGTAAGTCATATGCTTCTATTTTATATTTCCACCGAATAAGTTGAACCATTGAGTTAGTTTTTTTGAAGTGGGCCGTAATAAACACTGCACAACAGAAAGACGCAAACTTATTCAAAATCTTATTATGGACGGCAAAACATAAAAGGAAGTTCAGGATCTTGTCGGTTGTTCAGCGAAAAGTTCAAGTTCTAACGCCTCCCTACATAAAACGTGTTATTCGGTTTTTGAGCACACATCTTACCTCAGCAGCTACGGAAAAAGAGGGTGAAGTTGATTTACCATGCGGTGTCCATACAGTTAGAAGACGATTGAGGGAACACAATTTAAATGCTCGCAGTCCACGATAAGTCTCACTTCTAAAAAAAACCACATAACCAAGAGACCTGGGTTTCCGCAAGAGCATTTGGGATGGGTCTCTGAAAAGTACCCGATTATTTTTTGGACTGCCGAAAGTAAAATTGTTCTTTATGGTGGTAAAGGATCTCGGCAGCATTAGATACACCACAAAAACGTGAGGGGATGCTTCTCATACTATGGAGTTGGTCCAATATATTGGATAAAAAGTATAATAATGAACGTCGAAATTTCGCAAAACATCATGCTACTATATGCCGACTTCGAAATGCCGCTAAAATGTGTCTTTCAGCAGGATAATTACCCAAAGCACAAAAAAAATGAAGTTATAGAGTGGCCTGCTCAGTCACCTGACCTCAATCCAATTGAGAACCTTTGGTTGGACATAAAAAAAATCTGAAATGTAAAACCAATTATGGGGCATAGTTGAAAAGGCTTGGAAATCAATAACAATACAAAGATGTGAGGGGCTTGTCGACTCAATGAAGTGTCGTTGCGAAGCTGTACTAAAAAATAATGGTGATGCTATTAAATACTAGCTTCATTATCAAAAACTGGCATTGAATTTAAATTTTTTGTTTACTCGTTTTTAATCAGTTTGCTCCCTTTATTTTCGAACTTATTTGATTTTGTATCTATCAATGAAATTCAATATTTTCTTCAAACTTTTACACTTTACACTTCTTCACACTTTATCGGACAAATTTCAATGACGATTCATACAAGACACTTCTGGAAACGCTGGGTGCTTGAGTATCTGCCTACACTGACGAGACGAAATAAGTGGACAAGAATCTTCTGGATACCGAAATCGATGCAGCAATTGTCAACTTTGAACATGCCGTATCTGATGCCCTGTACAAACAAAAACAGTCTAAACCGTCAGAGGATAGGTACCAGCACTTTCCCGAGTACATTCAAAGTCTGTATGCTCAGAGACAACGTCTAAGAAAACGTCTCCAGCGGATCCATCAAAGTGAACTGAATACAACTAACAAAAACTACCAGATAGTTTGGAATGAACTACAGCAAGTCAACATCATGTTCCGGAACTCCATTCAACACCAACATAATATCCACTACCAGAAAAGATTGCAAGCAATCAAACCAGGACCTGATGCTTTCAAAACATCAATAGAATCATTGGAAAACAGCCACAAATACCGGAAACCATCATCAGCCAGGCTATTGAAGCTACCTCGTTCCAAGACAAGATGGAAGCGTTCGACGACCACTTCGAAGGAAACTTCGCACTGAACCCACCTACTGACCCAACTTTCTTACAAGAAGTTGAGGCAACAGTTCAACAAACACTGCAACCAAATCCGGATAAAATCAATTTTAATATTATCAATCCAGCAAATGATCACACCGATGTTCCACATTTATGTAATCTAGAGGAGGTTGTAGAAGTCATCGGCAATTCTAAACCAAAAAAGTTTGCTGGAAAAGAAGGTGTCTTCTACTACACCCTGAAAAGGCTGCACGTGCAGTAATGATTTTCCTCACAATCATTTTAAACAACTGCATCAACAACTGTTGCTTCCCTAGAAGAGGAAAATAGCGAAGATTGTGCCTATTCCGAAGGAAGGTGCTTCCAACCTAGTTTCCAAGTACAGGCCGATATCACCAAGACTGAAGAAATTCTGCTGTGAAAATTCCATCTTCCCTGACATGCAATTCGGCTTTCGAGAAAAACACCTGAGACTCCCTGAAGGATCCACTATAGTGACAAAGACAAATGTCAAGTACTTGGGAGTGCACTTCAACCATTTGCTAAGGTTTAACCTGCACTCAAGAATTGTTCTAAAAAAGGCCAGCTGGGCCATCAGCCGTTTGCACCCATTGCTTAAAAGAAAATCAGGTCTTAGCCAACCGACAAAAATATTAATCTACAACAAATATACTGTTAATAACTTAAAAACTATTTATTCAAGTTTTTTGTTCGGAATTTAATAACACTAGTAAATCTTACCTAGCCTTACATACAAAACAAAACTTTTACTATTACGCTGTACTTTACGACGAAGTGGCCGACTACTGGAGATGGCCACCTTAAATGCCATCACCCTATAACATTGGGTTGCAACTCAGTAGGTGAACAATACTTCTTTTTTTTTAAGTTAAAATCATGCATTCAGCGGAAGTTTTTTAAATGGAGTTGAATATTGTTTTGAACAAATACATACAGATCTTCAATCATAACTAAAAAGTAGAGCTTAAAGATCGATCTGAATCTGATCTGTTGACTGTGATCTCATTTCTTTGCATATAAAACTGAGTCCGAGTTCATTTGCTGAACAATTTTCACCTGTCAATTCAAGCTCGGTAACGTTTGGTTAGACTATGAGATCATGCACATCTCTTTTGTTTTGGATTTCAACATTTCTTTTCATTGGTTAACTATAGAAGTGCCTATATCCTCAGAAACCTTATTAAAGGTGTTTTACCTCGTAAACATATTTTATCTAACATTTAGCTGTCTGTGTGTCAAATATGTACAAAACCATTCGAAAATTGATTTCCCAAGTTCATAGTTAGCATTATTAACCAATTCAAAATGATAAATTAACTACAAGTATGTAATCCATCCCCGCATTTGTCTATGCCTTGCCAGACACTGAACTCAAATTCATATGTAGATGCCCCATTTGAAGGCCAAACCATCGTCCATCAACAATCAATACGTTAAGGTCATTTTATCTTCATAGAGAGAAGAAATCAAAGGAATGAATATCAAGTGCTTCATTTCAAGACACGAAATCATAAAGGTGAACGATTATGCTCGCCGTATGGAGAAAAATAAAATTGAAATAAAAAAGTAAAAAAAACTTACCTTGGTCTTGGTAACAATATTCGAAGCTAATTTAACTACAGCAAAATTTCCTTTGCCAATTGTCTTCTCCAGCTCATAGTATCCAACTCTGAGCAGTTTATCCACAGAGATTTTCGACGTAGACGGAACTTTGTAGTTCATTGTAGTGGACGACGACATGATGCTGTAGTTGCTGATGCTGATCCTGGTATTTGAGTCGGTGAAGAAAAGGGACAAGTTTTGTTCTGGT
Organism: Chrysotoxum bicinctum; assembly: GCA_911387755.1. Taxonomy (NCBI): domain Eukaryota; kingdom Metazoa; phylum Arthropoda; class Insecta; order Diptera; family Syrphidae; genus Chrysotoxum; species Chrysotoxum bicinctum. The sequence continues at coordinate 206,034,271 of OU426987.1, read as the reverse complement.
TGGTGGTGCTGCGCTGCCGTCTGCTGCTATTTACGGTTTTAGGCGGCACGCAGAATCTCCTACCCGTTGCAGTTGTAGGTGCGAGTTTCAGCTCTGGGAGGATTTTTCAGGGAAGAAGACAAACAGCGTTCTTCTTCTCCCACTTCTCCGGCAAACTGCATTAAGCCAACACACAGCTTTAACTCTTAAGTGTAAGGGAGGGATGGAGGGATGTCTTGGGATGAAGGGACAACTTTTTAATTTAGTTTTGCTGGTTTTTTTTGTTTAACTTCTTTACACAGGAAAGGTAAGAAACGCCATCTCCGATTTCACACAAAGAAGGAAGGAGCACCAAAGGGAGACCTTGTTATTTTTTTTATGTGGGGGTACTACAGACTATGTACAGACTTCGACAGCGACGAAGACGACACCGACTACGACTGAGAGGCAGAAGCAAAGGCGAACAAACAAGAAAGACAAAAAAACACAGAGAATACACTAACTTTTACTTTTTATGTGCTTCCTTCTTTAGTGTTTTTATTCTTTTTTTTCGTGTTTTTTAGTGATGTTCGTGCACTCACACCGACTTTATGGAAAATTAATAAAACTTTACTTTTAGGCGAAGATTTTTTGAACAAAATTTCATGTTTTAATGAGACACCAACTAGACACACAGAGGAGAGGAGATGAATTTTCTCTTTTCACTTTTTCCAATTAGAGACACCCGACCAACAAATTGGTAAGACTCCCCAACAACAAAAACAACACATGAAAAAACGACAAAACAAGATTTTTTTTAACACAACCCGCTCGGGCAAGCTGCAAGGTGAGTTGTTTGACTTGCGAATATAGTAAGAGAGAAAAAATAAACAAGACAGATACAATTATATTTGCCACCAACCACACCAACCAACCGACCGAACGTCCGTCTGTTTGTGGGTACACCTCACCGCCCCCGTTTTTTTTTTCTTTAACTTTATTTTTCGTTTTTTTCTTAATTTTATTTTTCATCCAAGTTTTGAACTTTTTTCTCGTTTTCAACTGTTTTCTCCATTTTATTTCGGATGTAAAACATAAATTAGTGATATTTCACTCGAATAACTGTATTTTTCGTAACTTTTTGTTAAAATTTCATACAATTTCCACCTGCCCTTCAATTACTTTCTTTTTTGTATTTAGGCACTCGAATAATCAATTACGGCGAAGTGCGAACAATTGACGGGGCTTTTCTTGATTTACTGTTATTTTAATGGGTTTTTCGAATATCATGTTTTTCTCAACCAGAAAAATACTTGCAAGAGCGACTTAATTTTACACACGATACAGGAGGAAATTTCGACATTATCTGAATAAATATCTGATTGGAACTTGGAAATGGTATTCGTTTTTTTCGTTTCTTCTCGACTCGACATCAACTGTTTGTCACTTCACGTTTCCTTGTCAAAAAAAAATTATTTATTTTTCGCTGAGATACTGCGAGTGCGAGTGAGTTAGGGCGATAAAAAACCAACCACTGTGCGAACTTTGAACGACATCAACGAGACAGCCACATGTACGACACGCAACAAACGACGAAGTGAATAAAATTTATTAAATAGTCGGCTCGATTTTGTGCTTATCTCTTTTCCTCCTTGCAGTGCAGTTGGATCCAAATGATATCATTGACATCTCCAAACAAGTGGTTGTACTTTTCACTCTGAGCGAATTATTGTCAGTGGTCGCGTTCGGGTTCGTATCCAAACGTATCCGGATTTGTTGGTGTTGTTGTAATCCCATAGGAAAAAACAACTGATTAACGAAACAGCTGATGTCAAGCAGAAATCTAAAGCTATCCAAAAATTTTTGGTATACTAAACTATCCAAGGGGAATTTTGAAGAACAGCTGACATTTCAGCTGATTTATTTTCTTTTGTGTCGAGTACAGGGTTGGCCGAACTATAACTTTTTAACATTTGTTGCGTCTAGTACTAATTTACTAATTGAGAAAAAGAAAGTTTGTTGCATTAAAGATCTCATTCGGATCCTACTGCAAATCTTTTATTCTTTGAACTTCAGATTATTTCTTGATATAGGAGGTATTAAACTCAAATTCTTTTAGGATTTTCATAGAAATATGAAATGATCTTAACTCTTAAACATGACTTGTTATGGGATTATATGGACATATTTAGAGCTGAGTTTTCAGAAAAGAATTCTTTTAAGACTATAAGCTTATAATCTTATTGCAAGAAGAGAAAATAGTGTTGCTATAAGATTTAAGTAGATTTAAGTAGTTTTAAGCAGCAAAAGTGTTTACCTCTTAAAATAAAAATGTTATGAAACCCAGTTCAGTTCCATAACAAGATATTAATACTTAGGTATAACAATGGGATATAAGAGAGTTGTATGGGAGTTTTTTTTGTCAGATTTCAAGAGTTTAGCTCTGGAGAGTATATTAGTTGGGCTTATTCATTTTTAATAAGCGAAGTGAAAATGGCTGGTCAAAAAGCTACATAATTATTGGGCTGAAGGTGGATTTACTACACAATTAAAATAAAAAATGATCGTACAGGAGCTCTATTCGACAAGTGTGCTGCGCTCCTTAAAAATAAACAGTTTCAATATAATTACCAGTTCTTGGTTTTTATTATTTTTAAAAAGTTTTTTTGGTAATATTTATATGAACGTACCTTGAAACGACAGCGTCTGGTCACCAAATGTGAACAAGCACTAAAAGAAATTGTAGCTTAACTCTGTCGGCTTAAAGCTCACCGCTCATTAAAATCTCAAAAAAAAAAAAAAAATAAACCTCGTTGGCGTGAGAAAATTTGTGGTTAAAAAATCTGCCCTTTTCAATTTACCTTTCCTCATTGCAGGATTTAATTATCAAAAATTTGAACTAAAAACTTAATAGAGACATTGTCAGTTGTATATATTTATAAGGGCTATACCATATTATATTCTTAAATATTTACGGCCATATTTATAAACTCATTATAGTGAGTACATAAGACTATGCAACCCTTATAATGGCTCTAAACGCAAAATCGTTATTTATAAACTTATGTGACGTTAAATAGAGGCATTATAAGCTAAACGCGTTTGGAGGTTGAATAGTGCCTACATAAGGACATTTTATAGTATTGAACTGTCACATTCACTTTGACATCATATTGAATTATAAAGATTTTATCAACAAAATAAAATGCCTTTGACTTGATATTGAAACTTAAAGTTTGTGTTATTTTTATTTATTGAAACAAAAATGTTATGCTAATATATTAAAAACAAACTGAATTGAATATTGTTTAGAAATAGATAAATATACTTGTTGGTGATCTCTCTCCACGCATCCTTCTTCATCCGGTGTATTAGTGTTGTAATTTTTATTTTGTATTATTGAATTTTATCCTCAAGAACTTGTCTGAGGAGTCTTCCAGCTAGGATAAAACGAATCACAATTTGATTTCCAGTATTGTGCTAGAGATAATAACATACTTTATCTGATGAATCAAAGTTAATTGTTCGAATTCTTTTAGCTTTTTGTAGTTTCGTTTTTGTTTATTAAATTCGATAGACAGACAAGATGTTTTTTTTTTTGTTTTTTTTTTGACAAACAGCTGAGTGTTATGAAGGCTAAATGTAATAGATTTTTACTTTTTTGTACTTTATTTGACACAAGCTCATTATAACTATGCAGGGTAGGCAAATGTTTTATAAATATGAATTTGCATAGTGGATGAATAAGTCCTTATGCATTGCATAACTATTCAGGCGTTTAGCGAATTCTAATAAATACGACTGTTAATGAATTATTATGATAAAAAAAATTCATAGGATTTGTAATCCAATATACATACATATGTATATCTAATATTAATTGTTTGTTTTGCGGATTAGCAAATGGTGTCTTGCTGCAACTAATATCTTTAAATCATGTGTTCATAATCCAAATCCTTTGATTATGCCAAAGAAAATTGTTTGTCTGCAAAAATAAACTTCCCATCTATCATGAATCATTCCTACAATTCCTCATCTTTATTGTAAATGAAACATTTTCAGTTTTTGTACAAACCTTCATAAGATCATAAATGTGCAAAATTGTTTGGTTTCCATTATTCTATTTTTTTTATGAATTAACTACGTATGTAGCAGACGTAACAAATTGTAGTAAATTAGGCATGTAGTTGAATCGGCCAACCCTGGACGATTCACGTCTTTTTTTGACTTTGACAGTAAATGGTACCTATCCGGTTTTTGTCGTTCGCCAACGTATCGGATACTAAAGTATCTTAGATACCCTATCGGACTACGAGGTGAACGCGACCAGTTTTTTCATCTATCAGGCTTGACAACTTAGCGAAAAAAGGGGCCATTAACAGGCATCAGATCACCCACCATCCACCATGTATGTAGGTTACGTATAATATGTTGTGCGCAACCATTCATTCTCTGCTTGACGTCATTGCAAGGGGAAATTATTAAATTTTGAATGATGCTAAAGTTGGAAGTTTTATTTTTGTTATCGGTCTGAGAAGAGAAGAATGGAGTATGTGCGTAAAACAACTAACAAATGAATGAGAAGTTCTGGGATTGAATTTTTTTTGAATGGGTGCGGAAAATGCGTTGAATTCGGATGTTGTGGAGAGGAGGAATATTCTTGGTTTGCATGCTGAAAATATAGTATGGTTTTAGGCGACCATCATTCGATTTTGAGTTTGGTTAGCGTATTCTTAGGCGGTATTGAGATGCATAGCATTCTTGCATTCTATAAGGCATAGAATAAGTGAGTTTCTCAAACTGTAAGTTTTATTATTTTTGTGCTTTAAAATATTGAAGACATGTTTTAAGGAATATTTAGATAAACAGGGTGTCCCACAAGTAATGGTTCCAAAAATAAATTAGTTTAGGTGCTGGTTGGTCAGAGTTCAGCCTGTAAGAAATTAGGACAGTTTTCCATAAACAGCTGATTTTGTTCTTGGTTTGCACGCTGAAGATATAGTGTAGTCTTAATTGTCCTTCATTCGATTTTTTAAGAGTTTTTTAAGGCGTTATACATGTATTGAACTTTATACTTGCATGTTTCAAGGCGTTTAGAGTAAGCTTCCCAATATCTTTGTATATAAAACTTATAGTACTCTCATGAAGGCGAACGATTAGTGCGACATCTTAAGCATAGCGACAGTACTTGTTAGATTTATCTCTGCTAAATTTAATAAAATATTCATAGGTAGATACTATAAGTCAAGTTATGTATGTATTCGTAAAAAAATCGAACTCGAGATTTTGATCAAAGTTGACATTATCTACGATGATGGCGAAGACCAAAAAAGTGGGTCTCGCAATTCTGTCTGCCTTTTCGACTACAACCTAAACGGCTCAGCCGATTTAAATAACGGTAAAATTTTTTTTTTTAAAACTGTCACAGAATTAAAAAAAATCATAGAATTTCATTTAGTTAAAGCTAGGTAATGGTTGAAATTTTTGTTTCCAAAAAACGGTTATTTTTGATAGCCCCCCTTTCTCAAAAACGGTACAACCAATTTGAATCATTTTTTTTCGTGCTAAAGCTCGTATAAAGTTTAAATATTATTACATATTCAATTTTTCAATTTTTCATTTTTTGGATTTTTTAAAAAAAATATTTTTTTTTTTAAACAAACTTGATAAATAAAAGTTTCTTAATATAATCTACAAGATTTGAAAATAAAATTGGTACACACCATACAAAGATTAAGAAATGGTTTTTGAAAATCGTATTTTTCTCGAAAACGCTTCCGAGAATTTTGATAACTTTTTTTTTTCTTTCGTTTAATTTTTACGATCTATAATTAAATAAAAAGAATTGAAATTAATACTATATTACTGACTGTAAAAAGAAGATTCTAAAAAGTTTAAAAACTATTGCACTTCAAAACTTAAAAAAAAAATATTTTTTGAATTAAAAAAAAATCTATTTTTTTTTTTAAATTTAATATCTCAAAAACGGCTCAGTATTTTTTTTGGAAATTTATTTTTTATTCATACAATAATAAAAAATTTTAGTTGACGTAACAAAATTTTTTGTTAAAAATGTTTTAAAAATTTTATCTATAAAAGCTTATTTTCTTAAGAAACCACTACAAAGATTTTATAATTTTTGTTCTTGCACAAACTAGTGTTTGCTTAAATCACACACCATCCTCTTTTTAGCTTTAACTACTGAAGAAGTTGTTTTAGTCATTTAAAAAATTAATCTTATGCTTATGAAAAGTTTTTCTCTGTCCGCAATGGGACAATGTGTTTTTTGATGAGTCAACGTTGGCGCCCTCTATAATTCGGCCAAAATTAGAAAATTAAGACAAAAAAAAATGTTCTTGTGCTCTTGGCGCATGTATTCATTATTTAAAAAAAAATAATAAAGTTTCCGAGAAAAAAATTCACAAAAATCATGCGTTTCTTGGCGTTCTAGACAGTACTAGTGCCCACGTTAGTTCACGTTAGTTCACAAACTTTTAATTCATGGCCCCGAAATAATAAAATATTCAGTGTTAACTATGTATCTGTCAAATGTCGGAAGATGCACAAGAAGCATGTAATAATTTTTTTTAAATCTATCAAGCTAATTTCGCAAGAAACCATTATCGTCAAAAGACAATGGAGGATGTTTTTAAAAGATTCCTAATCGCATCCGATCCATTAATATCTAGTTGTCGGGAATTACCTCTAAAACCACTTAAATCTTTGTTTAAAGACAGTATCAATTTGTTAGCACCTCTACCTGTAAATAAAATCAAACAGAAGATGAACAACAATCTTTTGACAACTCTTCCGCTTCTGAAACATATACAGATGTAGATGATTGTGACTGTTACGGGATGGGCAATGAAAACTTTTTCATGTAAATATCGGATTAACTTATACATATATTGTTTGCTCATATTACATTTTGTATTTCTAAATTTATGATTTATAAATTATTGTGTTCGATTTCAATAAAAATATATAAATAATTTTTTTCCATTTTTTTTTGTCATATACATAATATTATAATATAGTATTCCACCATTTTGAATTTGTTCGTTTTTAATAAATTTTCAAGTACATGCCCTAATAATATCAAAACAAAAATTTTCAACCAACTATCAAAGTTATTTCATTTTTGATAAGTTTTTTCGTATGACATGACGCCATATTAGGTCGGCCATTTTGAATTTGCTGATTCTGATAACAGATTCGATCATTGTGGATCATTCTCTACGTTTTTCGACTTTTGATCGCACAAAGCGGCTTCGGCCGCACTGTGCCCTGGTGAGTAGAATCTGTGTTTTTTGAAACCTGGAGTCGCCCTGAAATCGCCCTAAGCTGTGACGAGTTCAGCGAACTCCCGAACTGTCAAAAATCACATGAGACTTTTTTATCTACATATTTCTCTTGTTATCGTTTTTCGATTCGCGTGTTGCATGTTATTGTTTATGTTTGCAATCAAATGTTTGTTATACTCATCAGTTGAAATATTCAGCAACAACGCAAACTTGTTTTTGTTCATTTTTAAAACTAATTAAAAGATTTATCAGAACACAGAATTTTTTGTTTCGTTCTTTTATCTGTCAACAAAACAATTGACAAACCTCTGATGTTTTTTGAAAACCGAAAGCCCCCCAGTTTTTTTTGACAACTCGGTTGATCCTGGGTAAAATTGGGCGAACAAACCTCTTACAATTGTGTAAAGGAACTTTAAAAACATTGATGTCGTTTTGAAAGTACAGTCAAACTTTAATAACTTGAAGCAGCCTTAAAAGCTGAAAATTCATAAATTTTTTTTTGGGAATTTTGAACTTACATATATATAACTCGGCACAAAAATGACAAGTTCTTGGATCAATTCGATTTTTTGGGTAATTACAAATTTTTGAGAAGAAATTAAAGTCGCGTATGCATTTGAAATTTAAATTTTTGAAGGGATTTCCGATTTGAAAGGAGAATATTCTACTGCTATGGTGTTTTTTTTTTTATAATTTACTCGCGCTCAAGGGATTATGATTACCCTTTAAGGTTCGTATTCACCGAGCGCTCCTAAACGGCTCTTAACTTTACGAGGCTCTTAACTTGAAATTTCTGTGCGGTATTCACCAACCACTCGCAAGTGTTTTTCGAAGTTCGAAAATGAGAGCCACTCTCTCTTGTTCAGGCATACCCAAACTGTGAAATGTTGTGTAATGTTGGTCTTGACAGCAAATGGATACTCTTCTACTTGGCATTGCTCACATGGATTCGAGTCAAATGCGTGCGTGGCACACGCACAAGCGAACAAATTTTCGAAGAGAGCGCTCGTAAGTTAGGAGTGGTCGGGACCACTCCTAACTTTTAAGAGCGCTCGTAGATCTTCACTAATATTGCTTGGTGAATACGTTTATGAGCTTCTTAAGTTATGAGCGCTCGGTGAATACCGGCCTAAATGTTTCAACATAGCGCGGGCGTGAAGTTATAGAAGAGAAAGAAGGATAGGAAAGATGTGTGGCACGATGTTGAGACTGAAGGTGGTTGTCTCAGATTTTTTAACTCCAGGGATGGCGGCTGAACTAAAGCGGAGAACTGCCGTGTCTTATTTCTATGTCCCTTATAATTCGCATTATTTTGTATTCGTATTCATCCTTGTTGGGCATATACTAATATGCATATACAATCACATGTTGTTAGTGTTATGCCTAAACAACATGTAATGAGTAAGCCAGCAACCCATTGATGACATTTTTAGAAGGTTTTAATGGAATTTAAGAAGACATAGACGACGGCAGGGATCGAACCTGTGATAATGAGGTTGACAGGCGAGCACACAACCATCGTGCCACGGCCACGGTTGGAAGGCATTGATACATAATGTCTTTATTTCATACAGATTATCTTAGCAGTAGAGTCTTTTTTTAATGAACACAAAATATGTTGATTTATGCGTGTATGGGCACAATAGATCTCCAGGTCAGGCGCTTATCACTTTTCATTTTAACATGTGTTTTAATTTTGACAAACAATTTGGATTAATTGAAGTCTTGATAAGTCGAGCTTTTTTTTAATAAAAGCAGTTCTAGATATCGAAGTTTGACTGTATTAAGATTAGCAGGATGTCTACAACTTATGAATAAAAAAACAAGTGAAGTATGATGATTTGCCAGAGTTGACTCCGTACGGAATTAGGTATAACAACAAAAAATCTATTTCCAAAAATCAACAATGAATAAAGTACTAGATTTTTCTTAATTTGAAATATTTTCAAACTTGTTTCTGAAAATATCTTAAAGAATGACATTACGTGCTGTAGGCAAATAAATGTTGGTTTTAGACAGTAAATAAATTAGACACCATCATGACGGCTAATAGACAGCCTGGGCCTATAGTGATTTACTACTCTCAACCATTCCTGTGTGCGTGGTACCAGGAATGGAGGGGATCTACAGGAAGGGAGGGGACCTACAATTCATGACTACTTCTTATAACAAGAGATATTCTTGTAGACTGAAAAAAACTTTTTTTGCAGCGGCTGAGAATCGAACCCAAGGCAAAAAGCTCGAATTGGTTAAGGAGTACATCTACCTCGGAGTAAACACCAGAAGCATTATACCAACGGTCTTGCTTTATGGAGTCGAATATTGGACAATATAACAGAAAAGAAGAGCTGATTGTGAGCTCTATCGAAATAAACATTTTAACATTTTTGCAAACAGGGATATTTGGTCTTGCATACGAGACGAGCGTATCAAGGAGAAGATACAACCGCGAGTTATAAACTCTATGAGCTGTACCAAAATGTGGATGCATAGTCCAGATAGTCAAAACACATCAATTAGATAGGTTCGGCCAAATCGGCCCAGGGACAACATTGCTCCAGTAAGATAGCGTTCGAAGTCTATCCCACCAGCGGGTTCGAGGCGACAAGTAACACCGAACCTTCTGTTTAAAAACCAAGGCATCTCATATTTCAAAGAGCTTGGTCTAGATGACTGGAAATCATGTGCTTGGCATCGTTGAACATTGACCGTTCATGGGTAGCCAGTCAAGAAAGTAATTAGTATATAGCGACTAACGTGTTATACCCGAACCACAGTTATATCGTGATGAAGTGTCTTGGAAAGGGGTCTGTTTCAAATAATAGGGCTTAAGGGATGTTGATGGAGTCCTGGTGGTTGCATTCCATGGTGTTCAGCACAACTAAAAAAGACTAAAAACTCTCTAAAAACGTTGCGAACTTATACGAAATCTAGGATGAGGCCAAAAACAACATTCACTTACATATAATTTAAATTAATTTTAAATGATAAAGGTCTGAAGCAATCGTATTCCTACTATAACCCATACTTACATACATACATTATGTTTTCTAGCTTCTGCATCTAGATTATATAATATTTAATTTCCAGACCTTTTGTTTTTTGTTCGCTAACAGAGTTAACGTGTTGCCTGATGTGGTTCTATTGTATGTCATTCTTTTCCTTTGCCATGTGTTTGCATTTGATTGATTTGATTAAATGTCAGAACTTCCTATGACGCTTTCAGTCACCTTAGAAAACTACATTATTGAAACCACCCTTTTGAAATGGTTCATAGAAACAACGCACACGAGTACTCCCCTTTCATTCCACTTGGTGTCCTCTTCAAATTCACCTATGTACCTACGTCAAGCTCCATTAATGCATTATTAGGGAGAACATTGTTCTCAATGGAACCTCCACTCCATCAGCAATCATTTCCGGAAACGCATGTACCTATAAAATTTCAGTTGCCACTTACCAAACGTGACGTCATTGCTACGTACATCATCATCCGTTCGTGCTTTGCTGACGTCCTCGTCGACATTTAAGCACAAAGGACACTCTTATAACAATCTGAACAAAAAAACACTCTTGACTTCTGACGCGGCAAGATTTCGCTCAGTCGCTTCTCATCTCCCAGCTCCCACCTTCAAAAAAAAATAAAAAATACTCCTGCTCCTGGGGATATAATCCTGTTTTTCATGAATGAAAAGGGAGCTCTAATATTCCAGACGAATCATGCGCATTGTGGTTTTTTGAAATCGGTGCGTGAATTGGGCTTTTTTGTAAAGGTGACACCGTCATCGTCACCGCCACCCCCGATGCTGTATAAGCTAGGTACCGCATCTATCGTGGGAAAAAGTTTTGGCCGGCCTTGCGAACAGACAACACCGACAAAGACCAAAACCAGGAAGTTCTCAATAGGTATATGTGTATCGTTTTTAAAAGAAGCTATTATTAGGTGCATTAACACAACCCCATTCATGATTTTTAACTTTGCCACAAATACAATTTAATGTATGTTGTTGTTCATTGATGTTTATATTTAAAAAAATCAATGTGAAGTTACCGAAATATATTTTAAGAAACTAATGACGTCACTGTCTTCCTGGATTATTTAAGGGACTCCCACTCAAGGAGGATATTTGTTTGTCAATATACCTAAACTCTTACTCGTATACGTATAAATAGGTAGTAAAGTATTTTGAAAAAGATATTATCAATTAACACCTATTAAGTGGGGTGGGTATGGGCTGGTTAACTTAGTTGTTCGGATGTTTTTCGGAAGTATGTACGTATGTCCAATTTCAGAAATTCAAATCTTAATAATAAATGGTTTTCCTTGTACAGGGTGCTGCAACACAATTTCTCTTTTTTTCAAAACAGGATTTCCATCCATTTTTTAGATGAGATTTTTTTAATTGTGTATTACATATTATGTATCCTAAGCTTTGTTTTAATTAGCTTTGAAAATCACATCAAGTAGATGACGCCCCCACCGCCCATACGCTGAATAAGACGATTTCTGGGGCATAATATAAACGGATGTTTACATTCACGTCTTGTAGGGTCCTTAGATACGATTTCAAAAAACCGAAAAAAGTAATCGTTAGGGGTCAAATTTTGGTATTACAAATCAACCCATATTGATAAAAAGCGCTTCTGGAAGTCTTCCTCAAAACAGCCATTGATACCCTTGAAGTATGAGCCGTTGGTCTGCCATGTTAGAATAAAATGTCCCTCAGGTCCAATTCATCATATCATGGAACCAACTATACCAATTAAGTCTCTTGTCATACTCTCGGTTTGGCTGAAGGTAGTGACCCCTTTAACAAATGATTTACACTCCGAGACAGATCCCAAAGGGGGCTACATTGAAGTTATTTCCGAAGGAATCACAGAACACTTGTTTGAAAAATACCCCGCTGCAGCACACGCTAGCTCCTTAGTGTCCAAAAACATGATGGCGACTAATTTGGAAGGAAACAAAATTGAAGAACCACGCGTCTATTGTCGAATGAGTCCACTCACAGCCCGCGGAAGGTGACTGCTTCTTTTCCCATTCAAAATGTATTTTAAATTTTTCAAAATTCATGTATATTTCAAAATTCGTTTATTTTCACAATATTTTATATTTTTACTACAATTAAACAGAAGAGAGTGGCGAAGGCATGTGTGTATGTGCTACTGGGTCGCACGAACTTGCACCTATGTAATAGACTATAGGAATTTCAAAAACGGATGTTATTAAAGAAAACTGTTCATAAGGATAAAATAAATTTTTTAAATTCTTTTAGTAGTAAGAGATTAAAACAAAATGCTATGCAAATATAAATTTATGCAAGAACAAAAATTATAAGTCGTTGTAGTGGTTCCTTAAAAAAATACGCTTTTATGTACAAAATTTTCAAAACATTTTTAAGAAAAAATTTTGGTACGCCAGCCTTAAGTTTTTATAATTGTACGAATTAGAGTCTAATTTCCCAAAAAAAAATACCAAGCCGTTCTTGAGATATCGAATTTTTCAAAAAAAAAAAATTACTTTTTTTTCTAAAAATTGAAAAAATATTTTTTTTAAGTTTTGAAATGCAATGTTTTTTAAACTTTTTAGGAGCTTCTTTATAAAAATTTTTATTAAAATCCGTTATGCCGATAATGAGAAATTCAAAATTCGAAAAAATCGTTCTATGGTAGGTACAGTCAGTAATACATATCTAGATTTCAGTTTTATTTTTTAATTAAATTATAGATCGTAAAAATTTATCAAAAGAAAAAAAATTTAGCAAAATTCTCGGAACCGTTTTCGAGAAAAATACGATTTTCGAAAACCATTTTTTTAAATTTGTATGGAAGGTATCGTTAGTTTTAGATAAAACAAATTTTTTTTTCTGAAATCTTGTAGGTTATGTTAAGAAACTTTTTGTTTGTCAATTTTGCAAAAAATTTATATTAGGGTTTCCGAAATATTGAGTTTCCAAAAAAAATTTTGAATTTTTTGTTTAAAATCCAAAAATAAAAAATTGAAAATTTGAATATAGAATAATATTCAAACTTTGGAGGAGCTTTGTCATAAAAAAATTATTTAAATCGGCTGTACCGTTTTCGAGAAAATCGAAAACAAAAAAAATGGATTTTTTTTTTCAACCATTAGCTAGTTTTAACCAAATGAAATTTTTCAAATTTTTTTTTAAAAATTCTGAGACAGTTTTTGAGAAAAAAAATCTTTATAAAATTTTGAAAAAAAATCGTATGGCAGGTGTGGGGGAAAAATTCAAACCCATATCTACCAAGTTTGAAGAAAATCGGCCGAGCCGTTTAGGCTGTAGTCGAACCGACAGACAGACAGACAGACAGAATTGCGAGACCCACTTTTTTGGCCTTCGCTATCATCGTAATGTCAACTTTTATCAAAACCTCGAGTTCGATTTTTTTACGAATGCATAACTTGCCTTATAGTACCTATAACCTATAAGTCGCAAGTAAAAAGTAGCATGCATGGTTGCTGGATATTTTGACGGAATTTAATTTTCAACATTCGCACTTGTTTCTGCAACACATTGCATCTCACTTTGGAAATCAGCTGTCAGGAGTAAATTGATATATTTCATACCCCGAATATGGGTATGAAAATGTAGTTATGTCAATTTTTTGAGCACTAGTGTCAAAATGACATTTGATTTAACAAGAGAAACCAGTACATATTACAACGTTTTATGCCGGATATACACTGTTCAAATGCATGACAAGCATGTACAAGTGTATTAGTAAAAAAGTCACACGTATAGATTGGATGTTGGATTGAACCAAAATCAAAATCTTTTGATTTTCTTTCAATCTAGCGTCCTGCATTGAAGTAGTTTATATGCAAGATTGATGATTGATCATGCATTTATTGGTTCATTTGCGTATAGTACGTTGAAGAGGTAAGAGCACAGCACAACATAAGCACAGATTTAAATATTAAAACAGCAAACAAAAATTGTATAATGAAATGGACAGACAAAATAAAACAAAGCACTAGCTTAAAATTGAAAAAAATTCCAAAAAAAAATCGTAAAATCACAATTTTGCCGAAAAAAACTCACAAAGCGCAACGTCTTCTCACCACACCATCGATGTAAAAATAAAAGATTGAAGACTCACGCTTGATATGTGTATATTAAACTTCAACCACAAATTACCAATACACTTGCATATGCTTGTCATGCATTTAAACAGTGTATATCCGGCATTATGTTACATGACCATTTTATTTGGTTGCGGTTTATGTGTGAATGAAATTTAACAGTTGGGATTTGACATTCGTAGAGAGTGCTTTATAATGGAGTATCTAACGCAGCAAGAATGTGTTTTACAGTTCCCTATCAGTGTTGGGACTTCTACCACTTAAGTGGTATTTCTACCACTTTTTTCTGTTCATGAAAACCTACCACCTAAAAGTCTGATTCTACCACTTTTTCAACTCACCTTTCATCTATCTTTTTACTTTACGATGTACCATACGACCCAACCACACCTAAAATTTTATTAGGACCATAAGTTGAGAGAGTAGTAAAAGATAATATGAATATGATTGAATTTTCTTCAGACAATGCTGCTGTTACGAAGGGTTCATTAAGCGGTGTTACTTGACGTTTTAAAAATATTAATCCTAATATTTTAACGATGGGATGTTCATGTCATAATTTAAGTTTCTGCTCTGCTTATGCTGCTAAATTATTAAGGGATATATATTTCTATTTTTGCCACAGCTCGAAAAAATCAAAAGATTTCATTACTTTCCAAAAAGCACTTGGGGTAAATAAGAATCAAATTTGGCTTTTATTGGAAATGGTCTTAAAAAGAATCATAGAGTAGTGGAATCATTTGTTTAATTTTTTTTATACTGTACTCATTTGAAGAACGTACTTCTAAGGCTTCACAAATTTTTGATTTTTTAAAAAATAAAGACAATTTAGTATTTTTGAATTTTTTGTCAATAAATCTGAAAATTATAAATGAGGTAAACAGAATATTTCAATCTGAGAACACAAAAATGCACTTTTTGATTGAAAGTATGAATACGTTAAAACTAAATATGTATAATGAAAAATTTTTTAAAGTCAGAAAATATTAATATATTCTCAAATGCATTTTGGCCTTCACTTAAAGGTGCTCATTAGAAAATGACATTGATGAACAAAAACTAATGGAATTAAGAAATGTGCTGTGCAGCTATTATGTTGAACTAATTATGTTTTCAAATTGGAGAAAGATTTAATTTTTCAAACGATAAATTAAAATTATTAAAATATTTAAATCCAAAAAACGTCATTGATGGAACAATGCCATCAGTTTAAGGTCGGAAGAGACATTTTCCCCCAAATATAACGAACCTAGAATTAATAAATAATGAGTGGAGAAAAAATAATTGTAGAAAATCACTCCAAATTTTACAATGGCGTTTGATAAAAAATTTAAAAGATGGTATGAAAAATTTGTTGTTTGAAAACATTTCTGCATATGCGTTGGAGCTTTGTTGCTTACCACATAGAAGTGCTGCTGCGGGACGTAAATTTTCCGATTTGAAAAAATGAAAAAAGAAATAAATTGGAAACAACAACTTCGTACAACATTTTAGCTGCAATGGATATTTTATTCAATGGTCAAAATTTTATTCTACAGAAGCATTAGTAAAATATGCTTCTAGATTTAGATTTTATGAGGGTTTATATAAAAAAAATAATTATACTTTTTTGAAGTCTTAACTTATTTTATTATTAATTCAAACGGCTGTTATAGATTTAAGTTTTTGGTTTCGAACGAGTCTAAAATGAAATTGTATACGTATGTATATGACTTGCTTCCAGATATAATGTCATCTTTGAAACATAGAGAACTGAAGTATTATTAACTTTATTTTTGTATTTGATTTATTTTCAACAAAGTTATTGAACATACGATTTGTTACATAAAAATGGCTTTTAATTTCTACCACTATTCTACCACTTTTTTGACAACCTTTCTACCACTCTTTGGCTTCTGCGAAGTCCCAACACTGTTCCCTATAGACGAACGCCATTTTTGGAGAAAAAAAATCACTAAGTGCGAAGAAGCACATTTCGACATGGCTGGCTTTCTTAATAAAAATAAAAGCTGCGATTGGGGCACTCAAAACCCTCAGTTGATACACCAAAGAATATTACACCCTTGTAGAGTAACTGTATGGAGCGCCATTTTGGTCATCGGCGTCATTGGGCTAGATTTCTTTGACGATGACATAGGCAATGTTGTAACAGTTACTGGTTACTGCTATCGGGACATGTCGGCCTTTCTTGTGTCTGAAATGGATCGATTACACAAACAGAATATGTGGTTCCAACAAGACGGTGCCAAATCACACACGATGCAAATTTAACGAGAAATTTTTCTCGGCCGAATAATGTCAAAAAGTGGATATATCAACTTCGCCCCGACAATCCCCTGATTTGGCGCCCCCAATTTCTTCTTATGGGGTAAATTTATAAACGAAATTGCTGAAAAAACAACAGAAGTCTGCGACATTTGTATGTTTAAAAGAGCTCGCCTTTGCACCGCGGCCAGAGGCACCCACTTGACCGACATCATATTCAATACAAAATGTTAAATACCAAATATAATTAATCAACAAAATATAAATTATAAAATTTTACCTCATTCAAAAGTTATTCAAAAAAAAAAAAAAAAACAACATTGACCTGGAACATAAAACGCACCCTGTATATTTACCAAGATTAAAATTATTAATCATTAAATAAGCCGTAACAACAACTTATCTTATTTTAAACATTTTCAATTTTAATTCGTGATTGTACAGTAAATTTTTTCGTGTACAGGGTGTTTTACATAATATGTATCAAAATGCCTAACAGTAAAGCTTGGATTTAAGCAAGCAAGAAATCTACTTTTGGGGTCTATTTCTTCTTCTTTATACGGGACGGAAATGTTTCTAAAACAGGATCTTTAAAAAGAAAAAAACATTTTAAAAAGAAAACGGAAATACTTACAATATCAAACTTTAGCTTTTTCTTAAGCCGAAAATTTATTCTGTAGTTTCCAGATTTTAACCAGACTTAATTTGTTTGTTTTTGGAGAGAATTTAAAAGGAGATACCGGTGTACATTGGTTTTAACTGTCTGATCATCGCGCTTGGAAGGAAGTTTTTGGCCGGGGAAAGCATTCCACATTCGTGTAGTTTGGCTAAAGAGAATTTAACAGTACGTCTGAAGTTGAGCTCAAGGGTAAACTAATGGGCATTCGCTGAAGCGCGAGTATCACAGTAGAATTATTTTGCGGGAGGAATGCATCTGGCTATTTCACATCATCATGAAAGACAAGGTTAATAGCGGCTTGGCTATCTGAGATGATGCGGATATCAATATTTGCTTTCACGTGACATTAGCATTTTTAGTTTTTCATTCGCTTTCGGCTTTTGTCATACATGGAATTTTAAAAAATTTAAAAAAAAAAAAATTTTAAGGGTAACATACATATGTGTAAGGTATTGGGGAAATTGGAAATTTCAAAAATTACCTTTTTTTTAAAAAACAAACCCGGTTTTGGGAACTCACCGAAGATTTGTATGCATTTGAAAACGAATTTTAGGTATCCTAATATTCATTTGGAAATTATGACAATTTTTGTAAGCTACCTATTCCTATACTGTTTTCTTAACATTCCTTACTTAATATGTACCCTAAATATTTACACAGCAGGTAACGCTTGGTTAAACCCACATTAGACTTCTTATATCAAAAACTCATCCAAAGGAGAGTTAATAAAAAAGTATATGAATATCTCCAGGATCAGGATAGAAATAACAACTCCCAAACCAGATATAGAACAACAAATACAAAAAAAAATCTGGCACACGTTGTCGTTTCGTGTCGTTTACCGTGTGACGTTTGAGTCAATGAACTCCTCCAAAACCAGGAAATGGAAATTCAGAGGATATACTGCCGTGCGCTGTGCTGCGCTATGCGCATAATGTCATGTTAATTTCAATGCGTGTGTGTTCAAAAATATTTCCCTTTAAAAGTCAGCCCCTAAAAGCGATTAACAGGATAAGAGTCGTCATATAGGTCATGTTGAATTCGTCAAAAATAACATCCGGCACACGCCCCGGTGGCGGTGTTCTTAGAATGTTTCAAATGACGGTTTGGTTTTTGGAGTAAGCCAATGCAGCAGTCTGCCTATACAGAATTTCTTTGGGTAGACAAACAAGGATAACAAAAATAAAAAAATATTCTACTACCCTTCAACGAACGAGTATATCAATACAATACACTCGCGTCATTGGTCTTAGTTGGTCACCCCCTAAAATTCTTCAAAAAAATCTATTTCTGTCATAAAATTTTAGTGAGTTTTATGAGTTTGAAAAAGGATGCGATATCCTAACATAGAGCACCGAAGTGTTTCATGAAATTTGATACCAAAAGAAGGACATACGGATGTGGTGATTGGTGACCTTACTTTTATATGCACGACACATCTTTAGTAATGCCCATAACTCTCACAAAGGGTCAGTTCATTAATTCCGACAAATATTTGTTTTAGTTACAAAAAATTCAAGGCAGGGTGCTAGGTGATTTCATCCCTTGAAGCTCGTGCTATTAATCGAAGTAAATACATTTAACTTCAGCTGATTTTGGTACCGACATTAATTTCATGTCCTGCTCTTCTGACAGATAGCTGTATATGGAACGGTGGGCCTGTGGTAATCTGGGATTCAAAGGTATTATTTGGGAAGTCCATTCTAGAAACAGTTTCTAGGAAAAATTTTGTGTAGACTTTATTTAACTTAACTTTTAGGCTATCCTTATAGGTGGTTGTATTTGAAAACATCAGAAGTTCTGAGATCATCAGGGAGCAAGTGACAAAAATGGCCTAAATAGTGAGTGAAAGCCATTTTTAAAAGGTGCTAAAATATACGGTTTGTAGCGTCATGGTATTGGTCGGTAGAGCAAAATTGTGGAAATCTTCCAAATAACTTGACTTGACTCCGTGAATACTTTAAAATTTTAGGTATTGAAACGAAATTATTAATACTAGATTTTACAATTTTAAATATCTTCATATAGGGTGTTTTAATCTTATGATTTTTTTTTAATGCGAACTGAGGTCTGCTGCACTTAACAATTAATAACCCATGAAAAGAAGATATGATGTAAGCAATCAAAAGCGGTATGTGATTCCTGTGAATCATTACTTAGATACCAGTTTTCTGGTCAAGTCGGATGTGACAAGCGTTACCGCAAGCCTTCACGATTTTCAAATTTTTTTTTGAAATATTTGTAATTAAAAGAGGAAAAATTGTAAAGGTGTGTCCACACCAGAGAAACATTTCAGGAAACATTGTTTAAAAAACATTTTAGAAACATTTCAGAAATGTTTCTGATTTGTTTTTTTGGTGTGGACGCTTTAAGAAACATTTTTGTTCTGAAATGTTTCTTTGTTTCCCATTGTTTCCAAATTGAGTTGTCTGTAATTTTTTTTCTCGCCTGTGTTGCAATTTAAGCGCATTAATTTTTTTCTACTGCATCTTTATCACAATTTATATTTTCGCAAATTTCAGATATACCATCGGCTTTTTTGATTTTATTTTTGAAATTTTCGTGAAGAGTGGACCCCACAAAACTTTTTTTATTTCATAAATTTTTATCGTTGCTTCACACTTTTCGCAACATTTTCTACCTATATAAATGTTTGGGAAACAAATAAACTTTCCCATTCGGAATGGGATTTCAGAGAAAGATTTCAGAAATGTTTCAGGAGCGTCCAGACTCCAGACCAAAGAAAACATTTCAGAAATGTGTCTCTGTTTCTGAAATATTTTTTAAATGTTTCTGAAATGTTTCTTAAATGTTTCTGAAATGTTTCAAAAATGTTTCTTTGGTCTGGACACACCTTAACACATTCAAAAAAAAAATCGCGTGCAGCACGGTGCTATAGAAGTGAATAGAGCTCTGAACAGATTCCAAATATGTCGAGCATATTCTGAACATCCTCTGAACGAAACGTGCTCTGAGTGCTATGAGCGCTCTGAGTTGTTTTTGAAACACACCTGAACACTTAGCTGTTAACATTTTTATTTTTATTTCCATCTGTCAAATGCTTGTGTTAAGCATTTAACTCTGTCTGCTCAGTTATTTTATTCTGAGATCATAGAGCGCCCTCTGAACACGCTCAGAACGAAAATAGAAACACATAATCGAAGCTCTGAACACTCTGAACTGAAAAAAGAAACACAATTTATTTTTTGAAAACAAAGGCTCTGCTCTGAACTAAAAAACAAAAACTCCTATAGTGAGTGAAATAAAATGCACGACTGGATCGCACGAACTTGCTCTTATGTAAAAGTACTTTGGAATTTAAGATACATTTTATAAATATAAAACATGCATAAAATTGCCGTCTGGTTTCCGGAAAAGTATGAATTTATGCAAATAAACCTTAAAAAATCGTTTTATTATTAAATAAATTTTTTATATAAGAAATTTCTCTAAAATTTTTCAAGAAAAAAATGTGGGATGCGAATTTTAAGTATTTAATAATATTGGTTTTAGGAAATAATTTCAAAAAATAATCGTTCATAGGTTTTGAAGATATTGATTAAAATTTTTTTTTTTTTTTTAAAAACCCAATAAATATTTTTTCGAATATTTTTATATACAATATTATTTTAAACTTAAGGGGACTCCTGCTAAAAATTTTGGGTTAAAATCCTTAGAGCCGTTAATGAGAAAGTCGAAAATCAAAAAAACGGGTCTATGGCAGGTACCCCTAATAACATTTTGCCCCAAAATTTTTTTTGACCAAAATGTAGTCCATGTCCATAATATCACACTTAATTTTTTTTATCAAAATCGTTAGAGCCGTTTTCGAGATAAATAAGATTTTGCATTACGGGTGTATGGGGGGTACCCTTAGTTTTGGAGCTAAAAAAAAAAATTTCAATTTCTCCTCTAGGGAATCACCGAAGACCATTAACTACCGAGTTTGAAAGAAATAGGTCCAAGCGTTTAGGCTGTAGTGAGAGGTACAGACATACAGACACACTGAAACATGTTTTTTGTGTACTAAATTTTCCTTAAAATTTTTATAAAAAAAAAATTGATATGCAAATTGTTAGTATTTAATAAAATAGATTTTAAAACGTAATTTAAAAATTTAATCGTGTAACGGTTTTCGAGATATTGAATTTTCAAAAAAAAAATTGTATTATTTTTTTAAAAATCCAAAAACTATTTTTTCGAAAAAATTTTTAGTTTATATTTTTTTAAATGCAAAGCAGCTCCGGCATAAAAATTTTGGTTAAAATCGTTAGAGCCGTTGGTGAGAAATTCGAAAATCAAAAAAACCGTTCTATGACAGGTACCCCTAATAACATTTCCCCCCAAATTTTTTTTTCACCAAAATATAGTCCATGTCCATAATATCACACTTAATTTTTTTTATCAAAATCGTTAGAGCCGTTTTCGAGATAAATAAGATTTTGCATTACGGGTGTATGGGGGGTACCCTTAGTTTTGGGGCTAAAAAAAAAAGTTCAATTTTTCCTCTAGGGAATCACCGAAGACCCTTAACTACCGATATTGAAAGAAATAGGTCCAAGGGTTTAGGCTGTAGTGAGAGGTACAGACATACAGACACACTGAAACATGTTTTTTGTGTACTAAATTTTCCTTAAAATTTTTATAAAAAAAATTGATATGCAAATTGTTAGTAATTAATTAAATACATTTTAAAACGTAATTTAAAAATTTAATCTTGTATCGGTTTTCAAGATATTGAATTTTCAAAAAAAAAACTGTATTATTTTTTTAAAAATCCAAAAACTATTTTTTCGAAAAAAATTTTTAGTTTATATTTTTTAAAATGCAAAGCAGCTCCTGCATAAAAATTTTGGTTAAAATCGTTAGAGCCGTTGGTGAGAAATTCGAAAATCAAAAAAACCGTTCTATGACAGGTACCCCTAATAACATTTCCCCCCAAATTTTTTTTTCACCAAAATATAGTCCATGTCCATAATATCACACTTAATTTTTTTTATCAAAATCGTTAGAGCCGTTTTCGAGATAAATAAGATTTTGCATTACGGGTGTATGGGGGGTACCCTTAGTTTTGGAGCTAAAAAAAAAATTTCAATTTCTCCTCTAGGGAATCACCGAAGACCCTTAACTACCGAGTTTGAAGAAAATACGTCCGGTAGTTTAGGCTGTAGTTCGAGGTACAGACATACAGACATACAGACATACAGACATACAGACAGACAGACGGAATTGTCAGACCCACTTTTTTCGTCTTCGCTATCATCGTAATGTCAACTTTGATCAAAATCTCGAGTTCGATTTTTTTTCCAAATGCAGAACTTGCCCTATAGTACCTATATCGCAAGTAAAAAATGAATTTCTTGTTAAAAAAATTAGTAGGTTTTGGAACTTAGAAAAAAATATTTAAAAAATTAACATTATATTATAATACAAGGAAGATGTGATGATCATTTACAAGAGTGTTAATCAAAGGTGATTTTGAAATTAGGTTTTTTATAAAGAAATATTTTTTTAATGCAAAGAACTTTGACAAGTAATTGCGGCCATATTGTTGAAGCTACATCTGTCAAATTGGCAGTTATTTTCCCAATCAACATGGAGAATTATAGTGTTTAAAAATACGTGCGAATGATGAACTTGATTTATGGGTCTTCTGTTCCTACAACATTTCAAACTTTAACTAACCCGTGAGCTCATAGTTAATGACCATATACAACGACTTGTCTCCGCTAAGTGGGTTCTCAAGGAGCTTGAGTTCGATCCTTATTTTGGCTGAAAAATCATTTCCACCGACAAAGCCCACTTCTTGATGAAAGTCGCAGTTTGGTGTTGATTTTGAGCTTGCGGCATCATTGATCCATACTTCTTTGAGAACAAAGTCATCACAGTCAACGGCCGGCGGCGTGCGATTTCCGTTGATGATGATAAGCAATTGCCGGAATTGGAAGATATAGATAGACACCGACGACATGTGGTTTCAACAGGACAGCGGGTACTACATACAACACAGCTCGTACCGCAATGGGCATTTTGCTCGGGCGATTTCCGAACATGGTTATATTGGTTATCTCACGCGGAGGCGATGTGAATTGACAAGCGAGATCGTGTGATTTGATCCCTCTAGACTTCTTCTTGTGGGTTTTTCCTAATTCACAGGTTTATGCCAAGAAGCCACCATTGCACATAAAACATACCATTAGTCAAATTCACCATGATTTATCCGCTAGAAAAATTGGACGTTTCGGATGGGCGTCACCCAACGAATCTATGGCATAATTTTCATGATGTTATATTCCATACATAATGTTGTATAGATGGGCCTTCTAAATAAATACAAAATTTTATTATTATCTTACTCACAATTTGTTTTATTTAAATTGAAAGATAAAAAAATTATTAATGGAAAACCTTTAGTAATATAGCCGAAGATAGATTCGAGTTCATATAATTATTGTTAAATAAAAATAATATCAAATTCCATGTTGTATTTCTTTGATATAAGGGTGGTTTAAAATATATAAATAATATCTCATATACAAGATTCTATTTTAGGTTTGAAAATTACGAAAGAAATTATTAAATATTTTTTTAATAATTGAAAATCAAAATAAATAAATAAATGTGTTGCCCTAAGAGAACCTTAACTTGTTGACTTACATAAATGTTCAACTCTTCATACGTGTGTATGACCGGAAGGATTAGTGAAGGAACTTACAATTTCCTGCCAAGTTTAAACGCCTAAGAAGAAAAGCATTCTTCATGACATTATTCATGACATCCGAAAACCACTTTTTGGTGTGACAGCTACTTGGGAGTGAACCCAGACCTCTGGGATGACGGAACTTAACATTAACTACTTATAAAAGACTTTTATCTCGCATGAAACCCATTCGGTTGGCGGGAGATGTAATCGACACCCAGAGGGAGGTCAAATATTTAGGAGTTACACTAGATAGCAAACTCCTCTGGAACAAGCATGTCGAAATAACTGTCGGGAAAGTCACAAAGGCCCTTATGATATGCAAGGGGGTGGCCGTGGTGCGATGGATGTGTGCTCGCCTGTGAACCTCATGATCACAGGTTCGATCCCTGCCGTCGTCTATGTCGTTTTAATTTCATTAAAAACCTTCTAAAAATTGTCATCAATGGGTTGCTGTTTACTCATTATATGTTGTTCAGGCATAACACTAACAACATGTAATTGAGTTAAACTAGTATACCCAACAAGGATGAACACGAATAAAATAATGTGAATCATAAGCGACATAAAAATAAGACACGGCATTCTCCGCTTTAGTTCAGCCGCCATCCCTGGAGATAAAATAGCTGAGACAACAACCTTCAGTCTCAGAACATCGTGCCACACATCTTTCCTATCCTTCTTTCTCTTCCTTAACTTCACGCCCGCGCTGTGTTCAAACATTTAAAGGGTAATCATAATCCCTTGAGCGCGTGTAAATTATAAAAAAAAAAAAAAAAAAAAAAAAGAGACTTGCAGGTAAACCATGCGGCTGCAAACCAAACATCATAAGATGGATGTACACCATGATGGTAAGACCCATCATTACCTATGGGGCGATTGCATGGCATAAAAGAACCGAACTAAACACAACTAGGAAATCACTAGACAAATTGCAAAGGCTTGCATGGCATGTATATGCATAACAGGAGCAATGAGAACTTGCCCTACAGCAGCGATGGAAACCATCCTTCATCTGACGCCACTACACGTGGTCATTGAAAATGCTGCTAAGGGAGCCATAATGAGATTTGCCAAGGAGGGTACTGGGACGGGTAAAATTATTGGAAACAGGGAAAAAGACTCGATAATCTGGTCCGCAGTAACAAACCTTCTTGACATCCCAAGAGATGGTATGATCAAAAGATATA
This sequence comes from Chrysotoxum bicinctum, assembly GCA_911387755.1. NCBI lineage: Eukaryota > Metazoa > Arthropoda > Insecta > Diptera > Syrphidae > Chrysotoxum > Chrysotoxum bicinctum. The sequence goes on along the minus strand of OU426987.1, from coordinate 206,009,067 downwards.
ACTTCGAAAAACATTTCAAAACGAAGTTAAGTTGCAAAAAAGACTAACTAGGCGAAACAATAAACTACAATCTTAAAGAAAATACCATCAAATGGTACACTAATGGATCGAGGACGGCTGAAGGGAATGGTGCTGGAGTTTTTGGGCCTAGAACTAAACTCTCCTTACCGATGGGGCAGTCCATTAGCATATTCCAGGCAGAAGTAAATGCCATAGGCATATGTGCTGGAAGAAACCTTGATAGGAAATATAAAAACCAAAACATTGCCATCATGTCAGACAGTCAGGCTGCACTAAAAGCACTAAGCTCCTACGCCATCAGTTCCAAACTTGTTTGGGAATGCGTGATTAAGCTTAATAAACTCAACAAACTCAACATCCTTGGCCTGGTGAACAACGCGACTTGCAGATTCTGCAACACTCACGAAGAGACACCTGACCACATACTGGGGAAATGTGATGCACTCGTGCATCAAAGGCACAGGTATCTGGGCAAGCACCACATAAAAGAGAGTGAATTATCATCCCTTAAAATACTCCAAATACTTCGATTCCTCATCCAGTTCTAGATGGGGGACACAATAGATCTTTAGGTCGCAGTGTTTTTATACCCCAATTTATTCATTCATTCAACTACTTATGTATATGTCAAAATAATTAATAAAGTCGTGGTAGTTGTCGAAAATCTTAGCAGATTTTTCTTGACATCTACTGAATAATATATTATATGCATTGATATGCTAAATTTTTACCTTAAGAAAAGAAGTGTTTTTTTATTTTTGAAATTTTAAAACGAGTAGACGGTGGACCAATTTGCTTCAAGTACTTGGAATTTTTATTTTAGCTCATCTATACATAGAAGGGGTAGCTGCCAACTAACGATTTTGGCTTTGTCTTTGTCTCGTTAAGATCTCCAAAGGTTTTGCTTAAACTTCGTAAAATTGATGTTTTTTCGGAAAAAAAAATGCATTTCTATGGTTATTGTTAAATATTTCGTTCAATTTATTTCAAACTACACAAAAAGTTACTTTGAATTTATATAAATAATATTTGATCAAACAAAAACACTTTTTCATATAGAAAAAATCAGAGAAGAAATTCTTTTAGTATTTTGGACTTTTAAACTGTATCTCAGAATATGTTTTTCCAGTTTATAGGCTTGAACCACAAGAGCAAGTTCAAGTCTTCCATATTTTTAGATACTTTAATTAACAGAAAATTTTATGAGTTATAATCAATTATAAATATAAATCACACGAAGTCAAATAGAAATGTCTCACTTAATGAAATATTAAAAAAAAACAACTGAACTATAAAATTACATTGATCTAGGTAAACATAATCTTTATCCATAGACAAGGAATTGTTGTACCTATAAAATTTTCAAAAAATAAAAGTTTCATCTCCCAAAACATAAGTCTCGTAGGGTTTAGATTGCTAAATAAATTTATTCCAAAATGTCTTCCACCACTTTCTTAACATATGTATGTATGTTTAATGCTCTATTTTTTAAAGGCATTTTAGTAGTAAAAATAATTTATTTTCTCCATTATTATATTTTACTTCTCACCATTTCGATAGCCGTTGAAGTTTAATTTCAACGTTAATGACAATTTCAACAATTTATCATATATCATAGCCTTTCTCCCTGCGGATGTTGGAGTCATTGTTTATCCTCCAAAAAAATTCCAAATTTTCCAGGCGATGACTGTTAAAATGAATGATGATGGTGATGATGTGTTAAAGTCCATAATGTGCTAAGCAGAGATCGGGGAACATTAGTTTGATATACGAATTTATTTTCATCACGAAAGTGGAAAATTAATTAATGAATGATCATATGGTAGACATGTGAAAAGAAGGCAAAAGGGGTTTGTTGTATAGAATATTTCGAATATTTACATATATAATTATGAGTATATGAGGGCCGGGTCAAATGTCATTCATACCATTTTGTGAGTATGTGATAAATGTACATATACTTAGTTTTCTAGAAATCGAAAGCTAAAATTAAAAAGAAAAAAAGAATTTCTTTCTATTTTCATATTTAACAGATGCTTTTAGAATACCCCGAAATATAATACGAAATCGGAAATGAACAACATTGCTTTCAAATTTATTTTGGTACGTCTTTAGCCCAAGGATGTAGGACGAAAATAGCCAAACTCAACAAAGAAAAAAAGTAATTAAGATGGACAGCTGTCCATTAAAAAAGGCCTTAAGTTTTGCTTAAGAAGTACTTTAAACTTGCAACGGGACTTAAGTTTTCAGAAGATGCAATTCAGTTTATTACAAAAATAAAATACCCGACTGGATCGCACGGACTTCCTCTTATGTTTAAGATATCAAGAATAGATATTATTAGGAAAAAATGTTCAGAAGCACGACATTCGTTTTTAAGACGCAAAAACAAATTTTTACTAGTAAGAATTTAAACAATCTTAAAAGGTTTTTATGTTTAAATTTCTAAGAAAAATTATGGTATGCCAATTCTAAGTTTTTATCATTACGCATATACAAATTAAAAAAAAAAGATCCGGTTTTGGGATATTGAATTAAAAAAAATTTAATTTTGTTTCAGAAATTCAAAAACAATTTTTCTTTAAGTTTCAATATGCAAGGTTTTTAAACTTTATTAAAGATTTTCTGTATAAAATCCATTTTGCCACTAATGGGAATGTCAAAATTCGAAATAATAGTTCTATGGTTGGTACAGTCAGGAATGTCTTAATTTTAAAATTTTGGTATTGACATATTAGATCATAGAATTTAAGCGAAAAAAAATGTATCAAAATTGTCGGTAAATACGACTTTCAAATGCTATTTGTATTCTGAGTACTGTTAGTTTCAGATAAAACAAAAAATAAATTCATGCACCCTGTAGAAACTATTAAAAACCTGTTCATTGTCAGAATTTTTTTTGCAAATGTTTGTCTTTGATTTTAAGAATAGAAGAAAAACAGTTTGTGGGGAGAAGTGCTCCCTCTAGCCGAACAGACCGAATTGCTAGACCCCCTTTTTTTTAATTTGATTTTTTCGAATCCATAACTTGTCAAATAATGCAATATAAACATATTGAATTATAAATAAAAAATTTTTTTTGACTTTATTCCGTTTTCAAAATAGAAAAAAAAACTAGTATCATTATCTACTATGTAATCATTGATAATTTGGTTATGCAAAACCTTGAGTTTTAAAGGATTATCTTATGGCATTTTTTAAAATAAATTTCCAAGATCGATAACGTTGATAAAGGATATGAAATTTTTCAAAACATGTAACGCCAATATGGAGTTTTGAAATTTTGACAACTTACATTTCTTGTAGATATGTAGATATTTACAAAAAAAATGTATATGTTACTTTTTTTTGTATGTAAAATATTTATCATACTAAGCACGCAGAAAACTTTAATTTGAAACTAAAACACTGAAAAATGTTTTTAGTATTCATAATACTGGCTTTATTTGAAATATAGGTTTTTGTCATTAATTTTTGAATATGTACTGTACATTGTACATTCTTCTTCTTCTTCTTCTTCCTTTTCTTCGGCGCTGTTATGATCTCGATGTCGAGGGGATCATAACTCTCCCACGTATCTGCTTCACACTATAGTGATCCGCCTGTGGGGTTCGCCGGGTTGACCTCAGAAATCGGCGGCAAGCCTCCCGGTTTTGTATTGTTCCATTTCTGAGGCCAACTGAATGCTGGTGTTTTTGCATTTGTTTGTACCAGGAGTGTTTAGGCCTACCTTTCTTTTTATTCCGAATTGGAACGTTGTATGATATTGCCTTTTTGACGGGGTTCTCAGGATCTCTCCTTTGAACATGGCAATACCAACTGAGTCGGTCGTGTTCAATTTTTTGGGAAATGGTATTCTTAACATGAAGGCTTCCTCGGATCTTCGTACTTCTAATTCGATCAAGCTTTGTAACTCCTGCTGTCATACGAAGCATCTTCATTTCAGCTGCCGTAAGCTTACTCTCATACTTTTTGTACATTGTCCAACATTGTGAACCGTATGTGAGTGCTGGACGCACAACTGAAGTGTAGAGCTTTCCTTTCAGCTTAGGGGGCATTTTTCGGTCACAGAAGATAGCAGAATTTTCCCGCCACTTCATCCACCCTACGCTTACGCGATGATTGATATCGTCATCACAAGTAGCTTCGTTATTTATCATAGACCCCAGATATTTAAACTTTTCACACTTGAGAAGCACTACTCCATTCAAATAAATGTCTGGAATAGGCCTGTGTGGATCAGAAAATGGGCAGCATAGGTATTCTGTCTTTTTCGCGCTTATGCGGTACCCACTTCCTTCTAGAACATCCACCCATACGTCAAGTGCTCGTTGTAGGGATATCGGGTCTTCACTTATGATGGCTCCATCGTCAGCAAAGAATAACTGATGTACTTTTGGATCCGTCACTTTGCCTTCAAGCAGGTAATCAAGAACTGTAATAAAGAGCAGGGGACTCAAGACACTTCCCTGGTGTACACCTACTGTGATTTCGAATTTTTCGGTGACTCCAGCTGCGCATCTTACTTTAGTAACTGCTCCATCATACATGTCCATAACTATCCGCACATAGGTTTCTGGAACTCCTCGTTGGCTGAGGGCCACCCATATTAGATCTCGTGGTTGCCGATCGAATGCTTTTTCAAAATCAACCAATACGACATGCAAATCCTCCAAAGAATCCCGATGCTTTTCCATAATTATTCTTATACTCTGGATTGCATCCGTGGTTGACTTACCACCGACAAACCCGCACTGGTCATCAGATAGCCTAATTATTTTTCGCAGTCGGCTACCCAAGACTCGCTCAACGATCTTCATGGTGTGTGACATCAGCTTAATCGAACGGTAATTATCACAGCTTCGAGTATCACCCTTTCCTTTATAAATTGGAAGAAGGTAACTTTCCCTCCATTGATTAGGCATGCGATCACCTCGAATAAGTTTGGAGACAAGAATCATGAGCCATCTAAACCCGATGTCTCCCATCTTTTTCCAAAACTCTGAGGGTATTTCGTCTGGGCCAACAGCTTTTCCCTTTTTGGAGTATTTTACCGCCTCACTAACTTCTTCGACTGTGACGTCGGATACTTCGCTTAAGTTAGGTGAAGCTATTGGAAAGTATAGCCTTGGAAATTGTTCGTTTAGAAGTCCGTCACAATACTGTCGCCACCTGTGAAGAATTTCGTTGTCTTCCACAAGTAGTTGGCCTTGAGCATTGTTAATGAACTTTGGCGAACAAATCTCCTGGGCATTTCTTCTTCTTTGAGCGGCTATTTTGAAGATAGTTGCGCCCTTATTCGTGTTTTGCCGTAGCTCTTGAATAGCACCAGCTGTCGGGGTAGAAATTTCATCCAGCTCCCGATACAGGTTTTCTGTATTCTTTGCTTGAATTTGGGCGCACTTCTTCTTCGCTTCTTTCTTGCAGTTTCTATATTCCACTTCGAGGCGTGACTTTTGCTCTGTATCATTAGAGGGGCACTTCGACCAAGCCTTGAAAGCCATTTTCTTTTTACTTATAACTGATTTAGCTTCATCATTCCACCACCATGTTTCTTTGCCTTGTTGGTTGTGTCCTTTTGAAACCCCTAACTGTACATTGTACATACAAGGCGAAATCTCGAGGTACAATTTTCACACACTCTTCGCAAAAAATCAGGACATATTTCGACAATAACGCGTCGAATATTGGCTTCGAAGCTTTCACGTCTTTCGAGTTTATCAGTACGCTGCACATAAGCGATCGTTTGTTTTATACACACTCTACGACTCCTTACGGGATGTGTATTATCGTTCAGAGTAAACTTATTTAAAAACTATCAATAATTTCTTGAATTACATAAATTGCTCTGATGGACGATTATGAGCACCATAAAACGCACTTAACACCCAATATTTTTTTTTCGAATTCAATCATGTTTTTCAAAATAAATTTGAAAAATTTGCAAACGTTGCTATGTGAGTCTGTTCACGATGAATTGCCGAAGCAAAAACCTAAAAAAACGAGAACTTTCAAATTGAAATCCTCTCAGAAAACAGTTTTGCCAATTTAAAGTTATTCGCCTGTAAAAAAAATGCCCTTTAATATTGGATGCTTCACTTTATTAAGATAAGATACATAGAGCAAGCGAGTAGAAACAGAGGAAGTTGGCTAAAGCAAAAATGTTTTGACACAGGACCAATTGAACATTGGAAATCATTCACAGACTGTGAAGAATGATCAGTTTGGTACTTAGTTGGCAGACATTAGTCTTGCATATTTTAATTAACCAACTACACGATTTATTTACCCACACAGTCGATCACATAACTTATTTCCATAAATAAATGGGATATTCGCATTAGAGCCTCAATAGTGTCAGGCATTAGTTTCAAACATTTAACGAAACACTCCAACCTTCAACTAGTTATTTAACAAATAACTGCAATCTTAACCAACATCATTCAGTTAAAATTATACAGGAAGAATATCTAATATTCGAAATTATAGCCAATTTATTTAGTAATTTTATTGATTTACTTACGTTAAGTTTCAACAATATACCATTAAGTTTAATTGAAACGTCAAGATTGTTTAATATTGATCCCATCAATCAGCGAAATCAAGCATCATTGTGCGTTGTTTTTGGGATGGAGGACCTTTCAATTCCAACCGTGTGCTGTTAACGTGTGTTTTCTTCTGTTGTTCTTTCTTCCTGTGTGTCGCTTTCTGTTGTAATGTAATGCTTTCAGTGCCTCTACTTCGTAGATTTATCTACGGAGTATGGTAATATGCAATGTAATGTAATATTGAATAAGAGATATGTGACATTAAATAAATGAAAACAGTTATTCATAACCAAGTTTTTCGGTTAAAATAATCTTTTTGGGAGTAAGAAATTTAATTTGATCAAGTTCATTTTAGCAATATGGACAATCTAGTTTTTCAAAGAGACCTAAACCTTTTTAACGCTCCACTGAAGAACGTTTTCGGACAGAATTTTAAATATCAACTACCAAAGAACTGTTTGTTTTCGAATTTATCAAAAACAACTGACATAACTGATTTTGTTTTATATTTATGCCTTAAATAATATTTTGTACCTAAATTGCCCAAAAATAGTTTTTTTTTTTATTTAAAAAAATTAATTTTTTTTAAGCAATTTTTCGAAAAACATATGCTCTTTTTTTTAAACCTTGGCGGTCTCTTAGGACAATCTATAAAAATTTAAAAACAAAAAATGATTTTGTTTAAAAATTACTCTACAAACGTTAAAAAACTGTTATGAAAAATATCATTTTTCCCATAAAAATGGTGATGCATTATTTTACTTTTTAAATAAAACTAAAAAAAATATATTTTTTGGATGGAAATTCAATACTTCAAAAAGGGGATGTTTATTTTCTTAGTTTTTTTACTTATTTTTACAATATCAAAAACTTTAATATTTTTTTTTAAATCTCATAAAAATGCATTGGTATATAAAAATTTATTTATTCATATTTTGAAAGTCTGACATTCCTAGATTGCGAATATACCCGCATAAAGACAAGAAGAAATTTAAACAGCTTGAATACGTTTTCACAAACAGAACTAGGCATGAATGTAAGTAACTTTATTTTGTTGCCAGTATCCTCAGCGGAGGACTGAACGTTGGACGAGCTTAGAAGCTTATTATAGTAATTATTTTTCCCACACGCATAAAAATCAAAGTTATTTTGTATCGTCCCAAATATTGCCAAAAGATTAAGATTGATTAAATCCCAAGTTAATCCCAACAACACTCTAGTATACAAAGGAAGTAAATCCACAAAGCTAGGATCATAAACAAAAGATAGATTGTCTTGACAATTTACCAAACCGGACGTCCGTCATTGTGTCAAACAACAAATACATTTGTCGTCGGCATAATACAAAGCTTTATGTATAGGTTCAAAGTCACACATCATAAATTTACTTTCGATCCTTTTCAAATCCTCTTTTAATTGCCATCACGCTGTGAATGTTTAAGCTGCGTTTTCTGTTTGCTGTTTGCTTGTGTTTCTTTTTAAAATGCCCCGAACATGGTTCTGCAAATAAAACATAAACTCAACAAAAAGGAAATGGAATCCTTTCTGTTTCCATTAGCTCCTAAAACCAATATTGAAATCACGTACAATGTTCTGTAGATTTCTTGATATCAATTTTTTCTCACTTGCTTTGTGGACTTCCTTTTTTTCCCGATTTTTCCAATTCAGAGATTCTATTGAGGATTTTTTTGGAAGAATTATTGTTAATGTCATGTGGTGCACAAATGATGGTGAACACTAACATGTTTCAATTGATCGAAAACTGTTTCCCGTGTTTAAGGATCAAAGACGTACAAAAATAATGAAAGAAATGAGAAAATTGTAAAAATGCAAGGACCAAGAATTTATTGTAATAGAAGGTAGGTTTAAATATTTGCTTTTGCAACTGGAGGCTGAGACTGAGGCTAAGGATTGCGGATGTGTATTGTACCTACATGGTGACTGATGAATAGAAATCGCCTACCATTGACTCCTTTGTGTAAGTTGACTGACTTCCTTCCTGGCTCTATAGCTAGGTTAAGTGTAAATTATCGTTATGGAAGAAAAGGGATGTGCAAACATAGGGGTGTTTTACATTATTCTATGCACCCAACCCGTTTAATAAATGTTGGCAAACGGATGTGGCTTTTGTTTGATTTGCTATAGCATATGTACGAACGTGTCGCTTCTGTAGCATGTCCGATTTGTAAGATATTAGCTTGGATGGAACAAATGGTGCTACATTCGAAAGGAGTGAGAAAGGCACAAAAAGAAAATAACCGTCAATTGGCAATTACCAAAGAACTGTTACTTTTGCGAGGTACCAACAATATTAATTTTTTCTGGTAAAAATTTTGATCGAAAGGTTGAATAATTTCCATACGGTATGTTAGGTTTGCAAGCTTGCAATTAATCGTTAAAAATAAATTAATAATACAAAGTCTGGGTAACATGTCAAAAAACGGATTTTTCATAACATTTTTTGATGAAATTTTTTCGGCTTAAATGTACACCACGCCTACAATATTACACATCATTTTGTTTTTTGAAATTCATTAGAGTGATTTTCAAGATAAGATTTTTAATAGCAGTTTTATGTCAGAAATCGTTAGTTTCCCTAGGATATCACCGAATATACCGAATACGAATTGGAGGACCACCTTATTTTGTTTTCTGTATGATCTGAATGTCAAGATTGATCAAAATCTCGAGTTTGGTTTTTTAATAAGTACCTACCTACTATATCAGAAGCAAAAATAATTTTAAAGAAACTGATTTTCCCCACCCTTCCTCGTATGATAAAAAAAAATTTTTGTTATAAGGAGACACTTGGAGGCTCAGATAAAGATTACTCTCAATTGGCAAAGAATATCTGGAACTTCAAAGGATAATGACTCGAATATAAATCTTGAAAGTAAGAACACTTTTTACCCTAGATGCTAACAAAAAACTTGAGCATGTCCTCAAGAAGTATGAGGCATATTTTTTTTTTTTTTTTTTTTTCTTTATTTCTTTCATCTACAAGCTTAATAGCTTAACAGATTACATGTCTGTAAAAATAAATAGTATACATTTATAAATTTCCTAAAGAGTAGATAACAAATACTTAATATCTTAAGAATAAATAGTATAGTACATTCTTAAATTTTTCTCTGGAGAGATATATTACAGCAATCGAACAAGTACGATAGATAAGATTAAAAATAGCAGCACGTTTGTTTCCAAGAACCCATAAAGCAAGTTTCAGGATCACAGCAAATGGAAGAAATACATGATTTACAGCAGCATTTTCAACAACTGCTTAATATAAATCATAGTTTATGTTGACTATCAGCTAAATATATGTAAGTTCTATTTACAAAAACCGGTATACAATGCTAAAACTATCGAGACATATCTCTGTCCCATATCTGATACTATCCAACGTATTGTATAAGCGTTCTAGAATATTCTGCAACATTTTTAGCGGCAACTATTAGTATCGCTTCTGACCCGGAAGATCGACCATAGAGAAAATCTTCACAGTGAATTAAATCCTGGAAAAAACTAAGGGATTTCAAGTAGAAACTCACAACATCTTTTCACCGAATGAACTGGGTTCAAAGCTCTTTACGCCATAGGCGAAATATATGATCTACAAATTTTTGTTCTACCACCTCTGCTGTATTGGGGGCTTTTTCGAATGAAAAATTCTTCCACATATTTTTGCTTCTTCTTCTTATATATTGGTTCAGTGACAATGAGCGAATGGACAACAATGCTTCAATAAAGAGATTCTCGCCGAACTCAGGCCACAATTTCTTAGCGACAAAGAAGACCAAATTTCCGATTTTTAAACCAAGGTATTGCTGATGCCATACTGTTTGGGTTAGATGATTCGAAGCAGCGTAGCAGTGATCGTTGAGTATTATTTTAATTTCATAACTGCGGATACCGTGATTTTTTAAACATATTTTGTTTCTTATTTTAACTTTGGCACTGGATTGTTATGCTTTGACAAGTAACTGGTGATATTGTTGAAACTAATTCAACGCGGATAGTAATAGCGTTCAACAAAAAATGTGCAAATGATTAAATTGTTTTATGAATATTGGTCTTCTGTTCGACCAATATTTGGCGCGCATAGCCCATTTTACGATTGTCATAATTGTACTTCCGAAAGTACTATTCGAATCGAACGATTCAGTGATTGAATCGCCAACAGCCCTTTGTCTGCCTTAAGATATGCCGTAAGATCACCACTGCCCATAAGAGTGTGCAGGAAAGTCCGAGGCATCCAGAGAAAGTTACTGTATGGTGTGGATTTTAAGCTGGCCGATGATTCCAGTCCATACTCTTTTGAGAACGATAGGCGGGCGCTATCGGTCGATTACAACCAATTTCTTTTGGCCCGAATCGGATGATATGAACAACGACGATTTGTGGATTCAATAGGATGGTGGTTCGTGCCACAGAACATGGATATCTCACGCGGAAGCGATGTAAATTTGCCACCGAAATCGTGGGAAATGATTAACGATCGAAGACATTATATACTCCTTCTTATTTAATTTAATACATTTGTCCAAAGCTTGGGTTAATAAGTCTCAATTCTGGGCAGGTACTTCTATAACTCATTGAAATCTCTTGGAAAAAATTTAAAAATAGAACTTGAAAAATGTTTGGTGACAGAAAGAACTATTACTGAAAATTTTACATCTCTCGAAAACCGCCGAAATCTTTCATTGTTTTATTTTTATTAACAATCTTCTAGTGAGAAAGTCAGTTTCGTTTTCCACCTAAAGAATACCCATCAATTTAAGTGCAGTTCCGGACATAATGTCAAGTATAGAAATTCTTTCTATAGCCGTACCACATGAATGTGAAATGAGTCATCTAGACTTTATATTTCCCTTCCATTTTGATATTCAGAGCTCAAAACCACAGTACATCAATATCTCCTTTTCAATACTGCACTATTTTTCTAACGCTTGGACTGTGTTTAATCATTTTAAGGGTAGTCAGAAGCCCTTTAGTATGTGCTTATTATAATCTTAAAAGGAAAGAATCAGTTCATCTGGAACCCTAATTTCACCCTTCCTTCATATTTTAAACTCGAACCATTAAGTAGCTTTGTTGTTATGAATAAAGGTAATTTTCAATTAATAACCGGTACAGTTTCTAAGATTTCAAAAAATATCCCTTTGTCACATAAACGAAGAAGGACCAATCTAAACATAATTGTTTAGTTCCCTATAACACTTTGACTCTTTATCACTGACTCGTTTCAAAATGTAATTATAGTGTGAAAAACATCTGATTTCAACTTTGAATTTCGAAAAGAGGCTTAGCAAAGCTCAAACTAAAAAGTCTTTCCCAGAGTTTTGAGATCTCACAAATCTCTATTGGCTGCATTACCTAAAATAAAAATTACTTTATTTCTGTATTAAGACAACTTGCGAACAAGTAAATTCTGGCAATCGCCTCAAACGGTACCTTTCCAAAATCAAAACCGGTACAATTATTTAACCTATTTATAGTATTTTTAATGATATGTTCAAGTAAACGAAGATATGAACATGATTTGATAATTTCTCTCAATTATCAAAAAGTACTCTATTCCAACCAAACCCCTCTTGCAACAGACAACACAACATTTCTTATCTTAATGTACTTTCTTACGGTATCTAACGAAAATTAAGAGATTTTCATTTATCCCGGTGTCTTCTGTAATTTAATTTCCGGTTCATGTCGGTATGTAGTTTACATCAAATTTTCATATTATATGGAATGACTTGCGTTTGTTGTTGCTGTTAGATGTACATACGTACATACATTGATCCGCACAAGTATCGGAAGTTGTTTTCCCCAAATTCATTTACAGAACAGAATGCGATTATATTAATGCGGATGCGGAAGCATATTATTATTCCAACAATTACAACTTACAAGTTCACATAAGATAGTTTCACATTGGGAGCACAAAATCTCCCGGTAATCCACCGATTCTAGTCGAGCGGTCTGAAGAAGGCACAACAATCGGTTTATAACGATTATTTATTATGACATATGGTCATTCTTTTTAATCGCCGAAAAATTATAGGGCATATTGGGAAATTTTTCTGAAAGACCGTTCGGCAAATGGAAGCAGCCAGAAATGTATTGTGTCACTCACAGGGAATCCCGGTCTGCGAGCAGCCTTGGCGCAATGTTTCTGTGATAAATTCATTGTAAAATAGCCAGGTGACATCTGTCAACACAAATGCACGGGTAAAACCGTTGGCTTATGGATTCGCATCCGTTTGCTACATGTGTTTTTACAACGAGGTGAGACGGGATATTCCTGCAATGTATACTTAACAACTCATCTATCTACCTGTTGCCAGGAAACGCACTATGACTAGGACATGCCTCCTTTCTTTTGCTCTTGTCCTTCCTTCCACTAAGAATTGTGTGATTTTTGTTTTCTAATTGTTTTGCTTTTCTTTTCTTTTTCCGATGTCATGACGGTATGTATGTACCTCCGTCATTGATTATATTCTGACCTGTGATTGTGGCGTAAATAAAAGGAAATTATTCTGTTTAATCGGTTTTGTGTATTGGCTGCGTTTCCGTTTTTGTAGTTATGTGGGCTTAGTTTAACAATGGACAAGACGTGTTATATTTTTCGGTAGGCGCATATTCCGACAAAATACAAAGAATCAAACAAACCAAGGGATTTCCGTAAAATTATTATATTCCTTGAGGAGGATCGACATCATGTGTTTTAGACGTCAGAGCCTGAGAATACTTTTTTAGAGCAGGATATTAGTATTTTTAGATGAGAGAAGTTAGCAAAATTAGGACTTTGTGTTTGTTTGCTTTGCTTTCTTATGATACGATGACAGTTGTGTTAATTTGACAGTTATTAGAGAGGTATTTTAAGATTAACGTGAGGTGGAATTAAGCCTCTCCCAGGATCAACGCTAAACAACAAAACTTTCGCTGGTAGCTACCTTTTTATCGTCTGTTGTCGGGGGTTTAACACCATAGACATCCGATTGACTTCATTGAATCAATGTGGGTAGGTACTCTCATGTAAATTAATTTTGACAGCCGAACGTTTCGTTATCGTTTCGAATGCTTCGCGTTCGCTTGGGAGATCCGTTTTCTTATATGTTTGTTTCCAATTACGATAAAAAAGGACTTAATAATCTTCATAAATAAAATATTAAAATTCCATCAAGCAAATAGTATTCAATTTTTTTTTAATTGGCAACACTTGTTGATTAATTCTGCAATAAAGGAAAATATTGCAACAAAGAAGTAACAATCAGAATTCCCGTCAATGTTGATTGACGAATTCAAAATTTTTTTCAATTTAACGAATATACATAGTACATAAATATTAAATTAAACAAATTATGTAAATATAAGGATTCCCTGGGTTTGTTGGAATCATAACAAAATATTCGTCCCTTTCGAACCAGATATTCGGTGTGTTTTATGGTCCAAATCGAATTTATTTGTTTGCCATTTTTGTGTGAATGAAATTTTTCATTTGGCATTTGACAATCGTAGAGAGTGGTCGATTAAAAATTTATAATTGAGCATCTAAAGAAGCAGTAGTACCCCTTGGCATAATGGTTAGTGCGTTGAAATGTCATGCGGAAGGTCTCGAGTTCGATTCTCAGCCGCTGCAAGAAAGTTTTTTTCAGGGGTGTACTGCCTCTTGTGAGGAATTGACAAATTCTTCAAGAGTATCTCTTGTCATGGAAAGTGCTGCTCAGTGCTCATTAGCCCTTGGAATCGGCAGAAAATTGTAGGTCCCGTCCGTTCCTGGTAACACGCACACAGGAATGGCTGAGAGTTGTAAAGCACTATAGGTCCTGGTTCACTCCGAACTGTTGCACCACCAAATATATTTATTTTATTTATCTAAAAGAGCAAAATGTCTTACAGCTCGCTATAGACGAACTTTTGGAAAAAGTCCATTATGATCAACGTAGCACATTTCAACTTGGTTGCCTCTATTAATAAACATAATAGCCGCTATTAGGGCACTTAAAACCCTCGATTTCTCCAAAAACCACAAAATGTATAGTGCGCCATTTGGTCCGGCGGCGGAGTCATTGGGTCACATTTCTTTAAGGATACCATAGGCAATGCTGGTGACCGCTATCGGGACATTTTGGAAAAGTATGAATATTTTTTCATTATTACCGTAATCCAGGGGATTGTTTTTGGGAATTTATAGCTAACACAGTAATATATATATACAATATACATAAGTTCCATTGAAATGCAATATTCATTTTTAAGTCAAATTTTATGTCCATTTTTATTCACAACATGTGATTAATCGCTATTAACATATGTAGTTCAAATTGGACTGAATTTAAAATGGAGGATATTTATTTATGACATTTAAAATTCGAAGAACAATCTGAAACACCATTAATCCGGCACTAAAAGTACTAAAATTTCTTATTTCTGCAGCACGCATAGTTAATTTTGTTCGAATTTTTCGTTAGTTAGGTATTTAATCCACCAATATGGAAGACAGATGGAATTTGATAGTTGCCTCCTGACGATTAAGCCTTCCTCGGGCTTACCCGACTTTGTTTTATATATTAAGATTTAAAATACTCGTAGCTTCAACATCTGTACCTAATTTATACCGGGTGTACCAACTTAAATGTCCGGCGACTATGTTGACCTTATTCTGTCAGCAATATTCTTTGAGTTAATTTTCCTTTTTACAAACACAAATGCTAAAGTAGTTTCACTGACGCCGAAATCCTGAGTGCGGTAGCGATTCGACACACGTGGTTTCAAGTCGGCAACACTTCAATCAGTTCAAATTCATTGGAACGTCTTGGGCGTTGATGGCGACGATCTCCCAATTCCCACTGTTTCGTGCTCAGCAAAATTCAATACCAAGAGTAGAAGTAGAATAGTGTTGACAAACGTTGCTTGCTGGCCACGATATTTTCGACGACATGCGCGTTAAGTTAACAAAACTGGACGACTATTCCAGCGCGTTGTTTCTGTGTGAGGCGATTCATCGTCAAAAATGTACTTAATTGACGTTTCAGAAAATGTCTATTCAAGTCAATTGGTTCATTAATGTCAAAGTTATTCAATGTTTACCTACCGATAAGTTTTTTCTTTGATTTAAACAAATTTTGTACATATATTTTCAACTAAAGTATGAACTTATTTTTTTTACTTCATTTAAAATCTATGAAGAAAACAGAAGCTGCTAATAAAATGAAAGAAAATCTGGAAAAAATTAGGAGCTCTTTGTGTAAAAAAATTGGAAAACTTTTGTTTTAATCCTCCAACAGATGAAGATTGAACTATTTCTTGTTATATTTATAAATGTCATAAAATATTTATTTTTTTGCCAATGTCAGTTGAACACAATAAAATCGTTCTTTCCGGAGTAAATATTGATATATGTAGTAAAATTATATTTGAAAGATTATAGATTTTTCATGGATAAAAGTTATTACATTTATAATCCTTTTTGTATACGCTTAGTTAAGGAGTTAACAAGTTAATAATAAGACACCAGAAATATAACATTAATAAAAATTTTGGGCAATGTGCAACTTTTAAAATTTAAAATATTTTATTTTGAGGGTTTCCAAAATTGGGTAATTTTTCCAAAATCGAATGTGAGCAACAAAAGCATGAACTTTAATTCGACAAGCTGAATATTCTTGTGTTGCATCGACGGCAACTTCTTCTAAAATTTTTAAAATTAATTGACATGATAGACTCGAACATCGATAAATCAGTTTGTTTGTGAGGGAGCAATGTAGTTGAGTTTAATTTAACGATTGTGGGAATTTTTGTTAAGACATATTTCATATTTACAATTATTGTCGCCTTGTCGGTAAGTTCACATAGATATTGTTATTCTCCACCTGTTACACCATACATCTAAACTGAATTTTGCACCCCATACACTTTTATTAAATGATCGGTGACCATCACAGACTAATAAATAATCAATAAATTATTCAACAAATATCATTTTCAGTACCTGATTTCCTATTAAAGGGAAATGCTGATCTTTTCATGTAATCGCTAAAAT
Source organism: Chrysotoxum bicinctum (assembly GCA_911387755.1). Lineage (NCBI taxonomy): Eukaryota > Metazoa > Arthropoda > Insecta > Diptera > Syrphidae > Chrysotoxum > Chrysotoxum bicinctum. Next base: position 205,992,456 of record OU426987.1, on the reverse strand, counting down.
CACCGATTAGATTAAAAATTTAAAATGATTACTTCTGCCAGCTTGAAATATTATTTATGTATGTATATTATTACTGAGCTACGAACTTTATAGTGTTATTAACTATGAATATTTTATAAAAGAAGATTTTTGTTTGTTTGTCAGTTTTATTTTGAATATAGACTTTCTTTTAGCTTTAAATGCATCACTCCAAATCATTCCAAATTTGCGACTTTTTCTTTCGTATGCACCACTTACCGTTGTTTTAAATGACAAGTGACGGTGTCGGGAAGTGCTCCAAAATTTGTCGGTGAGTCAGTCAGTTTTACCGATTTTTGAAGTCTTCAGGAAATTGAAATTTGGTGAAGCTCCTGTTTTTGATCAGCTCAGGAAATACTTTCAACTTTATTGATACTACCAATAAAGTAACGCAAACTTCTTTCTAAAAGATTATCCAAACATTATCGAAAATCTTATTAATCTCCATAACAGCATCTACAATTTTAATAAAATTTTGTGTGTATTGATTAATTTGTATCAAATATCCATCAATAAAAGAGAATTTTAAATTAAGATATTATTTAAAGTCCCTACTTTAATTACTTACTGAATTTTCTTATTATCAACATAACGGACTTAAATTTATTTTGTTATAAAGAAGCTTTTAAAAAGTTTAAGAAACATTCAAACATAAAAATATTAAAAATCGGATTAAAAAAAGGTCTCAGTGAAATGACAAAAAAACGCTTAGTACTTTTAATAAATCAGCAAAAAAATACAATCACTAGGAAATTTAAGCACCGCATGTGTGGGATACTCAAAAGAGTATGGCATCTAAAAGATACCTATCTTATCTAATAGTTTCAGTAGTTGGTTGGTCATATCCGATTTTGCATAATTTTTTGAAATAAAATATTATTTATTTATAAGGATTAATTATGTAAAGGGCATCACCGAGGTAACTAATAGTATAAATCAAAAGCAGTACTTAAGAAGTTTGGTCCTAATTTTACCCAAAATAGGTTTCTATATACTCGTAATATGTCAATCAACATATCATTATAAGATCTCCCTTGTCTCAAATTGACTTACAAGTGGTTTCCTCTCCTCAGGTGTATTATTTCTGAATCCACCCTCTTATTAACTTTTAATTGAGGCATGTCTGATCCTTGCAGAGAGGAATCGCAAATAAACAGGTATTAAAACTAATCCGGAAATGGAAACAATCTATTTCAACTTAAATCCAAATAACTGACTGTTTGCTATTAACTTTTAATTTCAACTACTCTTCTATTGTAACTAATTGTCATTATTTGCTCACTCAATTCCTCATTCCCTAACTGCTAATTATCGTAATTAGTGAAGAAAATTTACCTACACATACATACGTACTCGTATGTACAAGTAACATAATTATTTTAAACCAAAGGATACGATTTACACTTAAAAATGTTATAGACCAATTTCAAATACCACAATTAAAAAAAAAATGTTCTTGTTCGAAAAATATAAGACTGATTGGCATGTGACCCAAAACTACTTCAGAACCATCTGTAGGTACATTTAGATTTTATCTAAGATTGGAAATCTAGCTTAAATGAATTAAGAACTAAAGGCAATGAAAAATTGCTAAACTATCCTCTTGACAGTGTCACATTCTTATGGATTTCAAATTTCAAGAGAAAAAGGGGCACCGCATTATATCTACTCGCAGTAAGGACAAGAGATACCAAAAAGGAGGATGTTTTTCTACAATTGAGAGCTGTAACAAATTCAATAATGAGTGCGTGTAGATGCGTTTAAGGAAAATCTAAATTAATCATTTAGCAGAAACCACGTTGCCACCGTGATAGAAATATTTTTGAAAAATTAAAAACTTAATTTGACGTGAGAAAAAATTTAAATTTTTAACCAAATAATTTGTAAAACAAATATTCTTTCATAAATATTTCTTAAAATGAGGATACAAAAAAAAAATTTTTTTGCCATAGGATTATAAAAAAAAATTTTAAAGCAACACTGATATACATATACACGTATCTACATAATGTATAAGAACCAAATTGAACACATTTCAAAAACATATTGAATTAATTTTCTAAATGGTGAATTTTTGATATAAAAACGAACCCGGCTCTGCGTAGTATGGAATGGACAGTTAAAACGAAAAAAAAAACGAGTAAAACGAAAGTGATGTCATACCGATAAGCATAGATACAGTTAAAAAATCAATCAAAACTGTACTTGGTCGTGTGACAACGATGATATCCTCTAGAAAAACCCTTTTATTTATTCAATTACGAAGATACAAATACACATGATGGCCAAAATACAACAGAATGCTTCAAATTAGACCGTGGTCTCCGACAAGGATATAATCTGAGACGAATCTTTTTTAACTGCTTCATAGACGATATAACCGATAATTTTTCTTGCGGAGTTCAAATAGGAGAGTAAAGAATTAAAGGCATATTATTTACAGATGACGCCTTTTTTGACTAAATCACCAGAATCCTTGTATCTGATGATAAATAAGATAGGTGAATACTGTACGCTTTGGAACCTGGAAACAAATGTACGAAAATATAAAAATCAAAAGTTCTAATTTTTAAAATCGCATCAGACCAGCCGAAAAATGGAAATAAATAATAAATAACAGCCACTGGAAATTGTTAAAGAGTACGTTTATCTTGGGGTCACACTCACATTAGATATAATCTAAACATGGAAAAACTACTAAAGCTGCTATAGTCGTCAACTAGAAAGGAGTTTTTTAGCAACACCTGTATAGCTTCTCCATGCTTAATACAAAATGTTCAAAGCGATAGCTGAGCAATATTGTTTTATGATGCTCAGTATTGGGGTTTCAAAAAATATGATGGAGTGGAATATCTTGTAAAGGTACTACGTCTACCAAAACACAAGCTTACAGTTTTTGACAACTCTTCAGCTTCAGATTGACTACATACTGAGAGTAATAAAGATGGCGGATAATCGGTTGTCCAAAAGGATTGCTCAACAATTTATAATCTGGTTAGCAGAATGGTATGCTTTGGCAACACAGTGTGAAATGAACTTTCCTCTGCATCTAACAAACATTACTTTTTGGAAACCACAACTTAACCTGCCAATGCCAAAACAAGGCTTCAAGATTCGGAATTCTTACAAAAAAGAAATCGAGATTTGTATTAAAATTTTACTACCATTTATCTTCAGTATCGACTTTAGTTGACACACCAAGAGTGCTCAAACAATATACATTATGTATGTATATATATAACTAACTTTAAGAAAAACTTCAGAACGGATTTAAATAGCACGAAAGGGTGGGAAGGCGAAACGGTGCGTAACTCTTTCATTACAAATACCGATGAATCGAGAACGTCTGAAGGAACAGGTAGAGGAGTTTTTGGGCCTAAAAACAAGCTTTCCTTGTCAAAGGGGGAGTCCACAAACATTTTCCAGGGGAAAGTGTGCAAAACGAAATCTTGAAAGAAATTACCGTAACCAAAACATTGTCATTATGCCGAAAAGCATAGGAGGCCATAATGCTAGATTTCCAATTGTCTTTCAAAGACTCAATTTGACAAGACAGGGTAGCTGATACCAACATAAAAAAGCGAATAGAGTAGTATTAGAGTGCTGGTATCACCCAATCTGTCATTTCCAATCGCGCTTTTCAAAGACAAGTCGAGACCTAGAATAAGATTAAATACACGGCAATACTTCCAAAACTAAAACAGGCCAAAAAATTTCTTGAGAGCTACAATCAAGAATGCTTTACATCCTCTATATCTATTTAAGTAGAGACAGCTTTAGAATGATTACTTTTTTCCTCACTAATCACTGCAAAACTGAGAAGACACCTTAGTATTATTGGCGTGGTAATCAGTACCACATCCAGATTTTGTAATACTTCCGAGGCAACACTTGTGCATCAAAGACATTTGCATAACATTTTAAACAGCATGTTATTAAGGTATTAGTACGATACTACTTAACAACTTTCTAACTTTAAAGTAGTTTACTAACTCATTCTTGGTTTCAACCATTTCCAAACTAGTATCGTACTATAACAATTTTCTTAATAAATTGCTTCTGAATACAGCTAAAAGAATGACAGTTCGTCATTATGAAGATTAAAATTTGCAAAATCGTCGTTTTAACCTGATTTCATACTAAAACAGATTTAACATTGTACTAATTTAACTAAACTTTTGCGCCATTGCTATTTACTCGTAGGTATTTGGCACGTCACCAGATAGAAGAGAGTGAACTGCAATCTATGAAAGTACTCCATATACTTGTTATAATTCTCAAGGCAGAAAGTCTGGAGGGAGAGCTGTGGTATTAGCGATCTCACCTCATTCAGGTCTAGAAGGGGGAACAATAGATTTAAAGGTCATTCCTTACCCTGATAGAAATAACGCCAAAAATGGTTGATTCTGCAGTTCTGTCTGTTTGTACATATATTATATATCTCTCTGTACTTCAACGGCCGAAAGGATTTTCTCTAAACTTAAGATGATACACTCCGCTTCAACTGAATACGCACATAGTTTTTTTGAGGTATGTTTTTAATTTTTTTTCAAACTTTGGGCCTTAATGTATCATTTGATGATGCTTACTGTTTGCTTGTAATGTTGAGAAAACAAATCAGGGGCCAAATTACCGCTTCAGTGACCGAGTGAGTGAAGCCCATCAGTGATCGAATGAAAACGTCAAATTAGAGTAATCCATTGCTCGGTGTCGTAAGCGGTAATGCCAAACTCACATAATTCAGTCACGTATTACTCGATAACTGATGCGGTAATTTGGCCCCAGAAAGAATAATTCAAAAAGTAGCGTTATTTTTTCTCTCGCTCTCTTGCAAAGCGTTCCATATGGAAAAATGCAGATTTTTTTGCGTCAACTGAATAGGTACAACAATCAAAATTGGAAGTAAAAGCTAACGGAATGAAATAAAACAAATGTTTCCTTTAAATATTTGTTTATTGGTTATTTCTAGTAGTGTGTACTGACACCTTTATTGGTAATTAATTCATGAATTCGGTGCGGCATGCTCTTTAAGTAGTTCAGCAAAATTTCCCTCCAGGGTAATTTAATGGCTGCAATTAAAGATTCTCTGCCCTCAAACTGATGGCCAGATTCATAAACTTTTCGTACCAACCGACCCCATACATTTTTTATAAGGTTCAGGTCGGGAGAGTACGGCGGCCATTGAAGCAATTCCACATTCTGGTCCTATATCCAATTTTGGACAATGCGCGTGGTGTGGATGGGGGCGTTGTCCTGCTGGAAAGTCCAGTTAATGGGTCCTTAAATATCCACAAATTTAGGAAAATTTCTTTTCAAGATTCCTTTGTGGGTAAATGCAGACATTTTTGACTTTTGAACTTCAAGCTCAACAGTCTCATAGTAGTTTACTGAACCCCATACCATAACTCAGCCTTCCCGGCTATGATGCCGCGCTAAAAATCTTTCTTCTTTCCTCACATCGTGAAAATAATAACTACAACTATCAGAGCTCATCAGAAAAAACGACGAGGTGCCATTCATTTTTCCAACTAATATGGAGTCTAAAAAATTTTAAACGCATACCTTTTCTTTGCTCGTTTAGTGGTGGTTTCTTTTGAAGTTTCAATCGTTTTAAATGATTTGCACTGTTTATTACTCTACGGAATGTTAAAACGCTCGCAGTTACGCCGGCTTTTTGTTTAAATTTTACCGCAAAGTCACACGAATCAGAAACACATCTTAAAATTGCTCTTCGATCAATTGCAGTTGTTGCCGTTTTTTTACTTCCTTTCATGTTTTTCCCTTATAAACTTTTATTTCTTAGGTGAGAATAAACAACAATAAAACTTTACTCATTTTTGGTAGCTTTAGCACGCCCACTTAGTCGTTGTTCTCTTAACAAATCGGTTTTAGCTCTTTCGACACTATTTAAAGCTTTTGATCTACCCATTTTTTTTTTTTATTTCAATTTCATTTAAAACACTTCAAATTTTGATTAAATGTGTCAATCATCTCAAAACTCTCATTAAAAATGAAGATAATGACCGATAATGATCGTGTACCTATTCAGTTGACGCAAAAAAATTCTGCATTTTTCCATATAGAACACTTTGCAAGAGAGCGAGAGAAAAAATAGCGGTACTTTTTGAATTATTCTTTCTGATTTGTTTTCTCAACATTGCAAGCAAACAGTAAGCATCATCAAATGATACCCAAAGAAAAAATGAACAACATACCTTAGAAAACAGTGTGCGTATTCAGTTGAAGCGGAGTGTAAATTGAAATTTTATTAGATCAAAAAATAACGATACCTGCCAATTTTATAAATACTAATACTGAGTATTATTGTAGGTATGGCCTGCATTTTGGTAAGAAAAATATCAAAAACTGTAATTAACCGACATACCAAATCATTTTCTTAAAAATGTTTAAAATATTTAATTTATGAATATGAAATTGATTTATAAAAAAAACAGTTTCAAGGACTTTTGAATTTGTTCTTTAAAGGTTAATTGATTCTTACCTTAGACATCAGATTTTATTTCTGCTACCTCGTCAAGTGGGTCTACTCGAGGCGCTTCTGCAAAATTCATATAAAAGGGTTTAATATAAGTATATTTTATTTTATATATATTATATTAAGAAAGATAAAACAGATTTTTCAATAATAAGTTTGGGACAACTTACTCCTGTATCCCCTATTTGATTTGAAAAGTGAATGGGTACAAAAAGCCTTACTTCCATCGTACCCAAAAAATATTAAAATATCAAAGGCCACTTACGAAGTCCAGTATATGTAAGTTCACCCCTACTCCAGTACTGTTTTTCTATAACTTAGATTCATTGATTTCATATGCGATTCATTAGTTGGCAGAAGAAATAATGTGAGGTCCCATTATCGTAAGTAAAATGGACGTATTGTTGAAGAAGATACACATACATAATTCAGGATGATTAAATTTTCAAGGAGAAAATTCTTATAGGTAACAGTAAATAAATTTGGCATGAGGTTATAGGACTGGCAAGCAAGCTCTTCGAATCAGCGAATGGAACCTAGTCACCGAAGCACAGGGAATTGTAGACGTGTTTAAGCAGCACTTCCAGCAACTGCTTAATGGGCATTATTTAGACGAAACCACAGGGGAGTAAAGAAGCATAAGACCAGTCAATGAAGATCCAGTCCCACTACCCAGTACTGAAGAGGTTATGAAAGCAATACGCCTACCTGCCTACCTGCGTAATCTGCGTAATCTTTAAGTATGGAGGAGATGTCCTGATAGGGTGCATGCATCACTTCATCAACCAAGTGTGGGAGGTGGAAAGTATGCCCGACGACTGGTCAAATAGCTCCATATGTCCAATCTACAAAAACGGCGATCCTATGTCCTGCAAAAACTACAGGGGTAATCCCTGCTTAATGTTGCCTACAAGATCCTATCCTCCGTACTATGTGAGCGTCTAAAGCCTTTCTGCAACACTATAATCGGCACGTAACAGTGTGGCTTCAGGCCAGGCAGATCAACGATAGACCAAATCTTCACATTGAGGCAAATCCTGGAAAAGACCAACGAATTTCAAGTCGAGACCCACCATCTTTTCATCGATTTTAAAGCCGCATATGATAGCATAAGTCGCCAAGAGCTTCTATGGCAATGTCGGAACTCGGGATCGAAAAAAATGATCCAGCTATGCCGCATGACGTTACAAAATACGCGGTGCAATGTGCAAATGGGTAACAGCTCATCCGAGCTATTCCAGACGTGCACAGGGTTCAGACAAGGAGATGCGCTATCATGTGATTTCTTCAACCTAGTCCTGGAGCAGATAGTGCGCAAGAGTGGTGTTAACCTGGAAGGCACTATCTTCAACAGGTCTTCCCAACTGCTTGGCTATGCGGACGACATCGATATCATCGACCGGTCCAAGCGAGCTGTGCTAGAAGCGTTCACAACTATTGATGAACAGCTAGGCGAAACTCGTTGGTCTTGAAGTTAATGAGGACAAAACAAAGTATATGCTATCCAACAAACAAAACCGCATCTGTCCATCGCCTAGGACAAAACGTCACTGTTGGAAGCAGTAATTTCGAGGTAGTCAAGGAGTTCACCTACCTCGGAACGAACATCAATCCCACGAATGACACCTTAGTGGAAATTCGACGAAGAATTACCCTAGCAAACCGCTGCTACTTCGGTTTGGCCAAACAAATGGGTTCAAAACTCCTGTCTCGAAAGACAAAGTGCACGCTATACAAAATGCTAATTTTACCAGTTTTACTCTACAGCGCCGAGTGCTGGATGATAAGTAAAAAAGGGGAATTGATACTGGGCACTTTCGGGAGAAAAATTCTTCGGCGGATGTTTGGTCCTACATGCGAAGAGGGCGAATGGAGGAGAATATTCAATCGTGAATTATACGAGCTGTACCAAGATGTGGATGTAGTCCAAAGAGCCAAATCTCGTCGACTACACTGGCTCGGCCGCATCAAACGAATGGACAACAACGCTCCAGCCAAGAAAATCTTCGAATCCCAGCCCCCAGGTTCGAGACGACGAGCAAGACCGAACCTCCGCTACAGGGACCAGGCGGTTATAGACGCAAGGGAACTTGGTCCCGACGACTGGAGGGAGCTCGCGAGGGATCGCAACCGATGGAAGACCGCAATAACTCAGGCAGAGACCCTCCATGGATCGGGAGCCGGTTAAGTAAGTAAGTAAAATAAATTTGGCAGCTCATGGGGATTCAAGGCCTATAACTTACAACTCCCAACCATTCCTGTGACCGTGAAAGTGCTCGGTACTTTTTAATGGTTTAGTGTCAAAAAACTTAAAAGATAATTAAAGAATACTACAGGGTAGTTATTTAGGCACTATTCTTTTTACTCAATTCATTAATGAGTTTCCATCCATTTTGAAGCATTTCAAATCTCTCAATAGGCGTTTTTCTTTTTTAGTTCAGTATAGAGCTCTGAACAGAGTCCGAGCATGTCGAGCAAGTTCCGAACATTCTCTGAACCAAGCGTGCTCTGAGCGCTCTGAGTATATTTTTTACTCAATTCATTAATGAGTTTCCATCCATTTTGAAGCATTTCAAATCTCTCAATAGGCGTTTTTCTTTTTTAGTTCAGTATAGAGCTCTGAACAGAGTCCGAGCATGTCGAGCAAGTTCCAAACATTCTCTGAACCAAGCGTGCTCTGAGCGCTCTGTAGCTTATGTAGCTGTCGCCGTTTTTTTTAAATTTTCATCTGTCAAATGCTTGTGTTAAGCATTTTACTCTGTCTGCTCAGTTATTTTATTCTGAGCTCATAGAGCGCACTCTGAACACGCTCAGAACATGCTCAGAACGAAAAAAGAAACACATTTTCGAAACTCTGAACACTCTGAACTAAAAAAGAAACACAATTTATTTTTTGACAACTCAGGTTCTGTTCTGAACTAAAAAAGAAAAACGCCTAATATATTATACACGTTACAACCTTCAGTATTTTAATGGTTGTCTAAATCTTTTTTTCAAAAAGTTTCTTAAGGTTATGTGAGTTTTTAGATTCAAGTTATTTAGTTATTTTGAAATCCATGGAAAGTTAAATAATTTGAATCTTAAAACTCACATAACCTTTTTAATTGAAAAAGTTCATTGAACGTACCCAAAAGTTCACACAAGTTCATTAATTCGTTCGAGAATGAATAGTTGCAGGTATGTCACGAAATAAATGAGGTCTTGCTTAGTAAAACTGTTGGAATATGTTTATTTATACGAAGATTAACGATTTAGACAATGATTAGATGGAGAACTATCCGAGATTATTACAAAAAAAATCTAATAATTGACCTCAATTGAACTTATAAACATAAATCTCAGTAAGTTGGCAACGCTGATCAGGATGCGTCGCGCCGGACGGCCCGTTGTTGTCCTCAAGCATGCAGCTGCTGGGCATTTTCTTTCGAGTTTATAATTTCTTCTCCTTATCGATTTGTCCTGCGCTACCTACTGCCTTTATGGCGATGATAACATATTTAATTATAGGTCCTCGAGGATATGCACTTGACGATGAATTACTTTTCTTCGAAACTGATTATCGTGTATTTTTTTTTATTTTTTTAAATTGATGAAAAATACAAAGAGCTATGAATATTTTTCAATTCAACAAGGAAACACCTTGCAAGATTTTTAATCTAGGGACATACATGCAGCTGTAGAAATTTCGATTTCTATTTGCACTTATCATTTAAAATTCAAATTTTCATTTCAATAATCCGATCCTAAATTGCATACAGCAGCTGGTATAGTCCTTTTCTTCCTCCCAGGGCTAAGCCACGAATAGTCGATTTCCTGTTTGCCTCAAAACAACTCTGTGTGGTAATCGAATTCTTCACCTAAGCTCCTTAAAAGGATTCACTTTCATTCGTCCATGATGGCCATATCGAATCCATATGGAAAATAGTATTTTTTTCAATCTTTATTGTTTGATTGTTGAATAGGTGAGGATTTAACATTTATTTACAAAAATTGGAAAATGTGTCCGATAAGCATTATGCGCCGCGCCACAGCTACCTAGTCTCTCTCTTTATACAAAGGTGTGCGATGATAAAGTCCTGTTTCAAAGGATGTTTGTTTAGGATTAGACATTCTCATTTCAATATTCTGTTTTTCATCCTTTTCAAGTATCTGTAGGTACATATCTCAAATTGATTGACAAATTTTTGCATTCGATCGTGTTTGCAACAATAGATTTTTCGTTGGCTCCTTGTTGGTGCTGCTGATTGCTATCAGAATAAACTCGTATAGTTGTGTTTATTTAAAGTCGACTCTATTCAGGGAAAGTATGTGATGTTTTCTTTGATTTGGAAACTGAATTCATACCTGGCCGTATTGGACTGATTGTGTTTTCTTTAAGAAAGACCCCCGATAATTTATTTATCGTTAAATAAACTTCCTCGGTTGTGTAAAATTGGAAATTGAAAAAATGCACGTTCCGCACGTTTTGGTAATTAGGCAAGATTTTATATAGGCTCATTGTGGACATGGGTGTGCCTGGTATTTCGTTTTTAATTTGGTTAGACGTTGCAGTTAACAATAACTCAGTGAATTCTTATAAAATCTTAAAAGTTAGGCTATTAAGTGAATATAGAATTTTAAGTACAGGAAAATATGATAGAAACGTTGAAAACTGGGGAAACAAAATTGCAGTTATGGATGGATTTAGATGATACAATTTTGAATTCAGTCTTTAATTTATGATTTGGCTTTTAAGGAAAAATAAGTTTAATATTGAGGGTTATAAATTTTACAAAAACTTATATGTTCAACATTCGCACCAAAGTACATATATTCTTATTTGTTGCGATAAAAACGTACAATTAACAGGAACTGTAAATGTTAAGTAGTCAAGACTTAGAATTGTTAGTAATGGTGAAGTTCACGAGCGAGCACTGTTTGAAAAACATTACCTATTACAGAAATTCTGAGACAATCGCAACTTTCAAACCGCTTATTCCAGTTTTCGGGCATAATAATCGTGCCACCAGAAAATCTGTGCTTCCCTTATTGAAAATATTCGAGTCAGCATATGCAGTATCGAATTTTCTTCTGTTATAAATCACAACAAAGTTCGAAATGAACCAAATCAGTCAATTCGATGCCGCCGCGCCGCCGCGCCGGCCGGTTACAAGAACCGGGAATCGCTTAGTCGCCAGTGCAGTGAATTTTTCGTAAGGATACTGGCCCTCACCTTACATATAAGATTAACTAACATCTAGGTTATTTGAAGTTCCGAAACTTCACGAAAATATTGAAGAAAAAAATTGTAAAATTATATACCTACTTATATGTTATGTATGGGTGCATCAGAAATGATTTTTATCAAAATCGCCTTAAACGATTTTAAATTGTTTGTTTTCATTAATTTCAATTTGTTCTAGAATTTAGATGGTATTCTCTTTTTAAGTTCAATTTTGTGCGGAGATTATTAAGTAAATTATAGAATATATTTCATGTTTTGAACATTTTTCTCTAAAAACATCCTTGCTTTCATGTATACATTTTTTTTTAAATTCTAAAAAATCGTATAGGTAGTGTTAGAAAACCATTTACCTCATATGTATTGAGTTTTCAAAAATAAAAAACTTTATTCCAAGCAATATTTTTTGTAAGATTTGGATAAATTTTAAAAATGTCTATATACAAAATTCGATCAAATCCAGTCATACTGTTTCCGAGAAAATCGAAAATAATAAATATTTAATAACCTTTTTTTCTTTAAACGCTTTTTATATGATATGGACTGCCTTACCAAAATCAATATTTTCCTCGCATTGAAATATTCAGACATTTATAATCAATGTTCATCGGTATAAGAGTAAAGTTAATGACTTTAAGCCAATGTTTGATCGCCTAGTTATGATACGCATTAAAACCACCTTCCAAAACATGAGCCTAATATGCGCACGTTTACCGATGAAACTGAAGAACCTATCAAGGAAGAGTTATATAACATCCTGGAATAACGGTTAGTTTTAAGTCAAAGTTGTGCTCGGAGACTTAAATGCTAATGTCGCAAAGACGGACATTTTTTTTTTGATTTAAAAAAAATTAATTTTTTTGTTTTCAAAACATAATATTTCGAAAATATATAAAAGTTTCTTAATGTAATCTACAAGACGTAAGAAGAAAAAATTTATTTTACCTAAAACTAACAGTACCCATCATACAAATGTTAAAAAACGGTTTTCGCAAATCGTATTTTTCTCGAAAACGGCTCCAAGAATTTTGATAAAATTTTTTTCCTTTCGATTATTTTTTACAATCTATAATTTAATAAGAAAAATTTTAGTTAATTAAATTAAGATATTACTGACTGTACCTACCAAAGAACCATTTTTTCGAATTTTGAATTTCTCATTACCGGCAAAACGGATTTTAATAAAAAAAATTTTATAGATAAGCTTCTAAAAAGTCTTAAAAACATTGCATTTCAAGACTGAATTTTTGAAAAAAAAAAAAAAAATTTATTTTGTTTTTGGAAAATTCGATATCTCAAAAACGGCTCAATATTTTTTCTTTTTGAAATTTATTTTGTATTCGTACAATAATAAAAACTTTAAGTTGGCGTTCCAAAATTTTTTCATAAGAGCAAGTTCGTGCGACTCAGTCGTGCATTTTATTTCCTAAACGCTCGCACTCTGTTCAAACATTTAATGCGGGGAAGATTTTGGCGTTCTATGGCGGCCATGATGGTTTGTTGGTATTTGTCAATTCTGTTTTTTTTATTTTCAGTTACAGATACCAAGTCATCATTTTAAGTTACACGATTAAACAACACGTCCAAATGATAAAACTTGATTATCAAAATGAGTGTTCGTTCGACACCTTCCGCTGCACTAGACATACTACTCAACCTGACACCCCTAGATATTTACAGTAAACAAATAGCCGCGAGCACAGCCATACGTCTCAAAGCCATCTCTCAATGGACCAATAACTCTATTGGCCACACCACCATTCAGAATTTATTCGGAACTCTACCAAGTCACTCTGACTACATCACTCCCTCTTTGGTCTTCGATAAAAACTTTGAAGTCACCATTCCCTCAAGGTCAGCTTGGGAGGAAGGGACTTTGGCAGATAATAAAACAGTAAACTTTTTTACAGATGGATCGAAGACTGAAAACGGAGTGGGTGGTGGAGTGTACTCAGATGGACTAAATCTTAGTCTCTCCTTCCGCCTACCAAACCATTGTAGCGTATTCCAAGCGGAAATTCTGGCGATAAAGGAAGTATTTTCCTGGCTTAAAGAAAACGTGATATCTAACACGGATATCCGTATCTTCTCAGACAGTCAGGCTGCTTTGAAATCCCTAGCATCAGTCTCTGTAAACTCCATTACAGCCCAAGACTGTCGTTCGTCTCTAATGGAGATGGCCAAACAGTTTAACATTCACCTATTCTGGGTGCCGGGTCACAGGGACATTCCGGGGAATTGTAAAGCCGACGAACTCGCCAAAATTGGAACGGAAATGCCTATCTTACCCGAAAAGGCAAATATAGGTATGCCCATAGCTACAAGTAAACTTATGCTGAAACGAATCGCTCTGGAACAATCGAATACAAGATGGCTTAATAGTACCACTTGTATGGCGACCAAGCGGATCTGGCCTAAACTGGATCTGAAACGGTCAAAATGTCTATTGTCCCTCAGTAGATCTCAGATCAGCTCCGTCATAGGTGTCATAACTGGACACTGTCTCATAGGTAGACACGCCGCACGTCTCGGTGTGCTATCAAACGATTTCTGCAGGAGTTGCTTGGACGAAGAGGAAGAGGAGACAATCCCACACCTTCTTTGTACATGCCCTGCTCTCTCTTACAGACGCAAACTTCATCTAGGAGAACATTTCTATAATGAACCAAGCGATCTCATAGACAAAGACATTAAAAGTCTCCTTCGCTTCATCAGAAGCTCCAAATGGTTTTAACTAATAGGAAACCTTCTTTGTTCCCTATTAGATCGTGGTATCACAATGGACCTCCAATGGTCTAAGTGTGTCAGACGCTTTAATGACAGCCACTTTAACCTAACCTAACCTAACCTATTACAAATGTTGCGCCCATTTCACAATAGACCTGGTGGACCTTCACAGCCGAAACTTCAAAGTTTGGTAGCTAAATTTCAGAAGACCGGTTTGGCAATCAATCAACCTAGAATATCGTTTGTCAAAGGACTGCAAGATCGACCGAGGAAGTCGCCACGGTTCCTCACCGTGCACAAGAACTAGGCCTTTCGCAGTCTTCAACTTGGCGAATTTTGCGTCGGGACTTCGGCCTACACCCAAATAAGATTAAACTGACCCATCAGGAGCTCAAAGCGTCAAAGCTCATGTCACAAGACAATGCTGTTTGTTCGCTGACTGGGATTCGGAGCGTTTGGAAGACGACCCCAATTTTGGCCGAAAAATCATATTTAGCAACGAGGTGAATTTTTGGATGAATTATGTGCAAATTTATCCTCTAAAATTTACCAATAGTGCCGGATTTTGTGCCGGTGGCGTTATCGTTCGGTACTTTTTCGAATACGACGTTGATTAGGCGGTCATCGTTAATGGATCCAGCGCTACAGAACGATAATAACTAATTTCGTGTGGCCGAAATTGAACCATTATGGATCTAGGACATGTGGTTCCAGCAGCACGGCCGGAGTTTGCCACGAATGACATTCTTCATGAACGAATTGATGGTAAGGTTGTCTTTCGCAGAGCTGATGTCATTTGGCAACCAAAGCCATGCGATTTGACACCGCTAGACTTTTTCTTGTGGGGTTTTCTGAGGTCGCAGGTCTATGCGAATAAACCAAAATCGTTAGAAGCCACGGCGAACGTTTTAACGATCTCATATTCCATACATAATGACATACATGGGCCTTTCAAATAAATAAAATGCACGACTGGGTCGCACGAACTTGCTCCTATGTAATAGACTAGGAATTTTAAAAATGAATGTTATTAGAAAAAACTGTTCATAAGGATAAGATTATCATCATTTTTTAAATTCTTTTAGTAGTAAGAGACAAAAACAGAATGCTATGCAAATATGAATTTATGCAAGAACAAAAATTATAAGACGTTTTTTTATAAAAAACATTTTTAAAATATGTAAGTATTAAAAAAAAAAACTTGGTACGTCAACTTTAGGTTTTTATTATTGTACGAATGAAAATAAAATTTCCAAAAAAAATATTGACCCATTTTTGAGATAGGTATCGAATTTTCCAAAAAAAATGATTTTTTTTTTTTAAGTTTTGAAATGCAATGTTTCTTAAAGTTTTTAGAAGCATCTCTATAAAAAAATTTCATTAAAATCCGTTATGTCGATAGTGAGAAATTCAAAATTTTAAAAAATCGTTCTATGCTAGGTACAGTCAGTAATGTCTTGATTTTAAAAATGGTTGTATTAAATTATAGATCTTAAAAATTTATCGAAAGACTAAAAATTCATGCGAAATTCTCGGAACCGTTTTCGAAAACCATTTTTTAACATTTGTATGGAGGGTACCGTTATTTTTAGGTAAAATAAATTTTTTTTCTCATATCTTGTAGATTATTTTAAGATTATATTAAGGGGAGCCTTAACATAAAAAAATGATCAAAATCGGTTGTACCGTTTTTGAGAAAATCAAAAACAAAAAAATGGTTCCAAGGGGGGTACCAAAAATAATAATTTTTTGGAATTTTTTTTCAACCATTTACTAGGTTTAACTAAATCAAATTTTATGAATTTTTTTTTTTAAATCTGGGGGACTGTTTTTGAGAAAAAAAAAATATTTATAAAATTTCGAAAAAAATCGTATGGCAGGTACCGTTATTTTTGGTCTTACAAAAATCAAATCAAAAAACATCCGGGGGAAAAAAATAAAACCCATATCTACCAAGTTTAAAGAAAATCCGCCGAACCGTTTAGCTGTAGTCGAACAGACAGACAGAATTGCGAGACCCACTTTTTTGGTCTTCGTAATGTCAACTTTGATCAAAATCTCGAGTTCGATTTTTTTCCGAATGCATAACTTGCCTTATAGTACCTATAAGTCGCAAATAAAAATGTTGTTAATACCTCACACATACATACATGTAGGTTGTTTAATTGCACTTCTACATCCACCCGCCCTCATAGAAATAACCTTTTACAAACATTTAAACGTCTGTTGTATAGTTTTCAACATTTTTAAAATGTATCTCTTTTTGATGTCCCCTTATGATTAAATAATTTCAGTCCCTCTCAAAAAATTACTCCCAACAAAAATACTACATATACCTAGTTATCGGTATCGGATGTTGTACCTAATCAAAAAACAGTACCAATATTTTGACTCGGTAGCTTAGCTAATTCAAATCACTAAATGCACTTTCAAACACGCTAAATATTTTACAGCACATTCAAGGTCAGTTTTGAGTCTACTTCACTTCACGTTCACAGTAATTATAAAAAAAACGTGAACAGTACATGCGAGCACATGTTGCATGTCAAGCGGAAATTGCGTAGATTTTCTATTATTTTAAATTTCCCGGAAACCAAATTTCGATCGGATGTTAGGAAACCTTTTTTTTAAGAAAATACACAACAATGACAATAATGGTATAATCGCATTGAGCAAACTTTTGTAGTAATACAATAATTACAGTTAGGGGCATTGGATGGAACCGAGATCAGTGAGAAGATCATGGCTCAGCGCAGCAGATTAGTAACTTATGTAAATAATGCATCTTTCAAGCCTAAGCAGGAAACCAAAGAAAATAAGATTTTGTTCATGAGAATTTTACTTAAAGTATTAACAGTCTTCGATTTTATTATTGATCT
This sequence comes from Chrysotoxum bicinctum, assembly GCA_911387755.1. Lineage (NCBI taxonomy): Eukaryota > Metazoa > Arthropoda > Insecta > Diptera > Syrphidae > Chrysotoxum > Chrysotoxum bicinctum. Next base: position 205,975,115 of record OU426987.1, on the reverse strand, counting down.
TTAATCCACTGATTGTGAAAGTTTTTTTTTTTTTAAATTAGACTAATTTCTAGAATTATCGGATTTGAAAGGCGCTTAAACCGATTTGATTTGATGAACATAAAACTAGAAAATCTGCTCTGCCGCCACGCCGCCGGAATGCTTTGTGGATTAAGTAGTATGAGCGTATTAGTCATCGATTTATTACCAGATAGATAGCTTGTATCTTTCCGCTTTGTTGCGACCGACAGTATGACTGCATCACCCTTTGTTGCGATGCTAGACACGATTTTGTTTTAACGAATAACTTATCATTTTATGATAATGTGATTATTGAAACTATGTAGCTATTATGCCTGGTAGTCATGTTTTGTTATTGTTAAATGAGCGGGTGTGTTCCTAACATACGATTTAATAGGTAGGTACAGTACTATGGAGAATAAATACCAAATAATCGTATAGAAAAACAAACAGAATCGATAGCAATAATTACCTAACTACAGTTTCCAGTTTGCTGTTTTTAGTATTTAAGTACATATAAATGTTCTCTGAGTAGATTACAATAAACCGGTTCATATTTCAATACAACAACGCCCACAGAAAAACTTGTTCTTGACATTGCATTCCTCCATTTTGCTGCGATATAAATCAAATGATTAATGTTTTATTCATTGATTCCATAAAAGTTCAAAGTGTGAAGGAAAAAATAAATAATTTCGCACATTTGGTTTATTGTGCATTAAAAATAGGTACATAAATATCTCTGATCCAGGAGATCTTTAGCACATAAGAAATCATTAGAGAGCTTAGTGATGGAATTAGATATTGTGAAGGGTTTTTCTGTAAGGAGATTGAAATGGAATAAATCAAGTTGTATATGAAGCATTAACAATTTTTCTTTTTCAAAGGCATGACATCTTTCAAAAGCTTCTTTCGGTGGCACGATCCAAGTGATCCAATTTTCAATGACCCTTCCGATCGATTGAGGTTAATTCGCATAGATCTGCAGCTTAAGGAAACCCCTAAATCCTGCTAGAAAAGATCTAGCAGGGTCAAATAGCATGACAATGGTGGCGAATTCATGTCACCTCTGCTAGAGGTTACCTTACTGCTCCAACCGGATGTCCATAACATATATTCGTTTTCCAACGCTCGCCATTGACGGTGACCACTTCACCAACGTCGTTTTCCAAAAAGTACCTACCAACAGTGCCGCCGCTGGTTGTTCGTGCGCCCTTGTGCAAGAACCTTAGATTGCCGCCCCATATCTTGGGTGCCGGGGGTATATACGTTGAATAAGTGGAAGTTTTATTTATTCTCCGTTTCGCAGTTTAAAAATTTAAGCAAACGTGCATTGTTGTTGTCGCGTTCCAATCTACATCAAATTCTTATAAAACAAACGTAGTCAGACTAGGATTTGGGGGGTCTCTCCTGTAAATGAGTTTGAGAGTTTCTGTTATAGCATATACAATATTTGCATACTCTTAAGATTATTTACTCTTTTTACTTAAGACTTATAGGTACTATGTATATTTGTATAAGGCAAGTTATGCATTCGTAAAAAAATTTTGTCCCCACACGTTTTTTTTTTCTTTTTTTCAAACTTTTCAAAAAAAAATAAGTTTGGATTTGGTAGATTTTTTAAAAACTTGATAAATAAAAGTTTCTTAATATAAAGAGAAAAAATGTATTACCTAATAATAACGATACCTATTCTACAAATAATGTTAAAAAATGGTTTTCGAAAATCGTACTTTTCTCGAAAACGTCTCCGAGGATCTTGATAATTTTTTTTTCTTATGATAAATTTTTACGTTCTTTAATAATTAAAAAAAAAATTGAAATCAATATATTGCTGACTGTACCGACCATAGAACCATTTTGTCGATTTTTTAGTTTCTCATTACCGGCTGAACGTTTTTTAAAAGATTATTTTATAGATTAGAATTTTGCATAAACTAATATTTGCTTGCATCTCATGGCATCATATTCTTAGCTCCAGCTACTACTAAGATTTGTTTTAGTCATTTAATTGATGAACTTTATGTTTATGAACAGTTTTTTCTAATCGAATTGAAGTCTTTTACATAAGAGCAAGTTCGTGCGACTCAGTTGTGCATTTTATTTTAAGAGGAAACACAAAATTTGGCGATTACGAATAATTTTCTTCAACAAAACCATTTCATATAAAATGCAAAGATTCGAGTTCCTAGCACAGATTTTAATTTATGTACATTTATGTCAAATCAATCCTTTGGTAAAAATCAATAGTTTATAGCATGACAGAAAGAAGACAAAGTAGTTTTTGGTACTTTCAAAAGTTTTTGTTTTCACCTCTCTTTTTAAGACACTTAGGGCCATTTGTTGAAACGAAACTTAAATATTTATGTTCAACCTAAGCGCTTATGTTCTACTACATAAGAATTTATGTGGAACATAAGTGTTTATGTTCCGTATCAGCAAATGGGCTTTAATCATTTACTTCCGGATCTGGAAGTATTATATACATTTATAATTCCTTGACATCTTAGGTATCCTTTGATGGAATATGACATTTTGTGATTTGTGTGCGAACTATATTTTGATATAAATAGAGTCTGAACTTTGAATGTCAATTGAAAGCTCAAATTCGAACGAACAGTGAAACGTTAAATTTCTGGGTTATACTGATTTTTTTCAATCCGTTGACATTTAAGTTATTTATCAATTCAATTCTAAAATTAATTAAAAACTATTCGTAAATCCTTATTTAAAAACAAACATAAATATTTAGACACAAAACTTTTTTTTCCTTTTACCTAAGACCCTGTCACTGTTTTTTTTTTTTGTTGTAAAGGTGGTTTGTTTATATTTGTTTACAATGTTTTAAATCATCTTCTATTAATTTCGTTCTAAAGTTACCAACTTAGATTTAAGATATTTAGCTATATCATTGCAATCAGAATATTAATACCCATTTATACAAAAATTCGAGTAAATAGTAAAATTAATGTTTTCGATACACTGTTTTCTCTTTATTTTATGGGAAATAAATGGGCTGTAAATTAAAAAAAAATCAATATACTTTTCGAGTTTATAGGTCTGAGATGTAGGTTGCGTGGAAAGCTATTTCCCAAGTGTCAATCTATGGCGACATGGCGTTAAGCAATTTAGACTACGACTGCAATCGAAGAGGTTATTTGTTGTGAGGTGCGACATTCAGAAACAAAATATGAATAAAGATTGGTAGTAGATTGTGTGTGGGTATATTACATAGTGAACGGTCAAATGTAAACAGGTTCCAATAACTTAAGGAAAACTTTTGGAGCATGCTATATATGTTGAGTTAGATCGATCTCTTAATTTTCCGCCCCTAGACTTTGGCGCCCTTGTGCGCCGCACATTTTGCACATATGGTAGCGGCGGCCCTGCCTACCAATAACGCCACCGACCCAAAATCCACACCAAACGAAAACTTTTTGAGGATGCATTGTTACCTGTTGAAAATCGAGTTAGTTGGTGTCGTCACATGTTTGACAATTTAGCTTGCTAACACAGCCATTCATAATGATGATTTTTTGGTCAAAATTGGAGTTCCCTTCCAAATGGAAATTTGGCATCAGAAACAGAAAAATAAACAATAGATTTGACAGATGTCACCAAAATAACATGGCCGCCAGTGGTATCATTAGTTCCATTTTTGTCATAAATTTTTGTTTGACCAAAATATAAACCCTTCTCCAATAGTACATTTCTACACATATTTTTTTAGAACTGTGTTTTTTACAACGACTGTACGGCAGGTACCGTTAACTTCGGAGCTAAGCTAAAATTCCAATTTCTTTTCTATCACAGAAAAAGACCCGATTTTCTTTAAACTTGTTAGATACTCGTATCATTTTTAAATTTGTTTCCCGAACATTTTTTTTTCCTTTTTTTTTTAAACCAATTTACCAAAACCAAAATACCTGCAATTTTCTTTTCGAAATTTAAGAAAACGATTTTTTTCTCAAAAACTGTTCCACAGAAAAAAAATTAAAAAAAATAGTTTAGTACAAAGCTAAATAAGAGTATGTATATTCAAAATATCCTTATTAATGGTACCTTCATTTTATGGTTTTTGATTTTTGGAAACGAATTTTGATAGATTTTTTATTCTAAAGTTCCTAAAAACCACATGCTCAATGTATTTGAAACTTCATAATTCAGAGTTTTTTAAAACTATCTACAATATGTGGGGTAACATTTGCAATTTTATATAACAATAACATGAACCACATTACAATGTTAAAAAATGGTTTTCCAAAATCGTATATTTCTCGAAAACGCAACAGAGAAAGTTTATAAATGTTATCTTTTATCTGTTTCGCTTAATTTCTAATATCTATAAAATATTTTGACACTGTCTAACATAGAAATATTTTTCGATTTTTGGCTGTATCATTTTCGGTATAAATCCGTTTATGAAAGTTTTTATACAGAAGCTTCTAAAAATTTAAAAACATTGCATATTATAGCTTCAAAAAAAAATTTTTTGAATTTTTGACAAAAAAAATAAAAATTTGATATCTTTGTTTATTCTTGCATAAATTTATATTTGCTTATGGCATTCTGTTTTTAGCTCCATCTAATAGCGTGTACTGACGTACGCGCGGTAGAACTAAAACTTCTTTTCTCTCAAACAAAGCCTCTGTAAGATTCTAACCTATGTATAAACGTAGAAACATTTTGTAATCTAAGAACATGTCGCTGTTTTTGACGAATAACATATCGTTTTGACATGTCACTGACAGTTGCATAGACAACGCCGGAAAAGAAGTTTTACTTCAAAAAATAATTTTGTGCTACTGAACATTTTTCACTCCCAACATCAATTTTTAAAATTCTAAGTCTCTTAAACATAAAAGCAAACTTGTGCGATCCAGTCTTGCATTTTATTTCCAAAACATGACAAATAAAGCTGACATTTTTGCTTCTCCTGCTGAATTAATTCGTTCTATTTAAATTTAAAATTTTTGACGGTAAATGAAAAAAATATAAATTCAATTAAATAATTAATAATAATAATAATTTTCCTTATGGTAATGCTTCCTCTGCTCTGGCCAAATTAAGAGCACAATAATAAGGAATGGTATTTTTTTGATGAAATTTCGGAAACGAATATCAAGTACTTCATCACTTTTCTCAACGTGACGAAATGGCTCTAGGACGAACTTCGGTTACTTCTGTGCCGTATACTATACGTTTGATTCCTTAGATGCCAAGCTAATAAACTGAAGGCTTTTAGGGAAATTTACGGTACGGAGGGCCCGATGATCACTCAATCGGATTGGCTACTGTTTCAGCATCAGTCAACGAGCTGTCGGGCGAATGTGGTAGCCCGCCGGTTGAATGAGTGATCCAATTTCCAGATTATGTAAAAGCAAACACACAATAAGAGTAATCGAAACCTAGTAGATCCTTACTTATTTTCGAACTTAATCAAAACTGGATGACTCTGTGAGAATGTCCACAATTTCTCATATAATTTCTATCCTCATGTTCATACAGGTGATAGTATGAAAATGGCGCACTTCAGGGCTAATTGGGCCACAGCGCTAGTTCGCCAGTGGTCGCCATTTCCTATAGGTATAATGTGGCTGTGCTTACAAGAACTTTGTATTTGAAAATAAATTGTGACTTAATTTTATTATTTTATTTTGGCGACAAATCCTTTCTTGTTATTAAAAATTGCTCCTAATAATATGTGGTCCAGCGAAAAAGGACGATGTTAATTGTAAATAAAACAAAAAGTTTTCAGTGAATGATCTTAATATTTTTTATTATGATAGAAGGATCTATGACAATTATGTATGAAATAAAATATCGGCCAAATGCTTGCCTCGGCTTCGGTAGCATACCTATATCCGATGGTCCATATTTTCATTGACTCTGAAACATAATTGAAGTTCAATGTTGTTAATGAGCCGAATTATCTCATCTTTTAGCTCTTGAATTGTTCTTGGGTCTTATTGACGTACACTTTTTCTTTTAAATATCCCCTAAGAAAGAAGTCCAACGGTGTCAAATAACATGATCGTGGCCGCCCATAAACATCGCCACGACGACGTGAGATAACACGGCCATTGAATTTCTCCCGCAAAAGAGCCATTGTTTCGTTGGTTGTGCGGCAAGTGGCACCATCCTGTTGGAAGCATATATTGTCCAGGTCCATATCCTCAATTTTTGGCCACAAGAAGTCCGTTATCATCTCGCGATAGCGAACACAATTCACGGTAACTGCTTGGCCGACCTCATTTTCGAAGAAGTAAGGCTCGATGACGCTGCCAGCCCATAAACCTCACCAAACAGTCACTCTTTGTGGATGCATCGGCTTTTCAGCAATCACTCGTGGATTCTCAATTGCCCAAATGCGTCGATTCTGCTTGCTAACGAATCCACTGATGTGAAAGTGTGCCGATTATGCTGACCGAAAAAAATCACGAAGTGCTAATGCATTTTGATTTGAACGCCCAATTGTGTACCTCTCTATGGTTGTATTTGCTTAACTGTATTTTAGAGGGTTTTTAGTTAAGCATACTTAAATATTTAATTTGCCTTTAAATGATGAAATTCATATCTTTAATTTGTTCTTAACTTAATTGGTTCTTAACTAAACGATGGTTAAGTTATAGAAGGTAAAAGAATCTATAAATCTAGTACAAAAAACACAAATGCTACTACATTTTATACAATACAGCTGTTTTGTGACAGCTTGACTGTTTATTCAAGCTGTCACAATAAACGGTCAAGCTGTCACAAAACTGGTAAATAACATTTAGAAGAAACAAGTGTCGATAGAAACAATATAAAGGCTAAGCGGGAAGCGTGGAAGAAAATTATATGCTTGTTTATATCTTTTAATAATAATGTCTATATCTTAATCCTTTGCATTTTATAAATTTGAAATATCACAACAAAAATGCAAAATTTGAAACTTCAAAATTTAAAAAATGAAAATTGAGTTGTCGAAACAAATTTTAAAATGTCTTAAAGTGACGTTTAAACGCGTTTAATGGCGTTTAAGTTAAGAGGCTTTTAAGTAACGTAACTTAAACTTGAAAATTGATTATCATTATAGATACCGATTTTATACTTAAGAACTGCTTAGAGGTAGGTACTATTTTAAAGTTAAGTACTCTTTAAAATTTCTTTGTATGTTTAAATATACATAGGTAAATGTATTTCATTTTCAAATACTATTTTCTATTTTAGTTAAACCTTATTTCTATATTTTCACGACTAAAGCATAATAAGAAATTAAATTCCTCATTTATATTAGTTTGACATTTTTTCCTTTGCACTCTTAAGCATTTTTAAATTAACTTTAAAAAAAATTAAAAAGAAACAAATAATAATCTTTTATATCCACAATCAGCCCCACTGTACAATCAGACTTACACTCAAACCAACTCGACCTCAAACAAGTTCATGTTCGATACAGTTAAATTGTTTGAATTGAATTCAAAACAAAAACAATTGCAACCATCTACCAACCATCAGTTCCTCCTAACAAATTCACGTGGAACGTTTCTCGTATTTATTCTGGATAGAAACGGCAAGTCGTCAACACGTAGCACGGAATTTCAGGCAGTTTAAAATTTCTATTTTCATTTCAACATTTTGTCCGGTGACGTATAGAATACCTACCTAGACCTACCGCTACCATACGTTTTATATCGGTCGAAAATTACCGCTGTAATCAAGTAGCAAGAAAAGGCTACCTTTTAAGTGTTGTCGCATCCGTTAGATACCTACCTATCTGTTTATTTTAAATGTGCAAAAATACATTGCCTTTCAGTGTTGTGTGTGAACAAAAGAAAAATTTAATTTATTATGATATAATAATTGTTTCTTTTTGAGAAAAATATTTTGTACGAAAAAAGCCATACCCAATTATTGTGAATTTTGTTGTTTTTTTTTTAACGAAAAAAAAAGATGAAGTGCAAATAGAAGCAAAAAAATTCAAGCGGATTATTTCAATTTATTATTAAAGGGATATACACAAGAAAACATCTGCATCAACAATAATATTTCAAACAGAAAGAGATATACCTACATAAATGTATACATCCATTTAAACGGAGATACATCGTGAAATCAGAGCACAGATAACCTCTCTATCTCTATACACCTACAGTTAACGCTTAACGCCGGAAGTCTGCTGCTGGCTGCAAATTCAAAATAGCAACACCGCCGCCCGCCATCATCATCATCATCATCACCAACAACGGTATCAACAACATCAACGAACGCCAACGACAACGACAACAACTATAGCGCGCCAGCCAGCCACAAAACGTTCGCCGGAAGTCCTTCAGAAATACAAAAATAATTTCTTTTTGTTATTTTTGTCTGATTTCTTTGGTTTTTCGTTCTCGTTTTCTACATAAAATAGCAACGGCAGGCAGACGAGTGCAGCGGTTTCTTTTTTGAATTTTTTTTCTTTTCGAAAAAAAAACAATTATTGCCCAACCGGTAAGTTAATTGTTCATTTTGTTACCAAATTTTACAATTATTACATTTTTTAGTTGGATGAGTTGTTTTTTTTTCGTACTTACAACTTTTTTTGTACCTATTTTTAATTATACCTCAATTATTCAAATGAGCAAGTATATAGGAAGTTTGCATTAAAATAGTTTTTGTTTTTTTTTTTTTTTTTTGTAAAAAAGTACACACAGGTTATTTAACAAAGTTTAATTTCTAAGACTTCGACTGTAGTACGCATGGCAGAAAGTCATGCATACGCAGTTATTGCGGGCAAACAATTTACAGATAGTGCGATACATATGTGAACAATAGGATTTTGAAAGCAAAGAGCGGACTGAGCAGTGGGAGGTGGAATTGGGGTCGGTGAAAATTATTTTTACTTAACGAAACGTACTTAGCGTAACTTTCTTCAAGTAGGTAGGTAAGTTGATAGGTATGTTGTATGTTGTTCAATGTTCATTTCTTGCTGAGTTATCTGTCATGGTAGGAGGGTTTTATGGAACATAGCCGTGTTTGACAGGTAGATAAATAATGATTGCTGCAATTTGAACTTTTACAAAATTCTACTAAACTTTAAATTCAACGTATCTACCTACAATTTATAAAATAAACATAAATAATTCAATAAGGCAAGTAGTTAGGTACCTACTAAAATAATAATTCGCATGACTGCGTGCTCAATTGGAATAAAGTTGCATCTTCTTGATAATATACAGGTTTTGTTGAAGCTCTTGTATTGTGTATGGGCCAATAAAACTAGTTTTCTTTTGCAAAGGACAAAAGGCGTACAAAAATTTAAAAAAAATAAAACATTTAAATAACAGTTATACATATTACGGTATTAGGATATCTATTCATTTAATGAATATTCGACAAAATATAAATAAATCTACGAACTACGAAGCTTTATCTTCTCATTCGATAGATATCTTATCAATTCTTAACGAGAAAATTGAAGAGATTAAAGGCCAATGAACTAGAATGCTTGAATAAATATAATTATGATAGTATTCATGAAAACATTATCTATATATTTAGAAGAAAGTAAATCTCACATTGGGCGCCATTTATGAAAAATCATAAATAACCTATATTAAATATTCCAAAGCCACAAGGCTCTGTTATTTAATTCTTAGGCTAAAAATTGTTTATTTTGCTCTCATTCACTAACGCAAAAATTTTGGAATCAATCACCATCTAATAGGTACTTTGCTAAACGAATTTTTAGTTTTTGTTGTGGTTTTTATATAAGCTTGAATTCAAAAACAACAATTTGTTAATTACAACTTAATTTATAAATATTTTTAGAAAATAATTTGTTGTCCGAAGGACAGATTAAAAAGGTACCAAACTTGACTGGATATATAATATAAATATACCTCACACTGGGCGCCATTTAAAAGATTGGTTTCACAACAAATATATTTGTCAATTTGTTTTCATCATGAACTAATGAAAACATTGAAATCAAGCTATAACCTACATATAATTACTCTATCTAGATTCTAGAGACTCTAACAGATTAATGTATCCTTTACTTCTAGATTTCAGTCAATTTGCTCTGAAAGCTTAGATATGATCATCAAAATAATGCAAGATTCCGAATTAATCCCAAATTGGACACCATTTTATAGACCATGGATAAGCTTTTGGTTTTCATGTAAAGGGCTGGTCACGATACTGAGGCTTTACTTTTAAACGAGACTACGTTGGTCTCACTAACAAAATAAAGAATCGTCTCAGTTTGTGCCTTGTTCTTGATCTCGTTTAACTAAGCCTTGACTCGGTCTCAATCCCACGTTCTTGTATTTAGTTATAATTGAAACGGGACTTTGATCTCATTCGGTAGAGAATTTTCGTTACCCAAGTGGAGCAATGATTTTTTCAAAAATCTTATCAAACTTTTTTGTCAATATCTTAAAAGATCTTACATCGATGGAGAGATTTGGAAATATTATAGGAAAATGTTTCGAGAACCCTTTTGGTTTCAAGTGTGAATAGGTAATTCTTGAAAAGTTAGTACACAGCTTTAAATTCCGCCACCTCTTGCAAGGCTTGATTGCGGAAATATTGCTCGAAATTTGTTAAGATATTGTTCCTGGCAAGGAATAATTTGTGCTGTAGTACCCCTTGGTATAATTATTAGTGTGTTGGACTGTCATGCACAGGGTTTGATTCTCAGCCGCTGCAAAAAAGTTTTTCAGGGGGTACTTGCTCTTGCAAGGAATTGACAAATCCTCCAAGATTATCTCTTTTCGTGTAAAGTGTTGTTCATTTGCAGTTTAGAATCGGCAGATAATTGTAGGTCCCCTCCATTTCTGCAAAATCTCTATGAGCCGTCATGTCCTCTAAAAATTTAAAGACCAATTTTTGCCATTTCTGTTATTTGGTTTGGTTTTTGTTGTATGTGTCATTTTTTGTATTCTTTTGCGGTGTTACCACCAATACTATATGTACATACTTTGGGTTCTCATAGCTATACTTTTCAGCCGGACAAAGCGAGTTTAGTATTTCGTATTTTACTGCAAGAACCTGTTGTAACTGTTATAAATTGACGGACCTTATTCGAAATAATGAACTTTTTTTTTTAACGAATCGATAAAAAAGTGTTTGTTGTTGATAAAAAACATCAAATTATAGAGTAGAGTGAAGTATAAGCTGACCACCCACAGTACTATAATTAAAACTACTTCTTTTTATGGGATATTTGCTTTTTTTGCTTGCTTACGCATTACGGCGTTTAAACAGTGAGATATGTATGGGGGCATGCTACCCCCCTGCAACCCCCTGCTTGGGCACACTATAGGATTTGGGGTAGGTGCGAGGTTGGGTATATGCAAGGTTTCTTTTGCATTTACAGAATCTGGATTTAAAGAAACTTTGAATTTACCCTATGGCCTATATTAATTTTTTTATACTTCACTTTTTTACCATAAAAAAGTGTTTCTCCTCCATAATTTGATGTTTTTTATCAACAGCACACTTTTTTTTATCGATTCATTAAAAAAAAGTGCATTTTGGTGGGGGGGGGGGGGGGAATTCCGAATAAGGACCAAATTGACATATCTATAGTTTCGTTCATTTAATTAGTTTTAACATAACATCAATGGCGATGATCTTTCACTCTGAAAATTCAAAAATTTTTGAAATTAATTCTCATTGGGCGCCATTTTTAAAATTCAAAGTAAATCATTTGAAGTATTTAGTGAAAATTTCTTTAAGAAACAAATCAGTACGTTTCTCCCAAAGAACTTTTGGGCCAGGTATTTAATTTGCAACCATTATTAACCCCGTTATTAATACAACATAATTGTCTAAAACATTTTCGAACTTCATGGAAACAAATTAATTCGTTTCTTCCGTTTTATTAAAATACTTCATGTATTTACGACTATATCTTATCAATGGAAAGAGCTATAATAATATTAATTTCAATATTTCCTTCATCAGCAAGTGCATGGTTTCACAAGTCACACATAAAGATAAAAAATTTAAGGTAAATGACTTTGACGTTTTATCGTATCTTAGGGCCCCTTTATACCTACAAATGTATGTACGAGTACCTACATTGGAAAGCCCCAAAGTAAATATGCCCTAATTTCTGAACATTACAAAATAAACCATTCACTCTTATCATAAATGGTTAGTGACAAAAAAAAACGATTTTGGTCGTATGTACATATACTATCGGATAAAATTTATCAAAGCTTTACAAACATCAAACACTTGACATACAATTTCCCAAAGCTATCGATTTTAATTTTATTTAGATGATAATGCCGACCGATTGAAAGTGATACAATGGGGATATGGGTAGGTTAGGTAGTCTTTTAGGTGTGACACACTATGACCACGAATGGAATTGCATTTGTAGCAACTTCAGGAAAATGATTCATAAAAGTGGTTCGATATCATTTAAATCAAAAACAATATCCGGTAACATGAGCATATTTTTATAATTATGGTATGGGTTTATTTCTTCAACGAATTAAGGCTTTTCCTTGTAAATAAATGTTAGTCATATTCAAAATTTTTGATGCAAATAAATTTGTACCAAGTCAGGTTTTTTGTACCTGAAAAAATGAGAAGAACAGTTTATTGTAGCCAACTCACAATTATTAGTAGCATTCGTTTTTAAACCAAGCTTACTCATTGCTTTCCAGTGGCGTGGCTTGAATAATTTTATATGGAAAGTCAAAAAAAAACAAAGTTTCGACATAATTCACCTGCAATCTTACAAAAGAACCTAATTCCCTGAATTTGAAACAGGATAAAGTATTTTAGGTAGGTCTGCTTTCCATATTAATTAATATAAAGGTAATTCGTAGTTTGGCGCAAAATTAATCACACTATCGGAAGATGTTATAATCTCTGCAAATGGCGTCGTATATCCATCATATTTGATATTTACGAACTAGACAGCTGCAGAATACAAACACACAACAATGGAGCTCTATTTTTTGACCAATAATCGGTCAGTGGTGTTAGGGCAGCGTGAATTTCATCGCCGATTTCCTAATCGTGTTGCGCCAACTGGATAAACATTCCGGCGCTTATAGCTACTCGATTCGAACAGAACGGAACCACAGGAGACCATGGAGAGCATATCATGGCCGCTACCAAAAAAGTCTTTGAGCCGAAAATATCGCGGCTGTGGCTGCCGATGTCGCTGAGATCGAAGAAACATCAACCAGACCCTAAGCGAATTTTAGTGAAAGACTCACATGATTCCGTAAAAAGTGCAAACAGTGCATCAGTTAATGCCTGTTGACCGTCCGTCGCGTGTGAATTGCTATCAAGCCATCCTCAATGTTAACAACGAAGAGAACGATTTTTCGTCGAAAATCATCATAAGCGGCGGGGTCCATTTCCACTTAAGCGGTTACGTCAATAAGCAAAATCTTCGTTTTTGGGGCACTGAAAATCCACATTTTCATGGTCAAGTGCACGAAAAATGTTTTCAAATATTTGAAATTCCAAGTCATTGACAGCAAATTTAAGAGCGTTTAAGTCAATTTTTGGTCGTAATTCGCGAAAGTTCATTTTCAGCCAAACGGCTTCGTCAACAAATAGAATATGCGTTATTAGTCACGTGAAAACCATCATGTGTTTCAAGGAACACCACTTCATCATGAAAAAATAACTGTATGGTTATGGTGTAGTTTTCAATCAAGTTGTGTAATTGGGCAGTTTTTTCTTCGTTGATGAAAATGACCGTCACGTTGCAGTCAACGAAGAATTGCATGGACAAGACATAATGATACATATGTGGTTGTTTCAACTAGACATTAGCTGTAAGATTCGACTTATAGAAAACTCAGTTCGATGAACGTGTTATACCTCTAGAAATGGCCCTATTGACTGGCCGCCTAGATCGTGTGATTTATTAATACCTCTACACATATTTGTATGGAGCGACGTTAAATCATTGATCTATGCCAACAAACTGGCGTCATTAGAGAAGGTCAGAGACAAAATTGACAAAGTGTGCCACAGGGTTCCGTTTTGTCTCCGACACTCTTCTTTATGTTCATAAATGATCTTTTGTCTGAAACTTCTAATACACTTAATTGTTTCGCTAACGACAGTACCCTCAGCTTTTCATATTTGTTTTAAGATTCACATCCTTGTCCTTCGGATATTGACTTCCAACGGCAGCGTATGATAAGCTCATTAAATTCGGATCTTGACAGCATTGTCCAATGGAGAATCAAAAACCGTGTAGAATTTAATCCTTCGAAAACTCAATGCTGTTTATTGTTGCTAAATCGTAACCCTCCCCCAATACCACTTCAAATGAGTGGCACTTGCATCGAGGAGACTGAACAGCTTTCAGTTCTAGGTACATATGTATGTGCATCACAGACCATCTTTTGTGAAGTGATCACATATTTCACGTCGCCAAAAACGCTGCTAAGTGATTAGGCCTTCTCCACCGATGCAAGAAGTTTTTTACTCCATCTGATCTGGTTGTTATATTATATAAATCCTTTATTCTTCCGAAGCTCGAGTACAATTTTCGGACAGGTGCTCCAAAAATCCACTTGAGTCTCTTGGAAAGAATTCAAAAGAGATATATAAAAATTATAGGCCACCGTTGTCTAACAGAAGCATTTGTATTTCTCTAGCACCGCCGCACTGTTTCATGTCTATCATTGTTTTACCGCTATTTTCACAAACAGTGCGCTAGTGCGAAATAGCCAGTTGCATTACTCCCTTCAAACGATTCAACCATAATACCCGCATTTCTAGGAATGCACATCAGTTTAGCCTTGAGCCCAGTTTTGGAAGTACTGTCAAGAAGAGAAGAAGAGATTCTTTTTTAGCCGCACTACACGAATATGGAATGCCTTACCCGGCTCAAAATGAACATTCTTAGCTTGAACAACTTTATACTGCCATTGTCTTACTAACCCTGGAATATCAATAACAAACACACTTTTTATCGACAATTGTGTCTTATCGTGGTTAAAAACTGTTCCACATATGAATAACTTGTCACTAACCTTAGTATCTTACGACAAAACCTCAAACTTGAAAGTCAAATTGTGTGTAGTTCCATGCACCTAGCTTATCATTGTATAATTACCTATGTTTTAATGGCGGATAGATGTTACAGTGGTTTTTTTAATTTTTTTTAATGAATCAGGTAGAGCTTATTTTGTTCCTCTATCAACTACTAATGTTTCTGTTTACACTTTGAAGTTCACATTCTCCCAGTGACAAATATACATTGTTGGAAATTGTATACTCTGTAAATAACCACCCAAGAAGTCACTATAACGAAGTGCAAAGTGTTTTCCGACTTCAATTACTATGACTAATATGAGCTCGTACAAATTAATGTGTCTATAAGTGGCTACCGACAGGATTTAACATTTCCTGTGCTGTTGCCACATAATGGACCAACAACACTAATTTCTTTCCTATACTCTCTTAAGCTCTTCAACTTATTATTTTGTTTAACATAAAAGCGTTAATGTCTTTAACAAACATTCAAAATCCTCGCATAACTTGTATGTTGGTGTTAAATTGATTAACACTCGTTTATGCTTAAAAACTTTTATAAAAAGAAAAAAAAATCTCAAGAGCACGAAGCCCCCCTTTTAACAATGACTGTGCGGTGAACCTACCTACCTAACCTAACCTATACTACCTATTTATCTTATACCATGACAGGAAATGATAATTTAATTAGAAAAGATCAGAGAAAAATAAAATGATCAACACAGCAAACGGAGGCAGGATATGCCAAACATATCACTTACTTCTCTAGTTTTAGGATGAATTAGCGCCTTTAACATTTACTATTCATTTTTTTCGGGGCGTTCATTTATACATATATAAAACAACAATAAGAATTTAAAAAAAAAAAAAAAACAACAGAAAGATGGCGAAATTATAACGACTGTAAATGCCGATTAGATCGGCACAAAAGTGAGACTCTTTGGCTGTCTTCCTGTTACACCATGACGAACAACGGCATTTTTTAGTATTTCTCAAAAGGGGATCTTTTGCTGTCTTGCGTAGATCCATTTATATGTCCCGCATTCAATGAGTATTTTTTTTTTTCACTGGGAAAAAATAAAATAAAAATTCAAAAAAAACTTTTCGAAACAAAAAATGAAAAGATTCGTATTTCCTTTCCAGAGTGAGGAATATCTTTTTGGTGCGACGACGACGGCGATGACGCGAAAAATCCAACCAAAAGAATTTTAAAAAGACTCAGTAGAACTATTCAAAAAAAAAACTCATTGCGGAAATGCGTAATTTGGTATTGTGAATGAATACACATTCACATAGAGCAAAGTCTTTATTTTGTCGGCTTGTGAATGGGTTGTAAAGTTACCCGTGGATTCCACAGAATTAATGTAGGTATTATGAGAACAGAGGATTATAAAAGTGCCTACCTTCCCAATTTACAATTATTATTGTGGGTGGTTGGAAATCTAGGTTATGAAGAAGATTAATTTAAACCTGATAAAGTTGTCAAATTGATGAGAACTTGCATGGAAGAAAAGGTCTTTCAACTGACACTTTTCACGAAATCTTCATATGTATATGTAGGTGGTACAGGTACAAGCTTCAATCATGAAGGCATCTTCTGCTATAGTCCAAATCACCATCTGTTATAAGATTTATATGAGTTATAAAGACCTAGACTTTTATTAGAATTTGAGAACTTTCAAAGACAAGTATTGAGAGTATACTCGTACCTAATTGATTATGGTAATGAGGTCATTTTCTTTGCAAGTTTTGCAAAACCCCACACAACTTTGTATCAGAAATCGAGGGTGAATCTCTCGCGAATCTCTAAACTCGGATCGTTGAACTCCTACAGTAGTTCGAAGTTGTTATTATCAATAGTATAATGTGTAGTCCTAGTCCCAGTGGACAGAAGTTTGCCTAATACTCTATTATGGAACGTTAGAAACACCAATTTGTGGCAGAAAGATCGCCTGCATATCTTAATAGATCGGCAGAAATGTTGACAAAGTGCCCTCATTAATAAAGATCAAATTTGTAGAAATCAACTCAGTGCATATTTGCAATAGTTTGGAGAATTTATTCGCCTGTTGCAGCGCGTTTTTTTCTGGATCGATTTCTCCCTGAAAGCGAGTTCGGCTTTCGTAATATAAAGCTACCGAATACGAATGGTATATCAAATACAGATTTGAAGTCGTTGAGAAGGGTCTGAGTTTGGAGTTGAAATTCCTTACTCTTTTCGTGGCGAGAGCATTTTTCCAAGTGCATACCAACAAGGCGCATTCTTGCTCTCACAGGAGGAGAGACGGATTTTCATGCATTAAAACGCCTTTGTAAACAGACACCTAGATATCTATAGCCCTTAACAACTTCAATACTCTCCTCATTATACTCATTAGGCGTTGTTTTTTTCTTAGTAAAGAAAAGAGTTCTGAACAGAGTCCGAGCACGTCGAGCAAATGTGCTCTGAGTTGTTTTTGAAACATACCTGAACACTTTGCTGTCAACATTTTTTTGTTTTAAATTTCCACCTGTCAAAGGCTTGTGTTAAGCGTTTAACTCTTTTTTATTTTATTCTGAGCTCATAGAGCGCACTGCGAACACGCTCAGAACGAAAAAAGAAACACATATTCCAAGCTCTGAAACTCTGAACTAAAAATGACACACAATTTATTTTTTGACAACTCAGGCTTTCCTCAGAACTAAAAAATGAAAACGCCCATCATGATGTCCAGTATTTCAATTGTGATGTGCTCAAATTCACTTTCAGATTCCTGTTAATTTAGTTGATTAGTCATCAGCTGACGCGATTCCGGTGAATATAAAAATATAGTGAGATATATGTCATCTGCAAAGCCCAAAAACAGTCCTCACCTTAGAGCCAATTAAGTAGGTATGTTCTCAATGCAATCAACCAAAGAGGGTTCAGCGCACACCTATTCAGAAATTTCATCCCCATTCCATAGAAGTTTTTTTTTTAAGCTCGGAACTGAGCTGTCAAAATTATATCTGTGTTTCTTTTTTACCTTAGACACAGCGCTCAGGTTGTGTTTCTTTTTTCAATCAGAGCTAGCTCGGAGGGCGTTCTATGAGCTCAGAATAAAATGACCGAGCAGAGGTATTTTACTTTTCATTCGTGTGATAGGTATGACAGAGACAGTTGGAAAAAAAAAAACAAATAAAAATGGAGATTAACGCCTTTGACAGTTCAGTGCTCTAGTGTGTTGCATAGGGTGTTTTTCTTTTTTAGTTCAGAGTAGAACCTGAACTGTCAAACAAAAAATAGAGTTTCTTTTTTAGCTCAGAGTGTATAACAGTTCAAATTAGTGTTTCTTTTTTCGTTTAGAGCGTGTTCAGAGATTGTTCAGAGCGCACTCTATGAGCTCGGTATAAAATAGCTGAGCAGAGAGAGTTAAATGCTGAAATCATTCTGACAGACAGGAAAAAAACTCAAAAACTCGCGTGTGTTTATAAAATAATTCAGAGCTCTTAGAACACGCTCGATTCGGAGAAAGTTCAGAGCATGTTCGACATGCTCGTGCTCTGTTCAGTGCTTTACTCTGAATGAAAAAAGAAAAACGCCCATAAATAATTTGGGGAGCTCTGATCATACTCTGCTCAGAGCGTACTCGACATGCTCAAGCACTGCTCAGCTCAGTGCTCTTCTCAGATAAAAAAAAAACCTCATATCGCCACTTTCGTGTCTCCATTAGCGTTTTCGAGGTCTCTAAGAAATGTCTTACCATTGCCATCAAATGTCAAAATCAACGAAAAAAGATCAAAGTAAGAACATTATGTATGTGGCTTCTTTCTAAGCACAAAAATGCTCCCCGTTTCGCCGTGAAATTTGGTGCAGAACCGGACCTTTTTAAGATCTTGAAAACTACTACTTACCTCATTTTTGCTGTTGTAACCACATTAATCGCACCGAGATTCAAAATGACGTAAATAATAAACCTCCCACATCGCTTTGGCGCACTTTTGTTTATTTATATTTACTGTCTCCTTGTCTTCGTTAATCTCCGTTTTGTGGTTTCTTTTATTTTGTCGATGGTCAACATTTTACTTCAACATAATTAAACTCTGAAAACTATCCTATCCATCAATCGCAGGACTCCTTCTGCATGTAATCTGATGCGAAATCAAATCAACACACACTTCAGAAAATTAAAAAAAAAATGTATCTTATACAAAATTTAAAAACAGGAACCCTTAACCTCAAGGCATGAGGATCTTGCGTAATATCTTTCGATATAATGGGTACCTACCTTGATTTTTTTTTTGTTTGTGGGTTAAAAAATATGATAATTACGATTTTGTTAGATTTATCTGCCAGTGACTTATATCTACCCTCTGCCACCCGTATCGCATGTGCCAATGGCAAATGCAAAAATTCAAACTAAGTAGGTATACCTACCTGCCTATACGTCATCTGTTGTAACTTCTGCTGTGAGATTGCGTGCGTGTTATTTTGCGTTGCGTCATCTGCACCACCAGCAACACAGGAAGACAACAATTTACAGAATGCGTGTTATTATCGATTTCGATATATCTTTTGTTCAAAAGTAGAAGGACCAATGCACCAGAACAAACAGTTACCTATCCACAAAAAAAAAAGTTGTTAAAACTCATTCCTTCCAACAAAAGGACTTTTTGTATCGTTTTCAATGGAAAAATATCTACACAAACGAACATCCTTTTTGGAGAGCGAGTGCGTTCCACTGATAATCGCTCACGTTTTCGATTTCGTCGGCAAAGGTACAAAAATGTGTACGTATACCTACCTTTATAAATAAATATCTCGCCCGGATAACTCAGGAGCAGATGCTCAACCTTTTCACTTAAAATGTCTGTTTGTCTGGCTGTAACTACATACGAGTATTTCTTGAAGTTTTTGTGTATAATTTGGATGCACATCGATCATTTGAAGTACCACCATCTACATAATATAGAGATAGAGAGATACAAAATGTATATAGGGGCGAACCGTTTAATGAATGCAAGAGCATGGATTTTTATATAAAAAAAAAACAACATTTTTTCACCTGGCTTCCAGGAATGCTGTGCCTTTGTTCTGAATGCGACACAATTTAATTTATCTCTTCGTGAGTATACTTCCTGGGTTAAAATTGGAATCCACAAAATACAATGCCCTCTCGAAGAGAAGAAATAACACAGCACACACAATCAGATAACCGAATCGAAGGAGAAATAATTAAGTTTTGGCGTGCTGTACCTCGATAAAGAGAAGAGAAAACAACAAGAATGCATTTTGAAGATGATCACACCGTATCTACATCTAAATCCAATACATAGGTATAGTATCTATCCTATCTGAATCTATTGGATGTTCGATGTCATGGTTTATCGCATGATTGCATATTATCTCTTTGTCGTGTCATTTTTGCTTTAAAAGATATTCCTCACTTAAGCAGATTCTTTTTCTATCGAAAAAAATATACCTATACCTATCTTTATTTTTCATCTCACCACCCCCTCTAACCAATACTTTTTCGAGCTCCTACCATCGCATCGCGCAAAACATTTTGAAGATACATTTATATTCACTATACCTATTCTATTTCGTGCATTTACCTCTTTCGGATTAGCCTGTGTTTTGTTCCTTTTGTTATCCACGCAAGAAATACAGGTAAAACTATACATAGCAATGGTATATGGTTCTGGTTTCGACGTTCTCAGCCAGGGACGAACTTTAATCGCTGAAGATCCCTGACCTCTAGCCAACACAAGTTTTTAGCCCTCATAAAACTCGGCTACGCAGTTAGCGACAAGCACAAAATGCGAGTGAAAATTTGCTATTTATTGAGCGACGACTCTTGAACGGCTAGTCGAACAAACGTTCGCCATAAAAAAGAAAAACTTTAAGAAAATAATGTAACTAGTTTTTTTTTAAATACCAGATATGAAGTTTAATGATCTAGAAGCCATTTTCTTGTTTCTGTATGAATAAATATGAAGGTCCCAATAAAAGGCTTTTTTCTTTTTTAGTTCAGAGCAAAGCCTGGGGTGGAATCGCGTAAGGTGATATTTGATTATCAATTTGTTGATTGTCGTTTTGAACATCGCTCTCTCTATAATTCTTAATTGATATGATAGAGACAGCTATAGTCAAAAACGACAATCAACGAATTGATAGTCAACTATCACCTTACGCGATTCCACCCCTGAGTTCTCAAAATATTATGAGTGTTTCTTTTTTAGTTCAGAGTGTTCAGAGCTTCGAATATGTGTTTCTTTTTTGTTCTGATCTGAGCATATTCTGAGCCTGTTCAGAGTGCGCTCAGTATGAGCTGAGAATATAATAACTGAGCAGACAGAGTTAAATGCTTAAAGCGGCAAATACACACGACATTATGTGCACACCGGTGTCGGTGTACGGAAATGTGTGCCGTGTGTGGGCTGGAACTTGTGTAGACACAGTGGTGTGCATACAAGTGTCGTGTGTATTTGCCGCTTAACACAAGCCTTTGACAGGTGAAAATTAAAAACAAAAATGGTGACAGCTAAGTGTTCAGGTCTGTTTCAAAAACAACTGAGAGTGCTCAGATCACGCTTTGTTCAGAAGATGTTCAGAACATGCTCGACATGCTCGTACTTTGTTCAGGGCTCTATTCTAAACTAAAAAAGAAAAACACCTACTGTCCACCGTCAAAGAATGTTGAAAATTTCAGCACCATTCAAAAACTTGTGGCAAAGAATTTAAAGCACAATGTCGTCGTCGATTTGTCGCTCATAAATGTCACTTGTTACTCAATTCTTACATCACAGCGACTTAAATCACACAACACGCGATGTTCGTGCTCGTGCTCATGCATTTACCAAGAACGTCGAAGGCTAGTGTGAAAAGTCGGCCGATTTTGATTATTGTGAGCAAATCCTGTTGGTGTTTTATTTTTGATTTTTTCTTGAAAATGGTAAAATGAACATCGTGAGTTTGTGTGCAACAAGGAACTTTTCAAACTTGCGAATATCGTCTTGACTGTTTTGGCAGAACACAATGAAGTCAGAGCTGCAACTAGAATAGATGTCAAAATATTGGATACATACAAATTCAATGTTACCAACACAACAAAACGGAGCTGCAGACCGAGATACAGTCGTAGCTGCAAGAGTTGGCCTACTTTAAACTTTTACGAATAGCATTTTTGACGTTTAAAAACACGACCAGTCAAACCACTCGATGCTGGTTTACACAGAAGGTTGAAATGAGCTTCAAGTTTTCTTCAATTTCTTATATATTGATTTCGCTTGATAAATTCGCAAAAGATTTAGATAGGCTGATCCAAATGTTAGAAATCTGTACAGCAGCATTGTGTTCGTTGACGAAACAAATATCACGTACAACACTTTTTGACAGCTCTTTCGTCTGCAGTTACAATTCCAGTTTGCAGCACTCCATTGTGTTCAGCCAGTGATCGTTCATCCTGAGATAACTAGGCAAAGATAATAAAACAATAATAAGGGATCGTTCCAACTTTATTGACAGGACTGAAACACGACCACGAGCAAGAACATCGTTTTGATTGTTGTAAACTTAATTTTTCGTTTGTAACTCACTATTTTATCGCTCTGTAGCTTGTCACTCACTGCGCGACCGATAATTTATGTTAAGATTATTCGACTGGAAAATTATAATGATTTCTACCAGAAAACTTGTAAACTATTTGATAAAATCATTCACCTTAATGACATTCGTCTAAATACACGAAAGTCAAATAATGGCAACATGATGGTCTGTCAGCAAGGAAGGAGAAAGTTAAATTTTTCTTGTGGTATTGTGGTAACCTGGATTTACACGACTGATAAAATGTTTTCATGTATTTTTATCATGTTTTGGCCACACACATTTTATGACAAGAAATAGGTGCATATAGTGACACCAAAATGAAGTCACCATAATACACCAGTACAAGAGTGAAATTAAATGTTTTCTCACTTCTCAGTTTTGAATCCCCAAAAATACTGGCAAATATTAGACTATTTAAACGATTTAATAAAATTTAGAAATATTTTGACCGCAAACCAATACTTACTGAATAGAAGAATTTTTTAGAATTTTTAGAATATTTTACAGTTTTTGTCATTTTAACAGAAGAAAAAATTGAAAGAGGTGGATTTTCTCTAACTTCTACCTGAAAATGTTATTTATAAAAAATTAAGATAATACAATTTTCTGCAAAAAGGTTTGCACTATTTTTTATGGAGAGTAGTTTCCAAGATATTAGTTTAAACGACTTTCATTCTCACAACCAATCCATTTGGTTTGAGTACTGATGAGTAGAGATACCACTTCACCCAATTTCAATTATAAAATTTGATCAATATCAGAATACTTTTGTAAGAATAGAAACATCTTCTGATAGACCTTAATAGGAAGAACAAATTTGGTCTCTCTACACTTTCGAAAGATTGCTACTCGTACTTACACATTTTCTTTCTGGGGCTCCTTAGAAATAAAAAAAAACTCATACACAGTTGCCAGTTTCACCTTATTAGCTAATCCAGCACTGGGATGTGAATTTCTGCAGACTACTGAGAAATTCTCAAATGTTGCTCTTGGCACATCCTTTTGTATAAGTACCAGGTTTAACGTGGTGGCTTCTATTGAAAATATTTCGTGGAATGTGAAAGACATTAAAAATCTTTAATCGGTTTTATATTTTTCTTTTTGTTTCTTTTTTTTTTTTGTTTAATGTTTAGTTTTATAATCTTGTTTCTAATGTAGGTAGCTAAGGTATGTATATTGCAGAATAACAAAAGGATTATTATTTGTTTTTTTTTTTTGTATATGCGCCAAACACTGCGAGTAAATGGCATAGCTTAACGTGTTCAAAAAAAATTATTACCTAGGTACTCGTAGGTATATTTATGTAAACTAAAAATAGTTTTTATGTCTTCCTCTAGGCGCTGGGATTATGTTTAGCTATCTAGTTTTATTATTTTTGGGTGTTTATTTTACTGTGGTTGGTAGCTTAAAAAAGAATTAACAAGGCAACAAGCCAAGTTAGGTATCTATATATAAAAAAAAAAGTTTTAGTGTGAAAATGAAAACTTCATGCGAAGTAGGGGTTTTTAAAAAAATCATCAAAAATTAATAGTCATAATTAAAAGATATGGTAGGAAGTTCTAACCACAAATTTTCAACAAATCCCTTAATCATTACAAAATCTTCCTGCCTATGTACGTAGTAAAGTTCTTGTTCAAAATCAAGTGGAATGACCTCCTATTAAGTTACAAATATCTGAACAACTGATATTATCTATCAAAAGCTGAGATAAAAAATTATTAAAAGTACTTAAGTAGAATAAGGTACTTTGAAAAGCGCTCATAACAAAACAAACTTTTTACTTGCTCTATAGGGCAAGTATTGGCTTCGTAAAGGTATAAGAAAAATCATGGTTTAATCAAATTTAATATAACAATGATAGAGACGTCTATTAAAGTTGGTTTCGTCATAGAGCCCGTCGATACAGTGGGGAAAATTTTAACTTATAAAGTTGATATTATTTGAGTGGGTAGATCAATAGTTATAGTTTATAGATATTTTCAACCTCACCCTACTAAAAGACCCATTTTTTAGCCAAATATTTTTCTATGCAGGCTATTTCCGACTTATTGATACTACAAAAAAATCTAAAAATAGGAATTTTTAAAGGAATTACAAAATACATCCTTCGCCCCTTAAAATTACACTAAAATCGACTTAATGTCTACGAGATTCAAGCTTTGAAGCTTTTGATTCAGCTTTTGGGTTATTTTGCCTCTTTGTGTCATCGTTCTCATTGTCTATGAATTCATTGAACTAAAGTCTTAACAGGCATACCTATTTCCTTCAAACTTTAAAGAAAACACTTTTATGCGATTCCCTAGAGGTTTTGCTAAGAAAGTTCTTGTTACAGAAACAGGATTTTGATGCTCTTTTGAGAAAGTTGCCTTATTCTCCTACATACATACATATATCTTTGAAATGACTTGACTTACCTTGATAAAATGTTGATTTCCGATGCTTCTCAGTTATTTAAACAATAATACATTTAAATATTTTGTTTAAATCATTTATTTTTAAACAAAAAATATAATAAAATCAATTTTTTAATACTTTTTGACCTTCCTTTTTACCTCGTTATTGATATCATTATATTAAGTTATATATTTTTAATTACAAGACAAGTTCGTGTGGTGCGCGGTTTAACATTATATTTTCTTATTATCTATTTTATAATTATTTTGTTTGTTTTAAACACCATAGTTCCAAAGATAAAGCATTCAGATAAAAAATTCCACTGTATTTATATATGTAGATAATCTGTTGTAATTTAAAAAAAAAAACCTAAAAAATGATAAAAAATAGACTGACGACTTTTAAAAATGATAAGGAAGTTAGATAACAGTTAACTCGAAAGCTTATTCGGTTTAAGTTCTATGAGTTTTAAATCACTCGGTAGCCCTGATAAGAAGTTCATAGAAAAACCTTCAAGGTTGATTTAGATAAATGGTCACAAGTACCTACTTAAATCAGAAATTGACTCACGATAGATCTAAAGGTCGAAGTACACTTATACCCGAGAATTATTCATCCATCAATTTGGAGTGTATGTAGGTAAATGTGTGAAATTGTTTGAGAAACTATAATTATCTAAAGCTTGAAGTTTGACGGTGACTAATTACGGCCATCTTAAGATCTTACTTGCAGTTAAAAATTGCATGTGTTTTATGGGAGTGATTTTACCGGCAACTTTTTAAAGCCGAGAGTTGCAACTTGTTGTTCAGAAATATCTTCAGAATCAGCATTCCAATTCATGTATCAACATAAATGCAGAGACATTTGTCGGTAGTTTATTGAAGTATCGCTTCTCAATGCACCAAGAAGTTGGATGGGAAGATAATCTCGAATGGCAGAAATTTCCCGAATTCCGAATGCCAAAAATCTCAAATTGCCCAAAATACTTTCCAACCCATGCAAGGCTCATCTTTGAGTCCATCTCTGCTGCTTTGAAATCAATTTTTATTAATGCATAGCTCTTTTAATCACTTTCAACTTTACTTTATAGAAACAAATGAGAATCAACAAGAACGAACCAACAAATTTGAAAAATCACATCGCCCGAAAAGAAACAAGAAGCATTGAAGCTATTGGGTTTTAAAATTAAGACATTGAGATTCGAGATTTTTCCAATCGAGATTATCAATTAAGATTTAGTCCCCAACTCTCAAGAAGTTCCTGGCAATGAATTTTAAAGTGATCCTTTCTCTTATTTTAATCTAGATGGTTTTCCATTAAACGTTTTCTATCTTTAAATTTGAATAAATCAAACTGTGAGTGACATAATTAAGTTTTGTAGTAAAATTTAACATTAAATTTGATTAATTTATTTAGAAGGCCGATGTATGCCATTATGTTTGAAATATTTGCTGCGGCTTCACTAGGTGGCGTGCATCCCAAACATTCAATATTACATAACTCATGCGCATAAATCAATTTGAATTCGACCAATGGCATTGATTATGTGGGCTTTCATAGCAGTGATGGTTTGTGGTTTATTGACATTAACCTGCGACTGAACAAAACCCTACAAGAATAAGTCTAACGGGGTCAAATCGCACGATATCGGTGAAGAATTCACATCGCCTCCGCGAGAGTTAACCATGTTCGGAAAATGCTCGTGTAAAATGTCCATCATGGCACGTGCTGTGTGGCACTTAGCGCCGCTGGTCATTCTGTTGAAACCACATGTAGTAAGTGTTCATATCATCCGATTCGAGTCAAACGGAATTGGTTACCATCGACCGACAGCGCTCTCCGTTGAGGTAGATGAAATGGCCAAAGTCGTTCTGAAAGAAGTATAGAGCGGATGATATCGTCAGCTCAAAATCCACACCAAACAGTGACTTCCTCTGGATGCATTGCAATTTGTTGGATCTCGTGTGCATTTTAATCGTCCCAAATTCGACAATTTTGTTTTTTTGGGTTCATCAAAAAATGGACCAGAATCGACCCCGTTTCTAAATTTGTCTTTTCGACCGAGGCGCGTCAAATGTTGTTCAAACATTAGACCCACTTTCATTAAACAGTTTAATCATTTGTACAAGTTGTTGAACACTTTAAATTTCCATGTTAATTTGACAAGACCGAGTTAATTAATGACAGCCAATTTGACAGATGTAGCTTAAACAATATGGCCGCAATCACCTGTCAAAACTTTTCCTTATTGGAAAACCCTTTGAATATCTTTCATGTCATAAAGTAATATTAAATCATTAATTAGGTGTTGAATAAAATGAAAATCGATAACGAAGTTAAATGGAAGACAACCAGTTTATAGTTACAAGATATGTATGTATAAACAAATCTTACCCACCCCTTGGTTGTAGTAGTTATAATTCTTTTAAACTTATCGACCATTGACGAGGTTCTGTATTTTTTAATTTATAATAATGACGTCTATACTCATCTACCACGTATACCACCTATAGCTATCTACTGGGTAAAAACCCATTTATCATGGAGGAAATGTTAAATTACACGACATTCCACCAACTGATATACTCGTATAGTGGTATACAATAACCTGCGAAATCAAATAGAATTCCAATCGATAAAATTTTGCAAACTCTTTACTCCACTCGCCAAAAACAATTACCACCCAAACAACCGAGTGTGTTTCTTCTATAAAACAATTTTAATTGCCTTCTCAATTAAACAACAATAACAACGAAAAAAAAAAGACAAAACTAAATTTGAAAAAAATTGTAATAGAAAAAGGAAATGACAACAAAGGAAATCGCTTGCCACTATCACGACTGTCATTCAAATTGACAAATAAGTACCGCGAACGACCACAACCGCCACCGCCGCCGCCATCACTATTTTTTTTATAAACAGGAAAAATTGCTTCCTGTGTGCAATGGAAGAACAATGATGATGGTGGGTGTCATTTAATCGACAATAAATGGATGGCGTTACATCCTGGAAAAAGAATTAAAATTAAAAAAAAAATACACGGATGAATGTGTGTATAGTTATATTATACAAAAGGAGCACATCCTTGGGTGACCACTCTGCATGATCACGACGGCAACGATCATATAAATGACACCATTCAGTTCGATATGACAATTTAAATTCCACGTCTTGTCAAACGTGACAGGCATACGCAATGTCAAACATTGTAATTCGATGACTTTCAGAGGAAAGAATGTGTGGATCATGATTGCATGATCATCATGATCGGTGTGCTTACGGATTGTGATCGTCACATGTGTAATCTGTTGGCTTTGACTCATTTTTAGATATAGAAACTGTCAAAAGACTGACTTTTTTCACACACCCAGCAGCGGTTGGTTTGATAGGTTTTAAATATAAAACCTTTACTCATCTCTAGGGATATTTAAATCCATAATAATCAAAACGGAAATGATGTGGTTAATAAAGTCTGAATGTGGGTGCTATTGTTGTAAAGGTTAGGCATTGCATTCGTTCCTCGATCAAAAAAAAAAAAAAATGAACGCATTGTGTAAACATATTTGCCATGATGGTGATTCTGCGTTGATTAGAACTGCAATTCACTAAAAGTACAAAGGACCCATTTGTTGTAAAGAAGAGCAAAGCCGCGTCGCTCATAAATCATGAAATTACACTCTTAGTGCAATGTTAAATAAATATGGCATCAGAGCACATCAGAAAATCTCCATTCGCAACTCCCACAGTATATTATTTCCATTCGGATTTTGGATGGAGCGGAAAGATGAATGTGGGTAACCACAAATAAACACTAAATACATCCTTTTCCGTCGGCTGCTAATGCGCGGAGCTAGCGAACATCGGATCGGTATTGTTTTGCTATGGTCTGGTCTGGCCGATGAAAGGAAGTCGTGGGTTGATGCGTGCAAAATAGTTCTCATTTTGGTAACACCACATACCTATCCCATGTGTGATGTATGATGTTGTGGTCAGTTTTGTAAAAATTGTTTTGTTAAAACAAAACTTTTGTATTATGGCAATCGGAAATTGTTGTCAAGAGGTGATACATGTACATAGTTTAGTTTGTTTGTTAGTTTTAATTTTGTTTATTAAGTTCTATAAATAAACAAAATAGTTAAAGCTTATATATGTATAAGTAATGCAAATGGCAAAGAATAATAGGTGTACAATTAACTTAAATCGGGTGTTACTTGACCTAGGGAGGTTTTGAGCTTACATAGTTCAAAGCAAATTTTTATTTTTTGTTATAAAGTTTTTTTTTGAAAATTGTAACCTTCGAACAGCACAATTTGGCCATTATTGTATGAAATATGACATCTTTGAAATGTCCGTCTCGGCTTTTTCCGGTGGCACGGGTCCGAGTGTTCTTCCGCATCATAGATTCAGCTCAATTTGAGCGATGGTGATGGTTATATGTTCACCTGAAAGGGCATTGGTCAATTGTGGTTTATTCGCATGAACCTGCGACTTCAGGAAACCCCACAAGAGAAAGTCTAGTGCCTTCAAATCGCATGATCTTTGTGGCCAATTCACGTCACCTATGCGAGTGATAACCTTTCCCTCAAATCACTCATGCAGAATGTCAATCGTGGCGTCTGATGTGTTACACGTAGTGCCGTCCTGCTTGAACCACATGTCAACGAGGTCCAGATGGTTCATTTTGGGCTATAAGAAATTGATTATCTTATCATCGTTATGTAGCGCTCGCTATTGACGGTGACCGCCACTCCGTGTTTGAAAAAGTACAGACCAATGACGCCGCCGGCCCAAAATCCTAACCAAGCTGTAACTTTTTGAGGATGCATTATCACCTGGTGTACCTCGTGTGGGTTGGCATCGTCGCAAATACGGGATTTATGTTTGTTAACATAGACAAATTTAGGGTACTCTTCCAAACACTCCGAAGCCCATTCAGCGAACAAACAGCGTTGTTTATGATTATGAACTTTGAGCTCTGGTTCAGTTGGAATTTTTATGGGTGGAGACCCAAGTCCCGATGCAAAAATTCACCAAGTTGAAGTTTGTAAAAGGCCGAGTTCTGGTGCACGGCGAGGAATCTACTGCCTCAGGTTGAAGATCCGACTGTTTTAAGCCTGCGATAAAATGGGCGCACCTCTTGCACTAACGAACACTCATTTTGATAGTGAACTTTTACCATTTTCACGTGTTGTTCAATCGTGGAACTTGCCATGGCGATTTGGCATCAGAAACTGAATAAACAACAGATTTGACAGATGTCACCCAAACTGTTATATTTATATGTTTTCAAAAATGGAGAAAAATAGAAAGGTTACAATATAAACCAGATGTGTAAAATTAAGAAAGAACACTAAAAGTTGCACGATGATGGCATATGTCTCCGGGAAAAACCGCAAACTCTCCAGCCTTAACTTGCTTGTCTCATTCAAAATTGTATTTATTGATTGATTGTGCGAATACTTTTCAGCCATAACTGCGCGAATGGTTGCCATTTAACAAAAATCCCCTTGAAATTCTTTTAACTTTAATCTTTCACAGTTAAACAATTAATTTTAATTAAGTTTCATTCGAAACAAAGTCGAAGAAAAGGAATTTTTGTTTTTCAATTTGTTCTAATGACAATGGCAATCAATAGCGAAAAACTTTCATATCAAAAACTTAACCTCAATTCAATTGAAAGACGACAACAACAACAAGAACAATTAAAATTTCTTTCATAAGCCAGGCAGAATATCTTTAATAGAAGATATATATATTAATTAAAAAGACATCATCAATGTGAAGATGCAGGCATTATTGCCAACTCGCAGAGCGTTAAAAGATTACACGTCAGTCGTCGTCGCTTCGGCACCCTCTCAGTCTTTATAATGTAAAGTATAAAGTATAGCTCTTGGTGTTCAATTAGTTCTCCTCTCAATTATCTAAATTGAACTTTGCCATTAAATATTTTTCCCAATTAAAAAAAGGGGTTACATATTATATCCATGGCCAGCCAGCCAGCCTTTTGCGGTTTTTTTTTTTTTTTTTTGTATCTCAAATGGGTCTCATAAAATAGCAATGACTAATCACTTTTTAGGCTTCTTCAATTGAAAGAAGATACTTTGTTTTTTTTTTTTGTAAGTTAACGATAGTATCTATCTTTCTATAGCGAGAGAAAGAAACTCCTGCGGCCGTTATAATTACTGAGAAAAACTATGAAAATGTGCATATTCTCGTATATTACACTAAAGTCTAGATGACTATCAGGCGCGGATACAAATGAAGGGGGTTTGATCTGAAAGTATATTAATATAAGGGAGAGATATATTTAAGTTTTAGATTCTGACTGAAAAGTTTTAAGACAAAAAAGAATTGCCGAAACTGTTGAAGGTTGAAACGAAGTTCTAAATTCTTGAGAAATTTATACTTTTTTCAACAAAGAATTATAATAGCCGTGTTTCTTTGGAAAAGTTATCCGTAGTATAGTAGGATTTTATATGAATAACAAATAAAACATCCACAGTAGGATCACTGCCGATAAAAGGAGAAGTGAAATCCTGCTGCGGATAGAGATTTGACGTTTATTCGAGTATCGGCAGTGATCCTACTGCGGATGTTGTATTTGTTTTCCATATAAAATCCTACTGTACTAGGGATAACTTTACCAAAAAACACGGCTAATATTTTTAAGTTTTTTTTTTAAGTTTTTTTTTTTAAGTTTCTCCAAAATCAGGAAAATTCAAACTTTACTAGAGCAGGATAAACTCAGTGTTTCTGTGGGGGTTTGTGATACTCCCAAGATCCGCTCGTGATAAAGCTGCAACATGATCATCATTTCAATTTCCGCAGCAGCCTCTACGGAGTCATCTTTTATGCACAGTAGAATGCTCTGTTGGGCCTGGATTTGCGATTGCGATCATGATCACACACATTCCGCGGAGTTGTAGTAACTCATACAACATACTGTGAAAGATACATTTGTATCTACATATACATCTTTTTACTGGATGTTGCACTTCTTTTGCTTCGATTATGCTGGTACCTACGTTATACGATGCATACAATTCTACAAACAGCTATGCCTTTAGGAATATTTTTATCTTCAACTGAAAAGTTGGAAATCGTTGAGTGTGTGGACTGTTAGTTTGCACACTTGGGTAATTAATTGCTTGGAATGCCAATGTCTGCATTCTTTCGGTTCACGGGGTTTATCGTTAAGCTTTCCGCTCTCTTTTTCCCTCCTCAAGATTGGTAAGTAGGTACATATACTATATACATATATACATAAGTGTGGTTGGTAATGAATAAATTCATAAGCAAAAAGAAAAACAAAAATCACAAAAGAAAAGGAAAGAAAGAAATCCATGGCAATGGTTTTGCTGGAAGAGGCACCACTTTGATTGTAGATACGTTTACCCACATCGGTAATACATATTTATATATCTTTTCCATTAAAGCCATTGTGGAGCTCATTTTATGCAACGTTTCACATTTCTAAAGAATTTCACCTTGACGTTGCCCCAAGGCAGCCAAGCCAACCCAAGCAACTACCACTTTAAACTCTTCACTCGCAAGAAACACCACCACCGCACCGCAACCATCACAGCAGCAGGCAGACCAAAGTATCACGTCTTACGTCTGATTCAACGGCACGTATCTTACGGACCCCCCCTTTCGTGGCAGGTATAGTGGGCCTTTCTCGGGATCATGTCTGCGTTGCACGAATGAAGATCGCGTTTGGAGTCATGCTCGAGAGTTCGCGGCATGTTATAGAGAAAGGACGGCAGAGAAAATCAAAGCATGTTAAGAGTACATTCCTACCACCAAAAGGTACACCTTTTATTAAAGATATTGGTCATATATGAGGCTACGAGTGCATAGGTATGTACCTACATATATGTACATATATGTTCCTAAAGATTCGACATGTGACGTGTCTGTTTTCACTTGGCGTGGTTAAATTGAGTTTCTTTAAATTAATAAAATATTTATCTTTTTCGTGGTCGAAATCACAACGAAAGGAGGAATATGTAAACCCGAACGGGACACACTATGCCAGCAAAGTCCGCTTCACTGTTGTTGGTAAGCTTGGTATTTTAATTGTATAGCTAAAAGTCAAAACTATCAATAGAATAGTTTGGGGCTTAGCGTTCAAAGTAAATAGGTAAAAAACTTTTTTTTTATCTCCCTTTACGAAAGGTCTACCAGCTATAACCCTCCCAAGAGTTTCGAGATAACTTAATGTTTTGCAAAAAAAAAGTAATTATTATTATTCAACATGAAACTTATAATGCTAAACTCTTAATTTGATGTTAAGGTGATGAAAGATATTAATGACACGGGATTTCGAAATGAACGCAATGGTGATATTTCGAGATGGCTTGCGATTACCACTGACTTTAGGCTTACTTATCTTGAAGTAAGAACTGAATCCATTTATGGAAACAAAATTTTCTTCAAAAATCTAGATGCCACACCGACACTCTTTAGGATCCTACAGTGTGTGCTAAAGATTCAAGATCAACCTTATCAAAAGCATAAGCATAAACATAAACAATCAGCAATGCGATGCCAGAAAACCCAAGCAAACACTCACTGTATGACAGCGAAAAATGCCTTGACACATCAAAGTATCGGTAAGGCAGTGTAATTATATTACAAGATGGCTCTTGGAATACTGTCAAGTTCCAACTTAAGCTATCTCAGCAGAAATAAGGGGACAAGCCTAGAACTTCAACACATATGAAGAAAAATGAACAGGTCCACTGTAGTGTCAAGCGAGAAAAAATATGTCGCATAAATGCCCTCAAAGATCATATTCAGTAAGAAGCTACCTTATCTACATCGATCACATCAATAACATGCTGATCATAATAGAACAATAAGTGATGGACTTTCGTTTTCCCACCTACTCTTTACTGACTTTAAAAAGCCTTTCGACAGTTTTATCCGAAACATTATTTGGTATGTATTGTCATTCTTTCGGGAAATGTCATTATTTACCAAAAAAGTTAAGGAATAAGATTGAACTCTTCAGATCCTTGAAAATATACTATTTTTTTTTTGTCTGAGATTTGAAATAAATACGTCGTAAGTTCTACAAATTCCTACACAATTTTTAAGAAGAACATACCTAATTTAAGTTTTTGTCATTTTGACGTTTAAAAGCTGTCAGTTCATACTGGAATACATCTGTGATAGTCAGACATAGTTTCGTTCACTTTTTTATATTTGAATAACAAACTTTCTGACTATTCATATTTTTGGTAATGCACAGACATGAAAAAATAAAATTCCCGATAACCATTGATTAATTGACGTGATTCAACTAAAACCAACTGAATTCTAGTTACTTGTATTAACTCTTCTCGAATTGTGAAGTTTCCGCTTAAAATATTGTTGAACAAACTCCATGGTTACCAGCTGAAATTATCATTGATTAAAGTTAATCATCTGTAAACCAAACGCCACTTTGGGCCAATTTTTCAGCGCTAAATTAACTCCGTGTTAAATCATAACAATATATTTCTAAATACTATTTCATTGCATGTTTGTTCGAAATATCTCTTCATTTAATCCAGCGTTAAACCGTAAAATTTCATATGGATTAAGTGCGTTTGAACTCAATACTTAAAGTGGCTTTAACATATTTCAGGCCAATTTTTTGAGTGCGATATCATCCCTATTTCGCAGTTAAACCAGACTTTTATCTTTTCAGTTAATTAAGATCCTGACTTAACTCAATAAACTTGGTGAATTAACTCTTGACTAACGGAACAGATTTAGGAAAGGACCATTTTCATAATATCTTTCTAAGATTTCGAAAATTCTTGACAATTACCTACTAGTTAGAGTGCGATATCATCTAAGTTGATCTAAGTGAATTTAAACTTGAGTTAAACTCTAATCTCTTAGGGAAAAATTGGGCCTAAAAGATAAAGTTAATCCTCCTGAAAAACTACCTCTGAGAGAACTCGAGTTAAATTTATTTGCAGGATGAACTAATTAACCCTCATCATCAACAAACTGTCCCACGAAAATCAACTCGATTTTAACCCCAAAAACTGGATTCATTTAGTACTCACAAACTTGCCCCGGGCTAAATAGAATTCTTTCGATACAAAATCACTAGCCACGTTGCCACCCCTCGGACTATAAGGTTAATTCTAAAATTGAAATCAAATTCAACTACGACAACATAAACTAGTAATGAAAAGTTTTGAAGATCGTCGGGTTTTTTGTAACGAGTTTTCATATTTTTTTTTTTTTAATTTGTGTCTCGAACTTTAAGATACGCATTTTTTATCCATGCCACATATTATTATGTACAAATGTTGGCATTTCAATTTGTCGTAGACTCGGTGTCTCTCTTGTGGTGACCTTATTCGTTTTTTTTTTTTTTTTTTTTTTTTGAAATAACAAAATATGTAAATGATTACCTGTTCGTTTGATGACTATTTTTTGTATGATTTAAAGCAATCATCGTGATATTTAGTTTTTTTTTTTATTTATAGAAGTTAAGTAGGTAGATATGTTGTTTATGAATATGACGCCATGATTGCAATTTCAATGACCGTCATAAATAATAATGATAATAAAGATCATGGCTCAAACGGTGAATTATGAGCAAATAATTTATGTTGATCCGGAAGGGTTAATGTCGAAATTTTTTGTTCATTTGAAGCAGGTAAATATCGTAAGACGGGATTCAGATTTATTCGTATATTTTGTTGTATGATATAATGTAACGAGAAATTGTTAACAGGTTTTGGAAAGTTATTACAGTTATAATTGCTTTGCATTAATTAAGAACTTATGCTTCTTTAGACGTTTTTGTTTTTTAAGTTCAGAATAGAGCTCTAAACAGAGTCCAAGCATCTCCAACATGTCCAACATGTTTTTGAAATACACCTGAACACTTACATAGCTGTCACCTGTCACCATTCTTTTTCAACTTCTATCTGTCAAATGCAGTTTTAAGCATTTAACTCTTTCTGCTCAGTTATTTTATTCTGAGCTCATAGAGCGCACTCTGAATATTCTCAGAACGAAAAAAAAAACCAAATATTCGAAGCTCTGGACACTCTGAACTAAAAAAGACATTTTATGTTTTGACAACTCAGGCTCTGCTCTGAACTGAAAAAGAAAAACGCCTTTTGTAGTTGTTATTGCAAACTGGACACTAGATATTACAAAATACCAACACTCAACTTAGATTCTTTTATACTATCTTAGCCAAATGCGTCAAAAAAATCTCAGATCGATATGGTTATGATCGGCTTGGTACTTTTTTAATAGGATCTTAAAGATAGACTCACTTAGTTCAACTCTTCGCTTTAGAGGTATACCCTCCGTGAGAAGACATAATTATCTACCAACATTACCAATTTCTTATGGAAAGCAAGTGTTTTTCTGTAAACCACTCAAAACATATCTATCAACATCTCAAGAAAAATAAATGACAAAAAATAATTAATTTTAATTTTGTTTTCGTTTCATTTAACGAAAAACCTTTTCTAAGTAATTAACATTCAATGAAGTTGATTTCTACTAAAACGATGTGATATTTCACACATAACCTACTTTATTACCCACACCTCTTTCCTAATCTCGTAAAACATCTCCTAAATTATAAAATAAAAAAAAAATAAATAAACACCAGTCTCTCTTAATATAAGATCGACTTCGACAGACTCAGAGTAAACCAGTAGAGAGGTACGGCGGAATTGAAAGATATTTTAAAATGCCAAAGAATCGTCGTTGTCGTCGTCGTCGTCGCCGTAGTCGTAGTCGATTTTTCTCAGGAATGTTAATTGGAAATACAAATTCTTGGCCAGTCCGTTTCGAGGTAAAAATGCAAAACTTGTTGACTCAGTTGCACCATTTAAATACGGATACTCGTTCCATGGTAGGTGTATAGGTACAAGACTAAGGCAGCCATGGAAAACAACAATGAGTGTGCTGTTTACTCTCAGATACTTTGTATCTGTTAGGTACTTCCACTTCTGGAACTCACTCTGAAGTCTGAGCTAAGCCGAGAGCTAAGACAAAGGCAAATATTTGCCTGCTCCCAAAAACTTAACACAAACAAAAAATGAAAAAACAAAAAATTATTATTATTTTTCCGTTTAAAGCAAACTTCAATGCGGAGTGCTTGACTCTGCAATGCACACACAGGGGCCAACAACTTGGAACAACTTTTTAGTTGCTTGCTCGGAGGTCATTACCCGTTACTGACTGCTGGTGCTGTTACTGCTTCGCGTTGCTGAAGTACCTTTTCCAAACTTGGATCGGTTCGCTTAAGCAGAGTAATTGTGTGCTCTGTAGTTGGCCGGTTCTGGAGAATAATAAAGAAAAAACAAAAACAAAACTCTTAAGTATCTATAGGTTGCAGATATACACAATCCAGCAAAAGCAGGAGCAGCATGCAGCACCAGCAACCAGCAGCAGCGGCAGCAACAACATAGCACACGGAGTGAAGTGACTCTTGGTTTTGGACGTGTAATTTATGGCGCTGCGCTTTCCTCTGTGGTGAGAGATGAAACAATATTTATGTCGCCGAAACGAGTTTTTGTTTTTCGTATGCCCCTTTGCCTTGCCTCGTTGTAGTCGTCGTCGTCGTCATATCGTCGTGTCGTCGCCGTTAAAGCATTTTAGGTTAACTTGCCGCGGCTCAACACAAACCAAAAACCAGTGTGCTGGTATGGTACTTGCAGTTCCTGCTTTGTGGAGATTGGCTTGCTGCTGCGCTTGTTTGTGCTGATTTCGCAAAAAAAAAAAAAGAATAAATAACTGAAATAAACTAAAGAAATCGCGTTCACGTATCATGTTGCAAGTATGAGCAGTGGCAGCCGCAACAGCACCAACAACAACAACAATTGCAAATCAAAGTAATTTCACATTCTTCATAAACCATATTGAAGTCAGGAAACCGAGTAACAAAAGAGCAATCAACACAAGTCGCAACGTTCGTCGTCGCAGTCGTCATTCTATAGTATAGTAGTGGTTGTTGCCGACGACGACGTTACTGCAACGACCGCAATGCGCAGCACCAGTGGGGCCAGCGGAAATGAAAGAGGTTGTCAGTTTAATCGGCTTCTGGCGCAGTTAATTGCTCTTTTATCATCAGGTCACGTTTTGTTTTCGTACTTTTAACATTTTCACTTAAAATTTATGAATTTCATTTACGTTTTTTACTTATCGTGATTCAGTAAAAACTTTTCGTGATGTCTTTTTCTCTGAAAGCAGTACTTATGGCCCCTGTGTTTTCCTCCTTTAAAGTCAAGGTCCAAGAGCATATTGTTGCTGTCAAGAGAAAAAGACATTCAAAGAAAAAAAAAATCGATTGATTTCCGATTAGAACGTAAGCTAGTTTTAAAAATTTTCAAACCTAGACCCTTTTTCTTAGGCATCTTATGTTTTTGTTTAAATATGGCTTATCGCTTGAGTCAAGCTAAGCCTTAACCTGAATACCCACGAGTATGTTATATACTTATATATCATGTATTCCCAAAACCGCAAGCGACAGATGTTCAAAATTGACAACTTTCGGGTTTTGACGAAGCTGTGGCCTGACTATTATTAACAAAAACACACTAACTATTTCAGCTACTATCCATTTTTATTAGTTTCCTAATGGCTTACAACTCATTGGGCAGCCCCGAAGAATACTTTAATAAGGAATGTCCTGAATTCAGTATGATTGATAGAGATTCCCCATATATCTAATTTTTCTCTTACTTCTCTTCCCGCTTTACATAAGTATCACTTACGTCCTGGAGGGCATAATAGATGTATTGATGCAGCCTGCTTGAACCTAACCTAATAATTTTACTTAAGAAGTTAAGTAAAAGTTACTAGCTGACGACGATATCTGTGTTACCTCTCGATTTTTCTATGAAATCGGGATGATTTTGATTATTTTCAATTAGGACGGATAGGCAGCGCTCGCCATTGATGATGACAGACTTGCCAACATCTTTTTCGAAAAAGTACGGACCAATGATGCCGCCGATACAAAATCCACACCAAACGGTAACTTTTTCAAGATGCATTGTCACCGGGTAAACGTGAAGGTTGTTGTCGTTCTATGTACCGCAATTTTGCTGGTTAACGCAGCCATTCATCAAAAAATGAGCCTCTGCGCTGAAGATGACTTTTCGGCCAAAATTTTGCTCTTTTTCCAAACCCTCCGAAGCCCAATCAGCGAACAAACGAAGTTGTTCATCAACTTGGAGCTTTTACGGACTTAGGGCCAAGTCCCGACGCAAGATTTGCCAAATTGAATTCTGCGAAAGGCCGAGTGCTTACGCACAGCTAGTAATCGATTACTTTGGGTTCTGCTATACACTTTCACTCACCTCGGTGATGTTCTTGTTCGATCTTGCTTTCCGTTAAATTACGAATGTTTGCTGATTGATTACCGATCGTCACAAATTCGGCCACGAAACTTTAAAGAAACGACTATGAAGGGCCACCATGTCTACCACAAAATGGGCACAACGCAACAATAATTTTGATTATAAAGCACGATCAAGTAGTGCTGTTTAATCGTATAACTTTCCACGGTGATTTAACATCAGTAACTGAGTAATAAACAACAGATTTTACAGATGTCACCAAAAAAACAATATTGCCGCCAAAAATTTACCTGCGTCAAAAACAACAATTTAAAATTTTCAAAATGTTCTCGAAAGTAGCTCAAACGATTTTGATTGAATGTGTAATGCTTAAGACAGTCGCAACAGGTATTTCCATTCAGGTTCTTGCCAACAAATTCAAATCAGCAAGACAAAATTGACGATTATGTAAAGAAAAATTCATTATATCTATTTTTTAATTTGGTTGAAAAAAAAAGCTTTTTACACCTACTTAGTTGAAAATATTTTATTTACTTAATGTTCCAAGAAAACATTCGGTATACAAAGGCATCCATTAAATAACTTAGGGATTTAAACTAATTAACAAAAAAAAAAACAAATTATAAATAAAATGTTCTTGTTTACAAGGGAAACTTTGTCCACTTTTTACCTCAGCCAGACAAAAATATTAATAAATGCACGCCTGAATCGCACGAATTTGCTCTTGTGTTTCAAACCTATGAAATGGAAATACATTAATGTTTATTAAAATGGTTAATTAGTATTAACAATTATAGGTATTGTTTAAAAAAAAAAACGTTACAAAAGTCAAAACAACTACAACACAGAGTTTTTTATTAATTTCTCTTGCTTATATGAAAAAAAAATAGTTTCTGAAAGTAAAATTATTCTAACTAAGTTATGCTTAACTACTTTTTTTCAAAATTATATAAAAATCGGTTGAGTCATTTACAAGATATTGGGTCTTGTGAATAAAAAAAAGTTAAAGCCAACTAGTCATAGATTTTACTATCAGCTAAAGCTAGACAGTTCTAGCTTAAGCTTTGTTTCATGTGAATAAAAAAATGATCACATGTTTCGAATAGGTAGCTGTAGCTAGAACTGTACATGTATGACCAAAAGGAAGGTTGTTTTACCACAATTTGTTATCTGTTTTATAGGGCATGTATTGGCTTCGGGTAATAAATGTTTTTATAATATCGTCCGTCAGTCTCTGCGTCTATACGTTCACTGTCTTATTTTTGAGCTATTCCCTTATATTGAATTAACAGCTCGCACAAGTTTTTAATACCTGCTTTATAGAATACTTAAAATAAGATCTAGTGCAGACAAGGATGCACAGTGTTTGCCGAAAACCATTTTTTGCCACTTCTTTATCATCGTTATATGAATTTTGACTAAAGCCTTAATTTATTTTTTAAGACATGAAACCAATACATGTCCTACAGAGCAAGTATAAAAATAAAAAACAAAAAATAACTCACGGCTTGAAGTTCTATATAGTTATGATTGTTTTTCTATTCTATTTATAATGGCACATTTTCCGTCTCGAGGAAATACAAAAAAAAAAAAAGAACAAATCTATTCTAATCTAAACAACATTCCACACCTTCGGATAGGTAGTTTTGTGTTTTTTTTTTTTTTCAAAAGCTAAACAAATAAACAAAAACTATAGATGGCGCTGGAGGTGTGTTCGTTTATTTTTTGTTTATGATTTTCAAAACAACTATTAGAAATAGTAATTAGAATTACAATCGATTTCTGGCTTCCGTAGTGAGTATCTATCCCTTCTAGTTCTAGGAAATTGGTCCTTAAAGATAATTACTGGGCTCCTAGAAGATTAAACATCACACAGGCGCTGAGGCGGCACTGCCAGAGAATCTAGTTCTTTTCCGTAATCCGAAAATAGAATTAATTTCGCTCGAAAAGATAAACATTTGTGTGATGTGCTGCCTGTGAGTCGGTTAAGTACATATCTATCTTACAGCAAAAGTATCTAAAATAGAAAACAAGTGGACTACACGACATGCAGGCAGAAGTATAAAATAGTTTTTTTTTTTCGTTTTCGAAAAATGTTATCCACCGGATGCTGTGCAACTCAAAAAATGTTTTGCATGTTTTTTTTTTTTTTTGTATTTAAATACATTTTTGCACTCCCACAAAGGAGATCCCGTGCCATCATGTTAATTTTGGAATTTCCAATTGCTTTCCGAACTGCGAGCGATCTCAAGTGAGACATGATGATGGTCGGTGTCGCTGACGTGACGGTGTGGTGTCTTCGTTATTAGCGCGGCGGTGAAGGTAGCGGCAAAATGTGGCTACATCCTGTGTGAATTTTTATTTTCTTCGCATGAAAGCGAATTTCAAAAAGAAAATACACACGTTTTTTTTTTGCGAACATTTCACCGCGTGAAAGCCTTAAAATTAATCATGTGTCAAGTCAGAAGTCACCTTCCATCTATACAACGCACACAAAGAACAGCAAGAAAAGATAGCTCATCTTGTAATGAACTTTATTTTTTTTTGTCAATCTTGTTCCCGACTTCCTAGTCTGGAGCAAAGGAGAATGTTTATATGAACTGT
Organism: Chrysotoxum bicinctum; assembly: GCA_911387755.1. Lineage (NCBI taxonomy): Eukaryota > Metazoa > Arthropoda > Insecta > Diptera > Syrphidae > Chrysotoxum > Chrysotoxum bicinctum. Next base: position 205,933,217 of record OU426987.1, on the reverse strand, counting down.
GTTCAAGTTAATTAAAGACAGTTTCAACATTACTCCCGGACTGGCGACATGAAGGATAAACATCAATCAAAGCGAATTTACTTTATGAGACCGCTGTTGTTGATAAAAACTCCCAACTTCTTGGCGCCAACAATAAAAATAAAAATCATTTTTGATATAAAAAGGATGGAAAATAAAATTTTCAAAGAGAAACACTGTGATTTGTGTGCGTTCTGGTTTTGTGATATACCCTATTTAGAAGTCTTCTGGTTTGGAATTTTAATCGTAAGATAACTTTTTCTTCTAATTTAAACTTAAGTTAAGTCATGTAATCTAAGATTGTGATTTTTGAAATATATATCTTTCTTTTAAATATCCAAAAGATTTGTCAACATTTTACGAGAATGTTCCACCTTTTCGTGCTATGTACAAATGTTAAGCATCTAATGAGTTGTTCCCAAATCGCAAAACTTCTTGTTCAGTTTTTTCAGTATCAGATTTACAGCTATTGACATGAATGTCTACACCTTCGTACAAATTTTCAAGTAACCTTACTTGCTAGACTTTGATATTTTACACCGAATTGAAACTAAATATCCTCGAAAAAAAAACAAATCATACCCTATTCGATATGGATAAATCCCCTTTTGATCGAACAGGGAATAAAGAGAATTGCGACTTCATATGGGCATGCTGCACACATTTTTGATATTTGACGTCTGTAGTTAATCTCCCATAGATACGTATCTGATTTATATCATTTTCCTTCAAGCCAACCACCCGGGTTTATAGACAAGCAGACAGACAAATAAATAGCTAGAAGCAATAAAGGCATGCAGACATAAGGAAGAAATCACTGTGATATTGTAGAATAAAAAAGAAAAAATTATATACTTAACCAACCCAGAGTGTAGACACACTATAATGTATCTATGCCATGTTTAAAATGTGCACAGTGGTGTTAATCATTGTAATGGCATACGACACCAAGAGAGATGCAAAACTTAACGACGACGATGAAGAATTTATAGTGGGACAGAATAGCTTCATAGGTGATATTAAATGATAGGGAACACTTAAAAAATATCACTCGAAAGTTATTCGAATCCCATTCCTATTACATTATTTTAAAGAAAGTTATTGCGACATAGGTTGGTATGGCGCAATCCACACGGCACATGACACAATTGTGGTTCCGGCTTAAAAGACATCGAAATACATAAATATATTTTTTTAAAGTTGAAAAATGGAGAAGTTTTTTTACAAATTGGCTATAATATTTAGGTAATGTGTTTGTAAAAAATATAACGTCTTAAATGTAAACTTGTGTTTTATATAAAATCAAATTTAGTGAAATTCTATGTTTTTTTAATTTATTCCGACTTTTCTTTAACGTTGCACCACAGTTCGATTGACGGACAATGTGGTTGCATGGTGTGGTGCTTTGGGGTCGTCTCTGAATCAACCGGACGATGATGACGACCGGCGGCGACAGCGGCGATGGCAGCAGTGGCGCAGGCCAGTAAACACGTCAGATTAGGAGCAAATTGAAAATTTTCTTTGCTGAGTCACCACCGATCCGCTCCGCCAACACAATACCATACTTACATATTTTTTATACAGACCAAGAACAATCCCTCGTTGGAAACAACCGTGTGCTCCAGCATCGTATTGCATCAGGAGATTGAAATTTGATCTTTGCTTTCTGACATACATATGTAGTTGTGAAGGAAGCATCATGGATTAGTGCTTCGCACAATATTTTCTTCATCGTCATCATTTTTACAAAAAAAAATCTATAGTTGCCCTCGTAAAGTCAGAATTAGTTTGGTTTTAGGTTATTTCGAAACGTACGCAGTTGAACACAAGATAAAATGATTTCTTTTTTATTTTAAATTCTTAAAGTGTTAATCTTAATTTTCTTTGAAGTTTCTTTTTGGTTTTTCTTTCTTTATTTTTTTTTGTGTAATCCTAAACGAAAGTTCCTGTCTCACAGCATGTTTTCTCATTTGAAGCAAGACAATTTATTTTAATATGGATGGCTTGAAGTCGAATGGCATATCGCTCTCGAATGGCTTTCCTTTTGAATGCATGTCAAATATTTATGTCAAGTATATTTTTGTTTTGTCGTTTGTTTAATTTATTTTAAGTTATCATTGTAATAGAACCTGAAGTGGGGTTGAATAGAGAACAGTCTATGATATAAGAAGCTTCGTTATTAGAATGTGTTTCTGATGTTCTCAAAGTACCTGAGAGAATGACTATACTCCAGTTAATAAATTTTAATTTAACTGCATAGATAAGATGCTCTTAGTACCAGAAAACTCAGAGCATCTTAACTATGTTAACAACATCGCAATGTAATTTGCGTTCAAATATTACAATATTATACATCATAATATTTGTTGCCATTTTCATCTAAATTTTTGGCCGTTTTCGAAAACTTCATTTGCGTCAAAAGTGCAATTGCAAGGTTCTTAAACGCAAACTACAAAAGTCAACTGTTCGAAAACTAATTTTTTATGCGAAAGCATTATTTTCGATATCGGAGTTTTCTTTAGTCAAATGTTCGATAACATTATTTGTTATCCTCTGCAGGAAGAAAACTCGATTGAAAAACCAGATAGCGTAAACTTCATATGCGTTTACGATGAATGCACATTTGACAATCACAATATCATCGTCTTAACAAACAAATTGACGTTGCTTTGACGTTTTCGAAAACAGCTTTTGTCATAAGACACTGTGATGGAAATAAAATGTAATAATATGGCAGAACTCATGACAGTTAATTAGTTGTGTTCATCCAGCATTATACTGACAACTTATAACTCACTTATCTGGCTAGGGTTACCAGATTGAAAAGTACTAAGAGGGGGGCAAAAACTGACTGGACGGTGTTCACATTGGACTTACTCAATCGATTTATTTTGACGTAAGGCCACGCTGTGGTGTTCAGACACAAAAGTAGTGTGAACGCTCCAGACTCACTTTGACGTCTTGTAGTTGTCATAATTGTTGGCCATTTGCTATGCCACTACAAATATACAGTGAATTACAAAAGTAAGTAAGCACCTTTTAGTTTAAAGATCACTTCCTTCAAATAATCGATAGTAATGTTAAAAAAAAAACTTAATATTTTTGTCTATAATTCATATGTATTTCGAACTAAAAAGTACTCGTAACATATCAAATAAAACAACTGTGTTCTGAAATTCTGTTTGTTTAGATTCATGGGTTCTTGCAAAGAAGAGGCCGCTTTTGGCGATTTATTTTACTTATGTAAGGTTTTCTTTCTAATGTTTCGACCATGATAACCGGATTGGAAGAGCACTCGTCGAATAGTTTGAGGGTTACATGACTTACCTGTTTCTTTGGTTATTTCTGCTAATATCTTTAATGGACTTACTTTCGGATTCCTCTTCACTTTCCTAACAATAATACGGCATTTCTGCTTGTCATTGTCATTGATCGAGGGTCATTTTGCAAACTTTCAATGTTATTTTATTTGGTTATTATTTTGTGTATAGTAGATGAACTTCTGTTAACAATTTTACCATTCTCGCACTCCGATTTATTTTCGAAATAGTGTTTGATTATAATTTTATTAAATGAGTGCTTACTTACTTTTGTGATACACTGTACCTTCGCGTGTCATATTATGTCACCAAAACAAATGTCAAAAAAAATCCATTAATTTTCAATTTGTTTTAAAACTTCTACTTCGTCTTTCTCGTCTCTTTCTTACCATGAATGAGAAAAACACAGAGACGTCAAAATAAGCCGGCGGAGTGAGTCAAATGTGAACACCGTCCTGAGAGACACCACAAAACCAAAACTGACAGGAGGACAACTTTTGCACGTGAAGTGAGATATAGTTCGTTGAGTAGATACATTCAGCTTTGAAGGTTTTGTTGAAAGTTTTCAATTGAATGTTTTCTTTTATTTAATTTTGACGTAATAAGAGAGACAGCAGTTTATATTAGGGTGGGAGAAACAACATTTTGCTAAGAAAAAGGAGGACGTCCGGTAACTCTATATCCAGCTTCTGATCCATGAAGTTTGGTTGTCGGGCACACGTCGGCATTATCAACGATTTCGGACACGCTACTTCAAGTTACCCAGAACAAGGAAATTATCGTTCACGATATAAATTTTTAAATAAACTGAGCTGGGTATCGGTTTTCCCTACCTCTACGAACCTGGGGCCCGAAATTCTAAGACTCACTTAATTGCAGTTTTTTTGTTTTATTTTGATTTTTACTTTCTGGACTACATCCAATAGTTGGAAAGATTTGTTGAAAATAGTTCTATAGCCTGCTCTGCGCTCTATTTGCTCCAGGACAAGATTAAGGAAATCACATAATAGGAGACCCCATTATGCTAGTTCCGTTTTCAGGGGATCCTCAGTTTACATAAATGTGTCGGTAGAGCTCCCGATGGTAAATGCAATGATATGCTGCAATGAAGTGGATGAAAATGTAGTGAGTTTTGTACTTTGTTTAAAATTCGAAGAATACTGGGACCATTGATTAGTGACATCTGTGGTAGATGGATCTATAGTGGAGAGCTTCTCAACTATATACTCTCTGTAGATTCTGACACAATTCTTAGACACACTAAGTTAACATTTAAAGGTAATCAATATCCGAGGCTTCTCGTGACTCTCTCTTAAGCTATCGTAGAAATATTGTGTGGACAACATAAGCTCAGAAATGGAGAAAAGGCTCTTGCTTTTTAACTTAGGACAAAGCTGAAAAATTCCATGCCCACTACGGCGATTTAAAAGGGCCCATTAACTCTTAAAGCGTTCATCCACCACCATCTTTTTTTCAATTTAGATTAGTAAAATTGTATTTATTTCGAATTTAAAACTATAGGAACAATTACTTGAAATTGAAAATCTTTACTGACCACAGCTCTAAATATGCCAGAGTGCCTTCAGCATAGTAGTTCGGTCTAACTGGAACTGGAGACATCCCCCGTTGTTCTATCCACAGAATTCTTCCGCCACCATCTTCTTGAGAGCCCAATAGCTTATTTCTTTATCTGAGAAACTTATACATGGCAAATAGTCGGAGCCTTCCTTTTCAGCTTAAGATTAGATTTCATATTGTACCATTGTAAAATTATCATTACCCCACATTAAAACTAATATTAGACATGTGGGATGTAGGTACATATTATTTATGAATTTCTATTAGACAAAAAAAAAACTTTGATGTAATCAACAATTCAGAACTATCTGATTCATCTGGATTAATTTTTGTTTTCTCATCTCACACCATATCGATCAGAAAAATATAATATCTTCCCACCCAAAAGAGTCTAGTGTATACATTTTAGGACTTTTAGATAACTAAATCGTATTTGGATGTTCGTAATACGTAATGCCTTTCCCACGCACTCGAAATACCACATATGTTTTTAAGTTTCAAATTTGTACATCTATGGGAATCTTTAAAAAAAACACCACCAACTCCCCCGCTGCTGCTATATAATCAAATAAGTATCTGTAAGTCTTTCAATAAAGTATCTTCTTGGGTATTTTATTTTTATTGCCATATGTACGTCGCGATCACTTGTCTCGACAAGCCTTTTACTTGTAGTCTAAATTTGTATCTCCTCCTCCCCAAAAGCTGATGTTGAATTTCTTATTTCACAGACAAATATGCGGAGACTTTGAAAATAAATTAAAAATACACAAAGCCAATTTCTTTATCTATGAACATAATAGAATACCTTTGGATGACAGATTCTACCTTAAATACAAGGGTCATGTTGACGGGCTTAACACAGAAGAATTTTGTTAATTCTCTTAAGAAATTTGCATATAAATTAGATCAAGAAATTAAAAGAACAAATTCTTGTGGCTTTGAGGTGTAGCTTGTAGGTATAGACGTTATATTAACATTTAATGGAAAACTAAAGTCGTACATTTCACAGCCCCCCTCGATATTAGGCGGTCATAAAAATTCAACGACTTCTACCATTTGTACGAGTATCTACGAATTCCTATATTCGATATTGATAGAGCATTGTAGTTGCGTCAATCCATAAGTGACCGGATACCATAAGCCATCAATATTAAACACAAGGCATATTCATCTTTGTTGTTCTTTTTTCGTTGGTTTGCTGTTCAACTATAGAGTATCTTTGTATCTGTAATCTGTTTTTGTCTCGGTTAAGGCGGTAAAATTTATAAAACCAGACGATCTTTTATGGCAATGAATATAAAAAAAGACGAAGGAGATTCTTTTATATAGGAAAAAGATTTAGTTCGGGTGGTCGTCTTGATAGTTTTTGTGAGCGATGAGATAGATGATGTACCCCACGCTCGCTTGGAATGGTTTTTCGGACATTATATCTATTAGAACATGAGCGCATATACATTATACAGTCTAGAGATCACCATTCAATGCATCCAGGCACGCAGCTCAATATTCTTACAGGGAGGCAGTATCTACTTGTAATGGGTTATTGGTTCGGTGCCTTACTTAAGATCTAAGCATATTTCTATAAGTTAGATTAAACTCAGATGTATCTAAGCAGATGTTTTTCTATACTCTTTTTTAACCTATTTTTGCAATTTGACTAAAAGTTATTTTCCTTTTGTATTTACAGACAACCAACAAAATGCAGGTCGAGTCGAGTTTCACAAAGTATGCGGGTCGGGTGCCACCTTTAGATCTGTCCAACGTTAATAGCTGCCGCAACGAGAATGACCTCCACCTGTGGAATAAAACAACACCAGGTGGTAATTCGGTCAATGGCAAAAAGCATCCATCCTACCCAAGCCACCATCAGCATCATCACCACATTAGCCGGCAAGAAGTTCAATTTGGCACCGATGGCCTGCCCATAGATCCACGCGACTGGTCGCGAGCGGACGTCTGGAAGTGGCTTATCAATATGGCTGTTTCCGAAGGTCTCGAAGTAACCCCTGAACTAGCACAAAAATTCCCCATGAATGGCAAGGCATTGTGCCTTATGAGTCTGGATATGTATCTGAGTAGAGTTCCTGTGGGTGGTAAAATGTTATACCGTGACTTCAGAGTGCGATTAGCACGAGCGATGGCAGTGCTATCATAACTTAATATTAGGGTTAATGTGGTTATACTTGTATGTAGTTAGATAATATTCACTTGTAGATTTATATGAAGAAAAAAAAATAAAACATTACAAAAAATGTAATTAATGTATTTAGACCTTTTTTTTTAGTTTAAAACAGAAAAAAAATATTAAAATATAATATGTGTATTAATTAATATAATATATAATGTGAGTTTAATTTTTGTATATCTATCATAATAATTATGAAATATTTTTTTTTATTATAATTTTAATTATTTTATATATGTAGGTACATATTATATTTGTTTTGCTTAAATATTTTTTCCTATTAGTTTTTAAGGAATAATTTAAATATTTTTTTGTTATTTATATGAATTAGACGAGAAAAACAAAAACAGAAAAGAAAATACGAAAAAAGGATACAAAAATGAAAAAATAAACTAAATAAATATGTGTAAATAATTTTTTAACGAAAACTTTGTTGTCTTTTATTTTTAACAACATTTTGTTGATGATAAATTGGATATATGTATGTAATATATTATTTGTCAACGGCAATACTGACTTAAAATGGACTTTAACGATTCATCATGAACGAAGAGGAATCAGAAGTCGTCGAAGGGTTTTTTCTTAAGAAACTGCGCATTATAGTATTCATTTTACAAATTAAAATGAATAAAAATATTCTTTGAAAATCGTGAACAAAATTTACCTCTGAATGTTCTCCATCTTCGAAAATTGGAAAGGTCAATACTTCTGCACCGTTTATTGTAAGCTGGTGACTGGCCTTTTTAAATGAGAGCCAAAGTCACTATGAAACTTAATGCCCAATATCAATTAATTCCAAGGAAAACTTTCGACATTATTCGCGATGACAATTTTAAAAGTTGGGAACGATTCCCAGGAAACTTTTATTCACGATAGGCCCCATTAATATTAAAAATTTAGCAGAAAATAAAGTGAAATGGTTAAAAATATAATTTAAAATTTGTATTCAAAAAAAAAAGAAGTTCCCACTTTATTTGAACAAGATTCCAAAAGAATTAGAAAAAATATTACGAGTAACTTTTATTGGTTCAAGATCCAAAATTTATTTATAACATTTTACCAATCGTTCAAATGAACTTAGGACTTCCTTTTTTGTTTGTGGTTCTTATTACCATTGCATTTAATTTTCCTTTCTATTTTCAAAATTAATAATACTTTAGTGAAGGATAAAAGTAGCATTAGTTGGACCTTTATGGCCCCTTCCACACCATGGGATATCGTATACTTATTTAATTAGATCTGTGTCAATCGTCATTGATTCGATCTTTGTTACCCGCTCACCAAAAAAATTGATTGATTGCAATCAAAATAGATTAAATTAGTCAATCCTACTGTCAATCGCTTGCCACTGAAACCGATGAACATACGAGGGCTTTCCAAATAAGTACTTAGCCTCACCGCCCGATGGTGCCAGTATCGCAAGAGAGACTATCGTCTAGTATAGGGTGAGTTTATAATCGTCAGCCTAACTAAGAACTGCATTATCTGCGTTCATAAAGTCAGATTTTCGATCGAACTAACCTAGCCCAACTGCAGTACATACCGTTCATAAACGTCAAACTCTCGTCAGCGTCGGGCAGATTATGCAGCCGAATTTGTTTGGTTGCAGTAGAGCGGAAATTTATAAAATAAATTTTACAGTCACAAAGAAGGACGAAGAAGCACTGTATAATAATCAGAAAGAAGCTTACATATTGAATGTGGACCTCGACATCCTAAAATGACTACGAAAAATATCGCCAGGATACTTTGAAACCACCTTCATTGCATTTTTTGGCAATAAAGTCAGGCCTTTTCTTTATTGCAGACATTCTGCATTGTGAATGCGTTCACAAATGCATTAGAAAAGAACTGCGATTGTACTAGCGCAGATTTTCTATGTTTATGAATACACCCATATTCTCTTAGACGGCTACAAAATTTCAGGCGAATCGGACTCGTAGTTTTGTTTTGACCACGTGTGGAAGCCATCCAAAAATCCACGATTTCGTATTGGTATACCGCCGATTGAGGGTGCACGAGATAGCTAAAACAGTAGGCTTCTCAAAAGACGTGGGTCATATCCTCCATGAAATTTTGGGCATGAGAAAGCTGTCGGCGCGATGGGTGCTGCGTTTGCTCACTCCGGACAACAAGCGCAACCGTGAGACCACGACCAAATTGGCCGAATTGCTCAACGAACTGCTGCCCCATCCACCGTATTGTCCAGATTTGCCCCGTGCGACTTTTTTTTTGTTTGCAAACTTGAAACAATCGCTCGCCGGGAAGAAATTTGAGTCGAATGAGGAGGTCATCGCTGCCAGGGAGGAATACTTTGCAGACCTCGAGAAAACCAATTTTTCGGATGGGTATCGAGCTAAAACGAGGCTATGTTGAGAAATAAATCGCCATTTTTCCAAAAATTTTGTTTTTCTTTTGTTAGCTAAGTAAATACTTATCGGACCGCCCCCCTCGTAAAGCGAACGAAAAAAAGTTATGTTTCGTTAACCAAACTTTTGTGCATTTTCACATTGTTTCGGTCTCGGTCAGAAGCACGAAACGATTGTAAAAATATTTTAGTTGAATGAACGATTGAAAACATTTCGTATGGGTCTTGGTCTAGTTCGAAACAAAACGGCTGGATAAAAAATGATTTTGATTGAAAAGATCGCATCCTTGAACCAATTAATCATTGATTGATCCGATCTTCCAAAATGAAGGATTGGCAACGCTCTATGTGTAGAGTAATGGCGTCGGATAGCTTAGCGCTATAGTCTAGGATGGAGTTGATGTCGTTTTTTCGTCCGTACTTCAAAGGACGTCGCAATTGTAAAAATGCGGGGTAACTATTTCACAGCCATCTCATTGACTATCTGACTAGCCATCAATGGCCAATCGTGTAGAAGGGCCACTAAAGTTTCCAAAAAAAAAAAAAAAACACGAAGTACCATAAAAATGTATATGGAAAAGAACAACTTGAATTGATTTGCAAATAAAAATCTTTTGAAATTTTTCGAATTTTTTAAGCAAACATTTTAATAACAAGGAAGATGTAGGTAGATATAGTATGATAAATATTTAATGAAAAGTGATAAATAATAAAATAATATACATATTATGTACATTACATATAGAAAAAATATGTAATTTAATTATATGATTGTTTCTAAAGTGTCAAGAGCCGGCAGCAATTTTTTCTATTTTATGTGAGGGGTTTAAAGACTTTAAACTTTTATCAAAAGACAGAAAATGGTGCTTTGTAATTTTCCCTGAGCCTAAACACCCTAATCTTGACGATCCGATTAATAGAACTCATGATATAAGCTGTTTAAGTGATCCTTAGCGGCTTTATTTTGGAGACTTTTGTTTGTTGATTTTTTTTATTTTTGCATTTTATACATTTTTTTGTATTTAAAAGGGAATTCATTTATTTAGCGTTTGGCGAATATAAACATTGCATAACTTTTGGCACTAAACTCTTACGTCATATTAACAGTTTGAGAATGGCTGTCTTTATACTTATTTCGGCCACTGTATATACATAGAAAGAAATAAGGACAGGGACAGCTAACTTCAAAATGATATCTTTTGATCGTTTTCATTTTACTTGATGTGGCTGCAGTCATATTTGTTGATAAATTGTGAATGGTATTCATAGTTTTTATCTACTGTGAATAGATTTATTGATAAACTTCATTACAATCGTTGTCAATTTTTCAGTTAATTTGCAAAATCCTCGTTACATGTTATCTATATCTTTTAAAATTCCTAAACCTTACTTCTTCTGACATCTAACACTTTGATGATTGCAATAAAATCATGCTGCCATGATACATTGGAACAGTTGAAAAGGTGCATTTACCCTATTTTGAAAAAGTCCTACATTTCGTTTTGTGGGCGGATTCCCCTTTAACGACAGGAGACAGCATTGAGTTTTGTAAAGAATTAAATTCCACGCGGTTTTTCGTTCCCCAATTGATAATGAGCTAATCATACGGTGCCGTTCGAAATCAACATCCTTATAAAAAGAACGTGCATCTGGAAACCAATATGAGCTGAGAGTACTGTCACCAGCAAAAGCATAATTTCATTTAGGTTATGATTGTGCTAGAATGTGGATGCTCCTCGACTTATCCATAGCTTTTTGACATCTCCTCGGATATCTGGAAGCTCTGCAAGGTGATTGCAGACTGGCAGTAAATTATCTTTTCATAATCCAACAATTTCATAAGTTCAATATCTGGACACCGAAATGTCAAATAAAATCTCATATCTTGCTTTCAGTTGACAACCACAATATAAATCAGTTATAAATTATATGTAATGATATGATACGCATTTTTTTTAAAGGATAATATTTTATAAATGTTGGAAGTTTTGTGTTAGGTAACAATATTTTCGAAATTTATTGTTTTAAGAAAAATAAGCCAATTCAAGTATTTTTTGTTGATATGAAAACGTTAAAAAGTTCTTCTAAAATTCACAGAGTAAAAGCGCACCCATTTACCTTCTTCTGTATACCGTGCCTTATGGCAACTACCAAATATTCCGTCAGATGAATTGTCTCGAGACTAAGAAAGAACCTGATGTGCCACGCACAAGTATGATGTTTGTTTGGTTTGAGTTTTTCATCTTTCTTCGGTTCGGGTTATAAATTATTTTTAAATTACAACTTGTAAGCCATATGGCTGTCAATTTTTATCGCCATCGGAATTAAATGAAATTAACAGAACGATAGATCCACATAGAAGAATTGGGTATCTTTTTTTTATGTTATTTTATGAAAAGAATACAAAAATCTATTCCGTGATGTATTGATTGAGGGACTTTAGTTCGTATTTTGTTATTGTTATCCTCGGGTAACTTTGTAATGTCTTTTAACAAAAAAAAAAAAAGCTTCATTATTCCAGCACAATATTCTTCATAGCCAGGGATGTGATACTTTCTGTGGTTTCAATTGAGTTTGATTTCTTTTAATGAAACAAAATTGATTGCCACAAATCAATCGTTTATTAAGCCTTTTCTCTTATTTTGAAAGTACTCGTACAATATATTATATTGTTTTAATTGGTTCGGGGCATTGAGGGTTATGCACGTTTTCAAAGATTGCTTGCTTGGGGTCTCTTAGATTGTTTAGGAAAGAGTTTTTTTTATTTGTTGGGTTATGTGTGACATCATCAACATTTTATCACCCGCTGTTTTTGTGATATGCTTCAATTTTTGTTTTAAGTCAACACAATGATAGAGCAGAAGCGGCAAGATTTTTATCTAATTAGTATATTTATTTATTCATATATTGTCGTTTAGTTTTTAAGTGGGCACCCTGGAATCTGACGCACGCAAGTAAATTAGTATCTATGGAAAGGAATGTTTTATAATTTATGTCTTCAAGAGAGTGGCGTTGACTTCTCGACGATTGATACGATGGTGATGTTTTGCCATAAAAACTTATTTATAATTTAGTGTGGTAATAACGGAATGTTAAGCAAAAATGTCTGAGGTTCAAAGTTCTATACGTACTGAAATGAAATTAAGGAAAATGTTTTGAAAAGAGGCAAGGTATATTGAGTTTAAATAAACGGTGGTTTTGCTTTCCATCTTTGGTTCTGTTTGTCACCTTTGCCGCCGAGAAATCACCTGCAGACTTCAGAAGATAAAGATCTTTAGAAACTTACTGCAAAATATTTATTAAATACACCATTTAAACAACCATTGATTGTTTATAACAAACATCTCACAGTGGTTTCTTATAAAACATCTTGCATAGTATGAGATTGACAGTTGGGACTCTGAACCAACTTTTGCCTCTCATATCAGTACCTGTGAACTTCGCAACAAAAAAGAACTCAAAATATTTATCAATGTCAAGAGTATAACGTTATACTCGTTATACACCGGTAAAACATATGTAGGTTATGCAATGGAAATGAGTCTCCATAGGGTAAAGAAAACGTGTATGCAACGAAATTGAGCGAAGATGTCACAATGAGGAGTCAATCATCGTTGGTGTTAAGGTGAGCAAATATCTTGAATACAGCCCCAAAACTTGAGAAACTTATTTTTTTTGTCAAAACAAAAGTATTTTGGTATGGAAATCATCCGTCATTTGGTTTTTCTGTGAAATCAAGATCGATTTCGCAATCTGCGACCAAAACACCCAAATAATATTTTTTTTAATATAGTCCGCCATTTTGTAACTTTCCATCATATTTTTTGTATGAAAACAAATTTGTAATTAGCGACCAAAAAACCCCTGAGTACGAAAATATATCGCTGAATAGTTATGGTCAACTTTTTGTGGTTTCCGACCACTGTGCGCGCCCGTGCGTCATCGCCGCTGCTCTGTGAAAAATGGTATTTAGATTAATTCAGTGATTCACCGGTTCTGGTCTACGAGTATTTTCGTATTCTAATAATTTAAATTGCTGGATTTAAGCCTTGGCGACTGATATCAGATTAGGTATCGGGTTTCTGATGATTGGTGTGTAGATAGGTAGAAATGGCGGCCCCGAGCGGTCTTGCTAGATATGTGCCAATCGTTCATTTTGAAAGAACGAATCAATCAATGATTGATTGGTTCAAGGATTCGATCTTTTCAATCAATCGTTCATTAAATCAAAATCATTTTTTATCCAGCCGTTTTGTTCCGAACGAGACGAAGACTTCGTGTCAGTCATGTTTTTAATCGTTCGTTCAAATTAAATATTTATGAAAATGAACGAAAGTTTGGCTGTATCTGCTTCTTTTTGACTTCGTTCACGCCATCTCTCGTTGACTATAATATGAAGAATATACATTCCGTTTCATTTACATTTCTATTTGATATTGTGTTTGAGAACAAGTTGAATGAACTAAACATAACTTTTTTTCGTTCGTTTCGTTCAATTTATGTTCGTCGGTTTCAGTGGTATTTGGATTGATTGATTTAGTCTATTGTGATTGCAATCAATCAATCTTTTTGATGAACACAGCTCCAAGTCTTGCTTAGTGACCCAAATAGCGCTGGAGTTCTGATACCATAAACTCGGTTGAACTGTGGAACGGGACCTGAATGGGCTATGATGAGGGATTCCTTCTACCTGATGCTCGCTAGCCTACGGTCTTAAAATCGTGTAGAACCTGTTACAGAAGTCTTCGAGGTTCGTCTCATAGCCACTTCGTCATGTTAAAAAAAGAGATCAAATCTTTGATTGGGATTGTGTTACTGTAGGTAGGTAGGAGGTAGAAGAATAGCACTTCAAAACAGTAGCCTTACAACGGAAATTGAACCATGCAGTTTCACTACAATTTCCCTGGTAGGACTGAAAACAGCAAAGTAAATCTCTAGTACATCACCAGATATTTCTTCCTGGTGGCACTGAAATCGGCAAGATAAACTTTTTGGTAAATCAATCATGGTAGGGTTGACATTGCATCCTCACAAGCGGATTTGGATTTCTGAGGTTTCCCGTTTGTCTTTTGACAGCACTGACCATCTATTTACCCAGTGAATCGTGGAGCCGCTTGTTTCTGAAAAGTTTTGCCGTGGATGGTCAAAGTAAAGTGTCGAGAATATCCCCTAGATTTTCCACTCAATAATTCAACGCTTTCGCAGGCTGGTTTTGAAAATAGTTAACTAGACAAAAGAATTACATAGTGATCGGTCTGAGAACTTGCTTATAGAGAAGCAATTTTTTCTTCTCGCTAATTCCACTAAAGAGTGGAAGTGATGGAAGGCAAGGTTCGATTTTTTCTGAGTTGATTACCTTAGTTACTTTTTTGAAGTTGTTGGTCGTGATCATTGGAAGAGTGATTTTTGTCCATCCAAGCTGGTCCGTGTGATGGCATCAGTGAAGTGTCAATGTGAAGTGTTATACTAATTAAATAAAACAATAATTGTGTTGATATTTCTCTGACATCACCTATGAATGATCATTGTTGCCAACAAATATATTTAAAAAGCCAGAATGGAAGTGGTGGTATCGAAGGTTATTTTCAAATATTGTATAACTAAATAATAAAGCAATGCCGTCCCGACGAAATTATTGCATGAAACATTTAGCTATAACAATGCGTCCGTTCGAAATTCTAATAACCTTTCAATTAAAGATCCATTAGCAATAAAGCGCTATATTTTTATTTTAAATGAAATCCTAACTTTATATTAAAAATTCTTGAAACCTAAACAGTATATCCCAATATTCCTACATATAAATATTTGCAAAGTATATACCTATAAAAACATACCTATAAAATGTTGTTGTGATAAGAGAAGGAAGTGAGGCAGGCATGAGGTCAAAAGTACTATCGGAAAAAAATTTAAACAATTAGCGCCACTTAACGATTAGTTTTGTGGTCTAATCAGAAGTCTGTGAAAATATCTATTAATAAAATAAATGTTAAATTTCAGCTTCCTGTTGGTATTTAAAGATTTCAACGTTTCTTTAAGTTAGATTAGAATTTACTATATGAAGGTATTTTTAGATTTATGTACTTCCTTATACAAAACTAAGGTGGATTTCATATAAAATATAATATGTACATATGTACATTTATGAATTAAAATAAAAAAAAAAATAATAATTTAGAAGTCATTTCGGCTCGTAGAGATCCTAATCCCAGTGACTTATAACTTTCAACTATTCCTGTTTGAATATAAGCAGGAATGGAAGAGACCTACAAGAGGCAGTACAACCCTGAAAAACATTTTTGAAGCGGCTGAGAATCGAATCAATAAACCTCTGTATAACAGTTTAAAGCTATAGTCTAGCAAGCTATGTATACAGTTTCGCACACTTTTGTGCGCCACCTGAGTCGCGGTCTTTCTCTAGTGTGCCGTCTCTCGAAATTGCATCCGAGGCATTTCCGAGTCGGAGCATTTGGGTCCATTGCCTCTTCACGACTCATCCATTTCATTCTTTGGACTTTATGTACGAGTTATGCAGGAGTTATGTACGAATCGAACTCAAGCTTCTTGATCAAACTTGACATAACGATCATGTAGTCTTTTCGACTACAGCCTAAACGGCTCTGTCGATTTTCTTTAAACTCTGTAATGCTCACAACGGCCTGTGATACAAAGGCAAACCTTCTTGGTCTTTAAGTAAATGATGACAAGTTCAACTTAATCCTATCAACAACAAAAAAAAGACATCTATTCACCGAATATGACAAATCGTCATTATTATTAGTAAGAACTTCTAAGTACTGTAGGAGTTTATCTAGCTCTAAGCTTCCACTAATTCCACGAATGACAACTTAGTGGTGGTCCGAAGTAAGAAAAAAATTCGGTTTGGCGAAAGAAATGAGTTCAAAATTCCTATGCGAAAGACAAGGTACACAATCAGTTAAACTATCAGCAGTCCTTAGGGCGCTAAGTGTTGGAGTATTATAAGAAAGGGGTGCTGATACTGGGCTCTTTCGAAGCAAAGAATGTCAAAATACTTCGACTGAATTGGCTTGGTTACATCGAACGAATGAACAACAATGCTCTAGTCAATAGGAGTTTTTCTTTTTTATCTCGGAGCAGAGAACTGAGAAGAACTTGAACATGTCGAACACGCTCTAAACAGAATTTGATCAGACCCCTCCGATTTATTTATGATCTCTATTTTTATTTGTTTGTTTGTTTTTTTTTGCCGTCTTTCTCTCTCATATCACACGAACGATTTTTACTCTATGCTCGGTCATTTTATTCTGAGCTCATGGAACGCGCTACGAGCTAGCTCTGATTGAAAATAGAAACACAACCTTAGCGATCTGAATTGTCTGAGCTAAAAAAGAATCACAGAACTTATTTTAACAACTCAGTTCCCTGCTTTGAGCTTAAAAATAAAAACGCTTGATAGAGTCTTCGAATCCCAGCCCCCAGGTTAGAGGGGCCAAGGAAGAATGAGCCTTTGATTTCTAGACCAAGCTATCGCGAATGCCAGAGCGATGGGCCTAGACGACTGGAAGCTTAGTACTCGCGACCGCCGAAGATGCTAAATTGCTAATGCTTCCTTGCTTCCGTGTCTGAGGCAGACACTCTTCATAGATCAAGAGCCAGATATGGTAAGTGATGTATGTATAAGTACGAAAATAACCTTTTATATAATCTATGTTTTTTCTAAAGTTCGTAATGATGGATTTTTTTTTTTTGAAAAGTCAATATTTTGAAAACCACCCACTTGTTTTTTGAAAAGATGCAATTTAGCGTTTTTTAAACTTTATTTAAAAGCGTTATAAAGGCACTAGATGTTGGATAAGGCATAAGGCATGTGAGGTTAAATGTCTGTTCTACGGTACCTACAATAGTGGTTTCTCTATGCATCTTGAAATATACAAATAAATTGAGTTTTGTCAATCTATTTGTTCCTTTTTTTACAGAAAAACCGTAATGCAGAAGTTTGTTAGTTTATTCGGATTACCTTTATGCGAGAAGTGAAAAAAGCGCCCACTGGTATACTAGTATACTGTGGCCCAATTTGAGATTAAGTGCGCCATTTTCATAACATAACTCGTGTGAACCTGTGAATGTAATTTATGTGGGGAATTTTTGACATTCTCTCGGAGTCATTCAGTTAGAGTGATTAAAAAAAGAAAAAAGGATCTAGTACGTTTTGATGTCTCTTATTGTGTGTTTGTTGTTGAAAAATTATCCGAAACCGGAATTAGGATCACTAACTCTACCGGACCAGAACAAGAGTGACATCATGGTTAAAATTGAGGCGATTCCGCCGGTATTGCTGAAGCAATTTTCAGGATGATTTACTAGAACGAATGGCTTTAACAGCTGCCTGACTGTCTGTAACAATAGCCGTGTTTTTTTTTTTTTTTTTGATCACTGCCGATAAAAGGAGAAGTGAAATCTTGCTGCGGATAGAGATTTGACGTTTATTCGAGTATCGGCAGTGATCCTACTGTGGATGTTGTATATGTTATTCATATAAAATCCTACTGTACTACGGATAACTTTTCCAAAAAAAACACGGCTAACAACCGCAATCCGGTTCTAGATTGGATCATGTTTGAGTACCTTTCACGCTTCCCTAATAGCCAATAATTCAGCTTGAAAAAAACACCAGCAAACAAATTTGGGTAGCCTAAAAGATCTAAAGCCTAATTAAGGACATATTATTATAAAATACCTAGATTTATCCAGAGTAAAGAGGGGACAAATAATTGATTTTTAATTGTTCCAGTTCTTAGGACACTACGGGTTTTCAAAAACTATTTCATCCACTTCAATATCACAGTCCAGAAACGGGTCTTAAATTTCAGACATGCTTATGCTGAAGAAGTACACATTACTATTGAGCAAATTTTGAAAATAAAGTTAAAGCCTATTTGTAGTTATCAGTTTTAGATGTCACGCGACTCAAACAAGTTTTCCCGTTCACCAAATATATATGCGGCCTTTTTTTCAATTAAGATGTTTTTCGTATAATCTATGACCAAATACAAATAAAAAATCAATGACATTCGTAACATTGCTCTAATTGATTGCATTTCAATTTCACCAAACTTCTTAAGCCCATTGAACCCTTTAGAAAGAAATGTGCATTCGAATACGAATGGTACTTTCCTACAACCATTTTACCTTATCGCTAGCTAAGCTATAAATGGAAGCAAAGTTAATTTCTGTTTTATTTTTTTTCTTCTTATAATCACTTCAATTCTCCATCATTAAAATTTACGAAAAAAAAATCCGTTTTCGTTATAATTCATCTTCTGTCAACAGAGTGCACAACCACTTTGCATACACATAGATAGCTTGCGACTAAGGTTATAAACAAAAATCCATTTAATAAATTAATGTTTATCTATTTTTAAGTACAGGAAATTGTGTCTGGTTCATTGCTATTTACTTTTCGTTGATTTCATTCCAAAAAACAAATGAGAGTCGTGTCTTTGAACTTCGTGAACGTAGAATCGTTGCAAGTTAAAAAACAAATATTAAAATTTAATTTTTTGAACGCGCATTTCTAAGTAAAAGCCAAGTTCGTATTTATTATGGCGCAAAAATAAAACTGTTGCCATTTGCAAATGATGCGGGTTTGACTTGAATTTAAATAACAACGTTCTATCCTTTAGTAGAGCTGCTTCAAAATCCGACAATAAGGTCAAGTGAACATTTAATTAAACTGAACTCCACCACCATATCAGGTTTTGCAAAATGTGTCACAATTATACCTACTTATACGTACTTGTTTTTTTTTTTCAATTTAATTTAATTACAAAACACCTGACCTTTGTCATAGAGCTAATTCAGCCATTCAAGCCAAGTTTGTAATTCATATCCGGCTTGACTTTGACGTTAAAAAACATAATAATAATTGACTTTCAAATAGCTTCATAGCACACACGATTGGTTGCGGTATTTATTATAAGTGTTGCATCATTGTTTTGAGGTAATTTTTAAGTTGATAAGTTTTTAAAATAACAATTTTATTGGGTACTATGCATAAACTTCAGTTTAATATATTTTTTTTTTTAATAATAATTTTTCCACTGACTTATTGAGTTACAGGTTACATTATCTAGTTGCTACCATCTCTTGAGATTAATGAAATCTGAGGTCGCATTGTCTCGTACGATTCGTTTCATAATCTTTTAATCACGTTTTATAATGCAATACCAAATCACAAGATTTATATTGCATTTTAATAATAATTCTTGAAAAAGTTAATATAGTTCCACACAAAATTACATGTCACAACCAAGACAAACGGCCATTGAACGAAAAATGTTAAGAATGCTGGGATCCATAGTTAAGACGTGTAAACAAACCATTCGCCGTTGATAACATCCATGTAATATCGTTAAATTTTGGATATTTGGTTGGGATGGTCAACTCAAGTATTGAGAGTAAAATCTTGCTTCCCGACTTCAGGATAATTTGGCATTTTCACGCCTTAGGCTACGCATACAGTAGTGCGACAAAGCGATGCGATACGAGAAGCGATGCGACAAGCGATTCGAGATGTCAGAATTAGGTTGCGCGTACAGTAGTGCGACAAAGCGATGCGATGCGAGAACGTTTGCGTGCGAGAAAAATATTTACATTGATTCTTATATACGTGCGCACAGTGAAGCGATATTTGATGCGAGTGTTGCGAGTTTCTCGCATGCCTATCGCAAGCATCTCGCACACAAACTGTTCTGACCACTTTTTCAAGCGAGTTTGTGCGAGAAGGGGCTCATATTGTTTGTTTTGAGGTTTCAAAAAAAAATCAAAAGAGTAAAATTTTGTTATTTCACTGCTTGTGTTGTGTGGTGAAACTTTTTGATAATTTTGGTGGCAATAATTATCAAGAATTTAATAACACAACCGCACAAAATCGATTTTACTGTGCGCACTATTTCGCATCTAAGGCTACGCGTACAGTAGTGCGACAAGGCGACGCGATGCGAGGAGCATTGCGACAAGCTATTCGAGATGCGAGAATTAGATGCAAGATAGTGCGCACAGTAGAAGCGATTTTTTGCGGTTGTGTTGTTAATTCCTTTACAATTATTGCCACCAAAATTATCAAAAAGTTGCACCACACAACACAAGCAGTGAAATAACAGTATTTTACTCGTTTGATTTTTTTTTGAAACCTCAAAACAAACAATATGGGCCTTCTCGCTCAAACTCGCTTGAAAAAGTGGTCAGAACAGTTTGTGTGCGAGATGCTTGCGATAGGCATGCGAGAAACTCGCAACACTCCCATCAAATATCGCTTCACTGTGCGCACGTATATAAGAATCAATGTAAATATTTTTCTCGCACGCAAACGTTCTCGCATCGCATCGCTTTGTCGCACTACTGTACGCGCAACCTAATTCTGACATCTCGAATCGCTTGTCGCATCGCTTCTCATATCGCATCGCTTTGTCGCAACACTGTACGCGCAGCCTAACTTTCCTTTATTAAAAACAACCAACACGATTTTCGGAGAAATGGCTGTTCTTTTTTATATGAAATCTGTATGACTCTCATGTAACTTATTAGCAGTTTATTTTTTTTTTAATCTGAGCCGAGCACTGAGCAGAGCTTGAGCATGTCGGGTACGCTCTGGACGGCGTTCACATTGGACTTAACCGATTTATTTTGACGTAAGGCCACCCTTTCGTGTTCAGACACAAAAGTAGTGTGTGAACACTCCAGACTCACTTTGACGTCTTGTAATTGTCATAATTGACAATGTTTACAAGATTTAATAATATTTAAAATGAATTTTTACTCAAAACAAAAACCAATAATAAATAAATAAACAACGGTGTTGGATGCCGTGTCATATGTCACCAAAACAAATGCCAAAAAATATTCGATTAATTTTCAATTTGTTTTATAAATCCTGCCTCACTTTCTCGTCTCTTTCTTACTATGAAAGAAGAAAGAGAAAAAAAGAAAGAGAAAAAAAAGAGAGAAAAAACACAGAGACGTCAAAAAAAAGTCGGCGGAGTGAGCCCAATGTGAACACCGTCCTGAGCAGAGTTTGATCCATAGAGGAAATATATTACCTAGAGTCACGACTTCGGGGGTTTGCTCTCTTTAACCCTACAAGCTGAATTGAGAGGAAAAAACCCACAGTCCAAAGATGTGTTAGTTGCCCCATGCATTTTAAATGGGAACAAACACAGCTTTGTTCAAATTATGTGGGTTTTTGCTCAATGCGCAAAAAGGTTGAATAAGTGCGTTTAAATATTCAAAAAAGGAATCCGTTAAATTCAAAAATTTTAAAATACAAATATTTTTTTACTAATTTTGCTTTTTTTATGTCTTTATCAATAAAAACTGTATTAAATATTAATTTTATTGCTTTTCGGATACAAATTCCCTAATATTTATGTATATTTCTGTTAAAAACTAAAAAATTCCAAGCAAAAGTAGAAGCGCACCCTAGAAATTCAATGCGTATAGTGCCCAACATTGACCACGGAATATAGACATTTTAGCCCAAACGTGAAAATTTTGACATATAAACAAATCGATACAAAAAATATAAATGTCATTGTCATTAAATTAAGGATGAAACCTTGTATATACAAAGACAAAGAATCAAGCAAGTTTTATAATATAATTTTAAGTTTTCTTTATTGTTTATCATTTTTTTTCTAGTAAATTATTCTGCCGATAATAATAATAAGCCAAGAAGAAATCTTTGTTGGTAGTGAATGCATAAACACTAATTAATTAATTAATAATAATAGAAGAAAAAACAGAACTAACTCGTACAAAATGTGATAGAAAACTTAAGTTATGTATATAATATGCATATGAAATATCGAAAGTTAAACAAATAAGATAAGGAACAACTAATGTTGATTTAAATAGTAATGTGTCCATATTCCTGTGAGCATTTTTCATAGTTAAGTTTGCGGTGCAACTGAGCGTCTAATGCGCTTAAGTGAGTTGCAAAAATCGTTCTCCGTAATACTACGCACTGCGCTTATGTCTAAGAGTTTTACTTGTTCAACATTGAGCTCTCGTATGAGTTCCAGGGCAGCATCTTTAGCCAAAGCAGTCAAGTCGGAACCAGAATATCGCTCAGTCATAGCTGAAAGCCGTCTTAGGGAGTCTAGACCCAATGGACTGCCTTGTTTCTCAAGAAGACGCTTCAGCAGAAGTTCCCTTGTTTCCGAGTCGAAAAGTGAGACATACACTCTTTTGGTGAAGCGACGAAGAGCAGCTGCGTCTAGTTCCTGTGGCCAATTAGTTGCAGCAAGAACAACTATACGATCATCCTCTGGATTTCCGGGCAGCCCATCGAATTCCACAAGAAATTCAGTTTTTAAACGCCTTGATGCTTCATGCTCGTTAGAACTGCGTTCAGGGAGCAATGAGTCGACCTCGTTAATGAAAATTATTAATGGTTGCATTTCACGCGTAACGGCGAATAATGCGCGAACAAGTTTCTCACCATCACCCACATACTTGCTGGTAAGGGAGGCTGCAGAGATGTTTAAAAATGTTGCACTGCATTCGGTGGCAACAGCACGCGCTAAAAGTGTTTTTCCATTACCAGGTTGCCCAAAGAGAAGTAATCCCTTAGCTGGAGCACGAAGACCTACAATAATTTAAATATTTAATTATGTTTAATATAAAATCGGGTTATCATAATTATTTACCTGTAAAAAGTTCCGGGCGAACTGATGGTAGAATTACCATTTTTTGCAAAGCTTCTTAGCCACTTCTTGGCCAGCTATATCGGACCATTCTACTTTTGCCCCGCCTTCTAGGATTTCGTTCATTATGATTTGTACTAACTTGGGTTCAACACCCTTAACGCTGACCATTGGAGTTGAAGCGCCACTGCCACCATTACTAGGGCCAATACCAATAGGTGTCCTTGATCTCTGAGGTAGAGTATTACGTCCAGAAGTCTGAAATCATAAACATTCATGATTTTTGAGATTTTTGCACACTAACTGTAGTTTAAATAATGACAAGAAATATTCAGAATTTAATTGTTAACGACGACAAATTTTATTTCATTAATTTTTCTAAGGAAAAGTATTTTTCGAGCCCACAATCTTAATCTCATTGATTAATCAAATGATTTTATCTAGTAATAAATTATCTTCAAGTTTCTACAATGTGCATTCTTGACATCATAGCTCTTGATTGATATTATTTTTAATACAATTCATAAAGTGTTCCATTTTAGATGTTTTTAATTTTATTCTAGAGTTCAGATGCAGTTTTTAAGTCCTGCTCTCTTATTGGCGAATATTTATTTGTACCTTTTATAAACTCTACTGATAGACTGCTGTGAGCGAAATACCCAGCATTTTTCTCCTAGAACTTAGTCCTGTTGCTTGAAGATATATTATGTAAATCACATTTAAGTTGAAATTCTTTAATTTCTTCTCCAATATTGCAAAGGGATGGTTAAGAGTTGTAAGCCACTAGGCTGTGTTTCTACATGAGCTGCTGGGTCTCAAATATCATTGGCAATACTGAGTAAAATGTTGTTTTTTATAATTTGCACACAATCAAAATAACTAATGTAAATGACCATCTCTAATGGAATGATCATATATTCAACGTATTTAACACAAGATTTCAAGGCCAATTTGCATCGTCATCTCGTTTAGGTAAAGTGGAGAGCATTTAATAGGAGATGACGATGCAAATTGGCCTTGACATTAGTTATAATGTAACACAGTGCGAGCGTTTAGGTAAGGTGGAGAGGATTTAATAAGAGATGACGATGCAAATTGGCCTTGAAAGCTTGTGTTAAATACGTGGAATATATGATCATTCCATTAGAGATGGTCATTAACATACATACCGACTATATAAAGCTCTTTAGTTTCTTTGATGCAAGTGAATAATGGCATGGGTAGTATGTTTCGCTTGGCAGACAGAAGGCAGTGGTTGCTAGTACACCATTGTATAATGCTGTCAAGATCAGAACCTAATGAGCTTATCATACGCTGCCGTTTCAGTTCCACAGCCGAAGAGCAGGGCTGTGAGTGGAAACGAATATGAAAAGCTGATGGTGTAGTCGTCAGCCAAAAAATGAAGTGGATTAGAAGATTCAGACAAAAGATCATTAATGAAAATAAGGAAGAGTTTCGAAGACAAATGGGAGCCTTGGGGCACACCAGCATTTATTGTATGAATATTGGACTTGAAACCGTCCAAATACATCTAAGGTAATTTGTAATCCAACGAGGAAGAGGAATGCACGAATTTTCGATAAAAGAACTTCGTACCAAATTCTATCAAATGCTTTAGAAATATCAAGTGCAATTATCTTTGTAGTCTTATTTTCATAATTATTGGTCATCATTGGTTGGACCACTTGTATTTTATTACGGTTTTGTGTTGGTTCTGATGTTTGCTGAAGTTTCAAATTCTAGCTCGGTGATTCTAAGTTCTGGCGAGGGGAATTACATAGAAGAAATATATGCAAAATCAAACAAATCAAAACAAAACTTTGAAAAAATCAATGGCCGAACAAAAAGCTGGTGATCCTGAAATAATGGATCAAAAATCTCGTCCCGTATTCATATCATTGGACAAACAGCTATTAATGCAGCCAAATACCAAATAATGCACAAAATATGAGAAGTATTTATAGACTATCACAACATTTCAAAAGCAAATACGTCTGAAGAGATAGCCGCGAAGAATTCTTGTAAATCATCATGAGTAATTGCCAAAATGTAAGTTGTTTTGTGAAATGTTTTTTTCTTAGTATTCTAAACTATATGTTTTATATTTATTATATTTTAACAGTCAAGGATCTAACAAAGTCTTATGCAGATAAAAAACAAGTTTCACCAATGAACGTTGTTTGGATATTTCACTCGATAAAAGTTAAAGAACAGAAAAAAAAATTTGGGTACATACCTTGTCAATGAACCACGATATTGTTCCAAAGGATTTTTTCAAAGTTCTCAAGAGAAAAACGATAAATAACTACTCGTAGATTCAAATCTTGTCAATCAATTGACAACATCGAAAATTACTGGCGGAGCTGTTGGCAATGCCTGCAGTTGCCTTTCGGATATCCAATGTGCCAAGGAGGAATTCCACAAAGCATTAGAAACATTAAATACTGCTTTTAAAACTGGCCCAGTTGAACATACCAATTGTACCGCATTGCTTCAACTTAAAACAGGTTTAGAAGCCAGTGGTAAGAAGTTTCTTCGTTCGTTCCTAGTTCGGAAAGCAGTCGCAGCGATAGTAACAATACCTCTAGCAGCGACGACGATGTTAAGAGAGTCCAAATAAGCCTTAGATGTGTACAGCAAAATAAATTAATACAAGTTTTCTTGTTAAGTATTTTTACTTATGTGTAAATTATTTAAGATATATTGATTAATCTTTTGATGTAAAATCGATTAAGATTGCCAGACCTTCTTAAAACAAATTAAACGTGTAACCATTTAATTATCAATTAAAATCTTCTCCACTATTTCTGGGAAGGCATTGGCAAATAAAAACAGTTAATACGAAAAAACCAACTAAACGTAATGTATGTACGTATATAAAATTAAGATAATAAAAGGCATTCTAATATAAAAATGATTTCTTTATTTCTTAAACTATGGAGAAGCCATTTCTTTAGAGTGGTAACATTATGGAGCAGCTATTCCGCATACTGTGTTGGACACAAAAAGACTTTACCTTTTATTTGCCAAATTTCTTCTCATAATCCCGTTTTTTCAAAATTGGTTGCAATATTCCATTTCGTGTTTCATTTCGATGATCGAAATGTTTTTGAGTTCCCTAAATTGATTTATTCCAAACAAAGGTTTCAAAATAATTCAATGTAAAAGTAATTTTATTATGTTTTTGAGAAATGAAACATGTCAAAATTTCTTTTAGATAGACATTTTTTGAAATATTTCTTCGAATTGAAAATGGTTTCCAGAATAAGTTAGTAAATTTAAATTGGAACTAAAAACCACTCCAATCATCTAAATGAAGCAAGTAGTTTGGAAATGACAACATGGTTTATAGATCTCTTCGAAAATATCATATGATTTTTCATGAAATTCTTGAAAATACTAGATAAACGATCTTCTCATTTCTAAACTACTTGCTCCATTCGGATGATTTCTCTTATGTGACAGTTTACGTAGAGGAAAAAGTAGAACATAAGCGCTTAAGTTGAACATAAATATTTAAGTTTCGTATCAGCAAATGGCCCTAAGTGTCTTTAAGTGCATTTATTTTTCTTAAAAGTGTGTATGCTTTTCATAAGCAGTAGTATTCTCTTAAGGAGATCTTTTTGTATTATAAAATTCTTTATGTGATACGTGTGATGTTCTACACAGAATGATAGAATGTCCAAAACTAGAGCCAGCAACTGCGCCGTTTGAATGTCTTCGTTTTGTGGTCTATCACCAATGGTATTCATTAAAAGTGGAGCTGTCGATAAAGACGATAAAGACAATAATTAAGCTTCTTGTATAAACCAAATAAAAATTATTATACCAATTAAGGTTTGAATACTATGCTTGTAAAAGAAATTTAGGAAGTACCCCTTCTAGGTGAGTATGTTCTTTTGTTCGGAATCAGTGAACATTTGTTCACCAGCTACATTAAGTAGTATTCATCCCTGCAGAAAAACAAAAAAAGATGCATTTAAAATTATTATATTTGTATTAGTTCGCAACACTTACCCCGTCTATCCTGCTCACTTTTTGCAATGTGTAATTGCGAAAAACAAATGTCGAAAACTCGACAATTACAGTCAAAATATCAATAGAAGCTAATTTTGTCTTCTGATCGGCCATTATCAAAGTTATTTACAGTGCCTGAAGAATTCCTAAGCACGTTAGGGTTTTGTAGAACGAAGATCGGTTCGATCCAAATAGGCCAACACTTGTAGCGCCAGTTCACGTGGCAGAAGAGAAATAAAGTCTTTCTCTCTCTAGCTTTCTTGACGATTTCTTCTTCGGAACTAAGGCATACTATTGGCTGTGTGTTTGGATAAACGTGACAGGGAATGACTGGATGAGGTATTGAACGAATGCTCCGATAGACTTTCATTTGAATTGGGATTCGATAGAATTTCAACAAGCTTTTTGACTGGATTATCATGGAGTATTGTTCGTAGATTTAGCGGCGATGAAGATGAATCCGTGACTGCTGATGAGACTGATTCCGAACCAGGATTACGCGCTTTTGGATCGTGTTGTTGTTGTACTTTTTGTTGACCACTTGTCGTTGAACTATCTGGCTGATCTTTATTTTCGGTTGTATCCTCATGACTACCAACTTCTCCATTTGTAATCGTGGTGCTTTCTGGATGATTTAGGCTGCTGGTAAGATTTATTTTGAGAGTTGATTTAGTTAATCTGCTTTGGTAATGCCCGCTGCTGGTCGGTGTTGTTGAATGGTCTTTGTAGGTGCACTTACTGTCTGATGAGACTACTCGCTGTTAGTTATTTGCGTTTTGCGCATTTTGTTGAACTAATTCTAATTTAAGTTATTAACATAAGCCTAAGTATAAAAACAATTAATGTTTATCACGAATATTTATAATCAAGGTCTACTTACAATTCTAAAATATTTGTTTTGAGAAATGAGAACTGTCATTTTGATATTCACAAAAAAAAACAAAACGTCAAATTTTGAGCTACTGACTTCATTTTGTATTTTAATCCACCATTCACACGTATTCACGGATAGGGAATTTAAGAGAGTTTTCTCTTACTCACCTCAAAAAAAATTTGAGGGTGTTTCAGGCAAGAGGGGTACCGGTCGTGACTCTAGGTAATATATTTCCTCTATGGTTTGATCAGAGCTCCCCGATATATTTATGAAACACGCTGGTATAGCTTGAACCAATTCAGTTGGCAATTCTACTGCGCAGGTCTCTTTAAATTTCTTTGCTCTACTCTTTAATTCTTAAAGAGACAGAAAAATCACTGAAAAAAAGAAAAAAAAGATGTACATGCCGGCGTTGTTGTCAATAACGCTGCTGCGATCATACTGAAGCACTTAGGAGGGTGAGTTTTGTTTATAGCTTCGCTCACAGTAAAATAGAAATGAATTTCCAGTGATGGACTTTCTTTGAATAAGATATGATCATGGTTTACTTTTTTTTTCATAGCTTGATGTCTAAAAAACTATTTCATCTCTGGTGAGATAAAAGGAAAAGATTTTTAGGTGTAAACTTTACTTCGAAAAAATAAAATTAATAATTTTTGTTTTTATTAGTGGGACAAATTTCAGTGCACATATAATAAAAAAATAAGTCTATTGCAAAATGCAATTGGGTTAGACAAGAAAAACTACCTGCAAGCTGCGACATAGGATTAATGACAAAAAGTTTAGGGATTATTGTTTATTTCTATGTTTTATGATTTGTGGCTTAGTAACAGAAAGGTTCCGGGGGCGTTGTGTTTATATTTATTTTTTGGCGTTAGTGTATATTTGATATATTTGTTTTTGACCTGTGGGGTTGGGATTAATTGTAGATTAGTGTTAATTAGTTAGATTAGTGTTTACGAGTTTGAACAATTTTTAACTACGAGTTTTTAAGAATGAATTTTTGCGTCAGAGGAAATTAAGGTATTTAAATGATATTTGCTTTGTTTTGCAATTCAGTTTAAAAAAAAACAACCAAGAATAATACATTGAAATACATTTAAAAGAAATTTTAATGGATCTATTTACAAAAGGAAAACCTATTGGAAGCCAGGCGCGTAATAAAGTTGTTAAGATATATAATGACAAACTGAAAGAAGCAAAGAATTCGTTTCTTGAAAATCAATCAATCTTGAAAGCAACAACGCAAACAGTGAAAACTACTGGAATTTCTGAACGTTCAATCAGAAGGATTATTAAGGAATACGAAGAGACAGGAGTTGTGCAGTCACTAAATAAAAAAGTGCAGCATACGAAGTGGAAAACTGGACTAGACGAATTTGACATCGCAGCTATTCGGCGTATAATACACAACTTCCACCAGGAGGAAAAAATGATGATATCCTTAAAAATGTTGAGACAACGAGTTCAGGAAAATCTGGAGTTTAACTTAAGTATTACGTCGTACCGTCAAATATAGATTCGTTTTTTAGTCGCACAACACGATTATGGAATAACTTACCCGGCACAGTTTCCCCTTGCCATTTCAATTTGAAAACATTCAAAACCAATGTTCATCGACACCTCCTTTCTCTCCCCTGCTAATTTCTCCCTCGCCCATGCTGTGTTTAAAACATTATAAGGGTCTCGTAACATACCCTTGAGCGCGAGTGAATTATAAAAAAAAAAGAAACGGATTTAGCTACAAAAAACTCAAAACAACCGGAAACTTCTCTGTGAAAGAAATGATATTAAACTCATGCGAGTGAAGTATCTAAGAAAAATCCGGGAATACAGAACAAAAGGATTTGATATCATTTATTTGGACGAAAGCTATATTCATAACTCACATACAAGGCCACGGGCTTGGACTGATGACAATAGCAATTTCAAAGGGAAAGAGGCTGATAATGGCGCATGCAGGTGGTGAAAAAGGTTTCGTGAAAAACTCCTTACTTTTGTTCAAATCTGGAACGAAAACGGGAGACTATCACGACGACATGAACTTCAAAAATTTCTGCAAATGGATCCAAGAACAAGTTTTGAATAACTTGGAGGAACCTTCAGTTATTGTAATGGACAACACCTCGTACCACAATAAATTAGAAGAAAAACAAATTACTTCTGCTAGCAAGAAATCCGAGATGATACAATGGCTAACCGAAAACAATATTCCGCATACTATACAGATGTTGAAACTTGAACTGTATATATTTGGGCCACTGTCAAGGCAAGAGTAGGTTCACGAAACACAACATTCAATTTATTGGATGTTCAAAAATTAGCAGAGGAAGAATTTTCAAAAATAACGGCTGAAGACTGGCGAAAAGTGTGTGAAAAAGCCATAAGAACTGAGGACGAATACTTTTCTCACGACCTGACGTGGGACACAATTTCGGATTCAATTATAAATAATCCAGGTGACGATTCTTCAACCGACTATGAAAGCGACATTAGTTCTTAAAACTAAGTGTATGTAAATGAACATTTATTATTTTATTTTATTTTATTATTATGTTTTATATTTATTTCTGAAGTACAAATTTATAATAATTATTTTAAGGTAAAATAAATTCTTAAAAACTCGTAGTGTAAAAATTATTCAAACTCGTAAACACTAATCTAACTAATTAACACTAATCTACAATTAATCCCAAAACCCTACAGGTCAAAAAATAGTAAATACATATATCAAATGAACACTAACACCATAAAATAAATATAAACATAACGCCCCGGAACCTTTCTGTTGCTAAGCCACAAATCATAAAACATAGAAATAAACAATAATCCCTAAA
Organism: Chrysotoxum bicinctum; assembly: GCA_911387755.1. Taxonomy (NCBI): domain Eukaryota; kingdom Metazoa; phylum Arthropoda; class Insecta; order Diptera; family Syrphidae; genus Chrysotoxum; species Chrysotoxum bicinctum. Next base: position 205,902,335 of record OU426987.1, on the reverse strand, counting down.
CAATTTGTCAAAGCAAAGTTGAGTTAGGCACTGTAAGATTTAAGGAAAAATCTTTACTCATTAAATATCTTGCGCACCATTTTTGTTCTCTTAAATCCTCTCTCTGCGCAACCGACCGTTTGCCAACTGAATTGGTTCAAGCTATACACTGAACTGTCAAAGGCGTGAATTTCCATTTTAATTTGATTGTTTGCCTCTGTCGGGATCATGACGTTATCTCGAATGACAAAAATCTCGAATGCAAAAAATCTCGAAAAAACAAATTTTTAATCTAGAATGCAAAAATCTCGAATGCACAAAAATCTCGAATGAACAAAAATCTCGAAAGACAATATCTCGAAAAAAATCTCGAAAAAAATATAAATTCCAGATTTTTTTTTTACCTATTTAAAGAGTTCACACTTCTACCTGAGCGTCGAACTTGTCGAGTTGTAGAAGCTGAGTAGGGTCAATGATTCTCGAGATGTCATCTCCAGAAGAGTCCTGAAACCAAAGGACGCTCATCATCCTCTTACACATCCTTGTATCCCTCCCTCTCCCACATTGGAAATGCGAAAAGCTATCCAAAGTTACCAGCTCCTCTATTACCCTTAACGTCCTTCTTTTCAGAACGGTGCTTACTGTCTGATTCCCCGCCCACTCTCTCCTTTTCCTATTTTTGCAACTTCCCAATTGGGCTGGATTCAAGGTGTTATACGACCCGTGCCGATGATCAGCCTGGCTGAGGGCCCAATCAAAAAACTAGCTCAGTCGCTAACGGAGTATCCGGATACCAGGCGACCTCCGGATTAACTAGCCTTATCTGCATATACGGATCTCTGTGCAGATGGACCACCCTTTCTCCGTTACTCGTGGGATCTTTTATGGAAAATTTAAATACAAAAGATGGTGGAAAGTCCTGGTCTTTGAGACAGGCCAGCAGTGCGACTGAAAAGCCGTCTGCTGTTTCTCCGGCTTGCGCTGGAAGTAGTAGTACTGTGGATTCTCACAGTCCTATTGCCGAAAGCAAAAGCAGGAGTAAAATGGTAGAAATACCTCCTTCCAGTAACAGGGGGGCTGTGAAGCATGGCCCTTCTATTACTACTTCAGAGAGTAAACCTCTCCAAACTTCGACACCGCGGTTCAGTGGTAGTAAGATTGTGAAGCATGGTCCTGCTACCACTAAGGAGAGTAAACCTCCCCGAACTTCTTTGCCTCATTCCAGCGGTGGTAGGACTGTGAAGCATGGTCCCTCCACCTCTAACAACTCCACAAATCCTAAAGAAGGCCCTAGGGGGAGCGGACGTAAGCCCAACCCTTCTAGGACACTCTACAAGGACATTCGCAATGCTAAGAGAATACTCAGGGTGTTTGGTGAACAACCTGGCGCCGGGGGGAACTCTCAGCATGATGCAAAAATCAAGTGGGCTAAAAGCTTTTTAGCTAATAATAGCGTCCAGGCCAGCGGAGACTCCACGTCGAAGCGTCAAAGGTCTATGGAGGGCACAATTTCAGTACCCAAACTTCCCAAAGTGCACAACATCAGCGCTCCATCACATCCCTGTGGAGGGAATAAGACCTTCAGTGATGTGGTTAAAAACAAAATCGTGGTCGCGATCATTGACGGGAACGACGTCGATGGCACGATCTCTGCGGAAAATTGGCAGGTGGTCAAGGGGAAGCTCCAGTTGAGCTTCATGAGTATCATGATGGAGAACCCTGGACCACCTCCAATCACAAACGATGGAGGCTGGCATCAAGGACATGTTAAGCTCATGGTTTGTGACGATCAGAGATCGTGTGATCTTCTATCGTTGGCCGTTAGCCGGTTAGGGGAAGTCTGGCCTGGTGCTAAGCTCGAGGTTGTTGCTAAGGAGAAAATCCCGTGCAGACCAAGAGCTCGCGCCATGGTTACAGCCGAACTCTCCAGCATGGATGTAATACTCCAGATGATCCGGCTATCGAACCCATCCCTTCCTACTCACAACTGGAAAGTTGCGAAACTGGAGGAGAAAAAGGGACCCTACAGAGGTGCAATTATTGTACTAAATAAGGAGTCCCTTGCTCCTCTGGCGCAGACCAAAGGTGTGATTAGGTTTGGGTTTGAGACCATCACACTGAAGGTGTATAAAAAGGACGCGGATGTTACTGGTGCATCCACTTCCTCCAACGTAGTCGAAACTGCTGCTGCAGACCCTGGTGCATCTATCACCTTCCCATCACTGGAAGAGGAAGAGGCATCCAGGTCATCTTCGGCAACAGTGGAGACAATAAAAACAGTCAGCGACATGGAGATCGATGACCACAACAATGAAGATCTTCTGAGTGAGGACGCTCTTCTGGGCTCAACCTCGGAATCGGAAGACTCCAACGTCACCGTGTTGGAGGTTGATCGGGAGGGTTGTAGCAAAGATGCTGCGATTTCTTCAGATTAATCTCCAACACTCTATCAAGGCCTCGGCCTCCCTGCTTCTTCGTCTATCCAGCAGCGGAGAAGACATCGTCCTAATCCAAGAACCCTGGATTGTGAAATCCATCGTTCGGGGACTAAGGACTCCAAACTACTACTTGCTGTATGCATTAGATAAAGGTGAACCCAGATCTTGCATACTAGTTAAAAGTAGCCTAAATGTATTTTTACTACCTAATTTCAGTGATCGAGATGTAACCGTCGCAAGACTGGAAACAGCCAAAGGAACTTTCTGGCTGGCGTCGGCATATCTAGGCCATGACCACCTTGGCCCTCTCCCAGGAGACACTCTGAGGAGGCTTATCACTGATGCAGATAGGCAGAAGACTGACCTCATTATTGGAAGTGATGCTAACGCCCATCATACAGTGTGGGGTAGCACGAATATAAACGACAGAGGTGAGTCTCTTTTCGATTATATTTTGAACACTAACCTAACAATATGTAACGTTGGAAATGAACCCACATTTGTTACTAAAAACAGACAGGAAGTACTTGACATAACTCTTGTCTCAGATAAAATTTATCATACTATCTCGAATTGGAAAGTATCAAATGATCATTCTTTCTCTGATCATAGATACATACAATTCGAAATAATGGACGAACCTCCTAGCCAACCTTCCTTCCGTAACCATCGGAAAACAGATTGGCTTCTATATAGGGCAACTCTATTAAGGTCAATCAGGCCTGAGTTATACAGCATACCCTACAACACTGAGGATCTTGATATTAAAGTCAATGACCTCACATCAGCCCTCAACAAATCTCTGGAAACTGCCTGCCCTCTTATACAAATAAGAGGTAAAAAGAAACCACACTGGTGGTACTCGGGGCTGGATCCACTAAGAAAAGAATGCAGGAAACTCTTTAATAGAGCGAAAACCTCCAGAGAAGCTTCTGATTGGGATTCATATAAAGACTCCCTCAAGTTATATAAAAAAGAACTGAGGAAAACCAAGCGTATGTCCTGGAGAACTTTCTGTAACAATATAGAAGGCAACTCAGAGGCATCAAGGTTAAGAAAAATCCTCTCCAAAAATCCAGTAATGCCAAGTTGCCTAAAAAACAATGACGGTTCCTGGACAAACTCAAGCGAAGAATCGCTCAATCTGCTCCTGGATGTACATTTTCCAGACAGCTCTCCTTACGTTAATAGCACTGATCCTGATCCTAACAACATACTCAGTAGCATAACTCCTCCACAAGGTCTGATTACAGAGGAAAAATTAAAATGGGCAATAAACAGCTTCAATCCATACAAATCTCCTGGGCCAGATGGAATAATTCCAGCGGAATTACAGGAAAATTCCGATATTCTGATACCCATTCTGGTAAACATCTTAAATGGTTGTATCGCTCTGGCTCACATTCCTTTGTCATGGAGAGAAGTAAATGTTATTTTCATCCCCAAAGCTGGCAAACCTAGCCATGTTAATCCTAAAGATCTAAGACCTATTAGCCTTTCATCATTCCTACTTAAAACATTTGAACGTCTGATTGAAATCCATTTGAGGGCAAACATTGATAAGTCCTTACTATCCAATGCTCAACATGCTTATAACAAAGGGAAATCTGTAGAAACCGCTCTACATACGCTGGTTCGTACTATCGAACACTCCCTTCATCATAAGGAGTTCACCTTAGTTGCTTTCCTGGATATAGAAGGAGCTTTTAACAATGTCGACGCATCCGCAATCACATCTGCGCTGTCATCTCTAAAGGTGGATAAGTCAATCAGTAATTTGATAAATCATATGCTGATAAGCAGGATTATTAATTCAAAACTGGGCGATTTTACTACTCGAAGGACTGTCAGTAGGGGTACGCCGCAAGGCGGCGTCCTCTCTCCTCTCCTTTGGAACCTAGTCGTTAATGAACTACTAGTGATTCTTGAAGGGGAGGGGCACAGGGTGATTGCCTATGCGGACGATGTTGCGATAGCGATATCTGGTAAGCATCCTAATACTCTGAAGGAACTCCTACAAAATGCTCTAAACAAGCTTACTAACTGGGCAGATCAATGTGGACTCGGTGTCAACCCCCACAAAACTGAACTTGTCCTATTTACCAGGAAATATAAAATCCCACACATAGACCCTCCCCTCATCAAAGGTATACCGCTTAAATTCTCAGACAAAGCAAAATATCTGGGTCTTATTTTGGACAAGAAATTAAGCTGGAAGCCCAATATCCAAGAGAGAGTCAACAAAGCCAACATAGCTCTTTTCTCTTGCAAAAAAGCCGTAGGTAATAAATGGGGTCTACAAACTCATATAACACACTGGCTATACATCTCAGTCATTAGACCGATACTTACATATGGAGTGACAGTATGGTGGACTGCGCTGGAAACAGCAACTAACCGCGATAAGCTCAGCAAAGTCCAACGAACAGCCTGTTTAATCATGGGTGGAACTCTCCGCTCAACTCCTTCTGCTGCACTTGATGTTCTTTTTCATCTCATACCGCTAGATATTTTTAGCAAACAATCGGCCGCTAACACAGCCATTCGACTTAAAGCAATCGGCCGCTAACACAGCCATTCGACTTAAAGCCTCCTCGCAGTGGATCAATAATGATATTGGTCACTCTACTATACTGAACTCGTTCAGTAGTCTACCTAGTAACGTCGATTACACCACCCCTCATCCAAAATTTGATAAAAATTTTCAAGTATCCATCCCTTCCAGGTCTTCATGGGAAAATGAGTCGTTTTTGATAGACGAAGCAATTCATTTCTATACAGATGGATCTAAAACCGATGACGGGGTCGGTGGAGGCGTATACTCCGAAAAATTAAATCTTTGTCTATCTTTTCGTCTTCCCAATCACTGTAGCGTGTTCCAGGCAGAGCTTTTAGCAATAAAAGAAGTCCTCTCTTGGCTAAAAGAAAACGTTATATCGACAACCGATATACGTATCTTCTCAGACAGTCAAGCTGCCTTAAAGTCACTGGACTCTGTCTCCATTAACTCACAAACAGCCCAAAATTGTCGATCATCTCTGGTGGAGATGTCAAAACAGTTTAACATTCACCTTACATGGGTGCCGGGGCATAGAGACATTCCAGGAAATTGTAAAGCTGACGAACTTGCAAAAAAACGGAACAATATTACCTTTGTTGGATAGCAAATCTAACATCGGTATACCCCTAGCTACTTGTAAACTTATGCTAAGGCAAGATACCATAAAGAAAGCCAACCACAGGTGGACCAGCACCCCAACTTGCCGATCTACTAAACTGATTTGGCCATTGTTTGATGCTAAACGCTCAAAACAACTAATTTCTATTGGTAGATTGCATATTAGCTCCATTATAGGTGTCCTTACTGGGCACTGCCTAATAGGAAGACATGCTTCTCGTCTTGGAGTTCCTGCAAATGACTTTTGCAGAAGCTGCATGGATGAAGAAGAAGAGGAGTCAATTCCCCACCTTCTATGCTCTTGTCCTGCCCTAGCGCAAAGACGTAGACTCCACTTGGGAGACTACTACTATAACGATCCTAGTGATCTAAATAATTCCGACATTCACTGTCTCAAACGCTTCATTATTAGCTCAAAATGGTTTAACGAGTAAGGGGGATTTTTGAAATCCTTGTGGTATCACAACGGACCAAATATTGGTCTAAGTGTGCTGTCCTTTTCCGGTCAGCAGCCACTTTAACCTAACCTAACCTAAGAGTTCACACTTAAATTAAACGCATAACATATTTAGTATATTCAACAATTTATTCCTTTTTTGGAAAAATAAACAATATAAAATATTTAAAATATTTAACAAAAAAAAATCATTAGGTATCATAATAAAATTATAAAAAATATCAAAAACAAAGAAAAAGTTATAAATTCATAAACATACCTATAAAGGCATATGTAGGTATAACAAAAAATTATGAATTATTTTGAGTTGTACGCAAGACTCCTAAGGTACACCACATAACTCCTCTCTTTTTTTTCGTCGAGTACTTTTAAAATTTGTTTTTTTTTTTTTTTTAAATACTTCTGTCTTACCTTAGTTTCCTGGCCCATCTGAATTTTTCAACCAGACAACTAATTTGAACTGACTCATTAGACAAAGTTTCAAATAATTTGTAAAGACCAATGTGCGGCCTTCCAACTAAAACCTTAAGCCTCCTATGCCAGGACTCTACTCTGTTTTGAGTTCTGGGTAACTCTGTCATGGGTAGTTTACTAGTCAGTCTCAGTCGTTTTGTTAAACAGTTATTAATAATCTAGAATTAATATATTAATTTTTGAGACAATGGTCACAATTCGCGCGAATTGTAACCATTGTCTCAAAAATTAATATATTAATTCTAGATTTTTGCATTCGAGATTTTTTTTTTCGAGATTTTTGTGTTTCGAGATTATGCATTCTAGATTTTTTTTTTCGAGATTTTTTCAATTCTAGATTTTTGTTTTCGAGATTTTTACTTTCGAGATTTTTGCTTTCTGGATTATTGCTTTCGAGATATCGTGGTAGACCTGCCTCTGTCATATCACACGAAAAAAAAGTGAAGTTAGCAGCACTCAGCTATTTACTCCATCTGCTCGGCCATTAGATTATGAGCTCATCGAACGCGCTCCGAGCTAGCTCTGATTGAAAAAAAAAACACAACTCCAACGGGACACTGAGCTGTCAAAAAAAGAAATATGTACATATGTTACTTTTGTAACTCTTGTTTACCTCAAAGCTCGATCGGGACTCGCTCGGTAGTCGATAAATTCGATGAAAAACAACCGAGTAGATCGAGCGCTGTGAAGTTCATTCATTTTTTTTTATTTGCACTACCAAAAAATTATTAAAAACACCAATTTCACAAAGAAATCTGAACATTTTGGCAGTAAATTAAAAAAACCTTGATTTTGAATGTCAAAAAGCATTGGAAAAGTATAGTCTAGTATGGAATTGGCTAAGTTGATTGCTAATGGTAATTGTTACATTTATGATAATCTATTGTGATCAAATTAAAGTTCCCGCCTTTATCATATGATCACCAAAAATTATTCTAAATTTGGCAACATTGTCATTTATTCAAACTTTTTTTCGCCAAAAACTATTTTATTTATTATTTATTGAGATACGTTTGTGCATTCAATCCAAGCTTATTCGCACTATTTATAAAGATTATAGAGTCATTTCCTTGAGTTGTAAGTTACGCAGGAGCTTCCATTAGAGCTTGAATAAGTCGAAAATGATGGTGCTCGGTCGAATGCCTTGCGCGTCAAAAATGGGATTCATCAAAACTAAAGGGTGGTTAAATTTTAAGGGCCGATGTTGAATATGAACAACACCTAAACGCCAAGTTTTTTTCTGCATTTCATTTGACATTTCTCAATTTCAGACTAACTCAATTTAAACCATGGAAAGATACACAATCGAGCAACGCGTTGAAGTTATTCAGGCTTATTATGAAAATGGGCGTTCAAATCAAAATGCATACCGTGCACTTCGTGATTTTGTCGGTCAATTTAATCGTCCAAATGTGCGTACAATCGGAAAAATCGTGCAAAAATTTGAGCAAACCGGGTCTGTAGGAGATGTGAAAACACCAGTGCATGCTTGTACAGCTCGTACTGCAGAAAATATTGCTGCTGTTCGCGAGAGTGGGGGTAAAGAGCCGTCCACCTCAACTCGTCGCCGTGCCCAACAATTGCATAAAGACTTGCATTTACACGCTTACAAGGTGTAATTGACTCAAGAACTAAAGCCTCTTGACCATTTCAAGCGTCGGTTGCCGTCGTCAATAGTCAGAATGGTGGCAAGAAATGGCAACAGTGGATTATCAATTTTCGAAGAAAATCATCTTCAGTGATCAGGCACATTTTCACCTCAGTGGATTCGTCAATAAGAAGAATTGCCGCATTTGGGCGAATGATAATCCAAGAGTGATTGTCGAAAAACAAGTCCACCCACAAAGAGTGACTGTTTGGTGCGGTTTATGAGCTGGCGGCATCGTCGTCGGGCCGTATTTTTTTCCAAAATGAGGCCGGTCAGGAAGTTACTGTGAATGGTGTTCGCTATCGTGAGATGATAACGAACTTTTTATGGCCCGAATTTGAAGATATGGATGTGGACGATATGTGGTTTCAACAGGACGGTGCCACTTGCCACAGAGCTAACGAAAAATGGCTCTTTTGCGCGACAAATTCAACGGCCGTGTTAACTCACGTGGTGGCGATGTCAATTGGCCGCCAAGATCATGTGATTTGACACCGTTGGACTTCTTTCTTTGGGGTTATTTGAAAGAAAAGGTGTACGTCGATAAGCGAGCAACAATTCAAGAGCTAAATGATGAGATAATTCGGCACATTAACGGCATAGAACCTCAATTATGCCTCAGCGTCATCGAAAAATTGGACCATCGGATGGAGGTGTGCCGCCGAGGTCTTAAAATTTAATCACCCTTAAAATGTAATCACCCTTTATAATGCCACTCCTGCTTTACGGCCCTGAGTTTTAGACGATGAACAGAAAGCAAGAGCTGTCCATAAAGTAAGAACATGTCTACCTCATCGAGTGAATGAACAACAATGCTTCAGCCAAGAGAGGCTTCGTGTTCCAGCCACAAGGTTCGAGTTGTCAAAGAAGACCAATTTTAAAGATCAAGCATTCGCATACACCAGAACGTCACCGTTTTTCAGACAGAAGTCCAATATGGATGAGTAAGCTAATTAGTAAAGACAGCTTTTCTCTGATTCTTAAAATGTCTCTCGGTTTTTTCAGCTACATGATTTTGTGTCCTTCAAGAGAAACTACTGGCAATAAGAGAAGAATAAAAAATATCTAAACTAGATCCAAATCAAAACCGGAATACGGCCATATTTACAGACAGCCAGGCTGCTATTAAAGCCATTAATTAGGCGAAATTTGTTCCAGTACTGGCGGGATCAGCTACGGAGCCTGAACAATAATCTAAATGTCACACTTTTATTTTCATTCCTGGTCTCAATAAAATTGAGGGAAATGAATGGGCTGACAAGCTAGCCAAACAAGGATCAGCCCTTCATAGATAACTTGTGGAAAGAATTAACATTCCTCTAGGTGTCATGAAGACCAAAATATTTTCAATTTTTCTCACAGAATCCAAACGTATGTGGAGCAGTTTAACCAATTGCATTATATCTAGAAAGATGTGGCCCACCTACAATTAGTTCCGAAAAAATGACCTTATATCGAGATCCAGGCAATACATACCCAGGGTGTTTGAAACATGGCCTGGGCACTGGCCAATAAGGGAACAAGCTGCGAAGCTGGGCATTCTTTACAATACTCATAGTCGTAGTTGTAAGGATTGGCAAGAAAAAGAAACAATCATTCATTTCCTCTGTAAATGTACTGCTCTGGCTAGAAAGTTATTCCTCAACGACTCTTACCGAATTATCAGAACTGAAGATCAAAGGTTTGATCTCTTATCTTAACACGACGAAGTCGCTCTGATGACTTATCGATCTTAAGACAGCAAGCTAGCTACCTTCATGCAGTGGAGAGCTCATAAATCCCTGATCATATAGCCTATTAAATTCATAGGTCAAACGAGTTTATGGTATCAAAACAGCGCACTATTAATGTCACTGTGTAAGACTACTTGTGACCACCATTTCTTGAAACTATATTAAGCAAAACAGGATGGCTGAATAAGCAGAAGAGGCAGGTATTGTATTCGGCGATCAGAGTACATGGAAACCAGTACTTTCCCAGTTAATAACTAGCTTGGTTAAAAAGTTTAAAAAGGTGTACAGAGCAGCAACAAAAAGTTCATTACACTATTAAGGTCACATATTGAGCGGCTGGTACATAGAAACAAACAAGAGATTTTAGGTATGTCCACTGGCAAAAATCACGGAGGGCCAAATCAGGTGAGCGCGCTGGCTAGGCTACATTAAATCGCCTGTTGGAGAGATGAGGCGCACGGGGAATCTGTCTCGCAAAAAGTCCATACAAACGCTGGCTGTGTGGGCTGTGGCTCCGTCCTGCTGATACCAGTCATTTTCCAGCTCCATCTGAACCTTAAAGAATTTCCTATTCCCCTATTTATGACCCCACAGTTTACATGCGCCACCCTGTATATTTAATTCTTACGGGTAGAGTATATTTACAGTGGTTAAGGGCTCAAAAAGCATCGTTAAAAATAGGAATATTGTGTAGAAACAATTTAAGTTCAAAACAAAGAGTTTGATCAACCTTTACTTAATACCTTATAGCTTTTACATTTTTCATCCGATTAAATTGATTTCGGGCTTCTTAATTTTTCCAAGAAATTTCCTTTCGATTTATATTTCCAAAATATTTGTAAAAGTTTTTTTTTTCTCATCACGGAGCAACAAAAGTTTTTTTTGAAACTCTTCTCGCTCGGGATTTAGTGAGACGTTATTTCTTTTCATTCTTTCTTCCAGGCTTTAAAACTGAAAATTCCTACAAGACTAACTCAAAGTCAATCAACCAATTTCAAAACCTCGATTTCGTTTTGTTTAGGAATGCAGAACTTACCCTCACAGTATACGCATCAAGCTCGAAAACTTAAACAGCATTTTTTGATTGCATAATAAAACTACATATTAATATCAGTGTTTCATAAGATCGTGATGGGTGTGCTGTGCTGTAACAATTGCTTTCTAGACTCATGTTGTTTAATGGATGAATTCTGAATCTAAAATGGAAGTATTTTAATTGAGGAGGGCACATAGTCGTATCTGTATCTCTGAAAAGGGATACAGAGTGTCATCTTCTTTATAAGATGCCGTTTATCTTGCAGGAGGACAGAATTTTCCAATTAAGATTCGAAAGAAAAACTGAGCATGGGGCTTTATCTGAATTTAATTAACCCTATGTGACTAGTTGGATGTGCGAGTCTGTTTCATGCGTGGAAACGAGGCCGCCAGGGAGGTTTTATTTTATTTTCTTCTGTCAACCAGAAAAATATCGTGGGAGTATTGAACACACTTAATTGACAAGTTTCTTTCCTGTTTTCCTTGTTTTCCTTGTTTTTTTTATTTTATTTTCTGTTTTCCTTTTATATTTTACAATGTAAGTAAACGATCTGATAAGACTAATCGGGTCGTTTGAAGTGTGAGACATAGAAGAGGGATGGGTTGTGTAAGTTTCCTGTATATTTAATCAATTTAATAGTTAAGATATCGATGAGAATAAAATTTTAAGTACTATATCGCCCACGAACTGATTGTGATTACTTAGGCAATAGTTTTGAGAGACCTTATGCCAGACAGTGTCTACAAAAAGTATCTTTGTGTGAAATTTCACAGGCCCTTTTTGGTGAGACAATTATTTTTTTGGGTTTGTTTTTTTGTATGCTGATAAAGTTTTTTATGGCTAAATCACAACCTCGGAGAAATAAACTGAATGTAAAAGTTCTTCAAGGTGTACAAACATTTAAAACCAGATAGATTTTGAGGTCTATTTTTCATCAATTGCATAAGCACTCAAAGGTATACAGGATGATTCGCAAAAGGTGAGACAAAAAGCTATAGCTTATGTTCAGTAAAGACAAGAAGAAATGCATACGGGATGAGGCCTATCTCCTTTCGTTTTGCTATGTGGGAAGTCTTGAAAATAATATTTATAAAATATTTAAAACAATTTAATTTTGTACATGCATTATAATATGTACAAATATACATAGGGCAATATATGGATTCGTAAAAAAATCAATCTTCTAATTTTAATCAATCCTAACATTTCGATGACAGAGAACACGAAAAAAATTACATCTGCTATTGCATCTATTTCTCTGTCTGTACTCGTAAGTAGACCTGCAATCTAAACACATCGACGAGACTGAAGGTTTAGGTGATTTTTTTTTTTCATTTTTAAGAATAAAGTAAAAATACTGATCAATAAACTCATTTTTTTCAGGTTTTGGTAGCTTGCATCCGAGGTATCTTTAGACATGATCAGTATATTCGACTAAATTTGCGTAACAAATTAGCATTTTAAAGTTGCAAAATAAGAAAATAATATGAAAATATACTTTTTTCTCTCACTTTCTGACTCATATACTCCTAAGGAACGCGGGTTTAAGAATTAGATTTTAAATTCAAAAAAATATAAAGTTTAAAATTAAATTTTTGCCAAATTTAAAAGTTTAAATTTTTGGACACGAAAACAAAATAAGATATAAATTATTTTAAACTTCATCAGCTTACTTTTACATTTTAAGTTTTTATTTTCTCTGAAAATAAATAAATTCGTAGATCAGATTTTTTCCGCTAATTTCAAACCAAATTAATTGGTCCCTGAAAATTAAATAAGGAACACTCTGTTTATTTCCTTTAAAATAAGCTTTTGTTTAAACGATGACCTTTTCCATCTTCATTCGACCGAAATTTCCCTTCGATCCATGTCTTCAAGTTTGGAAATAAGAAATAGTCGCAGGGGCTAAATATGGTGAAAATGCTGGCTTGAGGATGAATTTGGAATCTAACTCATGAAATTTTGCCATTGCGACTGCGGAATTGTGCGCAAGTACGTTGTCCTGGTGGAAAAGAACTTTTTTTCCCCATATGCTGCCGTTTTTGCCTAAAAGCCGCCCAACAGATCTGCTTAATAAGTGCCAGTGATCGTTTTACTCTCTTCAAGGTAATCGATGTGAATAAAATAGCGCACATACCAAAAAAAATGTCGCCATGATCCTGCATATTTGCTGATAAACCCACCTTGGCCTTCTTCGGCTTGGATTCACCAAGAGAAGTTCATTGTTTCGAGAGTTACTTTGTTTTTAGTGTGTTGTTGTTAATCCATTTTTAATTCACGGTTACGCATTTACGAAACGGCGGCGAAAGAACTCAGTTGACTTTTTCAACTTGCGAAAAGATTTTTCATGTTCAAATATTTATGTTAATTCATCTAATGTATGCGATAAGCCCATGGCCTTCAAAACTCGCTCAACTTCATTTCCTAATCATCCATTATCAAATCGACCATTTCTGACTTTATTGACTTCAATAAGGTGACCAGAACGTTCGGCTCGGTATCACTTCTGCCTTTTTTCACTTTTTCCATTTTGACGAAAATGCTCGTCTTTATAAAATGGCTGTCACAATAAAACTATCTGACAGATCTGCCTGAAAATATATTGGGTGCGTTCTTTTAAAAGATGTTTCTTGACAAACAAAGTTATGTATTTGTGGTGGTGACCTAAAAACGATTTTTTCTAAACAAAATTTTATGACTGTTTATTCCACTAAATATTTCTTGGGTGATTCTACAAAATGTGAATAATATGTTACAAATTTCGGCACGACATTTTTGGAAGCCAAAAGTCGTAAGAACTGTTCTACATAGTTGATCATTAGAACGTCTCTTTGCGTTGTTGAAAGCGGACAGTCAAGAAAATTAAAAATGACGATTTTAAGGACATTTTTTTGAAAAAAATTTTGTTCAGGGGACTGAGTTTTTTTTAGGGGACTGAATAAATCTTTAGTTTTTTTGTAGTTTCTCTTGGGTGCACATTGAAGTATAGAAACTAAATTTAATTATCCTTCATAAACATACGAATTCATAGTTAATACATAACTTAGCATTTTATTAAAATAAAATAATATATTATAATGCATTTTTTTTCTACTTAGAATCAATTTAAAACAAATTATATTCTTTTTAAAAAATTTAAAATTATTTCGCAATGAAGTTCGAAGTTCAACATAACTTAAAAATTGAGGTTTTTCAAGATATTAAGGTTTTACTTAAAAAATCAAAAAATAAATATTACAGTTTTATTAAACTAGTATAGCTAATAAAGATGTCTACTTACATATAAATTTGTTTTGTAAAATCTCACCAGAGGACTGATAAACTGAACGGACAATCCACGACTTCTTTCACAAAAAATGTCTTTTTTACAATACGTACTTAAGAAACAGAATCGAGTTGCATAACGATTTTATTGTAAGGAGACTCGGTATTTCAAATTGCCAGTGCTGGAAATTTGATCGATATAGTAGTTATTGATTTTTTCGACTGTTTCAATATTCCAGTGGACTGATATAAATTGCGGGGGACAAAGTTTAACTAAGTTTTTTTGTAATAAAATCAATTACTAAAAAATGTGAGACCTGAAATAAGAGAACGGCAATAATTTTTCTTTGCGAAAACGCAAAGAGGACACGTCAGGGGACTGAGAATCAGACACTTTGAAGAATTTTTTGAGCAAAATAAAATAAGGTCATCCTAATAATATTGTTAGGCCAGGTAAATATCAATCAGATTTAATTTTATAAAAAAAATCAGATTAAATAATTTTAAAATATTTCTTGGGCCGCCGAAAATTATATCGTTTGTAGAATCACCCTCTTAAATGGGTGATTTTAAATGGAGTCTTTGCCGCTTTCCCATATAATTTGTACCACTGTATACACCGGGGATGAACATTTACTAATGTATATATAGGGTGCGTTATATGTTCCATGAAAATACATTTTTATAATTTATATTTTATTGATTGGTTCTATAGTCTTTAACATTATAAATGAAACACAATTTCGGCCTCGCGCCGTGGACAATGGCGAACTCTTTTAAGCACATTTGCATAACAATTTCGCACACTTCTATTATTATTTCACCGATTTCTTTTCTAATGAATGTTGTCGTGTAACATTGAGGTTGATATTGAGAGGAAATCGGGAAGTATCGAATCAGGAGATCGTGAGAGCTATTCGATATCAACACTTTTTTACACAATTCAAGGCACCGTAGCACGAGCTGTCTGATGTGGTACCGTCTTGTTGTTCTGTAGGCGTAATTGATATAATTCGGACACAAGACAGTTTTCCGAAATGTCCTAGTAACTGTTACAGCATTGCCTTTGACGCCTTCAATAAAATATGACTCAATGACGCATCCGGCCCAAATGGTAAACCAACAGTTACTCTACGAAGTCGTAGTGGTCTTTGATGTATTAAGCTAGGGATTTCACTTCTTCAATAGCGGTTATCATGTTTTTTACCAAAGCCAGTCAAAACGAGCGAGCGTTAATAAATTGTTATCGATCACTCTCTACGATAATCAAATGTCAACTGAAATATTTTATTCACACAAAAAATAGCACCCAAATTGAGTCGACCTGAAACATACTCGTAAATCGCTCCCTGTAAATTTCAACTGAACTGCACGAAAACCGTTCAAGATTTTCTTTTTGCAATTTTTTAAACTTCGTTAAAAATTACAATAAATGTTCTGCCTTTTTGTTCTACATTTCAACAACTCAAAGGCGCAAAATTTTAAACATTTAAAACCCACTCTAAATCAATTTTAGAATGGGAGTCGACTCTAAATATTGAGTATAAAACGAGAGCCGACTTTTTGTTAATTTTAAAGGACATAAACTATACTTTAACGTTAAAGAGCTCGTCTTACTTTAACAGCAGCAAATAGCTAGTTTATCTTTTAAAAGTATACTTTATCCATATTGACAATGGTCATTTCATACCAAAGCAAGTGGAAGAAAAAATGTTTACTGATGTTTTATTAGATTTCTTAAAGATGTTCTTTGTAAATAGACTGAACGCTGAATATTATAAATTCGAAACAATCGTACGAAAGTGCTCTACAATTAAAAAATCTGTAGATACAAATGTACATATCTTATGTATGAACGCGCGCCGCGCCGCACCGGCCACCGAGACGAGTATAAAGCTAAATGAATCTGCACCTTACAACAACAAATTGAGTTTTTTATGCTGTGAATTTGCGATTTATACTTTATTTTCATCTAAAATAATGTAAATAACTTATAAACAATCAAAATCTGTACCGATGTAGTATATTAAATGTACTTTTTTCGGCGAAAAATTATTTGGTTTGAAGCTGTCTGTTCGTTTTACTTTTTTTTGTGTTTTGTAGTTGTGTGAGTTATACATCTGTCAAATTAAGGGTTGTTCAACGCAAATTCGCTTAGGTTCTGTTGTAAAACCCACATTAGTTAGAAGAGTTGTCTAACGTGATTAAAATTATGCAAAAGTTAGACCAAGTCTCTAAGCTAAACTACTGCGTTAAGTAGAGCCGGTTTAATTCCTTAAACGAGAACTGTTTAAAATTTTGCGCCAAAGTGTTTAATTTACCAAAGGATATATGTAGCTTCATTATGAAACGCTATCTGTTCCATCACCTGAAATTCTAGGTTCAACACTCACTTCCTCCTTCATTATAATAAATTAAAAAGCTTCCGGATTAATTTCAGTACCTATACCTCTTTTTATCGCCACTAAACTCTCTGTGATGACCTACAAAATATCAAAATGCCGGCCAGCTCAAAAATGAAAAGAGAAAACTACAAGTTGTCAAAATATTATAAAACTTCAAAAGTTATAGGTATTGATTCATCGCCAAGAAAAGGTGAAGGCATTTCCGGATTTGTCATTACAAAATGCCCGATATGACGAATACGCAACCCGCCTCCCCCTTTTTAATATTATTGCCTGACCTGGATGCAGATAAAGATAACCTTGAAAATGAACACCACCGTTTAGATATGCAAATTCTTGTCGGTCGGTCGGTCTGGTGATTGCCCAAATAAAGGGGTTCGGTCAGCGGTGCCGGCGCGATTGCAATGGCGCCCGGATGAGCGACAGCATTTTGTTTACAAATAATAGAAAAACAATATTCTTCAATCTCCACCGCACATGCGGAAAACGATAACAACACACAAAATATAAGCAGCAATCATAAATAAGCTCATCGCTATTGACGATTGACACAATTAAACCGGAATTCGTTGTTCTGTTGTATTTGCGGTTATAGCTGCGAGAAGGTATGTATGTACTCGCTGCAGTGGTAGGAATTCAACGCTTCGTGTACACTACGTTGCAACTGAATAGGTTTGTATGAACTTTGTTCAAAGAATTTGGGAATCGTAGTTTTACTTTCGATTGAAAGGATTTTTTATTAAGGGTGGCAGTTGTTCAAATAAAATAATGCAAGTTATTTGTAAATATGTATTAACAAAATTTTGAAAGGCTAATGTATGCCATTATGTATGGAAAATAACATCGTTTAAATGCCTGCCTCGGCTTCTTACCGTGGCATCCATGCCGAGCGGTCTAATTTTCAATGAATCTTCCGCAAAGATTCAGCTGAATTTGAGCGATGGCATGTGTTATGTTCACCTTAAGGTCATCAGTCGATTCTTGCAAAATTCGGGAAGCCTGCGAGTTCTACTGTACGCTTTCACGGAGCAAGGTGATGTTCTCGGCTGATCGGCGATTATGCGTTCCTTTGACTACGATGCTGGGTGATTGAATACCGAACCGATTATCTCAAATTTGGCCACTACACGTTGAAGAATCGACTGTGAAGGGCCACCACGTCTACCGTAAAATGGGCGCAACGTTTGCACTAACGAGCACCTTTTTTTGATAAAAAAAAAATTTATCATTTGGACGTGCTGTTCAATCGTGTAACTTGCTATGGTGATTTGGTATCAGTAACTGAATAATAAACAACAGATTTGACAGATGTCGCCAAAACAACATGGCCACAAAAATCTAACCGCGTCTATTGAAAAAACCTTTTAGATCTTCTAATAATGGCAGGCGACATATTGCAATTGTTAGAAAAAAACGACTAAACATTTTTCTTCTATTTTGTCCGTCTTTTGGAAAATTAAATTAATTTTAAATTAAATTTAAATTTTTTGTATAGGTTCGATTGTAAATGTTTATGTTTTTTTTTCAGAAAATATAGGCCTTACTTCGAGTTAGATTAATAAATGTAATGAAATTGTTAGTTTAACTATGCATTCTATACTATAATACTACTCAGTCGATATGTAGTGTATATACACTTTAGAGTACTTTTGATGACGTCGCAATACAAAAGAAACAATCCCACAACCAAGGAAGGAGAACAAAAAAGAGGAAAACACTTTTCAGTCGCTTTGTTCGTTTTAGTTTCAAATTTTTGTTTGATGGTTATGTTTTGTTTTGTTTTGTATCGAAAATTCACAACAAACCAACTTCCCAGTTTCTACCCACCTAAGCCTATATCTTCCTACATCCAACTCAATGCAGTGCAAACAAAATGAAAAATGTACGTAGAAAAATGAGAATGTAAAGTAGAATATCCGGCTTCGATTTGAAGCGGATATAGAGAGACTACCGGCCGCCCGATGACAAGACGGACAGACAAAACATGCGCACACCGATAATCGTATTCGTAATTTCGTAATTGCTCACCGGCAGCGGATGCGTATAGTTTACTGATATTTTAAATGCAATTTTATTTGTATTGAAATAATATATTTTCGAAGTAGAGCTATTACCTTATAGATATGTATAGTTATATTTTCAACGCTCCAAATATTCATTTTGACAGGAGCGCATAATGCCGATCGATATGGTCTTACGCAAGGAATCTTTAAATTTGAAATTTTCATTGAGATATTTACTATGTCAAGGGTGTTTAAGTTTTAGTTCTATTGATTAAGACCTTGAACGATAGGTGACCGGATTTAAAAATTTAAAGCGCGGAAACAAAGGTACGTAAGCATTTCAAAAGTAAGTGGCGCAAAATATCAAACATTCCTCGTTTATGGAATAAAATCGGTTATCCTTATAGTCCGGGAGGCAGCGACAGAAATTTCCGTCTCATTTTCGCAAGCCTTATATTTTGTGTATGAGTCATTCAAGTGGTAAGTTATAGTTACATAGACGTCTTCCACCGCACCTTTACAACGGGGGGTTACAGGAGTGTTTCAAACCCCGCAAAAAAATCATGAAAAAAATTCATAGCCGCAAACGTGAAACTTTTTCGACGCATTATCTGACACATATGAAGTTTGAAAAATATAGTCTTCCACCTGTATCCCACAACAAAATACGTCTTCCACCCACGCAAAAACCGCAAAACTTTTTTTAAAAAAATTCATTCCCGCGAAGATGAAATTTCTATATAATGCTAACTCTTAATGTAATAAACATAAAATAAATAGTCTTCCACCTATAACATACAACAAAATTCGTCTTCCAAGGCTTTAAAGTTGCACACCGCACTTTGGTCTTTTTTTCTTATTTTTAAATGCAACCCTCGGGGAGAGTACGATAACTTGGCCGCCAAGATTTGATAACGGGTTTTTGTAGAGGGGTCAAAAACAAGCACTTTTTACTATGGGAGGGGGGGTCTATCTCCCCCCGTTTAGGAGGTAGGGGCACTTTTAGAAAAAATAATTTAAATTGAAAAAAAAAATATTAAAAAACAACGGCATCACTTACAATAAAGTGCTGTACTGCATTTGAAAGCCAAAAGTTTGTTCTATAATTCTCCATTTAAACTAATTTACTTATGCCAATGGTTTTTGAAAAATTCGCATTTAAAGTCCAAATTTTGATAAAAAAAAACGTGAAAAAAAAACTTTAGACCGATTGTTTTCAAAATTTTGAAATCAAATTGTAAATTAACTTATATGTGATCCATGTAAATATCAGTTCTTAATCGAACACAAAACACCGCATGGTTCTATTTCTTCTAGTTTTTGAGAAAATCGAAAATTACCAAAACTACTTTTTTTTGATTTTGGTGGTGACGGTGATTCCATTTTTAAGATTAATGTTAATAAACATAATGAATTTTTGTTAGTTCAGTACCGCAATTCATTAGCGTTACCCAGAATGCACCATGAGGAGGTAGAATTGCATCTGGGTCAGTTATTTTGTCAGTTAGTCAGTCATAGTTAGTTAAAAATGGTCAAAATGTATTAAAAAGGTGTGTAAGTCTCGTCAATAAAGCTATCGTCCGTACTATAACCGTCGAGTTCGTTGAGTTACTCTTTTATGGTGGGAAGCTGAGGATGTTTTGGCGGTAAAACACTTTCTAAATTTTCGCTCTGAAGGGTGGGAGGATCGATGTCTTTTAACTGTAAACCCTCACATACATATATCACCATCGGTATAACAAGGCAGTATTTTCGATAGAAAAATAGTGCCATGTATTGGTGAACATGGTCGGAAGTTTGTTTTGGTTTTCAAGATCGTTTATTGTATTTTATATGTATTTAGTGGACATTGGATAAGTAGAATAAATTTGATTTTTTTTAAATACAGATTCTGTGAATGCAAAAGAAACTTTGCATGCACCCAACCTCGCACCTACCCCAAATCCAGAGGCGTATTTAAAGATTTGGCGCCCCGGGCTGATAAATTTTGCCGCCCTTTAGAACAATGAAAATAAAGTAATAAAAAATAATAATAAAAACACAAAATTTTTCAAATTTTTTTTGTGTGTACATATATTCATTACAAAATTCATTAACAATAGATTCGTTATCTAAATTTTTTGTCAGTTCAGCTTCTATATTTAATAAAGCTAAACTATAAAGGCGATAATGCGAGACCTTAAATACGTTTTTATTCGTTTCAATACGGAAAACGATCTTTTGTGCACTACACTTCAACACTGCAGTAAAGCTGTGTCAATCAGGATCAATTCGATTTTTTCGATCCGATCACCGAAAAGCATTGGTGATCGAAATCACAAATTTTCATTTTAATCGATCCCAATCTCAATCAGTTAGATGATTCTCGTTTCTCGATTTTCTATTTCAATCTCAATCATTTCAATGAGTCTCATTCTTTAATATCAGTTAACTCGATTAACCATGATTTACTCGATTCGATTTGGTGTTATTTGAGGTATCAAGGGTGGAATCGCGTAAGGTGATAGCTGATTGTCAATTTTTACACAGCTCTACACTGCAGTGCACAAGTATATTTTTAAAGCAACCTCAGCATCGGCATATAAAAATGCTTCCTTCAATTATTTTTCTCTTATATGAAGGTTAAGCTGCCTTAAAATCATATTTTCAGAGTTGTTTTGCTCCAGAAAATTTTTAAGTAAGACACACTCTTCTTGAAAATTTTCCCCAAGATCAACCAGGTATAATTTCTGAAGAGTGGTTGCATTTTTTCGAATTGCTTCTTCACTCATGTGATCAGATGTGATTAGATAAAAAAATAAAACCATTTGTTTTTGTCTCATAGGATGAATTTCTTTTCTTCAGCGCACAATTTTCACGACCACAAAAAAGAACCTCCCTTCGCGACACTCATCATCTCGTTTTTTCCTCTTGATGATTCTATTTTGGTCCATTTTGTAATTTTCAGAGGTTTTGCTTTTTCCCATCTCTTTAAAACATCAAAGCATTCTCGTTTTTCTCTCACAAACGATATGAGTGCCTCGTAGAGCCTGGACATAGTTTCAACGTCTGTATCAACACATTGAATTTTTTTTGATACAATATATAATTGCTTGAGTATAGAACCCCAAAATTAAGACAATATTTCTGTACCAAGGGACTTCAATTGGGACAAGTGAGAACGATACTAAAAATATAAAATAGGTATTCGACGATTTTAACTTTAGTAAAATGTTAGAGTTAGCATGATGCTAAATTTGATTAAAATTAGCAAAATCGTCTTTTTAACCTAGTATTATACCAAAATAGTTTTAAAATCATACTAATTCGACTAAAATTTTGCGCCAATAGTTTTTAAAATAATACCTATATTTTTATTTATCCATCATTATAAACTATTGTAAAAAAAAACAATCATTATATTGTTTCTTAAGTCGTTCAAAACTATTGACGAAGGGAAGGGTATTTGTATATAGGGACACGAGTTAGCCAAAACTAAAAAAAAATTGAGACATTAGCCGTGTTTTTTTGGAAAAGTTATCCGTAGTACAGGAGGATTTTATATGAATAACAAATACAACATCCGCAGTAGGATCACTGCCGAAAAAAGGAGAAGTGAAATCCTGCTGCGGATAGAGATTTTTTTGACGTTTATTGGAGTACCGGCAGTGATCCTACTGCGGATGTTGTATTTGTTATTCATATAAAATCCTACTGTACTACGGACTAAATCTGACTCCTATGGCAGTTGGCCACTCGTGGGGTTAAGGCTTAATTGTCAGGTATCCACGTTCAACACTAAACACAAGACACTACTGTACTACGGATAAATTTTCCAAAAAACACGGCTATTATTTGCTGTATATAAAGAATAAAAATTTGTGTGTGACCTTATATTTAGAATCCGGCTTGATGGATTTTTATAATTTTTTTTTAATAAAAAGGGACTTTTTGTAGATGGCTTAGAAACAAAAAATTAAGATCCGTTCTAGCCCATTTTTGTAGAGCTACATAGCAACAAGTGTTTTTTTTATTAAGATAATGTTTTCGTTTCATTGGAATTTGTTCCAAAGAATAGGTACATGTCTGTAAAT
Source organism: Chrysotoxum bicinctum (assembly GCA_911387755.1). Taxonomy (NCBI): domain Eukaryota; kingdom Metazoa; phylum Arthropoda; class Insecta; order Diptera; family Syrphidae; genus Chrysotoxum; species Chrysotoxum bicinctum. The sequence goes on along the minus strand of OU426987.1, from coordinate 205,879,647 downwards.
ATTTTAACTATGAATTTTTATTATAAAAAATCGTTTATAAAAAGTAAGAATAGTAAATGGTAAAAAAAGTGAGTGACATGTTACAGTGAACTGTCTTACAGCCGGACACTCACGGCACTGAAAAAATTGTCATGCTTGAAAAACTCAAAAAATCGCATTTTTTTAATCTTTGTATTTTTGTTTATCCTTCAAAAATATTGTAAATTGGATAATTGTTATGGGCGGCATCCGCCCTTCTGCTTGAATGTTTTGAAAGTTCAATCGCTTCAAAAAAATCATTATAAATTGGCCAAGCGCAAGCCGCCCCTAGAAGCCTTGCCGCCCCGGGCTGTAGCCCTTTTAGCCCTAGGGTAAATACGCCCCTGCCCAAATCCTATAGTGTGCCCGAGCAGGGGGTTGCAGGGGGGCAGCATGCCACCCCATAGATACTTTACTGTTTGTATATTGTAATGTTGGAAGCTAGCACTGATTTATTTATGTAAGCAAGCAAAAAATATCAAACATTTTATAGAAAAGTAGTTTTAGTTAATTTCATTTTTTTCAAAAACTAGAAGCCATAGAACCATGCGGTTTTTTGTGTTCGATTAAGAACTGATAGGTACATGGAACGCATATAAGCTTATTTACAATTTCATTTCACAATTTTGAAAACAATCGGTCTAAACTTTTTTTTCACGTTTTTTATCAAAATTTGGACTTTGAATGCAAATTTCTCAAAAACCATTGGCATAAGTAAATTAGTTTAAATGGAGAATTATAGAACAAACTTTTGGCTTTCAAATGCAGTACAGCACTTTATTGTAAGTGATGCCGTTGTTTTTTAATATTTTTTTTTTCAATTTAAATTATTTTTTCTAAAAGTGCCCCTACCTCCTAAACGGGGGGAGATAGACCTCCCCTTCCATAGTAAAAGTTGCTTGTTTTTTACCCCTCTACAAAAACCCGTTATCAAATCTTGGCGTCCAAGTTATCGTACTCTCCCCGAGGGTTGCATTTAAAAATAAGAAAAAAAGACCAAAGTGCGGTGTGCAACTTTGAAGCCTTGGAAGACGACTTTTGTTGTATGTTATAGGTGGAAGACTATTTATTTTATGTTTATTATATTAAGAGTTAGCATATATAGAAATTTCATCTTCGCGGGAATGAATTTTTTTCAAAAAAGTTTTGCGGTTTTTGCGTGGGTGGAAGACGTATTTTGTTGTGGGATACAGGTGGAAGACTATATTTTTCAAACTTCTTATGTGTCAGATAATGCGTCGAAAAAGTTTCACGTTTGCGACTATGAATTTTTTTCATGATTTTTTTGCGGGGTTTGAAACCCTCCTGTAACCCCCCGTTGTACTCTTGAGATGGAAGACCATGAAATTATTGTTAGTTATAACACGAATAACTCATATACGAAAAATTAAGCTTGCGAAAATGGTGTAATGAAATCTGTCGCTGCCTCCCGGACTATTAAGGCAGTCGAGCGAGACTTTGTTTTCCTTAATGTGGGTTTTCTAATATAACGTAAACCAATAAACGTTGAACAACCCTCAATTTGGCAGATAAAGAACTCAAATACAACAAGAAAATTAGAAATGAATACAACCAATATCAAAACAAATAATTTCTCGCTAAAAAAAAGGGAAACTTTATAAAATATTTAAATAGCTAGATTGTAATTGCTTAAATATTAACAGCCATATTTATAAACTCATTATAGTGAGTACATAAGGCTATGCAATCCTTATAATGCCTCTAAACGCAAAATCGTTATTTATAAAACTTATATGACGTTGAATAGAGGCATTATAAGCTAAACGCGTTTGGAGGTTGAATAGCGCCTACATAAGGACATTTTAGTATTGAACTGTCACATTCAATTTGACATCACATTGAATTATAAAGATTACCAACAAAATAAAATGCCTTTGACTTGATATTCAACCTTGGTATTTAAAATACAAAATGTCATTTAATTTTTTCATAATTTTTAAACTACTTATGTATCTGAATTTTGTAAATATTTAAAACTGAATTTTATGTGAAATAAAACTTAAACTTAAACTTAAACTTAAAACTTTGTGTTATTTTTATTTATTGAAACAAATATGTATGTTCTACTAATATATTAAAAAGAAATTGAATTGACAATTGTTAAGAATTAAATAGATAAATAAACTTTGTTGGTGATCTCTCTCCACGTATCCTTCTTTATCCGGTGTGTTAGTGTTGTAATTTTTATTTTGCATTATTGAATTTTATCCTCAAGAACTTGTCTGAGGAGTATTCCAGCTAGGATGAAACGAATAACAATTTGATTTCCAGTATTGTGCTAGAGATAATAACATACTTTATCTGATGAATCAAAGTTAATTGTTCGAATTCTTTTAGCTTTTGGTAGTTTCGTTTTTGATTATTAAATTCGATAGACAGACAAAATGTTTTTTTTTTTTGTTTTTTGACAAACAGCTGAGTGTTATGAAGGCTAAATGTAATAGATTCTTACTTTTTGGTACTTTATTTGACACAAGCTCATTATAACTATGCAGGGTTTAGGCAAATGTTTTGTAAATATGAATTTGCATAGTGGATGAATAAGTCCTTATGCAGTGCAAAACTATTCACGCGTTTAGCGAATTCTCATAAATACGGCTGTTTTTTATTATTCTAGATTGAGAAGAAGAATGAAGTGATAATTCTTAAAATAAAAACTCAGCTTCTTTGTTCCATGTTGTTGTTGTTAAAATGTACATACATTTTTAGGTCAATATGACAAGGGAATCAACGCTGGAGTCCCTCAAGGATCAAAACTTGGACCGTTGTTGTTCAACATTTAAACTATTGATCAAGCAGTAAGCATAACAGGAACAAAAGACGAAGCTTAATGCAGATGACTCAATCACATTAAAAACCTGTGGGAACACCACCTCGAATAGGAACTGAAGATAAATATCTAAATCTAAGGGCGATACACCACACCAGTTACACTCATCCAGATGCACTCTTTGGTGTGGTGTTATGGCCAAAAAATTATCGACCCATAATTCTTCGAGAAGAACTTCTTGCGGCCAATAGCGGAGCAAAATTATAATATGTGGTTCCAACAAGATGTAACGACTGCGCACATTCCTTGGCAAACTATGAACCAGCTGTTGTAGTTGTAGAACAAATATTTTTTATTGTTTTTTTTTTTACTGACTTAAGAATACACAAATAAACTGTGTATGTAATATGATATTTATAATTTATAGTCAAATACAACCTTTGTAATTATGTATATAAAACTTAGAGTACTCTCATAAAGATGAACGATTGGGGTGACATCTTAAGCATAACGATAGTATACTCGTTAGATTTGTCTATGCTAAATTTAACAATAAGATATTCTCTTTTTTACTATTTGTTTTGTATCTTATCCTACTCTCCACTGTAAAATCGTGCGCTAATTTCAGCGCCACCACCAGCATAGCATTGGCAACACAAAATCACGCTCCACTAAAGGTTATATATACAAAGAGACAACATGCTTACACTGATATACTTCCGTTTGTATCGGGGATGTTTTAAAACCTTTTAAGGTTTAATAAAGTTATATTCTTTAGTTTATTAGATTTTTTTTTAAAACGCGATTCGGCTTTCACTGGATGTAAATTGTCTATTGTATGAATGTAGCAAAAATACATATACTCTAAGTTGTATTACAATAATTTATTACTTTCACCCGTAAACGCTCAGTCGCTCACCATCAAACCCCAGGACGTATAGCGGTCCCTAGACGCTCCATATTATTGTGCAAAATATTACTTTACTTCTGTAAAGTACCTATCGTACTGTTTCCTCTATCCGTGATCTTGAGATATAATTTGATAAGGAGCCTTAAGTTAAGTGGTAAGTTGGTGGATAAATAGTAGGCGTGATTTTTTGCAAGTCAATAATGAAATGTAGAAAAAAAATCGGGACTAAGCGCTTTTAATATAAAAACAACAACTACTTAAGTGTACATATACGCTAAGTCCAGATAATTTTCGAGACTTAAAGCCTGATAAAAAAAATGGTATTATCTATATGTTATCTATAATTTGTTCTGAGAAGTCAAAAGTGACGTTTTTGGATGCTGGTTTATGCTAGTCGTCAATACTGCTGACAAATGACACAGCGAACACAGTGCTTTCAACTTTTTGAAAAGAAGTTCCTTAGTCCCGATGTTGCTTTTTTCTGCAATTCTATATAGACTTGCGAAAAAACACGGCTAATATTATTAGTATTTACGGAAGATTGCATTTAAGACCCTGTTTACATTGGGAATATTGCGTACTTACTACATACTGTTAACATTTGAAACTTTGAGTACTGAGATCTCGATTTTAGTACTTTGCATTGGTATTCAGAACTAAATATATTCACTCCCCCAACATTTCTTCAACTCTCCACCAATATGTCATGAAGACGACTGGTATAAAATTTCATAGCGGGTTCATTCAACGTTTTGAACAAATCCACTTCACGTTAGTGAGGGATGATTACATTTTATTTTATGCTCCCAAGAAATGCATTTTCAGAGTTGACATTTAAAAATCCGAAAAATGTTTTTCAGGGCAATCAGTTGACATCTGCGAACGAAATATTTTTAATACGTCAAAATTTAATTTGTCAATTATTTGTCATATTATATCAAAATATAGATAGTTCTCCATCTATCAAGCCATGAACTGGATGATGACTATGACCTAAAGGATTAAAAAAATCGGTTTTTTCCCACTTACATACATATATTTACTTTAACAATTTCCATTACTTTTTTCTCGAGTATGTTTCATTTTCCATTTGACGTACGCTCGGTGAAATTCGCTTAACTGAGTAGAGTAAGGCTGGGACCGCACTTGCGATTTCAATCGCACGATTTTTTAGTCGCAAAAATAGAACACATGAATTTAAATGAGAATGAACGCACTTGCTACCAACAAATCATGACGATTTAAAAGTCGCAATTTGTTTCATTTTTTTTTGCTATGCGACTGTCGTAAACTTAAATGAAACACATGTACTCAAATGGATATGCCCACACTTGCGATTTAAATTACTACGACTTAAAAATCATAGTTGCAAAGAGAAATTGACATGAACGCACTTGCGATTTTAAATCCACGATTTTTTAATCGCAAAAAGTGAGACACATGGCCTTAAATGTGAGTGCACGCACATGCGGATTAAAAACCGTAGCGATTATAAAATTGAAACAACTTCTATTTTTTCAACGGATTTTTCTGTGGCTACTTATTTGTAGCAAATGCGTGCACTCACATAAAAAGTAGTGTGTTTTATTTTTCGCGATTAAATAATCGCTCGGCAAAAAAATCGCAAGTGCGTGCATGACAATAATTTAATAATAGCCTAAAGAGTGCGAAGAGCTAACTCCTTTTCGTTTGAACAAAGTTAACTTATAGTAAAAATCGATGTGTTTAAAAGCACCCATGCTATCAAAAGGAAGCCAAAAGATAAACAGACATTAAAAATCGGTTTCGTGTAAAAACAGTCTATTTCGTATCAGATAACATCTCTGTTTGAATATAACTGTAAAAATGAAACGTTGCCTTAAGCAACATCCCTGTTTAAAAATAAGTCTAACGAACTTTACGTTACGTAGCGGAGTCCAATGGTGAGTTCTTTTTCTTACAATATTTAAATTATGAAATAGATAGGTTTGTTTCTTTTACTATTACAGAGACGTAAAAATAAGTGTCTAACTTAAGTAACTAGATTTTTAAATAGACTCCCCCTTGATCTATATCCTGTGTCTGCCATTGATTGGTCAGTTAATTTTATCCGCTTAAATGCAATCAGTTTTATTCTATCAATAATTGAATGTCTAGCAATACCTTTGTATATTTAATAATTTTGCATAAAACATTCGTTCTTTTCTAACTATGGTAATAATAATAATTAACAAAAATCTTTCATAAACATTTACTCAACAACGTTGATCTGTTTTCATTAATAAAGTAATAAACAATTAGCACATTTTTCTTGTTTATAACTTATCATACTGCCATCATTACATACATTCAAAATTTTGAGATGTAACCAGAGCGAATTGTTTAGTTTATTCTACATCAACGATGTTAAACTGTATTGCATCTGCGTAAAAACCGTAAATATTCAAAAATGTTTAATTATCTTCAAGACAGACGTTTGGTGTTTGTTATTCTAACACCTCGGCATTATTGACTCTGATCTGATAGACAATACATTTTGTATAAAATGTCTTAAAGATTTCTGCCGGCTCATGGTCAGTGAATTTATAGATTTTATCTTTCATAGTTTACGTTTCCATCTTTCCAGCGTCAAAACATTGGATGTTCGTTGTTTAACTATGGTCTACACCCTGCATCGGTTTAGTTAAGACTCTATTTTTAATGTACAATAATTTGCGAACGAACATGTTGAAAACATTTAAGAGCCAGTTGTACAAATTTTGATCCCCAATAAACCGCTGTATGAACTCGATTTAGTGAAAGAAAACATCTACATTGTAAATTAGGAGTAAAATTTGGACACAAAATTAAATATTAGCCAATCACATACTTGAACAATGGTTGAATCATGGTTGAACAGAATGAATCAAAATTTGCCCTTATGCAATGTTCTATTCTATTGCTGTAGTTAGCTCTGGGTAAAATCAGAGTAGAATTAGTCCTAAGCATAATGATCAGTACGTTGGACTGTCATAATCAGAAGTCTGAGTCTGAGTTCAGTTGAGGATTAACTTCAACTTTCGGCTGTCACAAATCTTTTGAAAAGAAAGTAGAGTACTATGGAAATGGCACTTTCAGTATCGAAATCGATCTGCTATGGAAATCACCATTTTCACAGTGACTCAATTAGATTTCAATAAATTTTTGACACCTATCTGTCATAAATATAAATGTTCAGTTGATACAGAGTTAACTCGAGATCTAAGTTAACTGAACAATATATTTGAGCAGTCAGACCGGGGTTAATCCCGAAACTCTAGGATGATGTGCCAATGGAAAAAAGGACCTTAGTTATAAATTTTCAAACTCAATTTAAACGCTTATGTGCTACTTTTTTCTCCCCGTTAAATATCACATACATATTATGTACATAGATAAATATTATATGTATGTTCAACTTATGTATGCATTGTATATTTCAGTTTCATTTAACCAAATATGCCTAAAATAATGTGAGCGGAAGAAGAGGGGGAAATGTGGCGCAGTAGGAGTATGGCGTTTCAAAAATATCTACCATTCTATCCTAGACAACAAACGAAAAACTCAAAAGTAATCGACCCAAGCAAAGCCACAAATCTCGTGAATATAATTTTGCACCATGACAAAATCCATAAAATAGACAAATGGCTAGCTTCACCAGAGTGTCGTTTTTAATTATAGTCAATTTATTTACGGTTGTGTACAGTTTGTCTTAACGAATAGAATTGCATTCTATTTCATCAAGTCTTTCATTATGTTTATGTGCGTGTTGGTGCCGCTGCGCGTCTTTGCTGTCGCTATAACTAACATTTGAGACGACATACGGGGGGAGACAATTCGTTTATCTCTCAATTTAATTTTATATAATTTGTTGCGTGGCGAATATAAACACAGACTAAGGAACATATAAATCAGTGTTTTATGGTGACGTTGTCGGCGCTGAAAGCCGCATTTAGCTCGTAATAAGCGCACTTAGGAAACACAACTAAAATGCAACCCCATCCGGGTGGCTTGCATCTCCTCCTCTGACTGGCTCGTCATTGCATTTTGTTGCCTGTTGCCTCGTGCCCTCCCATAGTGATAGTATATGTTGTACCCCATGGATGAAATTTAAAATATCATCCTATCCCCGATTGTAGCCAGAGTCAGCAAGGAAAATTGACAGCCTAATGCACTCTGGAACTGAAATAGGTACCTATGTCTTTCTTTTATAGATGGAAAAGAATATTAAGCACTTTGTATCTGTCATTTGGGCTTCGGGTCACAGCATCATTTCGGTTTCGGAGTTATCCTGGCTTTTATTGTCTAGCTTTCAAAAATTGATTTACCAGAATCACATCACAACGGTGCTAATTGTGTTTCCATGAATCTTCTCAGGGCCGGGTGGAAGCATGTAGAGGCCCTGGGTTATAGCAAATATTAAATGCGTATCCTCTTTTTTTTCAGATACGAGAACTTTTGTATATATTTGAATAGACAATCTGCTTTAGAATATTTTTTTAATATGTATGTAAACATAAAAAATTTGTGAATGCAGTTAAATTTTAGAAAATTCCTTATTACAAGCAAAGATATTTGTGTCTCAATATTTTTTGTGACGAGACAAACGAAACAGCAGCCACTTTGATGAATTTGACATTTATATACCAAATGCAAAGAAAATTCTAGACATACGTCCCACAATTCTAGTATGTCCTAGTTTAAAAGTGAAGGCTTTTTGGTGAAATGAATATTTAAACTTAAAATTTGGTGGTGCAACAGCTCGGAGTTAACCAGGACCTAGCGACTTACAACTCTCAACCATTCCTGTGTGCGTGTTACCAGGAACGGAGGGGACCTACCATTTTCTGCCGATTCCGAACAGCTTATGAGCAGCACTTTCCATGACAAGAGATACTCTTGGAGAATTTGTCAATTCCTCGCAAGAGGCAGTACACCCATGAAAAAAAACTTTCTTGCAGCGGCTGAGAGTCAAACTCGAGACCTTCCGCATGACAGTCCTTCCGCATGACAGTCAAACGCACTAACCATTATGCCAAGGGGTTGTTGCGAGGCAAGAGGAGGTGCGGAGTCGGTAAGGAAGTAGGATGGGAGAAAGTAAAGGGTAGGAAGCTAGGAAGGGGAGAGGTTAGGAAAAAGGATGGAATGTCAAGTCCCGGGGACGCGGCCTGCTTGCATATGCACGGCGTCAGCTCGTCGGACGGGGGGGATCTTGCCCCCGGAAACTTAACCTCGCCTGCAGCCAAAAACACATATCAGGCCTGAGGGAACTAGGAAAACAAAGAAACGGACTAGCTATGACCGCGGACGGACTATTGTCACATCAGGGCACTGCAGATGGTGTAGCAGTGTGGCCATTACCCACCCAACCATAGGAATTCGTGGCCATTTTTGAATTCCCCCAATTCTTTGAATAGTTAGACTTCAGACGGACGAAAAAAAAAATCCCTTGAAGTGGTAATGTAGAAGGAAATACATAAAGTAGAACGACTAACACTTGTAGAAACAAAAACTATAAGACATTTGAACGGTGCATCGATGTTCGACGGCTCGTCAAACACGGTCACTGCGTTCAAGTACCTTAGCTAAATTGACTGGACAAAAAGGATCAGAAATTGAAAATATAGTAGATAGAAAAGTAAAAAAAAATAAGTAAGGAATAGGAAAAAGGAAAACGATACCAAAACGTTGTTTATTGTTACTGCAAGTTTATGCTAAATGACGTCGCAAATACACTTAAGTACGTCAGGGACCTTCTTGATGCAGACATACGCATTTTTCAAAACCTTGCAGAAACCCTAAAGAAAACGTTAAACAAACACTAACCGCAGTCATTATGAATTTTCAAGAAATCGTCGCAATACATCTAGGTATGTCCTAGACTTTCCTGATGCAGACATACGATCCTTAAAAACTCATAATAAGTTTGGTTGAGGACTTGCACAAAAACGAAACTACAAAAATCTTAACCGTAAAGCTAAGACGTTGGGCGCCATATTCTTTGAATAGTTAGACTTCAGACGGACGAAAAAAAAAATCCCTTGAAGTGGTAATGTAGAAGGAAATACATAAAGTAGAACGACTAACACTTGTAGAAACAAAAACTATAAGACATTTGAACGGGGCATCGATGTTCGACGGCTCGTCAAACACGGTCACTGCGTTCAAGTACCTTAGCTAAATTGACTGGACAAAAAGGATCAGAAATTGAAAATATAGTAGATAGAAAAGTAAAAAAAAATAAGTAAGGAATAGGAAAAAGGAAAACGATACCAAAACGTTGTTTATTGTTACTGCAAGTTTATGCTAAATGACGTCGCAAATACACCTAAGTACGTCAGGGACCTTCTTGATGCAGACATACGCATTTTTCAAAACCTTGCAGAAACCCTAAAGAAAACGTTAAACAAACACTAACCGCAGTCATTATGAATTTTCAAGAAATCGTCGCAATACATCTAGGTATGTCCTAGACTTTCCTGATGCAGACATACGATCCTTAAAAACTCATAAAAAGTTTTGTTGCTGTAATTTTGTCTTGCCGATTTTGGACGTGATTCTTCACTGGAGCGACCACTACAGCCACATTGACAGTTTTGTTTTGAGACTGGTCAGAGTTTGAGACCAGGTACGAATCTCCCAGCGAGTCCGTTAGTTTCCCTCCATAAGGTAGCCATCCTATCTGGCGCTCCGCACGTCAGGATACCTTTTGAGGTTCGATTGGCCACCTAGCAGATGCATGGCCACTAGTTGTGAATTGGCGATAGCACAGTGAGTCTAACAAAAAAAATCAAAAGATATGAGAAACGATTTTAGTTCCGGTCTGATAAAGGCAATAACATACGATTATATATTTTCCGTACGAGGTGAAAGAAAAGGAAGAAAAGAAGGATTTCCGGATTTTTTATGTGTTTGTCAATTCGTACTTACCTTTTTGTGTTAATTTGATTCTTGTGATTTAAAGGCGGTGAAGTTATTTTCTTTGTTGATATTGATTTATATTATTGATTAAATTGCTTTTGACTTTATTACATTTAATAATTTTCCTAATCTAGCCACGATTTTTATTGTAAGTGATAAGGGTATTGTTTCCAGGATAGTTTTGTCGGTTCATTTTGGGTTGTTCCTTAAGCCACCTCCAAAGAGCTCTATAGGGGTAGGTCCAATTGGTGTAAAAGGAAAATCAAGTAGTCTCCAGGTAACCAAGCTGGTGCTTTCGGCTTCGTCTTCGGGTTATTTGGTAAAACCTGTAAGAAACACATCCGAGTCACATTTTTATAAGTGGTTTTGATTTTTCTTTTGGTTAAGGATAACATTTTTAAAGTTTATATGTAAATTAAAAAAAAAGAAGTTCCCAAATTTAGTTTTTTTGTCAGTAACTTTCCGGTTAATTAAATATCTACCTAGACTTAACTCAATGTTGATTAACAATCGTTCAATAAAACTTCACACAACGCCAGTTTTGGATGAAAATTTTGTGTTTCATTGATTTCGGAGCAGAAATCAGAATGTTTTGAAGTAGTAATTTTCAGGGGTGTGGAAGATAGCAAAGCTACCGAGGTGAAGATGGAGTGACCTGAACGCGAGCATCATCCTTTTTTGGGGGAATCCAAAAAGGGCCACCGGATTCCTATGGTTGGGTGGGTTTGGCAACACTGCATCAACATCAGCAGTGCCTTGAAGTGGTAATCGTCCGTCCGCTGTCAATTTCGATGAATTTTGTTTTATTCATAGGCCTGATTTGTGTTTTTGTTGCTGGTGAAGTTGAGTTTCGGTGACAAGATCCCCCCCATTCCGGCGAGCTAAGCTGTGCATCGCAAGCAGGCCGTGTCACTTGAAACTTAACACTCCTACCCTTCTCTGAACTGTTCCTTTTCCAATTTCCTTTCCTTTCCTTATTTTTCCTACCTTACCGCCTTACCGACTTCCTAATATTCCTCTTGCCTCGCAACAGGGTACTACAATGAATTTGGTTTATGAAAATCATTTTCCAACACACGCCTTTCGCTTCTATTATTTCATGAATGTCATCGAGCTGTCATTTTGACATGTGGTAAATCTTTTTCATATACAGCCGTATTAATAAAAAACGCTTATTCCACCTATATTCCATGGTTTTGATAAACCATGGAATAGGAGTTAAGCCATGGCTTAAATATTTGCATTAATAAAAACAAAATGTTCCCGGAATAGTAAAATGACGTTTATCAAAAATCCTTTTAAGAAACTTAATCATAATTAGTAAACGTCACTTAACAGACAATTTGTTTTATTAATGAAATTTCGCACTTAGTTCAGGACTTAGCGATAAACCTCCACTAAACCATCTTTATTAATATGGGTGATATTGTTTTATTTTTTTCGTAACTTAAACTTTCCACAATTTTTGTTCATTAACTATTTGAAAATAGCAGAGTATGAAAAGTTTCATTTTACTTATCATATTCGTGGCCTTTTTAATTATTCGTCCAGAAGCCTTCTGAAACCATCAAAATGAGAATTTTTTGGAAAAGAGAGAAAATTCAGAATCGAAACCAGATGTATGGATTTTGGTTATGAAAATTATTTTCAAACAAACGTTTTCGAAGTCGAATTTCATAAATGTCATCGAGCTGTCATTTTGACAAGTGGTAAATTTTGTTGCTATGTTATGTCTTTTTTTTAACTTAAATTTTTCACGACTGTTCGTAAACTGTTGTTTGAATAGTTTTGACAGCAAGGTGTGAACAGTTAGGAAAAGTTTCATTTTAGTAAACAGACATAATTGCCTTTTTTGATTATCCATCCAAAGGTCTACAGATCCCACTTTGAATTCAGGATCGAGAATTTGGTTTATGAAAATCATTTTCAAACAAAGGAATTCGAAAGTCGGGCTGTCATTTTGACATCTGATAATTTTGTTGATATATGTATGTTGTTTGTTTTGTAACTTAAACCTTTATCCAACTGTTTGTAAACTGTTTCAAAAGGTACATAAGTATAAAAAGTTAGAAAAATTTTGTAAAAAGTATTGTTACGAGTATTATAAAAATAATATAAAATACAATTTTTTTTTATTAAACTTTTGCAAAAGATTGTATGTATATCTAAAGTAAGATCAATTACGAGTATGTCCAAATTCTTTTTCGTAGTTGTAATAATTATTTTAAATTTATTTAACACAAATACTGTAATACAATTACCTAAAAATCAATCAAGTTTTGCTAGTACGTTCTGTTCGCGAAATCTCTTCTGGACTGTCAATTGAAAAGGGCAAGTAAAAGTTAAATTTGACTAAACTCTTGCAGCAGCTTCAATTCTTAACCCTTTTCGTACCTGAATTCAACAGTGCTACGACCTGCAGCTGTAGCTACAAGAATACCATTGCATTCGAACAATGAATTTAGTTCTGAACTCAACTGAAAGAATTTTAACAGTCTATTGTAAGCCTGAAATTGAAGATGTTTTTAATTTTCTCCTGCGTGACAGTCCAACGTACTAACAATTAAAAAAATTATCCGTCTCTAACAGTTTAGCCCTATATATGTATGTATTTACAAGAACATACATAGATTATTTTTGGGCCTATTCATATTAACCTACTTTTCTGTTTTTGTAATGCGGCACTGGATGATGATGCTCAACGGATGGATACAGAGAATGAGCCATAAAAATAGAGTTGAACCATACCAGGCAGACAGACATTTTTTGGATTGGTTTTCCTTGTTCCTCCGTTAAGAGACTATCAATCAACGACGACCCTTGATCGTCTGGGAATAACTTCAATATGTTAACAATTATGGGTAACAACTTAAATTCGTTATAAGATGTTAGACACGTTTCTATGTTCTATTTCCAAAAGTCCAATAAAACACGATGTTATTGATGGTTGTTCCTTATCGAAATTATTGAGCCACAATATGGTGCAGGAAGAAAGTATAGCTACGGTTTAGTGTGGTTGATGAACACCAGCACCATCACTATCTAAATGAGTCGAAACAATAGTGGGTGTTAATTTTTTTGAACAAAGAATTAAAATTTATTGGTTTATTGAACTTTACATACGTGAGTCTTTAAATATATAGTTTGAACAAACCACGGACAATATTTTTTATGATTTTTAGATTAACCACTTTACAAGATTTAATAATTAGTAGCAGAGTCATACCTAAGTATATGGGCAATCTGAGAAAGTTTGAATGGTGCTACGAGTATATTGTAAGGAAGCAGGCTCTGAGTATAAATCTTAGTTAGCGGGAAATTGAAGGCTTCTTTCATCTTGAAAATAAAATTTATTTTCCATGCATTTTCCTTCTACTACTTTATTTCTTGCAAATCATATTTTCAGCAACATTCTGGGCATCGTTATTTTCCTTAAAATTTCTAACCCAACTACAAAGACAAAAGATCTGAAATCCAAATCCGATTTTTAAAAATTGAAGAGTTTGGCTTCAAAATGAGTTCAGAATTTCATTGCTTGAAATACATGAGTGCCAACAACTTCTTGATAAGAAAGGCCTGAAAAGGAATTTAACGAGTTTGGAAACAGATCTAAAATTTCAATAACTTATGGAAAGATCGGCGGGGCACTCTTTTCCCGGGTTGGGACTCAAACTCACAAAATAATGCCTAATGCACTTAAATATCTTTCATTGATAAGGAACAATCGCTGCATTGTGATTTAACCTTAAGAAAATGCTTTTAAAATTTCAATCAAACAAACCTAACTTATCGAAGAATGTATTTTTGCAAAACTGACAACTGTCATTAAAACTGACAAAAGAAAAATATTTTCAAATGAGAAAAAGAATTAATAAAAGAATATATTTATTTTGATCTACACGCATATTATGATTTTTATTTTGTCCCGGGCAATTATGTTGAAATTTCGGCATTTTTCATTATTTTAGCCATTTGTCCCGCCGAGGTGTAAGACAAATCTGGCAACCCTAAAAACAAAGTAGATGAAATACGAATGACGGCAACGCTGTCCGACATTTTTTTAAGGATCCTACATACACTGCTAAAATAATAGGCTTAGATCCGAAGCTGATACAGCGTTCTCAATTGCTTTAAAGACATTTAACTTCAGGTCTGAAAATTGATACAAACAAATTCCGTTCTTACTGTTTAGACAGAGCAAAATTATTTGTTTCAAATATAAATACAAAATGCATGTTAGTGTCCCCGAAATTACGTTGCACGGTGCTGACGTCATTGAAAGCTTTCCAATCCTTATCAGGCAGGTTTGTCTTAGAAGCCCGTCAAAAAGATTAAAATATTTTTCGAAGCGGCTTTTCAAGAAGGATTTCCCCAATTTAATACTTATGTGATCTATAGCATGTTGGTATCTTGTGATCCAAAGATAAGCGAATTGTTTCGAGGCCCTTACGGTCCTTAGAGAGCCTAAACCTATTGGCCCTGAGTAATAGATCCGAATCTAGCCTAAGGTCGATTTTAACCAAACATTCGTAGAAATAAAACAAATTTCAATTATAAATACTTAAAAGCTGCTTTCCTGTAACTAAGTTAAATTTAAAATGATAGAATCACAATAGAACTTTACGAATCTGGTTAATAGAAATCTGTTTGTGTATCAGTTCACAATAACGAAATTATGAAAATGAGTCACAATTATTGGTATAAATAAGACTTTTGTAAATTTGATCTGTTACTACGAAATTTTAAAAGCAACTTTTCTACATCTAACAAAAAGTGACTTTAAAACCGATTCTATGAATGTCTATTACTAAGGGTCATTGACTTACAACTCTCAAAAATTGTTGTGTCCATGTTTGGAGAAATGGAGGGGACCTACAATAGGTGCGTTTTATTATTCACAAATCTATCTGGATCCGGATCTGGATCTTCCCTTGAAAATAAAACGATACGGATCTTAGTGACAGCAGTGTTATAAGGCCGTCTCTTTTTATCCTTGGGTTTGGAAATTTTAAATTATTTCTTGTCTCTTTTCTTTACACTGTAGTTTACACTACCTTACCACAAAAAGCCATCTACTCGCCAGTGTAATAACTAATTTTTGGATCTTTGAAATAGATCCCGATAGAAAACAGGATCCCAAATTGTTTTTGTAATACATGTTAAAACTTAATCCAGATCCGGATCCAGATAGATTTGTGAATAATAAAACGCACCTAATGTTTTCTGTCGCATCTGAACGGCTTCTGGGCAGCATTTTTCATAACATGAGATAGGATTTGTGGAGGTACTACACCCCTGAAAAACTTTTTTAGCTGAGAATCGAACCTAAGGCTCTCTGCATGACAATCCAACGGACTGCCAATGGGTATTACAAAAATCAAGGTAAGTACTTGTTTTTATTGTTGAAATAATTTTTAATTGAAAGAATTACACAATATTCTTGAATTTGATTTATAGAAATCAAAACAGAAACAAAGTCAATGTTTTTGCAAGAACAATGCATTGTTATTCGTACCGTATTTCTTTTAATACCAATAAAGCGCTTCCTCAATTTAGTTTTTCAAACAAGAAACGAAAACAATTACTTCGCATTATTAATTAAGTGCCGGTACTTTATTTCGGAAAGCATCACTTACCGTTTATGCAAATAAACATTCTTATTGGTTTCTATTTATTTATTTGTGTGTCTTTCTGTTAAATGCTGTGTGGCTTTTTGGAATTCGATTTTATGAGTTCCCTCACCCACCACCTATAGCGCAGCGTTTGTGTTATTTATTTGTCATTTTTTTTAAAGGCAATTTCCTGCCGCGTAGCACCGATTCCAGATCCAGACGCAATGCTATATTTAATAAGGTCCACCGCACACGTTCCAAAGACGTGTGTTCCCCATATCTATACTACTTGCCTGCCAGCTGACGCCCGCCACTGCCGCTGCCGCCCGCAAACAACGACGATTATATGAGTACGTACTTAACACCCCGGATGCTGCTCGAGCAAAGGAAATGGATGCTTCATTTGTGTGTTGGATGATATTACCTACTTTAATTTTTTTTATAAAAATCATTTTGATTACCTTTGGTATTTTAATTTTTTTTTAGAATGGCAGAACTTAATATATTGTTGATACTGAAAGTTTGTTTTACACACTTCCAAAAGAAGTTGAACTCAAACCTAAAATTACGATGATAGAGAAGATGAAAAGGTGGGTTCCAAAAGTCCGCCTAAACAAACTAAAGCGATTTCCTCCAAACTTGGGACTTTTTGTTGGGTTTTTCGTTCAAGGTTTCACAGGTTTTATACAGAAGCTTCTTCAAAAGTTAAAATAATGCATAGTAGTAGTAGTTATGGGAGGTGGTGCTACGAGGCAGAGTTGATCAACCCCAAATCTATTGACCAAAAATCCAAATAAATACAAGATACTCGTATAATGCCAAGGTGAAAAATTCCTTGAGCATTCAACTATTACACGCTTGAATACATCAAAACGGTTTTTCAAATGGAGCGGGTAGATTTTGGCGTCTAGTGACGGCCATGTGGTTTTGGTGACATCTGTCAAATCTGATGTTTATTGTTCAATTATGATGCCGTGGTCCGTAAAAGAGTTCAGAGCACAAGAGCTCAGCCTTTGGCAGATTTAAAAATGGGGGAAATTTGCGTCAGGACATGGGACTACACCCGCACAAGAACCAACCAGGAGCTGAAAGTTCATGACTAGAAACAACGCCGTTTATTCTCTGACTCGGCTTGGGAACGTTTGGAAGAGGACCCCAATTTTGGCCGAAAAATCATATTTAGCGACGAGGCGTATTTTTGGAAAATGGCTGTGTTAACAAGAAAAAATGCCGTATATGGAACGGGACGACACCAACCCTCACGAGGTTCACCAAATGAAAATACATCCTCAAAAAGATACAGTTTGGTGTGGATTTTGGACCGGCGGCGTCATTGGTCCGCACTTTTTCAAAACCGACGTTAGTGAGGCGTTCACCGTCAATGGCAAGGGCTACAGAACGATGATACCCAATTTCTTATGGCCCAAATTAAACCATATGGATGTACGAGTAGACTACAAGGAATTCTAGCAGGACGGCCACGTGCCACACGGAGGATGCTATGCTTGACATTCTTCATGAACGATTTGAGAGTAAGGTTATCTCTCGCAGAGGTGATGTGAATTGGCCACCGAGGTAATACGAGGTGACCTAACTAGACTTTTGGTTCCGAGGTTTCCTGGAAGTCATAGGGTTATGTGAATAAATCACAATAGACTGATGCCCTTGAGGGGAACATAACACAGGCCATCACGCAAAATTTAGTCGGATCTATGCGGAAGTCATTGAAAATTGGACTACTCGGATTCGTGCCAACACCATAAAAAACCGAAAAAAGTTGTACGACAAAGTAGAAAGCCGAAGAGCATAAGTCAATTATGTCTATAAGGGGTATCTAATTTTGGAAACATAAGCAAATTTTCGTTGGCTTTTTTACATACGATTATGTTTTCCCATTATAGTTGGGCCTTAAGTATTGCGAATGTGCGGTTAATGGCAAATCCGCAAATCACCATTTTCGTTGGTTTATCAGGAATAACCTTCCAGAACTCTCCAATCCGGAATGCAAAACTAACAAGTAGCAACATTTATTCTGGAGTTTGACATTTCAGAATTTTGACGTTTACAGTATGCGCTTGTGTGTGTGCCTCTGGTTTTGGTTTTCTTTTCAAATCCAGAATCGGTTTTCTCTTCTTTTAAGAATAAGAACTGTAGTCTAATGCCAAGCGAATGATTTCAGAAGTATTTGAAATGGCGTTCGGACGACCAAACGATGATAGGTGTGTTTTATTCACTGCTGCATAACTAGCGCAGCAAATTTCCCTCGACAAACAACAACAATTTGATTGCTGGCGAAAAAGAAGCCAGTAAATAAATGACAGTTTTGCTGGTGATAGAACTTTAAATTATTGAAATGAAAATGGCGCTATGCATTAAATTTTAGAATTAAACATATTATGTACATATGTATGTACATTTTTTGACATCAGATTTTGATATTTTCTATAATAATGGCCAACATTGAAATATAAATTGAAATTGACATATGTATTGAGTTTGATCGTTTTATTCGCACTTGAATGCTGCGCTGGCTATGCAGCAATGAATAAAACACAACTGATATAATATAATACGTGAATATGCATTCTGTTTGCCCATTTGTAACTAACTAATTGGCAACATATTTTTTTTTTTTTTTTTTGAAAAGTACATACGACAGACGGTTCTTCTACTACAATTCAACTTGTAATTTTATATATATCACCGTTAAGATAAGTAGCTGATACATATAAAGGTTACCTACAACAATTTTGCGCATTTCCCATACAAAAATATCAAAGAGCGAATCCTATATGTCTCAGTTTGATCGAATTTTGGGCAGTGTGGCAAGTCTTCATGGCTAGGCTAGTCAAAACTCATGAAGACCTTAATTTGTTGAGACTATACTTTACGCAAAAAATAATGTTAGGTACTCATCAATGTCTTCCAATACACCGTGTATGTAAATTATACCTATGGTCAAGGGGCCCCCATCACCAGAATGGGAATCAGCACATACAATTTGACGTATGCAGGAGGTTATAGAAAAAAGATGATTCCAAGAGTGGTCAATTCTCTTCCTTTCTGAAGGCCCAAGAATCTCAGCTTCTCAGCCCTGGGAGAATAGTTATACAAATCCAGAAATTCATTCAGGATTCAAGTTGGTTCATGGTGGCACCACTTCTAAATTCTTAATTACTTGTTTCAGATACCTCAATCTGAATCTATAGACATCCTTGGTAGCACAATTATATGAGATTGACAATTTAGATTTGGCTTATGAGCTGCGGCATGTCATCTATACTTTCTCATAAATGGGAATCAAATGAAAGCTTATTAAACTTATTATTTGATATATTTTTAGATAATTTCCAACATGTTAGAACATAAGACACACACAAAAAAAGTCTATCTACCCAGAGGCTTCGAAAATAGGAGATAGTCTTAGATTTCATTTGATAAAACATGCATCACAAGCCTTTAGCTATTCCCAATCATCGAAAGTGGCTATTTTCTGAACAAGGCATAACTAAAATAACTTGTTGGACCCGCGGATTTGTAAATGTTTGATCTACCAAAAAGTGCCCTCTATTCCAAAAGGCAAAGGTAATTTAAAAGTAATGAATTTTAAATTCTCATAAAATATGAAGACACTTTGCTTCATATTTCAATTGTATATTTTTACTTCAAAACTAGTATGATACATTAATTTCGATCATAAATTCAATAGATAAATCAAAACAATGGATTACCGGTAGGACTTTTATGAGGCTTACCTTGATCACACTGCATATATGTACATATTTCATTTTTAAATTTTAAGGTCGAATTCTGATTATGAGCAACTTGAAGAATTTACTTCGTGGGTTAACGATAAGCCTTCTACAGCTGGTCATGCTTCACCAAAAAATAAAATGATTGCAAGCCCGTCAAACACAAGCGGATTACATAGTGTACCAACTGTTTTGACGGTATCCCCTAGTGGAGAGCGTATAACATCTGCTCTTGAAAATTCAGAAACTCATTCATTGAACGATACCAATCCGTTTTTGGATTCTGTTGCTAAATTAGATGATAATGTAATACCAAAATTACCATCGAAACATCGAATGAAATGTCGCCAACAAAATCGTCGAAGAAATCAAACAAAAGATCGAAAAAGAGCAGACAAGATAATTTTAACGCAACAAATATTGGGCACAGCACGGAGGCAGCCAAAGTGTGCCGCAGTTCAAACGGATGCATCGATGGGTTTAATTAACATTCCAGAACACATTGGAGATGGTAGACGATATAGTCAAAGTTGTCTAGATTTGTCGTCATCATCAACAATGGAAACAATCTATACTGAAAATCTAACAAGAAAACAATATCTAACAGGTAATTAAAAAATGTATGTTTTAGTGACACAAATCGCTTCATTTTGCACTTTTGGTGAATTTTAATTGTGCACTTTTTTCGACTCAATCATGCAAATTTCAAAAAAAGAATAGTTGTAACAAGTCGCACGATATTGCTATATTCAAGGTACCCATATCCCTAATTTACCTATAGTGACCTCGACTTTGATTTATCGTATTTTTATCAAGTCTGAATATTTCAAAAACTATCTAACATAAAGGGTTTTTATTTCCCATCGTTTCAAAAGGAGTAGGAAATTTTTAGAAAGCGAAATGGGGGGGGGGGGGGGGTAGTAGTAAGATATTTTATTCTTTACACTTTTATAAGAAAAAAGTGATAGTGATAAAAATAGTGACAGCAGTGTACACTTCTTTTCTTTCCCCACCCATTTTTACCACCCCAGGGTAATGTTTTGTTCCCTCTTCTGAAACTTTAATGATGAACAAAATTCTAGTTAAGTTGGAAAGGTTTGGAGTGAAGGCGGTTGCGTACGCGGATGGTTTGATACTATTAGTATAGAGAAAGCCTACCTCTGTGATTAGTCGATTTACATAAATGGCTTTGAGGAAATTTAGCACCTGGGCCACAAGGTGTGGACAATGGGCTAAATTGATGCTCTTGAGTCTTGACTATTGAAACTTATATACCGCCCTTTACTCTGCCTCGACTCAACAACCTAACTCTGTCCTTGTCTTCCATCAGTGCGAAATATTTGGGAGTTATCCTCGACCTTAAATTAAACTGAAAAATAAATATTGAAGAACGGGTTAAGAAGGCCGTAGTGTAGTAACACATTTGGTAAAAAGTTAGGCCTGCAATCGAAAATGATTTTGTGGACGTATACAGCCTTGGTGCGTCCGATAATTTACTAGTCTGATTTTAACGTATTGTTCGATTGTGTTGTAGCCTGCACTCAACAAACCATATAACGTTAATAAACTTAAGAAGGTTCAAAGAACAGCAAGCGTTGGCACTACTAGGGTACTATGATCGTGCCTAACGGATGCCTAAAGCGTTTTTCTTCAACTTTTACCACTCGGCTTACATATTAAGGGTATTCATGAAACGAGATAATTTTTCGCTTTGTAGAAAGATATAACTTTCCGCAACATGTTTTCATGAACACCTTCTAAAAAATACTTGTGTAAATGTGGGAAATATTTTGTGAAATGTCAAATTAAAAGTCAGAATCCATATTTCTTTAGCTTATCAGGTTTATTTCTTCACTTTCCACATCAAGTTCGTGAGATAATTTTATCAGATTTGCAGAAAGTTTTTCCCATACATATTTTGATAGCTCATTTCTGCAGAGATGAAATTATCTGGTTTCCGAGGTTTATCAGGGTTTTCCGCGTTTACATGAATACCCTTATTAAGTATCTTGCAATGCGTTAGACTTAAAGAATATCAGATTATTGCCTTGCCGAACCTTACGGAAACAGCATTATTATCAACCTCATCCCAGCAAACATTTGGTTCAATAAGCACTGACTACTGCACCTCTCCTGTAGGCTTCAGTAAGGATAGTTATTCTTTCATCTAGAAAGGACTAATAGGATAACGTTGCGATAAGAGAATTTGACACAAATATACTGATGTCTCAAAGATGGAGTGTGATTGTGTCGGTTAGGGAATGTCTTTATGGTCTTTTCAGCTACCTAATTGTTCCAGTGTCTTTCAAGCTAAAGTACTGGCAATAAGAGAAGCATGAAAAATAATTGAACTAGATCCAAATCAAAACCGGAATATGGCCATTGATTCGGCGTTTTCAGCTTCTAAATTAATCGAATAATGCTGGGATTAACTTGCGAGCATAAACATTAACCTAAATGTTGACTCACTTGCGGAAAGAATTAACACTCATCTTGGTGTTATGAAGGGCAAAATTTTATCAACTTCTTCCACCGGATTTAACCCTAGGTGAAACAGTTTAACCAATTGCATTATATTATCAGTCCCAAACAATTAACCTAATACGCAGACCCAGTCAATACATATAGCAAGGGTAGTTGCAACTTGCACTGGGTACTGACCAATAGGGAAACATGTAGCGAAGCTAGGCATTCTTTACAATACTCATTGTCGTAATTGTGGGTTTAGGAAATGCTAACAGTCATTCATTTCCTCTGTAAGTTTCCTTCTCTGGTCAAAATAAGTGAACAACTTTTCAGAAAGTTATTCCCCGACGACCTTAACGAACTATCTGAACTGAAGATCAAAGACTTGATCTTTTATCATTAACCGACGAAGTGGCTCTGAAACGAACCTGGACGACTTCTATAATGGGTACTCCTCGATCTTAAAACAGCAAGGTAGCAAGCTTCAGGTGGGGAGGAACTCGTAAATCGGTCATCATATACGATTAAATCCATAAGTCAAAAGATTTTATGATATCAAAACGCCGCACTCCGGCGGTATTTGGGTAACTGAGAAAGGCTGCTCATAGCCACCATTTATATGATCTACCTACCTACACATCACTTCCGTTCTGCCTATATTAATATATTAAAAAATATATTAAAACACCATTAAACAATTAATTTTTAAAATAGTAAGGTTGGTATCGATGAAGAACTGCACTCTTCACAGGTTAGGGCTTTTCGTCATAGTCAAAGAGGGTGCAAGTGGAATGTCTATGTTAGTACAACATATGCTTATGACACAAATAAAACTTCCATCTTCCTCCTATCGACGATACAAAAAGGCTCTTAGGGGGATTTCGGGGAACTTTGGAAAGGATGTAGAGAGTAAAATTCTACGTCGATGTCGAAATTAATATCAATCAATTTTTCTGACCAAGAATCTATCTTTTCCCGGTCTAATACTCGTATGTAAAAATTTGTATCAATACCTTTTTTTATAAACTTACAACTTATGGTAGAAAATATTAACTTATTTTTTTATTTATATTTCAGAAACTCAGAGGAAATGTTTATCGTTTCTCCTTATGGTAGTTTTAATATTCTGGCTTACATCAATTATTCTGGATGTGGAAATTCCCGCTGAATTTTTTCGAATTGCCTTAAAATACTTTTGGACCTTCAAATCAAGCTTCTTTTATGAAGAAAAAACACTTTCTTTTAGTGAAAAATGTTGGCAATATATTAAAAATATGTTAATATAATATTCCGATTTATTTAAAAAAAAAAATAAATAATTTTTAAGTATGTTTAGCTATGAATTAATCTATGAAGTTTTATTTTTATAAATTTATTTATGTCAAAAGAATAAATTGACATGTTAAAATTCTCTTAGCAGTAGATTATAGTCAGCCTTATTTTGACGCTAGTTAGTATGTCGAATTTCAATAAACCCTATTATGAGTTTAGTTTAAAGAGAAAGTTCACTGCTGGTTTAAAAACCTGAACGCAGGCCTGAAACAGCGAATGTGGACTAGTCAGCGAATCACAGAGAAAAGTAGATATTTTAAGCAATATTTCTAGCAGCCAGGAGACAACCCACTTCCAGTCGAAAAAAAGAACCAGTTACCCAACCATTATAGTTGAACAACATTGCCGCACAATCAGATGGCACTTGAAGAGATCTTCTGTTACGGATGTGATATTTTGGCAGGGTGTATTAATCAAATCATCAACCAAATATGACCAGACTAACTATGTCTTGCAAAAACTATAGAGCATACCTATTCCTTCCAAATTTCACATATAATGGCGCAAAATTTTAAACATTCAAAACGGCCCTAAATCAATTTTAAAATGGGAGTCGACTCTAAACATTCACCCTTATTCCGGTAGTCGTTTTAATAAAACGCTTTCAAAACGAGAAGGCTCCAGAGACCACATTTTGGTGTTTAAATAATACGAAAAGGGCAGCGTTCTCTATGTTCTTCACTTTTCTAAGCATTATAACGATAGTCGTTTCGATAAAATTCCAATTTTCGTTTCTAGAGACTTTAAGTTTTACTGGCGTTTTATTAAAACCACTATCGGAATAAGGGTGATTATGAATAAAACGAGAACCGACGTTTTGTTAATTTTAAAGGACATAAACCATACTTTAACGTTAAAGAGCTCTTCTAACATTAACATGAGCAAATAGCTGGTTTATCTTTTAAGAGTACATATATTTTATCCATATTGGTCATTTCATACCAAAGCAAATCGAAGTAAAAGTTTTTGATTCTTTGATTCTTTAAAAGATATGCTTTGTAGTATTTTAAGCAATATTTCTAGCAGCCAGGAGACAACCGACTTCCAGTCGAAAAAAGAACCAGTTACCCCCATTATAGTTGAACAACATTGCCGCACAATCAGATGGCACTTGAAGAGATCTTCTGTTACGGATGTGATATTTTGGCAGGGTGTATTAATCAAATCATCAACCAAATATGACCAGACTAACTATGTCTTGCAAAAACTATAGAGCATACCTATTCCTTCCAAATTTCACATATAATGGCGCAAAATTTTAAACATTCAAAACGGCCCTAAATCAATTTTAAAATGGGAGTCGACTCTAAACATTCACCCTTATTCCGGTAGTCGTTTTAATAAAACGCTTTCAAAACGAGAAGGCTCCAGAGACCACATTTTGGTGTTTAAATAATACGAAAAGGGCAGCGTTCTCTATGTTCTTCACTTTTCTAAGCATTATAACGATAGTCGTTTCGATAAAATTCCAATTTTCGTTTCTAGAGACTTTAAGTTTTACTGGCGTTTTAGTAAAACCACTATCGGAATAAGGGTGATTATGAATAAAACGAGAACCGACGTTTTGTTAATTTTAAAGGACATAAACCATACTTTAACGTTAAAGAGCTCTTCTAACATTAACATGAGCAAATAGCTGGTTTATCTTTTAAGAGTACATAAATATTTTATCCATATTGGTCATTTCATACCAAAGCAAATCGAAGTAAAAGTTTTTGATTCTTTGATTCTTTAAAAGATGTGCTTTGTAAATAGATGAATATTAGAAATGCGGAACAATCGTACAAAAGTGCTTTACGAATAAATCTACATACATATATGCGAACTTGATCTCGGAAGGGTTTGTTATTTTGATACCAAGCATATGAACACTGAGTGAAGGTCTACGTTGTTATCAAAAAGTTTTACTCACAAATTTTTTTATAAAATCTTTAGAACATATATTATATAATACATAGTTTAAATAAATAGTACATATTAGGTGTGTTTTATTAACTGCTGCATAGCAGCAAAATTTCCCTCGACAAACAACAACAATTTGATTGCTGGCGAAAAAGAAGCCAGTAAAATAAATGGCAATTATGCTGGTGATAGAACTTTAAATTATTGAAATGAAAATGGCGCTATGCATTAAATTTTAGAATTAAACATAAATATGTATATACATACATGTTTTGACATCAGATTTTGATATTTTCTTTAATAATAGCCAACATAGAAACATAAATTGAAATTGATATATGGAATGAGTTTGATCGTTTTATTTGCACTTGAATGCTGCGCTGGCTATGCAGCAATGAATAAAACAAACCTTTTAATATATGTAGTACCTCGTAAATTGGATTGTCACGCCGAAATTCTGGGCCACTGCCACCCAACACACAAAAATATTTTTGGCTCAACTTACCAAACTTAAGACTACGCGCGCACATTCAATTTTTAGTTTCGCAACTGCTTTGTTCCAGCAACTAAAAAGTTTGTGTTTTGACACAAACTAAACAATTGCCTAAAATGAATTCGCTTATTTGTGTAACATTTGATTATATGCACCTGCGCAGACATTCAACCAAATAGTTCATCTGTTTTCTATAAGCAACCAAACAGTTGTGTAACTAATAATTGAATGTGCGCACCTAGCCTAAGGTAGCACAAATTTTCACACGCGGATAGTTTTGTTCGGTAGATTAGCACTTTTTAATAACAAATATCACAATTTTAAAATAAGGAAACATTTATAACTATTTATAATTAATTTTTTAATGTTTCTCAATTTCCATACAAAATGCACTTTTTTTGTTTATTTTGACATTTTTCTTTGTGTAATGTCGTTTTTATTTGGCAATCCGGAAGCCTTCCGGACCAGCGTTGCCGAATTTACTCCCATAGTAGTATTTTACTCCTTTCGTGGAGTCGATGCTCCTATACTCCCCATGTTACAAAAATACTCCCCAAAAAAATAAATAAAAATTAAAAATAAAACAAAATTGCAACAAACAAACTTAAAGCAAATATATTGTTTTTTCCGACAAATTGCACATCTCTGTTCTTTTTTCCATACAAGATCGCATATCGTTGAACTTGCAAACATCCCTGGATAACAAGATAAAAAGACAGAGATAATAAATATTGTTTCCTCTTTTTAATTTATCAAGTGCGACCGAGATAGTTAAATCGGACTTCGTTCAATCAATTGACCGTTTCTAAAAAAATACAAATTGATCGTTACAAAGCAAAAAAGTACAGATGAAAGTTATTTCGCAGTTTTTCAGACGAACATTTTTTAAAAAAAAGAAATATCAACTTACTCTAGAGAATTGATTGATTGATTGATTAAACATTTTATTTCTTAAAATCCAAATAGGTACATTATTTATAAAAAGAAAGAAAGAAATAAAAGACAAAAGTATTTTTATAAAAATAGAGTTATTGTCACTCTCAGTAGAATGATTTAACATGTATTATTTTAAATGGGTGGGGTCACTCTTAAAAAAGAAAGTTAATATATCATTAAATAAATAATGCATACAAAAATTAAATTGAATTAAGTTAAATACTTATTTCATGAAAACATCAGGTAAAACCATTTACAAAAAATTCGATACTCTCATTATCAAGACTAAGTAGCCAGTTTTTAACTTGTTTCATAAATACAAAATGAGAAGTTTGCATCCTGATAGAATTAGGGAGTTTATTAAATATTCGACATAAGGAAATATTATAAAAAAATCGAAATGCGGTTGTTCGAAACACCGGTATAGACACTTGGTTCAAAAAATGACCACGTAAACTATAACTATCAATTAATCTAAAATTAAGATTACCTGATCTTTTAAAGAAAATTTTTAGAACCTTATAGCAATACATACATATGTCGCACTGGAAGAATTTTCAAATCCCTAAATAGTGGAAAACTAGGTTACAAACGAGGCTTACCACATATTTTCTTCAGAACAGTTTTTTGTAAAACTAAAAGAGGCTGTATTTTGTTGTAATAGGAACCTCCTCAACAAGAAATTCCATATTCTAGTTTGGAATGAAAAATGCTATAGTAAATTTTAAGGAACAGTTTAGAAGAGCAAGCTTTACGCAAAAAGAAGAAATTACTAAGAGTAAGCCGAAAATACTGTCTAAGATTTTCTGTGTGGTTCTAAAAACTTAATCTAGAATCAATAATCAATCCCAAATACTTGAATTCATTTACTATTTCTAATTTAAAACATTTATCACTACAGCTCATGGAATCAGTAAAGTTTGTAGAAGTACCCATAGGACTACATGTACAGTAAAAAAGTTTAAATTTTTGACACTCAGTAGCATAGAAAAAGAGATCAGCATCAACAATCTTTTGGCCAGACAAACTCAAAAACATTACCTTAGTTTTAGAACTAATTATCAGTTTGTGCTCTACAAACCAGATTCTTAACCAGCTGAGATCCCAATTTATATCAGATATAAGATTAAGACGACTCGAAGCTGTGATAATTACCGTTCGATTAAGCTGATGTCACACACCATGAAGATCGTTGAGCGAGTCTTGGGTAGCCGACTGCGAAAAATAATTAGGCTATCTGATGACCAGTGCGGGTTTGTCGGTGGTAAGTCAACCACGGATGCAATCCAGAGTATAAGAATAATTATGGAAAAGCATCGGGATTCTTTGGAGGATTTGCATGTCGTATTGGTTGATTTTGAAAAAGCATTCGATCGGCAACCACGAGATCTAATATGGGTGGCCCTCAGGCAACGAGGAGTTCCAGAAACCTATGTGCGGATAATTATGGACATGTATGATAGAGCAGTTACTAAAGTAAGATGCGCAGCTGGAGTCACCGAAGAATTCGAAATCACAGTAGGTGTACACCAGGGAAGTGTCTTGAGTCCCCTGCTCTTTATTACAGTTCTTGATTACCTGCTTGAAGGCAAAGTGACGGATCCAAAAGTACATCAGTTATTCTTTGCTGACGATGGAGCCATCATAAGTGAAGACCCGATATCCCTACAACGAGCACTTGACGTATGGGTGGATGTTCTAGAAGGAAGTGGGTACCGCATAAGCGCGAAAAAGACAGAATACCTATGCTGCCCATTTTCTGATCCACACAGGCCTATTCCAGACATTTATTTGAATGGAGTAGTGCTTCCCAAGTGTGAAAAGTTCAAATATCTGGGGTCTTTGATAAATAACTTGTGATGACGATATCAATCATCGCGTAAGCGTAGGGTGGATGAAGTGGCGGGAAAATTCTGCTATCTTCTGTGACCGAAAAATGCCCCCTAAGCTGAAAGGAAAGCTCTACACTTCAGTTGTGCGTCCAGCACTCACATACGGTTCACAATGTTGGACAATGTACAAAAAGTATGAGAGTAAGCTAACGGCAGCTGAGATGAAGATGCTTCGTATGACAGCAGGAGTTACAAAGCTTGATCGAATTAGAAGTACGAAGATCCGAGGAAGCCTTCATGTTAAGAATACCATTTCCCAAAAAATTGAACACGACCGACTCAGTTGGTATTGCCATGTTCAAAAGAGAGATCCTGAGAACCCCGTCAAAAAGGCAATATCATACAACGTTCCAATTCGGAATAAAAAGAAAGGTAGGCCTAAACACTCCTGGTACAAACAAATGCAAAAACACCAGCATTCAGTTGGCCTCAGAAATGGAACAATACAAAACCGGGAGGCTTGCCGCCGATTTCTGAGGTCA
The DNA here is from genome assembly GCA_911387755.1 of Chrysotoxum bicinctum. NCBI lineage: Eukaryota > Metazoa > Arthropoda > Insecta > Diptera > Syrphidae > Chrysotoxum > Chrysotoxum bicinctum. The sequence continues at coordinate 205,850,143 of OU426987.1, read as the reverse complement.
ACCCGGCGAACCCCACAGGCGGATCACTAGTGTGAAGCAGATACGTGGGAGAGTTATGATCCCCTCGACATCGAGATCATAACAGCGCCGAACAAAGGAAAAAAAAAAAAAAATAAGATTAAGACGACTATCTGTACCATAAGAAAAGCCCACATCATCTGCAAAAGCTGTCAAAGAACCCCTAAATGGCAATTTTAATAAAGAATTTATGTATACCAAATTAAGTATTGGTCCCAAAGCCGAACCTTGGGGCACTCATAAATCGAATGTCTTTGTATCACTCCTAATAACTACAATCAAATTTCACTCTTTGTGTTCTTACATTTAAATGTGATCTTAACCAATCACTTATGAAACTTCGAAACCCAGCACTTTCAAGTTTACTTATCAAAATTGCGTGATTAACCTTGTCAAAGGCTTTTGATATGTCAACAAATAACGCGGCTGTATTCTCTTTCTTATCAAGGCTTACAAATATTTGAGAACAGAAATGTAACAAGGCATCTTCGGTTGATTTATTACTTTGAAAACCAAACTGAACATCACTGAAAAATTTCGTTCTCGTTAAAAAGCTCACCATTCTATTTTTTACAGCTTTTTCAAAAATCTTACTAATCGAAGGCAGGAGAGATATAGGCCTATAGTTACCATAGTTCCTTTGGTTGATCTTTTCCCAAATTTAGTGGATGAGTCCGAAGTTGAGAAGCTTGATAATGAATGGCGTATTTTAAGAAACCAGTCATTAGTTTCAAAGGATTTAGACTTTGCCGAATTTTATAGGAATGTATTTACTATTAAGAACGGATTAAATGAATTCATGTTTCCTCATGAACGTTAATTTATTGGAACAATTATTGCTCTTCCGCATAGCAATGCAACAGCAGAGAGAAAATTTTATGATGTTAGCCTTATAAACGACAAAAAGCGGAATTGCCTGCATGTGGAAGCAGTAAATACCATACTTACTGCCAAAGAGCTTTTGAACGGCAATTTTGCAGAAAAGTGGGAGCCATCAAAAGACTTGATCGAAAAATAAAAAAAAACATATTTAAGTTTTAATTTTGACTTTTGTTTTTCTTTTGTCAAATTCTTGTTTAAATAAACAAAATACAAAAATTAATATTAATATTAATAAGCAATAAGTTGCTTGAAAATCAATGTACAGTACATATCTACATAGTTTAAGTTATAGTTAATTTATTATTAACTCTCTGTTTATTAAAAAACACAAATATTGAAGTTCCTATTTTTATTATAAATGAATTAAAAAAATTTAATTTATAGAAAACATTTCTGTGTTTTTTTATTGAACTAATAATTTTCTTGATATTTTGGCGATACTCCTCAACTATCGTAAATACTCCCCAAAAAATACAAAAAATACTCCTCTGGAAATTTTTAAAACGGCAGCACTAGTTCCGGACTCTTCTGAAAGTGTTCAATTGGGAAAAAATGACAGTTCTGATTCTGAAAAGAAGAGAAATTTGCTTCTGGATTTGAAATCAGAAGCAAAACCAGAAGCACTCACACATTCATATACTTAAACGTCAACCTCAACAGCTGTGATTTTTGGTATTCAAATTGTGCGAACCAGGGTTGGCCGAATTAACTACACTACATTTTCTACATGATTTACTACGTTTATATGAGGTGTTGAAGAGAGCTTGAAGCTCGCTTCGAACCTTTATATACCTGTATTGAGTTGAAATGAGCTTCGTTCGACTCGATCCCAATCGCTCAGCGGTGTCGAGTAGAAATGTGAGTCGAAAATCCGACCCTAATGCGACTCGATCTTTCGATACTGCATATAAACGTAGTATTTAACTACGCGTAGTTTATTAAAGAAACTACATGCCTAATTTACTACAATTTGTTACGTCTGCTACATATTAGTAGTAATAAATTATAAAAATTAATTCATAAAAATTCAATATAATAAAGGAAAAAAAACAATTTTGCAATTTTATGATCTAATGAAGGTTTGTAAAAAAAAAGTTTCATTTACCATAAGGATGAAGAATTGTAGGAATAACTAAACGTTTAATTTAAAAATTCAAATTTCAAATGCATAACTGACAGTTAATTGACAGCAATGCTACAATTTCTTACATTAACTACAATTAACTACATTAACTACATAAAATACGTAGCAGACGTAACAAATGTAGTTATTTCTAAAAAGTGACAATTCGGGCAACCCTGCTTTCAACAAACATTTTTCTTGATTTTGATTATGTACGCATTTGATGTTTCACACATACAATCAAACAAAACTTCAGAATCATCAGAAGCAAGCAAAAGTGTTCAATTGGGATTCCGGATCGGAGAGAGATTCCGGATTAGTGTTCCTTAAACATCGATAGTCGGCACTTGCGATAGTCAACGATAGCTTTTGAAAAACACCCGATAGTATCGATAGTTTCTAAGAAGTAATTATATCAACATTTGTAAGGACTATTTTTTTTATTTTAGTAAAAATGTTATTGATAAATAAATAAATATTTAAGCCCTAATATTTTTGGTTTTTTTCTTATTTCGACGAAAAAATTAAATCACTTTGTTTAAAAAAAAATTGCTCTAAATAGATTTTACTCGTAGAATGGGAGTCGACTCTTAATATTATTTTTAAAACATACAGCACATACTGCCTTATTTATTAGATCTCACTAATACTCGGTCCAGTCCAAGCACTTACTTCGGGCTTACGCCACGTAATACAAATCTTTATTTATAAAATATTTTCTTGACCGTTATGTCAAATATATTATTAAAAAAAAATCACCTACCTAAAATTCTGGTTATTGTAAACGTTAACAAACCCCAGCCTTTTTCCATTATTATTAAATACAGTTTAAAAAAATAACTATTCATTTGGCCTTAGTAACAAAAAAAAAATTGATTACACTCCTTTACGCCACACCTCCATTAGCAATATTTATTTCTGACATTATGTCGGACACTATATCTGAAGTTTATATTTCTTTAACACCGTGGGCAAATTATGTCGTGATTATTCATTCTTCGCCATGATCTCACCAAGTAAATCACGTCGTTTGATTTTAGCGATAAACGCATTGGAAAAGCTGGAAGAGGCAAAACGGGAAGAATACAAAAGGAAGCACAGGTTTTGGGTCAATCCATTTTTGAACAAAAGAGATTTGCACGACCTTGAAGAACATTTGCTCCAAGACATAATTGAGTAGTCCCACAAGCATGGAAGGTCTCTGAATGCCTTAATTAATTTAATTACATCTTGGCTTAATTTCTATACGAAGTGAAAACATAACATGAGTTTGTCAACGAAATGAAGGAATGTTACGTGAAAATGTGGGAATTTGTGTCAAGACTCGACGTCTTGTGAGAAATTTATGTCTAGTGAAGTTGGGGTGTCGCGAAACGTCAAAATTTATATCTGCATTTATTTCTTCTACGAAGACAAGAAATAAATACACAAAATTATGTCTAAAAATAACAAAAATTCAGACATAAGGGGGCTCCACAAGAAATATTGGCTACATGACACATTTTGTGCAATCATTTATTTCAAGTGGAGGCTCAGTGTTATGTAAATTTCTCACCATGTCATGTCAAAATGAAATTTAGATACTACAACGGCTTTAAAAATAAAAAAAAAATAAATAAAAAAAAGGTGTTTTAAAGTTGAAGTAACTTTACTCCTTCACTAAAACGAGCAAGTAAATAAGGCTGGTAGAGTATATGTACGAGCTAAAAAGAAACACAGATCATTTTTTGAGAGGTCAATTTGCTGCTCTAAGCTTAAAAAGAAAAACGCCTGTAGAATACTTTCGTTGACATGGCATACCTACTTCAAAGATAAAACAATATGTCAAAATTCAACTACTATGTAAAATGTTAAATGAATGCACTCAGCGTAAAGTAAATAAAGGAAGTTTTTCATCAGTAGATGCAATTATTAATTTTCGGGACATGCGATAGTTTATAAAACATCGATGTTTGCGAAAGTTGAATACTATCGATAACTATCGATAGACTATCGATGTTTAAGGAACACTATTCCGGATTGCCAAATAAAAACGACATAAGTATTACCAGACTCGGGTTATTTTTGGGTTATTATCGGGAATTTGTTAATTTTGCAAGGAAATTATTTGTTGATTAAAAGGAAGTTTCTGAACCCACAGTACTTTTAAGTTAAAAAAGTGTTGTTATTGGCGCCTGCCTGGCAACTTTACATAACCTAAGTGGAGCAACGAATTTGCTTGAGCGGGTGTGGTCCCCGAAAAGTTAAAATTCTGAGAACCCGCAAAGCCGGCCGCCCACAAGAATCTATTAAATTAAAAAACTGTTGGTATAGACGCCTGCCTGGGGACTTTACATACCCTAAGAGGTATTAAATATCGAAATCTGGCCACTTTCAGTACCGTTAGTCAAGAAAACACTAAAAAAAAAGTGAGGTTAAAACAGAAAAATAAAATAAAATAAAATAAAATAAATAACGTAAAAAGTTGCTGCAAAGAGCTCTAAAAAAATGCTAGAAAATTTAAAAAAAAACTTTGGAATTTCATGAGTCACAAGCCATTTATCTCGCAAAAATCTTGTTTCTAACCAATCGTCTTCAAACCGAAGACGTAAGCATATTGGAGGATTATTGTGTACTTCTAATCTAACAGAGAGAGAGAGAGAGAGAGAGAGTAAATATGTTTCTAGGTACAAGATTATTTATCAGCGCTATTTTCTTAACTATTTTTTTCCATGATTTTAAATGAATGCAAGTAGGTATTATATTTTTACAATTATTGTACATTTTTATTTAAATCAACGTTAGTCAAATTTACTTAAATCTACGTTTCCAGCTAAGATACCGCTTACTTGTTGCATAGAAGTTTCCTCGCTCTGGGGAATAAATTCTTTGAAGTCTCTATCGATATCTGGAACTTGAGGATCGAATTTCTCATGCAAAGCCGCCATCGCAATCAGAATGGCCTCTTCGGTACGAATAGTTCTCGATCCTTGTGATGGCAGTACGTTCAAATAATGATCGAATAGAAGTTTCGGTTCCACATTAAGTTTATCATCATTGGCCACGGCTGCTTCCAATCCCTTAAGACCACCGAATACAATTAAAAGATGATTGTAATGTAGTGATTTAGGTTGAATCTCAACTACATTGGTTCCTCTATCAGAGGTTCCTATGGTGAGATCATAGCCGTCTTTATAAGGGGACTTCGTGAAAATTTCAGAAAATGAGTGTGCCACTCGAACTGTGTAGCCCCAATAGATACCCGTTTCGCGACGAGGCTCATCTGGGCTGACAACGGTTGCTTTCATTTTTTTCGCTTTCATTTCTGGGGAGGAACTTGGTCAAAGTGGCAATTTATTGAGAAAATTGAAATAATTTGCATACCATTCAAGGAATCCATTCGGACTGTGACCCGAACACCAGGACCGATTGCTTTGTTCACCATAACATCACTCAAAAGTCCAACATTAACATAACAATGTCCGTCTTTGGCCTTTTTATCGGATACCACACCCTCACGATATAGAAACACATTCTGTATTCGCATGTGATGTGGCGCGTCTAGTGGATTCAAAAGGCCCGAATACTTTAGATCCTTATGCAAAGGAAAGAGAAATTTCCGCAGGTATTGCGGGCACTCCAGGTACTGAAGGATACGTGCCAGTTGCAGGGAACTACCTCTAACCGTCTGATCTTCTCCATCATCACCTGTAGTTTTCTTGGTTTCTTTTGCTGTGGCTATTCCAATATCGTCGAATACAATCACTTCATTAACACGGAATATACATGCAGCCCTGGCGATTTGTCCAGCAACATATGTACGTAATTCGGAGGACTGGGCGTTCTCAAGAATCGAGCCAGGAACAGCAATACTCACGGTTGATAAAGGCTTCTTAGCTTCAACTGGCTTTTCTAATAGAGCTGACTTTGCCAACTCTTCTAATTTGTTTGCCTTTTCCAGTTGCTTGAGGATGTTCTCTTGTTTTCTTTGTTTTTTTATTGCTTTCTTTTCTTCGTTTATTTTTTTCCATGATTTAGTTTGTTCTGGTTTTGTTGAGGACATTTTAAATGAAGATTAATTTTAAAACTTTTGTAAAGTATGGAGATGGACCAATATTTTTGTTATGACAATTCAAAATTGGATATTGACATCTGTCATGCGAGGCATCACCCACCATGTGCGAAATGGCGTTCCAGACTTCAGAAAAAATAAGTGAAACGTTGAAAAGAAAAATTCGCAACGACAGCAAAAGTTTCGCCTGCTAAAAAACGAAAACTTCGTCTTTCCCTAAATTTGGCGTCGGTTTGAGGGTCTGAGTGAGGTTAAATTCAAACGAAATGTGTGTCATCGTTTAAGGCTAGTCGCGCACTGAACACTGTGATCGGAATCAAATAGTTTAATCACCAGTTGAAAGAGAACCGCGCACTGGCAACTCTTTACTCACACTCACACTTTTCTCTCTTGCGCTTATAGAAAACAGCTCAACTGTTGCGAAGGCAATCGTTTAGTTTGTGTAAAAACACAAACTTTTTAGTTGCTCGAATCGAGTTGCTCTAAGTGCGCGGTGTCCCAACTAGAGCTGTGTAAATCGTTTATTTCAAATGATCGAATCGTTCAACAATCGACTACGAAAATGATCCGATCATTTCAACCAATCGATCATTCGATCATTTTCATTGCACTGATGAATACTGTTCCTATTTCGATTTCGATGATAACATTGACTTGTGGCTTGGATAGTTCTCACAAAATACTCTATTATTGTAAGCCATAAATTGCCAAATAACATCGAATGATGGCTACTTTGTACATGGATTAAAAAAGTGTCAAAAAATTCAAGAAAAAGAGATTTTATTTGTTGCTCCGGAAAAGAGCAATTTTAGGGCTTTTGGCTGAGATTTTGTATGAAATACACTTTGTACGTCATAACTGAATTCGTGTTCTATTCGTCAAGTCATGAACTGTCAAATTCCATCAAAGGATGACTCCGATGTCGGTGGATTAAGAAAGTCCAAAAATACACATTAAACATACCGGATCCTGATACATCAAATAACATCAGTTCAACCCAACAATTGTTTTTGCGGCCTACAACTCGATCAATCATGTTCTTCAATTCCGAGTTCAACCCAGAAATTCCAGTCCAGCGTCCGTTTGGCATTCATAATCCACATTGAATGAATCAGAACAAATGGAATCGAGTAAATCATGATTAATCGAGTCAACTGATATCGAAAATCGAGACTCATTGAAATGATTGAGATTGAAATAGAAAATCGAGAATCATCTAAATGATTGAGATTGATTAAAATGATTGATTTCGATCATCAATACTTTTCGATGATCGGATGAAAAAAATCGAATCGATCATGATGACACATCTCTAGTCCCAACCAAACTAAACAGTAGCGAAACTAAAAATTGAATGTGCGCGCCTGGCCTAAAGGTTGCAAAAGAGACAAACTTTTCGCTGAAAATGGTTAACTACAGATTCTTTTGATTTCAAAAATTCGCATGTCGCAACAAATACAGCCAATATTTTTTATTGATGAAAATAAGAGATAGTGCTAACCAGAGAACTTTGATTGAGTTTTGGATTCGTAATCCGGAAGACAAATTCTCAATAGAAAAGGCAAGCGCAACTTGAACCTGGCTTGAGTTTGTGTATCATTGAATTTTTGAATTAAATTTATTTTAAATTTTATCAATACATTTTCATCAGCGCGGAAATGAGATTAATTTTTGGTTTGATATTTCTCATTTAGCATACACACACGGGATGAATTTTTCAAGATATTAAACCCTCATTCTGAATGGTTGAGAAGACTTCTCAAATATTTTTTACAATAATTGAACGAACAAAACTATAATTTGGAAATAAATCTGCCTATCGCCGCACCTCCATTCTGACATTATATCAGACACACTATATCTGAAGTTTATATTTCTTTAACTCTGTGGGCAAATTATGTTGAGGACATTTTAAATGAAGATTAATTTTAAAACTTTTGTAAAGTATGGAGATGGACCAATATTTTTGTTATGACAATTCAAAATTGGATATTGACATCTGTCATGCGAGGCATCACCCACCATGTGCGAAATGGCGTTCCAGACTTCAGAAAAAATAAGTGAAACGTTGAAAAGAAAAATTCGCAACGACAGCAAAAGTTTCGCCTGCTAAAAAACGAAAACTTCGTCTTTCCCTAAATTTGGCGTCGGTTTGAGGGTCTGAGTGAGGTTAAATTCAAACGAAATGTGTGTCATCGTTTAAGGCTAGTCGCGCACTGAACACTGTGATCGGAATCAAATAGTTTAATCACCAGTTGAAAGAGAACCGCGCACTGGCAACTCTTTACTCACACTCACACTTTTCTCTCTTGCGCTTATAGAAAACAGCTCAACTGTTGCGAAGGCAATCGTTTAGTTTGTGTAAAAACACAAACTTTTTAGTTGCTCGAATCGAGTTGCTCTAAGTGCGCGGTGTCCCAACTAGAGTTGTGTAAATCGTTTATTTCAAATGATCGAATCGTTCAACAATCGACTACGAAAATGATCCGATCATTTCAACCAATCGATCATTCGATCATTTTCATTGCACTGATGAATACTGTTCCTATTTCGATTTCGATGATAACATTGACTTGTGGCTTGGATAGTTCTCACAAAATACTCTATTATTGTAAGCCATAAATTGCCAAATAACATCGAATGATGGCTACTTTGTACATGGATTAAAAAAGTGTCAAAAAATTCAAGAAAAAGAGATTTTATTTGTTGCTCCGGAAAAGAGCAATTTTAGGGCTTTTGGCTGAGATTTTGTATGAAATACACTTTGTACGTCATAACTGAATTCGTGTTCTATTCGTCAAGTCATGAACTGTCAAATTCCATCAAAGGATGACTCCGATGTCGGTGGATTAAGAAAGTCCAAAAATACACATTAAACATACCGGATCCTGATACATCAAATAACATCAGTTCAACCCAACAATTGTTTTTGCGGCCTACAACTCGATCAATCATGTTCTTCAATTCCGAGTTCAACCCAGAAGTTCCAGTCCAGCGTCCGTTTGGCATTCATAATCCACATTGAATGAATCAGAACAAATGGAATCGAGTAAATCATGATTAATCGAGTCAACTGATATCGAAAATCGAGACTCATTGAAATGATTGAGATTGAAATAGAAAATCGAGAATCATCTAAATGATTGAGATTGATTAAAATGATTGATTTCGATCATCAATACTTTTCGATGATCGGATGAAAAAAATCGAATCGATCATGATGACACATCTCTAGTCCCAACCAAACTAAACAGTAGCGAAACTAAAAATTGAATGTGCGCGCCTGGCCTTAAGGTTGCAAAAGAGACAAACTTTTCGCTGAAAATGGTTAACTACAGATTCTTTTGATTTCAAAAATTCGCATGTCGCAACAAATACAGCCAATATTTTTTATTGATGAAAATAAGAGATAGTGCTAACCAGAGAACTTTGATTGAGTTTTGGATTCGTAATCCGGAAGACAAATTCTCAATAGAAAAGGCAAGCGCAACTTGAACCTGGCTTGAGTTTGTGTATCATTGAATTTTTGAATTAAATTTATTTTAAATTTTATCAATACATTTTCATCAGCGCGGAAATGAGATTAATTTTTGGTTTGATATTTCTCATTTAGCATACACACACGGGATGAATTTTTCAAGATATTAAACCCTCATTCTGAATGGTTGAGAAGACTTCTCAAATATTTTTTACAATAATTGAACGAACAAAACTATAATTTGGAAATAAATCTGCCTATCGCCGCACCTCCATTCTGACATTATATCAGACACACTATATCTGAAGTTTATATTTCTTTAACTCTGTGGGCAAATTATGTCGTGATTATTCATTTTTTAACTCTGAGCAAAGCATGTCGAGTATGATCTGAGCATTTTTTAATCAGAGCTCTCCGATTTATTTATGAAACACACTGGAGCACTGAGCAGTCAAAGGTCTCGATCTCAATTTTATTTGTTCGTTTTTTTTCGCTGTCTGTCTCTGTTATTTCATACGAAAAAAAGTTAGCCACGCTCAGCTTTTACTCCAAGCTGGTTCTGAATGAAAAAAGAAAGAGCTCTGAACTGTCTGAGCTAAAAAAAGTAACACAGATCTAATTTTTACAGCTCAGTTCCCTGCTCCAAAAGCCAGATATACTTTGTTTAAATGCATAACATGCATATGCAAGTGGATTAGTAAATTCTGAATGAAGTTGCATATGCACACATCAAGCATGAGTCCTCAATTTTTTATTTTTACATCAACAGTGTGATGGTGAGAGGGCGTTCCGCTCTGTGAGTTTTTTTTCGGCAAAATTGTGTGCATTTCTTTATGATTTTCTTAATTTTACCCGAGTTATTTGTTTTATTTTTGCTGTCCATTTCATCATATGTTTATTGTTTACTATTTTAATATTTAAAACATTACCTGATTTGTTCTCATCTCTTCAACGTACAATACGCAAATGAACCAATACATGCATGATCAATCATCGATCTTGTATATAAACTATTTTAATGCACCACACTTGATTGAAAGAAAATCAAAAGATTTTGATTTGGCTTCAAGCTTCACCCAATCTATACATATGACTTTTTCAATCTATGCACGTGCATTCATGCATTTGAACAATAGCAGTGTGTTCTTTTGGAAAAGTTATCCGTAGTACAATAGGATTTTATCAGCCGTATTTATTAGAATTCGCTAAACGCGTGAGTAGTTATGCAATGCATAAGGACTTATTCATCCACTATGCAAATTCATATTTATAAAACATTTGCCTACCCTGCATAGTTATAGTGAGCTTGTGTCAAATAAAGTACCAAAAAGTAAGAATCTATTACATTTAGCCTTCATAACACTCAGCTGTTGATCAAAAAAAAACAAAAAAAAAACATCTTGTTTGTCTATCGAATTTAATAAACAAAAACGAAACTACCAAAAGCTAAAAGAATTCCAACAATTAACTTTGATTCATCAGATAAAGTATGTTATTATCTCTAGCACAATACTAGAAATCAAATTGTTATTCGTTTCATCCTAGCTGGAATACTCCTCAGACAAGTTCTTGAAGATAAAATTCAATAATGCAAAATAAAAATTACAACACTAACACACCGGATGAAGAAGGATACGTGGAGAGAGATCACCAACAAGTATATTTATCTATTTAATTCTAAACAATTTTCAATTCAATTTCTTTTTAATATATTAGTATAACATTTCTGTTTCAATAAATAAAAATAACACAAAGTTTTAGTTTCAATATCAAGTCAGGCGTTTTATTTTGTTGATAATCTTTATAATTCAATGTGATGTCACATTGAATGTGACAGTTCAATACTAAAATGTCCTTATGTAGGCACTATTCAACCTCCAAACGCGTTTAGCTTATAATGCTTCTATTCAACGTCACATAAGTTTTATAAATAACGATTTTGCGTTTAGAGGCATTATAAGGGTTGCATAGCCTTATGCACTCACTATAATGAGTTTATAAATATGGCTGTATATGAATAACAAATACAACGTCCGCAGTAAGATCATTGCCGATACTCGAATAAACTTCAAATCTCTATCCGCAGTAGGATTTCACTTCTCCTTTTATCGGTAGTGATCCTACTGCGGATGTTGTATTTGTTATTCATATAAAATCCTACTGTACTACGGATAACTTTTCCAAAAAAACACGGCTAATGTATATCTGGCTTAAAAAGAATAACGCCTGTTGTGAAGACATCTGAAAAATTAAATCTCTGCAAGCAAATCGACCGCATCACCCTGTTTTTATTTGTATTTGGCATGTCACGTTACGTATATTAAAGATTTTCATTAAGTTCAAACTGACAGTTGTATGTTTTGTACTTGCTATCGGCGTTTATTTTTATTTCCATCCAACCCCAAGGAACCACTATCACCGTTCAGGTTACAGCTTTGAAAGTTGAAATTCGAAACATCTAACTATAGCTAGACGGTTTACTAAATAATTATCAATTAAAATGAGTCGAGAAATCTTATCACCATCCATTGTGGTTATCGGGACACGACGTTACCGTATTAATAGAATTCACGATGGTTATGGAGGACCTAGCTCTTTGGCCAGCAAGCCAGGATACCAAGAAGACGGTATAACCTAAATTTAAACTTATCAGAATTTGAATTCAAAAATTCCTTTGCAGATTTGTTTGGTGAAGATGATGAAGATGCATACGAGGTTGAAGAGCTTGAAAACTCCAAGTTTCGATCATCTTTTCATGTTCCTAGGTAAGATATCAAAACAGTTTGTATAAGTCGTGCTGGATTGAAATTTTCATTTATACACAGAGTATTTTACGGAGGATTGTGTGGACAAAAGGGAATGACTAAAAAGCGCATTGAATCGGAAACAAAAACCGAGATTACCATCCCAGGTATAAGAGATACAGGGGAATCTCTGGTGACAGTTAGAGGTGGATATGAACTAAACATAAATAAATGCAAACAAAATCCAAATTATTTTTATTACACTCTAGGAAGATCAAGAAGAGATGTATGTGCTGCACGAAGACGTGTTGATTTAGTTATTGAATCTTTGCGGAAGAAAACCCAGGCAACGCATTTTACCTGTGTACCGGCGTGCACGGATACAATTAAAAAAGCTTTTAATAATTTAAAGGTTTGCTTTTGCACGATTATCCGTAATTAGGATCACTCACTCAACTGGACCCTGCACTCATCCGTCACCATCTACACTGCGCCAAGCAAGGCAGCTTGGTGACTGGTGCTGTTGATTGGACCAGTAGCTAATCTGTTTGAGTGATCTTGCGACCCGTTCTGCCAAAGCCCTCAGTCCGTTTGCTCTGGATCTAAAGAATCAAACAGAGGGCACGCCACATAATTTGTTTAATAGCAATTCTATTTTCAGAAATCCATTCTTTGCGAAAATATCCCTGGTATCGATGAAGAACTTTTTTCGAGCGCAGACAAATTACACATAACGTTTAATTCGTGTAAACTACTTGATGATGAGGAACGCGTTAGAGCCGCAAACATATTTAGTGAATGCAAGTAGGTCTTCAAATATTATTATACATTTATGATTCCTTTTAATTGGTTTTCATTTGTATATAGAGAAGTTTTGACCAATATGCCGCCGATTAAAGTAAATGTACGTGGTTTGGAAATAATGAACGATGATCCCAGTTCAGTTGCTGTTCTTTATGCTTGCATTGAATCTTCAGGTCTTCAAGAGCTTGCTGATAAAATGTTGCAAAAGTTCAAAGATGCTCATTTAAACAATGAATTTCGAGACAGTGCAAAGCTGCACATGACCGTTATGAATGTTCGTGGTCGCACAAACAATGATTTGTCAACCTCGGACACTTTCGATGCTAGGGTTATCTTGAAGAAGTACGCAGATTACGATTTTGGAACATTCACTGTGAGCGAAGTTCATTTATCGCAAATGCATACTACTGGAACTAATGGGTTTTACATTGCATCAGGTATACTAACTGTATAACACACATGTAGACTTTATTTTCCTTTGTATGTATATGTATATTCACAAGCTTAATAAATAGTAAAACGAAGTAGAACGAAGTCAATTTTTCGAGAAAAAAGATCAAACTCTTTAGGGGCACATATTGTTTAATAAAAAAAAATTACTTGGTACTGAGTAAACATGGCTGAGTTCGTAATTGTAAAACTGTCGCAGTCCTGCAAAACTTGCGTTCATAATTGTTAACAAACAGCATCATCTCTGCATGAGCACGGCAACATTTGTGTTCATAAAAGTAAACTTACAGTCAACATGCGGTCAATTTGGCATGTGTTTTTTTATGTTGCTGAATTTGCTGATATCGAACTATTTTGGCAATTATGAACTCATTTTTAACAAAGTATGATGACTGCACACATGCTGTTGTAAGTGTGTTCATAAATGTATTCGAAGCATGTTTTAGGCTGGGCAGGGGCACCAAGCATTGCAATTACGAACTCAGCCATCTTAAGAGGTTTTGCAACCCTACAGACGGCAAGTACCTGTGTGACTTCCTGTCCGGCAAATCCATGTTAGGTATTAACACAAATGCTCTTTTATCAACAAAAATTAACTATTATTGGGGTATGCGAACGATATCAATATCAATATCATAGGTCGTTCCCAATGTTCCGTAATTGAGTTCTTCAGGGCGATTAAAGCTCAAGTGAAACTTGTCGGTCTTGAAATCTGATGTTTACTAAGTTTTGAATATAGTCTAGAAAGTCCAGTCAAGAGTTTCTTCGAATCCAATCCCCCTGGAGAAAGGAAAACTCGGAACCATCGCAGATACCAGAACCCTTGAAGGGAATCACCGTACTTGCGATTATAGAGGATCTAAACCCACCGTTACTCTGGCCGCGACACTTTATGGATCGGGAGGTGGCTTAATAAGTAAGTATGAACAATTCTTGAAGAAAATTGACTTGCTTTATATATATTTATACAACATCAAACACTTGGAACGTTTTTGATTAAGCATTGGCTCCTGTCATCTGATAATTTCATCTTAGGTTTATTCTCTCAATAGAATCTTGCTTAAGGGCAAGTGACTTGGAAGTCACTAATATAGTTAAATAGCCTAATCGATGTAATTTGGATGTGATCCGAATGTGTTCAGAATGATGGAATAGATAATTTCGTTATTGATCCATTGCAAAGAAGCAAAGAATACCTACACGCCGTATTTACGCCGCCGCCACCCTCTGTTTGCTGAAAATGTCGAAGGATGGCAGATGGAAAAGATCGTCTAGTGCGGCAGAGGGGATCGTTTGTAGTGTAAAAGTTGACACCCTGCCCATCCCACACAGTTAGCTTGTTTAGAGCGTTTTGTAGCAGTTCTTTTAAAAAGTTAGAATGCGTACCTTATACGGTAATAGCAACATCGTCCACAAAACCAATCACTGTATCACATGCTTCGAGGCATGTCACCAGCTTATTTATTACAAACTTCCACGGAGAAGTTGTTAAAAGGTCCTTCTATATCTAGAAAAGCAACCACTGTACTCTAGAGGGAATATGCGATAGTCCATACTAGCGAGTGTAAAGCAGTATCTACCGAAGTCTCGTATCTACGCTTACACGTAAATGGATATCAATCAATCTTTAAAGAGTTTTTATAAGGAATGATAGCTTTTATCCCAATTTACAATGAAATTTTATTTTTTGGCCAATCTTTCGACGAGAGATAATTAATTTTTAATTTCAGTTAGCATGAATTTATAAACTGTTCTAAGTCTGCACACCATAAAAGGTGATGAGGCATTATTAATTCATCTTTTGGGATAATGATTCATTTAACAGTGTTCTAAGATTAGCTAAAACATACTTAAAAATAGACTTAAAAAAAAAATGAACCGAATGATCAAAAAATGAAGAGGAGTTTTAAACAATGAAAACAAACTTACATAAAAACATATTTTGAGTTAATCACTGAGAGTGAAGCTCTTGGCGAAGAAAAACAACTGCATACATTCATACATACATATACGCAAGTCTGTTTTATTTTATATATATTTTAACAAAATTGTGATTTTCTTACACTAGTTTTTTTTACACCTACAACATTCGACTTTTTACGTCTCATTTATACAAAATACGGTTTCTGTCCTTGCTGCTAAGTTTTGTTTCAATAGCTTTCGCATGCGGTTAAAATATAAATTTAATATTCAATTTTTTCGTATGTACAATAATTCAACTACGATTGTTTTAACCTATAAAATATGTATTTTTTTTTATTAAAATAACTCTTAAAATATCTACATAATTTTTAAAACAATGCAAACAAAAATAGTTTTTTTTTTTGTTTATTAAAAAATCAGTCACACGCAACTGCTAAATTGTTTTCAAGCATTAACTTGGTGTATTTTTTTTATATCTATAGTAAATATATTTTTTTTTTATTAAATTTCTAAAACCAGAACTGTTTTTCTAGTTTGTACTCTGCTTTATAAATACCTAGGCCTACATTCTATAATAAAATGTATTATATTGTATCTTTGTTTTGCAAAAGTACATTTTTAATTAATTTAAAAAACTAACTTAACTAATTTACGCTTTCAATTGCTGCAATCTTTGGAAAATAAATTAAATTCTATTGAATGGTCGTGTCTAGAAAATTGGTATCATTGTAGAGGTCTCCTTCGATATCAATTCGTGTTTCACTTCCCAGTAGTGATTCGGCATCCTCATCCAAATGTCGGATTGGATAACTAAATCCATCGCCAAAGCTAGATATATGATTGCGAAATAGTTTTGGATGAATATTTTGAAAAATGAAAATAAGAAAATTTACTTGGAGTGCAGTATATTTAATGTTTTTTGGCATGTTGTATGTTTTTTTTTGTGTTTGTATACTCAGTTTAAGCAAAATCGAATTAATCATTTTCCTCAGACTGCTTGCACTATTATTTATTTCTGAAGTCTAAAATAAACTTAATTAATGAATTCAGCTACATAGCATTGTACTCGTCCTTAAAAGAATTGTGAGTCAAAAAAAAATATGCATTGAAATGTACAGCGGGCACCACACTTATCTCATGTGGTGTGTTGTGTCATAGACTACACACTAACTAAGCTTGCTGTTTTCAAACGCTGCTTATTAAAAAAATTTGTTTCTCTTTTAGAGGGGACTATCTTCTCTTTTCCACAGAAAGAATAAATCGTCAGCGACAGAGCGTGGTAAGGAGCAATCGAAACAACAGGCATTCCAGAACATACCACACAGGATAAGAGGGGCTCCGGCTTAAAGCGAAGCGAACTTCTTTCAATCTTCAGAATCCCTGGGGTGGGATCGGCTAAGGTTATTGGTGATTGTCACATTTATGAAAATCAAATATGTATGATAAAATTAAATTTTTCGTCTGGGTAAGATGATCACCAAAAATTATTGAAAATTTGGCAACATTTCGAGAGACAAGTACTAACAGTTGCTAACTTTTTATGTTCGGTAAGCAGTGAATAATTTGTTAAAAAAAATGTATTTAATGGTCGCGTAAGTCGAAGGAAGCCATTTATTAGTAAAAGTATGCGATTGAACACCTTAATAAGGACACATCGTTTTTTTTTCCAAAGTATTATTCAGTGATGAAAGTAAATTTAATATCTTTGGATCAGATGGACGTCGAATGGTTTGGAGAAAGCCTAATACTCAGATGAACACGAAAAATTTGGCCCTAAGGCTTCGGCCACGCACTGAGCGATTGAGCGACGAGTCGCTGAGCGACGCAAAAAAATTAAAACACATGAAATTGTATGGAGGTGGCCACGTACACCCTGAGCGACTTGTCATTGTTTTAAGCGACGAGCGACTGAGCGATTGAGCGACGTCGCTCTGTCGCTTAAAACAATGACAAGTCGCTCAGGGTGTATGTGGCCACCTCCATACAATTTCATGTGTTTTAATTTTTTTGCGTCGCTCAGCGACTCGTCGCTCAATCGCTCGTCGCTCAGTGTGTGGCCGAAGCCTAACTGTGAAGCATGGAGGAGGTAATGTCATGGCATGGGGTTGTATGGCTTCTTCAGGGGTTAGAAATCTCGTTTTTTTGGCTGTATATGGATGGATTTGCCTACCTAAACATTCTCAAAGAAACAGGACAATGACCCGAAGCATACTTCGGGGTTGGTCAAAGAATCGCTGCACTACAATGAACCAAACCAGCTTAAAACGGAAAAGACATCAAAGCTGTTTTTTTTTTTCTATCTTTTTTTTTAATTTTTTTCAAATAAAATGTGAGTTTTTATTTTTTTTTTCGTTTAATTATTTAATTAAAAGTTTTTCTTTCATTTATAGTTATTTTATCTCGAATTGAAATAGTACTTTAAATATTTTTTTTTCTCAAACAATTAAAAGTTGATGCTGTACGGAGACTTTTTGGATTCAGTGTATGAAAAGAATTGAATTTGTGTTGAGGATATAAATAAGTATGTACATACATAAGTACATTATGAGTATATTTACTTTGGATTTGGTAAATCCTACTAATATTATAAATGTGAATGTTACGATGTATGGATGTTTGTTACTCAATAACGCTTGAACAACTGAATGGATCTTGATAAAATTTAACACACAAAAAGTTATAGTCTGGATTACCGTATAGGCTACTTTTTTTTATTATCAGGGGAGGGGCATTGGGTGGTCGAAACACCCCAAAATTATTTATCTCTACTTCTATCTTCGTATTGCACTGAAATGTAGTACATATACATAAGTAATTGCATTGAAATGCCATACTTTGGTGGTGCGGGCCCAGAGGAGGGGCATTGTTTGATAAATTTACCTAAGCAGTAACGATAAAAACACTCAAAAAAGTTTTTAAAAAAATAAAACAAAAATAAAATTCTCCGAATTAGAAACAAAAAAAAATTGACAAATATTTGTGTGTCTTTGAATTTAAACTATTTTTAGGTAAGTTAAACTTTATGTGCCTACAGGTTTAACTACATACATTGTTATAGGATAGTTACATACATACGTATGTGATTTGCTCATTGTTTGTTAGTTTTTTTCAAAATATCCTTCGCTTGGCTCCATTACCTTTAAGAAAAGGACTTGATTGGATTTATTGGTTTGCTGTTTTGTTTTAATCCAGGTACATGCATACGTTAAATAAAAATAATTCGTACGCTTTCAACTTCTCATGTTGAACAGGAGATCAGTTGTGACAGTTCTTGGCTAAGCTAAACGTGTTTATTATTTCAGTGGTAAGTCGTCTTTTTCAAATAGAGCTGTGCAACGATGACACACAGAAGTAAAATAAACACCCAAAAACAACATTCCGTACTTCACACAAGATTTCCATATACACAAGATTTCCAATGCAAGAAAAACTGAGCGAATCTACAGAAACTTTTAGACACATGATTTATTTTAAAAAACTTCAGTTGAAAAAAAAAAAATTGCTTGCGGGAGTTCTCGCACGGGTACGCTAGTCTAAAATATTTAATTAATTTCTCATGTTTATTTCCAAAATCGGATGTTGTAATTATTCTTTTCATTTTGCACATTTTCAAATCGCAAAAATATATTCAAAAAGACAAATCCTGAAATGTCATTTTTGTTATGATGAAGGCATAAGAAAGTTAAAAAAGCTAAAGAATATACATATTTCTTATAACCGTTTACTTATATATAAAGAATAGGTATAAGAAAAAAACTTTCTTTCATAAAAGAATGAAAACAAGGAAATGAAGGAAAGAAAGGAAAGAGTTTCACCATGCAATAAAAACTCTTTCCTAAAAAATGTTTAAAAATATCACTTAGTCATTATAAACAAGAGATAGAAATTATCCTTTTTTTGTCACACGCAGACCGAATTTGTTCATTGTGGCTGTCAATCGTCATAAATCACCTTAGCCGATTCCACCCCAGTCTTGTTTAGTAAGTCTGATGTCAGCTTTCTATGACGAAAAGAAAAATGTGCCAAAAACATTTCCAATAAGACAGACGTACTATAGATTATTATGTGAACTTATTGTTCAAAGAATTCATTAGGCATATCTTATGAAATATTGACCAACTCTTACTTTTTTGAGCCAATCAACCCATTCGTATCATCTTCTTAAACAACATCTCCGATGATTATTAAATAAATTCAAGGAAAAAAACTGTTGTGTCATACAATTAAAACATATTAGCTTAAGTCTTGTAGTTTCATTGAATGAGGTTTAACCTTTATTCATCCAGGCACATCAAATTTTGCAAGAATGTATTGATTATTCTCATTGCTAACCCTTGAATTCATAGGTTAATTTTTTTTCTCTTAAACATGAATATACAAACACGCAATACATTTTGTTTTATGTTTATAATATTTGGCAAATTAAAAACATATATCTTCATTTTTTTTGCTTTCAACAATATAACATTAAAGACTTATTTAACTAAAATAATTCCAGTGAGCATATCAGAACTAAATAATAAAAATACTAATAATTGCCGCGCTTCACAACCAAAAATTTAATTAAATAAAACAAAACAACATTACTTATATTAATAAATAAATTTATTATGATTGATTTGAAAAAAAAAATGTACATTCGGAATTACAACGAGAAAAAATCGTAACATTTGAACTATGTATCTATCTTAGCAAACAATTACAACTAATAATACATTTAAGATGTTTTCGGTGAAAATACAGAATATGAGTGTTTAAGCCTAAGCTTTATAAATCCAAGCAAAATGAAATGTTCATATACAAAAATTAGTTTTTTTTTTTCGCTCCATGAAAAATCTTATAAAATTAAAGGCAATTAATTGATTTATTAAGAACAAACTTGTTTCAAAATAAAAGTGGATTTGTTCACACTTGTTTAATTAGGGTGTTGCTTTTAAATGTTTTGTTTACTTCACATTTATGTATAAATTAAATACTCGAGCATGAAGTGTACCCCGCCAAAAATATTTAGCAAGAAAGAATAAATTCAATCTGCACAATATGGGTACAAAATTCATCATCCATTATGAATCACGTGAATGAAAAAAAGAGTTCACAATTGGATTGCAATTGTCAATTATATTAAAATCTCGATATTTTTGATTCCTAATGATTGAATGCTTGTGGTGTGGATGTGTACGTGATAATATCAAAAGTTATAAAATTTAGGAATCTACAGACGTACATGTAAATGTAGCTATTCAAGAGAATAATGTCGTTTTTATTTGGCAATCCGGAAGCCTGAGTGTTTAATTCAAAAATTAACATTGCTTATTCTATCGCTACTTTTATAAACAGAGTGGAAGCGAAATCCCCTGTTGAAACCAAGAGCCAAGAAACGCACTTCTAGGAATGCTAAACAATTAACCCTTCTGGTTAAAGTACGGTCAAGTAAATATATTCTCTTTTTGACCGCACAATTGCAAGTTAAAGACAATTTACGTTAGTATTTCATTAAAATCTTTCTCTATTTTGCTGACACTCACAGAGTGTTTATTATTACTTTTAGGTTAGTCAAGACCCCCTGGACGCATATTAAAAAATAAGTAGCTAGAACTATACACAGGGAAAACTGTGTGGTGATTGTTGTCTTCGAGGTAAATATTTGTATCTGCCAATAAATAAAATTTCTTAACACAATCATTTTTGCACGTTTGACCTGGAATCATGTGCATTAATAATTATACTTCGTTATTAAAGCTAATTAAATGCCTGAACTTTGTCGATTGTTCCTTGCAACACACAATGTATCTTAGTCGGGTTTATGTTGGAGCTGCGATGAAAAATCTGAGCAGTGATGAAATCGTTAATTAAGTCGGAATTCTTATGTAATGTTTATATTGAAGTTAAATGTTCAATGTTTATTCTTGATAACAGCGTCGAAATATAAGCGTTGATTTATTTGCTATGTTCGCAGCTTAAGTCGTATGTCGCATCTTTATCTTATCGTATATTAGGAGAAAATCTAAGCTAAGGGATAAAAAGATCAAATTAAATACGAGACGCACTCAAAACTTCTATTCCGATACAAAGTGCTTTTGGAATCGATACTTTTAACTGCGATACGAAGTATGTTAGGTTTCCAATAAAAGTATTCGAATCTATGACCAAAGAAATAACCCTCGGGCGAAGTATATGTATGCAAGTGTTTAAAAAATAGTTGTAATAATCAACTGCTTTAAACAAAAAACTAAAAAGTTTTTTTTCAATTTTAAAGTGGTTCAGAAAATTTTGCTAAATTACATCGCAGATTTCAATAGATGAAACTCTATTACATCCAATGTTTAAATATACATATTAATTTTCAAGAAAACAATGATTTTGTAAAAGCAATTCAGAAACTAAGCGAGTTTGTTAAAGAAGACTTGGGACTGTCGAGTAGCGAATCGGAGTTTGATGATTTTCAGAAAGGTTATGATTTTTGAAACATT
The DNA here is from genome assembly GCA_911387755.1 of Chrysotoxum bicinctum. NCBI lineage: Eukaryota > Metazoa > Arthropoda > Insecta > Diptera > Syrphidae > Chrysotoxum > Chrysotoxum bicinctum. The sequence goes on along the minus strand of OU426987.1, from coordinate 205,828,200 downwards.
ACCATTTATGAATCAATTATGAAAAGAAGAAAAATCAATGCTAAAAGTGATGAGTTGTCTAAGTAAGTTAAGTAAACGATATTTTTCCTGTGATTCCTAAGTAGGTATCAATACTTTGTTTCGATATCGGAATCGACTGGAGGTTACTGAACCTTACTCTAAGAACACTAGGTACGTATTTTCAATTTGTCTCCAAATTATTTTAAGAGTTATTGTAGCAGGTGAAATAAAGACTTTCATGCATTTAAGTTTTTATTTATAAAATTTTTAAAGCTCCAAGCAATTTGAACTATAAAAGCAAATTCGTGCATTTAAAAAAAAAATATTTTTTAGTATTATGAAGTAAATTGGATTGGTTTAGAATGAAAAGCTCTATCACGGGTACAGAGAGGGTGGATTGCGGCAGTCACATTCTTCTCCATCGTGAAGTCTTTAATTAAAGCTATTGTCAGGTTTGATTATCTCGGTTAGATAGGATGAAAGAAAATCTTTGATGAAAAATACAGTGTTAAAGATTTACAGTCAAAGAAGAAATTCGAATGATTTCCTAGCTATTATAAGGTTTGTTCGTTCAAGTTTAGCCGGGGTTTTTTTCTTGACAACCCTGAGAGTTATGAAAAAAAAAACTGTGGTTTTCGGTTTTCAAAAAACACCTAAGGGCTGTCAATTGTTTTGTTGACCACTAAAAGCAAGAAACAAATAATTATGTTAGTCAATATTTTCAAAACAACAAAAGAATTAGATATGAAATATAATTATTATTATAATATTGATAGTTTGGTCGTTACCTGAACTCGCAACAGCAAAATACCTATATCTACTTTAGGGTGAGTCCAGAACGACTGCAGGTTTTAAAAAAAACACAGAATTTATTCACCAGAATGAGTTCAGGTATTTGATAAAAATGATTTAGGGTGACCCTGGGTGACTTCTGGGCTCAACGAAGAAACCTATAGTTATAGTTATAGTTATACCTGATGATTTTATTTTATTATCATTTATTTATTGTTATTTCAGGTTATCCTGCTTCAAAAAAGGATTATCAAGAATAAATACCAATTGGAAATATTATGTAACATCGGATATGGCAGTGATATTTAAAAAAAAATAAATAGGGGTGGCCGTGGCACGATGGTTGTGTGCTCGCCTGCCAACCTCATGGTCTCAGGTTCGATCCCTGCCGTCGTCTATGTCGTTTTAATTCCATTAAAAATCTTCTTAAAAATTGTCATCAATGGGTTGCTGGTTTACTCATTACATGTTGTTCAGGCATAACACTAACAACATGTAATTGAGTTAAACTAGTATGCCCAACAAGGATGAGCACGAATAAAAAAATGTGAATTATAAACGACATATAAATAAGACACGGCATTTCTCCGCTTTAGCTCAGCCGCCATCCCTGGAGATAAAAATATCTGAGACAACCACCAACAGTCTCAGAACATCGTGCCACACATCTTTCCTATCCTTCTTTCTCTTCATTAACTTCACGCCCGCCCTGTGTTGAAACATTTAAAGGGTAATCATAATCCCTTGAGCGCGGGTAGATTATAAAAAAAAAAAAAAAAAAAAAAAAAACATGCGTTAAAGTATTTTTTTTTTGTGACAAGTAGCGCATAAGTAAAATTACAATTTAATAATTGAATAATTTTTTTTTTTGGAATTAATTTTGAAAAACCTGGGAAATGTATGCTGGAAAGACTCAGCACAGAACAAAGTACGAACTTCAATTTTATTTTGAAAGTCGAAATTGAATTATTCAGACACAAAGATCATATCGAAATTATTTCTTTCATGTTTAATGTGCTCAGTGCAAAAAAAAAATTGCAGATTGATCCAGCGTTCTTAACAATAAGGAGGTGTCCGTGATCTTCCATGCTGTAAGACATCGTGCAGTTCTTATTAATGTGAACTTTGCCCGGCTCAAGCCAGTGTTGAGGAAACCCCGAAACTTCCACCAGGAGACTTTCTGACGAGTTGAGCGTAAATAATCAACAAGTACGCATTCAGTAATGAGTAATGAAGCCCATTTTCACCTCAACGGTAACATGAATAAACAAAATTGCAGAATATGTGGTATCGAAAATCCAAAAAACAATGAAAATAAAATGCACAATTTTTGATGATCGGATATTATCGCGTTTGTCGGATGATATCTGGCCACCACGTTCTTAACGGTTTCAGATTTTTTGTTTTGGGGAAATCTATAAATTAAGGTATATGCAACTAACCCAAGAACTGTGCAAAAGCTTAAGGCAAATGTCAAAAAAGAAGTGAGGGCGCTGGACCTTAAATTTTAAGAAAATTAATGGAAAGAGCACGCCAGTTCCAATCAAAAAATGGTCACTATTTGAGAGATATTATTTACAAAACATAATGATAATATATTTTCAAACCATATCATAAATTTGAATAAATGCCAAAGTTAAATAAAATCACAAAGAAAATAATATTCATCAAATAAATAATAAAGTTACTTATGCATCTGCCTGTTCACTACTGTTAGACCCTTTCACACATCAGAAATACCAGTAGGGTTCATAAACCATAGTTTTCAAAAGTAATCGGGTTATTTAAATTTGTAAAATGATTGTATTAAAACAAAAGAAAGAGTTGACATCTTTAGGAATCTTTCCCTACGGCTCATAAACATGGTGGACAAGTTCTAAAAGGGAATCAGGACATATAAAACAGCAATTAAGAAAAAAAAGCTGTTAGTTTTAGCATTCTAGAAAGATTAAAAATTTAACTTCAAACATTTTCACAAGAAAAACATAAATTAGAAAAAAAAATACAAACTACTATACTGAAATGAATTGGCATGCCAAAAGTTTTGCCAAACCAATGCAAATGCATTCATTCTTTTTAAATTGGTAAAATTACACATTTCAAAAGTAAGAATTAATGTTCTTTATTCGATTTTTGTTTTGTTTAAATAATAAGATGAAGGCACTTAAGTAAGTTAGCATTAATGGCTTATATCAAAGGGTTAAGAGTAATCTTAAGGCTACAAAAATGAAAACTATAAAAAATAGAATACGAAATACAAATAACTCGATTTCTACAACAATCAAAATGCATTTTGAACCGTATTTTCTTCAATTTGTACAGACCAACTTAACATTGAAAAAAAAAGAAAAACATACAAAAATACCCAAAAATATATTTTAACATATCAAAAATATTTTTATATATATAATAATATAATACAATATTTGTTTGTAAAAAAAATTATTAAATAATTATATATAATTGTAAAAAAAAAAAATAAGTAAACTTATTACAAAGAACGTGAACTAATAAACAATCAAACATCAATGACGGTTTGTAAATCAGGTTCAATCAAATATTAATAATGCTAGCACAATTTTGTTCGTCTGCCACAGCCGCTGGGTTCGTTACCGGCGTAGCCATTGTCGTTGGCTCACTTTTCTCGTCTAAATTTGTCAATTGATTTCTATTCAATACGCTAGCATCATCAAATCCATTCACAACAAAAACATGGGAATCAGTGTGATCGCTATAATTACTACTCTTCATATCTATGATAACATTACCATTAGCGATATTGGCAGCGTTTGTTGATGATAAGCTAGCATTGGCATTCGCATTGCCTAACGCATTATTTAATGATGGCAAATTGTCTATCGGTTGATTTAAAAATGTATCAGTTGGTTGGTCTAACCTTGTCTGGGTGTCTCCCATGGATTCGTATGAGGAACTCTGATGGTGGCCTTGTGTTGGGTATATTAAACCATCACCCAAACTAGAATCAAAATGTTGGTATTTGTTTTTTGTTGATAATAATGAGTGTAGTAAATAAAACTTGGATGTTTGTTAGTTTTTTTTTTTTTTTTTTTTTTTTTTAAATAAATAAACACGGGTGTTTTAATATGCTCAGTACGTACTTGGGGCTTCAGAGAAAACCTAATAGTTTTAGCATGGGGGAAACGTGTTCTAGTTAAAAAAAATTAGTTGAACTCATTAAAAATATATCAAAGAAAATAATATAAACATTTGTGTTACAGAGGCAGTAGAGGGTAATTTTGTAGGCAGGATTAAAAATGAATAGCCAAAGCGCACATGTACAAGTTTTGTTATATCTTTGAAAATTGGTGTTGAAAATATTTTAGGTCGTTGTTTACATACAAACTACTACTGGTCTACAAATACTTTAATTATTTGGATTTTAATAACTACACATATGTATATAACACAGAATATAAAATTTTCATAAATGAGTATACTTAAATACAGTTAAGAGTTTTAACTTATTCGAAACAGAATGGAATTTCAGTTGCAACATCCAACACTACCTGGATCTAGTTTAAGATTTTTATCAAATTTTATCAAATGTCTTATATAAGATATTTCTTCTTCTCATACTTTTACATTTTACATTGTTTGATTATTTCTTAAAAATATTACCGATGCTATAAGAATCTATATGACCTTTTTCATGAACGGTTCAAAAATGTACTAACTGCCTAGTATTCATGTTAGTTTCCAACCCTTTAATACTGTAATAATTATGTTTTCAGAATTGCAACTCACACAACTTAGGATTGGTCTATGACCATCACTAACCAACTGCATTTAGAGTGCTGTTGCTCAAGTACAATAAGTCCCGAACAATTGATTTGATAAGCAGACAATAGCAAGGTGTTTCCAGAATCGTTGGCAAGTGTACTGAACACCTGCCAATAGGAGTTCATGCGGGGAAGCTGAACATGCCTTACAATACTCACTGTCGTAGTTGTAGGGATCAGCCGGAAAGGAAACTCCATTATATTTGAAGATCAAAGACCTTATCGTTTTTCTCAATGCGAAAAGAGAAAAGCTTTTGTAGCTGCTGTATCGAGATCTGCGTCAATTCTCTCAGACCTCGAGGAAGCTTCTTGAACGAAGATCAAAGTGCTCGGTGGCCGGACGATCGCTCGATAAAATTGGCTGCACTTAAATATAATTTTGCATGTTACGGAAAAATTTGGATGGTTTTAGGTGTGGACGACGATCCTATTGAGTGAGTGTTTTAAGTTTCGCCTTCCAACTGATTGTGTAAAACACACACTAAAACACAACTATTAACCACGTTCTTTGAAAATAAACCAAATCAGCTCAGGTCAAATCTTTTATGGTATCAAAATGGCGGATCTAGTGGTTGGGGTTTTCGGTTTTCAAAAAACACCCAAGGGCTTTCAACTGCTTCGTTGACAACTAAAAGCAAGACAAAATGATTTTGTGATCTGATAGAACTTTAAATTTGTTATAAATTAGTTTTAAAAATGAACGAAAACAATTTCGCGTTGTTGCTGAATGTTTCATCCGATGAGGACAACAAAAGAAATACATATGAAATCTCATATGACTTTTGACAGTTTGATCGTTACCTGAACTCGACCCAGCAAAATACCTAGATCTACTTCATGGCGAGTTCAGGACGACCGCAGGTCTCAAAAAACACAGAATTTGCTCACCAGGGTGACTTCAGGTTTTTCAAAAAACGATTTAGGGCGACCCCAGGGTGACTTCAGGGCTCAACGAACAAACCTAATACGTCTTCCGTAAACTTTGAATTACTCATTAATAGGCCTTACATCAAATCTCCAAACAATTTTGGAGAAAATATCATTTACCATACATACGAGTAGATTTGAAATTCAATTTATTACAAAAAACTACAATAATATTAATTTTTCTTAATTATCGATCTCTCATGAATCGTAGACCTCTGCATAATCATCAATTGTGGTAGATTCTGCACTTTGTCAGAGTGATAGATATATTAATAATAGCTTTGTAATTTTTGTTCATGCATTATTCATACATACCGTTAAATGTATTTCAAAAATCTCGCAAAATTAATTTGAATTTAATTGTCAACTTCTCAACATCTGTGTTTCAAAGTTATATTATGTAACTATTAGATAATCCCAATCTAATTTCTTGAAGAAAGCTTGAAAAATATGAGTCATGAGTGAAATGAGTAAAAACGAAATAACACCGTTACTTTTTTTTAACTTTTGCAACTAAACACTGCTTACAAAAATAACGGTATAGTAATGAAACACAAGAGACATTGCGGGTAGTACTCGAGAAATTCAAATGTTTCTTTTAAAGTTACGTATATCACCTATGATTTTCAAAGCTCTGTTTTGGATTATATCCAAGAAACTCAAGTGAGTTATTGGAGCACTTCCTAAATATTTCAATTGTACCTCTGCATTTCACGAATATAGGCCTTATTGATTACAGCCAGATCAGATGATATGAACAGAAATTATAATTTCCCTATATTTTTGCAAAATAATATTTACTTTTGGGTTACTAAAACACTCATTAGTTTTTCAAAGAAATACACATTTCTACTTAATGTCATTTTGACCTAACTGCCATCAAAGCTTAAGTGAATTAAGACGAAAGCACATTTGTTAACAAGTTTTCACATTTCTAGGTGGCATTTGTGCTACCACCACAATCAACCATCATGAAGCTTTTAAACAATTTTTTAACAAACATAAAACAAAGTCAAATACCCCAAAAACACATACCCATGATTGTTTATTCTGAAAAAAACCTTGACAAAAAGTTAATCAAATTAATGAGTTCAACAAATTTTTAGTTCAAATGAAATTAAATAGCTCTCCAAAGAAGTTTGATTAATGTTCAAACACACACAATTGTTAGTAAATTTTAACTTAAATACACATAAAATCTGAATGTTTTTAATTTGCCAAAATATCAGATTAAGGCATTTTTGTATTTTATGCCAGGTTTAACAAAGGCGTCAAAACACATGTGTTATCAGAAACGAATAGGTGCAAAAAATACAACAAAAAAAAAAGAAAAATCTTACCTAGTATAAACTGGAATCAACCATAGCTTCCAGTTATCACCAAAGACTTCTTGAAAATTTGCATATTTTCCTAAGTTAAACCCATTTTTGTCAGGTCCACCTATACGAAATACGGGTGCCCTAAATGCTTCTAAAAGAACCGAAAAAAAAGACAATATAAGAAAAATATTTTAAAGAGAGCGATAGCGCGTTTTACCTAAAGTCGTTCTGTTGACTAGAACTAAATATATATGATAGCCAAACAAACTGACTAAGCTTATTGCAAACATTAGTGATACAAAAAATAGGAATAGTATATGGAATCGTCCCATTCCACCGTCAAGCTCACCCTGCAAAAATACAAAAAATAAACATGCAGTGAATATAAGAGGGACTTAAGACGATATACGAAAATCATACAGTGCTTACCCGCCAGAACTTTATAAAGTACTCTAGAGACGTTAGCGCTACATATAAACAGTAGAGCAAGGCATATCCCAGGAACAGAACAAAGAACTTGTAATTCTTAAAATTCACACAATTGTTAACCCAGGGACAGTGGTGGTCCATTTTTAGTACACATGTACCGCAAACGCTGCAGTGATGTGCTCGGTCTGGTTTTATAATTTGACATTTTTCACAGAATCTTACAGCGCCATGAAGTGTTCTTTTACGAGAAATATTATTAAATATATTATTATTAAATAAAGAACACATGCGGATTACATACCGATTAGATACTGGAAGGTCCTTAGCAAAATTTTCTAATACCCTTTTTTGTTGTTCTTGATTTTCTGCTCGGAACAATCGATCAATTTCACTTTCAGGAATACGCCACTGAAATACATACAAAAATTAGTTCAGAATATAAATTGGGCTAATAAAATGGAATAAATGCCATAATACAAAATGTGTCGACGGTTAGGTATTCTAACAATCGAATGTACAAATACTCTGGTATTAGGGGTATTCACGATCGGGTGTGTTGAGTTTTGTATTATTGTGTAACATTTCTTTACACTCCAACAACAAAATCGGTTTTTCGTGAATACCCCTATTTATTCTTAAGTTAATTCCATTAGCGGGTGGTCGTGGCGCGATGGATGTGTGCTCGCCTGTGAACCTCATGATCACAGGTTCGATCCCTGCCGTCGTCTATGTCGTTTTAATTCCATTAAAAACCTTCTAAAATTGTCATCAATGGGTTGCTGGTTTACTCATTGCATGTTGTTCAGGCATAACACTAACAACATGTAATTGAGTTAAACTAGTATGCCCAACAAGGATGAACACGAATAAAATAATGTGAATTATAAGCGACATTAGAAATAAGACACGGCATTCTCCGCTTTAGTTCAGCCGCCATCCCTGGAGATAAAATATCTGAGACAACAACCTTCAGTCTCAGAACATCGTGCCACACATCTTTCCTATCCTCCTTTCTCTTCCGTAACTTCACGCCCGCGCTGTGTTGAAACATTTAAAGGGTAATCATAATCCCTTGAGCGCGGGTAGATTATAAAAAAAAAAAAAAAAAAAACATATGCGATCAAACTAACTAGAGGATTTCTTAGCTTCAAAATATAATCTTCCATCAAGAGCGGGTAGGTTTCGGTGGACTTTCGTTTACGAGTATTATTCAGTTACTAAAACTAAATCACCATGGCAAGCTTCACTTCCAAATGATAAAACTTTATTATCAAAATGAGTGTTCGTTAGTCCAAACTTTGCGCCCGTTGCGTCCATTTTACGGTAGACGTGGTGGCCCTTCACAGTCGACACTTCAACGTTTGGTGGCCAAATTTGAAACGACCGGTTCGGTTAACAATCAGCCAAAATTTGTACGTCGAAAGAACGCAAGATCGGCCGAGAACGTCTGGTCCGTGAACTTGTACAGTAGAACCCGAGGCAATCGATTCCTCGCCGTGCACAAAAACCCGGCCTATCGCAGACTTCAACTTGGTGAATATGTGTCGGAGGGTGAGCCTACACCTCAACAATATCCAACTGACCCAGGAGCTCAAAGTTCATGACCATAGACAGACTTTTGGCTGAAAAATCATCTTTAGCAACGAGGCGCATTTTTGTCTGAATGGAAAAAAAATGCCGAATAGCAGGTGACAACAACCCACACGAGGTTCACCAGTTGACTGTTTGATGTGAATTTTGGATGTATGGGTCGGTAATCTTTCGAAGCGAGCGCTACAGAACGATGATAACCAAATTCTTATGACCAAATTTGAACCATATGGCCCTAGACGAGATGTGGCTCCAGAAGACGGCCATACAGCGGACGCCACGATCGACATGAATTGAGCAACAAGGTCATTAACCCCGCTAGACTTTTTCTTCCTAGTTTTCCTTAAGTTGCATGTCTATGTGAATAAATAATAATTGACTTATGCCCTTAAGGTGAACATAAAAAATTGAGCCGGATCTGAGCGGAATCTGAGTAATTGAAAATTGGACCACTCGGATCCGTGCCAACGTAAGACGCCGAAGCGGGAATTTGAACGATGACATATTCCATACACAATAGCAAACATGGGGCTTTAAAATGAAAATTAATTTTGTTAAAACCTCACAACCATCTTGCTTTATTCCATTTCAATATCTACCCGCTCTTATTGATAAACCCTTTACATATATAGTGTTTCCTCTTTTCAAGAAAGGTAACCCTAACGATGTAGCCAACTACCAAGGTGTGTCTTTTATGGACACTATATACAAGATGTTCACAACTGTTCTGTTGAATCGACTTAATCGATGGGTCGAAGAGAATCAGACTTTAAAAGAATTCCAAGCTGCATACAGACAAAACTACTCAAAAAATGTTCAATCTCTCCTGCCTTATAAAATTACAACTCACTCAAAAAACAAACTCTATGCGTTTTTCATCGATTTAAAAGCTGCTTTCAACAATACAAACAGAGACGCATTATTCCACAAACTGACACTTTTGGGAATGTCCACAAAAATGCTCTCAATCCTGAAGGCTCTCTATCACAACAACAAACATCAGCGACTTCTTTCCTATCAATCAAGGTGTAAAACAGGGATGCGTTCTTAGTGCTCTGCTATTAATCTTATTTTTGAATGATCTCGAAGGCATATCCGTAAAAGTCTTACTTAATGCCGACGATATTGTTCTTCTCTCTGACAATCCCGCTTCGACTGGACTTTTAACAACGATGAAATCAAAATATCCAACAAATACAAGTAACTAGGAGTAAATGTCGTGGATAGAGAATCTTACGCAGAGTCTTGCAATGTCTAAAAACTCAATAAATGCTATCTGCTCAAACTTCATCAAAAACAAAAACATACAACACTCAGGAAAGTACAAAATATAACAAGCTGCTTCACAATCAGTGATGAACTACTGTGCGCAAGTTTGGGGTTATTCGCAACATGATGAAGTCGAAAAATTGCAAAGGTTTTTATCAAGAGATGTTTTTCCTTACCTAGTAATACACCAAATTACGTGCTTAATCTAGAAACAGGACTTCCAAAAGCCTTCCTCTCAACGCTCACTTCCTGTCCGAAAACAGACTACCGAGAAAACTTTCTGATGTCATCGTAAAAAACAGATTTACTGGGCAAAAGAGTGGTCAGAACTCTTTAATGAAGTCAATATTGAGTTAAACTGGTCAACAAAGTCTGAGTGGAAAGCGTTGCATATAGAAACTTGCACAAAACTTGTAGAAAGACATTTTACGGAAAATACAAACAGAGCGCTTCAATCACGGTTGCACGACGAATACTATAACTTGAACTATGCCGAGACGACAAACTACTTCGAAGACTGTAACTCACGCGTGATGATTAGCATGGTTTTAAAGTCCAGGTGCGGATTGTTCAATCTTAATTCAAGAGCATTTAGAAGAGATTAAGTAGGCATTTGTACAATCAGTAACCTTGATGCTACTGAAAATACATACCACTTTGTTGGAGTGCGCCCTTGTTTTCGGACTTATAGAAGACAATTCCTTGGAAGTGAAAGCCTTAACCGTGACCAGTTCTCAACGGACAAAACTATAGTCAACTGTACAATTTCTTAAAAAACGCTCTAAGATATCGAAACTTAATTATTAATTAGTTTTCTTAAAAATATAAAATATTTATCTATCAGTAGTATTTGCAGAATTATGTAGGTATAAACATTATTGAAACAGAAGTAACAATCCAGGTAGCTTAGAAGTCGATAACATGGCCATTACATAAACACTCTGCGGTAATCAAACTTCGATAACGTGATTTTTTCATTTAGCGCAGAAGTGTCTGCTTGTAAACAATGAGAAGGTACCTGCAAAACGCATTATTCAGAAGTTCAAAGTTAAAACTTGCTAGAAGGGTGATAATGCTGTACTTGTGAAATACTCGTGTGATATTTTTTAAGTTGATATTGGTTTTGATTATCTTTTGTAGTGTCTTACTCACTTCGTAACCTAGTGCTGTTGTGTAACTAAGGCCAATTAATTAAAGAATTCCTGCTATGAATCTTCAATTTTTATAAGAGGTGTGGAAACTAGATATAAAGATAGATGGAAGGGTAGTTACATCAAATTTCTTTTTAGATATTGCAATTATTTACGATTTGCAAGGATTAAGAGTTAATACATTGCATAAGGTCCAATTGTGGAGCCTTAAAAGATCTTCATCAATTATACAAATTAGATCCTCCAACAAATTAAATAATCGAGAGAGAGATAAATTTGGACTACCTGTGCATAAAGATGCAACATGACATTGTGGCACACTTGGGATAGGTCGTTGTTGAACATGCAGAACAACAAAGGCCCAAAATTGAACCCTGTTGCACACCTACACACAAATTGTTTCTTCCACTAAAACCAAAATATAAACAGCTTTTTATACAAGATTTCGTCATTAACTCTGTCAAACGCCTATGAGAAGTCCAGCAAACACAATATAGAAAATTTATCTCGATGATACTGAATTCTAATATCGTCACCATTTCTGTAAAACAGCTATGTTTGGGTGAAACCCGACTGAACAGAAGAAAACATACTATGTTGAATCTTCTCAAAAACCTTTAACAGACAGGGAAGGATGCTTATGTATTTAGTAGTATTTATTCAATTTAAAAACTTACACAGTAAGATACAATATCTTATAAACTAGTGCAAGCTAAATAAAAGGTTTTATTTAAAAGCTACTTTATCAAAGTTACGTTAAAAATTCAGTTGAATAGTTACAGATTAAAGCAAAATTACCAATTTAATTAGTTGTTTTGGAAATAAAGTTTAAGTTCGTTTTTAATTTTAACAGTGCTATTTATTCTTCTTATGTCTCGAGGCAATGAATTCCACTGTCGAATAGAGTTTACAAAAAACTAACGTTCGCAAACTAAACAATTAAAGCGAGGGAGAATTAAATGGTTATTCCTGCTTGATGAAAGGAATTTTAGTTCATTAAATAGATCTAAAGGTTGATTGGTTAAAAGAATATCCGAAAACAAGACCATAGCGCGCAAAGGCATGAAGTTGTTGATTGTCATATTAAGTAACGAAGGAGCAAGGTGAGATACTCTATCGTAACGACATAATCCATATACATATCTCACAGTGCTATTGAAGGCAACATTAACTTTCCTTTTACTATCATAACCTAACTTACCGAACATTTCACAACCGTAAGTCAGTAACGGAATTACTAGACTTTTGACGAGCAATATGCGAATATTAGTAGGAGTGAAGTGCTGTGTTGCCCATAAAGCACGGAGCACACCATATGTGTTGCTAACTATATAGCTTATGTGATGCTTCCATGACAAGTTTCTATTAAAAATAACTCCAAGGTTCTTAGCCGACTGTACAAATTCTAGTGAAAAATCGTTTAAGTTTATCGGAGGAAGTAGGAAAGGTCAAGAATATTTTTAGATACTACGAGTATTAGGCACTTAGTCTTTTTTGTATTGAGTATTAGATCAAAGTTTTGTGACCACTGTACGATCTTTACTAAATCTTCATTTACGCAAGTTGAAAAATGTTCGATAAGCCCTAAAGAACAACTTACATACATCTGAACATCATCTGCATACATTCGTTTGGAGCAGTGCTGTATAACTAAAGGAAGTTCATTTATGTAGAGCGAAAATAATAGTAGTCCCAAAATGGATCCCTGGGGAACTCCACTTGCGAGTGGAGACAGGGATTTATGAAATTCCACGGCTTGCTGTCGACCTGTTAAATAGGATAAGATCAGTTTGACTGCAGTTGAAGAGAACTTGTAGGACCAAAAAAGTTTTGAACACAACTCTAAGTGGTTGACCGTGTCGAAAGCTTTAGAAAAATCAAGGAGAATCAGAAAAGTTACCTTTTCTTCATCAATTGCTTTCCTTATATGTTCAGAAACACTTATTAGAGCCGTAATACAGTTATTTTTTTTTTTCTAAAAATACACCCATTTGTTTCTGCATAATTCGTTCAAATACCTTAGACAAAAATGGTAGTATTGAAATTGGCCTGAACTCATCACCTTTTATGTTTTTGGGAACAGGAATAATCCTACCTATTTTCCATTGAATTGGAAATACTCCAGTTGTTAAAATAGTGTTGAAAATAAAAGTAAGATAAGGGAGAAGAAAATGTAAGAGCAACTTTAAAAAAGAAGGGTGCATTTTATGAAGCCCAACTGCTTTTGATTTTATAGATAAAATCGCTTCCACTACATCCTCAGCTGTTATATTACTAAAGGTGAATGCATTATAATTTTCTGAACTTCCTTCATGTAAAAAATTTTCTTGTAAATTGGAGGTAGCTAAATGTTGCGAGCTAACGAACTTCTCATTGAGTAAGTTTATAGTTTAGTTTAAAAAGTTTATTTGGCTCAATGGCCATTAAAATTTACAAAATATTTACATTTTACGTTTAAGTTAAATTTACATTCAAACAATTTTTTTTTTTAGGAATTTAAATTAATAAAAGTCTTTGCATATAGACATATTTGGTTTTTGAATTGACATAAGTTATTTATATTTCTTATATTGGAAGGCAGATTGTTAAATGCATGAAGTCCCTTATAGAATATGGTTGCTTGAGCTCTAGTTGTTCTGGTCCGAATTATATTGAACTCTTCGATGTTTCTCAGGTTATACTCCACCACTCTTCTGTCAGGAACACTAGATTGCAGATATTCAGGGCACAAGTTGTGTTTTATTTTAAAGACAAATATCATTGCCATCATGAAAAGCCTTTGAGTTATGTTTAACCATTTTAATGACTCAAGCATGAATGAAACAGAAGAAAATCGATCACATTTGAGGATTATGCGCATGGCTTTGTTTTGCAGTTTTTGGAGTCTGTTTTGTTGAGTATTGTTACACAAATAGAGTATACTGGCACAGTATTCGAAATGTGGTTTCACAGTTACATTATATACTTTTATTGCACTATTTTTAGAAATGTTTCTTCGCATTCTTCTTAGGACACCCAATTTTTTTGACACTTTTTTACATATGTAATCTATGTGTTCATTGAACGATAGTTTATTATCTAGGAGTATACCGAGATATTTTATTGATGTTACTTGTTCTATTGTTGTATTATTTATTGATATATTAATTTGTTGTTGCGGGAAGTGATTATTAATTGTCATGAATTTGGTTTTGTTTGTATTAAGGATAAGTTTATTCATATTTAACCAAGTATATATTGCACTTAAGTCTTTTTGTATATTGTCTACTAATATTTTTAAGTCTTTTCCTGTTACATACAGCAAACCATCATCTGCGAACAGTACCAGTTTACTAGATTTTATCACTTTTTCCATATCGTTTATATATAGAAGGAATAATATTACACCCAAAACTGTTCCTTGGGGAACTCCTGTTGAAGTTTTTGCCGGATTCGATACATTATTATTCACAGAAGTTTTTTGTGTTCGATTGAATAAAAAAGTTTTAAACCACTTTAGTTCCGTACCCTTTATGCCATATTTTTCTAGTTTATTTAACAAAATAGCATGATTTACAGTTTCAAAAGCACGTTTAAGGTCTAAAACGACAGCTACAACACAATTTTTATTATCTATTTCACTTTTCCAATCACTAATTACATAATTAACGCAAGTTTCACATGAATGTTTTGAGCGAAATCCTGACTGGTGTAAGCTTATAATATTATTGTTGTTAAGATGTTCTTGAAGTTGAATCATTGCAATTTTTTCAATTATTTTTTCATATAATGGAAGCATATTTATGGGTCGGTAATCAATAAATTTGATTGAGTTAGAAACTTTCTTTTTAGGAACAATAAGCGATTCCTTCCAGGTTTGGGGAAACACACCAGAGTTGAATGAACTATTTATTATACGCACAAGTACAGGACCAACGATTTCGATAGAGTCTTTCAACATTTTTACATTCATAAAATTAAAGTCATTTTTTTGGTTTATCACAGTAAGGGTATTAATAATATCGATAGAACTTATTTCAGTAAACTTAAATTCTATATTGCACTCATCTACTAAACTAATATATTCAGAAAATATCACATCATTTCTAAGTTCATTCACACTTTTGATGAAAAAGTCATTAAGTTTTTCAGCTATTATTGCACTATTAGTTTCATTATCACAGTTCTCGAATTGCACTTCAGTTATTTCATCTTTGTTTGTTTTTAGCACATATCTTTTCAATTGTCGCCACATATCTTTTTGGTTATTTGCATTGTTAATTTTGTCCGATATAAATTTTGATTTAGTACTTTCGATTTGATGTTTGTAATAGTTTCTGTATTGATGATATGCTTGCCAATCATTTGATGTGTTAGAAAATACAGCTGTTTTATACAAATTTATTTTTGTGATTTTTATTCTTTTTAGTTCACTACTGTACCATTCGCCATTTTGATAGGGGACAACCCGAGTAACTAACATGCTATCAACTACTTTTTTTATTTCAGTTGCAAATTTTTCACTTAAGACATTTACATTGTGCGGAATTTTGCATCCAGTTTTACCTATTCCCATATTTTTAAAATTTTTCCAGATATGCTTACTACTTAAACTTGAATTGAACTTATTGGTGTTTAATTTAGATTTTGCTTTTCGAATTTCAAGGACAGTTTTATTTCTTAAAGTGCAGTAAATCTGATATATATATCGTTCAGTCGAAATCTTTTCCAACGGGCATAAGCCTAATCTCGTTGCTTTATTAAGTCCCGAATTATAGGCCTAAGATCGACACAATATGATGGGTGAGGTTTTTTAGGTACTGGTATTAATTTCGCAAGCTTCCAGCAATCGGGAAACAAAATTCCCCCACCGTTTCTGATATAAATATCACTTTCTCAAGCTGAGATACCTCAGCATAATCGAGTGCTTAAAGCGTGTGACTTTTTTCCAAGAAGAAGTGATATCTACGTTTCTAGTGCCTAAAACGGGTATTTTTGTTTTCCAAGAAAAAGTGATGCACTTCATTTTTTAATTCAGAATTTCGCGTTTAGCAAAATGCCTCGGGACATTATGTCTCAATGTTTGCAAAAAGTGTGAATGTTTATTTTCAAAAAGTGTGTTTCTAACTAGTTTGCTTCAAAAGCCCAATTTCTTAGTAAGTTTTACATTTTAACCGACGATATTATTTTGCACTTGTACCTGCATTCAATGCAACCGCAGAAGTCGAATTTATTATGACAACATTTCGCTGTCATACACACTCATCCGCCAATAGTGGTTTCAGATATCACAATCACAACGTAATCGGCTCCAATAGAGTTCAAATAAATTAATAATTAAACAAACAAACGAACGGGCTGTAATCAAAAACCACGAACAAAAAAAAAATAACACGACCGATAGTCAAAATAAAGTTTGGATGTTAAAAAGACTCTTAATCTAATCGATGGAATGAAATGAAAACATTGCAATTAATGAACATTCACAAGGTTCCCATGATTCTCGGCAATGCGTGATTCATGACCACTTTGAAAATAAAGTTATGGAAGATAACAAAGGCTATCTCTTAGTTTAGTCTAATTAAATACTTACTTTATGAGGAACTGTGCCAACAGCAGTGAAAATCGTATTCCAGTAGGACCAGAAAAAGAGCACACAAACAATATGATATAAAGCAATGAAAATAATCTTCTGCACAGTGCTATCGATTGAAACTGAAAAGAAAGAGTTGACAACAAAAATTAATGAATGGGTGCACTTGAAGTAGGATCTATAAGACAGGCGATCACATACGTAGGCATAGTTGGACAACATAGGCGTAGTACGACCAGACGATGATCGCCACTATAAATATTACTGGAATCCACTTAAGGCAACGCATGCAATCGGTGCAGGGTGTGCTCTTTTTCCTGTCGTAGTTACCCATTTGTTTTTTTGTATTTTGTTTGATGTCTTGGAGGGGATATGTTATGTTAAGGTTTAGTATTTTGGTTTTTGTAGGATTTTTTGTTCGAAAATAAATTGGCTCACTTAATTAATAATAATTAACAAAAAAAGTATCGATGCCTTTTCATATTTACTTCTGGAGGACGTAGTGAAAGTGACACAAGCGACAAAGACTAATTTTTTCGCCTGAAACCGCTGGTGTTGGTTTGACAGGTGTTTGGCTGGATCTGTCTGCTGAATTGGTGAGTAAGTGATGCCATGAGTATTTTAAAATTACTTAAGTGTGAGCTCGCACTGGTGAAAATTAGGAAATAAATCAATTAAAAAATAAAATTTTCATATTGCATTGTCACTAAAGAAAATAATAGGGGTATTCATGTAAACGCGGAAAACCCTCGTAAACCTCGTAAACCAGATAATTTTATCTCCGCAGAAACGAGCTGTCAAAATTTGTATGGGAAAAAGTTTCTGCAATTCGCATAAAATTATCTCACAAATTTGCTGCGGAAAGTGCAGAAATAAACCTCGTAAACTAAAGAAGTATGGATTCTGACATTTAATTTGACATTTCACAGAATATTTCCCACATTTACGCAAGTATTTCTTAGGGGGTGTTCATGAAAACATGTTGCGGAAAGTTATATTTTTCTATAAAGCGGAAAATTATCTCGTTACATGAATACCCTTAATGTAATTTCCTTGAAAATTTTTAAATTCAATACAAATTTAACTCATTGACTATGTGTACAGTGTTCTCACTCAATCTTCTTATTTTGATTAAATGCAAAAGTAAAGTAAACATTTTACCGACTTCTTTTGACGTACAATAGTCGCTAAAACAAAACTGAAATCGGAGCATATTGCGAGGAATTTTATTAGGAATTTCTTTTGATTAAAAAATATAAATTTAAACTTATGAATGATTTTTCGATTCTAAATATTATTCGTTAAATTAAAGCATTTTGGAGTCAACATAAGAATTCTTACAGAGACAAGGAATTTCATAAAAATAAGCATAAAAATACGAAAATAATTATAATTCATATCTCATTTGATAGTTTAATGGCCAATTTCACGAAGGACTTTTAAAAATTTAACAGGCTTCTAAACCTTAAAATGAGATGTTTTGGTTTCACCAAGCGCTTTTAAATTAAACAAGCTTTTAAACACCATTATAAACTAAATGCCCATTTTTGGTTCATTAAATTTTAAAAGTGTCATTAGGTGTGTTTTTTTTGCAAGTCCATATAGAATGTAAAAAAAAACGACATCGGGATGTAGGAGCTTTTTTTCGACATAGCTGGAAGCACTGTGTACGCTATGACATTTGTCAGCTTATTGACGACTAGCATCAACCAATCCAAAAACTTCACTTTTGACGTCTCTGTGCAAATTATCTATTAGCAAAGATGATTTACTTTATGCGCGTGGATGAAAATAATAACGCCAAACCGATTTATATAATAATATAGAGAATACTTTATTAAATGTAAATGCGAAATAAAAAGATACAATCAAAGGAACTCTGTCTGTGACGCTGTGAAGAATCGGAATGAAAATTGAATTTCAAACGACAGTATCTGTCAGATGCTAAACTGAGTTTAGCTTTGTTCAGTTGGCTGTCATGAATGTTGTAGAGGGTGACACGGAACGGTTAAATAGAACTCCAATACTCCCCCTCGTTACGTGGCTATAGACTGCACACCAAGGATCTCAAGACACTTCCAGTGCTTAGGACCAGGTAAACGTTTGGTCAAAATGTCAGCTCCCATGTCCTCGGTCCTTAAATAATGAAGATGAATGTTATTGTTAGGTAATGCTTCCCGCACAAAGTGATGGCGAACATCAATGTGTTTGGTGCGAGAATGAAATACAGGATTCGAAGCAAGTTTCTGAGCTCCCATATTGTCACACAGTACCGACACATCCTTTACGAGTGACTCGAACCCAAGTTCTCTGATGAATCTCTGCAGATAAATACCTTCTTTTACTGACTCTGTAAGACTCATGTATTCTGCTTCTGTGGAGGAGAGTGCCACAGTCCTCTGTTTACGCGACTCCCAAGTAATAGCTCCACCGGCGAGGATAAAAGCATATCCAGTATACGAACGTCTGTCATTTTGGCAATTGCCCCAATCTGCGTCTACCATACCTGTCAAACCAGCTTTCGATGGTGCATAAACCAAACCTGTATTTTTGGTACCCTGCAGATAGCGTAACACTCGCTTGGCGGCAACCCAATGTTCTTCCTTGTGCTTATCATTAAATTGGCTTAACCAGCTAACAGCATAAGCGATGTCGGGGCGAGTACCCATTGCCAGATACATAAGCGATCCTATAAGTTCACGATATGGTACCTTCCTCTGATCATCGTCGTTAACCTCCAAGTTAAGCTTGTTTGGAGCGCCAACACACATCGGAGTTAAAACCGGTTTACTTTCTGCCATACCGAATCGCTGAAGCACATCACCAATATAACCTCGTTGGTGTATAGAGTATCCGTCAGCTCTTTTAATGAATTCTAGGCCCAGACAACATTGAATCTCACCTAGGTCCTTAATAGCAAATGTTTTCAGTAGGCCCTCATTAAGTTGTTTGACATCAGTAGGATTCCGAGAGATAACCAGGATGTCATCCACGTAGACTAGCACAATAAGCATGTCTCCCCCTGAACCACGAACGTATACACAAGTGTCTGACTTCGTTGGACGTAATCCAAAACGCTGCAACTCTTGATTAAGTCTCTCGTACCAGCATCGTCCCGCTTGAC
Source organism: Chrysotoxum bicinctum (assembly GCA_911387755.1). NCBI lineage: Eukaryota > Metazoa > Arthropoda > Insecta > Diptera > Syrphidae > Chrysotoxum > Chrysotoxum bicinctum. Next base: position 205,808,227 of record OU426987.1, on the reverse strand, counting down.
GCAAACCATAAAGCGCCTTCTTGAGTAAACACACCTTGTTTCCTTGCCGAATTTCAGAAAGCATCTTCTTAGCCTTGTTTTTAATCGAACTATCCTTTTCGTTCCTTAGGATTAACTGAAGAGATTCCGTCGTCATATAAGGAATATCCATATAAATCTTCTCTGAAAGTCGTCCATTCAAGTAAGCGGCCGTGATGTCAAACTGGTATATAGTCATCCCATACTGCGATGCGATAGCCGTAGCTAAACGTATGGAACTCAATCGGGTTACTGGAGCGAATGTTTCCTCAAAGTCCACGCCAGGTCGTTGAGCGAAACCTTTTGCAACGATTCTCGCTTTTCTTCGTTCTAGGGTTCCATCTGGTGAGTGCTTGTTTCTGAGCACCATCCTGCTGCCGATGACTTTGTCTGCCAAGGAGCGATCAACAATCTCCCATGTGTCACTTGCTATTATGCATTTTAATTCAGCAGCCATAGCATCGTGCCATTCTCTGGCATCAGAACCTGAAACAGCTAAATCAAGGTCTATCTCGGCCAGCAGGCCGTGTTCAAAAGTGACTGTTCTTACCTCTTCTGTCTTGTATTCTTTTCTAGGTCTTCCAGGCAAGCCACTCTTAATTTCGCGAGGTCTACCAGGAACTCTCTTGACTTCACTGGATTGTTGCTCTTCGTCAGAAAATTCGGAATCATCTACATCTGATTCCATCGTCGTCTGTTCAGGAATCTCAGACTCAATCGGAATATCGTTTCTTACAAATGTGTCATTACTATTTGTCTCTATCGGCGTCAATGGCAAATCCATCATTTCTGGTTGACTTCCACCAGGAACTATTTGTGAATGACTCTCGAAGAACTTGACATCTCGTGAAATGACTACTTGACGTTTGTCAGGTATCCACACTCTATACCCCTTATTCTCATTTGGATAACCGAGAAATATACCTCTGTCTGACTTGGCATCAAGTTTATCTCTACTTGGTACTCTTTCCAATACAAAAACCTTACAGCCGAACTCTCGAAGATTACTAATATCTGGACACTTACCAAATCTAACTTCGTATGGTGTTTTCCCATTAAGCGACTTCGACGGACTTCGATTTCTAATGTAATTCGCAGTTGCGAGAGCCTCTGCCCAAAAAGTTTTTGGCAAACCTGACTGTATGAGAATGCACCTAGCCATTTCTACTAGGGTCCGGTTCTTGCGTTCGGCAACGCCGTTCTGTTCAGGATTATAAGCCACAGTTAATCGTCGTCGAATGCCCTCAGAACTTAAGAAACTGTCGAATAAGTTATTTCTGTATTCTGTCCCATTATCAGACTGTAGACACTTGATAGAGAATCCACTTTCCTTTTCAAGCAACGCCTTTACGTTCTGAAACTGTGAGAAAACTTGACTTTTCTTTCCAAGAAAACGTACTTCGCACCACCTCGAATGATCATCGATAAACGTGACGAAGTATCGTGACTTTCCAATGGACTCCGTCCTCATCGGTCCACATACATCTGAGTGTATGAGTTCGAGAAGTTGCGATGTGCGAATCGAGCGTTTCGGAAAAGGAGCACGCACCATCTTTCCCTGGATGCAAGTTTCACATGTTAAGCTGTCAGCAGTTCCAGCAACGTTGATTCCTACGATGGTTTTCTTACGGATGGCCTCGGACAGATCTTTGAAGTTAAGGTGTCCCAAACGACGGTGCCACATCTGCAAGTCTTCATCGCTTGAAGTTAATCCCGACGAATGTTTCGATGACAAGCAATTCTCGCCATTTGCAATGGTATGAACAAGGTAAAGTCCATCTTCTCGTTTTGCGGTTAAAACAACACGCCCATTCCTGTCGACTACCTTTGCAGATTCCCTGTCGAACACCACTCGGTATCCCCTGTCAGTTATCTTTCCCACTGACAACAAATTGGTGCGTAGATCCGGTACGAAAAGAGCATCAGATAATTCCATCTTCTTAGTTGCTTCATCATCTTGAACTTGAATCAAAGCTCGTCCACGGGCTTTAATTTCGGCTGATGCGCTACTTGCCAATTGTAGCTTCTCATTGACTACCTTCTCGATGTTTAAGAATTCGTTTGAGTTCTTGCACATGTGAGAAGAACATCCGCTGTCCAAACACCAGGACTGACTAAGAGACTCACCTACAGATTGGAATGCATTCTCGTTCTGTGGAACATATGATGTGAAAAGAAGAACTTCTGCATTCTTAGCGCTCTGAGATGGTTTTTCGGCTCTTTGTGGACACTCAGTTTGTTTGTGGCCAATCTTTCTACATTTGTAGCAAATTATTTTCGAGCTGCCTTTCTGCTCAAAGGAGTTAGTTTTATTCTTGAATTTGGACTGCTGTCGACCTCGAGACCTATAGTGAAACTTTCCAGCTATCAATGCATTTGATACATCCTGCGATTCGGTCTTACGTGCATCAGATTCCTCGATGATTTTTATACGCAACGTTTCTGGTGACGGCAGGTCATCTCGAGACTCGATGGCGCAACGAAAATTGGCAAAACTTGATGGCAAACTATATAGAAGCATAATTGCGAGTAAATCGGCATTTATTTCCACTTCCATGTCGTGAAGTTTGTCGACTGCATCGAAGAATTTACCCAAATGCCCACGAACGTCTTCGCCTTCATGCATACGTTGAAGAGTAAGCTGCTTCAAAAGTGTTGCCTTTCGGGCAGGTCCCTTCGACTGAAACACACTTTCGAGTTTCAACCAAACATCTCGAGAAGTTGCACATCCTTTGACTTGCTTAAGCTCAGCTGCACTGATGGACAAAATTATATCTGCTTTCGCCTTTTGATCAGACTTGAACCAAATTGTGACTGCAGATGGATCCTTCGAATCCGCAACTGGTTCAGGCTTAGCACCACTTACATATTCCCAAGCATCATTTTTTATGAGGAGTGCCTCCATATGCATCCGCCAGGTATCATAATTGTCCTTGTTAAGGGTTTCAATTTTCGTTATGCCTGCTGCATTCATTTTGCGTATATTCTATATACGAAACAAAATGGAGGTTAGATATATATATATATGTCTGGAGAATATTTTAATTTCAGCAATCTACTGGGATCCTGTGTCCTGGGTCCTGGGTCCTGGGCCCATAACCTATTAGCAAAGATGATTTACTTTATGCGCGTGGATGAAAATAATAACGCCAAACCGATTTATATAATAATATAGAGAATACTTTATTAAATGTAAATGCGAAATAAAAAGATACAATCAAAGGAACTCTGTCTGTGACGCTGTGAAGAATCGGAATGAAAATTGAATTTCAAACGACAGTATCTGTCAGATGCTAAACTGAGTTTAGCTTTGTTCAGTTATTGGCTGTCATGAATGTTGTAGAGGGTGACACGGAACGGTTAAATAGAACTCCAATATTAGGTGTGTTTTTTTTACCTTTTCAATAGGCGAAGATAAAAAAAACGATGCCTGGGGCAAGCAATTCACATGTTAAATGCAACAACAACTAAGCCTATATGGGCATCAGCGATGCCCCGAGAATTTTCGGCGCTTAATTTTTATCGAGGCTTAAAACTGTGCTACCAAAGCGATGAATTGTATACAAACGTCAGATAAAAGAAAACAAGAAGAAAATTGTTTTTTTTTTATTCAGTTGACGTTGGCAAAGAAGTGTAAGTTTTCTGAAAAAATTAATTAAATATAAAATTTATTGAATATTTTTTTTATTTGTAGAACCTATCGCAGTGCCAACACAAAAGAACCAGGTGAAATCTCAGCTTCCTAATCGAATCTTAATAATGCGTTCCGTCTCATCAAAGAGGTCCAAAAACGCTTTAAGACACGCGGAGCTGAAGATCGCGAAAAAGAAGATCTTGTAAAGCAAGACACACTTGTAATGTCCCAAAACAAAGGTAATCCCAAGCTTAAAGATTTATACATTCGTCCAAATATTGTTACCAAACGTATGACTGTCAGCTTGGAAGCGCACACAAATGGTTTTCGTTATGTCTCAGTGCGAGGTGACAAAGTGGACATTTTATACAACAACATCAAGAGCTTAGAAAAGGTAAGCAATATACATATTATCGAATTGGTTAAAAATATTTAATTTATTTTTGTTTACATTTAATTTTTAATTACAGATTTGAGGGATGGCGTGGATTTTATAAAGGTCTTCGACCTAGTTTAACTCGAGTTATACCAGCAACTATGGTTACATTCTTGGTCTATGAGAAAGTTTCTAGATTTCTTTTGGACCAGAAGAAGTTAAGGGAGGACAAGGCATCACATACATAGGTTTAAGATGAACCATTTTCAATTTTTTGACAAATGTCAAATATCGTGCTGTAAATTGGCGACCGTAATGATGGCCCCTGTATTATTTTTTATAATAATGAAAATATAGCACACAACAACCAAGAAAATACACAAAAACTGAAATGTCAAATAAAATTATCTTTCGTTTATAATCAATTGACGAGTTCTATCCTTTATTAATAAATTGAAATTTGAATATCTGAATATCTTGAAAATCACAAAGTGCTACTCAGAACGTAGTGCATTTTTAAAAGCATTAATAGGTTTAAAAAGATGTTATTTATATTACAAAATCAGAGTATATTCCATATATGTAGATGTTAAAAAAAATCGTTAGTGAAATTCTAATTTTCGGCTTAAGCATTTCCAACAGGTCAACTCATTGATCTATAGTTTAATATCTTGCTGGCGGTTCTTTGTTTCCTAAGTTCGTTTAAGGAATTCCCTACCAAGGCATATTCAAGGAATCCATTGGCATTGGGCCATTCAGGATTTAAATTTTTGTCTCTTCTTTCTCTTGCCCTTCCTAAGTTCTCTGGCTTATAAATAACACAACTAATCAACTAGATTTATTTACTATAGAATTGTGTTGCAAATGATGTTATCGAACAAACTGCGTTTTCGAAAATAATGCTGTTGCATACAAATTTCGTTTTGGGTTTTCGAACTTTTGCAGTTTTTTTACTCACTGCTTTCGTTTTATATTCGCCCAATTACATTATATAAATCGAAAACGAATCCAAAATTAAATTTCGCTTTTGGCGAGTGGGTATTTGATACAATTTTTGGTTGATTATTGCTTCGACGGGCCACAATGTTTTTTTGATATATTTTGAATGAATAAATAAATTATGAACATCGAAATCTCAGTGATTCATTTTTTTATAAAATAAAACAAATTTGATATTCTTATATTAAATCAAATTAGCAGGGAATATCGAGGTGCGAAGATGAACTTCTTATTCAGCCCTATCACGAATTCCATCGTAATCGGTAACTTGTTACGAATCCCGAAAAAACCTATCACAAATTCCATCGTAGTGGAAAATCTCATACAAATTGTCGTTACGATCGGATTTGGTGATAGCTTTTTTCGGGATTCGTAAAAGTTTCCGATTACGATGGAATTCGTGATAGGGCTGAATAATTTCTTGACACTCGCAGGTTCAATGATTCTTTTATTTCCCCTTGATCATATGTCTACATAGTTCATATGTACAGGGTACAGCTAAACAAACTTTTTTTTCTCAAAACGTCACAACGTAAGTGTTTTTCAAAGTAGCGTACGAGATAGCAAACCCAAGTTCTTTATTGTTCCTGTGTTTCAATCTTTCAATGCATGAGCTGAAAAAAAAATGTAGAACCACTCATATCGGAATAATGCCATTTTCGGCTCACTTAAACCAGAATGACTTCATTTCACAAAAGGAAGTTATGTTACCGGACCCTGTATATGAATAATAAGCAATGTGTTCCATTTTGCATTAATATTATATCAGTTCTCCAATGAAAATTATAGAAAATTGTTAAACATTTTACTGAAGCAAACATTAATTACGACTCAAATTGTATCTGTTTTATTGTTTTTTTTTTGCTGTGAGATTTTACGTTGAACAATAAATTGGTTAAAGTTATGTTCTTCCATTTCATCGTCTGCAAAACCAACATGTTTTTCCTCGTTGCCCTCTTCATCATCAGAACTCACATTCCCAGGATGTTTGAGGTATATATCGGCGAGCTCGCGGGTCGCGGCCAACGGAGACCTAGTAAGACGGGTATTCATAATAAAATTTGTATATCTTCTATATCTTCTATACCTCTTCAATAAAAGTCGTAAGAGGTACTTCAGAACCGGCACCAGTACTTGAAGCAATCTGGTTAAGCTTTTGTTTGAAATGGAAACTGTCGGTCATTCACAGCAAACCAATCCCTTAAGTTACTATGTCGCATGGACTCTACAGTCGACCAATCTGCACGTACAGCCACAGAAACATCACGGATTTTCGGTGGAGCGTTACGCATTCCGAATTTTTTTCCCATTCCACGACGATTATCGCGCGACTTAACATTCTTGCCGCCAAGGGTAGTCATACCAGACTGCATTCCTCCACGAGAATTACGTCCTCTGCATGAACCTTGAGTTCCTCAAATTTCCACGGAAGCGACCACGTTGATGTGGTGGTTTTTGTATGCGAGCAGTGTCCACGAGATGGAAAGTTGTTTCATCTTCTTCATGAAAGTAGGCGTATTGGCTGCCTGTTCCAAAGCTCGATTGGTGTAAGTATAAGTATCTGAAAAATAAAATACAAAATAAATTATGGGAAACAATGCAATGAAAATTGAACTTACCTCCATTCTCTTCCATTTCGATTTAATGTTTTTATAAAGCGACGAAGGATGGAAATGTCAAAAATGTTTGATAGAAGATATGAGAAAGAGAAAGAGATGAGATTTGTTTTGTTTTAAAATGTCATTCCACAGCACAGTGCTGCCAAGTTTTTTTTTATGCCCCGATGCGTTTTATTTATCGTCGCCTATTAAGCCCGTAAAAAAAACACACCTATTATCGATAACATATAGATAATACTATTTTGGCATCACCATTTTTATCGGGTCTTAGATTAACTCTCGATAATTATCTGGTCTTAGCTAACTCTGTATAGATTTAAGTAGTTGTTGCATTTGCATGTAAAGCGCTTAGTCCCGATGTCGTTTTTTTTTACAATTCTATATGGACTTGCAAAAAAAACACACCTATTGAAATGTCATCAGATGTAGATCACAACAATTGGATATAGGTAGCAGCTGAAATTATTGTTTTGCAACATTTTAGTTTTTAATTTTTGAAAATACAAAGTGGATAGGTTTTTAAATAATTAAAATATGTTTTTTATTTCGAATAAAATATTGAAAATTCTTCATCCAATGCTAAAGTGCCACATATAAGTTATACGCCGAGCAAGAGTATTCCGTGTTCACAAGAATAGGAAAAGGAAGCCATTCTCCGACTGACTTCGAAATAGGTTACGAGTTTCCAAAGCATTTGTGAATCGTGAATCTGTTTGTTGAATTTGCTTAGTCGTCATTTGGAACCGAAACAAATGCATCAGTGCAAAAAAAAAAAAATAAATTAAGTGCTTATTACGATTTTATCCCACAGGATCTTTCCAAATATTTTTGTTTACATTTTTTTTTGCATTTCTTGGCATTTGTTTCAACACATAACGCTTTCTCATTTGTTCTCATACATTGCGCTTGTTAGAAAGAAAGAACCAAATTCTTTTTGCCAGGGATGTGAAGAGAACTCAATTTTAACGAAAATTTCCCTTTTATAGATTGGTGAAACTAAAAATATCGATACCTTCCCGCAAGAATGTATTAAGCGACATTTTTAAAATTGTTCGGGAAACGAAAAAAGCGTCTCATTTAGTTATTTTTTTGTGTATTTTATTGGACGAAACAGTTTTGTTTCCCGTAAGAATATATTAAGCGACATTTTTAAATTCGTTTCGTCCAATAAAATACACCAAAAAATAACAAAATGAGACGTTTTTTCGTTTTCTGAACAATTCTAAAAATGTCGCTTAATACATTCTTACGGGAAGGTATCGATATTTAAGAGTCTGATAAAATTTAAAAGGATTTTTGATAAAAGTGCTTTTATGCCCGATTTCACGAAGGACTTTTAAACATTTAACAGGCTCCTAAACCTTAAAATGAGATGTTTTGGTTTCACCAAGCGCTTTTAAATTAAACAAGCTTGTAAACACCCTTATAAACTAAATGCCCATTTTTGGCTCATTAAATTTTAAAAGTGTCATTGAAATGACATCAGATGTAGATAACAACAATTGGTTATAGGTATAGCAGCTGAATATTATTGTTTTGTTAAGATTTAGGGCGGTATTCACCGAAGGCTAATAAACAGCTCGTAAGTTTAAGAGCCTCATAAATTGGAAATTATTTTTGCTATTCACCAACCCCCTCATAAGTATTTTTCGAAGTTCGAAAATGAGATCCACTCTCTCTCAACCAGACATGTTCAAACTGTTAATTCAAATTGTTTTCAAGAAAGATTGACAGGCGAGAAGTCAAATGTGAAATGTTAGTCATAAAAATTGCATTCACATTAAAAACAACATTTATGTGCGTAATTTTATTATTCATTTTTATTTATTTATGACTCTAGTGTTACAGTTCCAAGTGAAATAATTTCCCTACCAACCATTTGTATCCTCAATCTCCCCAAAAGCTTCTGGATCGTCCTATTCCGACTCGTCTTCTTTTCTTTTTTTCAATATTATTCATCGTCCCCGGTCACCGTCGTTCTAAAAAGTGATATTGTAAACGATTTATTAATCTTTGTAAATGTGGAAAATATCAAACATACGATGTTATTGTCTTCGTCGGAATCATTATCAATGGATGAATTTTTTTCTGTTTTGGATTTATTCTTAGCTCACCATCATCATCTTCTTAATTTGCTTCTTCAAACTTATCTGATTTGTTTTGCTTCTTGGGTTTATCATCATCTAGTTTGATACTGCAATACAAAAATATATTTATAAACTTGTACAAAACCAATAAAATAATCACCTCTTCTTTGTTGCGTTCGATTTGGTTTATTAATTTGTTAGAAATAAATCGAAATAAATGTATTCTTGGGTTGTTGATTGGCGTTGATACTTTTTTGAATGCTGATGTTTTTTTTTTTTTAATTTATGATTGAAGTTTTTTCAATGAAAATTAATTCACAAATCAAATTCCGACAGTGACAATTTAAAAAAGTCCAGTTTGTTTCGAAAGCTTTCGAACAAGTTTTCGAAGAGAGCTCTCGTAACTTATGAGTGATCAGGAGCACTCGTAACTTTTACGAGCGCTCATAAATATTTAGGGCGGTATTCACCGAAGGCTCGTAAATGGCTCTTAAGTTTAAGAGGCTCATAAATTGGAAATTATTTGTGCTATTCACCAACCTCTCATAAGAGTTTTTCGAAGTTCGAAAATGAGAGCCTCTCTCTCTCAACCAGGAATGTTCAAACTGTGAATTCAAACAAGATTGACAGCCGAGAGCCCGAGAAGTCAAATGTGAGGTATAAAGCTGCTTTTAGACTTTCGGTGTTGTGCTATGTGTACGTTTTTCATTGTTGGTCGTACGCGGAACAACGAGAATCTAATAAAGTCAGGCCCATGCTGGGCTCTACAAATTGATCGGCGACCTGGGAAAAGTGTCGATCGTCGAGAAGCTTGCCATCGACAAAATTCGCGGAGAAGAGCCGCCAATCACAGGGGGAATGAAGCGGAATGAAAAATTGCAGGTAGTTTTGAGGAGGAGACCACAGAAATGCAAAGTGGAATTCTTGTCTTGAATTGCCCAAAAAAATGGAAAAGAGATAGTTTCATACATTTTAATAGACAGGGTGATGTAGTAACAGTTTTCTTGGGCAACATAAATTTTGGTGGCACTCCCTAGATCACGAATATGCAATTTTTAATTCTCTAAGATGAATAGTTCAGCCAGAAGTCACGTTAGAAGATGCCAACTTTGAGGGGTCTACGAAGCTCCGTTTAGCCGCAAATCACGTTTAAAGATAAAAATTTGTTTTCGTTTCATGCGATACGTGGATTGAAAGGTGGCTCTCCCTAGACCACGAATATACAATTTTTAATCCTCTAAGATGCCTAGTTTAGCCAGAAATCACGTTAGAAGATGTCAACTTTGAGGGGTCTACGAAGCTCCGTTTAGCCGCAAATCGCGTTTAAAGATGAAAATTTGTTTTTCGTTTCATGCGATACGTGGACTGAAAGGTGGCTCTCCCTAGACCACGAATATGCAATTTTTATTCCTCTAAGATGCCTATGTTAGCTATAAATCACGTTAGAAGATGTCAACTTTGGGGGGTCTACGAAGCTCCGTTTAGCCGCAAATCGCCTGTAGCAACAGTTTTCTTGGGCAATTATAGTACCATAGAAGCACCAATCGAATGACATCTGTTGCAGAGGCCAAGCACTATTATGACGATGAACACCATCATCGCCACCTGAGTAGCGTAGGTTGAAACCGAAAAGAGCCTGCGCGCATAAGCCAACCTTTTGGAGCATGTGATCATCACCACCTGATGAACGGTAGTTGTGACCGAAAAATACGAATTGCTTCGCATGGAATTTAGGATCGCAGCACAGAGCAAGAGCTTCAACAACAGAACACTACCGGACCCAGAGCAAGGCATCACTTAAAAAAAAAATAAAAAAAATTATAAATCTTTGAGCGTAATCCTTTTTCTTCATTAAAAATTCTGAGCTTTCCGAACATTCCGCAATAAGAAAATAATACAAATTAAATTCAGAAATCAAATTCCGACAGTGACAATTTAAAAAAAGTCAGTTTGCTTTGAATGTTTTCGAATAAGTTTTCGAAGAGAGCACTCGTAACTTATGAGTGATCAGGAGCACTCATAACTTTTACGAGCGCTCATAAATATTCAATATTATTGCTTGGTGAATGGATTTGTGAGAGTCTTAAGTTATGAGCGTTCGGTGAATACCGCCCTTAATATTATTGCTTGGTGAATGGATTTGTGAGCCTCTTAAGTTATGAGCGTTCGGTGAATACCGCCCTTAGTGTTCAATTTTTGAAGATACAAAATGAATAGGTTAATACTAAGGCCGGTATTCACCGAGCGCTCATAACTTAAGAAGCTCATAAACGTATTCACCAAGCAATATTAGTGAAGATCTACGAGCGCTCTTAAAAGTTAGGAGTGGTCCCGACCACTCCTAACTTACGAGCAATCTCTTCGAAAATTTGTTCGCTTGTGCGTGTGCCACGCACGCATTTGACTCGAATCCATGTGAGCAATGCCAAGTAGAAGAGTATCCATTTGCTGTCAAGACCAACATTACACAACATTTCACAGTTTGGGTATGCCTGAACAAGAGAGAGTGGCTCTCATTTTCGAACTTCGAAAAACACTTGCGAGTGGTTGGTGAATACCGCACAGAAATTTCAAGTTAAGAGCCTCGTAAAGTTAAGAGCCGTTTAGGAGCGCTCGGTGAATACGAACCTAAATATTTAAATGATTTGTTTCTTTATTTTGAAAAAAATATTGATCGTCTTCATCCAATAATAAAGTGCAACACAAAGTTATTCGCTGAGCAAGAATATTCCCGGTTCACAGAAATACATTATATGACTTCAAAATGTGGTTCCGACTTTCTAAAGCATCTGTGGATGAGTTTGTTGAATATATTTGGTCTTCATTTGGAACCAAAAAAAAACCAAATGCAATACAAAATAAATTAAGTGGTTATTACTTAATGATTTTATGCCACAGAATGTCAGCATCAGAATCTTTCCAAATATTTTGTGTGCATTTCTTTCTTTTTTTTTTCATTTCTTGGCATTTGTTTGAACACATAACGCTTTCTCATTTCTTCTCATATATTTCGCTTGTTAGAAAGAAAAAAACAATTTATTTTTCCCAGGGATGTGAAGAGAACTCAATTTTAACAAAAATTTCCCCAAAATGTCCCTTTTATAGATTGGTGAAACTAAAAATTTTTAAGAGCCTGATAAAATTTAAGAGGATTTTTGATAAAAGTGCTTTTAGTGTTTGTTTATGAAATCGGCCATTAATATTTGTTTATGAAATCGGCCATTATTCTCATATTTTGCAGATGTAAGTCAACCATAAGGTGTAAGCAAACCATAACGCAACATCTAATGCATAAACCATAACACCACATTCCCTCAAACAAAGAATATCTGTCATTTTTAAGCAAATTTCCAACTCCAACAAAAACACAAACAAAATATCCCAATTCCAATAAGAATTTTTGACATCCCCCTTTTTTCCACACATATGATGGGAAAATTGTCATCTGAGGCGCCATGTTGTTTTATTGTAGAGATACCGAGCGAGAGAGCGGCCGCATTTGTACTTCACGTCTGTTCGTTTTTTGTGAAAGTGGAAAAAAATTTATTAAATTTCTCAAAGAAAAAATCATAAATCACTCAATCAATCAAAGTAAATCAAACTTTTGATCCGAAAAATCTATATTTCATTGATTTGTGTCAACAAACCAAACAAAAAAAAACCCAATCCGACAGATCGTTGATTCCTGCGAATCGATAAAAAGTTATATCATTCTACTGCTGCTCCTGCTCCTGCCTACTGCAGTCTCAGTCTCCAAAAAAAAAAAAAAAAAAAATAGAAATTGAAATTGAATTCGCCCAACCCCCCAAAAAGAAACCAACTATCACCCTCGTCGCCGCGTGACTCTGAATCTGAATCCCCTGGATCGAGGTTTTTCAAAATAGGTATTCCTCTTCTTTTGCTTCTCCTGGCTTAATCGATACATGAATTTTCCAGTTATCATCATCATCGCCGAGCACGACGACGACAAACCGACTACCTCGACGAACGGAGATTCCAACAACGAGTTTTGGAATTAAATAAGCAAGCAAATAAAAAAAAGTGAAAAGTGTGTTGGATTTAGCTGTCGGATCGAAATCGCTCCGCTAGTGCCTGCTGTGTCGGCTCCTTGCGTCTTTAACGTGAGTTTTCCATTTTTGATTTTTCGTGTTGCCAGAGTTGGCCCGACGGAGAGACACCCGCTGTCGCGTAAAAGCTGTCCCAGAGCGTGCAACTTAAGTGTCACACAACATAAATTGCATCTTTCGAGATCCGAGATCCGTGCTATTGCCGAGAGCAAGTTTCCTAGTTTGGTTCGATTCGATTCGGTTCGGGTTTTATTTTCGATTGAAAGGTACACTCCGTACACTCTTCTGGTGCCTGGTGCCTGGTACTGGTGCTCGTTTGCTGTTGTTGCTGCTGATTGATTAGAAGAAACTTCAAGCTCAAAGAAATCTTTGAAGAGAAACACACAAACGTAAGTTGTCCAAATTATTCCTCATTGCGTACACTCGAATGATTTTTACCCCATTATTTGTGCTCCGGGTTTCACGCTTTTCGTGTTGAATTGTTGAATGTGGGTTGTAGTTGTAGGTACCTCTGAATTATGTACACACACAACTTCTCTACCACCCCCTGGAGCCTTTATCTGATGCTGCTGCTAGATTTGTATCTGTTTGATGTGTAACATAACTCACTTGCTTCGTATTCACCTGACTGCCTCCTGCCATATTGCCAGCCTTCACCATCTTTGCCTCCTCTCCGTGTTCTCACTGCCTACAAGAAGTTTTGTGCGTCTGAGCAGCAAGGGGAGTGGAAGGACACATCGAATACTGTGTTTTTACGTAGATTTGCACATGACGGTGGGCTTGTTTGAGTTTGGTTTATAAATTCATCACCAGAGTTGACTTTTATAGTTTGCTCTTAATGGATAAATATATGGATATGTGTGTCATGTACCTGCATAGAACATTCTCGCTGTTAGAGTTATAAATTTGTGTTCCATTTTTTTTTTGATTTAAGTTTTTAACTAGAAATTGTAATAAGAGAAAAATAAGAGCAATGTGCGCAAATATGAAGATATATGTTCGATTTTTAAATGGAATTTCCAAAAACCGAACTCATATTCAGTGTTTGTGTTTTCCTGGAATAATATATACACAAATAGGTACCTATCGTGTATTCCATTGAGAACTTGTGATGTGATTGAGTGGCGAATTTAATTTAAGATTTGAATCCAATTTGCGCGCGCAATTTGCAAAATGGATGTGATTAACCTTCATGTTCTATTATTACTCTAAAAACATGGTTACCATCAACACGACATCCGTTGCGATTTTTGTGTGTTTTGATATAATTTGGCCTGCTACAAAGTATGTAATGAAATGTCCAAGGCCTACAACGCTGGCGTTTAATGTTGTGCAAACGGAAGACAATATAAATGGCTCTAGAAGTATTTTCTTATTATTTAAAGTGACATCTTCACAGAACTAAAAGTTGGGACAAAAGAAGTTTTGTGGAAGATAAATCATTCATGATGTTAGTGTAGTTAGGGGGCGGTAGTGGTCTGTACAATGTTGTGTCCATCTAGGTCACTCGCCATAAAGTTTTAGGGAACAGTGAGGAGCGTGTGCTTCCCGCTGAAACATACTTTTAAAATGACCTAAGTTATGTTGGGGCACCTTATATTAAATTGAATTCAAGTTTATTGGAACAATACACTAAGCCATAGTCTTTTAAAGTATTTCATAGGTTGGCTTATAAAGGGTGGGCCAAATTCAAGTTTCTTTTTTCTCCATGTATTATGGCTTTATAAGTAAAAGCAAACATTCCCATTAATTCTGGAAAACAACTTCGTTCAAATGGCTGCCTTGGCTGGACTCAATTGGACCTTGTAAGCGAATAATCCGAGACCTTTGTGCAGAATTCTCCTGAGGCTAGTGCGTGAAAAATGTCGAGCTTTTGAGATCGATGTCGAGTAGATGTTCATAAATTGAGACTCACAATCTTGGATACAGCAGCCACACGACGGGGACCATGAGTTACATCCACAAGCATACTAGTATTACGATCTTTTTGCACAAAATCGCGTACAGCAGGCACGGTAGTTGCTTCATTTCGGCCAAAACTTCTTTTCGTTCTTTTCTTCTTTTGGGCTACACAGCACTTACTTTGAAAATAAATTTTTAATATTTCCCAACGTTGTTCAAGCGTAAAGCGTTCCGCGGAGTAATGACACTGACTTTCCAGTTATCATCATCATGATTGTCGGAAAACAGCTGTCAATGTCAATATATCCTATGATTTAAAAAGAAACCACTAGATGATCCACACTGTATATCTTAAATCTAAAGATTTAGGGCCATTTGCTGAAACGAAACTTAGAAATATATGCTCGACCTAAGCGCTTATGTTTTACTTTTTTCTCTACGTAAACTGTCACATAGGAGCTTATGTTGAACTTAACCTACTTAAGTTTCGTTCCAGCAAACGGAAAAAATTCTTAAGGCTAACAATGATTTGAATCTTAATTATATGGATATATATCAGGAGGACATACTTAGGAGGGCATGTTTGCAAGGTCAACAGCTTTAAACGATCTTCATATGGAGGAAGGATAAAAGAATCATCCCAATCAATCGTCCCATGTCAGGCGAAGCGAATGAATCTGTGCTGGACAGCTTCAATTCGGTTGATATGCATCTGGTAATACGGGGACCAGACCTGAGATGAATATTCGAAGAGTGGTCTAACAAATGTCGTATATAAACCTTCGTCACATAGGGATCGGAAAATTCTTTTGACCAGCGTTTAATAAATCCAAGAGTAGAATTAGCTTTGCTAATTATATTATCAACATGGGAGCGAAAGTTAAGTTGGGAGTCGCATATTAAACCTAGATAAAGGATTGTGGAGAGATAATAGGAATGGGTTCGTTTTTTACAATTTAGTTTCTCTGTGATAATGGCGGTCGTTTTCGGTAATATTTAATCGCTTGGCATTTTTTAATATTGAGCTCCAGAAAGTTTTTTTGGGCATTAAGTATAAAATTTGTCTAGTTCAGTTTGAAGTGATTGGGCATCTTGGGAACATGGAATTAGTTTATATATTCTCATATGATCAGCGTTGATTAGCAGATGGGAATCAGAAATTAGTTTTTAAAACAAAAATAAGAGGACCTAGATGGTTACCTTGAGGACCACCAGAGGTTGCGCTGATTGCTGTAGATAAACACGATCTGAATATAACCCTATATTGGCGATTAACTGAATAAGAATGAATCCATAAAATTACCAGATGTAGAAAGCTGAGATTTTTAAGCTTAAATTAAATTAAATTATGGGATATTTTGTCAAAGGCTTTACTAAAATCGGTAGACTTATTTATCTTCTTCAAGTAGACGCATACTCTTTAAAATTAGAGGTTGTAGACCTGCCCTTAAAAAAACAGTGTTGTTTAAGTGAAAAAATAGGCTTATAGTGAAAGAAAAAGGTATCATAGATATTACTCTCAAAAAGTTTTGGTATAGGTACATGACAGTTTTGCAATAGGTCTGTAGTTAGTGAGTTCATTTTTTGGTCCATTTTTTGAACAGGTATTATGAAAGAATCTTCCCAAAGATTAGAAAAGACTCCAGTTGGAAGAGGGAAGTGAGAGGCTGCGTTTGTGTTGTTAGACAAATAAGAGTTAGACTTGGACTTAAGGATTTTTTGCCAAAGTTTGTTTCGTTTGTTGTGCAGAGAGGGAAATTCTTTGTTGTACCAGGGCGGGCAGGATGTAAGAGTTTTTTTTTTCGAAAGCTTTGCGATCAATTGAAAACAAGACTCAAAAATATAAGTGCATATAATATTGCGGTCGTTGTGTCGATATGGGTTCGTGTTCAGATTCAAAGTTTATCCTACTAATAGAATCGTTTAATTTGTCAAAATTTGCTTCACGAAAATTAAACTCTAAAATTAAATCTAAAATATAGTTTACAAACGGTTACTAAAGTAGTAGACAAGTCACTAGTTATTTTGTAACCAAGACATGTCTCAGAATTCACATTTGATATTGTTGTATTTTTATAAGTAATCAGAGGAAAGTCTTCACTACAAAGTGAAGTGCCTTCTTTGAAATCATTAAAGCTTGTGTTTTTCCAGAATGAAAGATGAGACCACTAACATCAGTCCATTTACCAATACTACTGAGATCCTCATTGATAAGAAAAATGAGATCTTCTATGAGACCAGATTTTTGAATATCATCCGCTTACAAATGAAAACAAACACTAGACAAATCGTTTATAAACATTCAAAAAAGAATTGGGTCCAAAATAGAGCTCTGTGGTACACCCAGTTGTATCCTGGTTGCTTTTCATGCATTTGTAGAAGACGCAATAAAGTGGTTGTAAATACGAGTTAGTGGGTAATTACGTATGGCAGTAAAAATTTACTCGCATCAAAACACAAAGATTCAACATTGGTTTAATTGAGATCTCTATAAACGTTAAAGGAATTTGAGAAAGAGTGAAGTCAATATTAAATGTACCAAATATTAAGTCATGATCTGAAATACCATCAAGAAACAATTGGTCATTCAAAAAAATATTATTAGGATCAGATGCAATAATCAGGTCAAGAAGACTAGGGGAAGAGTTAGGTGCATATCTAGTAGGAAAATTACTATCAAGGAGTTGAGAAGAGCGAGAATCTACTTTAGGAAGGTCAGCGTTAAAATCACCACAAACAATAAATTGTTCATATGAAACTAAAAACGGTTGTAAGTCGAAAATTAAGATATTATAATCAGTTAAAGAAGATAAACGAATTCGACGTTGGGAAAACTACTTTCTTATTGATCAAAACGGAGCCGATGCCGATATGGTCGACAAATCTACCTACTTGTTTTTTTTTTAGAGTTTTTCATTGAGATCGGAAAAACTTGCTCTCAAAATCGAGAATTGTTCTATTGATAATAAAAACGTGTCGGAATGTACTTCAATTTTCTTCACTAGTAGGTATCATTGATGAGAACATTTCAACAAAGCTAGTCGTCAGTTAGTAAGTCAAATTGAATAAAACTAAAAATTAAAATAACATATACATGTACATATCTACATAATGTACCTACATGTACATTGTTAATAAAATTCATTTCTTGGCTCATAATTTATTTTATTAAATAAACACGTCAAACCTTGAAATAACAAAAATTCTTGGAATTGTTCGATTACCTAGCATAACCGCCTCTCTCTCTCTTTGTGCACGTCAGGGATTTCTCAGAATTTTACCAATATTTAACAATTTATTAATATATTTAAAAATACCTGCGATTCCGAATGTGTATACTTCAACAATACTGTAGAAACAACATTCTGGACTTAGCACTTTGTGTTTTCTTCATCATTCGATTATGACGACAAAAAATTATAAACAAAATACATATTGGCCACTTGTTGGCTCATTTATATTTATTGCTTTATTTTTTAATATTTTTATTTTTTAATTAATTAAAAGAGACAGTTCGGATGTGTGGCGTGTGTCGTGTTGGCACAACATATAAAAAACTAAAATATATGTTAGTCGATTTGATGTTTTGTCATGTGAATTCACATTAAACTTGAAGTATGTAGTTCAACGGTCGATGTTTTGACTTTGTAAATTTAAAACGCGTGGCACTCGGATAGATGAGGGACGCACAAGACAACATTTATACCAATGAAACTAAGCTGCCCTTAAAGGTGCAGCATTTATCTATTTTTGTCAATGTTGAATGTCTAAGATTCATTTAAAATAGAATATCTCTAAGTTTTTAGTTTTTCAGATTAAAATTTGTAAACTCACTCCCTCTCAAATTGTTTCTTTACTGGATATACATATGTATGTGACGAACTTGTTGTAGCTCAAGCATCTTAATGTTTCAAAATTAAAAGTAAAAAATTAAGGAAAAGTTCCAAATGCTGAGTTCTGAATGATAAAGATCTGAGCAAAAAAATTCTTACTAATGATTACTTCTGCAGGACACCTAGGTTAGGTTAGGTCAGTTTGAAGTAGCTGCCAGCGTAACAGCTGACACACTTATGTCGTTTTTATTTGGCAATCCGGAATCCCAACTGAACCCTTTTTTTTTATTCTGATGATTCTGAAGTTTTTTGTGATTGTATATAATATGTGAAACAACAAATGTGGACAGTAATGAAAATCAAGAAAAATGTTTGTTGAAAGATACACTTCGTACAATTAGGATACAAAAACTCACAACTGTTGAGTTTGACGTTTAAGTATATGAATGTGTGAGTGCTTCTGGTTTCGATTCTGATTTCAAATATAGAAGCATGTTGTTTCACAAAACAAACTGAAAAAACATTAGCTATCAATTCAACCAAGAATAAATATTGAATATCCAAATGATAGCGAATCCAACGACGATGGTTTAACAATATTAAACAAAACGAAAGCACTTCTCCTCCACAGTACAAATTCAATTTTATTTTCTGTAATATATATAAATAGATTAGAAACCCTAAATAAAGAAAGTTTTAAGTACGAGTAACTTACAATTTGGTATCTGAATATTAATTTTTGATTTCAATTTGCTTTGAGCAACTTAAAAAATATCCTTTTTTACAAAATCTAAATTTAAAAAATTAATTTCTATAAATACATACAATGATCGTAAGATTTTACCTCTGACCAGAACGAATGACTTTTTTCTTTTAACCTTTGTGTGCATATCATAGAGGTCAAAGGACGTGGATTTCATAATTTAACTATTATATAATTTTCTGTCTCTTTCATGTGTAAGAAAGAGATGAAATTATTTAAGTTATTAACTAAATAAGTAACAAATAAAACTTTAGTGTTGCCATTGAATAAAATTTTAAATAGCACTAAAATTTTACTGAATTATATTTTTATTGACTCGATGACAAAGCAAATTTCTCTTCTTTTCAGAATCAGAACTGTCATTTTTTCCCAAGTGAACACTTTCAGAAGTGTCCAGAAGGCTTCCGGATTGCCAAATAAAAACGACATTAGACTAGAGTTTGTGCATTGTGATACCATATGAATCTAGAAATTTTCTCCCTACTCGTTGAACTATTTGGAGCTCGATATGAAGTGGGAGAGACTATAAATGTCTATAATAATTAGATCACTATGTTCCTCCAAGATGGAGTTAACGTCTATGGGTTGGAGTTGGAGCAGAGAATGTACACAGAAGATGAGGAATTGATTCCACCTCTTCCTGTTTTGTCATTAGATGGGTAGTTAAATTGTTCCATCTTAGGTTTTCCTCTCTATAGCTTCTTATTTCAGTATAAGTTTACATGTAGCTTTGGGTATACCTATAATATCCTATCCTTATCAGGTAATATTGTAGGTCATGTTCCACTTTTGGCGAGTTTGTCAGCTTTACAGTTCCCTGGAATGTCCCTTTGCCCTGGCACCCAACAGTGGTGAATATTAAACTGCTGCGCCATATCCATAAGAGATGATTTAGAGTTAGGAGTTGTTACACACTTAGTAGAGATCGAGTTCAGAGATTTAATGGCCGCTTGACTATCCGAGAACATTCGGACATTGATTGATTTCCTGTAAAATCATACGCACCTCTAATATTAAATCAGTTAAGGCAATATCATAAATTAAGTTCTTGATTTCCATCTAGAAAGAATTGGACGGATAAGGTCGTAACGAGAGTGTGGTGTAGATGGTCTCGTCACCATATTTACTAACTGCTCAAAGGGTAGGTGTGGTATTAGTGCAGAATTTTGTTTGTTTGTTGTTTGTCTGAGTTACTTCGACTCCATAATTTTGTTACATAATTGTTAACAATCAGGGAATAGTGACAAATACTCAACGGGAATTAAATGAGAATCTCATAAAAACTATCGTCATAGATGAATGAATATTGAGAGGGGCTTTGAACTGCGACCTAAAGATCTTTTTTCAACTCATCCTCACAGAAAGGCAGCTGTTAAATCCATTTATATAACTCCATTGCTCTTTAAATAGGTTCAGCAATGGCAAAATGCTTGCTACCCTGAATATTCACCTCAGGTGAAATGAATGGAAAGACTTAGTGACCGTTTAAGTCTTCGATCCGTCTCACACATCATTTTGACTTAGCATTTTACCACTTAGAGACATTTTACTTTTACACGACAAAAACTGCCTCGACAAGGCATGTACTATACTAGGTGTGTGAAAAAGGTACTTTTTTCTGTTATATTTTGTTTTTTTTTTTAGTCTTTTGATAGATGTATAAGGCAAGAAAAAAACTAGTATTATATCAACTTTTACAATCAAAGATCACAAACCTGATCTTTTTCTCAACGCCATAGATAGTAAGTAACACAACAATCTATTGATGTATTTAGGACATCAAGTTTGGCAATATTAAGTACGAGTCCACTCGTTTTCAGCCATGTACTTAATCTTTCTCATTGAGAAAATACATACCTGCTCTTAGGTGTAGTATGGTTCTCGATCTGTTCAAAAGTTAAACTATTTTATTATTATCTTGGTTATACTGTGAGTTATGTTGATCATGGGATAATACCTGCTTTTAGGTTTAGTATGGCGCTTGATCTTGATCCGTTTTAGTACCATAAACTAAATTGACATGTGGTTTGAATAAGACATGATGAGAGATTTATGAGCTCCCGTTAGTACTCGTTAGATAATTCGTCGAGGTTCGTCTCAGTGCCATTTCTTCGTGTAAAGAAAAGAGACCTACTTACCTGCTATAACCCACTGAGATGAACAAAATGATATGGTTTTCATAAAGTTTAATTTACAATATGATCTTAAAATATGAAACTAAATTAAAAAAAAAAATCCATTATATTGCATAAGTAACAGTTAATTTCGTGAAGCCTGTAGAAGTTTTATTATTCTTTTCTTTAAGATTATAAAATGTAGCCGTTTCGCTTTTTAATTCAATTGCAACATTTATTATCATTTTTATCATTCCTTGCGCATATTTCTGATTAATTCATATGTCTGTATGTGATTCAGGAATTCCCTTAATAAGATTCAGTGTACGTGTATACGACCGACGTACAAGCTGTTTGTGCTGAAAGATAAGAAATTAATTTAAAGGCCAGCTAATTAATTATGGATGCAGGTTAATCGGTAGCAATTAATCCCAAACATTATACTACATCACCCTTGGACTTGTTAATTATATAGGTATATGTATATATAATAATATTATCATCATCATTAAAAATAAGTAAGTGATAAGAGGTACTCGTATGGAAGGAACTGCTTGTGATTATAGTAATGCTTTCCAAACAAAAAATTGATAAAAATATATTTATTTTTACAAGACAGATTTTTTATATGTAGGTAGGTAAACTATATTTTAAATAATCATTTGGTAGTTTTTACTTTTGAATTAAAAATATATTTATGAAGTTATTGACCAATAAGTCAACTTGGTAAGCGATGCTATGGTTGGTTGAATCAAACATATGTCAGTGTTAAATTAAAATTAGCATATCGATTCGAGAAAATTGACAAAAGTTATATTGATGGGCCTTAGACTTGCCTGGTTCAGATATTCATCCAGGTAGTTGGAAATGGTAAAGCGAGTGTTGCTAAATCCACTTTCATAATTCCCGCATGTTTTTTGATAAACGTATTGTAGATAAACTTATTTTACCAGCCCCCGATCCAAGAAGGGTCCATCCTCTACAGTCTCGAGCTTGATCTTCAGACCGGATGTTCTATCTTCCTTGTCTACTTGATCCTGGGGGCTCTTAATCGAAGACTTTTTGGGCTTGAGGAGGGAGTATTGTCCGTTCGCTCGATGTGGTGCACCTAATTTTGTCAACGTGTTTTTTACCCTTTGTACAGTTCTATCGGTTTTGTCTTCCCCTCGATTCGAACTTCTCGCATATACGACGACATATTCGTCAAAGAATTTTTCTTTTCGTAAAAGCTTAGTATCAGCTCTCCGTACATTCCGAACATTCGGTTCCGTAAAGCAGAGTTGTGAGTATTTTGTAGAGCGTGCACTTTATTTTACAAGCATGAGTTCAAACTCTTTCTTCACTAAACCCTAGCAGAAGCGGTTAACTAGGGTAATTCTTAGTTGGTTCACCACTAAGGTGTTGATGTATGCCTGGTATACCTCTCGCATTAAACACCTGTCCTATTTAAAAACGAGCTTGGAGACGTAAAATGTGCATTTCATTGCCGAAACTGTTTGTATGTTTGAAATAGTGCGAAGGAACTATTCTCTACTCTAGTTGTACATGCACTGGATATTTTCCAGCGTCATACATCAGCATATTCGTACGTGCATCTTCTGTCAGTTATTTTTTAGTTGAACGAATAATTCATGCCACTGGTTTCCGCTGGGGTGCTTGGCAGTATACGGTGGTTTCGTCTTCCTCTTATATGACATCGCGAACCTGGGACCACTGATTATGGTACGTGATTGTACAGCGGAGATCCACTCGGTGTTGGTCTCTGAAGATTCTGGTTATTCACGGAATGCTTATGATTCAAACGTTAAGGGTGGTCTTTTTCTCTCGAATTTCCAAATCGTCTAAGATGATGGATACTTGCTTAACGTCGATTTGGTTTGTGGATCGAACGTCCGGAAAACGTTAGATTTCTTTGTGGATCCTTAGCATTGAGTGAGTTCTACTTATCTTGGTCTAACAAGCTGATGCAAAGTCGATTAGTCGAAAGCCGATATCTGCTACCAACTAATTTGCCGAAGTTGCCTAGGTTTCCAACTTAAGCAGTTTTGAAATGGTTTCTTTAGATAGACTCCATATAATTTGTCCAGCTTCATTGGATGGGCAAATACGCTTATTAGTCTTTTGTATTAAAAAGTAGCTTTGATGCGAATTGAAGTCAGGCGATCACTTATCGGTTTATAGTCAATAACACTTAAGGTATTAAGACATCTTTGAAATGTTTGAGCAAAGCACGAGCTTAAAGGAAGGTTGGAGAGGATTTAAATGTCTGAATATCGAATTAGAGGGAAGTATTGAGTCGGGTAAAGTATTCCTTATTCGTGTAGTGTGGGTAAAGAAGGAATCTCTGAATTTAATAGTATAGTTGAGTTTAATAGTAAACTGATGAGCATTCCCTGAAGCACGAGTATTACGGTTGAAATGTTTAAGGGAGGAATGCAACTGGTTACTTTACTAGAACATTATTTATGTGGTAGTTAAGTTGACCTGATGACACAATCTTCAGACCCGAGGGCCTTGTTGAACCTTATGACTGCGAGGATGGTACTCCGATATCAGCAACCTACTGAGGGGATATGAGAATTGCCATTGGGGTTAATGTCGTTTTGGCTAGTACAGAAAGTTCTTATTAAGAATTAAATCAAATCGGAACATGTGTGTAGGCAGAAGGTGGTTAGTTTTACTATTTTCTATGATGATTTTCTGTCTTAGGACGTTTTGAGGTTTGAACAGAAATGTAGGGCTTTTTATTGTATTCTCCTATCACCGTAGATCCCTTGCTGTTTGCTAAAGAAGGATAGTGTGTTTGTGTGTATATGTGCTATGAATATAACATTTCATTTAACAAACCCTATTAGCTATCGATAACGTTTTATTTGAAAATATCGAAGGAAGAGTAAATTTTGTATCTATAAACAGCTGCTACAAACCTATAGTAACCGTGAGACTCTTTCATAGCTCATTAAATTGTCATGCCGAAGTGCTTCTACGTAGCGCCACACGTTTTATCTTAAAAGCCCAATGAATCAGTCTCTTGTCAATTTCTTGGTAAATATACAGACCATGTTCCCTTGTTTGCTTAATTTATTTCTGTTCCACGATGGGTTCATAGTAAACGAGCACCCCAATGTAACCCTTTACTGCCTAATCTGTCATTAATCTTATCGTTTTTCCATCACAATAATTGGCATTTACTTCCCCTATATAAATTATTATTAACTGGTGAGTTATACCAATAGATACAAAAAAAAAAGAAACAAGACATTTCACAAAATAAAATTGAATGAAAATATTTTGAAAAACGTGACAAGTTATTCAAAAGAAATCAAAATGATAAAAAAAAATATTTAGATGTACCCACACGAAGCTGTCGGTCGGCCGGGCGAAAGTAATCACTTTATTACAGCAGTATAACGATCATTTGGGGCATAGGTCTGACACAAAAGGTCTTCGATTTAATTGAGCGACAAGTTATTGTTTGTCGACCATAAAAAAGTTGTATAAACCGCCATTATATATGTACATGCATGTAGGTACATACTCGTACGTAGAATTATTGTAGATGCGAGTTCGTTAAAACGTGTTCAAGTACACAACGTAAAATTGATTCGATTGAAAACATTATTCATATTAATAATGTATGTATCTTTAACTCTTGGAAAACAAGTAAATCAAATCAGATGACGGAGAGGAATAAAGTTATTAATGATGACTGGTAGCTAGCTGGTGGAGAAGAAAAAGTTGCAAACATGAATAAAACTATCAGAAACTTTTTGTGGGTTCGCCATTGGATGGTTTCCAGCGTTGAAAAATGAAAGTTGTGTTGGATGAACTTTTTTTTTAATGGCAAAGATGAAAAATCGATAGAAAACTTGTTCAATTTATCGGGAAATGAATAAGAAGTTTTTGAATATCGTTTAAAAGGGAATATAATTATGTACTCAGGTAAATATATTCCAGGATTACGCCCTAACTTCGTGCGAAACTAAACTATTTCTCCTTTATAATTTTTCTCTGTCAACTTCACTTGGAATACAATAAGTTGATTTACAAAAAATGGTGTTTACATTAAATATAAGATTTTAGAATCGAATCGGGCCAGCAAAGATTTTTTAAGATTAAGATATTTGTTGAACTATGATAAGACTTTCATTCCTAAAAAAACAGGGTTGCGAGTTTATGAATCAAAAACAAAGGTACCTAAATCATAAGCTTTTTTTGATTTGTGAGACGAAAAATATCCACTTTACCAGTGCTTATAGATTAAAGAATTCAATGAGATTCAATTCATATCCTCTCGTCGACGGTCATTTTTGAATTGAAAAACATTAAATTTTCAAAACTTTATTGATGAGCAAAGAAGACAGCATGTTTCATGTTGTGTGCTTACTTCCGAAAAAAGTGGGTCGAGCAATTCTGTCTATCTTTTCGACTACAGCCTAAACGGTTCGGCCAATTTTATTTAAACTTGGTAGATAGTATATTTAATTTTTTCCCCCCACTTTTTTTTTTGTAAGACCGAAAATAACGGTTTCTGCCATACGATTTTTTTTCGGAATCTTATAAATATTTTTCTTAAAAACTGTCCCACAGATTTAAAAAAAATTGAAAAAATTTCATTTAGTTAAAGCTAGGAAATGGTTGAAAAAAATGTTTCAAAAAATGGTTATTTTTGGTAGCCCGCTTGGAACCATTTTTTTGGTTTCTTATTTTCTCAAAAACGGTAAAGCCGATTTTGATAATTTTTTTTATGCGAAAGTTCCCCAACAATTTAAACATTATTTTGTTTTAAAATTTCCAAAATTTTTTTTTGGATTTAAAAAAAAAATTCATTTTTTTTTCAAAACTCAATATTTAAAAAACCCCGTGCTCGATTTATTTAAAACTTGATAGATAAAAGGTTCTTAATATAAATTATAGGAAGCAAGAAAAAAATTATTTCACATAAAAATAACGGTACCTCCATACAAATGTTAAAAAATAGTTTTCGAAAATTGTATTTTTCTCGAAAACGTTTCCGAGAATTTTGCTAAAATTTCTTTTCTTTTGAATAATTTTTACGATCTATAAATAATCTAATAAAAAAAATGAAATCAAGATATTACTGACCTTACATACTCGTACATAGAACCATTTTTTTTAAATTTAAAATTTCTCATTATCGACAAAACTGATTTTAATGAATTTTTTTTTATAGAGAAGCTTCTAAAAAGTTTAAAAAACATTGCATTTCAAGACTTAAAAAAAAAAACATTTTTTTAATTTTTGAAAAAAAAAATCTAATTTTTTTGGAAAAATTCTTTATCTCAAAAAACGGCTCAATATTTTTTTGGAAATGAATTTTTTATTCGTACAATGATAAAAAATTTAAGTTGGCGTACTTTTTTCTTAAACATTTTTTAAGAAAGCTTATTTTTTAAGAAACCACTACAACGACTTATAATTTTTGTTCTTGGATAAGCGTGAAGCACATGACATCCTGTTTTTAGCTCCAACTACTAAAGAAGTTATTTAAAAAATGAATTTATTAATTAATTAATAAAATTAATAACATTAATTTTTGAAATTCTTAGTCTTTTACATAAGAGCAGATTCGTGCGACCCAGTCGTGCATTTTCTTTAGCTTGCAGTTGCTTTTGTTATCCTTTTTCGAAAATTGTATTCATCTAGAATTTTGATACAATTTTCTTCTTAATTTAATAAATTAATTGCAAAGACATTACTGCCAGTGTGCCTACCATATACATATCCATTTTTTCAATTTTTGACTTTCTCATTATCAGAATAACGGATTTAAATGAAATATTTTATATAAAAGCTTCTTAAAAATTTAAAAGAAAACATCAAATATAATTTTCTGAAGCACATTTTTTTTGATTTTGGCGAACTGTGGCGGCCATTTTGTTTTGGTGAAATCTGTCAAATCAGAGTGTACTCAGATAGGTTAAACCTTCCGCCTTCCTTCCGCCTACCAAACCATTGTCTTGGCTTAAAGAAAACGTGATATCTGTTTCGGATGCCCGCATCTTATCAGATAGTCAGGCTGCTTTGAAATCCCTCGCATCAGTCTCTTTAAACTCCATTACTGCCCAAGACTGTCGATCGTTT
Organism: Chrysotoxum bicinctum; assembly: GCA_911387755.1. Taxonomy (NCBI): domain Eukaryota; kingdom Metazoa; phylum Arthropoda; class Insecta; order Diptera; family Syrphidae; genus Chrysotoxum; species Chrysotoxum bicinctum. Next base: position 205,780,710 of record OU426987.1, on the reverse strand, counting down.
CTGATGGAGATGGTCAAACAGTTTAATACTCACCTATTCTGTGTGCCGGGACACAGGGACATTCCGGGGAATTGTAAAGCCGACAAACTCGCCAGAATTGGAACGGAAATGCCTATCTTGCCCGACAGGGTAAATATACATATGTATGTTCATAGCTACTAGTAAACTTATGCTGAAGCGAACTGCTCTGTAACAATCAAATACAAGATAGCTCAACACCAACACTTGTCTGTCTTATAGGTAGACATGCCGCATGACTCGGTGTAATATCAAACGATTTCTGCAGGAGTTGCTTGGACGAGGATGAGCAAACAATATCACACCTTCTCTGTATAAATGCCCTGCTCTCTCTTACAGACGCAAACTTCAGCTAGGAGAATATTTCTATAATGAACCAAGTGATCCCATAAACACAGACATTAAAAGTCTCCTTCGCTTCATCCAAAGCTCCAAATGGTTTTAACTAGTAGGGAACCTTTGTTCCTTATTAGATCGTGCTATCACAATGGACCTCTACTGGTCTAAGTGTGTCAGATGCTTTAATGACAGCCAATTTAACCTAACCTAACCTATCATCGTAGTGTCAATTCTGATCAAAATCTGGAGCTGATTTTTTTTTACGAATAACTTAAATTGGCTTTGTCCAAGGGTCCAACACATCTATTAAAAAAGGTAAACAAAATTTGCAAATCATTAATGCTCTATTATTTTAAGGGACTGACTTGTCTAATGGAAGTAATATCAGTTTGAGATTCATTTATGTGTCCTTACGAGTATTTATGTCACAATACCCAGAGCATACATAATACATTTTTAAAATGTGTATATCTGTCAAAATGACATACCTTCCGAGTATGTTTCACCCATGCTCCAAAAGATAAGGCGTAATGCTATATTTCCGTGTTATTTGATATTCATGACGCACATTGCCGGAGGCTAAAAGGATATAATTTACTCCAATTATCAGATTTGATCCTGTTTCAAGATTACTTAACATGTCATTCTAACCCCCAAGAGGATGACTAATCAACTTCTAAAATATTTTTTCAAACAAAAAACAACAATTGAAAATGTGAAAGGTAACACCTTAAAGCACATTTCAAACGTACATTATTTAATAATATGTGGTACATGCCACCCTATAAGTAAGTAATTTTATTAGTTCTTGAGTTTAACCAATTTCAATCAAGAAATTGATTGATTTTCTTAAACTGATCAAAGTGTGTGGCTGGTTTTTCAATTGCTAACACTGCTGTCGTGTGTGACGGACGTACGTACAATTCGATTCTTGCTGACCGCAATCAAATTATCGAATTGGAAAATCAAGCTCTTCTTCTTCTTCTGCTTCTATAAAATTATAATATTTTCATGTTCTCTCGTTCAGCTGTTAGCAACAAAGAAATAAAAGAAATGCGAGACGTCAATCAACGCAACGGTTTTCAATTCCCCATCAGGTATGTATGTCATTTGGTCTTTTTATTTTTGTGAATATTCCTTGAAGCGTAAGCCTTGGTATTCAACATAAAAAATAAAAAAAAAAGGGAGATGTATCTCCAATCTCAAGTCTTCAATTTACAGTCGAACATCCGCACTCATCCTATCGAGTGTTCGTTCAGCAAATCGAACATGTCACGGTGATGGGACGGTGGGGGTCGTTTTGAACAGGGCTGGAATAAGCTTGGCATTAGAAGTTCTAAGGCGTTTTAAATTTATAAACAAATCTGAACCAGTCTATCTAATTTGATGAGATTGTCAAATGTGATGAAGTATGGTAGGAATGCCTGCCTTCTGACACGCCCACTTTTTTAAAAACGTCGTTCTAATCGTTAAACTTTATAATGTTCTTTTAAAAGTTATGGATTATGGGATTTCTAACCATACGTTAAAATAAGTTTTTTTCCACGCCCACTTTTTGGGGGCGTCTTTGACTAAAATGTTGTTTTTAAAGCTCTTCTGTTTCGAAAAATTGAGAGCCTGGTGACTTAGAACTCCCAACGATCCCTGTAAGAAGCACTTTTTTGTATACACCTCTGAAACATATACATACATTTCCAGTGATTGGGAATCGAACCATTTGCATGAGATCCCAACGCTTCTATTGCTATTCGATTTACATTTTAAAATCTAGCAATAAGCTAGAGACTTGAAATTTAAGGTAACGATCTGAACTGGATGACATGACATTTTTTCAAATTTCAAATTTCTAGTCTGTAGGTTATGACTGATTTTAGGGGTTGCTTGTAAATTAGTGTCTTTGTCTGCTGGCTTAATCCAGTTGTTTTTTCATCAGCAGGTATATACGATGGGAGGCTTAGTTGTCTCTTTTAAGGACAACCTGTAAGTGTGGGTTGATTATCAGCAGCTCCTTGAAGTTGATGTCTAGGTACCAGACGCTACGGTTAGCTGTTAATCTAGTTCCCACCGGGAATGCTGAAGTGTCGTTTTTGCAGTATCTAGCTGAGCGACTGCATCTGTTTCCTGGTGTTCTGAAGCAGACCACCATCTAGAGAATCCAATTTTTGTAAGACTCGAAGACTTGGCGGATGTGGGCCTCGACTTTTCGGACAGCTAATACTGCTGATAGTACCTCTTGGCATAATGGTTAGTGCGTTGGATTGTCATGCAGAAGGTCTTGTGTTGATTCTCAGCAGCTGCGGAAACTCCAAGAGTATATCTTGTTATGAAAAGTGCTACCCATTTGTCGATCGGCAGAAAATTGTAGGTCCCCTCCATTCCTACTAACACGCACTCAGGAATGGTTGTGAGTTGTAAATCACTAGGTTTAGGCTTTCTACGAGCCTCTAATTTTTTTTTTTTATTTAATCTGGGGCCAAATTACCTCATCAGTTTTCGAGTAATACCCGACTGAATTATGTGAGTTTGGCATTACCGCTTACGTCATCGAGCAATCGATTACACTGATTTGACATTTTCATTCGATCACTGATGGGACTCACTCGGTCACTGAAGCGGTAATTTGGCCCCTGATAACGATGTATAGCGAGTAGCTAGCGAAAAAAGTTTCTCGGATTCGATGGAAATGGGTTCGTCGGACGTCGTAGAAAAGTGGTCCAAGTTTCGAGTCTTCGTCAGCTTCAGCTCTGACAAGCATCTCTCTTCATTTGATATTTTCAAGTAAAACACAGAAGTTTCTGGAAGAAATCCAAGAAAACACAATTATTATTTTCTGCTGAATGCAGATTAGAGCTACTTATAATCTCAGCTATCTCTTCTGGGATGCTCCGTTATGGAGTAGGTATCGACTGAGATTGAGGATGCCTCAATTTTGTCTATGAAGACCGGATCGACAGAGGGGGTTGGTTCTGAAGATTCCTTCGAAATAGGTGGCAAATGCTTCAATTTGGTGTTGGGTCGATTCTCCACTGTTGGTGACATTAGTTCCAGCCATTGGTGATATTTTTTTCTCATAATTCTGTTGATGATATTTAAGACAACAGGTCAATGTTTAATTAACTGCTTTCTCTTCTAGTTTTGGGGTTTTTAAAGGAATTCTGCGTACATAATATTGACATACTTAAGTTCACTCCTTTTTGTTTGGTACTTGCTGTTTGATGTATACATTTCTGGCTGGGAGGTCCTTTGGAGACGTTTCCTTAGTCGTGATCTATAAACATGAATAGGTTTGAAATATTCTCAGGAAGGTGCGGATATATGTCCTTAGACATCCTGGGCTGATTTTGGTTATACAGGGCCTTCGAAGCAGCGATTTTAAAACAATCGATGGCTAAGGTTCGACAGGTTCTGTTTCGGGATATGGAATTGATTCAGTTGTCATAAAATCCCCCACAACGTCTATGAGGGTTTACTCCAAACTATTTTAGCTTGGCTCTTGTTTCAAAGAAATTTAAAAATCACTTCTCAAGCTTGCTTATAATCCTTTTTTTTAAGAGCCTTCATAAAATATTCCAAAATGGTTCGGATGCAAGTAGTTTCGGTGTAATTAATTGAACCCTAAATATTAATGAAAGCAAACACAAATAACCATATTTATATGATGGAAGGTAGGAAGTCGGAAGTTGATTTTTATGGCCCCTAAAAAATTCCGTCCAGCAAGGTAGCATTACCATTTCAATTTTAAGGACACACCAATCCGATTAATTGTCATAAATTTGTCGGAAAAGAAATAAAAATTATCACGTTTGTATTTTTTTTTAATTATCCCTGCTCATGCTAATTACACATTCAAGTTAGCCGTAGAACCCTTTAAAACAGGGTAAAATGAACTTATAAAAGAAACATGGAAGGGGTGAATAATTGTCGTAAAATTGTGGCGAACGAAAAAAAAAATTTTTTTTTTAAATCCCTGATTATGCTAATTTGACTGTGAAATAAATAACGAATTTTTTCCGACTATGATAAAATTTTCTTCAGAATGTATGTAAATTAAAAAAAAATGTATTGTTGGAAATTTCTATATTGTTCATTTAAAAACTGTAAAAATAAATAAATGATTTCGTTAAAGTTATAAAAATAAAACTTAAAGGACCACAATTAAATAAGTTTTTAATTTTTCACTGTCAACCGTCACTAACTGTCACTATAAACAGTGTTCCCAATTTAAAATAAAACCTGCATAACACCAAAAATGTAATTCTATTGCATTCTGGCAATAGTGCCCCTTGGACTGTCACACTGGAGATCTAAGGTCCTAATAAAAATGTTTAAGAATTAAAGCTGTGTCAATCAGGATCGATTCGATTTTTTTGATCAGATCATTGAAAAGTATTGATGATCGAAATCAATCATTTTAATCGATCTCAATCTCAATCATTTAGATGATTCTCGATTTTCTATTTCAATCTCAATCATTTCAATGAGTCTCGATTTTCGATATCTGTTGACTCGATTAACAATGATTTACTCGATTCCATTTGTTCCTATTCAATCTATGTGGATTATGAATGCCAAACAGACGGTGGACTGGAATTTCTGGGTTGAACTCGGCATTGAAGAACATGATTGATCGGGTTGGTTGTTGATGTTGTAGGCCGCAAAAACAATTGTTGGGTTGAACTGATGTCATTTGATGTATCAGGATCCGGTAAGTTTAATGTGGATTTTTGGACGCTTCTTAATCCATCGACATCGTAGCCATCTTTTGATGGAATTTGACAGTTTATGACTTGACAAATAGAGGAGGAATTCAGTTATGACGTACAAAGAGTATTTCGTACCAAATGTTACGGGAAAGCCCTAAAATTGCTCTTTTCTGAAGCAACAAATAAAATCTCTTTTTCTTGAATTTTTTGACACTTTTTAATCCATGTACAAAGTAGCCATCATTCGATGTTATTTGGCAATTTATGGCTTACAATAATAGAGTATTTTATGGGAATCTTATCATCGAAATCGAAATTAAAATCGAATAGGAACAGTATTGAATCATTTCAGTGAAATGAAAATGATCGAATCATTTTCGTAATCGATTGTTGAACAATTCGATCATTTGAAATAAACGATTTACACAGTTCTATTAAGAATATCTCTTGTTATGTGCCTCTCATCGTTGCGGCTTGGATTCGGCAGAAAATTGTAGATCCTGCGGATTCCAACCGACTGTCAATTTGATAAAAATTTTAATTGCAAGTTATTTATTTCAATACGTTAAATGCTAACGTTAACGTATTGATTTACAATATTTACTTATAAATTAAATTATTATGCATTTACGAATTAAATTTAGAGCAAAGAAATTATACTTGAAGCTGTCAGTTTTGAAATTGTCATTTTTAGAAAAAATGAGAATAGAGAGTTTACTTAAAATACCGGTTATCTGATTAAGTAACATAAACAATTTTAATAACATGGATCACTGAAAAACTTTTGAAGAAACCAAGCATTTTGTTCGCTTTTTTTTTACAATATAAATTTAGTGAGCAGTGAGTGATAATTGTGAGCCTTATAAGATTCCGAGATCAAAAAACAAGACACTCTACACAAATGTGACGAATTTAACAGATTGTCAATTGTCTTACACTTGCCAATGTTTAAAACCAAACGGTTATTATTGCACTAGTTCCAAAAATCTTTGAAGATCTTCTTGATGCAGTTCCTCACAATCCGCAATGGACCTTATTAATCGAAATATTTTTACGTCAGCTGTATAAATTAATGCCATCGAATGTTAGAATATAAAAAAGACCATTTATGAATAAAATAAGCAGCAAAGGACCAAATTGCCTTGCCTGAGGTACACCAGAATTGACTTTAAATTTACATGTGCTATTATTTTTGAAGATGACTTCGTAATATTTATCTTTAAGGTATTTTAAAGTATTTTATGACATTATTTGTACTAAAGTCTATAAAGATAAGATCTACTTGCAAGTGATTTTCAAAGGCATCTTCACAAAAAGTGGTTAATTGTAATTTTTTATTGAATTCTTTGGTCCAAGTCAAAAAATTATCAAGTACATGTACACGGCCATAGTTAGACCTGTACTGACATACGGTAACGCAGTCTGGTGAAATGCATTGGACAAACTTACCAGCCTTAAAATCATGACCAGGGTACAAGCAATGAGGTCCAACCCGACAGCTGGTCTGAAAGTTATACTCAACTTAAAACCTTTAGATCTATTTATGCAAGAATCAGCAGCCAATAGCTCACATCGACTTAGCAAAACTTTTAGCTGGAGACATAGTGCCATAGGTCATGCGTAGATTCTACAGAAATACACGGGAAATAGGGTACGTACTGACTACATAACACCCCGTTTAGACTTTTATAAGCCGTTCAAGAACGCCTTTCCTAGTAGAAAGGACTGGTAATTAAGGAGTCATCAACCTGCGAATCGATGGTAACAATATATACCGATGGTTCCAAGATGGAAACTCGTGTTGGTGGAGAAACTCTTGCACTAGCCAACTTATTCAGCCTACCTGATTACAGCAGTGTCTTTCAAGCTGAGGTCCTGGCAGTGACTCAATGATGGCAATACCACAAGCCGATATCACCTTTTTGACTAATAGCCAAGTGGCAATAAAAGCTATTTCTGCCATTGAAATCAAATCGAAGCTTGTAACTTGCTGTCGCGAAGAGCTGACGGTTCTTGGTACACAGCACAACATGAGGCTCTGTTGGATTTCTGGTCACAGTGGTGTCCCAGATAATGGAAGCGCTCACGAGGTGGCAAGAAGAGGCAGTTCAGATACCACTCCGTAATCTTAAACAGTTAATCGAGAGCAAAGTTCTAGCTTTAACAGAACAGATATGGAACTCGCTCAATACCTGTCATATAACCAGAAAATAATCATCATATCATACCATTATCATCCAACTTAGTAAAAAGTCTCTTTCTCTTCTCGTGGGCATCACCATCTGTCACAACCAACTGGATTGCCACAAGAAAATCATGAAACTCAGTATGGACGACTTATGCAGAGGATGCAGTTACGGATGAGGAGGAGATACATGAGGATACTTCTCACTACCTGTGTCACTGCTCTGGGCTATATCATCTGATAAATTAAATTTGGTGGTGCAAAAGCTCGAAGAGAACCAGAACCTAATGACTTACAACTCTCAACGATTCCTATGTATGTATGTACGTGTTTGGCAAGAATGGAGGGGAGATACTCTTAGAGAATTTGTCGATTACCCGTAACAGGCAGTAGACTCGTGAAATTTTTTTTGCAGCGGCTGAGAATCGAACCCAAGACCTTCTGCAGGGCAGTCCAACGCACTAACCATTATGCCAAGGTCCTAAAGAGACCCTTATTTAACGACTAGGAGGAACTCTCTAACATTCCAAGCGTAAAACCTGTTGAAATTTAGTACCGCTACCAAATGGCTTGAAAATTCCTAAGCTCTATCAACCAGCTGACCACGAGATTGAAAATTGCCTAAGGCCAAGGTTAACAGACATAGAACGAACAAAAACGACCGTACGACGCACGAACAGCAACAAAATGAGGTTGAGTACTTACCCTATACACCAGCGATTACCACTCCTAAGGTGAACGCGAGGGTCAGTGAGTTGATGGGGCCGCCTCTCCCTGAGATTTGTAAAATCCTCTTGAAAAAAGGAACAGCCCCATCGATCTAATCAATACTGGTACTAAACAAGCGGACATATACACCAAAAACTCACCTATCAAACTCATGTTTCAATGAGCCACATGCTCCTACCGGTCTGATAGAGGGATGATTTCTCAAGTGGGGTAAGGAAAGTATCACGCTCTTAAAAATACTCTATTGTCGTTGAAGCAAAATATACACCTTATGCCATTGTCCTAGAATGGAACTGGCATCAAAGAAGCCGAAAAGCTCTCAGTACTAGGTATGTGTGTCAACGGTGATCTTTGTTGGAATGACCACATTCTCGAGATTGCCCAAAAATGCTGCTAAATACTTAACGTTTCTATATCGGTGTAAGAAATGTTTCGACCCTTTTGATCTGGCTACAATTTATGAGGTGTTTATGAGTCCAAAACTTGTATAACTCACGTCTTTAGTTAAGTGTAGCCCAAACTTTTCTTCATTTATTGGATAGAATTCAGAACAGAGCGTTAAAGCTGAAACACAGCTATCATGGAATCATTCCCATCTCTTGAAGATCGTCGGAACGTTTCCTCAATCAATGTAGCCAGGTCACCCGTGATATCTGTTTCGCTATAGGAATGCTCATCAGTTCACCCTCGAGCCTAATTTTGCCCGTACCGTCAAATACAGAGATTCGTTTTTTAGTCGCACAAAACGATTGTCGAATATTTTACCCTGCACGGTTTTCCCTTGCCATTTCAATTTGCAAATATTCAAAACCTTCTTTCTCCCCCCCCCCCTAATTTCCCCATCACCCGTCATATGTTTATGTTCAACATTATAAGGCTCTCAAAAAACCCTTGAGCGCATGTGAATTATACAAACAAAATTGGCACTGCACGAATGTGGAATTATTGCTTAACCCGATCGAATATTGCCCGCCCATTTTGATGTTCAGACATTCAAAGGCAATGTGGATCGGTATCTCCTTTTTGATCCTCTCCAAATTTCCTAAACCCTTGCAACGTGCTCAAACATTTTAAGGGTAGTATAATCCCTTTGTGTGAGTAAGTTATAAATAAAAGCAGACTTTTAAAGAAAATTGGAAATCTTTTGGAGTCACCATGAACTGTCACCCATTTTTTGTTTTTATTTATCCAGCCTTTGGTATTCCAAGTTCATTTTCACATCAGATTATGCGAACCTTCCCAATTGATGGTCAAACTTCATGCTGGGCGCCTAAAGACTCATTCTCTAGTAACATTTTTTCAACATTTCATTACTATGACAGTTAATTGTGTATAGGTACTATAGAACCGTTATCTCCGTTGTCATTTCTTTTTTGTTACCTAAATCTTCATTTCACATATTATACATCAAATAAAATTCTTTTAAGTCCGAAGTCTGTTAAGTCTTGGACCAAAACCATAAGTTAGATATCACATACACTGTAGCCCCTTGAGACTTTAGTGTTTATAGGCGATTGCCTGCTTTTTTTAATTTGGACAATCCGTCACCGGTATATGGGTGTTTGGTTAAAGGATGATCTCCATCTCTCCATATCTATACAGTCCGTGTTTAGGTGTATACCTACAAACTCATAAAGGTACCCTTGATGACAATCATCAGGAACAGAGTAGAAGCAATTCCAAAGTGCGTAGAGAGGATAAATGAAAATGAATAAAGGCCAAGATGGAAGGACGAACGAGAACAGAGAGAAAATAAAAAATACAAACAAAAAAATGACGTTCCTAAATCTCCAAATCCCAATCTAAGTATAGAACGAACGATTGCCATGATTGGATTAGTAGTAGTGACTGACACACGTAACGGCACAAGGGAGTGGTGCGTTGCGTGTCAATACACAAACAAAGGTATTCCTGATTCCTGGGAGGGTGTTGTGTATCTGAATGTGTATATGTGTCATTGGGGGCTAGCTATTTCGAGCCAAAAAAATAATCGTGTAAAACGCTAGGAAAACATCCCCCAGGCATAAGCCAGAGTTTTTGATTCATTTGATGGAAAAGTGATTACCCGACACAACTACGACACACAGCAACGTCAAGAGTGTACTACACATCGATATCCAGTGCCAGTCTTCATCATTTTTCACTTACGTCTGAGCTGCTCGAATCCCATCACCATCATCGTCATCATCATCAACAGAGAAAGAGACGAAGAAGGGGATGACAAATCCTGTTGAATTTATTTCAGGGACACTAAAAAGATTATAGAATGGAAAAACCGACAACCGAGAGAGAGACAAATGCAAAAAAAAGTCGTTCCTTTCCAATGTATGGGATAAAATTATAGAAGCAAAGGACTTCAATTCCAGGCCATTTAAAATGGGAGTTGGTTACACCTAAATTGGTACTCGGGGGCTCAGGGATCCAACTAAATAGCGTAACTTGCTTATTTTTAAAAGTAAAATAAAAATGTACTCGTACGATATGTGTTCGGGAATGAATGAATTCAAGGTCATCTAAAGGGTGTTTTTTTTTTGTGTTGCTGTTAAAGAGGCGGAGAAGTTTAAATTGAAATAAAACACAGATAAAGGTTTTTTATAATGTCAATGAAATTGGCTTTATTTAGTAGATAATTTTATGGCCCTAATGTTTGAATACCTATGACAAATTAATGTATTGCGCGTTGTCTGGAGCAGTCCTGCTGAAACCAAATGTCTGAAATATTAATTTATAGAAATTGAAGAAGAAGTCTTCGGTGTACCGTTAACTGTAATATTCTGACCTTCATCTTTTATGAAGACCAACATAGACCAATCTGGATGTAATGGTTTTACGACAAGTTAAGTTAAGTTAAATTGATTTTTATTTCAATAAATGCGTTACAATTTAAGTTTAACCTAAGTCATAATGGGTTTGGCCAATGGCCGTCTACCAGGTTGACAAAATATAAACTAGTGTTCTTGTATCAAAAATCTCCTTCTATAACGAAGTGCTGCTATTGAGTATAGTTATATAGGACATCCCATCCTTTTTCTCTATTGAAGATATTTATTACTTCGTTTTCCTCAATTTTCAAACATTGATGGTTATTGATTTCACCTGAATAACTGTTAAGGAAATACGTTCTTTCATTTAAAAAATGGTTAAGTTTGCTCTAATAGTTCCTAAGTAGTGACGATTCGGCTTCTTCAACTTATTGGTCAAAAGTATGTCTGCCAAGATTCTCCCTCCGAAAATTGAGTTAAATTTTCCCCTTAAGGGAGGAGGTTGCTCGTTCACCTGAACTGCCAATCCGCATTCGTGCGTTACTTTCTGCCATTCCTCGCAAATGTTTCCATTTGTTCTAGTTGTGCCTTTTAATACCATGTTGGGTATTCTGGATTCATTCATCTCTAATAATATTAAAACATAATTGAAATGCATTTTGAGTCGTACAAGCTAAGTGGAGGAGTCCCAGTTTCAATGTAGAGCATATAGTATTGGTATGATATTTTTTGGTAGCCGGAATATCCTCTTCAAGAAGTAGCGAAGAAATGTTTCCACTTTATCGTAGTGGAAAAAATTTTGTTTTGAACTGAGCGACAAATAATTGTTTTTGAAACAACATTCCCAAATTGCACAGATAGCTCTTTTAGCATCAGCTAATTTTTCACCAAAGTGCGGTTTAAAATTTAAAGAAGGCGATAAGAGGATACTTAGATATTTGTACCTGTATACAACTTCAATTTCTTCAACATCTAACTTCCATTTTTCCAAGCGTGAGTAACGACCTCCTGCATTTCTAAAGGTTATCAGTACTATTACAACATTTACAATATGCACTAAAAGTCTGTTGCATACCTTGGAGAGTGTCATACAGAAAGATTATATCATCTGCATACTCAATTCCGGGATTGTTACATCGCAGAACCTTATTCCACCTTTCACATCATCAATTATATCATTATTGTATAATACAAAAAGTAGTGCACTTAGTATACAGCCTTGTTTAACGCCTATTAACGTTATGAATTCTTCGGTGATTAAATCTTTACCCACCACGTACGCAATATTATTCTAATACAAAGCTCGCAGGATTTGAATGATTTTGCTTGATACACTGATTTTGGAAAGCTTGTAAAAGAGTGCCTCATGTGATATTGTATCGAAAGTTGCTCGAAAAACCACTATGAATGTGTACAACTTTTGTAAAAATTCAGCAATATAGAATAACCTCTTCTAAATCTAGCTTGAAATTCTTCAAGAATGTTACTTCCTGAAAACGCATTTTACGATACGATTATGATAACAGCTAGCTGTTTATTGAAATAAGCATTTAAGCAAAAGTGTAATGCCTGTCAAAGTATTGCCACTTCAAAAAATTTGTCACGATTATTTAAAAAAAAATAACTATCATGTTAGCATTACCACCCCTCTGAATAGGGTAACATTAAGCCAAAAACCAAAAAGGACTATGAAGTAACTGTCGTAAATTTGTCGTAAATATGTCTTAAAACCAAAAAAATGTCCAGTTTATAAAAAAACCTAGGTTTTCCAATATGAATACCAAATCCTGCAATAATAGTAATATAGTGGACAACTCTAGAGAAAAACATTAATTGTTTAATATTAAGCAAGGTCCAACGCATGGTCAGCTTGTCTGTGCATGAGCTGAGAACTTCGTTCGATGCCTTCCTCTAGACTGGGCATTCTGTTCCATCTAACACCCTTCGACTAACATATTCGACAATCAAACGGCTTCAAGCTATTCGTCTCAAAGCCTCCTCGCAGTGGATCAATAATAAAATTGGACACTCCTTTATTCTGAACTTCTTCGGATTACTTCCGTGTAGCATCGATTACACCATCCCTTAGATTCAATTTGATAAAAAATTTCATGTAACCGAAATCTGGAAGGACATGACATTCGTCGAAGATGGTACAGTCCATTTTTATACCGATGGATCGAAAACAATTGACGGGGTTAGTATAGTTGTATACTTAGAAAGACCAAATGTAAGTCTCTCTTTTCGTTTTCCAAGTCACTATAGCGTATTCCAGACGGAACTTTTGGCGATTTAAGGGGTTAAGGAAATCGTAATATCAAATGAAAATATCCACATCTTCTCGGACAGCCAAGCAGCCGTTGTTTCTGTCCCTTCAAGCTCAATAACAGCCCTTAACTGCCGATCGTCTCTAATGGAGATGGCACAACAGTTTAACATTCACATCTGCTAGTGCTGGGTGCCGGGCCACAGGGACATTTTAGGAAAATGTAAAGCTGACTAACTCGGCGAAAGTGGAACAATAATACGTTTATTGCCAGATATGGCAAATATAAGTATTACTACGTGGAGACTTATGCTAAAGCAAGATGCTATACAGAGAACAAACCTGAGGTGGAACAGTATCACCGTCAGCTTAGCGAAAAAACATATTTGGTTAGTTTTGGATTCGAAGTGCTCCAAATGTTTAATATCTTTAGGCAGATTGCACATCGGCTATATAATAGGTGTTATAACAGGACCCTGATTTATAGGCAGGCAAGCAAGGAGGCTTGGTGTTTATTCCTGCAGAGAAGGTCCTTCTGGATAAGGAGGAGGAGGAATCGATCAAATCCATCAAATCCAATACATCAAGGAAAGACTCTGTGGTGTGGATTTCCGGCTGCCCACATCATCGGCCCAGGCCCTCCTCGTCCCCGCCGAACCCTTTCGGTCGATGATAACCAATTTGTTTTGGCCCGAATCGGTTGATATGAACACCGATGACTTGTGTTTTCAACAGAAAGCGCTAAGTGTCACCCAGCCCGTGCCACAATGGACATTTTACACGAGCGATTTCCAAACATGGTGAACTTATGCGGAAGCGATGTGGATTGGCCATCGAAATCGTGGAATTCGACCTCGTTGGACTGCTTCTTGAGCAGTTTTTTTTAAGTCACAGGTCTATGGCAACAAACCAAAAAACATCACTGCCTTGAAATGCAATTGGTCAAATTCAGCCTTATTTGTGAGCCAGGGTTATGGAAAAATGGACGTTTCGTATGCACACTGCCCAGTCAAGCCGCGGCGGATATTTGAATGATGTTATATTTCATACACAATGGCATACATGAGTCTTCCAAAAAATTAAAAAATGCAATGATCACATTCCAACAACGTTCGCAAGAGATCGCCAGGATTTTTGCTAACCAAGTCTCTCTTAACCTTGCTGAAAGCCCGGGAATGTTCGAAAGTTCTACCGAAGGGTGAAGCTAACTACCAAAGGCTACAAGGCCAGATCGGAAGCCTGCAGAGACGAGTGTGGGAATATGTTAGTAGACGCACAGTCGGTACTGAAGATCTTGAAACAACACTTTTCTAAACTGCTAAACGGTGAAGATGACCAAAATTCCGCTATTAGACAGAATAATCGATTCAACTTGGTAGATAGTCATAAGGCCCTAATCACCCCGGTCATCCTGCTGTATGGGGCAGAAACATGGTCGCTGTCTGGGGTGATTTGAAAAGAAGATTCTTTGTATGATTGTCGGTCAAGTATCCATCGATTGAATAAGGAGCAGAAGAGTCAACAAGCTTTATGCGCTTTAAAACTAAAAATTAGTGACTGAGATGACTGGGACTCGTGGAGCGTATGGACAGGGACGCATGAGTCTTCGAATCCACTCCTTACCGGCAGAGGAAGACCCTACCTTAGGTGGCGCACACAAGTGGAAAACGACCCTGATTAACTAGGAGTGCGTAACTGGAGGTAGCTTGCTAGGCACCGAGCTGGCTGGAAAGCTTACTGCTTCCATCTTGGACTGTTAGCGCCATCAGCAATACCCCTCCCCACCCCCTTGACAGCCGTTAAAGTGTACTGAAAGAAAATGAAATTGTGGTTGATACAAGTAGCAATGTACTGTGATGCTTTTTCTTCGTGGCTTAGGTAAAACTCGTCGGTGTCCAGGGTTCTTCCCAAAGAAGCAAAATACTTGGGTTTGGAGGGTCTAAAGCTCCGAATGAAATAATGTTTTTTAATACTCCAAAACTTTCAATTATTTTATTTCGCGGCTTATTCATAACATGGTATTTCATATACTTTTTATTAACAATATTTATTTTCTTAAAATAAATAACACGGTATTTCATATAATACAGTATTCATAAGCCTAAATAACTAACACGGTATTTCATATATTGTGTCCCTAGCACGCAACCTAGGGAAATAAACGGGTGGAACTTTAAAAAGAGAACCGTCCAGTGAGCACCTTGAAGAGGAGATCAGAGGAAAGAAACGGTCGAGAATTCTTATAGAAAACTTGTCCCTAGCACGCAACCTAGGGAAATAAACGGGTGGAACTCTATATAGAGAACCTGTCCAATGAGCTGCCTAGAAGAGGAGATCAAAAGAAAGAAACGGGTTGGTTTAGTAAATAATAATACTCTTAATAATAACAATAAATATTCCCCCACTCTAGCTAATACTCCTAATAATCCTAAAACTTGCCCTACTCTAGCTAATGAAACCCTACTATTTTATAAAAAAAAATTAGATTAGCTTCACCAATACGGCAATGCCTATCTGTCACCGAAACGCCTTATAAAAGGTTTATGTTTGCGGCCCGATCTTAAACTCTCTATACACTAGATTGATATCCACACTGGACGAGAATAAAAGACAATTTTGTCATTTTTTATTTAAATCTACGGCTAAGAGTGATTCCGATTGAGTGGTAATCACATGACTCCGGGTGCATTGGATGTGCAATATGATTATTTAATAATGCAGTATGCAGGTGTCGTAGCGTTTTGCTCGGTAATATGATTAGGGGTCGTTGGTGTCGTAGCGTCCAGCTCGGTAATGTGATTTAATTGTTCAGGAATTGTAACGCTTCGTTACAGTACATACTTGAAAAAGATTTGCAACATGCAAACGTTACTTTGGGGCGAGTCTACTCATAATGAATTGCCAAACAAAGCTTACCTCAAACCCACTGAGAACTGTCAAATCGCCTGTCACAGAAAACAGTGTTCCCAATTTTAAATTTTCCAACTAAAAAAAAAAAACATACAAATGTTGCAACATTAAATTAAATTGAATTGTGAGGCGTGTCTCAATCATTCCTGTGCCCGAATGACTAAGATGAGAATCACTTTTTACGGCAAGAGATAATTTTGAATGTGTCACTTCTTCGCCAGGAGCAGTACCTACCCCTGAAAAAAATATATTTGTTTTTGTTTTTAAGTGCAAGGGACTTGAAATCGATCCCAAACCTTCCGTATGACAGTCCAATGCCCTAATTTTTACGTCACTGGGTGTTACTTGAACCTTGCAAACTTGAGATAAAATAATTCTATACAAATATTTTTCCGTTTCCAGTTGAATTTTTTATTGGATTAGCTAAATATTTTATAATTAAATATTAGACTCGTAAATTACTAGGTACATATATGGGATAATTATGAAAGCTAAAAGTTGTATCTGTCTTACATCGACCTTCTCGAATTACAAAGCAATAGGTTTTTGATTGCGTTTTTTAATAGCATTTTTCATTTAAACATACCTCACTTACTATTTAAACCAATTAAAACAAATTAAAGACCACCCTCGACAAAATTACACTTTCAACCCTAATGTCATAAGAAATACCTCCTGATAAAAAGACTGTCTTTTTTTTTTGTTGTAGACTTCAAAGCCGTTCAATTTAATTAAGCTTTTTTAAAAGATGTTCTTTTCGTCATTAGATAGACCAAATTTTTGAACAGTCAAAGAATAAACACACAAAAATTTTTTTGTCTTGGAAAATTCTTGCAATGATTAATATCAAAGGACTTCTATTAATGCCTTTATGTCAATACCCAACATTTATAGTCCTGTGATTTTATTGAATATATAAAGCTGCGTAATAAATACATATCTATAAGCAAGGAGTGTGTATATAATGTATAAATTGAACTTTGTAGCTTCTATAAATAAAAAAATCTATAAATGTCTTGACTACTGGTTATCCTTTGTACGAACATACATAGCTTCACTCTACAGGATAATTATTATTCTGTTTATGCTGTTTGAATCGTTAATCAAAAGGCTCAAGCTGAACCTTCTTTCCTTCGCGGAATTTTACTTTTACTGACTTGAGGTATGTACATATTTCTTTTTTATTTTCCACCCGTTAATTTTAATAGTTGAGCATAAATAAAGTATGACCGGAAGTTAGTATTTTTAGGTTTTTGATTGCTATAATAAAAGAGTTCAACTAAACGGGTTTTTCAAATGGGGGCGGGTAGATGTTAAAATTGAATAAAATAAGTCGTGTTTTAGATATCAATGAATATTTTGTGTTATTTACTAGGCCTACCTCTACAATTATGTGTGGAATATGACATCGTTCAAATGGCCTCCCTGGGTGGTGTATGACTGGCACATAGATCAGGATAAATGTTAGCTTTGACACAGGTTATGTGAACTAGGAATAGTAGTCGCTTGCGTCATATTGGCAAAAGTCTGCAACTTAAGGAATCCCCACAAGAAAAATAGTAAAGTTGTCAAATCGCACGATATCGTTGAACAGTTTACGTTGCCCCTGCGTCATATAACGATGCCCTCCTATCATTCGTTTCCTACCTTTACCGCGTCGGAAAAAGATCACAAAAACTAGACTTCTAGTGGGCTATAAAAGCCATTAATTCTAGTACATCATACTTCAAATTGGTCCAGTAATACCGTGATGAACTTGCTAGCCTTAATATTAACCACAATGTGACTTTTACTTGGTATTGATAGGAATGAACAGGCGGACGAGGTGGCCAGGCAAGAATCAGCCCTTCATAATTCCACTAGCGGAAAGAGTCAACATTCCGCTCGGAATTTTTCTTAGCGAATCAAACCGTAGGTGTCGAATCTAGTAGAATGTTTTGGCACACCTATAATAAACCCCAAACATTTGATGTGATACATAGACATGCATGCAAGAGACAGTCAAGATGGTAGCTACCTGTAGCGGACACTAGTCAATAGGAGAGCATAAAGCGAAGCTAGGCATTCCTCATTTTTTGACGACATTGACGAACTTTGAAAATCAAAGACTTGCTTATTTTTCTCAACGCGACGAAATGGCTCAAGGATGAACTTCGGTTACTTCTGTGCCATGCATGCTAGTGGACTGAAGGTATTGCGGAAGTCTTCGGTACGGGCCGGATGATCACTCAATTGGATTGGCTTCTATTCCAGCTGCCTGGATGGTGTAGATAGTGTGTGGTAGTCCGGCTGAGTAAGTGATCCTATTCCCGGAAGATTGTGCAAAAGCAAACACACAATAAGAGACATCAAAACCTACTATATCGTTTCATATGTTTGAACCTAATCCATACTGGAGGATGTCCAGATTTTCCGATATCAATTCCATCCCCAGGTTTATAGAAGTTATGGTATCAAAATAGCGCAATTTCGCGCTGATTGGGCCACAGGGCTAGACTACAGGTGGTCGCCATTTCTATCTATATACCTAAGTTTCTAGTGGCACTTAGGTTTACCAGGTACTAGACCTTTGATGACACTAAAGATCGACAAGTACTAGGCCCCTAGTGGCACAAAGAATCACCAAGTACTAGATTCCTGTTGCCACTAAAGATCGGCAGGCTAAACGTTGGCAATTACTACATCAAATTCGACTGGTGAAGGGAGCCTTGCAATCTCACCTACCTAATTTTTTTTTTTTTTATAATTAGCGCGCACTCAAGGGGTTATTACTACCCTTAAAATGATTAACACAGTACGAGCGTTAGGAAAATAAGGAAGGGTTTAAAAGGAGATACCGATGCACATTAGTTTTAAATTTTTGAAGATTACAATGGGAAGGAAAAATAGAGCTGGGTAGAGCATTCCACATGCGTGTAGTCCGGCTAAAGAAAGAATCTCTGTATTTCACAGTACGTCCGAAATTGGGCTCAAGGGTAAACTGATGAGCATTCCTAAAAGCGCGAGTATTACGGTTAAATTGTTTAAGGGGAGGAATGCAACTGGCTATTTCGCTGGAACACTGCTTATAGAAGTAACGATAAAATAATGAAAGACAAGAAACATTGCGACGGTGCTCGAGAGATTCAAATGTTTCTGTTATACTTCTATCACCTATCATTTTTAAAGCTCTTTTTTGGATTCTATCCAAGAGACTCAAGTGTGTTATTGGAGCACCTGCCCAAATATGGGAATTGTACTCGAGCTTTGGGCGAATATAAGCCTTATAAATTACAGCCAGATCAGAAGGGGTAAAAAATTTCTTGCAACGTCGAAGGAAACCTAAACACTTGGCAGCGTTTTTGGCCACGTCGAATATGTGATCATTCCATACAAGGTGGTCTGTAATGCACATACCTAGCACAGAAAGTTGTTCAGTTTCCTCAATGCAAGTGCCGCCCATGGATAGCGGCAAAAGGGGAGGGTTTCGCTTTAACGATAGAAAACAGCATTGGGTTTTTGAAGCATTAAATTCTACACGGTTTTTTATTCCCCAATGGACAATGCTGTTAAGATCAGAATTTAATGAGCTTATCATACGCTGCCGTTCAAGTTCCACTTCCGAAGAACAAGGAAGTGAATCTTTAAACGAATATGAAAAGCTGAGGGTACTATCATCAGCAAAACAATTTAATGGATTAGAAGTTTCAGATAAGAGATCGTTAATAAACATGAGGAAGAGAGTCGGAGACAAAACGGAGCCCTGGGGTACACCAGCATTTATTTTATGAATTTCAGACTTGAGGCCATCCAATACGACTTGTATTGAGCGGCCCGAAAGGTAATTTCTAATCCAACGAAGAAGAGATTCATCAATACCAAATGCACGCATTTTCGATAAGAGAGCTTGATGCCAAACTCTATCAAATGCTTTTGAAATATCAAGTGCAATAATCTTACTTTCTCCAAAACGATGTAAAGATTTGTGCCACTCTTCGGTGAGATATACCATCAGATCACCAGTGGACCTATTGCTACGAAAGCCGTATTGACGGTCATTAAGAAGCTTTCGTTCTTCGAGATATTTCTTGAGCTGATTATTTATCAGTGTTTCCATGACCTTGGAAAGAAGGGACGTAAGTGCAATTGGACGATAATTAGAGGGGGAAGAAGATTCACCTTTTTTAGGGACAGGCTGGACAAATGCTGTTTTCCATCTACTCGGAAAGAGTCCAGAGGAATAGGATAGATAGAAAAGCTTACGCAGTGGTTTTGCCAGCGTTGAAGAACACCTCTTCAGAACAATGGGAGGGATACTATCCGGGCCAGCGGATTTGTGTATGTCAAGATCTTTCAGGACTCTTGCAACTGTACGAGTACGAAAGAAGATTCGTCCCATGGAAAGATTTGTGTTCTCAAGTACAGGAGGAGTCATAACACTCTCTGGCAGCGTCGAATTAGCAGCAAAGTGTGCTGCAAGTAAATTGGATTTATCTAGTGAGCTGACATAGGGGGTGTCATTGATAACGAGCGTTGGGACCGAGGATGAAGTAGTATTTCGAATGTTTTTTACAAATGACCAGAAATTTTTACTACCCTTGGGACATTGTAGTATTTTTTGCCTAATTTGTTGGTCATGCAAGAACTTGGTCTGTCGAATATGATCATTGCAGGTCTTTCTAGCTTGTTTAAACTTATTCCGGTTTTCCTCAGTAGGGTTGGCTTTATAACATCGGAAACTTTCTTCTCTGACCCTGATAACCTCTTTACAGCTCGAATCAAACCATGAGTTCTCTTTCGGTTTGATAGATTTTTCCCTATGCGGGATATAATCTCTCATTCCGATGAGAATTAAATTTGTAATCATATCTGCACTGGAGTCCACGTCACTATCGAGGAAGCATAGTGACCAGTTAAAGTTTCTGAAGAAATCATTGAGACCGTCCCAGTTGGCTTTCTCGTATTGCCAAACGGTTCTCTTGGGGGTTTTCTCTTTAACTGGGATTTTTTGACACGAGAAATTCGCAGATATGACACAGTGGTCTGATGTGCCTAGAGGAGATAATACACTGATGGTGTATTTATCAGGATCAGAGGTAAGAAACAAGTCTAGTGTGTTGGCATTTTGACCTGCAACGTCAGGAATTCGAGTTGGCTCATTAACAAGCTGAGTCAAGTGGTTTAACTCAGCAAAGACCTCAACATACCTTCCTTCGGGTGTTGTCTGACCAGAAAAGCGAAGCCAACTAGAATTGTGTACATTGAAATCGCCCGCAATGACGATTTCAGTGTGAGGATAATGGGAAACAATTCTTTGGATGGAATCGGACAGAGCATCAAATTCGTTAAAAGTTGAATTTCTGTCCAGGTTTGGACTTCGATAAATGAAACAGGTATGAATGATGTGCTTGTGTACCGTGAATTTTAACCATATAAAATTGAAGTTCGTATTTGAACATTTACCGAATTGGGGTTGAAGTTGGTACGCAACATCATTTCTTATATAAATCGCGAGGCCGTGATGTGGGAAGAATAATGGCACTAAGCTATACCCATGCAGAGTAAATTCCGAATCATCGGTATTTTCACCTACCTGAGTTTCACTTAGTGCCAAAACAGCTGGCCTGTTGTTTACAGTGTGGACGTACGTGGCATAGAAATTCATTCGCAAGCCCCGAATGTTGCTAAAATCAACCCTAAAATCACTTACCATTGAAAAAATTCACAAAACGAAAAAACTAAAACAAACGAGTAGTCTAATTTGACAATTAATAAATCTCAATACCAATTGCATTATTCAATACACATTGCCATTAGTGTTATGCCTAAATGGCAACATGCATGAAATCCGCCCCTGGAATAAAGAGATTAACAATTATCAAATATCCATTTGTTGTTATCTACACCTGATTCATCGTACACTCTATGTGAGATTACCCACACAGTGTACACGATGATCAGGCTATAGATTAACTGTTTGATTAAGAAAGGGAAAGGATGGGACGAGGGGTTAGCACTTGCTGACTGTGATTATGTAATGATTTTTTTTTTCTTATTTTTTTTTTTGTTTAATTTTCCGGGGCACTTATTTAGATTATTGGTTTAATTTATTGAGGGGTGATTAAAGATTTTATTTCTGGGTTATTGTTTTTTTTATTTTTGGGTGATTGTTTTTTTTTTTTTGTCAGGAAATGGACTTTTAATATTTTAATATTTTTTGACAATTTAAGACTTTCACTTTCACAACACAAACAGTTGACGTGCACGCGTTGACATGCAGATCGGCACTTCCAAGTGATTCTAAAGTGATTATGTGTTGTTTAACACTTAGCTATAATGGCAACGCTTGGCGCACGACACTCCAAAGGAAGCACTCCCCACCATATTCTTTATCAAACAAAACCCCTGCAGTGGTGGGAGATAGATTCAAGAAAGCAAATGCACTAAACCAAATCGCCTTGGGTTGTCTGCGACCTAAATTAACCTGAGCAATAAAACCTCTCGTTAGACTGAATGTGAACCGTACAAAATGAACGAATAAAATAATAAATGGTAATTATTTTTACTCTACTAGGACGTCACTTGTCCATAGTGGTTGGGAATTGTATTGTACTGAGATGCGATTCTTGCCGAGTTCTTATTGGTGTACAATTATTTAATGTTAATCGAATTCAAATTGTTGGAGCCCAACTAAGCAACGAGCTAGGTTACCCCGTGGATTCTGAAGATTGCTTAACAATACCGGAGAAAAGTGATCGATCACAACCTTCGACGTATGCTCTTAGTTTCTCAATAGTCCATATTAGGACCATCCATTCCTTCTCTGTCGTAGAGAGGTAATTCATCTCGTACCTATTTAAAGGTCTACTTAAGTAAAATATAACCTTTTCCTCCTCATCAAAGATTTTTGAAAGAACTGCACCAATCACGAAACCCCAGGCATTTGCTTACACGTCATTTAAAACCTAGTGAAATAAGTGTAGGTGCTGTTTCTGAACATGCTTTTGTCTTCGTAAAACTATCCTTACACTCTTGATTCCAAATGAACTTGCTTTTCTTTTTCGAAAATTACAACGGCCTTATTTTCTGCAAAGTTCAGTACAAAGCATCGACGATACCAAAAAACTGTCCCTATAAAGCCATTAATTTTTGTTTCTATTCATCGATCCTTGAATATTAACTGTGATTTCCAATTTCTCTAGATCTACATGTCAATCATTTCGATCCACTCTATATCGTAAGAATTTTGGCGATGGCACTAACAAATTTCTGATCTTCGGTGCTGCTTTACTCACTTCACTTAACTTTTTCAGAACCTCATTCAGAATTTCAGGATTATTTTTAAAATTGTCTTTAATGATATTGATGTGTCGTCTTAATAGGCTAACACAAACGGCTACATGGAGACACATAAAACATAAGACACATAAGCCCCAAAGGCATTTTCCAAAACGGAAAAAAAGCTTC
Organism: Chrysotoxum bicinctum; assembly: GCA_911387755.1. NCBI lineage: Eukaryota > Metazoa > Arthropoda > Insecta > Diptera > Syrphidae > Chrysotoxum > Chrysotoxum bicinctum. The sequence goes on along the minus strand of OU426987.1, from coordinate 205,757,352 downwards.
TCCCAGGATCTGAAGAGGATTAGATTTCTTCTCCATAGGAATCTTCCAATAAAATGATTTGATGTCTGGTGAAGATAACAAACTGGAAACCTGTCTTAAATTGAATTAAGTGGCAGTGGATAAGCATCTTTTTCTATATTTCTATTCAGATTCCTATAGTCTACTTCTCGGTCTATCAGGAACACCTGCATATCTAAATTCCATTACTTTGCCGGGGAAACTGGATAATAGCGTTGTTTTGTCTGTCTCGCTAACATCCTATTTTTTTGTCATGATTCTTCGATCAAAAATTCAAACATTTTAGTTTCGCTTATAGTCAACTTTTATCCTTTTGTAATGGAACAAATCGAAGCCCACACTATCCTGTTCCGTAAAAAATTCCGTATACGTGATCTAATATCCCAGACAATACTCGATACGACCGAAAAATATGCACCGTTCACTTAATCGAAACTGCCCAAACATCCCCAAGACTTTCACACCTGTTCCATCTGCTAAACGAAAGCTGTGAAATGTGTCTACATATCTTCTAATTGTTTAATAGAATTCTCCAAGATTTCCTATCTATGATCCTATTGTCCTATTGTGGTATCAGCTGTTTGGCACATAGGTCTGCCCTGTTGGAACCACATATATCACTCATATCCATATTATTCAATTTAAAGCCAATGATTTATCATCGATCGGTTAAGCTCGTGGTTGATGGATGGTCTTCGTCGTCATTTTCAAGGACGTACGAACCGATGAGGCCACCTAACCCACAATCCACTCCATTACCATTTGATGGACAAATCCCGCATTTTTGGATGAATTGCGGTGTTAACAAACAAAATTGCCAAGGTTCACAAGGTGTTACTGTTTGGTGTGTATTTTGGTCCGTCCTTTTTTCGAAAACGACATCGGTGGGGCGGTCACGGTCAATATTGAGCGCTAGATAACGATGATAACCAATTTCTTATGGCCCAAATTGAACCATATGGACCTATGCAACATGTTCCAGCAGGGCGGCCCTATACGTGCCACGTACATACGTAACGATTAACATTCTGCATGAACGATTTGAGGGTTAGGTTATCTCTCACAAAGATGACGTGAATTGACCACCCAGGTCATGTGATTCAGCCCCGATAGACTTTTTCTTGGGGGGTTTCCTGAAGACGCAGATCTATGCAAATAAACCACAATCGACCCTTAAGGTGAACGTAACCCAGGCCATCCCTCACATTAAGCCGGATCTATGCGGAAGAGTCATTGAAATTTGACCCATTTGGATCGGTGCCAATGATGTCTGAAAGTTGGGCTAGGTTAGATTAAGTTAAGTTAGGTTAATGGGCTGACAGTTGATCTTGTTACCGTAACACTTAGATCAATGTACATCCGATGTGATACCCTAGGTATTGTGACTCCCGTGTAATGAAACCTATGGTAAGTCATATGTTATTCAAGCCCGTCAAGAATTTCAGCCAGCTCTAGCCTGAAATGTCGGGGGTACTTCTAAGTCCTTGAAGAAATGTCTGTCGTCATATAATTAACTGGTTGAAAAAAAGAGGTAGATAACTTCTTAAAGCATGATCTTTCTTCTACCCCCCCCCCCCACTTGAAAAATCATCCTCCCACCAGGCCCTTAGGAGCATGTGGCTGCATGCAACGTCTGGTAGATGAGTTTGATAGGTCAGTTGTTTGTGTATATGTCTGTTTGTTTGCTCTTGATTGCTGGACAACTCTAAGGGGATGTTAATTCCTAACCAAACCTAGGGGGAGGTGTCCCCATCAAACTCACTGACTCTCGTGTTCACCGTATTAATGGCAATCCCTGGTGTAAATGCGAGATGCCCATTCTTCGTTTGTTGCTGCTCCTACAAGAAATACGTTCTTCGTTTTATTGTTATCGTTCGTTCTATCATTGTCGTCTTGGAACTATATTTTGACTGCGGTTCGGGGCGATTTCCAATCTCGTTGTCAACTGGTAAATAGAGCTTTGGAATTTTCAAGCCATTTGGAAGCGTTTATAAATTTCAACATATTTTGCTTGGAATGTCCGAGAGTTCCTTCAAGTCGCTGAAGAAGTGTCTCCCTAAGAGCCCCTTTTCTCCGATGTTATAGCCCAGAGCAGTGGCACAGGTAGTAAGAAGTATCCTCATGTATCTCCTCATCACCGCATCCTCTGCCTAAGTCGTCAATACTGAGTTTCATCTTTTTCTTGTGGTAACCCAGTTCGTTGTGTCCGATGGTGAAGCTCTCGAGAAGAGATAGAGACTTTTTCCACAGTTGGATGATAATGTCAGTCTTTTGTTTGTTGAAACTAGGCCATAGTTTTCTAGTTATAACACAGGTATCGAGCGAGGTCCATCTCTTGTTGTAAGAAGCCGAGGCGGGCATTTAAATGATGTCATATTTCATAGTGATTTACATGGGCCTTTCGAATAAAAAAAAAATTTTTTAAATACCTCAACATCTTCCGCCCTTATTGAAAACCCTGTCTTTGAACCCATATTTCCCAGGTAAAAATTGTAAGGGGAAAATAAAAAATGGCTCTCTTTTCTAATAATTCTCAAATATTTAAGGGGTTATGACTATCCATATAAAGTAACTGTGTAACACAGTGCGAGCTTTTAGGTAAGTGGAGAAGATTCAATAGAAGATATATTGATGCACATTGGCCTTGAAAGCTCGTTCATCACAATGAGGGGGGAAAAGTCAAGAAGGACAAAGTACTCCCCGTTCGAGAAGTGCGACTATAGAAAGAACCTCTGTTTTTGACAGTACGTCCGAATTAAGGCTCAAGGGTAAACTAATGAGCATGTCTAGCTAGAGGAGTTTTATGTTGGAATTGTTTGAATGGAGGGATGAAACTGACTAACAACGCCTTGCCTAAATTTACTGTCTCATTTTTTTTTTGGTAAAAGTAAAAATATATGTATGCGTAGCAGTCTAATTAAAATTGCGAAAAAATCTCAGAAAAATAAAGTATAAAAAAATCGGGCTATAATATCTATCAGTAGTCGATAAAATTAAAACCCCCTCAATGCTAATGAAAGCTGAAAATTTAAATCAACAGATACTCTCTGCCATGCAGCAACAAAATTTCAAATATTCAATTAGAGTTTAGAGTGTGTGAAACCCACATGATGTGTGTGTATCTGATGGAAAAAATAAGAACAAATGTTCCACATACGCCATGGCGCACCATACGCTATTGCATATCAAACATAAATATTAGCAGTCTGGAAAATCATGTTTCGCCTTGAAGAGTTCGTTTGCAAAGCAAAAAAAAAAATCAAATGTAGGTACTATAGATGTACATACATAGAAACTTCTTATCCAATTTGCCTGAGTATCATTTTTTTTTTATTTTCAATAAATATAATCGTCAGCCAGTTATCGTTGAAATTATTTTAGATTCAGATAAAAAAATGAAATCGTTTCCAATTGAACATACCTGTTAAAAATAGAACTTTTAATGAATATAAACAAAACTTCTGAGACGTGTGTGGGTGTGTATGTGTGCTGGAATAAGCAAATAAGTTTTGGTTTCTGTTTTTCTCCTTTAATTAATTATTATTATTATTATACTCAACGAGATATAAGAGTGTATTCCATTGGCTTCAAGTGGAAAAAAAGAAGAAGAATTTCCCTTACGTAATTTACTTTACATTCGGTTGAAGCTTGAAAGTTCTTCAATTTATTTTTTTTTGCTATATATTCGTATGTATGTATGTAAGTGTACTGCAGTATAAAGTAGTATCTACCTATTGCATCAATCCTAAATTTGTACTTGATGTTTAATTAAGTACTCTATGCAAATGCATAGTCGGTCTTAGTGCATGAACAAATACATATTTTGGATCCGATGGGAATTTCGTTCTTCAGAGCGAAAATTGAGTAATAGGAGGTCTGTGTTTTCTCCAACCTGGGTTGTGGCTGTAGAAAAAAAATAAAAAAATAAAATGCACGACTGAATCGCACGAATTTGCTCATAGATACATATGTTCAAGCAGTGGAAAACCATGGAATTAATTTTTTTTTAAATTGCTAAAAATGGCTGAATTAGTTTGAGCGTAGGCAACAGATAATACATTTTGATTTTTTGAGAAAATTTACAATTATGCGAAAGAAATTAAAAAAATTGTTAGAACAGTTTTATAAATAATTTATTTTACATACCCCCACCCCACACTCAAAAAATTTCATGTGTAAATAGTACTAATTCATGCGTGCATTCTACGAATTTTATTCGTGGTTTTCAGCCACGAATAGTATTCGTTTATTAGTACATTTTACTAATATTTTATTAGTATTCGTAGAAAAACATACGTATATTGTACGAATACTATTGGTACAATGTACGAATATCATCGTAATATTAACGAATGCCCTTGTAATTCATTCGTATATTGTACAGCTCCATTCGTATATTCTACGAATATCATAGTAATATTTACTAATGCCCTTGTAATTCATTCGTATATTGTATCTACAAACATTATAGTAGAACTTACCATAAATAAATATATACTCCGAAATTTCCCAAAATATTCATTATAAGAAATAATAACAAAAAGTAATGTATTGTTTAAGTTAAAAAATAATTATATAATTCATGTTTTTTTAATTTTATAATTTAATTTTTAATTACAAATTATAACAACTACATATCCTCAAAATATTTATTCTTTTCATTCATGCTTCTACTATTTGCTATTATTTTAACTTTAACTAATTAAACCAATATAAAACAGAGTTATTGAGCTATTCACTCACAATCAACAAATGTAAAACTCTTGTAATGTAAAGCTTTACAAAAAGCTCTTTTCATATGTCAAAATAAAAGCTCTTCAAGCGTATAAAAGAACCGCCACTAGCCTATGTAAAATCACAATCTCTTGCGACTTTGAACAGTTCGGATGATTACATCAGCCTCTGTAAATCCAAGAAATATTGTATAGTTTTAAATTCTAAAAATTTAATCTTTTTGCAAATAAAACGGCACTTGCCAACAAAATTAAAATTTTAATCAAGTCGTTTATGTTTTATTGTCCTTCCCTTGCGAATGATATAGATAGCTCTGTGTGTGCTACCTCACTCTCCCACTCTAATTCTCATCGCTCTATATTGGCGCCCATCTTGCGGCCAGAGTCTATCAATCACTCATACAACGGACAACCTTCGAAGAAGTAATCGCATAGCGAGAGCGACAAAAAATCCGGGTGTTGCTTCACACAGTCAACAATTATTTACAAACAACGCGCAACAACAACAAATGGCTTTCTCTGAGGAACAGATGCAGCGTATGCTTGCGGCAGTTATGCAGACAACCACTCGTATAGGGAGTTTTAGTAACTGTACGAGTCGGTTTAAAGGAGAACGCGATCCAATTAAGGTTGAGGAATTTATTGCGACGATTTCTTGCTTTAAAGACGTCGAACACATTCCCGAAGCCGACGCGATCAAGGGTTTTCCGTTGCTACTCGAGGATGATGCCAGAAGTTGGTGGCAAGGTATAAAAACTGAAGCGCAAACATGGGTAGACGTTCTTTCGTTATTAAGAAACGCATATGCACCGTCCAAACCTGCATACAGAATCTATCAAGAAGTGTTTGAAAATAAGCAAAAATTGAAGGAAAGCACTGACGAATTCCTCTGCAAAAAGAGAGCGCTCTTCTCACAACTACCCGACCCCAAACCAAACGAAACAATGCTAATAGATTTAGTCTATGGTTTACTCCATATCTCTATAAGAGACGCTGTCCCGAGGGAAACCATTGCAACTTTTAAGGAATTGATCAATAAAGCAAGGCTAATCGAGCACAGTATGGCTGAAAAACAGCACCAAAACGAAAGAATCGAACCAAAAAAGCGTTGCACTTATTGCAATTTCGTAGGTCATACTGTTGCTGAATGCCGAAAAAAACAAAAAGCGGAATCAGATGCAGCAAGTCAATTAAGATCACCCTCGAATCAAGGGATTCACTGCTATAAATGCAAAGCTCCAGGGTTTCTAAGATCCAATTGTCCTAGTTGCAAAGACCTACCGAAAGGGCCTCAAAAAGTTTCTTTTAATCTTATCAAAAACACCCTCGGTAACGACTTGCCAACAATCCCGATAATGTCTCATGGTGAAGGAGGGATAGCTTATATCGATACGGCAGCAAGAACTAGCGTTGCTGGCCGTTATTTGTTCGAACACCTACTACGTAACGGCACAAAATTTAAGCAACTAGATGCTGACATTTGCCTTGCCGACGGTAGCACTCAGCATAGCGATATATTTTTGACACACACCACAATCATGTTTGGAAACCGGCTCAGACCTATTACTTTTATTGCTCTACCTAAAGCAAAAGATAACAGAACTTTGATAGGCATAGATTTTCTAGAGGAAAACGGTGTCATTTTAAATCTAGGACAAAGAATATGGTATTTCCAGGATAATCCAAAAAAAACCTTCGATTTTTTTGATACGACAAAGACTATTGTCACTCCATCTCAAGTTATGACACAAGAAATCAAAAAATATAACGATTGGTTCACGAAAATACAACCGATTTCCCCCTTACAGAAAACACCCAGACAAAAATCACCCGAAAATATGACTCTTCAAGCAGTTTATAGCCCAATAACCCCTGTTTACATGATTTGTGATGACATCGAAGATGGATATGGACCAGAACCATGGAGAATACCGAGCACAAGTCGTGTCCGAAATAACGACTATTCACCTGGTGCTATTCAGAATATTTTCCGTGATTCTTTGCGAAATGAGACAACTCCAAATAGAAAAGAAAGAACAACTAAAGATGATTTGTTTCCAGATATGGAGAGGACTAGTGAACAAATGAACACTGATGATTTTTTCACAGAAATCGTTTTAATGTCAATCGATCTGACCCTTAGAGTAGATGAAGGAGTTAATTTACAAATTTCAGAAAAGAACCAGTTGAATAAATTAATTGAAGATTTTCAAACTGTATTTGAGCCTTTAGCTGAACCAACGCCATATGCAGAACATAGAATCAACACTGGAAATCATATGCCAATCGCTACAACTCCTTACAGACTTTCGATGACAAGGAAAAAACAACTCAAGGATGCTCTGGACAAAATGATGGAACAAGGAATCATCGAGGAATGCGAGTCACCATGGGCAGCTCCTGTCGTAATTGTACCAAAAAAGGATGGCGATATCCGCGTTTGCATCGACTATCGAGCCTTAAATAAAATAACCACACCAGACCAACAGCCATTTCCTAGAATCGATGATACCATCCATGCAACGAAAAGTACAATGTTCAAAACAACACTAGATCTCCAATGTGGTTATTATCAAATCAAAGTAGCGGATAATGATATTGAGAAAACAGCCTTCACAACTCCCTTTGGAATCTTTTGTTTCAATCGAATGCCTTTCGGCTTGAGAAATGCCCCAGCCACCTTTATAAGGCTTATGGAAAAATTTAGAGCTGGATTCGCTGACGTAGGTAATTGGTTATTAATATACCTGGATGATATTATCATTTGTTCCAGTAATTTCGAGGAGCACTGTGAACACCTTACTAAAGTTTTTGAACGCCTTATATTATTCAAGCTAAAAGCCAATAGAAGCAAATCCAAATTTTGTTGCAGCACAGTTAAATACCTAGGCCATTTGATAACTAGTCGTGGTATAGAGGTAGATCCAGAAAAGACAGCAGCTATTTCTGAACGTCCAGAGCCTAGAAATATCAAAGAAGTTCTCTCCTTCCTACAAACATGCTCGTGGTATCGTCGTTTCGTGGAAAACTTTGCAGGAATCTCAAAACTACTTAGCAACCTAACAAAAAAAAATGCTACATGGAAATGGGGCAGTGAGCAGCAACAAGCGTTCAACAAATTAAAAACGGCTTTGATAACAGCACCAGTACTCCAGCAAGTTTGTGAAGAGAAACCCTTCTATATTAAAACAGACGCAAGTAGCTATGCCTTAGGGGCAGTGTTAGTCCAGGGGGAGAAGGAAGATGAGCATCCTGTTGAATACGTTTCCAGGTTATTAACGGACGCAGAACGAAACTATTCAACAACCGAACGCGAGGCTTTGGCTATCGTTTATGCAGTCAATAAATTCCGCGGATATATCGAAGGATCCACAGTTACTCTCTTGACTGACCATCAGCCTCTGAAATGGTTGATGACGCTAAAATCTCCAACCGGCAGATTAGCTAGATGGGCATTACAACTGCAGCCCTACAATATAATCATTGAATATACTCCAGGTAACACTAACAAAGTAGCAGATATGTTATCAAGACCACCCTGTCAAAACTTTAAACACAACATCGAAACATGTACAATTTGTAATGTACGTATAGACCTTCCGAAAAAAAAACAAGATGACATTAGGGCAGCTCAGCTACAAGATACGGAACTAAAAACTATTATTACATCATTCGAGTCAGAAGACGAAAACGTACCTCGCTGGACAACTAGAGGATACATCATGAACGATGGTGTGTTATATAGATATTCTCCGGAATCTGATGCTGAAGATGCGCAGCTCGTTGTGCCAACTCATCAACGTCAGGACATCCTCCATAACTATCATAATGTTGCAACTGCTGGTCATTACGGAGTAGAACGCACAATTGCACGAATTATGGCTAGATATTACTGGCCCCGAATGAGAAATGATATAACACAGTATATTGGTAGCTGCCCCGAATGCCAGAGATATAAACCAAGCAATAAAAAACCAGTGGGTTTGCTGCAGACAGTATCAAGTAACCAAAGATTCGAAGTATTAGCTGTTGACTTATTTGGACCATTGCCAAAAACAAAAGAAGGATTTCAGTGGATATTCATCATAGAGGACATTGCAAGCAGATGGACAGAGATCTTTCCATTAAAAGAAGCAACTGCAGAAAATTGTGTTCATATCCTTCTTAACGAAGTTTTCTTGAGATATGGTACACCCAGGCGCCTTATATCAGATAATGGTGTTCAATTTATATCCGCCCTTATGCAACAGTTAGTCTTCTGTCTAGGTATACAGCATACTCTCACTCCATTATATCACCCAGAATCAAATCCAGTAGAGAGAAGAAATCGGGACATGAAAACACAGCTGGCGATCCTCGTCGGCAACGAACATTCTACATGGGAAGAAAACCTACCCGCCATCAGATTCGCCATGAACACCTCTAAATGCCAGAGCACTGGATTTACACCTGCGTACTTGACGTTCGGTCGAGAATGTAGGACGATCGACGATGTAAATCATGACCTAAAAGCAATTACGGAGTCCGAAAACTTTATCCCACAAATAACACCAAAACTGATGAAACTATCTCAGACACTACAAATCGCTAGAGAAACCACAGAAAAGACTCAAGACCACAATAAGTCCTACGTTGACAAAAAAAGATCTCCGCATGCCAATATAAAAGTAGGAGATGAGGTGCTAGTGACAACGCACATTTTAAGTCAAGCATCAAAGAACACAACATCAAAATTCGTTCCCCGAAGGGACGGCCCATATGTAGTCATTGGAAAAATTGGGTCCTCGTCCTACCAAATCGCACACAAAGATGATCTTACCATCCCGATGGGAACCTATCACGCTTCAGCCATCACCAAATGTTCTTCAATAAGAAATAACACGACACCAATCAGAAAACTAAGAAGAAGGGGGCGGCCAAAGAAGTAACTACATAACTAAAAATCAAAAGAAAAAAACTGTCACTCCATCGAGACGATTGCAGTTCCAGAGGGGGAGACTATAACAACTACATATCCTCAAAATATTTATTCTTTTCATTCATGCTTCTACTATTTGCTATTATTTTAACTTTAACTAATTAAACCAATATAAAACAGAGTTATTGAGCTATTCACTCACAATCAACAAATGTAAAACTCTTGTAATGTAAAGCTTTACAAAAAGCTCTTTTCATATGTCAAAATAAAAGCTCTTCAAGCGTATAAAAGAACCGCCACTAGCCTATGTAAAATCACAATCTCTTGCGACTTTGAACAGTTCGGATGATTACATCAGCCTCTGTAAATCCAAGAAATATTGTATAGTTTTAAATTCTAAAAATTTAATCTTTTTGCAAATAAAACATGTCCCTCAAGTTAGCAGAGCAAAGTCAGCAGAACACAGTTTTTATGATGCAGTAATTAGGCGCTTATTAAGTGCTAATTAAGTACCCAAAAATAAAATTAAGTGCTCCAGTACTTTTGGTAAAAATTGATGTTCTGCTAACTTGATTTCAAGTTAGCAGAGCAATCATAGAAAATGCTTAAAACGCAAGATAAAAAAATCGCGGTTTGTCTAATATTTAGGTGCTATTTAAGTGCTCTAGGAATCCAAAAAAAAATTTTGAAAAAAGTTGTTTTTTAAGAAAAAAATTTTTTTTTTGAAAAAAAAAAAATTAATTATATTTTTTTTAATTTTTTTCCTATGAATTGTTTCGGTTTATGAAAAGCATAGTTAGTTCGAATTAAGTACCCTATTTTCAGAATCATTTTCTAAGATTTGGGATAAAAAAAAAAATAATACCATTTCCCATACATTTCCATGTTCTGCTAACTTGATTTCGCTTTTTGTCGAAAAGTTCAACTTTTTTCGACACAAATATTTTTGATTCATCAATAGTTTGTCTAGTTCGAATTAAGTACTCTATTTTCAGATTCATTTTCTAAGATTTGGGATAAAAAAAAATAATACCATTTCCCATACATTTCCATGTTCTGCTAACTTGATTTCGCTTTTTGTCGAAAAGTTCAACGTTTTTCGACACAAATATTTTTGATTCATTAATCGTTTGTCTAGTTCGAATTAAATGCTCTATTTTCAGATTCATTTTCTAAGATTTGGGATAAAAAAAAATAATACCATTTCCCATACATTTCCATGTTCTGCTAACTTGATTTCGCTTTTTGTCGAAAAGTTCAACTTTTTTCGACACAAATATTTTTGATTCATCAATAGTTTGTCTAGTTCGAATTAAGTACTCTATTTTCGGAATGATTTTCGAAGATTTGATGCAAAAAAAAAATAACTTCATTTCCCATACATTTCCATGTTCTGCTAACTTGATTTCGCTTTTTGTCGAAAAGTTCAACTTTTTTCGACACAAATATTTTTGATTCATCAATAGTTTGTCTAGTTCGAATTAAGTACTCTATTTTCAGATTCATTTTCTAAGATTTGGGATAAAAAAAAATAATACCATTTCCCATACATTTCCATGTTCTGCTAACTTGATTTCGCTTTTTGTCGAAAAGTTCAACTTTTTTCGACACAAATATTTTTGATTCATCAATAGTTTGTCTAGTTCGAATTAAGTACTCTATTTTCAGATTCATTTTCGAAGATTTGAGGCAAAAAAAAAATAATTCTATTTCCCATACATTTCCATGTTCTGCTAACTTGATTTCGCTTTTTGTCGAAAAGTTCAACGTTTTTCGACACAAATATTTTTGATTCATCAATAGTTTGTCTAGTTCGAATTAAGTACTCTATTTTCAGATTCATTTTCTAAGATTTGGGATAAAAAAAAATAATACCATTTCCCATACATTTCCATGTTCTGCTAACTTGATTTCGCTTTTTGTCGAAAAGTTCAACTTTTTTCGACACAAATATTTTTGATTCATCAATAGTTTGTCTAGTTCGAATTAAGTACTCTATTTTCAGATTCATTTTCGAAGATTTGAGGCAAAAAAAAAATAATTCTATTTCCCATACATTTCCATGTTCTGCTAACTTGATTTCGCTTTTTGTCGAAAAGTTCAACGTTTTTCGACACAAATATTTTTGATTCATTAATCGTTTGTCTAGTTCGAATTAAGTACTCTATTTTCAGATTCATTTTCGAAGATTTGAGGCAAAAAAAAAATAATTCTATTTCCCATACATTTCCATGTTCTGCTAACTTGATTTCGCTTTTTGTCGAAAAGTTCAACTTTTTTCGACACAAATATTTTTGATTCATCAATAGTTTGTCTAGTTCGAATTAAGTACTCTATTTTCAGATTCATTTTCTAAGATTTGGGATAAAAAAAAATAATACCATTTCCCATACATTTCCATGTTCTGCTAACTTGATTTCGCTTTTTGTCGAAAAGTTCAACTTTTTTCGACACAAAGCGAAATCAAGTTAGCAGAACATGGAAATGTATGGGAAATGGTATTATTTTTTTTTTGCCTCAAATCTTAGAAAATGAATCTGAAAATAGAGTACTTAATTCGAACTAGACGAACGATTAATGAATCAAAAATATTTGTGTCGAAAAACGTTGAACTTTTCGACAAAAAGCGAAATCAAGTTAGCAGAACATGGAAATGTATGGGAAATAGAATTATTTTTTTTTTGCCTCAAACCTTCGAAAATGAATCTGAAAATAGAGTACTTAATTCTAACTAGACAAACTATTGATGAATCAAAAATATTTGTGTCGAAAAACGTTGAACTTTTCGATAAAAAGCGAAATCAAGTTAGCAGAACATGGAAATGTATGGGAAATAGAATTATTTTTTTTTTGCCTCAAATCTTCGAAAATGAATCTGAAAATAGAGTACTTAATTCGAACTAGACAAACTATTGATGAATCAAAAATATTTGTGTCGAAAAAAGTTGAACTTTTCGACAAAAAGCGAAATCAAGTTAGCAGAACATGGAAATGTATGGGAAATGGTATTATTTTTTTTTATCCCAAATCTTAGAAAATGAATCTGAAAATAGAGCATTTAATTCGAACTAGACAAACGATTAATGAATCAAAAATATTTGTGTCGAAAAACGTTGAACTTTTCGACAAAAAGCGAAATCAAGTTAGCAGAACATGGAAATGTATGGGAAATAGAATTATTTTTTTTTTGCCTCAAATCTTCGAAAATGAATCTGAAAATAGAGTACTTAATTCGAACTAGACAAACTATTGATGAATCAAAAATATTTGTGTCGAAAAAAGTTGAACTTTTCGACAAAAAGCGAAATCAAGTTAGCAGAACATGGAAATGTATGGGAAATGGTATTATTTTTTTTTATCCCAAATCTTAGAAAATGAATCTGAAAATAGAGTACTTAATTCGAACTAGACAAACTATTGATGAATCAAAAATATTTGTGTCGAAAAAAGTTGAACTTTTCGACAAAAAGCGAAATCAAGTTAGCAGAACATGGAAATGTATGGGAAATGGTATTATTTTTTTTTATCCCAAATCTTAGAAAATGAATCTGAAAATAGAGCATTTAATTCGAACTAGACAAACGATTAATGAATCAAAAATATTTGTGTCGAAAAACGTTGAACTTTTCGACAAAAAGCGAAATCAAGTTAGCAGAACATGGAAATGTATGGGAAATAGAATTATTTTTTTTTGCCTCAAATCTTCGAAAATGAATCTGAAAATAGAGCATTTAATTCGAACTAGACAAACGATTAATGAATCAAAAATATTTGTGTCGAAAAACGTTGAACTTTTCGACAAAAAGCGAAATCAAGTTAGCAGAACATGGAAATGTATGGGAAATAGAATTATTTTTTTTTTGCCTCAAATCTTCGAAAATGAATCTGAAAATAGAGTACTTAATTCGAACTAGACAAACTATTGATGAATCAAAAATATTTGTGTCGAAAAAAGTTGAACTTTTCGACAAAAAGCGAAATCAAGTTAGCAGAACATGGAAATGTATGGGAAATGGTATTATTTTTTTTTATCCCAAATCTTAGAAAATGAATCTGAAAATAGAGTACTTAATTCGAACTAGACAAACTATTGATGAATCAAAAATATTTGTGTCGAAAAAAGTTGAACTTTTCGACAAAAAGCGAAATCAAGTTAGCAGAACATGGAAATGTATGGGAAATCGAATTATTTTTTTTGCCTCAAATCTTCGAAAATGAATCTGAAAATAGAGTACTTAATTCGAACTAGACAAACTATTGATGAATCAAAAATATTTGTGTCGAAAAAAGTTGAACTTTTCGACAAAAAGCGAAATCAAGTTAGCAGAACATGGAAATGTATGGGAAATGGTATTATTTTTTTTTATCCCAAATCTTAGAAAATGAATCTGAAAATAGAGTACTTAATTCGAACTAGACAAACTATTGATGAATCAAAAATATTTGTGTCGAAAAACGTTGAACTTTTCGACAAAAAGCGAAATCAAGTTAGCAGAACATGGAAATGTATGGGAAATAGAATTATTTTTTTTTTGCCTCAAATCTTCGAAAATGAATCTGAAAATAGAGTACTTAATTCTAACTAGACAAACTATTGATGAATCAAAAATATTTGTGTCGAAAAACGTTGAACTTTTCGACAAAAAGCGAAATCAAGTTAGCAGAACATGGAAATGTATGGGAAATAGAATTATTTTTTTTTTGCCTCAAATCTTCGAAAATGAATCTGAAAATAGAGTACTTAATTCGAACTAGACAAACTATTGATGAATCAAAAATATTTGTGTCGAAAAAAGTTGAACTTTTCGACAAAAAGCGAAATCAAGTTAGCAGAACATGGAAATGTATGGGAAATGGTATTATTTTTTTTTATCCCAAATCTTAGAAAATGAATCTGAAAATAGAGTACTTAATTCGAACTAGACAAACTATTGATGAATCAAAAATATTTGTGTCGAAAAAAGTTGAACTTTTCGACAAAAAGCGAAATCAAGTTAGCAGAACATGGAAATGTATGGGAAATAGAATTATTTTTTTTTTGCCTCAAATCTTCGAAAATGAATCTGAAAATAGAGTACTTAATTCGAACTAGACAAACTATTGATGAATCAAAAATATTTGTGTCGAAAAAAGTTGAACTTTTCGACAAAAAGCGAAATCAAGTTAGCAGAACATGGAAATGTATGGGAAATGGTATTATTTTTTTTTATCCCAAATCTTAGAAAATGAATCTGAAAATAGAGTACTTAATTCGAACTAGACAAACTATTGATGAATCAAAAATATTTGTGTCGAAAAAAGTTGAACTTTTCGACAAAAAGCGTAATCAATTTAGCAGAACATGGAAATGTATGGGAAATGGTATTATTTTTTGTTTTATCCCAAATCTTAGAAAATGATTCTGAAAATAGAGCATTTAATTCGAACTTGACAAACTATTGATGAATCAAAAATATTTGTGTCGAAAAAAGTTGAACTTTTCGACAAAAAGCGAAATCAAGTTAGCAGAACATGGAAATGTATGGGAAATGGTATTATTTTTTTTTATCCCAAATCTTAGAAAATGATTCTGAAAATAGAGCATTTAATTCGAACTAGACAAACTATTGATGAATCAAAAATATTTGTGTCGAAAAAAGTTGAACTTTTCGACAAAAAGCGAAATCAAGTTAGCAGAACATGGAAATGTATGGGAAATGGTATTATTTTTTTTTTTATCCCAAATCTTAGAAAATGATTCTGAAAATAGGGTACTTAATTCGAACTAACTATGCTTTTCATAAACCGAAACAATTCATAGGAAAAAAATTAAAAAAAATATAATTAATTTTTTTTTTTCAAAAAAAAATTTTTTTTCTTAAAAAACAACTTTTTTCAAAATTTTTTTTTGGATTCCTAGAGCACTTAAATAGCACCTAAATATTAGACAAACCGCGATTTTTTTATCTTGCGTTTTAAGCATTTTCTATGATTGCTCTGCTAACTTGAAATCAAGTTAGCAGAACATCAATTTTTACCAAAAGTACTGGAGCACTTAATTTTATTTTTGGGTACTTAATTAGCACTTAATAAGCGCCTAATTACTGCATCATAAAAACTGTGTTCTGCTGACTTTGCTCTGCTAACTTGAGGGACATAAATAAAACGGCACTTGCCAACAAAATTAAAATTTTAATCAAGTCGTTTATGTTTTATTGTCCTTCCCTTGCGAATGATATAGATAGCTCTGTGTGTGCTACCTCACTCTCCCACTCTAATTCTCATCGCTCTATAAAATGAAGTTAAAAAAAAACTAAAATGCATCTTATAAATTAATTAATTCATAAATATAATTAACAACCAAAATTATATTTCCAAACTGATTGTTATCAAAGGGCCACTGAAAATAAATTTAACATTTAACATTAAAAATCTTCCCAAAAACATTTGTACTTACATTAATTTTTATTTTGTAAAAAATTCCCACATATGAATGCTCTGCTGCTTCAGGATCCTGTATGTAAAATATAAAATAAGCTTTATTTGTATATAAGAATATGTAAGTCTAGGTACTCACCTCGTCTTTTCAAAAAGAAGTCTGGTTCCCAAGATTTGTATCTTAAAGATACACCGTACGAAAAAAAAGTATCACGCGTCCGTAATAACACGTTTCAACGTGTTGACGAATGGAATACATTTAATTTTTAGAGCTGAACACATATTATTTTTTGTACTCATGATTATTAAATAATACTAATGCACTTCATGAAAGTACGAAGTTATTAGTACATTCTACGCATAATGCGTACAGTCTACCTACGAATGAATTCTGTCTACTAATATTAGTTTTACTTAGTAAATAGTACGAATTTACTAGTAAATACTACGAATGAAAAAGATTAAAGTACGAAGTCATTCGTACGAGAAATTAACGAATGTTATTAGTTATATGTACACAATAATTCGTACAATATACTCCAAAAAATTGTTAACTTCTTGTTTACGAATAAAATTAGTGCATTAAACGAATAGATTCGTGCATTCTACCACAGTTATTAGTAAAATTTTACAAATGCATTCGTTGATATTTCACTGTACAAATACTTCGTATATTTTACGAATATTAGTACAATGCACGAATATTTTTTTCACGAATGCCATTCGTAGCCATTTTACTAATAAATTTTTTGAGTGCAGCTGCTCTCTTGATGTCCTTGCTTTTTGGAGAGAGCAAGATTCTTATTAACTTTTTTCTTGCTGAGAATTTTTCGCATATACGAGGGCAGTCCGATAAGTACTTAGCCTCACCGCCCGATGGTGCCAGTATCTCAAGAAAGATTTATTGTCGTCTAGTACATTCTGTTAGTCAAAATTTCAGCCGAATCGGACTCGTAGTTTAGTTTTGACCACGTGTGGAAGCCAGCTTGTGCACGAATTTTAGAAAAATGGAAAAAGTAGATGATTCGTTTCTTGTTTTTGGGAGGAAAATCGTGCAGCGGAATTGCACTACGAACTGCTGCCCCATCCACGGTATTCTCCAGAATGGGCCGCGTCCGATTTTTACTTGCGACTTATAGGCACTACATATTAGGCAAGTTATGCCTTCGTAAAAAACATCGAACTCGAGATTTCGATCAAAGTTGACATTACGATGATAGCGAAGACCAAAAAAGTGGGTCTCGCAATTCTGAATGTCTGTCTGTCTTTTCGAATTGAATTGAATTTAAAAAATTAATTTTATCCATATGAACAGTTCGTTTTTAAAATTCCTAGTCTATGTGTTACATAGGAGCAAGTTCGTGCGACCCAGTCGTGCATTTTATTTGTATTTACTTCCATTCCATCCAAAGTTCACCATTCGAAAACTCTGTTAATATCATTTTGAAACAAAATTATCAGCATAAATTTGTGATGTCATTAAATTACTTAGAGTCTTCAGTGAAAATTAAGATTTTTGAATATAAGATGTTCAAAGCAATGTCTCATTAATAGTATAAATATTACTGGTCCAAAATGTCTGCCTTGCGGAACTCTGATTGTTGCATTTAGACACGTTCTTATATTTGCAGTACCCCTTGGCATAATGGTTAGTGCGTTGGACTGTCATGCAGAGGGTCTTATGTCCGATTTTCAGTCGCTCCAAACATTTTTGAAGGGGTGTATTACCCTTGCGAGGAAGTGATAAATCTTCTAAGATTATCTCATGTTATGAAAAGTGCTGCTAGGGTTTTGACATTAAATATTGTAAAATTGAATTTTGGATGAATGATCAAAGAAAGACTAATTTTGCAGTTTTTTTTTTAAATGAAAAGTTATTATGTAGGTTGAAAAGCCATACGGGCTTTATATAGAATTATATTACAGTAATATGAATACTCATCCTAATTTGTGGAATATCGAGGTATTCTCAGAAATCTTATTCCTTAACTGCCTTAAGAAATTCACATAAAAAGCCGTTTCTTGTAAACTTTTTATTCCGTGTGTTAACAAGAGAACATGTAACACGAGCTATGAGAAACTCGTTATGACTCGGGGCTTTTGTTGTTTTTTTTGTATCAATACATATACATATAGTACATTGTACCTTGATTTTCAATAAAAAAAAAAACTTTTTTACTTTGTGAATGAATTTTCTTGCGTCGTCGTCTTTTTTATTTAATATCTTCATAAGAAAATCTTCAACTTTAAAAGGATTTAAAGGATGCAGTTCTTGAACACAAAAAAAAAAAAATACAAAATATATACATATGTATGTATAACGAAATACAAAAGAAAAATTTCATTTATGTTCTACCTACGAGGTGAGGAAATCTTCATGGTCCATTGTACGCTATAGAAGGAAATATATATATGTACATAAACGGATTTATCTTTGAAATATTTATTTAAATTTATATTTTCCTCCATACACCAATAGCTACATAATATACAATGCTGTACAGATGAAGATATCCTTTTGTCTAGGGTAGCCAGATATGTTTAGATGAAACTAGTACTGGAGTTTCAAAAATCCGGACTTTCCCGGACAAATGAGGATTGAAAAAAGAGTACAAAACAAGGACAGAATAAACACATTTATATTGTAAGAGGAAACAAAAAATTGTATTAACATTTAAATAAAAATAAATATTTAGTTTAAAAATCACATTTTTAAGTTACAAAACATCTTCATCAAGCTTCTTCAAAATAGATTTAATTTTAAGTGGAACAAAATCGTTATCGATTCGGTCGTAAATATTATTGACAATATTTTGTAAAATTTCAACGGTTTCAATAATAGAAATGTCTTGTTTTTCAAGTTTTTGAATATTGACGTTGAATGTTGACATGAGAGAATGAACCAAAAATAAATACGCCTCGCTTAAGTCGTCTTTAAAAAATGTTTGCAATATTTTAGGCGGATTCTCGTACATAAGTAAAAGACGTTCAACAGCAAGATAGAGAGAAAGGCATCTGGTTTTCGAATGGTATAAGAAAGGCTTATATTCATTTTCAAGAAATTCAGAAAAATCTCGAAGTCTTTCCGTTCTGACTGTGTAGATAGAGAAATATGTAGTTGTATATTTTTACAATTATGATACTCGTATCGGCGTCAACTGGTAAAGTATCACATCCATGGTAGATCGCATTGACTAATGTGGTGGACATCCTATACCTATCATGTTTTGGTTGACTAAAGATTTTAACTTCGAATAGACATTGTTCGAACCTTTCCTTTGTCTTCCACCAAAATTGGAATTGCAATAATTGTCAGCGCAAAATCCACTTACTTTTGATAATAAGTTATTTTGTGTAAGAGCTTTAACAATAAGTTGGGCAGTTGTTCTATAATTTCTTTTCTCATATATTGGATCTGTTCGTTCACTTAATTTTAATGGGCCTCCGTTCATTTTTGAATAACCATTTAATTATAAGTACCTAGCATAAAAGTAAATAGATACACAACGGGTAAAAGGATTACAATCCCGGACAATTATCAAAAACTATCCCGGACCTCCCCCACACAGTGAAAAAAGAGTACATGTCCGGGAAAATACGGACGGATGGCAACCCTACTTTTGTCACGAGTATACATTCAAGAAAAAAAAGGATATGAATTTGAAGTCTCTTTATGAATAGCATGAGGATTGTTCTTTTCATTTACCTTTGCTTAATACCTCCTGGACACATAACTCACATTCATATACAAAAAAAAAACTTTAAATGCATTTAAATTGTTTCTTAAACACTGAACAATCAATATTTAATTTTTTAATAAATTGGAGGATTAGATCTCCATCTGAATACATCACCAAAAAAATAGTTATTCCAGTCAATAAATGTTACTTCGAAGTTTTAAAGTGAAGCTACAATTTTAAGGACATTTTTACTTGCGACTTATAGGTACTATAAGTTATGCATTCGTAAAAGTCGAACTCGAGATTTTGATCAAAGTTGACATTACGATGATAGCGAAGACTAAAAAAGTGGGTCTCGCAATTCTGTCTGTCTGTCTGTTCGACTACAGCCTAAACTGCTCGGTCGATTTTCTTTTAACTTGGTAGATATCATTTTTAAATTTTTCCTCGCCACACTTTTTTTTCTTTTTTTAAGACCAAAAATAACGGTACCTGCCATAGGAATTTTTTTCGAAATTTTATAAATATTTTTTTTTTTTTCAAAAACTATTCGACAGATTTAAAAAATTAAAACTCAAAAAAAATTTATTTAGTTAAAGCTAGGAAATGGTTGAAAAAAAATTTCCGAAAAATGGTTATTGAGGGTACCCCCCATGGAACCTTTTTTTGTTTCTCAAAAACGGTACAACCGATTTCGATCATTTTTTCTTTGCTAAGGCTCTCCAAAAACTTAACTAGAATCGTTTATTAAAATTTTCAAAAAAAATTTGTTTGGATTTAAAAAAAAAATTTTTTTTCAAAACTCGATATTTCGAAAACCCTATTCTAAATTTTTTTAAACTTGATAAATAAAAGTTTCTTAATATAATCTACAAGATGTGGGAAAAAATTTTATTTTATTTTAAAATGTTAAAAAATTAAAAAAAAATTGTTTTCAAAAATCGTATTTTTCTCGAAAACGGCACCGAATTTTGATAACATTTTTTTTCCTTCAATTAATTTTTATGATCTTTAATTTAATGAAAAAAAATTTTAAATTGAGATTTTACAGCTTGTACCTACCATAGAACCATTTTTTCGAATTTTGAATTTCTCATTATCCATATAACGGATCTTAATGAAATTTTCTATAGAGAAGTTTCTAAAAAGTCTAAAACACATTGCATTTCAAAACTCTAAAATAAATATTTTTTGAATTTTTAACAAAAAAAAAATCTATTTTTTATTTTTTAGAATATATTTTTACTTGCGATATAGGTACTATAGGGCAAGTTCTGTAATGTAATGTAAAATCTTATTTATCTCGAAAACGGCTCTAACGATTTTGATAAAAAAATAGGTGTGATATTATGGACATGGACTATATTTTGGTCAAAAAAAATTTGGGGGGAAATGTTACCTGTCAGAATGGTTTTTTTGATTTTCGAATTTCTCACCAACGGCTCTAACGATTTTAACAAAAAATTTTATGCAGGAGCTGCTTTGCATTTGAAAAAATATAAACTAAAAATTTTTTCGAAAAAATAGTTTTTGGATTTTTTAAAAAAATAATACAATTTTTTTTTTTGAAAATTCAATATCTTGAAAACCGATACACGATTAAATTTTTAAAATACGTTTTAAAATGTATTTTATTAAATACTAACAATTTGCATATCAATTTTTTTTATAAAAATTTTTAGGAAAATTTAGTACACAAAAAACATGTTTCAGTGTGTCTGTATGTCTGTACCTCTCACTACAGGCTAAACCACTGGACCTATTTCTTTCAATATCGGTAGTTAAGGGTCTTCGGTGATTCCCTAGAGGAAAAATTGAAATTTTGTTTTTAGCTCCAAAACTAACGGTACCCCCCATACACCCGTAATGCAAAATCTTATTTATCTCGAAAACGGCTCTAACGATTTTGATAAAAAAAATTAGGTGTGATATTATGCACATAGGCTACATTTTGGCCAAAATGTTATTAGGGGTACCTGCCATAGACCCGTTTTTTTTACTTTCGACTTTCTCATTAACGGCTCTGAGGATTTTAACCCAAAATTTTCAGCAGGAGTCCCCTTAAGTTTAAAATAATATTGCATATAAAAATATTTGTTGGTATTTTTTTTTTTAAACAATATCTTCAAAACCTATGAACGATTATTTTTTGAAATTATTTCCTAAAATCAATATTATTTAATACTTAAAATTCGCATCTCACATTTTTTTCTTGAAAAATTTTAGAGAAATTTCTTATATAAAAAATGTATTTAATAATAAAACGTTTTTTTAAAGTTTATTTGCATAAATTCATACTTTTCCGGAAACCAGACGGCAATTTAATGCATTTGAACATTATTATCTCATTAAATCCATGTTTTATACTTTTACATAAGAGCAAGTTCGTGCGATCCAGTCGTGCATTTTATTTTTTGTAAATTTAATTTTTATTCGAACAATTTAAATTGGCGTACCAATTTTTTTTTCTTAAAAATGTTTTAAAAATTTTGTATATAAACGCACATTTTTTTAAGAAAAAGGAGTTGTTTTAGTCATTTAAAAAATTAATTTTATCCTTATGAACAGTTTTCTCTAATAACATTCGTTTTTAAAATTCCTAGTGGTGCATTTTATTTTTCTAAACTTTTGTTCCTATATTTACTTACTTCTACGAAGGGTCGCTGGTTGGTAGCTGCCACCCTAGGTAATCCCAAGCTTTAGGCGAAGTACTCTGGTATTCACGATGTATTGGTCTTTAAACCGGATGTTTGGCCTTCCTTGTCACTACGTACCTGGGAGCCGGGATGCGAATCATATTTTGGCTGGAGCATTGTTGTCCATTTATGCAAGATAATAGGATCGTCGTTTTCGTAAATAGATAGAGATCATATGGGCATTATAACCCAGTGGGGCAAACGTCAATTCCGTAGGGTTAGATTAGGTTGGGTTAGTGGGCTTATAGTTGATCTTGTTATTACCGTCACACTTAGATCACTGTAGATCCTAGAGCTGACGAGCTCTTCAAAGCGATTCTTTGTTTAGAAGCATTCGCCAGCTCTTTTACAAAATTTGTTCCGCGGAAAGCATAGCCGAAGAATAAAATCTCAGAATTGTTTCCCCGATCTTCAAGAGAGACTCTGAACTGCTTCAACTACGGAGGCATTAGTCTCTTATTTAACATCGCTTACAAGATGTTTTCTGCATATTATGGTGAAGGCTTAAAGTCGAAAGTCGTTTACCAACGACCTTATAGGTCCATATTTTTGTGGCCTTAGACCGAAATTTAAAAACTTAATCTTTTGACCCAGCAGGCGGTAGATACAAATTTTAGATTTGACAAAAATAATTAAAATTATTAAAAACTATTATTGTTGTTATATATAATTTTTGTTATTATTGTCAGCAGCTTAAACTTTGCTTAATACAAAACTAAAACAATATTCGGTTAAACAAATAAAAGGTCTTTCCTCTTTAACAGCTCCACAACAACTGATCATATCTTTATTCTCTAAGTATTTACTTCTACCTTACCGGCGCAGTCTCCTTTTATTCAATACAGTAGTTATCTCTTTCTTTGTGTTTGGACAATCATTTATTTTTGTATTCTTTCTTTTGGAAGTGTTGCCACATTATTATAGTTTTTATTATTATTATAATTTTTATTATTATTATAATTTTTATTATTATTTAATTTTTTTTTATAAATATAATAACCATAATAGCTCACATAAATTCATTCTCTAATTTCATTTCTTTTTGTTTCAGGTAAGTCGTCTTCCAAGAATAAGATACAACTTTGGTAAGAATTTAATTATAAATTTAATGTTCAAACTCTTGTACGAAAAAATCTTTTAAAATCAATTTTTTAAGCGAAGCTAAGGAAACAATATTTTGAAAAAAATTTAGGGATTTTTTTTAATCGAAAAACCACAAAATTCAAAAGCTTTCAATAAATGGTGTATTTAAATAAGGTGTATTTAAATTGGGCTTGAAATTAGGTTAGAGCTAATTTAAATAACATTAACACTAAACATTCTTAGCCTCCCGTGGTTCAAGAATCCTTAATACCATTGTTAACGTTAAAAGAGAGCCATTATGAGATATGTAAACTTGGGAACTGTATCTGGTAAATTTTACGGAAAAGTACACCTTTTTAAAGTCAATATTAACAAATGTTATCGATATTCTGAGGGGTGGCATAATTACAAAATATAACTTTAAAGAAAACAAAAAATTTAACGGAGTTAAGTTGTAAAAGAGTGTTGGTAGGCAAAATATAAAACTACACACTCAAAGTTATAAGGCCAGTAAGTTGTACACTGATGTATCAAGAGCGACTAAAGTGACTGGTGCTAGAATTTTTGAGCCTAGGACCAAGTTTTTCGCACTGATGACACCTTCCACTAGCGTTTTCCATAGAAATCTTGAAAAGAAGTAGGAAAACCAAAACATTGACATTATGTTAACGTTTTAAAATTTTTGTTACATTTGTAACATTATGGCAACGCTGTCTGGGTCGCTACCTAGTCGAAGAGAATGACTTATGCTCTCTGAATGTACTCCAAATAATCAAATTTCTTTAAAGGATAAACTTGGAAGTAGATCTAAAGGGCGAGCATCTTATCTAGCTCTAGATGGGGTTATGATAGATCTTAAAGTCGCAGTGCAGTAAAACCCTCCAATATTCATTCATTCATTAACTGGAGTAATCTTTTGCGTTTCCACTGTAGCTTTTATCACGCAATTACTAAAAGATTTCAGAATAACTAATTATTCAATACATGCCCTGCAAATACGAAGTTACGTACATTATAGCTGCGTAGGTCACGTAAGTCCATTTAGCATTGGCGACTCCTAGCATTGCCCCGAACAACCTCAATAAAGTGTCCAATAAAAAAACAGAAGGACACACATCACTAACTCGCAGTGCTTTTTCACTTCCAACTTGTTCGTCCTTGTACAAATGAAAAGTCTTTCGGTGCGTGACAGAAAACCAACATGAAATTTGTCAAGCAAGGACAATAGACTAACTGTCAACACACCGCCGCCGTCGTCGTAAGTCGTCGTGGCCATTGGAGGTCATTTGGATTGTGTGTGTCAGGGGCATAAATGGCATCTAGGTTCATATACGACGATTATAGTTAAAGGCTTATAGTAGGCTTCA
The DNA here is from genome assembly GCA_911387755.1 of Chrysotoxum bicinctum. Taxonomy (NCBI): domain Eukaryota; kingdom Metazoa; phylum Arthropoda; class Insecta; order Diptera; family Syrphidae; genus Chrysotoxum; species Chrysotoxum bicinctum. The sequence goes on along the minus strand of OU426987.1, from coordinate 205,732,440 downwards.
GGTCAATATTAATTGCTTGCTTTATAACTTTAACTTCTCGGGTGTGTTTTTATTAAATCATTTTTGGGATCTATTTTTCAAATTTTTAATTGAACACATAAAGAAATCAAACAAAAATATATTCGAAAAATCGACTCCTTACTATTCAAAGCTATTCTTACGAGGGTAGGCCCAGAAGTATCCGACCTAACAAAGAAAACACAAAAAATTTGGGTATAAATATCTTTATTTCTCTACATAGTCTCCTTTTAGCTCGATACACTTTTCCCAGCGTTGTTCAATAGCTTCGATACCCTGTTTATATTGAGAACCGTCGAGCTCCTCAAAATAGCCATCAACCGCAGACTCCACCTCTTCATTGTCGGCAAATCTTTTACCACTGAGCCATTTTTTCAAGTTTGGAAACAGAAAATAATCCGAGGGGGCTAAATCTGGCGAATAGGGTGCGTGAGAAAGCAATTCGAACTTTAACTCATTGATTTTGGCCATCGCGATAACGGTTGTGTGAACTGGTGCATTGTCTTGATGAAACAAATCTTTCTTTTTCGCCAAATGCGGCCGTTTTTTCTTGATTTCGTCACTCAAACGCTGCAATAAGTTCGCCTAATACTCGCTGTTGAATGTTTTTCATTTCTGAAGATAATCAATGAAAATTACCCCACGCGCATTCCAAAAAACTGACTTTGATATTGCTTGGACTGAGGCCTTTCAAATGAAAGTATTGTATCACATAACGATGACCATTTTTTTTCCATGTTTACAAATTCACTGAGAGCGTTCACTATTGATGGCTGCCAAACAAATACTGAACAACGTAGCGTCGTCAAACTTCAAACTTAAGCTTTATAAAGTTGGTACTCTCTACCATAGTCATTCTTTTCAAACAACAACCGCCATCTATATGTCAGGTTGGGAACTTCTGGGACTACCCTCGTAGCAATGCAAGGTAGAATGAAACATTGTATCCGCTCTTTATTTAAGTTTCAAATTTGGTATGCTTGGCGTATAATATGTCAAAGTTGGATGTCACCGAAAGGAACATTTAATTGGAAACAATAGAAAAGGGGGTTAAAAATTCGGACTTGCATTAATATGTTTATTTCCTTTTCCATAGTATTTGTGTATCCTTTTACCATTCTTCACTAGTTTGGATTCTCCCTAATTGATTATTATCCAATTCGGAATGAAAACAACAGATAACTAATAAATCAATCGAGAATTGAATAAGTTGAGGGATGCGTTGAAAAAGTATTGCTTTTTATGTCAAGTAAAATTAGAGGTAAAATTAGTGGCGCAAAATTTTAAACAGCTTAGTACTCGTATTATGGTATTAGAATGATGCTACATAAATTTGCTTACTTTTACATAAGTAGTTAACTATATCTTTTTTAATTTTAAACATTTTTTTAACTAGTATCGTACTAGGGCTATTTTTTAATAAATTGTTTCTGAACACACCTAAAGTCATGACAGTTTATGCAAAAAACTAAGTAAACATGTAAATGTCAAAGAGTCATTCATGATGCTAGCACGATACTTAAATAAAATGGACGACTGGGTCGCACGAACTTGTTCTTATGTAAACGACTAAAAATTTCAAAAATGAATGTTATTAGAGAAAAACTGTTCATAAGCTTAAAATTCATTTTTTAAATTCTTTTAGTAGTAAGAGACAAAAACAGAATGCCATGTGATTTAAGCAAATATTATCTTATGCAAGAACAAAAATTATAAGTCTGTACTGATTTCTTAAAAAAATAAGCTTTTATATACAAAATTCTTAAAACGATTATCTATTAGAAAAAATTTTGGTACTACAATTTAAAGTTTTCAAATAAAAATTAAACTTACAAACAAAAATATAAAGCCGTTATTGAGATATCGAGTTTTTCAAGAAAAAAAAGATTTTTTTTTGAAATGCAATGTTTTTAACCTTTTAAGAAGCTTCTCTGTAAAAAATTTCATTAAAATCCGTTTTGTCGATAATAAGAAATTCTAAATTTGAAAAAAATGGTTCTATGGTAGGTACAGTCAGTAATATCTTGATTGCAAATTTGTTTTTATTTGATTATAGATCGTAAGAATTCATCAAAAGAAAAAAAATTTAGCAAAATTCTCGGAACCGTTTTCGGGAAAAATACGATTTTCGAAAACCATTTTTTAACGTTTATATAGAGGGTACCGTTATTTTTAGGTAAAATAATTTTTTTCTCTTACATCTTATGATATATATTATCTAAAAAACTTTTATTTATCAAGTTTTAAAAAAATCGAGCATGGTTTTCGAAATATTGAGTTTTCAAAGAAAAATTTTTGAATTTTTTTTTTAAATCCAAAAAAATTGTTTTTGAAAATTTGAATACACAATAATATTGAAACTGCTGCGGAGCCTGAACATAAAAAAAAATGATCAAAATCGGTTATACCATTTTTGAGAAAATCAAAAACAAACAAAATGGTTCCAAGGGGGTTACCAAAAGTAACTATTTTTTGTAATTTTTTTCAACCATTACCTAACTTTAACTAAATGAAATTTTTTGAATTTTTTTTTAAATCTGTTGGACAGTTTTTGAGAAAAAAAATATTTATAAAATTTCGAAAAAAGTTCGTATGGCGGGTACCGTTATTTTTGGTCTTAAAAAAAAAAAAAAACGCGTGGGGGAAAAAATCAAAACCCATATCTACCAAGTTTGAAGAAAATCGGCCGAACCGTTTAGGCTGTAGTCGAACCGACAGACAGACAGAATTGTGAGACCCACTTTTTTGGTCTTCGCTATCATCATAATCTCAACTTTGATCAAAATCTCGAATTCGATTTTTTTACGAATGCATAACTTGCCTTATAGTACCTATAAGTCGCAAGTAAAAATAAACCATGTGTTTTATAATTTTAACTTTAATACAAGGGTAGAGAAAGTATTATGCTACATTCGAATAAAAGTTGCAAAATCTGGGTAATGATATATCGATACCTTAATGCACACATGTGCTATGTCCATTTTTTGCTGTTTTGAGATATTGGTACCAATGGAAAGGTGAGAAGCAGTACTTTCATATTCACTCAAGTTCTATGTCCAAATAAACTCTAAAATTGCTTAAATTTGCAAAAAAGACGAATGTTTTATGTCCACTATTGAATTATCGGAAAAGCATAATTGTTCTTTGTCCAACATTTTGTGCTATGTCCGCATTATATCTTTCGTATTATGGGCTACGTCTGGATATAGTTCTTTTGTGCACTTTATTTTTGGAATCGGAAAAGGCGATGTATGACAGTAATCGATTGAATACTTTTGTTGAGCTCCAAACTTCTTTCGTAAAAGAATTCATATCTTAAAATTTAACTTTAAATTGTATAATGTGCACCTATTTGTATGCTGATACTTGTGGCGGACAGAACCGAAATCAAAAATAATAAATTATGCATGTACTAGGGTGATTTTGACTACGAGTACCTTTATTATATATTTGAGAACAGTATGAGCGCTTAGGAAAGTTGAAGAGGATTTAAAAGGAGATACCGATGCACATACACATTGGTCTTGAATGTCTGAATATTGCAATGGGAAGGAAATATTGGACCGGGTAAAGCATTCCACATTCGTTTAGTGCTGAATTTAACAATACTTCTGAATTTGGGCCCAAGTACAAACTGATGGACATTCCCTGGAAGCCCGAGTATTACGGTTAAATTTTTTGGGGGGAGGAATCAAAATAAGCTTTTTCACTAGCACAATGTTTTTAAAAGTAACGGTAAAATAGTGAAAGACAGGAAACATTGCGCCTGTGCTCGAGCGATTCAAATGTTTCTGTTATACTTCTACCACCTTTAATTTTCAAGCTTTTATTGGATTGTGGGTTATTGGTGCACCTGCCCAAATATGATAATTATACCCAAGCTTTGGACGAATATAGGTTTTATAAAGCCAAATCAAAAGAGGTGAAATACTTGTTGCATCGTCAAAAGAAACCTAACAATGTTGAGGAAGAATTTCAATTTTTAGATATTAACCCTTCTGATAAAAATTGTGATAAACTTACTCCTAAAAGTAAATATAAAAATTATTTAATTAAATTAAATTATTTTTATTTATTAAATAATAATAATATACATAGTTTTTATTTCATTATAACACGTTTTGGTAAAAAAGTAATGTCTTCAGCATAATAATTTAAGAACTAAATTGTGTTCTATGTCCTCTTTTGATAACTGATATCAAGCACAAAAGTGCTATGTCCTTACATATTTTATTTTATCATGAATAAAATGGAAAACTGTTGAAGAATTATATATTTTTGGTCATTATAATTTTAAAAAGGTAACAGGCCATAACATATTTAAATATCAATGCTAAATGAGCTCCATTAGTAGAGTTATGCACGTATCAAAACTTTAACTTGAGTTTGCCAAAAACAGCAAAAATGGACATAGCACATGTGTGCATTAAGGTATCGATATCTAGTTTAAGCTACAAAATCTTACAAAACAAGCCCTGAAAAGCCTCTTAAATGATTGTCAAAATATCTTATAAACACAAAAAACAGTGGTGTTACAATTTACCCCGCAAAAGAACCTAAAACCGCACATACAACTAGAACTGTCTATTTTCCAAACAATGAGGAATACCAAAAATACAAACTATAATCCACGACTTGAATTTTTGTTTAAAAGAATCTGTTGCCGTATTTTTAGGGGGAAAATAATTTTACCCTTAATGATTTTTTCCGGTCTTAAAAAATTAAAAAAAAAAACTGTCGGAGGAATGACCTGTGAGTTACAAAGTTTGAAGCAAATCGACTCATCATCGGTATCTAATTTTTATGAACTTGTTAAATAGTTAATAACCTCAGTCCCGTCACCACATAAAACACGATAAGTAATCAAACTATTTAATTAACTCAATCTTATAAATAATAACTGTCTGTTTGAAATCGTTTTCATCCAAAGAATTAACATGGCTTTGCTAAATGGATTTCGCCCTTCCCTGCGCATGCAAAATTGTTTAGCAAATGCATGTAGATACATAAAACATGCTGAATGTATTTTTAATTTTTTCATTTATACAATTCGATTACACTTGCAACTTGATTTGCCATAAAACCTATAAAGGTGAGGTGAGACTAAGGTGAGTCACATACATATGTATATAGATCTACTTGTATGGGAAAGGCTTAATTATGCCATTATCATAGCGCCAGTCGGGCTGACAATCAGAAACTCGGTCAACCATCAAAGAGCATCACCGCAACAGCAGAAATGTAAGCATGTATGGATGTGTTTGGCGCAGTAGCTTTTAGAATTCAAAGCCTCCTCCCAATTGCCAGAACCCAAACTATAGTTCGGGAAAAATATGTTGCATTTTAAGGCAATCAAATTTGTTAGCTGATGTGTTGTTAAATACTTTCGAAATATTTAAAATGAGGAATCAGGTTTCAGCGATATCTTTTTATCTTAGTTACATATCATCGATAACGTAGAAAACCCTTTGAACATTTTAACATCTATGTACGTATCTCACAGAAGAACCAGAGCTCTACGAGCAGAAGAGAAGAGAAGAGAAGAATACCGGCTTCTAAGAAAAAAAAGGTCTAGCATGAGATGCATTCAATCGAGGAAATAGAGGGATGCCATAGCAAGAATGAGGTTCGGAAGTTTTACCAAAAGGTAACAAAACATCACAAGTATACAATCCCCCAGCCGAAGCCTGCATGGACACAACTGGAAACATTAAAGTAGAACCGCAGTCCATTCTGTGAATATTGAAAGACCATTTCTCCAAACTTTATAACGACGATGAAGAAGAGAATTCCGCTGCTATAGAGATAATACCATTCGTATCAGGCAACGCAGACAATACCGCCCACCCGACCTGGACGAAGTTAAGCTAGCTATATCGAATCTAACAAAGTCGCTGGATCTGACGGCTTCGCTGCCGAACTGTTGAAAGCTGCAGACGATGACTTGGTTGGGAGTATGCACAAGCTCATCTGTAAAATATGGTCGGAAGAAAGCGTGCCCGATGAATGAAACCTCAGGATTGTCTGCCCGATTCCCAAGATAAGATACCCCTTGAACTGCGCCAACTACATAGGCATAAGTCTCCAGAACATCGCATACAAGATCCTTTCTATCGTTTTATCTGAGCTTCTGAAGCCCTTGGTCAACAACCTGATAGTTCCATATCACGGCGTGTTAAGACCAGGAAAGTCCATTATCTATCAAATATTCACATTGCTACAGATCTTGAAAAAAATCAAGGCACTTCAAATCGACACCTACCACCTTTTCATCGATTTCAAAGCCCCATATGATAACATTGATAGGGATGAACTAAATAGAGCAATGTCTCTGAAAAATTAGTCCCTTAGGGCATCATGACAATGGAGAACGCACGCTGCCTCATCAAAGTGGGAATATTTAGACAAGGCAGTGCTCTATCTAGCGACTTCTGCAGCATCGTTCTTGAAAGAATAGTGCAAACATCACAATCTTTCAAAAGTCCGTCCAGTGGACTGATATGGCTAGGTTGTGTAGAGCGAGTTAACTCGAATGCTCTAGCTCGAAAAGTCTTCGGAACCAATTTCGAGGGACGGCGCAGTAGAAGAAGACCGCAACTCAGGTGGCGCACACAAGTGGAACAGAATCGAATTTCGTTTAACATGGGCTTAATTCAACGGCGAGCCTACCCACACTAACAGAGCCAGATTAAACGCTGACCATCACCATCCGAGTCATTCAATACAACATCAGAAGAAATCTCGCAGACAGGTGGCGCACGTAGTTAATACATGCAGTCAACCCCGCCTTGAGCTCAGACACAAAGACATATGGCCAAAAACTATAACAAGGATAGCATAAAGGAACACCACCAGTGAATTGGTAAGAACACGCACGAGTCGCAAGTCACTATGCGCCCCCAGATCGACGTACCTTATTCAGGCACGTGATCGGGATAGACCAAGGCACACCTATTAGGCATTCCAAGCTCCACGGAGCACACAAGTAGAACTGTAGATAGGTTTTATAGTTAGCACCTGTCAGTTAAGACTTAATCTCACTAATTGGCCTACCAAGCACTATCGGGTTCAATGAACGGCTATTGAACAAAGCCCCCAGGACATGGTCCCAGTTGCATTTTATCATGGAAGAAAGGTTGCAACCCCTTTCCAGCAGGGGCCAGATCTTGATTCCTCCACAAATTAATTCGACATTGCTACCAATCAATATCTCGTACAGTCCGTCTCGGAATTCAAGCCAGCTTTCATACTGTTCCAAATTTGCACTGTGTAGGCAGTACCACCCTTGGTCCGTGTTTTTCTATCTAACTATTGTTTGTAACAATAGCTAACTGCGTGACTTGGTTAGTATAACCACAGCCACCTCGAGCTCTCTTTACAGAGGGCCAACCCAATTAATAATAATGAGACCAAGGTTTTTAAACCCTGAGGACTCTAATTAGCGGGGCAATTTTATAATCTCATTATTCCCGAGGTACCCAATTCGGGTTAATTTGTTCTTAGTAAATTATGCGTGGTGCAGACCATAGCTGACCGAAGCCAACCACAATCTGCACCAATATTCATGATTAGTCTTTTTCGCCCTACTATGAACTAGGAACGATAGTCCTAAGCAACCTTACTTTACCATCATCTTAAATCAATTCCATAGATTTCTAGGCCAATACATCATAGCGAAAGAGAGCACTATCTCAATTGCTTTTCTTCATGTTTGACCGTGACTTCTCTGGCCACATTTGGTTTTTCTTAGTTGCCTAAATCCCCAGCTGAATTGCCTGAGAAATAGACTTAAGCCTCCCCACCACGCCAAGGTAAAACCCATCGGGGAGGAGCACACAAGTAGAATCGTCTGTTGGATTAACGTGAGCACCTGCAGATTATGGCTCAATCCCACGGGAGGCCTACCTCCATCAGAGTCAGATTGAGTCCTGACCATTAACCCCGACATAGTCGAAGCCATCTCGGTAGCAAAGTTGTGACATGTTGCAGGCATGAACACACCTCTTGCTTAGGAGGCGAGGTCTATCTAACACCTCTTGAATCCAGGCACGCCTGAAAACCATATGTCTCCGCATTCGGAATAAACCAAGCCACCACGATACTCTCACTAGGGGGCCTACCTCATAGATAGTCTGAGAAAGAGAGAGACAGCTGCACCTCTCTATCCGAAGATAGAATAGGAGAGCCCGAAGACGTACGCTATTGCCCCCAGACTCCTTCCGGTCGAGCTTCGCCACCATAAGGTCACTTACAGATGAAGTTCCTGCAAAACTTCAGGGCCTGTCAGCCCAAGATATACACACACCCAGCTATGATCGAGGTAGAAACCATCAACCAAGAATGTGCAACCCTCTGGTGAGTTGTTACACACTCCTTAGCGGATTCCTACTTTAAGGCCACCGTCCAGGATGTTCCCAAGTAGTTGGTTCAGTTACTCACGTAACCTATCCACAGGCACCACGAGGAGGTCGATAGGAACCTGGAGTACAGAATTGTCGAATAGTAGCAATACCGGCCCACCGAAGTGGACGAGCTCGTCGGAGTCAAGACCATGAACCATGCATTTACCCTCACCACCATCCAACAACCATGATGATCGTGGAATTACGCATGCTGTACGCGGACTGGCATGCCACCACGCCATGCATAATCTTGAACTTACGTTCGCTGCCATGGTCCGATGTATGGTTCAGTAGCAACACAAGTCCATTGGTTGAGTCTCTCAGAGCCCCGGACGTGCCTTAAACCACTACCGACTCTACACCCCCACCTGCGCACACAAGTACAAGAGGACCTCAACCAACTTGACGTGCAAAACTTGAGACTGCTAGCTAAGGACCGAACTAGCTCGTTAGGTAAGGTCCAGGCGCATTGCAGCGGCACCTTACGTATTTTCATTGCACTTGCTAAAAATGGCTGCTAGTGGATAGTAACAAACTCAAAGTTTGTGCTCGTTTATTGAACTTTTAAAGGTGCACTCGTAATAAAATACAAAAAAAACAAAAACACACTTTTGTCAAAGTTCATATTCTGAACGAGTTAAATATTACATTATTAACCAGAGCAACTTCACATCTCAGACTATTATAATATACCCACAAATCTATACCAAATAGGTTTATAGCTCTCTACAAAACTTGCTGCCTCCCAGAAAGTGAAAACTATTTGCGCCAAGTTTTCTATTTTTCTATTTTGCTGTCGACGACGATGTTGTCGCTAAATTTATTGCATCGAATTGAGTTTATTTAGTTAGATAGACATGCCGACGACAACGTTTTATAAAAAAAAAAAAACTACAACAACATTGACCGGCATTGCTGTTGTATCAATTTCAAGATTCTTTACTCGAGCACAGCAAAAGATGTGAGAAAAAAATATAATAAATATCCAAACGAAACCATATTGCTGGCAGCGAATTGTATCTTGATTTATTATGGCTTGATTATCCTCTTGCCGCAGATTAGTTGAGTAACAATTTCTATAGGTATCACATAATATACATGGATACAAAACTAGAAATATGATTGAGTGCATACGAACGAGTATCTAGATACATTTTTGTTGACTTAAATTTTAAACAAATAAACAGACATTCAAGGACCTTGAAACGTTAAGTTGCAGACACAAAAAGAGTAAGAGATAGAAGGCGAGGAATATCATAATACCGACACGACTGACGACTTACGTTGGTTAAGACTTCACAGCTGTTTTTCAAAGTATTAAAGATTAATAAACAACATTAAAGTAAATTTTGAATTCATACAGGGATACTGCATAATTAGCCAACCCTATCCCTATATTTATAATAAAGTTCAATTTTCTGTTGTCAGAGATCGTCAGAAGATCAGCAAAATAACAAATAATGATTTGTAGGATTTGTAGTTACCGGTTGAAAGAGCGTTTACTGAAGAAAAGAAAAGAACATACGATATTTTTTTCGCTATGCTCACAATCAGGAGAGAAAATATAGTTATTCTAACTGCATATTTTTTTTTACATGTAAATTTAAATTGTTTTTTGAGAGTCTAAATCAAAGCTTCTTTGTTCGTGTTAAGTACTGACTTTGATAAGTCATATATTTTGTGTGGTGCCATATGGGAAAAAAGTGTTTCTATTTAAAGAAAGAAAACAATCATATCTTTTAAAAAAAGTAAGTTTTTCTTGCAACAACTTACACTTTTTCTTGCAACAAGTGTTTGTTTACGAGCATTTTTTACAGAATGTGTTCAAACAGAGAGCTTTTTGATGTTTGGTTTTCCAACTCAACAGCCCCAGTACCTGGTGTTTTGCAGTTTATGGATATAAAATTAAATATGCAATCAAATTTAGAGCCTGAAGATCAGAAAATCTTAGCAAGACACACATCAACAACTTGCTCAGAAATAAATAAACGTTATCACTTCCATCGCTTATACACTCGAAGACTCGTATAGTGATCTTTTTTCGTAATTTTTTATTTTTCGGTTTTTCTTTTTGTTATTATTTTTTTTGAATAATTATTTTTGTCAACAATAAAAGCATCCATTATATTTTGCAAGATCTTTTATGCGATATATTCTGTGGTCGTTGTGCTTTGAAAAAATGTATACTTTCCCACTAACCTTTAAAATATTACAACTTTTGTATATCATATAATCATCATTTTTTAAATGTTTGGCTTCTAACTAATTATTTTACAATTGTGGGCGTGGCGGTGGGTGGATTTTTGTTCAAATAAATTTTTCTTATGAAATACATTAATTTTGTACATTTTTTCAATATCAAAGGAAAAATTAAAAAAAAAATCAATTTTATAGCAAAAGTGGGCGTGTAAGTGGGCGAACTTTGCGCTATTTTAACTCATAATTTCTTCACTGACCAGAATATTAATAATTTAAATCACTATCGTACTAGAAAATTTCATGTAAGTAATTTACTATCAAAAATAGGCGTGGTAGGGGGCGTGAAAATTCCTCAAATTGAGTAAAATCCCCTATTTATTACATTTAGCAACCAATTTTCGATCACAGTTATCTTACTTTTGAAAAATAGATTTTTTTCCACTACCTGCATACAATCGACGCACTGTGCGGCGGCGGCTGAACTAAAGCGGAGAAATGTCGTGTCTTATTTCTATGTCACTTATAATTCACATTATTTTTATTCGTATTCATACTTGTTGGGCATACTAGTTTAACTCAATAACATGTTGTTAGTGTTATGCCTAAACAACATGTAATGAGTAAACCAGCAATCCATTGATGACAATTATTAGAAGGTTTAAATGGAATTAAAACGACATAGACGTCGGCAGGGATCGAATCTGTGATCATGAGGTTGACAGGCGAGCACCACAACCATCGCGCCACTTCCACCCCCAATGTATGTAATAGACACAGAATTTAAAAAACCGAATGTTATTAAAGAAAACTGCTCATAAGGATAAAATGGATTTTTTAAATTCTTTTAGTAGTAAGAGATAAAAACAGAATGCTATACAAATATGAATTTATGCAAGAACAAAAATTATAAGTCGTTGTAATGGTTCAAGCTTTTATGTACAAAATTCTAAAAACATTTTTAAGAAAAAATTTTGGTACGCCAACTTTAATATTTTATTATTGTACGAATGAGAGTTAAATTTCCAAGAAAAATATTAAGCCGTTCTTGAGATATCGAATTTTCCAAAATAAAACGACTTTTTTTTTCTAAAAATTGAAAAAAATATTTTTTTTTTAAGTTTTGAAATTCAATGTTTTTTAAACTTTTTAGGAGCTTGTTTATAAAAAATTTCATTAAATTTCCGTTATGTCGATAATGAGAAATTCAAAATTCGAAAAAATCATTCTATGGTAGGTACAGTCAGTAACATCCAGATTTCAATTTTTTTTTTATTAAATTATAGATCGTAAAAATTAATCAAAAGAAAAAAATTTTAGCAAAATTCTCGGAACCGTTTTCGAGAAAAATACGATTTTCGAAAACCATTTTTTAACATTTGCATGGAAGGTACCGTTAGTTTTAGATAAAACAAAATTTGTTTTCTCAAATCTTGTAGATTATGTTAAGAAACTTTTTTTTATCAAGTTTGAAAAAAATCAAGAATGGGGCTTTCGAAATATTGAGTTTCCAAAAAAAAAATTTTGATTTTTTTTAAATCCAAAAAAATAAAAAAAATTGAAAATTTGAATATGTAATAATATTCAAACTTTGGAGGAGCTTAAGCATAAAAAAATGATTTAAATCGGTTGTACAGTTTTCGAGAAAATCAAAAATAGAAAAAAATGGACCAGGGGGGCTACCAAAAATAACAATTTTTTGAAAAAAATTTTTTCAACCATTACCTAGTTTTAACTAAATGAAATTTTTCAAAAAAAAAATATTTATAAAATTTCGGAAAAAAATCGTATGGCAGTACCTGCTTTGGTTATTTTTGGTCTTAAAAAAAAAAGAAAAAAACATGTGGGGGGAAAAAATTAAAACCCATATCCACCAAGTGTGAAGAAAATCGGCCGAGCCGTTTAGGCTGTAGTCGAACAGACAGACAGAATTGCGAGATCCAATTTTTTGGTCTTCGCTATCATCGTAATGTCAACTTTGATCAAAATCACGAGTTCGATTTTTTTTTACGAATGCATAACTTGCCTTATAGTACCTATATATAAGTCGTAAGTAAAAATGATTTCGAGCGATTTGGAACCTTACAATTTTTTTTTAAGTGGAAAAGATGATATCCGTAAAGTGGCTGCCGGCAGTGTTGATATACATTTGTGCCCGTTTTATCGCATTTTCCATGACTTTCCGCAAGATTTCCCGTGGTAACTGTTTCCATTTCTGTCGAATAATTTCCTTAAGGGCTGCAATTGTCTGAGGCGTGTTGGCCGTGACCAAGTAGCCCCAAAGAAAGAAGTCTGGGATGGTTAAATCGGGCTATATTACTGGCCATGTCCAATCGCCAAAATGGGAGATTATACGCTTCCGTCACAATATCCATTCTGGCTCGTGCTGTTTGCCCGGTTGCCCATTCTTGTTGAGATCTCATGTTCACACCAAGCCTCGCTCAGCCAATTCCGGCAGTAAGAAGTCGTTTATAATGCCCCTGTAGCGTTCGCCAGTAACAGTGACCGTATTGCTAAAGGCATCCGCAAAAAATTCGGCCAAATCACTCCTTCCGTATGAACACCGCTCTCTCGCACCCTAGAATTACTTTGAGTGGATGGAATGGCTCTCCAATGTAATGGCGCCCCAGAAACGAAGATTTGGCATAACGACATAACCGCTTAATTGGAAATCGTGCTCTTCGTTGTTGAGATTGAGGACAGCTTGATAGTAATTCACACACGACGCACGGTGAGCAGGCATTAACTGATGCACTGATTGCACTTTGTACGAGAACATGTGTAAGTCTTTACCTATAGAGTCCGTCTGGAGATGTCCAATTGCGTGGCCCGTTGTCTGGTTGGTGTTTCTTCGTTCTCAGCGATATCGGCAGTCACAGCCGCGATATTTTCGGCTGAACGACTTGTCCGGTGGCGGCCACGCCCTGCATGGTATCTTGTGGTTCCAGTTTGTTCGAGTCGAGTACCTAAGCGCCGGAATGTTTACCCAGTAGGCGTGACACGATTAGGAAATCGCCGTCGAAATTCACGCTGCGCTAACACCACCGAACGATTATTGGTCAAAAAATCGACACAGTTATTCGAAGCCCTTGCGAAGTATAGCGCTCCATTGCTTGTCTACTTGTATACTGCAGCTGTCTAGTTCACAATTGTCAAATATGATTGACGTACGACGCCATTTGCAAACATTTTAACGTCTTCCTATAGGGTGATTAATTTTCGGCTACCTTGTATATGTATGTTTATCTTCTGGGCGAGTTGTTTAAATTGAATCTCATTTTCCGGAATTTGGAAGCCATTTTATTTGCATGCAAGTATTTCAGCTTCAATGTTTTTTTCATACAAAAATTTGGACAAATTTGTGTAGAGAATCCCACATAGCTACTGTTTTTAGAGTTAACTCACCTAAAATATAAATCATTCCAAGAAATAAATCCCTCAATGGGTGTTTATAGATTTAAAAATTATTAGAACTTGTGTATGTTTGGGTTGAATAATTTTACTGGATCTCAGAAAAAAACAACGGAGAGTTCTATTCATTTTCGATGCGAAACTCATTGGAAAGATGTATTCATCTCCATTTGAATATATAGATGTTTAGTTAGAAATATTTGTATAAGCCCTGCACGCGCTATCAATCTTCCTGGTAGATAGGTATGATTATTGCTAAGGACTTCAATTTCTGAATTAAATTCGCTTAAATTATAATTCACAGCCCACAGTGAATTTACTTTCGGGGAAACGATATCAACTAACTACTACTACAACTAATTGCTATTGTCCAGGTGTTTTAATTTCGCTGAAATATATACATACATAAGCAGCTGCTTGGTGTATTCAGTTGAATGGGTTTTCCCACTTATTATACCCGCTTCAAATACCCTGAAACACCAACACTGTGCCGACATAGGCGAGCAGGCGGGCCAACGTCAACGACTTTATTACACGTATCATTTATTTTTATTTTCAATTTATTTATGCCGGCTTTAAGTGAACAGCATTGCAAGGCTTAAAAAATAAACTAAAAATCAATTCAAAAGGATAACGGGGTATTCATTACTCTAGATAGAGGGGGGGAAAGGCAACAGGGGTCGTGAATATATAGTATCTATGTAGGTATGTTGGGTGATTCAGAATTTCTACTCAAAACGACACGGTATATGCGCGTTCAAACATTTAACCGCCACTGTCAGTGTGGGTGCTGAGTTTTCCTCATGTTAATACATATATCCGCCAACCTACTTGGATTTTTTATTTTTTAACCCATTTTATTAGTGGACCCGGCGTCGTCGTTGTCGTCGTCGTATCACCCACTCTAACAGCCCGGAGTCATTTTTTTGTTGCTGCAGCTACTGCTGCATGCAAATGCCAGCGAAAAAATAAATATAAACTGACGTCGTCCTCCTCGTCGTCGGAGTCTCATAAATTTTAAGTATCGTAACGTACGGTTTCCTAGATGTGGAAATAAAATGGCACACAGTGGGGTAGAGTATCTATAAAGTTGACATATTAAAGAGAATTGGGAATGGTTTTTTCGTCTCTTTAGTCAGTGCGAAAATGAGCTTTTCATACGAACTCACCCACACGTCTAATTTTTGTCAACATTATTTGTTAAGTACTATTTTTTCAATATATGTAGATGTTTTCGGCACCCACTGACTACTGCAGCCCTAGAATGAGCGTGAGTAATGATTTTTAGATTCCCATTTAAAAGAAATTGGAGCATGACGTCGCGATGAAAGACTTCGACACAACTATTTGTACTGATGGCTGAAAAATGGAGTTTGACGTTCGTTCAGGAATATTTTCTGAGACTCTGAATATATTTAACTGCTTTCGGCTACCCCACTTTGCTATTTTTGTAAATGTGAATTACTGGCAACGGTTAAGTATGCAGGGTACATAAGTACCATCCAAAACAGAACCGAAATACGGCTGTTTTCACAGTAGTCAAGCGTTCGTTAAAGTCATTAATTTTAGTACATCATCGTCCAAATCGGTCCAGCAATACCAGAATAACTTGCGAGCCTGAATTTTAACTTCTGGGGTTACTCTTTTCTGGGATCCCAGTCAAAATAGCATTGATGGGAAGGCACAACAAGGACCAACGCTTCATGGCTCATTTGTGAAAAGAGTTAGGAAGGTCAATAGTCTCTGAATTTGCCTTATCGAATCAAACCCACACGCCAGAAAGCTAATAAGTCCAAAAGCTACCATCAGTAACAAAATTAACAGCTACTTTTTTGAAGATGTCGAAATAGCTGGAGAAAATGATATTAATTTTTTCTTCCCACAAATTGTGCTCATACATAACAGCTAATGGTCTTGGCTTTTTTTCGACCTTTACAAAATCTTAACGGGACGGTGTACTGGCAAACTGGCAAGAAATAACGCAGTCCCAAAACGAAGAGTTTTCGAGTCTTCTTAAGTCGGGGACAATTTTCATGAAAACGAGAAGACAATTCAAATCCTGCTTTCGGGAAAGTGAAATCTTTCTAAGAGATAGACAACAACTTTTACAATTTTGAAACATCTTCAAGAACATTTAAAGATGATATTAGTTCAGTTTTAGACTATTCGTATGTGAAGAGCCTCTGAACCCCTGATATTTCCAGTAGAAAGCTAAGAAAAAGAAGGTCAGCAATGATCCTGGACGATGAGTGTAGACGATTGAGACTGCTTGGCAATATGTTTGACCAATTGACGAGTGAAGAAAAAATCAGCTACGAAGATTATAATACCAGAGTGGGTTACTACGTTTTGGTAAAATATCCACTAAAAAGAAAAACATAGGTTATTGGGCTGAAATCTTTTTCAAAAAAATATATTGAAAAAGTTATTGACATATCAGCTGTACTATTCTTCAATCCAGACTTCTTGATAAAATTCAAAAATCGTTTATGCCAACACCGTGGAACTTGTTAAGGACCATACAAACTCTCTTTCAATCGGCATACTTGTACAGTTACATCTTGAAAATCCCTCAGGCTCCAGGTATACTTCCTCCTCAAGAGTACCCTATATAAATACTATATTGACGTCGAATTACTGAGCTTTCAGTTGCAGCTAGGGCTTAGAGCATGCGAACTTTATCGTAAAGTGCTAAAGGGCTAAACGTTTCATTGTAATCGATACTCGTACCTTAACATACCCTTTTCGAACAAGTCGCCCTTAATATCGCCAGTTCTCATCTTTCCCTGCATTATTCACTCGAAAGATCAACCGATTTTGACTACTTTGACGTCGTTTCACAAGCTCCCATGTTTGATTTTCTTAAATAGATGATAACGTGTATTCCATTGCTGAGAGCTAATATGCACTATCTGCTGCCTTATAGGCTTACGAGTATGCACTCTGTTCTTGACTTGACCCACCTTTTTCTGAAAACATGAGCTACTCTCGACCTGTCATCCAACTTGACTTCTTTCTTTCTCTTGCGATGATGTTGAGTTCGTTTTCAATATAACTTTCAGCTTCGAAAAATGAAGCATTTTCTTCATTCTACTGTGTTACATGCCTCAAAATCAAAGAGATTTTGGTAACTTACTGGGCACTCTCATACGAGGGCGATCCGATAAGTACTTAGCCTACAAAAGAAAAAACAAAAAATTTGGTGATTAATTTTACAACATAGTCTCCTTTTAGCTCGATACAATTGACCCAGCGATGCTCCTTCCTTCTTCTTTAACCCATCCGAAAAATAGGTTTTCTCGAGGTCTGCAAAGTAGCCCTCCGTGGCGGCGATAACCTCCTCATTCGACTCAAATTTCTACCGGGCGAGTGATTCTTTCAAGTTTGCAAACAAAAAAAGTTGCAAGAGGCCAAATCTGGAGAATGCGGTAGATGGCGCAGGAGTTCCTAGTGCAATTCGACCAATTTGACCACTGCTCTGAAGTGGTCTCACGGTTTCGCTTGTTGTCCGGACAGCTTCGACAGCTTTCTCATGTCCAAAATTTCATGAAGGGTAAATAAACCCACGCGATTTTTTGAGATGCCTATTGTTTCAGCTATCTCGCGCAACTTTATTCTGACAATAAGAGATCGTGGATTTTTGACACGTTATCCTCGGTGGTAGCCATTTTCGGGGAACCTGGGCGGGGCTCATCAAAAGCCGATGTGCGACCACGTTAAAACTTGTTATACCAATTATTGACGGTCGTTATCGAAGGAGAAGAGTCACCGACTGATATTGCTCCTTTTCAATTTTTCTAAAAATTGCGGACAAGCTGGCACCATGCATTTTGACAACACTCTTCTTTTTTTTGTCAAACTCTCTTCCGCCATGACATCTCAATTTTGTTTACAATGTGTTCAATGGTTCTATCTTTATCTAAGAATGTTTTAAGTGATTTTTATACCTCGCTTCAAAAAGAAGAGCCTAAGAAACTTGCTGAAATCATCATTAAAGCAAACACAATATTGGGATAATCATACTGATTGAAATACAATCGGGCAAAGAACATCTGCATTGACAAGATCACCGACTGTAACTGATCGATCCCTTCTTGACCTGAAGGGAAGTCGATGCATTTTACCAACTGCACATCGATCACAGAATTCTTCACCACTTTCAGGGACACTGATATTCGTCTTAGTAAGGGCTCCCTTGATACGGCGCTTATGTTGGTGAGCAAATCTTTCGTGGTATACCTTCTTGAAGACTTTCACTAACTTCAGGGCCGAACCATACTTACCTAAAAGTTGCTTCTCTGGCATACCCCTTCAATGCTCAACTGAATGTTGATGTTCCCTTTACTATACGTCTGCATTTTGACATCTTGCATTCCTAGAAGCTACGTTTTCATAATACCATTAATCTTGTCTCAATAAGTTTCCCATTGTTGCATTTAAAAGAAACGCAATCAAAGCAGGTCCCAAATGTCCTTGGAATCTTCACATATTAAACCAAGTTCGGCGATCGATGCGCTAAGCAATGTAGCAACTAAACCAGCAGCTTTTGCATCTTGTTTCAACCAAACGTTATGTTCCTTCTTTTCTTCTGCTTCAGAAGAATAGGTATGTGATTGTAAGACCTTTTTTCTGTGCGGTAAGGACTCCCTCGAATCCCATTCCATTTTACCCATTCGCTAGGACCTTTTCCTTTTTTTTTTGCAAATGAATTTTCACATGATTTGCAGTCATTCAACCCCACTGTTCAACAAAAGGGTTCCATTAAACAATGTGAATTTTGCCTGAAAAATGCGAGACGCGCACCGCATCCACTGGCACCGCATCCGTGTGTGTATTTACACTAGTACACATCACATCGTCCTTGTCAAAGAATGGTATACACGTCGTCGTACAAACGTAAAGTTGGTAAAGTTGAGGAAACACCCTTTTTGCCTTTTAATTTTTTCGTCCATGAGATTGAGGACGTGTGTATAAAGCAATAACGTACCTTAATAAAGTGCACAAAAGGACGAAGTCTTAACTTCGTCGTCGTCGTCCTGGTGGTGGTGGCCGGGAAAGCAGAATAAGTATTTCTTAAGTGCTGCCTTGCGATACATTATACCTCCATCTACAACCTATATTTGCAACACAAATTTAACCAACATTGGTGGTAAGGTAAATGTAGAATGTGTCGTTGTCAAACAGTCAAAATCTAGTATATGATTTCTCTTTCATTTATGACGATAAGTACGAAGGAATTAGAATTTAAAATCAAATGAATTTAAATTCGGTTTAGTTATTTGAGGCAGGTAACTCAGAAACCTAAAGTTTACTATCTAGGCTGTAACCAGAAATCCGTACCGCATAAGAGGATACATGGTCATAACATCGTAGTTTGTTGATATAGCGGGCAATGTTGTTATATACTATACACTGTTCAACAAAAATTGTCAGTACAGGCAAAAAGTTGTACACCCCAAGACGACCGTTGTCTCCCACTGCTGAAGGGATACTGTCAAGTCAATACGATCGTGCGCTTCTTATCTACATCTAAACAGAGTTACCATTATCATTCTCAATTACAAGCAAGGAGCTTATTCAGTGGATTTTATTAAGGAGCTTTTGGGATTTGAAGCTTTTGAGAACAAAATTTATGAATTTGAGTATGTTGATTGTTGGCGATTTATAATGTAAACTAGGGAAACCCTGTGAGAGCTTTAAAAGGCGACACACTTATACAAGGCAGAGTGAGAGGCAAACGTCCTGTCTTCACTGTACTGTCAATTTTTGTTGAACAGAGTATAGCGGCTATTTGAGAGGTCTTAGAGAGAGATCGTTCTTTTTAGACCACTTTAAAACGAGGAACAGATACTCATTAATTAAAGCTACAGCATCAATTTTCGCCCTAAAAGTCCTATTTATCAAGAGCTGCACATCATCAGCGTAAAGATGAATCAAACAGTGTTTAGCAACTTGTAATAACTCATTTATGTAAAGTGAAAAGATGATCGGTCCAAGGACTGATCCCTGTGGCACTCCACCAAACACTGAGAAAAGCAGACTATTAGCGACCACGCATTGTTGTCTTCCACTGAGTTACGAAATAAGTAATTTTAAAGGACTCTAAAGGAACCTTAAGCGATTTCGCAGCTTTCTACATAGAATTGAGTGGTTAACAGTGTCAAAAGCCTTTGAATAATCTAGCAGCGTAATATGATCCGCGTCCATTTCCATTCTTATTTAATGAGTGAAAGAAAGTATAAGGTGGATTTTCAGCTACACTTAGGTCGAAAACTAGACTGACTGGTACTTAGCAGGTTGTTGATCGCTAGATATTTTCGAACCTGCTTCAGCATATTTTTTTTTAAACACCTTTGAAATAGGCGAAAAAATCAGCCAGAAATCTTTTGCAATATCTGTTTCCTTTTTTGGTATGAGAATAATCTTTGCCTTCTTTCATTCTAAAGGAAAATAAATATGAAATATAAATAATGGAATTTTTGGCTTCTTTCCCGGCCTTTATCTCTTAAAGTATTAAATACAGAAAGCCAGTCATGACAGCAAATTTTAAAAATTCCAAGCCGAACTTGCCCACTTACCTTATCTCTTCAGTCAGAAGGATGTGAAAATCAAAGGCTTTAGAAATAAAACAGTTAAAATGAGTAGGAAGAGGGCGCGCAGAGAGAAGAAATAAGTCAATTTAGCTTATATAGTAAGTTTAGGTCTTTGAGAAGCAATAAACTTCAAAGTTAATCTCGCTACAAATCTTTGTGATGTGAAAACATTGTCTGACTGTTAAAATTTTGAGTTCTGAGTAAGGTTCTGATTAGTAATACGGTAAAACATACATTTTTCGCATAGAACCGGCAGAATTTGATCGATGGCTTGTGTTATGTTCACCCTAAGGTCATCGTGAGTAGTAGGTTTTGGCCGGTTCTGGATCAATGAAGCGGAGCAATTTAAGCGGAGCAAAGTGGATTTTTAAGAGAGAATTTAAGGGGATTTTTAAGTTGGATTTTTTTAAGTTGGATTTTTTAGTTGGAATTTAGAGAGTAGTAGGTTTTGGCCGGTTCTGGATCAATGAAGCGGAGCAATTTAAGCGGAGCAATTTAAGCGGAGCAATTTAAGCGGAGCAATTTAAGCGGAGCAAAGTGGATTTTTAAGAGAGAATTTAAGGGGATTTTTAAGTTGGATTTTTTTAAGTTGGATTTTTTAGTTGGAATTTAGAGAGTAGTAGGTTTTGGCCGGTTCTGGATCAATGAAGCGGAGCAATTTAAGCGGAGCAATTTAAGCGGAGCAATTTAAGCGGAGCAATTTAAGCGGAGCAAAGTGGATTTTTAAGAGAGAATTTAAGGGGATTTTTAAGTTGGATTTTTTTAAGTTGGATTTTTTAGTTGGAATTTAGAGAGTAGTAGGTTTTGGCCGGTTCTGGATCAATGAAGCGGAGCAATTTAAGCGGAGCAATTTAAGCGGAGCAATTTAAGCGGAGCAATTTAAGCGGACCAATTTAAGCGGAGCAATTTAAGCGGAGCAATTTGAGCGATTTAAGCGGAGCAATTTAAGCGGAGCAATTTAAGCGGAGCAATTTAAGCGGAGCAATTTAAGCGGAGCAATTTAAGCGGAGCAATTTAAGCGGAGCAATTTAAGCGGAGCAATTTAAGCGGAGCAATTTAAGCGGAGCAAAGTGGATTTTTAAGAGAGAATTTAAGGGGATTTTTAAGTTGGATTTTTTTAAGTTGGATTTTTTAGTTGGAATTAAGTGGAGGAATTTAAGTGGAGGAACTTAAGCGGAGCAATTTAAGCGGAGCAATTTAAGCGGAGCCATTTAAGCGGAGCAATTTAAGCGGAGCAATTTAAGCGGAGCAATTTAAGCGGAGCAATTTAAGCGGAGCAATTTAAGCGGAGCAATTTAAGCGGAGCAATTTAAGCGGAGCAATTTAAGCGGAGCAATTTAAGCGGAGCAATTTAAGCGGAGCAATTTAAGCGGAGCAATTTAAGCGGAGCAATTTAAGCGGAGCAATTTAAGCGGAGCAAAGTGGATTTTTAAGAGAGAATTTAAGGGGATTTTTAAGTTGGATTTTTTTAAGTTGGATTTTTTAGTTGGAATTAAGTGGAGGAATTTAAGTGGAGGAACTTAAGCGGAGCAATTTAAGCGGAGCAATTTAAGCGGAGCCATTTAAGCGGAGCAATTTAAGCGGAGCAATTTAAGCGGAGCAATTTAAGCGGAGCAATTTAAGCGGAGCAATTTAAGCGGAGCAATTTAAGCGGAGCAATTTAAGCGGAGCAATTTAAGTGGAGCAATTTAAGTGGAGCAATTTAAGTGGACCAACGGTTCGGGGAAATCAAATTATGTCCTTTTTGGTGCTATGGATGCTTAACAAAAGAGAGGAAAGAAATATGCCCTAGTAAAAAATAAAAATACAAAGTTTTTAATATGATTCAAATTTTTATTTATTTTATTTAAACTTGATAGATTTTACAGTGTTAATGTGAAAAATTATCTTTATTTTATTTAAACATTTTTCGTTTTAAAACTACTAAAATATAATATTTTATTTATAGATACATATATACAATAGACAATCATATTGGAATATTCTTATGCCCCCATGCATATGTGGTCTTTGAATCCGCACAAATAAATCTTTTTGTATCACCACAACTTAATGCTAACTTATTAATATTTTCAGTATATATTTTATGATTTCTACTTCTAAAGGTATACATTGACCTATATTGATCTTGTTTCTTAATTAAACAATTTCTATAATCTCTTAATTCTAAATTATTTGTTACATATTTTTTAATACCTTTCGCCTTTTTTGTAACCTCACCGGTATCTACTCTATAGCAATATAGTTTTGCACGTAATCCAACGAAATCTAACATTATTCTCGAGTTATTTTCATCTTTAAATAGACCTATTTCCTTGCCATTATTTAAGGGAAAGTTATGTATATTGTTGGGAGGATACTCAGAAGTATCAAATCTAGATCTATCAGGATTTATTACATCATCATAGATATCAGCATAAAAATCATCTGTAAATATGGAATAGATGAAAGAATCTGTATCCATATAGTTCAAACGAATTTTGTTGTTAAATTTTGGTTTCATGTAGTCGTAGTGAAAGTCGTACATTAACCACTTTGATAGGTCAAGAACAACAAAACCCAAGTAAATTGGTTTATCGAGTTTGATACTCCCTTTCTTCATTTCAATAGCACACATATTCGGTGAAAATATGTTACTACTATGAAAATTCGGATGAGCAATTAGCTTTCTTGCTGAAAATTGGTTTCTTATTGCATGCCACTCAGAAACAATTTTTACATCTCTACGTTTTTCAACATTTTCCATGGTCTTACCATAAACGCTATTGTTCATCAATTTAAAAAAATCTTTTTCAAACTTATTTTTGGCTACTTTTCTGTATTCAGTGTTAAGCAAAATATATTTCTGAAGCCAGTTTGATTGATTAAACGTCATGACTCTGTGCACTTTAGTCACTATTAATCCGTTAGAGATACACTGCTGTAAGTTTCTTAAATGGATTGTGAATTTTCTTCTTGAATTGAGATGAGCAATAAGCTTAGGAATATTACATCCCGAGGTAATTATATTTTCAGGACAGAATGGAAGATCATTATGTAAATCGTGGATACTAGATGGGTAATCTAAGTCTACTTCCAATACATATCCAACATTATCATCTTTGATGTTGGATATATACTCAGTTGTATATAACTCAGGATTATCCCACTGAAAATTACCATAGGGAAGGGGTTGTGACATAGCCCATCCATATAAATTATTAGCATCCAGATACATTAAATATTCCGATGCTTTATTTGGATCATAGTTTGACATATATTTATTATTTGCAACGGCATCTCTGTGACTGCACTGACACAACCCACCCCGAATTCCACTTTTAAAGAAGTTGTACATATCAACGTCTGTTAAAAGCTCCAACTTTATTTTTGTTGTTTTGAGCATAGCATCCCAAGATAAACCAGGAGCGGTAAAATAATGGCAAGGGTCAAGTTCGTATATAGAATTACAAACTGTTCTGAATTTTTCAAAAATGTCTGCTAACAGGAGAACATCACTCTTTAGATATAGAATGGTATAGTCTTTAAATGTTTTACATTTAAAATGATTCCATACCTTTAGAGCATGATTATAATCCCCATCTAAACATGCTTCATCTACCATCTTATTATGAAATTTAGTAATAGATGGAAGTGATGGTTCTTCAAATCGCTCCCATGAATCTAAATGATCATAAGGGAATACGCCTTTCCTTATCATTAAATTGAATGATTCGCTCTCTTGAAAAACACTCTTTGTATTTTTCAAGTCATCAAGAGATAAATTATTTGCTAAAGAAGCAAGGCTTGATTGAAGAAATCTATTTGAATCTAAAAATCTTATTTCAAAAAATCTTTTTTCACCCAAATAAATTCTTTTAGATAGGGATATATAATTTTCCTTGTTCATTGGAATGATGTTAATGTCTCCTTGAATTTTTGCGAGACTTTTAATAAACATATGACAATCATAGCCCGAGAAATTATGAAAGAGAACTGGAAAAAATTTTGGGACACGAAAATCTAAATTACACTTTACATGTGCAGGTCCTATAAATATACCAGTGAGATGGCAATGGTTCCTTACTCTAAGCTCGCTTTCCTTAAAACTTAATTTGCAAATTGTACAAAATGGATTATTTACTTGATAGTTGTTTTCTGCATCCGTCAGTGGATTCATTGGCTTCGGTTTCTCCAACACATCCTGATATAAGGTAGTTAAATCCGATGTCAGCATTTCGATAAATTTATCTGGAGAGTTTTGGCCTAAAAGAAAGGAAGACAAAAATTATTATTCATATCTTTTAAAATAATGAAATGTGGGTAAAATAAATGTTTTATAACAAGTTAGATGTAAGTACTCACCAACAAATGTCACTTGCTTATCAAGTTTTTCATTGAAACTGCACTTGATGAAGTAGGAGAAGGCACAATGTATATGTTGCTGGACAGCTGTTGTTGATGAAAATTTAGGATCGGGTGTTTGGTGGCTTATCGGAGCTAGGATGGACTCAAAGTCAGCGTACACTACTAGTGGAACTTGAAGTTGTCTTCCATAATTTTTGAAATAAATATTTGTGTTATCTCCCTCTGGCATTTTTGTTATAAGTCTACAACATTCGCTTTTGTGGTTTTCAAGTTTAGTCTTACTAGCAAAATGTTGTAGACATCCGTTACAGAGATGCATTTGATGTTCTTTACCCGAAATTTGACTACATATTAAGCGAGATATATTGTTGATATAAACGTAGTGAGTTCTACGATCAATGTTTATACAATACATCAAATTAATGTGTATATTCTGCTCCTTTTGTGTATGATATAATGGACCAATGATTTTAACACTTTTCTTTTTATCATTAGATTCATATCCAAATACATTCACACTTATCTCTGGGTTGTTCTCTTCAAATTTTTTTACATCTTTTAATACCAGAGGGAACTGCAAATTTTTAAAGCTGATTAGTTTACCACATACATCAATCAACCCATCTGTTATGTTTGTGATATTATACGAACTAGTTCTCGAGCGATTATTCGTAACTTCTGTGCTTAGAGCAGCTATGATGCTCCATTTAAAACAATATTCATCATTATTTTGAACATTGATGCAGGCTTTCTTTTTTATTAATTGAAGTGGTAGCTTGAAATATGAAGATCCACTAATAGGTCTATATTTATTAATGTTTACCTCTATCCTTAAAAATGACAATAAAGCCCATCCACTGTCTTTACATTGGAATTCCTCCAATTTATTTTTTATTTCGGTATACATTTTTTCAAAATGATCATCCAATTCATCTTCTGAAACTACACTTAACATTTTGGTTTGCATGCTTTTAGTGGCAATAATTGCACTATCAGAATCATCCGAATGTTTTATAAATTCCCCAAATACTTCGAGATTGAATTTAAAGGAATTCATCGCTTGAATTTCCTCTTGTAGAAGCCCCGTGATTATGGGGTGCTTCTTATCAACAAGCATCTTTATGTCAAGAATGCTTTCATCCAAATTTTTAATAGAGAAAGTCTTAATTCTATTATTGAAAGCGGACGTCGTCGTTGTACGTTTTGAACCTCTTTGTACGTTTTAAACCTAGTTGTTAAAGTCGTTTTGGGTTTTGTTTTTCTTATTTGTTTTTTATTCTCATTTTCCCAATCTGAATTACATATCTTTCTCATCCAAAACAAAGAATTTTTATTTTTTACTTTTTATTTTATTTTAATTTTTATCTTTTCATAGAAACAGCTAATGAATCTGGAAACCACTATCACAACATGGCTCCTATATATTATTGAACTAATGGGGTAATAAAAGATTAATGTTATCCTTAAACATTCTCGCTTATCAGGAATAATACATACTATTGAGTTTTCTAATGCTATTAAATGAAATTACAAAATTAGGAAAAAAAAAAAATCAAAGTAACCTAAAATCTCTATCACTTGTAAGAAAAATATTTTCTTTTCATATAAATAACGAATATATTCGGAGATCACTATCATCTCTTAGAAAAAATACCTCTATAAATCATTTCAACTAATGGGAAGTATCCTTTTAAAGATCTATAAATGTAAGAAAATCTATCTTTGAATGTATCCTGAATCCACTATCACTAATTAGAAAAATACCTGTCCCATATACTTATCATTCAAACTAATGGGGTAATTAAACATCGTTGTACGTTTTGAACCTCTTTGTAGGTTATAAACCTAGGTGTCAACGTCGTTTTGGGTTTTGGGTTAAGTCTATCTCCTCCTATCATGAACATGAATGGTTATGACCGGTATCCTTTTAAAGATCTATAAATGTAAGAAAATCTATCTTTGAATGTATCCTGAATCCACTATCACTTGTTAGAAAAATACCTCTCCCATATATCATTCAAAATAATGGGATAATAAAACGTCGTTGTACGTTTTTTTGAACCTCTTTTTACGTTCTAAACCCAGTTATTTTGGGTTTTGGGTTAAGTCTATCGATTGATCGATTGAGGACGTGGTAATGATGAGTCCGATTTTTTTAAGGAAAAGTGTTTGTCTGTACTATTTCATATGAAATTGATTATATGTGGTGGGGATGGGAGATGAATTGGAAAGCCATATAAAATATTTTATAAAGAGTATAAAAAGGACATGAATATTACAGGATAGATATAGAATAGAATTAATAGCTAACTTGGTCGCAGCATTGCTCAAGACAGCGGAACATTTTAGCAAATACAAAACATATTATTAAAAAAAAAAGTAAAGAATAAAATCAAACTATTGATCGCAGCCTAGCTAAAGACAGCGGGCCAATAAAATAAATAAAAAATCTGATTTTTTCTCTTCTATCCGCATCGAGTCACCCTTCTACCTTGGGGGAAAATACAGTGACAGTAGACATTACAAAATTTTGGTGGCAGTGTTGGGATACATCACATTAAGATCCCCCTACCAAATAAAAACAGATTCTATCAATATAGAAGACCGATCTTCTAATGCGTTCTCTGGGGCTATACACCGAGAAATAGTAACATAGCAACATTGGGCAGTGTAAAAAGATCAGGGTAAATTCAACTATAGGGTGCGAAGCCTGCTTGGTAAGATACAACAGCAGCAGTAACAGCAGCAGCAACAGCACCAGCTCAACAACAGCAACAGCAGTAATACCGGCAGCAGAAACAACACAGCTTGAAATGGAAATTATCAACTATGATCCTAACTCGGAGTGGATGTTAGTAAATATAGTCAGCCAAAATGTGATCCATCTACGAATTGGCCAAATAGATATAGGAACTAATCATTCAAATAACCATTTGATCATTCCTAGCGTGTTGGTGTCTTTTAAACATGCTGCAATACTTATTAAACCCTGCGGACAGCGTGTGTTTATAAAGAATGCTAGTGGTTCTAGAGGTACATATGTAAACGGGAGGTTAATCGGTCCCAGTAAGAAAAGGCTAGAATTTGGCGATTCAATTAGCTTTGGGATCGATATGGACAACTTTGAGCTACGAATATGTCCATCCTATGTGTTAAAGAACACCACACTAGGAAATTTAGTTCGAAACCCTAGAACACTAGACTCGCTATTATTATTATTAGACAACCTCAACGAACCAGAAGAATCTATTGCAGTCACCAACACCAACAACGAAATAAATCGTAACCCACCATTAAATGTGGAAGATCTTTACCACCCCATCGAAGTTAGAGCGTTACACGGAAGATTAGATTTTAGTCCCCGAACATTCTTCGAAATATGGCATACGGTAATTCGCAGCATAGCTCAAGACAGCGGAACATTTTAGCAAATACAAAACATATTATTTAAAAAAAAAAAATAAAGAATAAAATCAAACTATTGATCGCAGCCTAGCTAAAGACAGCGGGCCAATAAAATAAATAAAAAATCTGTTTTTTTCTCTTCTATCCGCATCGAGTCATCCTTCTCCCTTGGAGGAAAATACAGTGACAGTAGACATTACAAAATTTTGGTGGCAGTGTTGGGAAACATCACATTAAGATCCCCCTTTTGCCTCCCTCACAGCAAAATCATCTAAGGTAAAAATTGAATGCTCTTCCTTGAAATGCATTTTAGTGTTGTCTTCTTACAATCTTGAGAATAACTATGATGTTCTACAACAAATATTTGTGTTTTTATAAGAAAATCTTCTCAGATAAGTATGTATATGTCTTTCAATGCATATTAAATTTAGATTTTCATTCAACCGATCATGTCCATTCATATTCATGATAGGGGGAGATAGACTTAGGCCAAAACCAAAAACCAAAACCCAAAACCCAAAACCCAAAACCCAAAACCCAAAATAACCAGGTTTAGAACGTAAAACGAGGTTCAAAACGTACAACGACGTTTTACTATCCCATTATTTTGAATGATATATGGGAGACGTCTTTTTCTAACAAGGAATAGTGGTTTCAGGATACATTCAAAGATAGTCATTTCCCATCCCCACCACATATAATCAATTTCATATGAAATAGTACAGACAAACACTTTTCCTTAAAAAAATCGGACTCATCATTACCACGTCCTCAATCGATCAATCGATAGACTTAACCCAAAACCCAAAATAACTGGGTTTAGAACGTAAAAAGAGGTTCAAAAAAACGTACAACGACGTTTTATTATCCCATTATTTTGAATGATATATGGGAGAGGTATTTTTCTAACAAGTGATAGTGGATTCAGGATACATTCAAAGATAGATTTTCTTACATTTATAGATCTTTAAAAGGATACCGGTCATAACCATTCATGTTCATGATAGGAGGAGATAGACTTAACCCAAAACCCAAAACGACGTTGACACCTAGGTTTATAACCTACAAAGAGGTTCAAAACGTACAACGACGTTTAATTACCCCATTAGTTTGAATGATAAGTATATGGGACAGGTATTTTTCTAATTAGTGATAGTGGATTCAGGATACATTCAAAGATAGATTTTCTTACATTTATAGATCTTTAAAAGGATACTTCCCATTAGTTGAAATGATTTATAGAGGTATTTTTTCTAAGAGATGATAGTGATCTCCGAATATATTCGTTATTTATATGAAAAGAAAATATTTTTCTTACAAGTGATAGAGATTTTAGGTTACTTTGATTTTTTTTTTCCTAATTTTGTAATTTCATTTAATAGCATTAGAAAACTCAATAGTATGTATTATTCCTGATAAGCGAGAATGTTTAAGGATAACATTAATCTTTTATTACCCCATTAGTTCAATAATATATAGGAGCCATGTTGTGATAGTGGTTTCCAGATTCATTAGCTGTTTCTATGAAAAGATAAAAATTAAAATAAAATAAAAAGTAAAAAATAAAAATTCTTTGTTTTGGATGAGAAAGATATGTAATTCAGATTGGGAAAATGAGAATAAAAAACAAATAAGAAAAACAAAACCCAAAACGACTTTAACAACTAGGTTTAAAACGTACAAAGAGGTTCAAAACGTACAACGACGACGTCCGCTTTCAATAATAGAATTAAGACTTTCTCTATTAAAAATTTGGATGAAAGCATTCTTGACATAAAGATGCTTGTTGATAAGAAGCACCCCATAATCACGGGGCTTCTACAAGAGGAAATTCAAGCGATGAATTCCTTTAAATTCAATCTCGAAGTATTTGGGGAATTTATAAAACATTCGGATGATTCTGATAGTGCAATTATTGCCACTAAAAGCATGCAAACCAAAATGTTAAGTGTAGTTTCAGAAGATGAATTGGATGATCATTTTGAAAAAATGTATACCGAAATAAAAAATAAATTGGAGGAATTCCAATGTAAAGACAGTGGATGGGCTTTATTGTCATTTTTAAGGATAGAGGTAAACATTAATAAATATAGACCTATTAGTGGATCTTCATATTTCAAGCTACCACTTCAATTAATAAAAAAGAAAGCCTGCATCAATGTTCAAAATAATGATGAATATTGTTTTAAATGGAGCATCATAGCTGCTCTAAGCACAGAAGTTACGAATAATCGCTCGAGAACTAGTTCGTATAATATCACAAACATAACAGATGGGTTGATTGATGTATGTGGTAAACTAATCAGCTTTAAAAATTTGCAGTTCCCTCTGGTATTAAAAGATGTAAAAAAATTTGAAGAGAACAACCCAGAGATAAGTGTGAATGTATTTGGATATGAATCTAATGATAAAAAGAAAAGTGTTAAAATCATTGGTCCATTATATCATACACAAAAGGAGCAGAATATACACATTAATTTGATGTATTGTATAAACATTGATCGTAGAACTCACTACGTTTATATCAACAATATATCTCGCTTAATATGTAGTCAAATTTCGGGTAAAGAACATCAAATGCATCTCTGTAACGGATGTCTACAACATTTTGCTAGTAAGACTAAACTTGAAAACCACAAAAGCGAATGTTGTAGACTTATAACAAAAATGCCAGAGGGAGATAACACAAATATTTATTTCAAAAATTATGGAAGACAACTTCAAGTTCCACTAGTAGTGTACGCTGACTTTGAGTCCATCCTAGCTCCGATAAGCCACCAAACACCCGATCCTAAATTTTCATCAACAACAGCTGTCCAGCAACATATACATTGTGCCTTCTCCTACTTCATCAAGTGCAGTTTCAATGAAAAACTTGATAAGCAAGTGACATTTGTTGGTGAGTACTTACATCTAACTTGTTATAAAACATTTATTTTACCCACATTTCATTATTTTAAAAGATATGAATAATAATTTTTGTCTTCCTTTCTTTTAGGCCAAAACTCTCCAGATAAATTTATCGAAATGCTGACATCGGATTTAACTACCTTATATCAGGATGTGTTGGAGAAACCGAAGCCAATGAATCCACTGACGGATGCAGAAAACAACTATCAAGTAAATAATCCATTTTGTACAATTTGCAAATTAAGTTTTAAGGAAAGCGAGCTTAGAGTAAGGAACCATTGCCATCTCACTGGTATATTTATAGGACCTGCACATGTAAAGTGTAATTTAGATTTTCGTGTCCCAAAATTTTTTCCAGTTCTCTTTCATAATTTCTCGGGCTATGATTGTCATATGTTTATTAAAAGTCTCGCAAAAATTCAAGGAGACATTAACATCATTCCAATGAACAAGGAAAATTATATATCCCTATCTAAAAGAATTTATTTGGGTGAAAAAAGATTTTTTGAAATAAGATTTTTAGATTCAAATAGATTTCTTCAATCAAGCCTTGCTTCTTTAGCAAATAATTTATCTCTTGATGACTTGAAAAATACAAAGAGTGTTTTTCAAGAGAGCGAATCATTCAATTTAATGATAAGGAAAGGCGTATTCCCTTATGATCATTTAGATTCATGGGAGCGATTTGAAGAACCATCACTTCCATCTATTACTAAATTTCATAATAAGATGGTAGATGAAGCATGTTTAGATGGGGATTATAATCATGCTCTAAAGGTATGGAATCATTTTAAATGTAAAACATTTAAAGACTATACCATTCTATATCTAAAGAGTGATGTTCTCCTGTTAGCAGACATTTTTGAAAAATTCAGAACAGTTTGTAATCTATACTATTATATAAAAGCGAAACCATTTTAAACCTTGATACGCACGATCTCAGAAAGTAGTCAACCGATTTATTTGAAATAAATTTTATTATTTTCTATATTGTTATAAGAGTGTTTATGGCTATAATGTTTTTTCATTAATAATTTGTCAAACTTAAATATTATTGATTTTACATTTTTTGTCCATTTTTTCTCATTAGTTGACTTATACAACCACTCATATCTTAAAACCTACACAATAATCAACAAAGATTAGCATTGCTTCATAAAGTCAATATTGTTGCGCAAATTTTAAGCCCAAAATCACTTCTTAGTTAAACATACAACCTGAGAAATAAATAAAAACAAAATATAAAATCATAAACTTTTTGAATTCATTTTATCCAAGAATTGGATTTCATCACAATCGTGAGGTCGCTGCTTTGTTTCATTTCATTATCATTCCAACAATTTTAATTTTCTTTTCTTCCCGCTCCCATACACTCTCTCACTCTCTTAATATCTGTTCCATTCAATAGTTACGTTTTTTCTCTTACCTACCTAGACCTACCTATGTACATATATTCAATTTTTCTGTATTGTATAGTTTATCTAATTAATCGACACACACACACATTTTTTTTGTTTCTCTAATTCTATCGTCACATCGCTGAGCAATGTGGGGGTGGGCTCTTTTTACTTGCGATATAAGTAGGTAATAGGTACTAACTATAGAGCAAGTTCTGCATTTGGAAAAAAAATCGAACTCGAGATTTTGATCAAAGTTGACATTACGATGATAGCGAAGACGAATAAAGTGGGTGCGACGATTCCGTCTGTTTGTCTATATGCCTGTATGTCCGTATGTCTGTATGTCTGTACCTCGATCTAGAGCCTAAGCCACTGGAGCTATTTTCTTTAAACTCGGTACTTAAGGGTCTTCGGTGATTCCCTAGAGGAGAAATTGAAATTTTTTTTTTAGCTCTAAAACTAACAGTACCATCCCATACACCCGTAATGCATAATCTTACTTATGTCGAAAATGGCTCTAACGATTTTGATAAAAAAAAATAGGTGTGATGTTATGGACACGGACTACATTTTGGTAAAAAAATGTTTGGGGGAAATGTTATTAACGGTACCTGTCATAGAACGGTTTTTTTTGATTTACGAATTTCTCATCAACAGCTCTAACGATTTTAACCAAGGTTTTTATGCGTGAGCTTCTGTACACTCGAAAAAAGATAATCTAAAATTTTTTTCGAAAAAATAGTTTTTTGATTTTTATAAAACTAATATAATTTTTTTTTGAAAATTCAATATCTAGAAAACGAATACACGAATAAATTTTTAAATTACGTTATAAAATGTATTTTATTGAATACTAATAACTTGCATATCATTTTTGTTTATACAAATTTTAAGGACGATTTAGTACACAAAAAACATTTATCAGTGCGTCTGTATGTCTGTACCTCTCTCTACAGCCTTACCCACTAGACATATGTTCTTCAATCTCGGTAGTTAAGGGACTTCAGTGATTCCCTAGAGGAGAACTTGAAATTTGTTTTAGCTTCAAAACTAACGGTACCCCCCATACACCCGTAATGCATAATCTTATTTATCTCGAAACGGTTCTAACAATTTTGATAAAAAAAAATTAGGTGTGATATCATGGACATTGGACATGGATTACATTTTGGTCAACAAAAATTTTGGGCAAAATGTCAATAACGGTATCTGTCATAGAACGGTTTTTTGATTTTTTGACTTTCTCATCAACAGCTCTAACGATTTTAACCAAAAATTTTCAGCAGGAGCCCCCTTAAGTTTAAAATAATATTGTATATAAAAATATTCGGAAAAAAAAACTATTTCTAAAATTTATACTACCTAATACTTAAAATTTGGCATCCCAAATTTAGTTCCAGAAAAATTTTAAGGAAATTTGTCATATGAAAAATTACTTAAATATTAAAAAGATTAATCAGACGGCAATTCCATACATTTGAACATTTTTATCTCATTAAATCTATGTTATATATTTATAAAATGTATTTTAAATTCCAAAGTACTTTTACATAAGAGCAAGTTTGTGCGATCCAGTCGTGCATTTTATTTTTTAAGTTACTTGAATACACTCAATAGCATTTTGGGTGACAAAAATGGACATTCAATTGACTACAGTGCCGTGCACATGAACTATTCTATAAAAGCGAAACCATTTTAAAGTTTGGGTTGAATGATTTCAGAAAGTAGTCAACCCGTTTATTTGAAATAATTTTTATTATTTTCTATATTGTGATATTTATAATATGCACAAACATGAACAAGTTCTTTTTTTTCAAGTGTGAAAGAGAATCTAATTCGATACGGTATGTTATACATATAAACTAAAATTAATATTATTGTAGCAAATATGCTCAGTCCCATTGAGAAATGTTTTAATATGCTAATATTAATATTAAGAAAATATTCGTAGTTACGATTTGCGAAGCAACGCGAGTACGGGTCGGCTAGTTCTATATACGAACTTGACCCTTGCCATTATTTTACCGCTCCTGGTTTATCTTGGGATGCTATGCTCAAAACAACAAAAATAAAGTTGGAGCTTTTAACAGACGTTGATATGTACAACTTCTTTAAAAGTGGAATTCGGGGTGGGTTGTGTCAGTGCAGTCACAGAGATGCCGTTGCAAATAATAAATATATGTCAAACTATGATCCAAATAAAGCATCGGAATATTTAATGTATCTGGATGCTAATAATTTATATGGATGGGCTATGTCACAACCCCTTCCCTATGGTAATTTTCAGTGGGATAATCCTGAGTTATATACAACTGAGTATATATCCAACATCAAAGATGATAATGTTGGATATGTATTGGAAGTAGACTTAGATTACCCATCTAGTATCCACGATTTACATAATGATCTTCCATTCTGTCCTGAAAATATAATTACCTCGGGATGTAATATTCCTAAGCTTATTGCTCATCTCAATTCAAGAAGAAAATTCACAATCCATTTAAGAAACTTACAGCAGTGTATCTCTAACGGATTAATAGTGACTAAAGTGCACAGAGTCATGACGTTTAATCAATCAAACTGGCTTCAGAAATATATTTTGCTTAACACTGAATACAGAAAAGTAGCCAAAAATAAGTTTGAAAAAGATTTTTTTAAATTGATGAACAATAGCGTTTATGGTAAGACCATGGAAAATGTTGAAAAACGTAGAGATGTAAAAATTGTTTCTGAGTGGCATGCAATAAGAAACCAATTTTCAGCAAGAAAGCTAATTGCTCATCCGAATTTTCATAGTAGTAACATATTTTCACCGAATATGTGTGCTATTGAAATGAAGAAAGGGAGTATCAAACTCGATAAACCAATTTACTTGGGTTTTGTTGTTCTTGACCTATCAAAGTGGTTAATGTACGACTTTCACTACGACTACATGAAACCAAAATTTAACAACAAAATTCGTTTGAACTATATGGATACAGATTCTTTCATCTATTCCATATTTACAGATGATTTTTATGCTGATATCTATGATGATGTAATAAATCCTGATAGATCTAGATTTGATACTTCTGAGTATCCTCCCAACAATATACATAACTTTCCCTTAAATAATGGCAAGGAAATAGGTCTATTTAAAGATGAAAATAACTCGAGAATAATGTTAGATTTCGTTGGATTACGTGCAAAACTATATTGCTATAGAGTAGATACCGGTGAGGTTACAAAAAAGGCGAAAGGTATTAAAAAATATGTAACAAATAATTTAGAATTAAGAGATTATAGAAATTGTTTAATTAAGAAACAAGATCAATATAGGTCAATGTATACCTTTAGAAGTAGAAATCATAAAATATATACTGAAAATATTAATAAGTTAGCATTAAGTTGTGGTGATACAAAAAGATTTATTTGTGCGGATTCAAAGACCACATATGCATGGGGGCATAAGAATATTCCAATATGATTGTCTATTGTATATATGTATCTATAAATAAAATATTATATTTTAGTAGTTTTAAAACGAAAAATGTTTAAATAAAATAAAGATAATTTTTCACATTAACACTGTAAAATCTATCAAGTTTAAATAAAATAAATAAAAATTTGAATCATATTAAAAACTTTGTATTTTTATTTTTTACTAGGGCATATTTCTTTCCTCTCTTTTGTTAAGCATCCATAGCACCAAAAAGGACATAATTTGATTTCCCCGAACCGTTGGTCCACTTAAATTGCTCCACTTAAATTGCTCCACTTAAATTGCTCCGCTTAAATTGCTCCGCTTAAATTGCTCCGCTTAAATTGCTCCGCTTAAATTGCTCCGCTTAAATTGCTCCGCTTAAATTGCTCCGCTTAAATTGCTCCGCTTAAATGGCTCCGCTTAAATTGCTCCGCTTAAATTGCTCCGCTTAAGTTCCTCCACTTAAATTCCTCCACTTAATTCCAACTAAAAAATCCAACTTAAAAAAATCCAACTTAAAAATCCCCTTAAATTCTCTCTTAAAAATCCACTTTGCTCCGCTTAAATTGCTCCGCTTAAATTGCTCCGCTTAAATTGCTCCGCTTAAATTGCTCCGCTTAAATTGCTCCGCTTAAATTGCTCCGCTTAAATTGCTCCGCTTAAATTGCTCCGCTTAAATTGCTCCGCTTAAATTGCTCCGCTTAAATTGCTCCGCTTAAATTGCTCCGCTTAAATTGCTCCGCTTAAATTGCTCCGCTTAAATGGCTCCGCTTAAATTGCTCCGCTTAAATTGCTCCGCTTAAGTTCCTCCACTTAAATTCCTCCACTTAATTCCAACTAAAAAATCCAACTTAAAAAAATCCAACTTAAAAATCCCCTTAAATTCTCTCTTAAAAATCCACTTTGCTCCGCTTAAATTGCTCCGCTTAAATTGCTCCGCTTAAATTGCTCCGCTTAAATTGCTCCGCTTAAATTGCTCCGCTTAAATTGCTCCGCTTAAATTGCTCCGCTTAAATTGCTCCGCTTAAATTGCTCCGCTTAAATCGCTCAAATTGCTCCGCTTAAATTGCTCCGCTTAAATTGGTCCGCTTAAATTGCTCCGCTTAAATTGCTCCGCTTAAATTGCTCCGCTTCATTGATCCAGAACCGGCCAAAACCTACTACTCTCTAAATTCCAACTAAAAAATCCAACTTAAAAAAATCCAACTTAAAAATCCCCTTAAATTCTCTCTTAAAAATCCACTTTGCTCCGCTTAAATTGCTCCGCTTAAATTGCTCCGCTTAAATTGCTCCGCTTAAATTGCTCCGCTTAAATGGCTCCGCTTAAATTGCTCCGCTTAAATTGCTCCGCTTAAGTTCCTCCACTTAAATTCCTCCACTTAATTCCAACTAAAAAATCCAACTTAAAAAAATCCAACTTAAAAATCCCCTTAAATTCTCTCTTAAAAATCCACTTTGCTCCGCTTAAATTGCTCCGCTTAAATTGCTCCGCTTAAATTGCTCCGCTTAAATTGCTCCGCTTAAATTGCTCCGCTTAAATTGCTCCGCTTAAATTGCTCCGCTTAAATTGCTCCGCTTAAATTGCTCCGCTTAAATCGCTCAAATTGCTCCGCTTAAATTGCTCCGCTTAAATTGGTCCGCTTAAATTGCTCCGCTTAAATTGCTCCGCTTAAATTGCTCCGCTTAAATTGCTCCGCTTAAATTGCTCCGCTTAAATTGCTCCGCTTAAATTGCTCCGCTTAAATTGCTCCGCTTAAATTGCTAAATTCCAACTAAAAAATCCAACTTAAAAAAATCCAACTTAAAAATCCCCTTAAATTCTCTCTTAAAAATCCACTTTGCTCCGCTTAAATTGCTCCGCTTCATTGATCCAGAACCGGCCAAAACCTACTACTCTCTAAATTCCAACTAAAAAATCCAACTTAAAAAAATCCAACTTAAAAATCCCCTTAAATTCTCTCTTAAAAATCCACTTTGCTCCGCTTAAATTGCTCCGCTTCATTGATCCAGAACCGGCCAAAACCTACTACTCTCTAAATTCCAACTAAAAAATCCAACTTAAAAAAATCCAACTTAAAAATCCCCTTAAATTCTCTCTTAAAAATCCACTTTGCTCCGCTTAAATTGCTCCGCTTCATTGATCCAGAACCGGCCAAAACCTACTACTATCGTGGATTGTGGTTGGAAGAAGTCTAGCGGTACTTGTGGCGAATTCACGTCATCTCGGCGAGAGATAACCCTATCCTCAAATCGTTCATGTCATGTAGCATATCAATAGTAGCGTCCACTATGTGGCGCGTATAGTGCCATCCTGCTAGACCCACTGTCATCTAGGTCCATAGGGTTCAATTTGGGCCATTGGCGGTGATCTCCTAACCAACATCTATTTCGAAAAAGTTCGGACCAATGACGCCACCGGCCCTAGATCCGCACTAAACGGTCACTTTTTAAGGTTAATATGCCACGAGTGTGAATTTCAAATACATATATCAATTTTTCTTGTTAACTCAGCCATTCATCTAAAAATGCGCTTCGTAGCTAATGATGATTTTTCGGCCCAAG
The DNA here is from genome assembly GCA_911387755.1 of Chrysotoxum bicinctum. Classification (NCBI taxonomy): domain Eukaryota; kingdom Metazoa; phylum Arthropoda; class Insecta; order Diptera; family Syrphidae; genus Chrysotoxum; species Chrysotoxum bicinctum. Next base: position 205,693,733 of record OU426987.1, on the reverse strand, counting down.
ATGGGTCTCCAAAGCGAACATACGGCGTTGTCTTTGGTCATGAACTTTAAGCTCTTGTACGGATGTAGGTTCAAGTCCCGATCCAAAATTCGCCAAGTTGAAGTCTGCGAAAGGCCGAGGTCTTGTGCATGGCGAGGAATCGACTGCATTGAGTTCTGCTGTACACTCTCACGGACCGGGGTGATGTGCTCGGCCGATCATGCGATCTTTTGATAAAAAAGTTTGATCATTTGAATGTGCTGCTGAATCATGTTACTTGCCATGGTGATTTGGTATCAGTATTTTGAATAATATACAACAGATTTGACAGATGTCACCAAAACAACATGGCCGCTACATGCCCCCAAATTCTATCTGCGCCAATTGAATAGCTCTATATAAGAGCAAATATAGTTTAATTTTTGAAATTTAGCTGGGCATACAATTTGCTGATCAACCCGCCTGCCCGGTACGCGGATTCCAAAAATTTTAACTCCCTTTTGGGTGCTTGCTCTTGCCTGAGCATACCCTAAGCGGAGAAACGGAGCAACGGAGCTGCATGAGCGGTACAGGAGACTTAAAACGGGAATTAAAATCCTGAGAAACTGGAAAGCGGGCCTGTCAAGGTACTGTTGATCAAGAAGTTGTTAATGAAGGTGCCTGCCTGGTGATCTTATGGAAGCAAAGATTATACAAATGAGCTGTCAACAATCGCTATGACCTTGAATTTTCCTCTAAAATTTGCTTAAGTAAAAAAAAATATCTATTACTGACCAATTACTGAAACAAGCAACTTTTTTGATCATTTACTGACTTTTTAAATGGCATACTTTTTTCTTAATGAGCAAAATGGGGTGTCAAAAATTTTGTCCGTGACCTTTAATCAAACTTTTAAAATTCATAAAAAATTAACTGCTGACCATACTAAAATCCCACAAATAGGGTGCTTAAAATCGCGCATATCCTTGCGTGACCTTGCAGGAGTTAAAACCTTGATTACGAATTTTCTATGGCAGACCGATTTCCGAAACTAGTTAATCTTTTTTGATCAATTACTGACCAACAAGATGACATATTTTTTTCTAACGAATATCCAATATATGTGGGGCCAAGATCCAAGAGCCCCAAAAGGGGAGTTAAAATCCTGAGAATCAGGGAATCGTGGCTGTCAAGGAACTCTTGATCAAGAAAACAGTTAATATAAGCTCTTGCCTGGAGATTGAACATACCCTAGTGCAGCATTGGATTTCGTCAGCAGTACAGGGTACTCAAAAAAGGAAATAAAATCCTGGGATACAGGCCTAACTGTCTATGAACATACCCTAAGGAAAATTTGTGCATGAATTATTAGAAAAATGAAAACTGACACCAATATTTTGTTTATTCATACAAAAAGTAATTTTTGGGGGTGGGGGTCATTTTTAATTTATCTCGGGTGTTATTTCCATTTTTAAATTGGGGTAATTTTTTAGTACGAATAAATGCCCCTTTTGATTGGGTCCATATTTCATGTATTCGTTAGATAACTTACCAGAATTTTAGTTAGATATTGGAAAACTATCTCTAAATACACACATAAATATTGATACAGGTTAAATTGGTCTCAATTCGCCATGCCCTCAAAATTGTACTGACTCTGGTATTTATTTAATGAAAGTCAGTATCAGTAATTTTTGTAATCTCTTGCAAATTTTAAAATTGTACATACTAGGTTTCGACTATTTGCCAATGATAAAGGTATACCTATTTCCTTTCAGAAAGTATGTATATATAAATAGGTTCAAAATTTTGTGTAGCTCTATCTATACCTCAATCTCCAGAACCTGGTTACATATAATTGCATTTCTAATGAATGACAATAAATACATTGTCTAAGCGAAAAGAGGAGGTAGAAGATATTTATTGTAACAGCCATGGCGCTCAGCTGCGGCGTATCCGGCGCGGCAGTGTAACCTACTTTAAATCAAAATGGTCTAATGTTTTCAGTCTAAAGTATCCCTGAGGCACTTAGTTTGTAAAAGTGGAGCGTTTTTCTTATCGCGTATCTATGGTTATTTTGGGTATAACTAATCTATTGTTATGGACGGACGGACGGACGGGCGCCGACACGGGGCCCAAAAAACACATAGTATAATTTGAGGTGAGGTGAAAACATTGACCTATTCTACGTGTTTGCCTGCCTTTAAAGCAGCACAATTCGTACCAAAAAAATATTATGCAAATTTTTATCTTTCAAAATGCGTCACTTGGTCCGGTAATATTAAGTTTTTTTTTGTTCTTTCATTTTTATTTTATTTTTTATATATATTTTTTGTTTGGTTTCGTTTGATGTTTCGGAAATAGCCATGGCTTACATGCAGAGCACGTAGGGGTTTTTTTCTTTGTCAATTTCCTTCATGGTAAAAAGTGGTTCCTGCAAAGAGAACGTTAGTAATGGAGGCAGTGATGTTATAACGAAATTTCTTAATGTAATTATGTGCGAGCTAAAAAACAAATATGTATTAATTTTTGGATAGGGAAAGTTGCGAAAAATTAAATATTCTTAAAGTTTTAACATGATTATGTGTACTTATTAAAGTCGAAACTTTAAATTGATGGAAAAAGCACTTTTAAACTTGCTTCTTTAAATTCATTGTGGGTTTTTGGTTTTTGTGAATTTGACAGAGAACTTTTATGTGAAATAAAACACAGACAAATGGTTTTAATATCCATAAATAAATGATTAAAGCTCCCAAACTTTTGTAGTGGTTTCCAAGCAGAAGTGCTTGCAGTTTGCCAGGCCGCAAAATATCATTTCACATTTGAACTGACGGACAAGAACATTGATATCTTCTCAGCCGGGCATTAGAACCATTTTGTCAGTTGTCACGAAGTCAAAACTGGTAACTTGTTGCCTTAGTGAATTTAGATTGCTCGGCGAAACAAATGCAGATGGGTCCCGGGACATCGTCGCATTTATGAAAATAAAATGGCTGATGAACTGGCCAAAAACGGGTCATCACTTCAACTGAGCTAAATTGTGCTTTGGGTACTCATTCCACTGGAGCAGGAAAAGTATAGAATTCACCAAAGTTTTCTCAAGACCCCAAACGACATAATATGGACAATAATTGACACCTGTCGGGTTTTAAGAAATTTATGGCCAGATATATGAAGACAAAAAAAACGGAGTATCTACTGAAGCTTAACAGACCTCAATTGTCTCTCTTGGTTGGAATCCTTACGGGTAACATATCAATTGGAACCCATTCAGAAGGTGTCAAGACGAAGGGATGGAAGATGGCTCATCTCACTTTCTTTGTGAATGTCCCAGTCTAGCCAGAACTAGAAAATATGCCCTCGGAGAATATTTGTTTGTGACGAACTGGGCCACTAAAAAGCGTCTTCAACTTTATTCAGAAATCAGGATGGTTCAGAAAGTCAACCAATACCTAAGAATTCCACTAAATCCTTCTTCTTAACCTTCCCATTCCTACATTACCTACACACACCCTGAGGACCAGAATGGATCCATTGAGATCCGAGTGAGATTATAAGGCTTGTCGCAGCATCACCCCACCTAGCCTAACCTATATCCATGAAATTGGCCTTAGCTTATTTGACAGATTATTTTTTGTCACTAATGTTTAAATATTTAATGGCGTGTGGCCGTCGGAGCTGGCGTGTAAATGGCGTAATCTGGAGGTCCTCTCTTCGCAGTAAATCAGGCTGCATTTTGGAGTTCAATTGTTTCAGGTTTTTAGGCACTGTACGACATCTTAAGGGATGCGTGTCGTTTAGAGTAAACGTTTTGGGGAAACGATCAATAGTTTCTGGAATTAATCGCTCTGATGGACGTTTATGACCACCCTAAAACGCACCTAAAGCCTCTCCGTGTTGTCAGATGTGGAGTTGTTTGTCGCATGACTCCAATGTGTTTTATATGCTTATTACCACATTTGTGAAGTGTGTTGTGTCGTAGAGTGATGTGTTGTGGAGGAATCGCTTATGCTTCGATTGTGCCATGCCACGAAATGAAGTATATCAAATGAAGCAAATATTCAAATGAGAAATATTTTATAAAAATATATTCAAAAGACCCTAGTTTTGAGTTCTTAAAAGTTTTGTTTTTAAGCTAATTTAAAAAGCGTATTTTAAAAAATATTATTTTTGTTTGAAAAGTCCGAAGATTTAATAGAATCGGTGAGAGAAAATGTTGTCCTTTATAGATCAAAATACAGGGAGAACAAAGATCAGGTGAAAAGATCTGCTGCTGCATGGAATTCCATCTCATAGGTAGGTGGTGGAAAGGCCGCATATCTGTTGCGAGAGATAGCAATTATTGCTGTCGATAGCCGCTTCTGCAATACTTAAATGTTCGATGTTAAAACTGTTTGTTTGAAATAGCGATTTTATTACAGTAAAAATCATCAAATAGCTATTTTATTTTATTTTTAGTATCGTGTTAATTTCATATGACACTTTGACATTTACAAACGTCAAAAAAGGTTCTGTTAACTTTCGATTTTGCACGAACTGCCTTTTTTTTTGGTGTTTAAAAACAACTTATTAAAAAATAGCCTTGGCTCGATTCTAGTTACAAAATGTTGAAAATTAAGAAAAGTTAATAAACCACCTTTAATTGTTAAGTCAAATCATGCTAATACTTTCTTGAATTGAAACATGTTTTTTCAAAATAAATTTTAAAAATTTACAAGGGTCTGGTGTGATTCTATGTATTCATGAGGAATTGACAAGCCAGACTGACCTCATAACTACCAAAACTTTAAAATTCACTGTTACAGAAAAAAGTGTTACCAATTTAAGGTTATCCGCCTATATAATAACACTCCTTATTTTCATTTTTAAATACTTATAATACTCGTACGTAGAGGGATTCAAGATCACAAACATTTGTTGCCGTGTCTTACATTAGGTATATTGATATTTAATTTCTCAAGAACTAGACAAAATTTGGCGTACTGAGTCGCCAGCGCTTCTGCCATTTTATCATTTTTTTAAAATCCGATTTATTTGGATTCCTATTGGTCAAACTGAAAAGTTTGTAGTCCGGAACTTTCTAAAATTCCGTCTTTAAATTCTATAAAAATCGGAATATCTATTATGCAACTGCACAATTTTTATTTGACAACAAATTTAATGTTTTATAAAACTTAGGCTGTCAATACGGTACTTTATTTTCATACCTACTTAACTTAGGTTAGGTTAGGTTGTTGGGCTGACAATTGATGTCACACTTAGATCAATGTAGATCCATTGTGTACCCGTGAGTGTAATCACTCTTTTCTGATAAAAACTTATGTATTCTGTTAATCACTTAAGCCATTGACAAAGTTCAATATGTGAATTCCTGAAATATTGGAAAGATCTTCTAGAAAAAGTGTGATGTGTCTTCATGTACCTCTTCATCACCACATCCTCTGCATAAGTCATCTGTACTGAGTTTCATTTTGAATTTATAATATTTCAGTATATGTATTATGTACGGTGATTATGCTCGTAAGAGAGCGAAGGGACTTCTTACTAAGTTGCATAATTTTGTCGGTCCACTGCTTGTTAATGCAAAGCCATACTTTCCTAGTAGTATCACAGGTGTCAAGTAGACTCAACCTTTTATTGGATTTCTTTAGGATTAAATCTGAAATTTTCTGTTTAATGTTGCAGAGTGGGATACTTACCAGCTCTGCTTGGCTCACGTGAAGCGCTGGTCACTGACTTGTCAACTCATCGGCATTTTCGTTACCTGGTATGCCGTTGTGTGCCGGAACCCAGCAGAGTCTAATATTGTGCCTTAAGCTTTTCGCGGCAGCAAGAAACAAGCTGCGATTTTATCACAGTGGCAGAAATCGCTTTTAATGCCGTTAATTGTGTTAATTGGGCTATCAACGTAAAAGGTGATATCAGCCCGTGGTATCGCCATCATTGATACATGTTTAGCAGCTCCGCTTGGAAGACATTGCTATAATCTGGGAGCCTAAGTGAGTTGTTTAGCTTAAGAGTTTCTGAAAGAAAGCCTGAACCAACACCCGTGTCCATTTTGGAACCATCAGTATAGATTGCTATTGCTGATTCACTGGTGTAGGGTTGGTTGTTCAACCATTTTTCTCTACTTGGAAAGTGTTGTAACCTAAACCAAATAAAAAAGAACGAATTCAATAAGTTTTAATTAATTCTTTTATTTAGTTTCTTTTGGTTCGAAGTGTGATTTGAGACTGACTCATCGACATCAGGTGATTTTCCATGAGGTTTGTAGTCAGCTGCCAATTGATGACAGCTTTCTACTGGCTGTGTTCAGTTATCACATTCCTCCCGATTTTAATTCGTTCCGTATCGTTGTGGCGCTCTTACTACTCTGCCGAACCTGGTAACCTTGTCCGTATCAGATATCGGCACGGTGGTGGTGATGGGGGCAGTAGGCTTTGGGGACAGATCGTGCTTTTCGTATTGTATTGGTTCTTGTTCACCTTCGTAGCTTACGTCTGCTGGTGGAATAGGAGGGGGTGAGGGTGAAGACGGTGTTTCTTTTTCTACTGCGATTTCAGTTTGTTCTTCGGCTGCAGGAGTCTTCATCAAAATAGGCTTATCAGTTGGAATGCGTCGTTTTATTTGGTCAACATGTCGACGGCCTACTCTGTTGTCCAAAGATTTAACTACATATGATACTGGACCCGTGATTTCGATTATCGTACCTTCCAACCATGCGGGGCCTGCAGTATAATTCCTGAAAAAAATCAGATCTCCTACCTCAAAAAGCCTCGGGCTTTTTTTTGTCTCGAACATGAGCGGGGTTAGCTCTCCATCATCGGGGTGTACGATGTCTAAAACTGTTCTGAGTCGGCGTCCCATTAGAAGTTCTGCTGGAGTTTTACCTGTAGTGGTATTCGGGGTAGTGTGCTGTTTAAATAAAATACGTTGTAGTCTTGTTTGCATATCTCCTTCAGTCATCGTCATCAACGACGTCTTCAAATACTGGACCATACGTTCCGCTTGCCCATTGCTGGATGGATGATAAGGAGCTGTCGTATTGTGTTTAATACCGTTGGAGATATAAAATTGTTGCATTTCGGCTGATACAAAAGCCGTTCCGTTATCGGAAATAATCCTTTGAGGTTGACCATGTGTAGCTATAATTTCTCGGAGTTTACTTTTTACTTCAGCTGACGTCATATTTCGTAAAATTTTAACCTCCAGCCATTTTGACATTGAGTCTACCACTACCAAAAAAGTGTGCCCCTGGAAAGGTCCGGCAAAATCCATGTGAAGCGTACTCCATGGCTTTTCGCTTGGTGGAATGAATTGCCGTAAGGCTGTCGGCACATTTCGTGAATTTGCTTGGCATTGAACACATTTCTGCACCTTGAGCTCAATTTCTGCATCCAGTTTTGGCCACCAAACGTAACTACGAGCATATGCTTTCATCAAGCTGATGCCAATATGATGTCCATGCAGAAATTCCAAAATCGTCCTTTGGTATTTGGGTGGTACAACGAGTCTACTTCCCCATAGTATGCAACCCTTGTGTGTCGACAGCTCTTCCTTACGTCGCAGATATGGAACAAATTCTTCCTCTTTCTCCAACTCTCTGGGCCACCCATGCAGTAGGCATCTCAAAATACGCGACATTATTGGATCTTTCAGTGTTTCCGTCGCAATCTGCTCTGCTTTAATTGGTGCATTACTACTCTCAAGCATGAGAATGTCTAACGGTCCTTGTTCTGGTGCATCAATTTTACATTGTTGTGGAAGCCGGCTTAAACAATCAGCGTTGGCATTTTTAGGCCCTGGCCGATACTCCATCTTATAATCGTAGGCCGACAACAATAAACACCAGCGAATCATGCGTGGCGACACCATTTGTGGAATTTGCTTTTTTCTATTAAATATTCCAAGTAACGGTTTATGGTCAGTCAAAATAATAACTTCTCTTCCAGCCACATATTGATGGAAATGCTTAATTCCAAATATAATTGACAGAGCTTCTTTGTCCAACTGAGCATAATTGCGTTCATGAGCTCCCAAAGTGCGAGAAGCGAAAGCGATTGGGCGTTCCAAGCCGCCGGGGCCTCCGATCCTGTGCGCCAAAATCGCACCGACTCCATATGGGGATGCATCACAAGACAATACAAGTGGCTTAGCGATGTCGTAGTGTATGAGCAGGGTTTCGGAATCGAGTAAAGCTTTGAGCTTATTGAAAACCGCTTGGTGTTCTTTCGTCCACTCCCATTTAACATTTTTGTCTAATAACCGGTGCAGTTTTTCTGCAACTGTGGCCTTCTGGGGTAAAAAGGCATTATAGAAATTCAGCAATCCAAGAAATGATTGCAACATTTGTTTATTTTCGGGAACTGCAGCTAGTTGGATGGCCTTGACTTTTTCTTTGTTTGGTGAGATACCCTTACCACTGATATGGAATCCTAAAAAATCCATTTCTCGTCTTGCAAAAAGACACTTTGACTTATTTACTGTCAAGTTAGCGTCCGATAGTTTTTCTAAAACTGACACTAAATTACGCATATGGTCCGCTTCGTCTTTCCCTGAAATAATTATATCGTCGAGATATGCTTTAACACCGTTTATACCGGCTAACATGGTATCCATACATTTTTGAAAAAATCCCGGAGCGGCCGAGATTCCAAAAGGCAACCTCCGGACTCGATACAATCCCTTGTGAGTATTAAGTGTTAGGAGCTCGGCGGAAAAATCGTCTACCGCTAGCTGCTGATACGCCTGCTGTAAGTCTAGCTTTGTAAATATTTGACCACCCGCAATCGCGGCCATTACCTCCGATAAAAGAGGAAGAGGGTACGAATTAGTTTTAATAACCCTATTTACGGTGCTGCGATAATCACCGCAGATCCTAATCGATCCGTCAGATTTATGCACCGGTACTATCGGCGTAGCCCATCTAGAGAAAAGCACTGGTTCCAAAATTTCTTGTTTGACAAGTTTAGCTATTTCTTTTTCCACAGCTGGTTTCCATGCAATAGGACATTGCCTATGTTTAAGGAAAATAGGTGTTGCTCCAGGTACTACCTCAATCGAAATCGGTGGCCCTTTGCATGCCCCTAAAACTTTGCTAAAAACGTTCGGGTATTTCTTCTCTATACTCATCCCCATCTCCGTTTCCAATTCCATAGCACATACTCCTTGCACCGTGATTCCCAAAACTGAAAACCAATCTCTGCCCAACAAACATCTCCCACCACCTGCAATAACGAGAACGGGCAAATCAATTTCTTTATTATTGTAAATAATATTCACCATAGTTGATCCCAGAACCTGCAATTTCTCTTTCGACCAAGTCTGTAAGGTTATCGTGGAAGGACTAAGCTGCTTATTTTCGCGGTTGATGCGATTCCACGTTTCTTCGGAAATCACCGTACATGCAGCACCCGAGTCCACCTCAAAAAATTCCTCTACGCCGTTTATCGATACTTTGGTCAGTATCTGATGAGTAGACGATGATTGAATGGTGTTTAGCTCATAAAAATAATTTGGATTTACACCCGAAGGAAACACTGCAGCTTCTTTCTCCTCTACCACATGGAGACTTTGTTGGCGCACCGATGCTTTTTTTTTAAACATGCCCGACTAGAATGTCCCTTTACGTGACAAAAATCACAATTTTTATCTTTGAAGAAACATTTGTCTGCGAAATGGTTACCCTCACAGCGATAACATCGGCCATGTGCGGGTGTTTTCTTTGCCGATACTGCCATAACCTCCATTTTTCCACGCACATCCATCACATGACGATGGGCAGCCTCATGGGCTGTTGCAATTTCATAAGCTCGCTTGAAATCTAATTTTTGTTCACTGAAAAGACGCTTCTGCAACGATTCATCCGCCACTCCGCACACAATTTGGTCTCTCAACATACTATCGAGCTCAACGAAATTGCAGTGCTCTGACAATCTCCTCAGATCTTTCACAAAATCTGCGATCGTCTCGTCACTCTTTTGGCCTCGCTTATGGAATGTAAAACGCTGAACAATTTCGTTGGGCTTCGGGTGGAAATGACGATCTAGTTTTTCCATTATTTCGTAGAAAGAGACATCTTTTGGTGTCAGTGGAGTAAGCAACGATCGTATTGTTTCATAAGTTGATTCTCCAACGCAAGACAGAAATATCGCTCTCATGGAAATTTCTTTGGTTATACCGTTCGCCTCGAAATAGAACTCCATGCGTTCTTTATAATTGTTCCACACCATTGTTGGTTGAAATTGTTCCAGCTTTCCAAACGAAAACGACTGGGTCCCTGCGTTATTAATGTTGGCCATCAAGCTTTCGTTCATTGCCATGATTTCCTTGTTTCCTCGTCGCCAAAATGTTGTAACCTAAACCAAATAAAAAAGAACGAATTCAATAAGTTTTAATTAATTCTTTTATTTAGTTTCTTTTGGTTCGAAGTGTGATTTGAGACTGACTCATCGACATCAGGTGATTTTCCATGAGGTTTCTAGTCAGCTGCCAATTGATGACAGCTTCTAAGTTGACAGCTTTCTACTGGCTGTGTTCAGTTATCACAGAAAGGCAGTTTAGAAAGGTTTATAAAAGTCAAGTTCGGGTGTTGTATAGTCTGTAATGATACTACTCGTATCACCCAAATATTTCTGAAGAATTTGAGCATGTCCTATTTTGCTGTTTTTCCAGGTATTAGTCCGGCTTAGCCTTAAGGCGCTATCCTATATGCTTCCGATTCTTGTACGAAAATATCTAGGGGTTTCAGGTTGAGTATCACCTCTAACCCTGCAGTTGGAGTGGATCTCATGGTCCCCGTAATCCCAATGCACGCAAGTCTCTGTACTTTTGTCAGAGTTTTGAAGTTCGTGCTTTTTTCAATTGAATTCCACCAGATAAAATTACCATAGGTTAGTATTGGTCTGATTATCGCCAAATACATCCACCTGATAATTTTTGGGCTCGGTCCCCAGGATTTTCCAAAGATTCTGTTACAGGAGTAGAATGCAATCATTCTTTTTTTCGTTTTTTCCTTAGTGTTAAGACTCCAGCGGGGTGCCTTCAATTGAAGGTATTCTAAAGCTTGGTATTTTCCTTTTGTTTGTAAAAAGGACTCATTCTGTTTTTGACGGGTTAACCACCAAGCCGCACTTTCTAGTCCATCTACTAGAAAGGGCGTATTCGATCTGTTCGCTGATAGTGGGTGAGAATTTACCTGTCGCTAATAACGCAAGGTCGTCAGCGTAGGCTACTACCTTTACTCCACAATGTTTCAGATTAAAGAGGATTGTGTTCATAACCAGCACCCAAAGGAGTGGTAAGAGAACTCCCCCCTGTGTGGTGCCCCTGGATGTGGATACTCTCATTTGAATTACTGCCAGTTCCGAGTTAATTTTCCTGTTCTTTAACATGCACATAACCCAACCTATTAACGAATTATCAATTTTATTGTCTACTAGAGCTGCCTTTACTGCTAAATTGTTCACGTTATTGAAAGCTCCTTCAATATCAAGAAACGCAGCAGGTTACGAGTATATTCCCCCAAAAGCTTAAATATTATTGTGTATTCATACAAATTAAATAAAAAGTTTTGGATTTTTAAAAAATCTTTTAATTTTTTTTTTTTAAAATGGTTTTCGAAAATCGTATTTTTCTGAAAAAAAGGCAATAGAATTTTTTACGATCTATTATTCAATAAAAAAAATTGAAATTAAGATTTTCCGCATTGTACTTACCATAGAACCATTTTTCGAATTTTGAAAATCTTATTATTGACTTATTGACACAAGGATTTTATTTAAATTTTTTAAGAGAAACTTATCAAAAGTGTAAAAAATATTAGATTTGAATACTTATCTACGCCGGCAGCCACTTGAACCCAACCTTATTTAAGAATTAAAAGAATTTTCAAAAAAAAAAAAAAAAAAAAAAAAAAAAAAAAAAAAAAAACCTATATTTTTTTTTTTTTGAAAATTCGATATTTAAAAAAAATGTTAATATTTAAGTCGAAAGTACCAAAATCTAACACATCCGCTAACGAACCTAAATTTTTTTAGTAATTTGTTTGTTCTCAATATTAGAAGCAAACAATACAACATATCAGGTGGTCAGATCTTCAGTTCACAAGATAAGACAAAAGGGCTTGGAGCCGCAATTCACTGGAAATTCAATTTTATGAAACACGTTTATGAATTCTTCTATTTTTGAGAGCTTAAATGGTTCAATGGGATAAATACTATTTCACACTCTCGCATTCGTTAAGGATCATGAATTACACAGATCCACTGGTCCAGTTTGTATACCCTTTATGCTCGTAGTTCTGCAGAGGTGTTCTTCTTCGCTTAGAAAACCCTTACGTAAGATCTTTCATCTGTCTTACTCTTCCCAGTAGGTGAAAAACAGCATTTTTCTAGTTCATTCCTTAAAAATGTGAACCCTCCTCTCCTACCAATTACCAACCAGTTGAACTTACGCACCACGTTTCCAAGGTCATGGACATGCTGGACATAAACTTTTCCATCCATCGTAATCTTTGGGTTTTTCCGAATAGATGAAAATCGACATTTTCTCATCAGGTCTCTTAAAAACAAGAAACCTTCCTCCTTTCGAATTGCCTACCAGTTTTTTTACGTCCATTCTTTTCAAGGTCATGGGAGTTGAACCAATCCTTATATCGTTTCGGAGAAGCAAAAGTAATTACACTTGATATTTCAAAAAAAAAAATTGATAGAGTTAGAAATACCCCTTGGCATAATGGTAAATGCGTTGGCATGCAGACGGTCTTGGTTTAAATTCTTAGCCCTTGCTACTATTACTACTATTCACAGGGATACTGCCTCTTCCGCGGAATTGACAAATCCACCAAAAGAATATCTTTTATCATAAAAAGTGCTGCACATTAATGGTTTGGAATCAGCAGAAAATTGTAGAACCCCAGCATTCCTGCTAACCAGGTTCACAGGAATGGTTGAGCTTAGGAGTTGTAAATTGTAAGTCACTACCAGTCGTAAGGCTGTCTACCAGTCATAGTATCCTCAAATTTATTTAATTATTTGATATTCTTTGGAGTAGAAATTACTTTTTTTTGACAGTTCGATTCAAGTTTTGAGTTTGATATTAATAAAACAAGTGGTGGAGTGCCACAGGGCTCCGTTTGATATCCTTTTACTTTTTCTTGTATACCTACATAAATAAATGATATGAAATATTCAGTCGCTCTCCTCAAATAATTTCGCCGAAATTCTCATCTATCTATAAACGGTCATCAGTTTCTCTACGAGACTACCCTTGGACTTATCGTCAAATATAGAGTTTCTTTCCTTAGCCGAACTACTCGAATGTGGAATATTTCGCCTTACTTGGGTTTTCCTTCTGATTGTGATGAACTTTGAATTTTGTATGCAGTGTGAGGCAACATAATTTAATTTTTTGACTGGAATTCATTCAGTCCCGCTATGAGCTGAGGGAGGGTTCTCATTCGAGCAGGTGTGGGCTTACAGTATTAAATCATTGCAAGAACATTTCAGAGCGTTCGATTGCGTCGAAGTCTACTTTGAACAAGCATTAATGAAAGTTATGTATTGACTGACCAAAAGACCCCACGAACCAAAATTGATATTTATCTGACATTTTGTTAAGGTCAGAAGAATTTAGTTCAAGAAACACATTAAATAGAACTTCCTTTAAGGGTTCTGTGTCATGGGCTTATCGAACCTTGAAATCGATAAAACAATCAAAAAAAAAAAAATCCTGCCCTTATCGCAACTAAAAGAAGTTCTTTGGAGTAATAAATTACTTTCTTCAAAACGTTCAATTCTGACACAATCTGCGTTGGCTCTATTTCCTTAAAAGCGCTTTGATATAAATAAAGTCGTTATACAAAATGCCAGTTTTTTTTTTTGAATACATGTAGATTGATTTTATATTTAAAAATTTTTTTTTTGTTCAAAAGGAAAAGTGAGAAATCATGTAGGACTTGACAGATTTTAGTTTAAGAGGAATTTTTCGAAAGAGCTGAAAGCAAATTTGCCACATAGTGGGATATGGAAATGAAATTTCAAAAGGTCAAACTCTGGTTTCGTAAAAAAAAAACAACTACAACATCGTTATTTTAATATTGTTTACCTTGAAATGTCAGCCATAAAATAAAATAAATGGGTTATTGGAAAAGCTGTCTATTAAAAAGATTTCTTGATTTAGTGTTCACTTTGGGGAGAAGAAAAGTTCTGCTATGTAAGTATATTTTTCGTTCAAAAGTTTTCTTTTTGTTTATATTGATATTGAGCTGGATATGAATGAAGAGAAATGTTTTAAATAGGACATATTGAGTTGAATCATGTTGAATAAGTTTAAGGCTATGGGTACATCGATATTGAATTGATCTTATATAAGAGGTGCGTTGGTCGAATTTTGTTGAGCACGGGACAGACATGGGAGATCCTCGACATGCCTTTCATCAACGCACAAGTAAGAGAGAGAGAGAGAGAGAGAGTTTTGCCGAGAACCCATGTGAGTTGTATCGTCACTAGAATAGGACACATTGGAAATCGATGAAGTGAAAAGGTCGGTTGACTGTATTGTCCTCAGGGTGTTCATGTTCATTCCCGGTTGTCAGTGGTGATTTTTGTGGGTTATGAGCAGGGATGGCGGATTAGCCGCGGTGGTAGGCTGACCCAATGTCAGCGTAGAACGAGACTACTTCCACGTTGTCAATGATTACGTTGTCATCCAGAGTTTCCATCACACTGAGGTACCTCGGTTCGGGATGTCGTTGTTCTGTGATCATACTTCTCATAAGCTAATTCGGATGATCGACGATGTGGGATTAAATTCGCTTCTGTGTAGAGATGCTCGTTCCTGTAGTGTTTCTGTCGTTAACGGTCGAAGTAGAGTCCAGTGCAGATCCTCAGTATCTTCCTTTCGAATAGTTGAAGTTCCTTCATAGCTGTCTTCGAGATGGAAAACCAGACTGGGAAGGAATAGCTGATCACTGGTCGCAGGAGCTGCTGTAGATTAATGTCTTTTTCGGTTGGCTAAGACCGGATATTCTTTTCAAGAATGGATGCAAACGGCTAAAGGCCCAGCTTGCCTTTTTCAGCAACTCGTTGAAGAGTCTGTTAATGTGGGTTTCTACTTTTGGGACAGCGATTAGTGGTGACATTGATGTGGCGTAGGTGAGCGAGTCATCAGCATACAGAAGGTTCTCGCATCTAATTGGTGAAGGTTGCTCTGAAGTCATCAAGTTGTAGAGGAAGGGGCCTAGTTTTGAGCCTTGGGCGACTCCAGCTTTGATGGTCTTCATGTTCTACTTGAACGAAAAATTTCCTGAAAGATAGGAAAGAAAAGAGAATTTTTATTAATGGCGTAGGTACTTGCATAAGATGAAGTTTGTGGATTAAGCCGTCTATCCACACGAATGCTTTCTCGACATCCAGAAAGCATCCGACGTTGACACGATTACTGTTGAGGGCTTTGGTGATATCGTGTTGGAATTTATCCATGTGGCTGTACATAAGTTTAAGGATGTAGTCTAAATGGAATTTCAGAGATGAAAGATCTACTGGTTATAATCCGGTTTCGATAAGTAGCATGTAATTGGATATTCTATCTGGTAGACGAAATTGTCCTTTTAGGAAGAATCTCAATAGCTTTTCGGTGGGTTTAGACTGTTGCCAATCTCATGATTCTGCAGCTTGAAGCATTATCAATTCGGAATTTGCGCTAAAACTTTGTATATTCTCATTTGCAGCTAAGCGTCCTGTTCCTCTTGCTTAGGTCAACAATAAGGTTCCACTTTAGACAGTATGCACGTAATTTCTTAATCATAAACTAAAGTGACTCGGGTGACTCAGCTAGAAGGATCAGATGATCTGCGTACAGGAATACTTTCATCCAGAACCCATCGATTGTAATACCACATGTCAAGTCTTGTACTAAATCTTTAAGGTAAAGGCAAAAAGCTTAGGGGCTGAGTTACATCCTTGTAATCATCCATACTGCATACAGTGTTTTGTTATAGTTGTCCTTTAAAGTCGAGCTTGTAGCTATCAATAAAAAAAGCTGTTGCTTAAGGATTTAACGATAATCCTAGCCAATGACCCAGACGCTGACCGTTTGGCTTGTGCTGAGAAGGATGCCATTACTGGAAAGTGAAAAATATTCAATGGAAATGAATTGGGTGCTCTCATTTGCTGGTGGGCAGTTAAGAACTTTCGAACCTTAGATCCCAATCTGGATCCACCTACCATCAAGCGAATTTTCGCTCGAATCCGAAGCTTTGACAATGGCCAAGCTTGGCAGAATCAATTTTAGATGGAAAATTTAAGATCAAACATGTTCGTGACTTGACAAACGGTGTTGATACCTCAGAAAGCGATGGCAAGGCCAAGCTACCCGTTAGTTCGAGTTCGGAAATGCTTACGTTCACTTTTGAAAACGGACTCGTTGTCACTTTGAGGACAAGTGGAACTGAACCAAAGATCAAGCACTATGTTGAGATGTGCGCCAAACCCGAAGAAAAATATTGGGAGGAGTTAGGCCAACGCATGGATCGTATGGTCGAAGCTATTGTTGAGGAGTTCTTGCAGCCAAAATTAAATTATTTAACACCAAAGACAAATTAAGTTTTCTGATAAAATTAATTAATTAATTAATTAATTAATGTCCTGAGGCCCAAAATCTTAATACAGATGTAACTACTTAGGTTATTTTTATACCATTCCAAAAAACTGTGATTTTGTGTTATACATATACTAAGTCCCTATCCCATTCCTTAGTAAATATGTTGATTTATTTGTTTTATTATTAAATTTTCAAAGTTTGTAAGTAATTTTAATTTAATTTAATTATAAAATATAAAAACTAAGGCATACATGTAGAAAAATTAAAATTTTTCCAATTTTGAGAGACATCCCATCTCTATGGGATTTTAGTTTTTCTGCCGATTGCAAAGATGGGGAATAAAATTGATTTACGGAAATCGTCCGGTGCCACTTCTGTTCGGAAAATACATATTATTGTATATCTTTGTAAGATGTTTCAGGAACTTTTCTGTTGCGAATTTAATAAAATGCACGACTGGGTCGCACGAACTTGCTCCTATCTAATAGACTAGGAGTTTTAAAAACGAATGTTACTAGAGAAAACTATTTATAAAAAAAAAAATTTTTTTACCCCCAACGCCGGAAAAGAAGTTTTACTTCAAAAAAGCTTTTATATCAATAGAGAAATGAAAATTATATACAAAATTTTTAAAAGATTTTTAAGAAAACAATCTGGTGTGCCAACTTTAAGTTTTTCTAACTGTTCGAATGAAAATTAAATTTCCAAACAAAAATATTGCACCGTTTTTGAAATATCGAATTTCCAAAAAAAAAAAAAAATGATTTCTTTTTTCAAAAATTCAAAAAATCTTTGTTTTTTAAGTTTTGAAATGCAATGGATTTTAGACTTTTTAGAAGCATCTCTACAAAAAATTTCATTAAAATCCGTCATGTCGATAATGAGTAATTCAAAATTTAAAAAAATAGTTCTATGGTAGGTACAAGCTGTAATATCTTAATTTCAAATTTTTTTTTATTAAATTAAAGATCGTTAAAATTAATTGAAATAAAAAATTTTTTATCAAAATCCTAGGATCCGTTTTCGAGAAAAATACGATTTTTGAAAGTCATTTTTTGACTTTTGTATGGTAGGTACCTTTATTTCTAGGTAAAATAAAACTTTTTTTCATACATCTTGTAGACTGTTGATAAACTTTTATTTATCAAGTTTGAAAAAAAAATCTAATATAAGGTTTTCGAAATATTGAGTTTTTAGCTTTAACTAAACAAAATTTTTGTGTATCTTTTTTTTTTCAAATCTGTCGTGCAGTTTTTGAGAAAAAAAAATATTTACAAAATTTCGTAAAAAATTCGTATGGCAGGTACCGTTATTTTTGGTCTTAAAAAAAAGAAGAAAAAAACGTGTGGGGGAAAAAAATTAAAAATAATATCTACCAAGTTTGAAGAAAATCGAAAATCGGCCGAGCCGTTTAGGCTGTAGTCGAACCGACAGACTGACCGACAGACAGACAGACAGACAGACAGACAGAATTGCGAGACCCACTTTTTTAGTCTTCGCTATCATCGTAATGTCAACTTTGATCAAAATCTCGAGTTCGATTTTTTTTACGAATGCATAACTTGCCTTATAGTACCTATAAGTCGCAAGTAAAAAAATCATTTGGGATCCGATCAACTCCTGGGGCCTTATTTTTTTTTTTGTTAATTTCTCTACAACTGATTCTACTACTGAAAGTGTTATCTAGGTATCTAAAATTTGATTTTCAATATTCGATCTGGTGTATTGGATTGGTCGAGCAAAAAGTTCAGCATTCAATTGACTTTCAAAATGATCTCTCAATGTTGATGTAGATAAAGATGTTTTTGTAGAAAATTTTCTTCCTTTTATGCCTCGTATACCTTTCGAAAAATCTGATGAGGTTCTGCAGAAAGGTAAGGTCTCCTCTTGTTTTTTTTTAATCTACCCCTGTAAAAGAGCGAAATATCTTTTCCTGGCAGACTCACAATAATTCATATCATACCAGGCCGATATAATATTGCAAGCCAGAGGTTTTGCGTGACATCTGAACATTGGAAACCAAAGTATCCATTTTGTCAAAAAATCGTTTAAACTCGTTTACTTTTTCAATAATGGCTTCAATTATTGTTGTTTAATTCTGGTACTTTTGAATTTGCATTGCTGATTACTACACTTTTACAACTTTCTTAGTTTAATTTTCTTATAATCCATGTAAAAATCAATAATCAAATAAATAAACAATAGATGAAAACTTAAATACAAAAAAATGGGGTTACATTTATGCATTCTGTACCTTAGTCCACCTGGCAAAGTTTAGCTTTTCGTTTTTTTTTTTTTTTTTTTTTTTTTTTTTTTTTTTTTTTTTTTTTTTTTTTTTTTTTTTTTTTTTTTTTTTTTTTTTTTTTGGAAATTATTAATAATATTACGATTTATATTTTCTTAATATCCTGTAAATTAACATCTAATAACAATTGTTTTCTCTTTTTTTTTTCAGGTAAGTCAAAAAACCGAGGTCTATACATATTTTCAAAAATTGAGTAAGTCTAAACAAATCGTATTTGGTAGAAGAAAAGTGAGTTTTTTTTTAGCGGTGTCACGTTTTTATCATGGGCAATGAAATGATTGCCGTCAAGTGAGCATCACCACTTCAAAGTTTTAAATAGGTAATAATTGGATTGATTAATGGTCGTAAATTTGTCGTGAAACAAAATAGTTTGTCGCGTCTGTTTTTTTTTTTTTTGTTTTGAATAAGCCCTGGTAATATCAGCTTCACAGTCAACATAGCACTTGCAGTCCAGAAAATAGGGGAAATGTATTCGGACAAAAAGTGGTAATAATTTTCGTTAATTTGTCGTAAAAGCAAAAATTTTGTTGTGCAAAGTCATGGTAGTGTAAGGTTTAGTGAATAACTAATGTCATATTTAAGGATATATTTACGACTAATTTTTTTTCTTTTTCGAGTTAATTTTTACCCTATTGACTGTCTTTAGCGTATTACTAGGAGATATTTAAAAAAAACACGGGCGACTAATTATTTTGTTTCACGACAAATTTACGACACTTAATCCAATAATTACATCTTTAAACTTTTGAAGTGGCAATGCTAACTGAATGGGCATATTGAAAAGTGTAGTCTTTTTTGGGCTGGGTTTCGGTCGTGCTTCGTTTTTTTTTTTTGGTTTAAAAGTAACAACTCATAAAATGTAACTACTTTTTAGTTGGAGTACTTGCTCTTGAAGTTGAAGTCGTTTAGAATTTTCGAGATTTAATAGAAAAACGTTTAAAATATTACGTCACAATTAAGCAACAGGATTGTTAAAAGAATAAGCCAAACAAGAAATCTTGAAATTTTGTATTATATCTTTTATATTAATTTCCCAGAAAAGAAGGTCACAATTTGGCTTATGACGTTTTAACTTGTGATATAGGCACTATAGCGCAAGTTTTGCATTAAGAAAGAAAATCCAGTTCGATTTTCTGTCTGTCTGTACTTCAATATACTCGTACCACCTAAACCGCCGATTTTCTGAGAATTCCCTAAAGAGAAATCGAAAATTATTGTACTCAAAAACGGCTTTAACGATTTTGATAAAAAAAAAAAATGTGTACCTTTGTAGGTTTGGTATACAACTTCCATCAAATTCCAATAAAAAATGTTATCAAAAATACCTGTCAGAGATTCGTTTTTTTTTCTCTCTCGACTTTCTTATTAACTGCTCTAACGGTTTTGATCAACAATTTTATATAGAGTTTTTCAATACAATAAGGGCGGGTATATGTTAAAATGGAGCGGTGTGAGGTATTAACAAATTTTTTTTTTTTATTTGAAATGCCATTAAATATAAAATATGACATCGTCATCATGCTTACCGCGGCTTTTTACGGTGACACCGATCCGCTTAGTCAAATTTTCAATGACTTCCGCATAGATCCGTCTGAATTTGAGCGAAGGCCTGTGTTATGTTCACTTTTAGGACGTTGGTCGATTGGGGTTTATTCGCATAGACCTGCGACTTCAGGAAACCTCACGAGAAGAAGTCTGGCGCGGTTAAATCGTATGACCTTGTTGGCCAATGCTTGTCATCTCTGCAAGAGATTACTCTCAAATCTTTCATGCGGAATGTCAAATGTGGATCGTGGCGTCCTGATGGAACCACATGTCGTCTAGGAACATATTTTTCAATTTAGAACATAATAAATTGTTTATTGTCTTTCTGTAACGCTCAACATTGACGGTGACCGCGTCACCAAAGTCGTTTTCAAAAAATTACATTTTTGCAGCGGCTGAGTATCGAAGCCACGACTCTGTGCTGTTATGCCAAGGGGTAGTACAACTAACAAGCACTTAGGAATGGTTAAAAGTTCTAAGTCACTAGGTAAAGCCTCTCTACGAGCCGTAATAGTCTCTTATTTATTTTTCTTTCTCACACATGCTTACAACTTACAAGTGGCAAAAGAACTGGTGGCTACCGCCGTTTTTGTGTTAATTAAACAGTTTTTTATTTTGTTTTCCATTGATTGTTAAACCAATTTCTTTTTTCTAACTGAAGGCCCAGTTTTACGTTGCACACTTACTGTGATAAGTGGCATTTAAGTGGCCGAAATCGTCACTTATGAACCACTTACTTCAAATTGTTTTATTTGTATTTTTGATTTATTTTGAAGATGTACATAGATATTTCAGCCTTTTTTTTAATGTGTAATTCAACCACGTGTCAATGCGAAGCATTTTGTGACTGAAAATTTGACAGCTATGTCACTTCAAATTCAGGATCGAAATTTGATATACATAACCATATTGAAAATGACATTTTAATTGGAACAAAAAAATAAGTCTTTTTTTTTTTTCTTAGCTTTAGGGTCAAAAATAACCAAATGCAAATTGCTAGTACCTGGCAACACTACAAACGTCTCATCTTGTGTCGTCTCATGGCCTAATTTCGCATGTTAAAATAATATTTCCTTAACTTTCCTCAAACATTGCAATATCTCAATAATACTGTCAAAAACTCATTATATTTTTTAATTTTGCTTATCTGAATTTATTTTCGGCTCATCATAACCATCATAATAATATTATCATTATCACATTCGGCAAATAAAAACAATAATAACAATTATATCGAAGTTGGGTTTTCTGTTAGGATATTTTTTGTTGGTTTATAAAACTGTCCTATCGTAACCTATCTAATCTATAAGCAAATGTTTGATATTTTTTTTATATTTTTGTACTATCAAGGTACTATGTTTTATCTTTGGATAAGAACTCTTTTACGTATGTCATCGAGAAAAAAAAAAAACAGATAAAGCCATGAAATAATTAATTAACTCTTATCAAATTGTGTACGACAGAAACTGACCTAATTAAGTGAAATATGAATAAGCTTGATCAAGATGCGATATAATCAATTTTTGTAATCGCTATAATTTATAGCTAAAGTTAAAGTTCTGAAATCCAAGAATTGATTTATTTATATTTATTAATTTAAAAAAGTCAATTGCGTCGAAAACCCAATTGCAAGATGTTCTTAAACGCAAAAAACAAAAGTCAACTGTTCGAAAACAAAATTATTAGATATGGAAAAACATTATTTTAAATACTTTAGTTTGCTAAAATCATATGTTCGAAAACATCATTCGGATGATATGTTCTTCCGCTGTTGCAAAACAACTTTGTAAGCATTTCTGTAACTGAATTCCTAAAAAGGCGACTCTTCTTCATCCCCTAATTACTGACCAATTGCACTGATATCTCTTTACAAGGTCATGGAAACGCTAATTAATCATCGGCTTCAGAAATATCTTGAAGAACGAAAACTTCTTGAAGACCGGTTGGGAGTGTGACTTTCGTAGCACTCCCTTACCGTCCACTGGTAATTTTATGGCATATCTCAACGCAAAGTGGAATCAATGCTTACATCGGTTTGTAAGAAGTAAGATTATTGCGCTCAGTATTTTTGAACTTTTATCCAAAACTCGAGCTTTTGGTTTCTATGGACATAATATGACTCTGTCATTGAATTAATAATTTCCTCGCTGACCGTTTAACTCAAGTTGTTTTGAATAGTTTCAAGCTCTAAATTCACCAAATATATGCTGTAAGGCAACAAGGCTTTGAATCTAACTTCGTACCTTCAACAATAATCTCATTCGTGAAACTTTTCATCCACTTAACTATTTCGCTGTTGTTTCAGAAGCTTGAGCTGCAAGGGTAGTGTTTGTTGAGTTCTTGGATCTACACAGCATTTGTTTCAATAATCGGGTGAAATTTATTGCTTCAAAAACATAGTCGTTTAGGCGTTAAAGAAAGAATATTTCGCCTTAGCCATTAATTATGAAAGGTAACTGCATCGAGGAAAATGTAAAGCTTCTATATTACTAGTACATATCGCATGCTTAATGGAATACTGACCCATTAGGAGATAGGTTAAAATTGAGTTACGTACAGATACAGGCTTTTGCAAGCCTCAGATCTCATGAATAGCTTATCATAATTTAAGAATACCAGTAGTAATGATTAATTCATGAATTAGTTTTAATTTTATCCGTCAACAAGTAGGATAAATCATCATAGCAAGATCTTTTTTTGCAACTTACCAAAAATCGTTTTTTCGAGTTAGGTCAGTATTCCGTTAAGCATGCGATATATACCTGACTACTTTAGTATTTAGATTTCCTAAAAACATTTGTTTCACCTTCTAAACTGGCAACAAATTTTCAAAATGTACATTCGCTAAGTGTACTGCTACTTGTCATAAAAAATGCTTCTCATCTAAGCCCTAAGGAATCGCCGGAAAATTGTTGATCCCCACCATTTCTGCTAAGGCTGGCTAACACGCTCACAGAAATAGTTAAGAATCTTAAGTCACAGGGATAAGCCTCTCTACGAACGTTTTGCCTCCAATTTATTATTTACATACGCCGAAAGCTAGGTTACAATTCCCCTATCTGTTCTGGTGCATGTAAGATATCGTCCCAACTACTGGATTTAATTTAGAATATATTTTTAAAGCTGATCGGTTAGAAGATCAATTTTGGAAAGATTTGTTTCATCTTCGAAATATTTCTAGTGTCTGATTGTTTTATTATGACAGTCCTCAAGTGAGTGCATTCTTTTTCTTAAACAATTTCACCGTAATACTGGCTCTGCCAGGAATTTTCATCTCTATACCCTTGCATCTAACTTCGAACATACTCTTAAGTAAAGAGATACTATCTGTTGCCGTACTACACGAATATTTGTTTCCCATTTGAGCATCAAAAGAATTTTTAAAGCTGAATGCATCCATTCATGGAATGCATTCATCTCACTTCACGTGCAAAAGTTATCCTCCTGCCAGAATTTGTATTTTACTGTTATATGTCCCTCTGTCAGTTTTCGTTTCCAAAACAAAATCTAACTTAAAAAAATGACCCTCCCCCCCATAGAAAACGCACAATGTTTCCCGTTTTTTGGGGTATCTAGGTATCTTCGGCGCAGAGTGAGATATGGGAATATTTGATGACCATTTCAATATAGTTATTAGTAAAAATAAAAAGGAGACGTCCTAAGTGACTGCCTTGTGGGACTCCGGTAGTAGCTAAGAAATTCGAAATTTTCAGGTAAGAAGAAATCTACCTTAAGAAGACAGGTTTAAGCTCAAGAGTCGACAATCACCTAACTGAAATTGGTTGAGATAAAGTCGACTTCCTTTTCGTTCTTTAAGGCTGAAAGGTAAAAGGATATGTAAGCTGTGTTGTCTAAAAGGAAATGAGAGACTACGATTTAACGCTTCATTTCCAACTCTAAAATCAAAAAAAAAAAAATTATCATATTATTTTCTCTGTAATCTGATAGTAAATCAAATAAAACAATAACTTTTTGGCTTAACTCAAATTGTTATCTTTGCATTGTGTATTGAAATCTTGTCTTTATTGGTTTAAATCTTTTGGTGTACCTTATTCAAAATTTGAATTTGTTTATTGAATAAATAAATTGCTTTAATAGCGAATAATGAAGTTCTGTCATAAAATTTGAGCAATTAACCCAATAAATGAAGCAATTTGAAATATAAAAATATGAAGAATAATATTTTTTTAAAAACTCGCAGATTTTGCAAACAGAATAGGATTAGACATTGAATTTAAATAAAAACAAAAAGTTAAATTAATTTTATCAGTGGAATAGGTACAATAAACTTTATTGAGACCTATTAAGTCAGTACATTTTGAACTACAACCATTTTCCTTTTTTAAAACCTAAATGAAAGATATTTTAGGAATAGTCTACAACTCGTTCAAATATTTTGTCATTTCATAGAATGAGTACAAAATACAGAAAATCAATAAAAGATTGTTGAAAGGCGTTCTTAAATCCATATTAAAATATTAATAATATATATTTTTCGATTAAGCGTTTCCTATGAATGACAGCCAATTTGACAGATTGGGTTTAAACAATATGACAACCAGCTGTCAAAGTTCAGAAATTCTTCTTAGTTACGAATAAATTCACTGACTCAACAATAAATAAATCATAAATCAATAAATTTTACGTTAATTAAAAAAAAATTCATTGTTTCAACGAATAAATTATTGGTCAATTATTGTTTTTGCTTAAATCTATGAAAATAATTAATTCTTTCAACGAAAAATTGTCGTTGGTTGAACGCTAAAGTCGTTAGTTTACAGTTAACGAATGTTTGTAACGTTGATTGATGAAAGAATATCGTTCGCTAAGTGAAAAATTCGTTAACTTTTGAAGAGATGTATATATAAATAAATAAATAACTATTCGTTGGGCCATCGAAGTCGTGTCAACGGCTGAATTTTGAATTAAAAACCAACTGGGCCAATTAATTTTGTTGGTCGTTTTGCCTAGGGAAACATTATGTAACTATAACTGTTTTTTTTTTACGTCTTTTAATTAGGCTTTTTCAATTAGATCAGAATTTGTATAAAACATTAATGTACTGAAATGTTATCTTTAATTTATTATTATTATTATTACTAGAATATTCGATATGATATCGATAACTGCTCTCTGAAAGAAAATTGTATGCTCTGAGAACACTAACAGATGTACTCAATATTTATAGCACAGATTTCCTTACACATAACTTAAGTGCATATTCACTTAGTATTTTATACTGACTATAGACATTTTTAAACTGTGTGGTAGCCTATTAAGAATTCTGTGTACCCCATACATAAGTAAGTGGTAATGAGTACATGATGTATTGAGTACAGTTAGCATGCACTTATTACTAAAATAATTATTGAGAACCTAGTTAATGAACTGATCATAATGTGTTGTTGATAAATTGTTTGTAATGGATACAGTTTCTTGTATTTATTACATATTTGTTAATCGTTTCTCATCTTCATTATTTATTATTATTCTTCAAGTCAACAAATTGATTTTACGTTATAATATTTAAAACGGTTAACTTCAAATTAAATATGAAATTAGACCTTTTCATCGGGCACTGGGAAAGTACGCATCCACTGAGCCAATTCATGCTGTTGTCAAAACAGTTTGATCAAACGAAACATGTACTCTGTACATTTCTAATTGACTCAATATACGTAACTTGTATAAATTACATAATTTTTTGTGAGAAATATATTTATCTCTGTAGTCAGCGGAATTTAAATATTTATGAAGTCATTACATAAAGTAATGTATGGATTACATATCCTCTGTATTCAATAAACGGTGTCACGATATATACTGGAAATATTTGTATGGTTGTTGAATTTTAAATTCTTATGAAGTAATTAGATTTTCTTATCCTGTTTCGTTGTCCATACAAATTTCTGTTCATAATTTCTTCATAAAATTCTCTGTGATCTGTGCGTAGCTTTCTTCCTCAGTGTACTAAGTAAATTCAATATGAATTTCAATTTCTCTTCTAAAGATTGTTTCGTAATCATCAGAAACCAAAATTTTATGAAAACATCGTTCAAGCTTTATCTACTGATATTCTCATCTCATCTATTAGAAATAAAAATAAAATAGGGATTTATTTTTAGATGTTTCTCTTTTCATAGATGGCGACTATGTAGACAATGTAGCCCTCGTTCAAATAGTTACAAAACCTTGTTTGCTTGGGTCACCTAAAGTTACCTTTTCGGATTGAAGTTTTTTGTTTTAATGAACGTACTGATAGGGTACCAAATGAAATCTACGAATATCCTCAGGGCTATATCGGGAACAGATCGAACACTTTTCTTTAACAAAAATACTATTTGTTTAACTTGAATTTATTATCTATTGAAACCAATTTCAGACGAAATCAAATAGCTTGGAAAGTCACTTTTACCAACTCAAAAATTCTTAGGTAGAACTTTTAAGTACTGAAAACCTTGATAAAAATATTTATTATTAAAAAAAAAAAAAAAAATGTGACGACATAGCACAACTTGTTGACGCATTAACTTTCCCAACATTTTTCGTTCAAATATACAAATATTGCGGTACGTTTATCTCATTTGTATTTTATTTACTGACAAAACAATAGCGCTGTCAATTCCGTCACTTTTAAATAATGTTGTTAAGAATATGGTTTATTATATCTCATTGACATGAGTTAAATTAAATATTTGTTCAAGTGGTTAGAATTAGATGTCTTTGGAATAGAACCTTTCTAGATCACAAGTAGAACAAGAATTTTTAACTTGTTTTTTATTTTGTAATGTCTATTGAAAATTATTACAACACATTTTTTTTTTGTTGAGAACCTAATTCATAAGAGGTTTTATTATAAGGTCTTGATCATAAAGACAATACCATTAAATCAAATTTTTAAAAACAAAAATTAAGTCTTTAACTGTTGGACTAATGAATTTATCTATATTTTGTTTTTTAGGAGCAAACAATAACGTTTTGCTATTGTTTGCGTGTTTGTTTCAAGAACTTATTTTACATGATTTTATCGTCATTTTTATAAATATTATTCCAGTTAAATAAATAATTCTATGATACCTAGGATCTATAATCCTCAAACCAACAACCTTCTCATTAACTTGTATAAAGAGGCAGATATCATCGGCATATTTTATCAAACGGTCGGAATTGGAAGCCCAGCCCGCTTTTAAACCTACCGTGGAATTCCTCAAATCGCGAAATGGCTGTAAAAACAGGATTGATGAATGGAGAATCTGTTCAGTCTCACACGTCGAATGAATATAAAAAGAAAACTGTCCAAAGCCGCTTTCAAAATCTATTAACAGTGCAAGTAGATTGGTAATTGACTCATGATCGACTCTTCATCGATTCATGATTAGCTCATGATCGACGCATTATCATTATGGCCTTTTGATGGAGTCATAATAGACTAATGATAAACTCTTGATCGACTCGTGGTCGACTCATGATCGACTCTTGATCCACTCATGGTTAAATTATGATCGACTCATGATCAACTCTTGATGAACTCGTGATCGACTCTTGATCCACTCATGATCAAATTATGATCGACTAATGATCGACTCTTGATCGGCTCGTGGTCGACTCATGATCGACTCTTGCTCCACTAAGTGTCAAATTATGATCGACTCATGATCAACTCTTGATGAACTCGTGGTAGACTCATGATCCACTCATGATCCACTCATGATCAAATTATGATCGACTCATGATCAACTCTTGATGAACTCGTGATCGACTCATGATCGACTCATGATCGACTCATGATCGACTCATGATCGACTCATGATCGACTCATGATCAAATTATGATCGACTCATGATCAACTCTTGATGAACTCGCGATCGACTCTTGATCCACTCATGATCAAATTATGATCGACTAGTGATCGACTCTTGATCGACTCATGATTGACTCATGACCGACTCGTGATCGACTCATGAACGACCCGCGATCGACTCTTGATCCACATATGATCGACTCATGATCGACTCTGGATCCACTCATGATCAAATTATGATCGACTAATGATCGACTAATGATCCACTAATGATCGACTAATGATCTACTAATGATCGACTAATGATCGACTCTTGATCGACTCATGACTGACTGGCGATCAACTCATGAACAACTCGTGATCGAATCTTGATCCACATATGATCGGCTCATGATCGACTCTTGATCCACTCATGATCAAATTATGATCGACTCATGATCGACTCTTGATGATCTCGTGATCGACTCATGATCGACCACTTCAAAAGTCTGCATGATACTTTTTTGCGTGAACTCGATCTTTAAGCTTATCCTCTCAAGTTATGGTTGATAGTTCCAGTCGAGAATAATGGCA
Organism: Chrysotoxum bicinctum; assembly: GCA_911387755.1. Classification (NCBI taxonomy): domain Eukaryota; kingdom Metazoa; phylum Arthropoda; class Insecta; order Diptera; family Syrphidae; genus Chrysotoxum; species Chrysotoxum bicinctum. The sequence continues at coordinate 205,664,949 of OU426987.1, read as the reverse complement.
AAATAGTGATACCACACTTTTTGTTGCAATTGTCTACATTAAAGGTTCCATATTTGCGGTCTAAACATAATTCAGCAGTGTACTAAAGTCATTCTTCCACGCTCACAGATGATCTTCTATAGTCACTTAAATCTAGCCGTTAACATTCATTCTTTAAGATCGGTTGGCGCTGAGTAACTTCAGCATTGATTCGATTCTTACTTTCAATGCCCTTTATGGTGCAACGGTAAGTTGAGAACCAGGGCCTAGTGACTTACAATTCTCAACTATTTATGTTGGCGTATTGCCGGGGTGAAAGGAGACGTCTCTACTCCATTTGCTCCTACCATCTTTAAAAAGAAAATTATTTAAAATTTATAATCTAATCAATATTTCTGGAAAAGAAATTCATGTGTTTCTCTTACATCATAGAACTTTAAAAATGCTCAAAACAAGAACATTTGTATCTCATCGATTTTTCGTAAAATGCAAAAAAAAAAGAAACTCTGGTATATAATGTCGTTTGCAATGCCCCATTTCCCAAGAATAATACTGCATTCTGTTGCTTGACTCGTCGACATCGTATCGTTAGATGTTTTGGTAGACAAGTTTCCGAGAAGTTTCTTTATTTTGGATGCGATCCAAGTTTCGTTTTTGCTGGGGCACCTTCTGGTTGTCATTACATAAATTGATATTATGCCTTTACACGCTCCTCAATGTGTTTATTGTGTGCATTTTGATGAAATTGACTCTTTTTCTTTAAACATAACCAGATGGCGATGGAATAGTATTATTACATTTTGAGTCGCAAAATCTATGTATAGGTATCTATTATTGTGGAGCGACAGCGATACGATTTTCGTCGATATTTCTATGGAACTACATAATGTCAAATGGTATTTTGTGTTCATCTTGTGTTTTTGTACGTGGGTAGCCAAAACAAAATTTCGCAGTGGATCCTTAAAAAATAAAATAAAAATAGAAAAGTGAAAGTGTGTCAAAGTGAAATATTTCATGTGACTTAAAGGCGGGGTTGTAAACGAATGCAATCTTTGATGGAGTTTGGCATCAAGCTCTCTTATCGAAATTGCGTGCATTTAGTATCGATTAATCCGTCATTCTTGGTATTAGCAACTACCTTACAAACCGCTCTATACAAGTCGTACTGGATGGATTTAAATCTGATATTCATGAAATAAATGGTGGTGCGCCTCAGGGTTCTGATTTGTCTCCGACTCTCTTTATCATTCTTTTTTATACAGCACGCACACTCAAGGGGTTTTTAACACCCTTAAAACAGAGAAGGATTAAAGAAGAGAAGCCGATGCACATTGGTTTTGAACCTTTGAATATCGAAATCGAAGGGAAAAATAGAGCCGGGCAAGGCATTCCACATTCGGGTAGTTCGGCTAAAAAACGAATCTCTATACTTGACAGTACGTCCGAAGTTGGGCCCAAGTTTATTTATAGTTTTGCGACTCAGCTTTTAATATTCGTCGTTAGCAGAATCTCGTCCTTGTTCTTGGGATGGGAAACTTGAACGGCAGCGTATGATAAGTTCATAAAATTCAAATCTTGACAGCAATGTCCAAGAAGGACTTAAAAATCACGTAGAATTTGATGTTTCAAAAACTCATTGCTGATGGCTTCTGTCGTTAAAGCCGAATCCACCCCCATGCCACTATCCATAAACAGATCTTGTTATGATAAAATCTAATGGCTCTCAGTTCTCTTTATGTGTATCACAGACTTTCTTCTGTAGAATCACATATTTTGACTTCACCAAAAACGTTGCTAAGTGTTTAGGTTTCTTCCGACGAAGTAAGAAATTTTTCATCCCTTCTGATCTGTCTGTTATTTATAAGGCCTTAATTCGTCCACAGCTTGAGTACAATTTCCATATTTGGGAAGGTAAACTAATAACATTGAGGCCACAATTTGCAGATTCTTTCTATAGTCGCACTTCACGAATGTAGAATGCTTTATCCGGCTCAATATTTCCCTCACATCTTTTCGTTCACCACAATTATTCACACGTTTATTTTGCTTTTTTTTTTAAAGTTAATTTAAGTCTATTTTTATGTCTGGTAAGTGGACTGTCATGTTAGCATTGCCAGAGGTAATTTTGTAAAAAAAGAAGCGCGACAATTTGTGTTCATTCACAACTAATTAACAACAACTATTCACGCATCTATGTTTATGTTTTCCGGGTTAGTTGCTTTTTTTTTATTTTTCTATTGCTATAAATTAAAAGCTAATCGATTTTTAATTCGCATAGCTTTTTGGCTTAGTTGAAAAAAAAAAACAACAAAGAACAACATAAACTACAAAAGAACATGTTGTATGATACCCGTTGATTAAGTGAATAACAAAGAGACAATACAAAACAATGACGAAGATTTCTTTTGTTAATTTAATGAATCGAAGCATCTGGTCAATCTTATTTGCCATGGGTGTGTTGAGAGAAAAGTGGTTGCGTTTAAAAATCAATAGCGGCTTTCTTGTTACGAATGATTTTATTGTTTTTTTTATTTTTACAAAAGAGTACAATGCTTTTGTGACAGTAAATTAATATTTATGTGAAAAGTGCAGTAGATCTTTCGCTGAACTAAAAATTTAGCGTTTTTTACTTGCGACTTATAGGTACTATAAGGCAAGTTATGGATTCGTAAAAAAAATCGAACTCGAGATTTTGATGATAGCGAAGACTAAAAAAGTGGGTCTCACAATTCTGTCTGCCTGTCTGTTCGAATACAGCCTAAACGGCTCGGCTGATTTTCTTTAAACTTGGTAGATATCACTTTAAATTTCCCCCCCCCCACACGTTTCATTTCTTTTTTTTAAGACCGAAAATAACGGTACCTCCCATACGATTTTTTTTCGAGATTTTATAAAATATTGTTTTCTCAATAACTGTTCGACAGATTTAAAAAATAAAAATACAAAAAAATGTCATTTAGTTAAAGCAAGCTAATGGTTGAAAAAAAAAATAGGAAAAATGTTTATTGAGGGTACCCCCCATGGGAGCATTTTTTGTTTTTGATTTTCTCAAAACGGCACCACCGATTTTGATCATTTTTCTTATGCTAAAGGGCCCCAGCAATTTAAACAGCTTTGTGTATTCAAATTTTCAAAAATTGTTTTTTTTTGATTTTTAAGAAAATTTTCAATTTTTTTTTTCAAAACTCAATATTTCGCAAACCCCATGCTAGATTTTTTTTAAACTTGATAAATAAAAGTTTCTCAATATAATCTACAAGATGTGAGATAAAAAATTTTATTTTACCTAAAAATAAAGGTTCCCACCATACAAATGTTAAAAAATGGTTTTCAAAAATCGTATTTTTCTCGAAAACTGCGCCTAGAATTTTGATACATTTTTTTTTCTTTCAATTAATTTTTATGATCTTTAATTTAAAAAAAAATTATATTAAGATATTACAGCTTGTACCTACCATAGAACCATTTTGATAAATTTTGAATTTCTCACTATCGACATAACGGATTTTAATGAAAGTTTTTCTAGAGATGCTTCTAAAAAGTTTAAAAAATATTTCATTTCAAAAAAATCTTTTCTTTTTTTTTTTTGGAAAATTCTATATATCTCAAAAACTACTCAATATTTCTTTTAGAAATTTAATTGTCATTCGTACAATAATGAAAACTTGGGGTACTAATTTTTTTTTCTTAAAAATGTTTTAAAAATTTCGTATATAAAAGCTTATGTAAAAAAAAAAACTTCTACAACGAACCAGGAGAATTTAAAAAATTAATTTTATCCATATGAACAGTTTTCTCTAATAACATTCGTTTTTAAAATTCCTAGTCTATTACATAGGAGATAGGAGCAAGTTCGTGCGACCCAGTCGTGCATTTTATTTTTCTTGAAAACTTAATATTTGAATAAAAATAATAACCCGATTTTTTTAATTTGCTATATATCCGAGAAAAAAAAATAATCTATCATCGAGTATAATAACAAAAACCGTTTTCGAAAATTCTATATTTCACGAAAAGGCCCCAAGGAATGTCGATATAAATTTTTTAACCTTTGTTTTATTCTTGACTTTGTATATGTATTTCAAGATGAACGATTTAAATTAAACTATGCAAACAGAATCTTCTAGAAATCTTTGAAAACATTGCTTATCAAGACATTCAAAAAAATGTTTTTGTGAAATTAATAAAAACCTCGAAACTTTTTTGTTTAAAAATCCGATATTCAAAAATGTGTTTATGAACTTCTTTAATATTTTTTTCTAATTTTTTTTTTAATAATTTTTACATATATAATGATAAAAAATTAAATGAAAAATTGTCGTATGCCAATTTTAAGTTTTCTATTTCTAAAATTTCAAAAACAGTCAACAAACAAAATTTCGTCAACCCGTTTGCAGAATTAAATTTTAAAACATGTCAAAAAAAAAGTTGTTCTTTGGTAGCTACTGTAAATATCAGCCTAATTAAAAGTTGTTTCATTTTACTTAATATAAGCAACCATATTTTTTTCATCAAAACAATAGGAATACTTTCCGAGAAAAATACAAATTTCCTTGGCATTTTCTTTAATATTCGTATGGTAGCAGGATATAGTTGCTAACATAAGCCGTGGCTAACTTGAATTTAAGTTGAAGTTATTCTGTGAAATTCAGCTTCCAAATCCCATGTGTGTATTTTTTTTATTTTGTTTTTCTTTTTTTTTTTTTCTCTTGCACACCTACGCTGAAAATCTATCCCAAATATCCGTGAATTTTTCCTCATTTTTTTTTTGTTGGTTAATATACATATTTAAATAGGATCTGCCTCCTACCTACCTAGGATCTGCAAAATAAACACGGATCAACCAAGAAATTCAATATTTCCTGTGAATTTGTTTTTTAATCAACGAATTTCTACAGAACTTTACGAGGGAAGGCTATTTTGCTATTTGATACTTTTTTTCGTTTCTGCACCATGGAAAGTGAATTTAAAAAATAAAAAGAAAAAAAACAAAAACAAATTTACCCGCGCAACGAAGTATCTATAAAATATTTATTATGACATCTAATACTCGTTGCGTTGTATCGTTTAGTATTTGGACAATTTTTTGGTTTTGGCTTAATTTCGTTTAAAGTTTTATTTTGCAACATTCTTAGCAGGGGCGGATCTATAAGTTTATACTCATGGGGGAAACACATTTTGTGGGAAATAAAGGTTAAACGTTCATGTTCGTCCAGTTCTCCAATTCTTTTATCAAATCCGAACAAGTAACATTAAAATCATTTTTATCGACAATAGATTGATTTCTGGATTTTTGTCATGCGCATGGGAATGGAAATTTCAGTCTGAATGTTGGTCTTTAAGAGCGAGACCACTCCAAATCGATCCTTATTGAGATGTGCTGCGGGAAGTTTTCAGCATAAGTTTACATGTAGCCATTGGTGTATACCTTATTATGTAATATAGGTAATGGAATTTCACTTTTGGCGAGTTCGTCAGCCTTACAGTTTCCTGGAATGTCCCTATGCCCTGGCACCAAACAGAGGCAAATATTAAACTGCTGGCCCATCTCCATAAGAGATGAACGGCAGTTGAGGGCTTTTATAGAGTTAGTAGACATCGAGTCCAGAGATTTAATAGCCCCTTGACTATCCGAGAAGATGCGGATATTAGAAGTTGATAACACGTTTTTTTTTCAGTCAAGACAGGACTTTTTTAATCGCTACAAGTTTCGCCTGGAAAACGCTACAATGATCAAGTCGTGGAAAAAAAATCATCCAACATGTTAACGTATTGGTCTGAATTCACTGTGTAAATCGCCGTCAATAATTCGCCTAAGTGTGCCATAAGAAAATATGAAGGGCGCATGTTTCCGTGCAGAATTGGAAGATTGAAGCTTTCCCTGCATCAATGTTCTCAGGTGATCGATATCGTAAGGTCCGCTGGGTTTTTCCCAGCAAGATTTTGATTTGTTAACCTTCCATTTGAAATAATGCTACAAAAAAAAAAAATCAGAGTGATTCAGGTCTGGGGACCTTGGGAACCAATTGAATGATGAGTTCCTTAAAATAAGATTATTGGACAATTTACGTTGCAATTCTGCCTTAACAGGCCTGGAAACGTTGTGAACTTGATCATCTTGTTGAAATCAAACTGTGATGAAAGATATTTTCTTTCAGCCTAGTTTGGAGCTGAATAATAGCCGTGTTTTTTTGGAAAAGTTATCCGTAGTACAGTAGGATTTTATATGAATAACAAATACAACATCAGCAGTAGGATCACTGCCGATACTCGAATAAACGTCAAATCTCTATCCGCAGCAGGATTTCACTTCTCCTTTTATCAGCAGTGATCCTAGTGCGGATGTTGTATTTGTTATTCATATAAAATCCTACTGTACTACAGATAACTTTTCCAAAAAACACGGCTAATGTCTATATCGTAATATCTTCAAGCAACAGTATCCAGTGACAATGCGACCTTTTTCTTTATAGAAATATTGTCCGAAAATGCAGCTTCATGAAATTGAACACCACACTGTTGCTCTTCGCGAAAAAGTCACTCCAAACTCTACAATTTCTTTGTTCAAATTGTCGCTTAAATGAACTTTATCAGACATAAAAATCTAGTTTATATTCTGGCAAAATTCCAAGATAATCGTCGAGTCTGCGAGGTTGAGTTTGATTGTAATTGGAAACAATTTCATAATTGTTTTGCAAAACTCTCCACTGTTACTTCCTTTTTTAAACTTATTTGAGCAGATACCTATATTTGTCGAAAGGCTGGAGTAACCTGTATGAACGAAGCTGTATTACCAATTCCACATACGCTCGGCAATAGAGTTTACCGTCTACCTGAGGAGCACTGCTTGAAGAGTACCCCCAAACGTTCAATAAAACTCCCTGTGCACGACAATGACAGACACCAGTGGTTTATAGAAAATTCGTGATTCATCCTCTAAATCGTGCATTTAAAATAAATCTATATAACATATCGTCGCTGTAGATCAAATACCTCGTAACCCAGAAAAACCGATTTTTAGGTAATGATGCAATTATATTGTGACAAAATTCCGGATCTAATTAAAAATATCCTGTGAACCTAAAAACTATAATTGAAGAGCCACGCGCATAATTAACAACACGTCTCTCATTGCCTCTCATTGATTTGATAATAAGTTTTTTGTCTCTCCTGAAAAATCGACTTTTCTGTGTTACGAGGTATGCGATCTACAGCGACGACATAATCTATCATCAGCTTCATTTTTCCTACGGTGTTCCTCAAGGAAGGCACCTGGGACCGCTTTTGGTTTTTAATTAATAATAAATGATATTCTTTCGTTTTTCCACGTCTTATAGTTGGCACAAAGACAAGTAATGGTTGGGTGATAGGGGCTTTTTTTTGCAATTCACATTCCCGCAAAATATCAGCAATTCGTATGATACGTTTCACGGGGAAAATATGAGATGTTACGCTTGATTTTTTGCAGATGATTGTGTGAATTCGAAGCAGCTCTGATTCAGATTCAATAATTCAGAAAACAGCGGTATATTCAATTTCCTATCTAAATAAATTGGGTGGTGCAAGATCTCGAAGAGAACCAGGACCTTGCGTGCTACCAGGAATGGAGGGGACCCAAAATTTTTTTCCGACTCCGAACCACTAATGAGCAGCACTTTTCATGACAAGAGATACTCTTAGAAGTTTTGACAATTCCTCGCAAGATGCAATACACCCCTGAAAAACTTTTTTTGCAGCGGCTTAGAATCGAACCCAAGACGTTCTGCATGACAGTCCAACGAACTAACCATTATGCCAAGGGGTACTACTTTATCACATCAATTGCCTAATTGAAATCTTTGCTCCTTCGAGATATTTGCGAACAAGGAGTTTATTTTATGAACCGTTTTATAGAACGAATTATGGTCCAAATTGTCCTCTTACAAGATGTTTAAGAGAAGCTAAGGCTGTTTGTATGATTACTCAATACCCCCATCGTATGCGCGCCTGCGTTTTACATCTGCTCATTGTAAACCCATTAGATTCTGTAGTTTGTTTTGTGGATCCTAACAGCAGATGGTACGGTCCACCAGGTTCAGCTAGATTATACCTGCTCCATATTATTTTTCATTCAAGTGTTATATTATGACACTGATATCTTCTCATAGGTAACGGTTCTTTGTACAAAAGTATAAGTATGCGTATAAGAATAGAAAAGAAAACATAACAAAGGAACTTCTCAGAACGATCGATGAAACATCCTTGGATGGCTACCACATTATGTTACGAGTAGTGTTCCAAGAGTCTATATTTCAAAAATAACACCAAATTGGGTAGCGGGTTTTGCACGGAAGAAGCGATGGCTTTCTGTCACACAAAATATCAACCAAATAAACACACACTCACACACACATGTGTATGGAGACATTTTTAAAATATCACGTACGCACGCACTGTGCTATGCCATGAAGACATTATAATGCCGAGAGGGTAAAACTGATCCGAAAAGGATAGATTAAATTTGCATATTTAGGCCCGCCAAGAAAATAAAAGGCTTTATAAAGCAATTCCTGTGAAACTTGCCATAAGGCTATGGCAATGACGTAAATCTACTCTATGGGAGTGTATAATGGAGCATATACTTACCTATTCATTCACTTTGCCAGGTTTTATTTACAGTTATAGTTTTTTTTTTTAATTTTCATTCTTTTCATTGAAATAAGGATATCTATAGAATATGTATGTATAGAGATATATAAAGGACTTTTTGTTTGCAGTGGAAGTATTGTGTTCATCTGCTATATTTCTTCCTAGAACCTGGAACAAATAAGACGAACCAGTCAGTAAGAAAGCAAGCAAAATGTGCTACAGAATTAGGTATTTCAGTTTGGTATTTTGTGACTTCAAGTCTATCACTTTGGATTTTAATGGATTTCAAAAAAATTTAACCATGACCTACACGTTAGGGTCGTTTTCGACTAACTTCTTTTTAATCTTATCTACTGAAACCAGAAATTTTTGGATCGTTTTCGACCGGTTATAAGTACATAGGTACGTAGAAATGCCGACCATTAGCACTCTAGCCCTATGGACCAATTTGCGTCGAAGTGCGCCATTTTGATACCATAACTCATGTGAACCTGTGGATCGAATTGATATGGGGAACTGTGGACATTGTTGCGGAATCATTTAGCTTGGATTGAGTTCAAAAAAAAGAAATCATCTAGTAGGTTTTGATGTTTTGCTTTTGCACAATCATCCGGAACTTGGATCACTCACACAACCGGACCACCACCCTCGTCCGACATCTTCTACACAGTGCCAATCTAGGCAGATTGTTGACTGGTGCTGAAACCGTAGCCAATCCGATTGAACGAACATCCGCCCCCCGCACCGTAAAAGTCCGACAAAGCCCTTAGTCCGCTGGCTCGGTATCTAAGGAATCAAAATGAGGGCACAGCACAGAAGTAAGTGCAGTTCGTCCAAGAGAAATTTCCTCGCGTTGAGAAAAGAGATCTAGTATTTAATCTTCATTTCTGAAGGTTTATCAACGTCGTCAATGCCAAATGTCCTTCCTAATAATTGTGCTCAAAATTTGGCCAGACTAGGACATTTGCAGAGGAAACTGGGGATTGTTTCCTTTTCCCGCTGGTCCCCTCAGCAATCACCATTGAGTTTTGTGAGCAATGCCAAGCTTTGGTGCATGCTCTCCTTTTGGCCAGTGCCCGCTACGATCTTGACTATGTCTTGCCTGGGTCTGCATATCAGGTCAACTTTTAGTGATTTTTTACAGGCGGGTCAATTTTTTTTAGACATAATGCAGTTAGTTAAACTGCTCCAAGAACGGTTTTATCGTTAAGAAAAATTGAGAGAATATTGCCCTTTCGAGCGAAATTTGAACCTTTTCCGCAAGTGAGTTATGAAGGGCTTATTCCTGCCTGGCTACCTCGTCCGCCCGTTCATGCCCATCAATACCACAATTACCTGGAATCCAGATAAGAATGATATTAAGAATAATATTGAGGCTAGCAAGTTCATTCCGGCATGTCTGGACCGATTTGAAGGATGATGTAAAGCGTGGGTCACATACAAGTTTCTTTTTAAAAATGTAATAAAATGAACAAAATTAAATTTTGTCCATGTATTATGGCTTTATTAGTAAAAGCAAACATTCCCATTAATTATGGAATACAACGCCGTTCAAGTGGCTGCTTCGGCTGCTCCAATTGTTGAGTCAATAAAACCTTGTAAGCGAATAATCCAAAATATTGGTGCAGAATTCTCCTCAGGCTAGTGCGTAAAATCTTGAGCTGGATGGCGAGTTGATGTTCGTGAATTTAATCTCACACTCTCGGCTACAGCAGCCACATTCTCATCTGTGCGCACGCTACGACGACGGGATCTTGAATGTTGTCCACTAGCATACCAGTCTCACGAACTTTTTGCACAAACTAGCGTACGCGATGGGTGCTTCATTTCGGCCAAAACTTCTTTTCAAAAAACGCACTGTTTGGGCAACACAGCACTCACTTTGGAAATAAGTTTTGAATATTTCCCAAAGTTGTTCAGGCGTAGAGCAACTCATTTCGTTCCACGGAGGTTCGATACTGACTTTGTGTGAAGATTTCGAGCGGTAAACAACTGTCAGTGTCAAAATAACTTATGATTTAAAAAGAAACCACCAGATGGTCAACCCTGTACTAGAATTAATGGCTTTAACAGTACCTTGACTGACTGTGATAATGACCGTTTTCCGGTTCTGGTTTGGAGCCTGTTAAAGTACCTTTCATGCTTCCCTGATAGCCACAAATTCAGCTTGAAAAACACTAGCAAAGTCGGGCTTCGGAGAAGATCTAGATATATTCAGAATCTCAAAAAAGATTCCTTAACGGAAACCGCACTCCATCTTTGAGCCATCAGTAAAGATAGTTGTGTCGAAGTCTTTCGTCACGACGCACGTCATCATCCCAGTTCTGGAGCATAATTTTGAAATCTTTACTGATGCTCATTTTCCGGGTGCAGTAGTCAGTGGGAACACGTCCAAAACTCGAGTATTAATCACATCTTTGGAGAGGTGTAGCACACATTCCTCTACAATTATTGGATATACTCCAGAACCGCGCGTCAAACCTGGTAGGAATCAAAACTATCATGGAATCATTCCCATCTCTTCAACACCGTCGGTCGGGATCTTTAATGTCTTTCCTTGTTTAATCTTTTCTTTCACAAGCAATGATCCCTCGAAGTAGCCAGTTGCATTTCTCTCGTTAATCAGTTCACAAGTGATACCCGTTTTGCTAGGAATGCTCATCAGTTCACCCTCAAGCCTAATATTGCAGGTATTCAGTTTGCAGGCAATCAAGACCAATGTTCATCGACGCGTCCTTTGAAAAACACCCCCCTCCCCAATAATTTCCCCACCATTAACATTACAAGGGCCTCAATACACCTTAACGCTTGTGAGAATTATAAAAAAAAACAATAATTCGGGCAAACGGAAATTGGTTATCACCGATCAATGACGGTTATGGCTAGGCCAAGGTCGTTCTTAAAGAAGTATCGACCAATGATACCGTCACTCCAAAACCTTCATCGAACAGTGATTTTCTCTGGATGCATTGCAATTTCGTGCATCTCGTTTGGACTGTCGTATGTTCTACAATTTGCTTGTTGACGAACCCATTCATGCAGAAATGGGTCTCTCCGAAAAATATGATTTCGCGCCCGAATTCGGGGTAAAATTCCAACTTCTCGAGAGACCAGTTAGCGAACACACGTCGTCGGTGTCTATGGTCGGTAAGTCTGATCTCCCGGGGCCAGTAGTTCCTTTTCTCTTTTGCGCAACTCGGAGTTGAATGCCTCGGATTGTCCAGTCCACTCTCACGGACAGCGGAGATATTTTCGGCAGATATTGCTATTCGTTGACCAACGCGTGTTGGCAAATTATTTACTGAACCCTTTGACTCGAATTTATCCACTACGTTGCAAGAACTCCTCTCGGAAGGAGGACTATGGCGACCGTACAATCGAAGAATCAGGCGATATGTTCCCTGAAAAGAAGACACTTTTTCATATAATAGTTTGATCATTTGCACAAATTGTTGTACGCAATAACTTCCCATGTTGAATTGGCAAGACAGACTAAATAAATGACAGCCAATTTGCCAGACGAAGCTCCAAAAATATGTCCATAAGCATTTGTCAGAGTTCGAATATCTCTATTAGAAAACCATTTAGAATGTTAAAAAACTACTATTTTTCACACTAAATACTTAAAAACTTGTGAAATTCACCTTAAGTTTATTTGAATTAATTTTAATTCAAATATGTGTATCTTATCTTTTTTACCTTTTAATTCTTTTGTTCATAAAATAATCAAAACAAAGTTCAAATTGGTGTCTCTATTTAAAATTATGGTTGATTTACGGTAATTATGATTGACGTACATACATTCGCCTTGAAAATAGGTATCTTCTTCAAACAGAGACGGAGAAAAATATTATACAGCTAAAATGATACCTGACTGACGACAAAAGATTTATTCAACCTTTGACCTTTTCAACAGCTCAAACGCATGTTTGTTGTCACGCACATAATATCTTGTTGTTGTCGGTGCCTTAGTAAGACTTTGTTATACTAGAAATAGATTCGCAAACCTTTTATAATTTAAATATTTTTGATATACTCGTACATGTACATAGACATGTCAGCCTCAGAGATCAAAGAAGTAGGTATTTTCCAACTGATAGCCAATTTTGTGAATTTGAATTTTGATTTTAAGATTTATTCTTACATAAGCCCTTAAAATATTGTAACAGTATTTGCGGTGGCATTTGCCATCTAGGATGGGTTTCGAAAGAAAAAAGTAAAGCACTGTATAATCTTTAATTCGACATTTCATCAGCTTTGAAGATTAAGAACGAAATGTCGAATTTTCGAAACACTTTCTACCACTTTCCAAGAAATACAATTAAGGCTACAATAAGGGCGGATAGAAGTTGATATGGAATAATACAAGCTGAGTGTTAGGTATTCACGAAATTCTTTTTTTATTTGCCCATGTATGGCATAATGTATGGAATATGACATTGTTCAAATGCTTGCAAGAAATTCTTGAATGAATGAATTATGTAGTGGGAGGACATTGCACTGCGACCTAGAGATCTATCGTGCTCCCGTCTGAATCTGGATGAGCTTGCTCATCTAACAGTTCTTCCTCAAAATCTATTACTTGTAGAGCGTCGGCTACTTACGATCGCACGGATCCGAGTGGTCCAATTTTTAATGACTTCCGCAAAGATCCGTTTGATTTTGAGCCATTCCCTGTTTTATTTTCACCTGTGGTTCTTCGCATTGCCCTGTGACTTCAGGAAACCCAACAAGAAATAGTCTGGCAGGGTCAAATCGCATGACCTTGGTGGCTAATTCACGTCACTTCTGCGAGAGATAATCTTACCCTCAAATCGTTCGTAATCTTGTTATTTATGAAATTTGTATTTCAAAGAAAAAAAGAGGCTGGGTGCGACCCACACTGATAACTTCCCATTTGTGGTCTTGAAAACTTTATATTTAGATAAAAACATATTGTGACGTTTTCTTCAATTTTACCATAGCTATTAATGGAATTTGAATATGTGGGACTTGGGTACAACTGAACAACCTTATTCATATACGCATGTACAGTACATACATTCTTCTAAAAACTAAGTTGATAATAAAATTATAAAACTATGTATTATATTATGGAAATTACTTTATTATTTCGGTTCCAAACATTTTAATTGAAAAAAATTTTAGAACGAAATATTCAAATATAAAAGATATGGTTTGGTTATTGATGGAAGGGTACTTACAAAATATATACGATCTAAAACTAGATATATGCCAAATATAAACCATTTGTTAGAAATTATATTATGTATAAAATTAAATAATGGCAAAGTCATTCTTACGGGAAGGTATCGATGTATAAAACAACATACAAGGCACTATCGGTGTTCATTCCCAACAAATTCGACTTGAAATACAATTTTAACTAGTTTTCACTAGAATTTTTAATAGTTTTTTATTTAAAAAAAAACTATTACAATATTTGTCAACATTTTACGAATTGTACAAAATTATACTATGTATGTATAAAATAAACTAAATTAGAAATCAATATCACTACTAGTTCTCGAGAAATTTGAGTCGAAATTTGAAATTTTCACCAGTTGTCAAGCACATTATTTTTCGTAAAATAAAATTATTTTGAGTTTCAAATTGTTTTCCGTTCTTAGAATATCTGGGTTATGAAATTTTTTTTTCAGTTTTTTTTATTTAAAAAAATAACGGTATGTTCATTTTTTTCCAAATTCATACCAAATCTGTATGACCTTATAATGAGTACATTAAATTTTATTTGAAGTGAATAGCATTATTTTTTCGTGAGATATTTGAATCTAACCAAAATTTTTACTTTTTTTTTAAACCGTTATAGTGAAAAAACTACTGACTGAATTTTAATAAACGCCCTTTCAGCCTCTTTCGAAGTTATTATCTATTAAACAAAATTTATTTGAAGCCGATATCTTTACTCGTTTTTGAGATATCGACGACGAAAAATGGTACAAGAACGTACGGACGTACGAACGTACGAACGTACGCACGTACGAACGTACGAACGTACGACCGTACGTACACACGCACACACAGACATCTCTCTAAAAATGATTAATATAGCCTCTAGAGACCTTGAAACGTCGAGAAATGTCAAAAATTCCAATTTGACAAATTGGACCGATTACAATAACTCCCTATGGGAAGTTAAAAATATTTTGCTAGGGTTTTTGATGCGAAGCAGCCAACAAAACAATTATTGTATAATCTAAATAAAGCTTAGTTATATAATTTTGTATCGAAAGCTCTTGACAAATTTTAAATGTTCACACCTTCCTTTGCGGAATAGGCCAATCTGTGGTTTCTGGCGGTAAAATGTCCTAATATCTACTGTCTACTGGTGTTCCGCAGGGATCCCTTTTGCCCCCTTTTTTACTTTTTCATGTATATAAATGATATTTTCAATTGTGTTTCTTCCAGCGAGATAGATCTTTACGCCGATGATGCTCAATTATCACTTGACAGATCTCTGGGATTAGTTGAATACAGCATACGAGTATGTTGCATTGGTAAGGATCTTAAAGCTATACAGCAGGCGGCCTGTAACAACTCATTGGTCTTTAATATTTCAGTATGTTCTTTTAGAAAAACATAATTTCTACAAAACCGGTTGTCTCCCATGCTCCTTAATGGAATTGTACCTAATATTTTGGGGTTACTCTAATCTAATCTAATGTACCACGGAGCATTAACTGAGAACTTTGCTCTGATAAGATTGTAAGATTTGTCTATTGCTTGGTTTAGTACAACCCCAAAGTTGTATACCATTTTCCATTCAAGCTTAGCGACCGAATTAATGTAGGTGGGCAGATTGGTAATTTTTTTTGTAAGTAAAATTAATATGTGTTGATTTGGACTCATTAAGAACAATTCGCCATTTCTTAATCCATAACGAAATTTTATCTAGAGCTCGTTGGAGCTTCTCGGTTGCAGATTCAACTCAATCGGAAATTGCAAGTATAGCCGTATCGTCTGCAAATGTATCTATGATGGTATCTTCTTCTTGAGGAAGTGTATAGTATGAACAGAATCGGACCGAGGACACTTTCCTGGGGAACACCAGCATTGATTTCCTTAAAATCGGAATATTCCCTCCCTTGCTTAACTTGAAATGGCCTATTTTCGAGGTAGGACTCAAGGATGTAATATATTTGATCCGGAAAGGACTGTCGCAGTTTAAACTTAAGGCCATTGTGCCAGACCTTGTCGAAGACTTGAGAGACATCTAGAAATGCGCTTAAACATACATTTTTTCCCTCTAGTGATTTCTCAATTTCATTGGTTATTCTGTATACCTGATCAATTGTTGAGTGGCTTTTCCGGAAACCAAATTGATGGTCAGGAATAAGCCGCTTTTCTTCGATTATAAGAAGCAGTCGCTTTAATAAGAATTTCTCAAATATCTTGGAGATTAGTGGCAAGAGGGAAATCGGTCTATAAGATTTCTTTACGTTCGGAGACTTCCCCGGTTTTGAAACCATTAAAACTTCTGCGAATTTCCATTGGCGTGAAACGTATGAATGCCTTAATGCCGCATTCATAAGGTGCTGAAGTTTAATTGCTGCTTTTCTGGGTAGCTCTTTAAGCACGCGAGTATTTATTAGGTCGTGCCCAGGAGCTTTATTATTTTTAAGATTTTTAATAGCTTGATAAAGTTCTGATCGGCTTTTTCTCTATCGGATTTAGCTCATCCACCTGAATGTATTTGCGGCTTTTTAACATCATTTATAGCTTTCCACAATGAAGAGTTCGTATTTTTATCTGCAGTCAGACCTTCAAGAAAGGTAGAAATCTTCCGATTTTTTGAGTCGTGGATAGTATATTTGAATTCATTCGAGAGGCGGTTTAAGATGGTTTTTTCCTGAGTAACAGTGACTGTATTGCCGATGAAGTCACTCCTCCCGCGTGAACGCCGCACCACACAGTGGCCTAGGGTGGATGTAATAGCTCTTAAGTTCACACATACCGTTTGTCTAGATGTACTTACATACTCTGTTAGCTTTTAAAGTGTTGTATTTTTTTTAAATAGTCTCTTAACACACCCCTAAGCATTCTTTAATAAATCAAATAAACAATTGCCAACTTTGATTAATTCTTAATCTGAACAAAAAAAAAACCGTTCTCAATTCTTGTTGCAAATGTAATTTCCACTAAAGCCATCAATCTAAACCCCAACAAAACGCAACATCCCCGGGCAAAGTTTCATATTGCTCTTGTACGCCAAAAACCATTAACCTATTCGCCAAAAGCGTTTGTAACAACCATTTATTTCGTTCCTATTCAATTCAGTGCTCTGCTGTATACGCGTTTGTGCGACGACACGGACGACCGACTACAACGTGGAGCAACAACTAGGCATAGCAATGTCCATGGGCGATACAAATTGCACCCGACACATAAAACCATAAAACGTATTTTGCCGCTGCATCACAAAAGTCGACTTTACCAACGAAAGATTAAAAATACAAAAAAAAAAATTAAACAAACTAGCAGAAGCTAATTAACAGCCTCAAGTCTTTGCAAGCCATTATGAGAAAAAAAAGAAAGAAAAATGTTCCCTAATAAGAAAATAAAACAGACAAACTACGTGTAAAGTAAAAAAAAACACGAAGCAAGCCCATGAAATGCTAAGAATTACTTTGCTCTTTTAATAAAGTTCGACATTTATAGCGAATTTATATCAACTTAAAGGTGATTCCAACAGCTAATTGAAATCTACACTTTCTTAGATGGTTTAAGATGTGGCAAAAAGCGGTTTATATAGAAAAACCAGCTCCGTAACGAACCAAATATTGAATGAATAAATCAGTAATGCCAGGTTTTCCCTCACCAAAAAAGTGCCAAGAAGTCAGCATAAAAGCTGTGTGATATTTTTTTTATTTTTTGTGAATCCAAAACGTACCTTCATGTTTAAAACCTGTGGGCACTGTTCCCCCTTCTGATATAACCGCTTCAATCTAAGTCTTCCATTATTTACATTAACTTGTGCTGAATTTGAAAAGTTTTGCGTTGGTTTTTTTGGCTTCTATTAAAAAAAAAGACAGTGTTCAGGTCACTGGTGAGTACACAAACATTGTGAATTGCAGGCCATATAAATATCTATCAACAGCCCCAAAGGGTGAGTGAAGTGATGACTTGTTAGTGGTTGACAATGCGAGTTTACTGTATTGTGTATCTGGTTATATGTTTATTGTTCCTTTTTTGGTTGAGCATATTATACAATACGTATCCTTGTGGGTTTAAACTTTCTCGAGACCTCATTCACCCTTTTCAAAACAGGCATACATACGAGTACATACATTGACTAAAAACTCAATTAGATTAGAGGGTTTTTGGTCGTAAAAACCGACAAGAAGTCATTAAAATGGTCTAGGTTCTGTGTTGAAAATTTTGAGTTCCAGTTTCACAGGTACTCACAGTGGGCTTCCATTTAAATATTGACCAAACTGTGATGTAACAATTTCCTAGATACACAATCCCACATATATTAGTAACTGAATTTTTTTTAAAGCAAAAATGTTTTTTAAATTGCTTCGACACAGTGAAACATGGCCTTATAGGCCAAATACACATCTGGCTTTACCATGTCCGTGGGTTGCAATGCAGGATTGTTGAAATGGATACACAACTGAAGGAAAACAAAAATGGCATACGTAGAGTTTTAATGAGGGTAGGTTGGTATTGGTATTGGTATGTACATCCGTAGGTGAAAGAGAGAAATATTTATAAAAGGAAGCGGTGACCCAGAAGTTCATTAAAAGTTCAATAATAACAAGGATGTGTTTGACACTATTTGACGGGCTCTTTTGTAAGTACCACCCAGATCAAGCCCCTTAAACTGAAAACGATGACGATGGTTAATACTCCCTGTTTGGCGAAAGAACATTTTTTTTTGCAATATTTCCGTTTGCATTATTAGTTACAGGTTAACAAGAAAGTTGTTCCTGTACATATTTCCCCAAAGTTAAAATATGAATCAGTAAAATTATTAAAGAATCAATATTGTTAGCAATTTCATAAATGTGGCAACACTTCCTAACGAAAGAATGAAGAAAAACAAATGAATGTTCAGAAAGAAGATATAATGATTGTATTTAATAGAAAGAGACTGCCGGTTAGGTAGAAGAATATACTGAAAGAATAATTATTATGATCAGTTGTTGTGGATCTGTTAACGAGGAAAGACCTTTTATTTGTTTAACCGAACACTATTTTAGTTTTGTATTAAGCAAAGTTTAAACTGCTTACATAAAGGATAAAGACTAAGAAGCATGGAAATGATACAACAAAATTTTTACGAATTTTCGGTAGTATTTAAGTTTTAATTTTGAAAGGAGTCAATTCTGATCAATACTTCATCAAAGACCACATTTATGTCGCTGCCAGAGGCACTATGTCTTCTTTGTCGTTTTAAAGCTGTTCATTAGCATGATATGCGAAAAAATGTAGACGACTTATTGGATTACATTTACATCTTAGTATATCTTACAGCCTTGGGCCGTAAAGTAGGACTGGTAATTTAAGGGTTTTGTAGAGCGTACGCTTCTGAGGAATTGTGTGCCAATTAAACAAATAGGCCAGACAGAAATATCAACCGTTTCCTAGGGTAGTTCTTCGTTGGATCTTCAGGAAAGTGTCGTTTGTGGGGTAGATATTAAGTCCCAGATAAGTTAACTACTTTACTACTTCAAACTTGTTGCTATTGAAAGCCACGTTTTGTCTACTGTCTACAGTTTTTTTTGTTTGCTTATAACATGTAATTGGTCTTGTCACTAATAAGTTTCGCCTGATCTTCGATTGCCGTGAAGAATTCTTTAGTTGGGAAACGCCGATGACGTCAATTTCGCCCTCATACAATATTAGTTGAAACAGGTCCTCTGGTGTCAAAGCCTGTCCTGTGAGCCATCTGCTCCAGAAGGATATTGAAGAAGTCACATGATGGCTCATTTTCTCTTCAATACTCTGACCTTATTTGGACTACCCCGACCTACCTCTTCAATAGTTTCACATTATATCCTGTATTTTCCAATGTAACGCGACACAGCTGGATCAGTTTTCCGGGGAACCGGAAATCGCTCACCGCTCTGGCCACAAACATCTATTGCAGCAAGCACCTCATTCATTTTAAAACTGTCCAAAGGACAGACAAGGGATTGCTTCAGTGCCACAATATTTCGGTGTTGAAAAGAGCAGACACATTTCCTTTAAAATGGACCATAGCTTAGAATTCAATGGGTTGATGTCTATTTATTCCCCATGGGCAATCATCCGGTGAAATTAAGTTTGGAACATCGTTTTTGAGCCATTCTTAAGAGGTTTTTGCCTTGTGAGCTGGAGCATTGTCTTGTTGAAGTGTCCACTACTTGTTGGCTACTGTTTGGTTAAGAGGGTCGACAACGTCTTCCGAAACCGTCGTTTGATGAACCAATTGTTTTTATGTTTGTTTTAAAACCTTCAAACGTTGTTCCGATCGCGAGACATTTCGATCTTTTTTAGCTGGGAGGCTGGTTATTCCATCTTCTTTCTAGGCAATGTCATTTTCTCCTTTCTCCTCTCTTCTCTTTGCTCATTACTGTTCTCTCCCTGCTTTTGTTTTGCGCTTCACAATATACGAATGTGCATCTTCTGTAGCTTTTTTAGTTGAACACATCATCATGATATGTATGAAGAGTGCTCTTTCTCGGGAGATGGTAACCTGTGGTGTTGGCCTGGCTCCTCGATGATATTGTGATACCAAGACCACTGATCGTTGACGTTTGTGGTAGGTGAATGTATGGGAAAGAGCATCTCTCTCAGGTGTTGTCTGTAGGCTCCGACAACTCCAAGTTTGCTAGGTTTGGTTAGAAGGAGATCATTCGGATTTTAATGGATCCATTGTGCCCTGCGGAAATGGATAACGAAGGTTTGTGAACCATCCTGAAATAATTTTAGGTTTTGTATTCGAACTCTCCCTGAAAAATCTTGGAAAAATTTTAGGAAGTTCTTTACTGGCCCAATTTGTAGAAAAAGTATTCGCCGAGGGCTGGTTTTCTAGTTCTGGCTAGGCATTTACATCTTCATCTTGATACCCCTTACACAAGTCCGACGACCTAATTCCCATTCTACTCATGTGAGTTCCCACTGTATTGTGGCCCGTTAGGACTGTAATCAGTATGGATGATTGGATTCGATTCTTAGCCACTGCAAAATAGCTTTTCAGGAGTGTTCTGCCTTTTGCGAGGAATTGACAAATCTTGTCATGAAAAGTAGTGCTCATTAGCCTTTTGGAATTGCAGAAAATTGTAGGTCCCCTCCATTCCTGGTAACACGCAAACAGGAATTGTTGAGAGGTATAAGAAAGTCAATAGGTCCTGGTTCTCTTCGATTTGTTGCACTACCAAAATTTTTTCTTAGTGCAGTCTTGCTTATCTTGAGTAAATATTTGTTCCTTAAACCACGAAAAGTTACGATTGTTGACCATCGGACGTCCGCAGCCCCAGAGAAATTCTGTCGAATTTTACTTTTTTCTTGTTCCAGTGGCATAAGTATCGAAGTATCGTTTGGTTTTGATCAAGAAATTACATGTTTTTATTCAGTTCATCACGATGTCCCGGAACTCATCTGCTGAGGGTAATTATGTTCTCTGCACTGATAAACCTTAGCTCACTACAGCAACGATCTATTAGCTTCGACTTAATGATTTAGAAAATAACTTTAATTGCCGCCTGACTGCTTATGAAGATACCAAGTATGCTAAGACTTCCTACATCTTCTGGGCGGTTCGCAATTTCTTTTCATTCGACAGTTGAGCTCTGAATTTTTCCGCAACTAGGTAATGGTCGAAGTTGACTTTCCACCTCGTGTCTTGCGTCGATGCGGTTACGTGTCTTACATCGATTAGCATCTGGTTGATTTGAATGGTGGTTCGACCGTCTTTATAGGGAGCCAAGTTGCTTCGTGGATCCTAAGTCTTGTAAACGTAGTTCTACTAATCATTGTATAACGAGCGAGGACGTCGCGATTATAAAGAAGAAGCCCACAGTTCTACGGCAGACGTAATAGATTAACATAATGACCATTCTATACTGGACCAGCCCTAGACTGTCTAAGTAGAGAAATGCATCAGGTGGGATAAAGTCACTTAGACTAACACTCTGGTGATAATCGTCGCTAGCGTAGTAAGCGCCAAATATTAGGCTCTTGGTCAAGGACATCGCTCTTGCAATGTTCAGCTTTAAAAAAAAAATAATTATTAATTAATTTTGCTTATGTTACCTCCGTTGTATAGAACCTGGTTGGAATAATAATGTTTTTACTCCGGTTCTGGTGTTCTGTCCAATCCAAGGCAACGTCTAAGACACTGCTCTCAAACACCCGAAATTTGTCCAATTGAACTGGGAGACTCTGTAGCAAATCACCTCCACCCTGCTCTCAAGCTGCCTGCTGTAAAACAACCGTTTCGTTAGGGCAAAATCTTCCCTAGCCCTGGTCAAAGCAGCATTTGTCGAAATACAAATACATACTGATTCAACCAGATGCTAAGGTACATACTGCACTTTTACTCGCCAGAAGATGGCCATGTGGCCCTATGGTCATTAGTATGCGTCAATTCTTTCACGTATCCATTGAGACTCCATGCTCTAAAAAGAATAGTTTCAGATTTCTGAAATTGATTTTCAACTTCCATGCATCACAATATCGCTGAAACTTGTCGAAATCACACTGCGAAAGAATTCTGATGACCTCGACTTTTGGAGCTGTTCTGTACGCTATTTGAACATTAGACTACCTATCGCTGGGGTAAATGCTGAATCGAATCGGCGAGATGGGCGCTCCCTGCTGATGGCCACGTTTAATGTCGAAGATTGTGGTAGAAGTTTCATTGCCTCTTGACAACTAACTTTCTACCATTGATAAAACTTGTTTCCTAATTCCGAGTCTGGTCAGTTTTAGACAGAGACCCTCTAACTATTCGGTTTCGAAAGTCTTCACCAAATCAACTAGACACGCACCAGTACAATGCCTTTTAGTTTTGTTCCATTGGATATCAGAGACTAGTTTAGACGCGGCATTAATTGTGTCATGTCCCGCAGTAAGACCGAACTGAGTAACCGGTATGATATTGTTGTCCTCGGCCCATTTGGATAGAGCTCTATTAATAACTTTTTAGAAAACCTTACTGATACTCGTACTTGGAAGAATACTTATCGACCGGAAACTCGCTGGATTGGAGTTGTCCTCTTCCATTTTCGGGACAGGATGTACCACAGCTCTCTTCCAACGCATGGCATAATATGCATTATTAAATGCGTTGTGGCATAAATGAGCTGAAGCTCCACCATCGAAACTAACAGGGAACTGTTTTTGGCTCTAAAGTTTTCCAAAAAACTAAACAAGAAAATTAGTCGTAAGCTGATTATCAGATACAAAACTCTCAGCTAACTTCTTTTAGTTTCAAAGTGTCTGCATAATTTTTTTTAAGCTTCTGCCATAACAATAAAATTGAGAGTTTTCTTCAATCAATAGTCACGAAGATTGATTTAATGGGCTACAAAAAAGTCTTAAAAATAAACAATGAACTGTCATTGTTTCCAAACTGTAAAGGATAACTCTTAAAACCTTCAGTCTTTGTGCTGTCTGGAAATAAATTCACTCAACTGAACCGAGAAGTTGCCTTTGATCCATGAAAATCAATCAAGTTGTTATCCTAAATCTCTCGTGACTTAATGTAGCGTCCAACAAGTATAAAAAATACTAACTTTTCCCTCTACCAGATGTACTCACTTACTTACTCACTCCCTCACAGAATACGACTTCATTCAGACTCAAGCAAAGGATGTGTGACATAATTTATTATATTTTCATTTGCTGCTCATTTCCCTTTATGGATGGGTATTCTCGTGAATACATATTCATATACAAAATAGAACTACTCCTTAAGGGTTTCATGAAGAATGTTCGCCTTCGTGTTCGTCCCTTTGGATCAAACAGCGGAGAATGGCTTAATAAACGCCTTTGGTTATGTCCTCATCATTAGTCTTTGAGTTACACTTTGTGTATAAGTAAAGGAAATAAAGGAGTAGGTAGAATATCCTGACAGAGGCAACATAATTTTTTTTTCTCGTACTTGAATCAAAAGATTATTATTTATGCATGATGGAAGTATTTTCGTCCTTATTTTAGATGTAAACTAAAAAAAATGTGTTTTGGTGGGTGAAGGAGAATATTATTGAGGTCATTAGAAAACACTTGAAATACTCGATGTTTTTAGAGCAAGTAAGTTGGGTTATGTTGTAGAACCAGATTTTCTTAACAGAAAAGTCGATTATGGTAATTACATTGCTACCGAAGGATACTTGTGTTTCATAATGGTAAGTTTATTGGTAACCAACAACAATCGGATAGTGTGGATAATGAAGTCAGTAAAAATAGTGAAGATAAAGTTTCGGAATGTCTAGAATAGTATGACACTCAATTAGGACCCAAGCAAATATTTGTCACGTGAAGGTTGGCACGCTTTGATTTTTTTTTTTTGAAAAATGTCCTTAGATTCATTGACGTTTAGTCTCTGTCAATCTGTGAACACTTCTGACTTCGGGTAACCTAAATGGTGCAACAGGTGCAGCAGTAGATGATTGCAAAATTTCACCACATACGAGAGATCCAAAAACATCCCTAGAATGACGTCTATGGATCAAGAGCCATGTTCGCCGAAGGTGAAGTTGTTTTGCCGCATACTCACTTTTAAAGTGGCTTGGGATCCGACGTCCAAAAGAGATCGCAGGTTTAGTTTTACTTTGTGCCCAGTGGCAGATCGGACTCTAGCTTGAGTTTCAGCCAGCAA
The DNA here is from genome assembly GCA_911387755.1 of Chrysotoxum bicinctum. Taxonomy (NCBI): domain Eukaryota; kingdom Metazoa; phylum Arthropoda; class Insecta; order Diptera; family Syrphidae; genus Chrysotoxum; species Chrysotoxum bicinctum. Next base: position 205,640,510 of record OU426987.1, on the reverse strand, counting down.
AACCGGTTCTAGTTGTATCAGTGATTTATCATCGGAGCTTTCACAGAGTGAATTACGAGTGTTGTTTGTTCGCACTGGATGCTATCGTGCAGCATTGTGTGATGTTCTTGTTGATATCTTAAGCAGGCGATGGAAATTGTTGTTGTGTGTGATCAGCCCTTAAGCAATTTTGGCACAGCTTTGCTTTCGTCACGAATGTCAGTCTCTGAGCTGGTGACTGCGAACTGTCTGTGCTTTAAACGCCTTTGGTTGACTGGATTCCTTTTGCCATGGTCGAAAGCAGGAAGCCATAGCATCAAGGCCGTGTAGTCTGTTTTCCAAAAACTTTTCCAGCTGTACGTAAGTGGGAATGAAATTTGGACACTCAAGCGACACGTTTCCCCATCTTTGATTGTGACAGGATCAAGTTTTTGAGTCACATGTAGAACCAGCCAGTCTTCCCAATGGTCTGTTGGCCGCCGCCACGCCGTAGTAATTCTATCGAGAATCTGACGTAAGATTAGTGGTGATTCGTTGCCATGGTTGGCAAATTAACAATGTCATGAAGGTACTGCTTGATTAATTTTCGCTTTTTGTCAAAGCGGTCTTTTAGGATTTCCCATGCAGTCTGAAAGCATTTTGTCATTGATGACGTAGCTGTTGAACATGTCCTTAAAATTCAACCACTCCTCAAACGATCCGTTGAAAGTGGGTAGTTGCAGTGGTGGTTACGTGGACTTGTTTGTGTTGATCCTTCCATTCATGACAAGACGAGTCGGCGTTGAATGATATATCGTCTCATGAGCAGTTGCGGAGAGCTCGTCGATTGTGTCGTTGAGGTCCCCAAAGGCCTCACAGTAAGAAGATTAATTTTCGGCAAAACGTTCATGGAAAAAAGCCTTTGGAGATTTCTCTCGTTGGTTTCAGGTTACAGGTTAATCCACGAATATTATAGACACTGACCAAGTAGCAATGACAGTTATGTTTGAGAAGTTGTCAAAGTTACCATTACCATTCATTCAGTAAGGGTTGCCAATTTATTAGGACGCTACTTGGATGCTAGAAATATTGTTCGGAGATCCGGATTTTGGCTACAAACTCATCTTCTCGAACAAAGCGGATTTTTTGTTCAGCGATTATGTCAACAATCAAAATCACCATTATCCCGAGCTAACACAATCCATAAGTTTTCGACCAGACATCAATGCATACACAAAAATTGGCTGATTGGTGTGGTTAATGACAAGGCAGCATCAGCAGACTACGTTATAGACAATGGTCTCTGGTAAGGAGCGATGTTAACCAATTTTTACTGGCCAGAAATCGACAACATCCATATAAGACCTTTGTGGTTCCAGAAAGGTATACAATCATGACGTAAAATCGACGAAACGCAAGAAGTTGTGAGGTAGAAATTTATGGCAACTGGGTCATCTCACAGCGAGCGTTCTTCAAATGGCCGCCGCGATCATGAGACTGAAAAGTAGACTGACCGCTTGAAGTACTGCCAACCAAGTATAGGCGTCCATTACTAAATGAAACCATCGCTCATCTCCAACGAAAAGCCCACAACTAGTTGCTCAGATAAGTCAAATTTATTCGCAGCTAATTTTGCTGCTAGGTCTATGTTTCCAGACAGCAAGATTCCACCTCCTGTTCGTGAGAACGGAAATCAATGGGACAGGTATATTTCCGCACTCGTACAACTTAAAAAGCCTTTCAAGATCTGGATTTAAGCAAGCTCGCTGATCCTGAAAGTACTGAAGAGGTGTTCTTCCTCGCTGGTAACACCATTGCGTAAACTTTTCCATCGCCCCTTCTGTTCTGGAATTTTCCTTAGAAGATGGAAAATAGTATTTGTCCTGCGTGTTCCTTAAAAAGGGCGACACTTCCTTCTCCTTCTCCTCCTTCTCCTAACGGCCAATCACACTTACGTCCCTTTTTTCCAAGGTCATGTAATTTCTGATGAATCATTAGTTCAAGAAATATCTCGAAAATCGAAAGTTTTTGAATGACCGTGTAACAGAAAACCTCTCCTTCTCTATCTGCCCTTATAGCCCCATGTTACTTATACCTTATGCTGATCCTGGCAGCAGAGTGGAGAGAGGGTCCAGGCTACCGCAGCGTAACATGCTAGTATGTAATTGAAGGGTTGTAAGTCTAAAGGGTCTAAGTGTCATTTTTATAATTTAGAGATATACGAGAAAAACATAATAAATAGACCTTTGGCACTTATGCTCTACCCCAACTTTATTTGTGTGTGTGTACAGTTTTAAAAGAAATAGGTACTTGAATCCATTTTGATATTATAAGGCTTGGCACTTTGATTGTATTTTGATAAAAATGTTGATTTTTGATTTTTTGGCACTTAGACCCTTTAGACTTACAACCCTTCAATTATGCATCATAGCTCGTCGGACGGTAGGGTTCTTGCTACCGCAGTCAAGACGGGGTTACGAAATTTCATGCCTTTGAAAAAAAGCGGGTTCAAAAATAATGTAAAGCTCAAATTCGTCCTCGAGTGGCAATGGTTCCTATAGGGGGCGGAGAGGGGGGGAGACCAAGGTATTGTTGGCCCTCCGGAGGATTTGCCAACCCTTGTATTCAATTGATATTACCATGGCTACTGCAACGGGCGATACGACTTTAGCAGCAATCTATTCACTGGTGATCTCACCGAAGAGTGAAACAGGTCTTTACATTGTTTTGGAGAAAGTAAGATTATTGCGCTTGATATTTCTAAGGCATTTGGTAGTGTTTGGAACCAGGCTCTGTTATTGAAAATATGTGCGTTTTATATCATCGAAACCCTTGTTGTGTTGTACAGTTTCAAGTTTGATCTTTACAAAATAATTGCTGGTGTTCCTCAGGGCTCCGTTTTGTCTCCGGCTGTCTTCCTCATTTTCATTAATTGATCTCTTGTCTAGAACTTCTTATCCACATCATTATTTAGACGATGGTTCTAACCTCAGCTTCTCATACATGTTCTCAAATTCAAGTCCACCTCTTCCGGATGTGGAATTGCAGCGGTATCGTATGATTAGTCTTTTAACCTCCGATCTTTATATTTTTGTTAAATGGGATATACAAAATCGTGTGGAGTTAAATGCTTCGAAGACTCAATACCGTCTGCTGTCGTTCACGCAAAATGTACCCCCTATACCATTGGCAGTGAATGGTACTTGGATCGAAGAAGCCAAAGTGATCAGTATGTGTTTCAACGGCGATCTTCGTCTGATTAATCACATTTTCGAGACCGCCAAAAACGCTCCTAAATGCTTGTAGGAACTTTAGTACTATAATGTTTAGTGTGTTGCAATGTCATTTCTTAGGCCTTAGTTTGTTCCCCAGTCGCTGCAATCTACAAAATACGGCCTCTTCAGAGTAAGGCCCATGAAAAGGGCTCCTAATATTACCCGTTCGGACTCGGTACAAAATTATAAGCCTCCTCCATTCCTGCCGACAAAACGTACACCGGAACGGTTGAGAGTTGTAACTCACTACGTTTAAGTTCTCAACCAATCTTTGGGTCTTAATTTTGTTTTCTGTAGGATTGTGCAAATTGAACAGTGGAAGGACCAGGATAAGCCTAGGAGCATCTTACAGAATCATAAGGTAAAAATTCGTTATAAACATAATATACGAGTATAACAACAAAGTTAGCCGTTCTCAAAATCCTCTGTAAAGGGTGTTTATCTTGGAAATAGACCGTTTTTTATTTAAGACATGCCCAGGAATAGTTTTCCAAAATATTGTTCATTTATTAGGAAAGACCCTTTATTACGACTAAGAAATTAAAAATAAAATATTTAAACAATAACACCGGGATTTTCTAATTTTCGCCCCCAAGTTTCGACATAAAGGGCGACAGTACTGGGTTATACGAAAGCTGTTGGAGATATAAAGAGAGAATTATTCTGATCGGAATCTTAACCCACACGTCAAAGCTTCCCAGTTATCAATTTCCACTTCCTCCTTATTTCTTTCACAAAGGCATTTCTTGGAAATACTCAATTTCGAATTACAATAACATTTTCGTCCTCTCAGGAAGTTTCTTAAAAAATTAATTCTCAACCAGAGTGTTACATAAATCTTTTTTTTTTTAATTTTACCATCAATTTATTAGCTTACGGGTGATTGAGTTTTATGACTGCGTCTAACATCAATAAAAATAAATTGCACGTTTCGCAATATAAACCTAACTCTCAATGTAATAAAATAAAAAACACATATACATACATACATAAGGACATAAGGATGAAAATGAAAGCAGGATCAACCACAAATTGTCGGTAAAACTTAACACGTGTTTTGTGTCTCCAAAATGTTTCAACTGAATTACACTTTGTGACAAAACCCCATTAAGTACATACATACATTAAAATGACATTCTCACCGAAGGAATCACATCCACACACCACACAATCCACAGAGATAGAGTATCTTAAACATACGAGTATGTCCCTTTGCAAAAAAATGTAATCTTGTTAACGAAATTGGAATCACAAAGTCGAAGATATAGATAAGTTTTGTGGCAAGAAGATGATTTAAGTTCTGTCGAAGACATCTACTTGGATTTACAAAGCTTTGTATAGGATTCCAGATCAAAATGGATGACACTTTCTCAAATGAAACAGCACGGAAGTGACGCGACTTTTGAGCGAAAGATAGTTTGAGGTTTTTCGTTTGTTAATTCTTTTTTTCGAAATTACTTCACAGAAGTCAAAATGCTGCCAATCAGTATTGAATGAGCGTCCGTTCAAGTTCCACATCTGCAGAACAAAGAAATGAATCTTTGAGAAGCTAAAGGTACTGTCATCAGCAAAACAATTAAATGGATTAGAAGTTTCAGACAGGAGATTGTGAAAAAATATGAGGAACAGTGTCGGAGACCAAACGGAGCCCTGGGGTACACTAGGATATATTTTAGGAATTTCAAACTTTGAGACCATCCTTTACGACTTGAATTAAACGGTCGGTAAGGTAATTTCTTATTCGACAAAGAAGAACTCCGTCGATACCAAATGGATGCATTTTCGATAAAAGACCTTCGTGCCAAACTCTATCAAATAAATGAAATATCAAGCGCAATACTCTTACTCTCTCCAAAACGATGTAAAGACTGGTTCCGCTACTCGCTGAGATATACCATCAGATCACCAGTGGACTACTTAAGTGCTGGGATCTAGGTTCATAACTACAAAAGGAAAACGACTGTTCCAAGTAGGTCACAAATTCAGGGGTGGGCCATCTAGTGATTTCTTTTGACACTAATAGCTGTTTCCCGCTCGAAATCTTGACAGAAAGTCAGTGTCATACCACAAAGTGACTGCTGTTGAGCACAACAGTGCGTTTTGGCCGAAATGAAGCACCCTACTCGCCTGCTGTACGCAAGTTTGTGCAAAAAGTTCGTAAAACTGGTATGCTAATGGACAACACTCATGGTCCCCGTCACTTGTCGTACAGTGCGCCTAGACGAGAATGTGGCTGCTTCAGTTAAGAGTGTGAGACTCAATTCACGAACATCAACTCGCCATCGATCTGAACAGCTCAACACTTCACGCACTAGCCTGACGAGAATTCTGCACAAAGATTTCTTATTATTCGCTTGTAAAGGTTCAACTCACTCAGCAATAATTGAAGCCGCCGAGGGTCCGATGGCTAGGACCCTAAAAAAATACCAGACCTTATTGAATTTTTCGTAGCTAAGGGAATTAAAGGTAGTCATAGAAGTGTCGAAGATAATTCTGTGGATTTATCGTCAGATCATACTCCAGTAATTTTGTCACTGACTGAAGAGACTGAGAAATTATAGAAAAATGCAATCCCAAACTCGTGAATACGAGAAGAAACTGAAACGAATTCAGAGACAAGCTTGAAAGTTATTTAATCCCCAGATCCCATATGGAAACAATTGAAAAACTTGATCATGAAGTAGAGCAATTCATTGTTGATGTGCAACAGGCTGCCGAAGAAAGTACTCCAACTATTTCAATGCACAAAGAAACAAAAATGAAATTTCCTGTCGAAATAAAATAACTGATATTAGCAAAAAAAAAGATGGCCTACGAGATTTCCAAGCGATAAGGCAGTATTAAACCGTCTTAACAATGAACTAAGAAAAAAGAATCAGTGAATTCAAAAGTGAAAGACTTGATAGGTTCCTGGAAGTTTAAAAACAGATACCTACGTAAGGTAAGCCACCAACAGTAGTAACATCTTACACACCTATATCGCTAATATCAATCGTGGCAAACGTTTTCGAGAAACTTCTCCTGAAAAGGCTTCGCAAAATAATATAATATAAACACTTGAAGAAAATCAGGTATGTTCACCTCTATTCTTATATAATCTTCAAGCCTCTGATAATGTTTGATATTTAGGACCTGAGTACAAACTGCATATTGGCCTTCTCAGCAGAACTACGAAATACTGAAATCCTACGTTACCAACCGACTCTTAAGAGTACGGTACGACCAAAGTTACTCGAAACTAAAGCAAATTTAAGCCGGTGTACCACAAGGAAGTGTCCTAGGACCTGTATTGGTTATAATACTAGGGACATTAACGCTTTCATGACAATACTGCGATATTGGTGCCTAATAAATCCGTTACGAAGGCTCTACAAAAACTGCAAGATTAGACTCAATGATTGTGTATCAAATTAAGCGAAACAAAACCGACACATATAAAGTTTACAAACAAAAAACTAAATAATGTTCCAATTCTGATCAACAGTAAAGCTGTACCTTACACCAATACTGCCAAATACCTTGGACTGACTTTGGATGCAAAGCTAAAATAAAAAAGCACATAAAAAAGAAAAGAACTTAAAGTACAGAAAAATGTCCTGGTTACTAGAACAGACCCTAGCCTATCTATCCAGAACAAAATAATGTTATACAAGCAAGTGTTGAAACCTGTTTGGACGTAGGTATCCAGGGCTGTATAGGGCTGTACCAAGAAAACAGATGCTGATTTATGCCCCTTGGTACCTAAGAAATACCGATCTACATTGTGACCTTCAAATAGAAATAGTCAGACAATCAGCGACTGCCAAGTCATACCAACTTCGAGATGGAAACCGTCTTAAATATAAGTGACAATGTTCATAGACTAAGAAGAACCGAGCCTCATAAGCTAATGGTCTAAGGGCTATGAAAAAGTATTAAAAGTTTAAACTTCCCCCAATGTGATTTTAAATTAAGAAATCATCATCATTTGTCGATCTTTCAAATATTGGTTCTGATCCCGGTGGTTTTCGTGCGGTAAGGGTCCCACATTTTTCGATTTTTTATTAATTATGATCTCGTGTAGTTCGAATTAAGTGCCCTATTTTTAAAAGAATTTTCGAAAATTTCAATTGAATTCGGCTTTATTCTCATTTAAATTCGTAAATGTTTACAGTTATTTGATGCAAACAACAAATTGAAATGGTTATCCTGTTGCTACCATATCTAGTTGGTTCTAATCTACTTTTGATTTTCGATTGTTCTTTTCTGTATTTAAAAAATATTTAAAATAATAATTTCATTTGAAAGGGGTGTCCGAATGCCCCTCCCAACGCATCATTTTAATGTTTGTTAACCCTTGTAAGATATTTCATTGATTTCTGTAAGGGTGAATTCCACGGTCACGTACGGACAACTCGCACTCAAATTTCTTTGTGATTTTCAATGTGTTTTTGCGTAGACTAATTTAAATTCTGTTATTTTGTATTGTGTTAGTAAAGGAAATATTACCCTTTAATTATAACCAAAAACCGATCTCTTAGCTTTTGCTTTTTCGAGATAAAACGCATACAAAAAAGCGTTACGTACAGACAAATAAATCTACAAACAAATGAGGAACATATAAAAGATTAATTTTTTTAGCAAATCTGTAAAACCTAGAGCCGTGATGTCTTAAGGCCAATTGTACCTTGGGTTATAACCTTTATTTTGAAAAAGAGAACAAAATAAAAAAGATCCTTGCTTTTTCTATAGAAGCATTTATTGTTGCGTCACGTACGGACACATATCGTCACGTACATATAAGAGTAACGAAATTTTAATAACAAATTGAAGTTTTTTGATCGGATATACAATTTTTTTTAAGATTTATAATTTTTCCATCAGTTTCGATGTAATGAAAGTTTGATATGCCTGATATCGCCTTCACATTGTTCCAAGGCTTGGAATTAACAACTATGTATTTCATTAATTTCTTCGGAAGGAATATAAATAACTTGAGTTTTTGGTACGAGTTTTGTTGCTAATTCGAAAAAGTCCTTAGCGGATTGGACGATTATATTTTCATCTTTGCTCATCATTTTTTCTCTGACAAGCCTTTTTACATTTCCTCCTACTCCATCAATAATTCCTTTGCCATGAGAGGTTGCAAAATATTTCCAAATAATTTTTTTCTTATATTTTTCGCTTAAAATTGTCGTAAACTTAACCATATATTTATTTTTGAATTCAGATGAGGGACCGTCGCTCCAAATTACTTCAACAGTTGGTTCCACATTTTCCTGGTTAATGACATCATAAAGCCTGTTTATGAAAACGAAAATGGTGTCTTTGTCTTTTGCTTTGGCATCAGAGCATATTATATATGTTTTAACCTGATTCTTATAAAAACTGGCTGCTGTGAACAATAGCACACTTGATCGGGACCAAAGTCCACTTTGCACCTCGTTTTGGTATTCGCAGCCAAAAGACATAGCGAAATCAACCTGCAGAATTCGAATATTTGTATCGTTCTTATCTTCCTGAAAAGCATTTTGTTGAATTCTTTTTAAATTTACATGGCTCATAACGGAGGCCATGGAGTTGAGAAGCATTTCGAAAAGCTCACCTACGCTTGTTTCACGAAATGTTAGTCGAATTTTTTTTTGGGCGTTTTGTGCCATTCTTTCCAAACGCAAATTCGCCTCAAGTCTAAAACCAAAATTTTTTGTCCATTACTGCAATTGTCGCATTCATTTCGCCAGCATGAAGAATCTGTTTCAGGATTACATAACACTTGACCCCACCAATCGTTAGAATAATTAATATTGAGCCCCTTCAATTTTAAAATAAAATTTTCGTGTATAAAATATTTACACTGGTCTGAAGGTGTATCCTTCATGAGTAATACATTTTTGGGTCGTAGACTACAAAATTTGGAAAATTTAATTTCAAATTCAGTGTAAAAATTCTTAAAAATCTGGAAAGCTTCTCGTAAGTAGACCGTTAGGTAGTGCTTTTGTAACTTTTTTTTAAAACCATTTTCCCAGACAATAACAACGTCATTTTCCCCTGGACAAGTGTACACAATATCAGTACGATAATAAAACTTTTTCACAATTTCATATTGTGAATCATTTAATGATACTCTCTTTTTTCTTCTACCAAAGTAATATTCATTTTGCGAGCCAATTCTGTGACAACAACTTTTTTTTTCCTTGGGGATTTTGGCAAGGCTGTCATAGCTTTATGAACAGCTTTAGCCAATGTCTGTTGGCATTTATATGGGCTTTGGGTATACGCAGAGTTTTCATTAATACCCGCATTGTCAACTCGTTTTTTAGCTCTCTCAATCCTCTTCCTGTCCCTTTCTAATTTTTTCTTACTTTCAATAACGTTTTTTAAGGCTTCTTCCCTCTTCTTCTGTCTAAGTTCGCGAATTCTTTTAGCCTCGTTCGCCTTAAAGTTTGGATCCTCAGCCTTTCTCTTTTTACGGAGCCTGCGCATGCGAGCCGCACTGTACGATGGTTTTGGATCCGACATAATACCCAATATAGATTTGCTAAAGGCATAGCAGAAATAGAATAATGAAGTCAAAATTTGCTAAAAAAATTAATTTCAAACACAAAACAAAAAACTGCGTCACGTACAGACACTTACAAGTACACAATATACAATTGAACATAAACATTGATCAGAAAACTTTGAATGAACAATGAAAGGGGATATAAAACTAGCTTTGCTCGCAAAATATTATTTAGAACAAAATGTTTTTATATTATTATAAACTAAAAATTACTAAATAATCGTCACGTACGGACAGTTTCACTAATCTTATTTTAAATTCAATTACACAAAAATTATAAGCGTATACTGAGCACACGATAATGATGATTTAATCTATTGATATTCAGTAATTGATCTGCATCAATTTTTTTTGTCTTTTACGTTAGGAATTGCAAAATAAACTGTGAAATAAAATCTATGAGGCTTTAACATAATATTCTTATTGTACTTTTAATAAGATAGCCTATTATAATACCGTATTATTAAACCGGTTTTGGTAAAAAGTGTTGTTGCTTCATGAAAGATAAGAGTACACTCTTTCATAAATTATATGTACATACAAAAATGTTAATTTTGTCTCTCATCTAAAACTTCCGTTTTTTCGTGGAATGCACCAAGAACCTGTCTGCCCTCTATCTTCCACGATGTTCCCTTTATGAGTTTTTAACAATTTTTAATTAATATTTTCATCTGAAAGTTTGATTATTAATTCGAAGGAAAAAAAAAAGTTCAATTTCTATAAAAATCGAACAATAAAAATGTTCTTTATGGTTCTGAAAATAATGCTCTGCTAAAAAATAAAAAAAAAAAAACAAAACAAATCTAAGCCTTTGGGCTAGAGAACATTGATCGAATTCACCTTTGAATTCATTCATGCATACCTATATATATGTATGTACTCGTATGTATGTATTGTACATAGATTTTCAAAACAAACAGCATTCTATAGACATTGTGCATCACCAACCGGCCAGTGGGAATGGATGCCATTCATCAGTTCGAAAATAAGTTTAGTATTGGAATTTTGCACCGAATTTCCCCTAAAACTTAAATAAGGGAGGAATTAATAACCTCGCAACTCAATGTAAAGGTTACCAATATGATTTTGATGAATGATGATGTTCGGTATTTATAACAAAAATGGGCTTTTGTTTTCATTAGAGGTTTTGTAATCCAACCAGAGGGACTGATGACCCTGTGGCAAAATATGTGTATTGTAACTAATCAGAATTTTACGCACGTATTGTGAAACAACTCCCAAATATACCAGTATATAACGGGTGATTTTTTAAGAGCTTGAGAACTTTTTTTAAAAAAAAAACGCATAAAATTTGCAAAATCTCATCGATTCTTTATTTGAAACGTTAGATTGGTCCATGACATTTACTTTTTGAAGATAATTTCATTTAAATGTTGACCGCGGCTGCGTCTTAGGTGGTCCATTCGGAAAGTCCAATTTTGGGTAACTTTTTCGAGCATTTCGGCCGGAATAGCCCGAATTTCTTCGGAAATGTTGTCTTCCAAAGCTGGAATAGTTGCTGGCTTATTTGTGTAGACTTTAGACTTGATGTAGCCCCACAAAAAATAGTCTAAAGGCGTCAAATCGCATGATCTTGGTGGCCAACTTACCGGTCCATTCCTTGAGATGAATTGTTCTCCGAAGTTTTCCCTCAAAATGGCCATAGAATCGCGAGCTGTGTGGCATGTAGCGCCATCTTGTTGAAACCACATGTCAACCAAGTTCAGTTCTTCCATTTTTGGCAACAAAAAGTTTGTTAGCATTGAACGATAGCGATCGCCATTCACCGTAACGTTGCGTCCAACAGCATCTTTGAAAAAATACGGTCCAATGATTCCACCAGCGTACAAACCACACCAAACAGTGCATTTTTCGGGATGCATGGGCAGTTCTTGAACGGCTTCTGGTTTCTCTTCACTCCAAATGCGGCAATTTTGCTTATTTACGTAGCCATTCAACCAGAAATGAGCCTCATCGCTGAACAAAATTTGTCGATAAAAAAGCGGATTTTCTGCCAACTTTTCTAGGTCCCATTCACTGAAAATTCGACGTTGTGGCAGATCGTTCGGCTGAATTGATGAAATGTCAAAGCATACTGAGCATTTTTCTCTTTGACACCATGTCTGAAATCCCGCGTGATCTGTCAAATACTAATGCATGAAAATCCTAACCTCAAAAAAATCACCCGTTACTAATAATATTAATATTAATTTGTATTTTACCGTTATTTTTATAAACACTGTTCTAGTGAAATAGCCAGCTGCTCCTCTTAAACAATTTAACCGTAATACTTGCACTTCAAGAAATGCCCATCAGTTTACCCTTGAGTCTAACTTCGTTTAGCCGAACTACACGAATGTGGAATGCTTTACTCGACTCTTTATTTCTCTCCCATTATAATATTCAGACATTTAAAACCAATGTGCATCGGTATCTCCTTTTAAATCCTCTCCTACTTTCCTAAAATGCTCGCACTGTGTTCAAACATTTTAAGGGTAGTCATAATCCCTTAAGTGCATGAAAATTATAAAAAAAAAAAATAATACGATATACGCAAAAACCAAAATATTAAATGGGCTATGGATTCCGAAACCTACAATCTCAGGCTTGGTCATCGCCGTTAAAGTGTTTCTGTGAATTTTGTTAAAAATCTATTCAGCAGTTTGCCAACACAACGAAGCAACAAAGGATAAGTATACGCCAATTAGCTTTGTTTGTTTGATTCGTTGTATGTTCAGAATAATCTCGGAAACTAAAGGTCCCAAATAGTTATCAAAATTCAATTTATTTAGGGAAATTTGGTAGAACAATAAAATATCTTTATGTAAATATATGCATATCATCGTTCAAATGCCCGTCTTGGCAAGTCCTTCGTTATGTTTACCTTAAGTGCATCTGTCAACTGTGGTTTATTCGCATAGACCTGCGACTTTAGGAAACCCGATTTATCCAAAAATGCATGTTTCGGCCTAAATGGAGGGAGGTCCTCTTCCAAACGAAGGCTAGTAACCGAGCAAACGGCGCGGCGTTGGCTATGATCTTGCACCTTGAGCTCCTTGGTCAGTTGTATCTTATACGAGTGTAGGCTCAAGTCGCGACGCAAAATAATGCAATAATAATGTTGATATAATGCAATAGGCCGAGTTCTTTTGCGTGGCGAGGAATCGACTGCTTCTTTGGTTTCTGCTGTACCCTTTCAAAAACTGATCTTGCGTTTCTTTGACATCCGAATGTTGGCTCATTGATTACCGAACCGATATCATCTGATATTTGGACACCAAACGTCATGGTGATTTGGCATCAGTAACTTTATAATATACATAATACCAAACAGATTTTACAGATGTTATCAAAACAACATGGCCGCCACAGACCGCCAAAATCGCACGAACTGAAGAACCTATTTATCAAAAAATAAAATGCACGACTGGGTCGCACGAAAAAATTTTAGTACGTCAAATTAAATTTACAAAAAAAATATTGAGCGGTTTTTGAGATATTGGATTTTACAAAAAAAAAATTGATTTCAAAATTCAAAAAAAAATTTTTTTTAAAGTTTTAAAATTATGTATATGTTTTTTTTAACTTTTTAGAAGCTTCTCTATAATTTTTTTTATTAAAATCTGTTATGTCGATGATGAAATTCAAAATTCGAAAAAATCGTTCTATGGTAGGTAAGGGCAGTAATATCTTGATTTCAATTTTTTTATTAAATTATACATTGTAAAAATTAATCAAAAGAAAAAAAATTAATGAAATTCTCGGAACCGTTTTCGAGAAAAATACGATTTTCGAAAACCATTTTTTAACATTTGTATGAAGTGTACCGTAATTTTAGGTAAAATACATTTTTTTCTCATATCTTGTAGATTATACTAAGAAACTTTTATTTATCAATTTAAAAAAAAATCGAACATGGGGTTTTCAAAATATTAAGTTTTCAAAAAGAAAATTTGATTTTTTTTGTAATCCATTTTTTTTTTTAAATCCATGTTTTTTTTTTTTTAAATCCATGTTTTTTTTTAAATCCATGTTTTTTTTTAAATCCATGTTTTTTTTTAAATCCATGTTTTTTTTTAAATCCATGTTTTTTTTTAAATCCATGTTTTTTTTTAAATCCATGTTTTTTTTTAAATCCATGCTTTTTTTAAATCCATGTTTTTTTTAAATCCATGTTTTTTTTTTTTTTTTTTTTTTTTTTTTTTTTTTTTTTTTTGAAAACTTGAGTACACAATAATATTGAAACTGCTGGGGAACTTTATCATAAAAAAATGATCAAAATCGGTTGTACCGTTTTTGATAAAATCAAAAACAAAAAAACGGTTCCAGGAAAATACTAAAAATAATCATTTTTTGTAAATTTTTTTCAACCATTACCCAGCTTCAACTAACTGAAATTTTTTGAATTTTTTAAGAAAAATCTGTGGGACAGTTTTTGAAAAAAAAAAATATTTGTGAAATTTCGAAAAAAATCGTATGGCAGGTATCTACCGTTATTTTTGGTCTTAAATAAAGAAAAAGAAAAAAAACATGGAGGGGGGGTAATAAAAAACGATATTTACCAAGTTTGACGAAAATCGGCCGAGCCGTTTAGGCTGTGGTTGACAGACAGACAGAATTGTGAGACCCACTTTTTTCCTCTTCGCTATCATTGTAATGTCAACTTTAACCAAAATCTCGAGTTCGATTTTTTTACGAATGCATAACTTGCCTTACAGTACCTATGAGTCGCAAGTAAAAAGTAACTATGTGTAAGATAAAAGTGAAGATGCGTTGGTTACACAAGGAGGAACTAAACGAAGTAATCACGAAGAAATGATAAACGTTTAAAAAAATTCTCTGAAAGGTAACATATTTAGAGGATGCGTTAAGAGATAGATATTTAAAATAAAATTGTTATTTTTTGTTAAAATGAAGTAACAACGGAAGAATTCAAGAAAATTAATACAAATTTATATTTTTAAATACTACTTTTTTAAAGGCAACTGAACGTTAGGCGAAGTCCGCTAGTAATACATATTTGTATAATCTATAATATATGTATATCATAATCATTCTTTGGAATACCATTTTTGTAACTGATTAAAAACTTCTTTCTTTTTTCTTTGCAGAATTGTTTACAAAATGTCTGTTACACAAAAGCAAAGAATTCAAGTTCCAGATGCTCTTAGAGAGGTCCTTTTGGAATTCTCTATAGCATATCTTATAGAACAGCCTGGTGATGTTGTCAACTATGCTGTCGAATATTTCACTAAATTGCAAGAAAGCCGAAATTCGGGAGCTGCTTTATTATTAAAACAATCTGATCTTCCATCTCCCGATGAAAGTGTTATGTCCCAAGATGAAGGTAAGTGATATGACATTAAAGACAAATACATACATGAATATGTACATTTGAAGAAGTCTTCAATTTATCTTGTTTCGAAAATTAGAACTGCATTTTTTTAAATTTAACTATTTTTGGCAAGTAATATTAAATCGGATTTTAACGACATTAAACTATCTTGAAGTTAGCTTTCTGGCCGAATAGGTTAACTTCTCAAACAATGTCAAGGGAACTTTTCTTCCAGTATAATGTTGTTAGTGAAAGCTTTTTTAGATGTTCCGTCACTAATACCATATTAATTCCTATTAATAAATGCTGAACAACAGCGAATTAACATTAACATATATCTTTTGTTTAATCCCTACATTTTTATTAATACGTTTGTAATAGGCTGTGATATGTGATAGGATAGCGACTGGACGAGGGAATGGTATGAGTTGTGTTCGATACGAAAAATTTTGGTTGCAAGTACAAGTTTAATATGGCGATCAAAGACACCTATACCCTGCCAATTTCTATCCATATAATTGGCAAACTGTATCAGAAAGGCTGATGCGTCTTTTGGGTTGATCAGTTCTTAATAGATTTTTGAAGTTGAATCCTATTTAACTGAGTTTTAGTACGTTAGACTGATAGTCCGAAGGCCTGAGATCAATTTCCACCCGCTGGCGCTGTCACCTTGAACCAAAAAAAAAAATCACGTAATTCTCAAAGATTATCTCTTGTCATGAACAGTTCTTCTCATCTCAGCCATTCCTACGGACACAACCTATACAGAAATGGTTAAGAGTTGTAATTCACTAGACCCTGGTTTTCCACGAGCTTCAAACCCCATTTTATTTTCTTGTGATTTAAATTAAGCTTAAGATCAGAGCCTGAGCGCGAACAGAGTAAGCTCTCAGCAGAATATGATCATTGATTACCCTTCGATCTAGATTTAATTAATATAAAAAAAATTACAATTTGGGCGCTGAAATTTTTCTGAGGTTAAAAAGAACACAAATAAATTTTTAACAGCTCGCCTAAACGAATATAAGAAGATGAAAATACTGTCGTCAGAAATGCTTTTTAATGAATTCCAATTCAGTTTCAGACAAAAGATCATTGATGAATACCAGCATTTATTTCATGAATTTCAGACTTAAAAGCGTCCAGTACTCGTACATCTTGTATTAAGCGGTTCGAAAGGGTATTTATTAGTGACAACCTATAAAAATGCTGTTTTCTATCCATTCGGAAAGAGAACAGTAGAGAAGGAAAGACGCAATAATGTTGCCAGCGTTGAAGAACACCACTCAAAGCAATGAGAGAGATACTTTTCTCCTGTTCTAAAGCATGTCTACCTAGTCAGTTGACCATGTTTGTTAATGGCATGGTGGCATTGTCGGACTTTATTACTTTTGAAATAAAGGAGTTTCTGTGGCCAGAGGTCTATAACATTTATTTATCAGACTGTGGTTCCACCAAGATGGCTCTAGATGCTATACAAGGACGCAACTCTAGAAGTTGTGAAATAAAAATTTGGCAACTGGTTCTTCTCAAGGCTAGTATTCATCAATTGACCGATGCGATCATTTGGCACCATGAGATTGTTTTCCCTGGAGATACGTTAAATTCTAAGTCCACGATAACAAGTCAGGCACTTAAGACTAGCTCGAGGCCAACTCTCTTGGAGAACTGCCTGCAAAGCCGTGTCAGCTATTTGAATGATGACTTATTCCATACATAATGGCATGAATGCAGCTTCAAAATAAAGTCAGAATCAACTGTATATCTCACACCGTTGTTGTCTGGTCACTCGATATATAAATATTTGTCTCTTTAATGGCTTTACTGATTTTGACAATATTTTCGACAACCAATATTCAACTTGTGAAAGGTGGTTACATTTTAAGGGCCGATGTTAATTTTGAATAAAACACAAATTATTTAGGAAATTATTGTCATTTCTTTTTATTATGATAATATTGGTATGGTTCAATTATGTATGGAAAAAAATATCGGCCAAATGGCCGCCGCGACCTTGGCGGCACACCTCCATCCGATGGTCCAAATTTTCGATGACGCTGAGGCATAATTGAGGTTCTATGCCGTTAATGTGCCGAATTATTTCATCCTTTAGCTCTTGAATTGTTGCTGGCTTATCGAAAGAAGTTCAACGGTGTCAAATCACATGATCTTGGCGGTCAATTGACATCGCCACCACGTGAGTTAACACGGCCGTTAAATTTGTCGCGCAAAAGAGCCATTGTTTCGTTAGCTGTGTGGCAAGTGGCACCGTCCTGTTGAAACCACATATCGTCCACATCCATATCTTCCAATTCGGGCCATAAAAAGTTTGTTATCATCTCACGATAGCGAACACCATTCACAGTAACTGCCTGACCGGCCCGATGGTGCCACCAACCCATAAGCCGCACCAAACAATCACTCTTTGTGGGTGCATTTATTTTTCGCCAATCACTCTTGGATTTATCATTCGCCCAAATGGGGCAATTCTGCTTATTGACGAATCCACTGAGGTGAAAATGTGCCTCATCACTGAAGATCATTTTCTTCGAAAATTGATCATCCACTGTTGCCATTTCTTGCCACCATTCTGACCATTGACGACGCTTGAAATGGTCAAGAGGCTTTAGTTCTTGAGTCAATTGCACCTTGTAAGCGTGTAAATGCAAGTCTTTATGCATAATGTTCATCAACGACGAGCGTGAGAGGTGCACTTGTTGGGCACGACGACGAGTTCAGGTGGATGGCTCTTCAGCCACACTATCGCTAACAGCAGCAATATTTTCTGCAGTACGAGCTGTACGAGCATGCACTAGTGTTTTTAAATCTCCTACAGACCCGGTTTGCTCAAATTTTTGCGCGATTTTTCCGATTGTACCCACATTTGGACGATTAAATTGACCGAAAAAATCACGAAGTGCACGATATGCATTTTGATTTGAACGCCCGTTTTCATAATAAGCCTGAATAACTTTAACGCGTTGCTCGATGGTGATTTGAGTTAGTCTGAAATGTCAAATGAAATGCAGAAAAAAACTTGACGTTCAGGTGTGGTGCACGTTCAACATCGGCCCTTAAAATGTAACCTTTTTTTTTTTTTTTTTTTTTTTTTTTTAAATTCATTTTTATTTTCATAAATCAATCATCAATATTATAGCAAGACAAAAATTCATAAAAAACTAGCCTACTTATCCAAGCAATAACTTAAAACTGGCCCTATACGGGCGCTCTAAGCTAAACTATATCTTAAATCTAATACCTTTCGGCCTAAAAAACTATTTTAAATTCAAATTATGTATATATTTTTTTTTGGTGTCTCGAGAAAATTAAGAAAAACTCGGATTCTGTAACTTTTTTTTAATTTTTTTATATAAAACTTACAAACTAAAGTAAAACTACCTACAACTACTTAAACTTTTTTTTTTTTTTTTTTTGTGCCACCCTGACTGTCCCTACCTAACGAACTAAACTTAAATCTATGTAAGTCGGCCAAGACATATATAAATCCTCTTCAACTTTCTCTATAATCTAACAACCACCAGAACTGGTTCCCCTGTCTCACCCTGTCCCTATCGGACACAGTCCCACTGAACCGAAGGCGCTCTGCTCCATCTTGTGCGAGAACGTCTCGACCATAAAGGAGCCGCCTGTCAACAGTCTTACGGCTGACGACGTGGTAGATTAGCGGAATCGCCATTCTATCTTGGACCAGCCCTCGTCTGTCTAAGTAGAGAAATGCATCGGGCGGGATGAAGCCGCATGAAGTTGGTCAAACAATCAAGGTTGCGGAGCACGAATTTGAAGTGGTGCAATCCTTTAAATACCTTGGGTCAATAGTAGCAGCCGATAACAATATAGAAGAAGAAATACGCGGGCGGCTTCTCAAATCCAACAGAGCCTACTATAGTCTGTCAAAGCTCTTCAAATCCAGAAATCTCACCATAACTTCAAAACTGCTGCTGTACAGGACCATGGTCCTGCCAGTACTCACATATGGATCCGAGACTTGGGTGCTTAGCAAAAGGCACTCCGACCTCTTAGCTGCGTTTGAGAAAAAAGTCTTAAGGAGAATTGTTGGCCCCGTATATGAGGAAGGACGATTCCGGAGACGGTACAATCATGAACTGTATGCAATCTACCTTGAAGCAGATATCGTGACAAAAATTAAGCTCGGTAGACTCCGGTGGGCAGGACACCTAGCTTGCATGAGCGAAGAGAAACCTGCTCGGAAAGTTCTTTGTGGTACATTCTATGGTAGACGACAGCGTGGTAGACCATGCTTGCGCTGGAGAGATGGCGTAGACCAGGACGCCCGAAGCCTTGGGGTGCGCAACTGGATGGCGTCAGCTAGAGACCGGGATAGGTGGAGAGACTTGTTGAAAGAGGCCAGGACCGGAACCCGGTTGTCGAGCCGATGATGTGGTTGCCGGTGCGGCCCTACGATCATCAGCTTACGCCAGTTCTTTCTAGTATCCCTAGAGGCTCTAGCCAACGGAGTCCTGAACAGAATAGTTTCACATTTCTGAAAGTTTATTTTCAACTTCCAGTCATCACAATATCGCTGAATCTTGTCGAAGTCACGCTGCAAAAGAATTCTGATGTCCTCAACTTTTGGAGCTGTTCTGTACGCTATTAGATCATCGGCATACGCAATTGCCTGAGTTAGACTACCTATCAGATCGCTGGTGTAAATGCTGAATAGAATCGGCGAGTTCACCGCTCCCTGCTAAAGACCATTCTTGATATCGAAGACTGCGGTAGAAGTTACATTGCCACTTTTGACAACAAACTTTCAACCATTGAGCATGTCATAAAGTATATACAATAGTGGTTTACTTATGCTGAGTCTAGTCAGTTTTAGATAGAGACCCTCTAACCATACGGTGTCGAAAGCCTTCTCCAAACCAACCAGAGAAGCACCAGTACACTGCCTTTTAGTTTTGTTCCATTGGATATCAGAAACGAGCTTAGACGCGGAATGAATGGTGTCATGTCCCGCCTTAAAACCGAACTGATTATCCGGTATGATATTATTGTCATCCGCCTACTTGGACAGAACTCTATTTATAACTTTCTCGAATACCTTGCTGATACTCGGTAGAAGACTTATCGACCGGAGATTCGCCGGATTGGAGTTGTCCTTTCCCTAAAATGTAACCACCATTTACTAGGAAGTGACAAATCCACCGCGAGTTAATTTTGTCATGAAAAGTGCTGCTCATCATAGAGTTTAGAAAATTGTAGGTCCCCTTGATTCCTACTAAGACGCACACAGAAATGGTTGAGAGTTTTAAGTCACTAGTCCTGGATCTCTAAGAATTTTTGCACCACCAAAGTTTTATTTTCAATTCAAAGCAATTTTTTTTTAAGGAAAACTTCTTTTCCGGCGATGGGGGTACAAAATTTCTATGCAGCTGTCAGTGAAATGTCAAAGCGACACGTTATCTGTCAAAGACAGTGACATGTTCTTATAATACAAAATGTTTATAGGTTAGAATCTTACAGAAGCTTTGCTTGAGGGAAAATAAGTTTTACTTTTAGCGCGCGTACGTCAGTACACACAATCTTTTTTTTTTAAATTTTACTTTTCATTCAAGAAATCAAAAAAATCAATTAGTTTATTTGGTTTTTCCTTCTTTCTTAAACTATCTCTTACAGTATTTCTATGAATCTTCGTTCTGTTAAACAACTTTAGTTGAAGACAGACATTTTCAAAAGAATACAAATTGCAATCCAATTCGTTGGGTTTCTTACGTCAAGCTTCAAAAAGTTGCTTCACTGTGCGAAACCTTGAACGCATTTCACTGGATAACCTCCGCCCAATTTATTTTCTTTAAAACACTACATGAACATGAAATATGTCTCGATGAGATAAACTCGACCTTTGACAGGAAACACACAATACTCCCATCACAAAAGTGTTGATGAAAACCGTCTCGAGTTCTCAAACAGATACAACCTTTTTTACCCTAAAATATAATGTGTCTGTATCAAATTCAAGGCCCCAAAGTCGAAGGCGACAACATGTTTGAAATTCCATTATTCGAATGTAAATACAGTTTGTCCTCGCACCGAAAATTATTCACAAGAAGCCCCCTTTGTTATACAAAATAATATACATAAGTAGGCCGATAAGTAAACACCTTTTTGTGACTGTGAACGAAGTCTCCAAACCGAAATAAATTCATAATCATCGCATGCAAATGCTGGAAAAGCTATTATCCCAAGTTCTCAAGATCCATATCAATTGGTTGGTCACCCTTCTGCACGTTCGCACTTCTATAACGCCCACGCCCATGCCGCCCGCCCTTCAGACACCGGGGCCAGCTGGGCAACTTATTAGAATTCCTGTTGAATATAAAGTACATTATGTGTGGTTATTGTCTCGTGATAATGCAAGTTGTTTGCATAAATTACGCCTCAACTTATTTGCGTATAGTCTGTATAGTGTGTAGAGTGTGTTATGTATGAAGGAAGAGGCAAAAGCACTCTCATTACTATCGCTACCGCACATACCGTAATCTATTTTAAGCACTCAATAATCATAGTCGAACATACAAATAACAAGCTTTGGCTAAATGCAAGAAAAACGGGTTAAGGACACTACGGCTATGAAATGCCGTGCGTCTCGGTCTCCTTTGTGCTGTTCTATCGTGAGAGCTTCATTTCCGAAACGTGTGCAACATTGAACATTGGATAATCGAGACAATACTAATTGTTAGTCCCCTCGGAGCCGGGCCCCAGAGTATCTGTCGCACAATTGATTTTATTTGTTTCGAGGTGTTTTTATTATTTTTCTTTTTTTTTTATTGTGTTACGGATGCATAGAAGCGTTCTTTATTATCAATTTATATTCAACGAACACCTCTAAAGTGTGACCAAGCGAAAATGAAATAAAAAATCGATTCAACTATAAATCTTTGATTGGGCACAGATTCTCTGTGAAATAAAGCTTAAATTTAGTCGCATAGACTTGTTCTGGTAAATCTTTCATTGCGTTCGATACAAACGGCGTTAAACACCGAATCTTTCGATTTCATTCGTTGGTTAAAATAATTTCTTTTTTATTTAAATGAAAGACAGGTTCTCAGATCTGAATTTTTTGTTTGATATTTTAAAATAAACCTCCATCATGAGACATATTTTCAGAATGACGGCCAAACAGGACTTGTTCTTTTCATATGTGCAAGATTTAAAGATGCACACTAGGCGACTCGCTACTACTAGAAAATCCATTATAAAAATAAAACTTCTCGGCACATTTGGCACAGCTTTCTTAATTCTCATAACCAAGTCTTAAGCTGTAAATGATTGCGGCCATTTTGTTAAAGATACATTTGTCAAATTGGATGACATTTATTGAGACAGTCTTGCCATATCATTATGGAGAGTAATAGCGTTCAACAACTTGTACAACTGATTGAATGAAAATGGGTCTTCGGTTCGAGCAACATTTGGCACGCTTAGCCCATTTAACAGCCCCTATAATCTTCCTTCCTGGAGGACTTCACAACGAAATGGATAAATTCGAGTGGCGCCTTTTTGCAAAAGTGCTTGCAAAATTCAATTTTCGTGTTAAGCACAGTTCAACACTATTTTATTTACTGGATTAGGAAGTATTGGGAGCTTCAAAAGCCGAAATTTTAAAATCGGTCAAAGGATTCGTATGATACAGGTAGTATAGTTTCGGCGTTAAAATCGTCGTATTTCAGCAGAAAATTCTGAAACACCCTGTGAATATTTTGTTCTTAAAATTCACAAAATGTATGGCCTTAGTAATTTCCTTCAAGCTGAAAAAAAACTATCACGATATCTTTATTTGCTTACGAGCTATGATTTTTGCAACCAATAAAGTCAATATGCGCCACTGTGCGCCGATTCAGTGAACAATCCATCAAAGAAACGCAAGATCTGTCGAAAATATCGCCATCGTCTTTAATAATCCAAGGCAGTCAATTCGCCGCGTACAATCGCAACTTGGCAATTGTTTGCTCATGACTTGACCCTTATAAACTTGAACTAACCTACGAGCTCATAGTTAACGACCATAGAAATCGACGTGTGTTCGATAAGTGGCGTCGCGGGCAGTTTAAGTTGTCCCCAATTTTGGTCTTCGTGTCATATTTAACTACGAGTCTTATTTTTGGATGAATGGGTTCGTGAACAATTGAAATGGTCAAATTCGGGACGGACGATCACAATCCACACTAGATGCACTAAATTGCAATGCATCCATAGAACATCAGTTTTTGGTGCGGATTTTGGCCTGGAGGCATTATCGGTCCATTCCTCGTGACGTTCGACAGACTATCACCGTCAACAGCGAATCCTATTGGTCGATGGTAACCAATTTCTTTTGGGTCGAATGAGATGATATGAACTCCAATGACATTAGGTTTCAATGGTGCTACGGGCCCACATACCCCTTGCCGGAATGGACATTTTGCATAGGTGATTTCCGAACATGGTTTTCTCATGCGGAGGTGATGTGAATTGTCTACCGAGTATTCTTGTAGGTTTTTTTTTTTTTAATCCTAGGTCTATGCCAATGAGCCACAAACTACCACTGCCCTGAAAGTCAACATAATTAATTCTATTGGATAAATTCAGTCTGATTTATGCGCCAGACTGAAATTCAGATGAGCGCCACCCAGCGAATTTGTGACGGACATTTGAATGATATTCTATTCATGTATGGGATGGTTTTTTTTATGTACGAGTATAAATACAAAATTTCAATGATATATCAATCACTCTGTTCCGAAAAATATTGATTGCCTACATCAGGGCTGTCCAAACTACATACCTTCGTCAGCTAGTTAAATTTACTACAAAAGCTGGAGGGCCACAGAAAAAAGAATTTTCAGTTTTCAAGTAACACAAAAATACAGGGTAATCATTTCTTTATACGTTTATTGGTTATTCGTTAGTTTATCTTTAACAATCATATCGATGTCAACATTTGTTGTTGCCAGACGCATTGCATGAAGAAGTTATCTGACAGTGAAGATCTATACTTAGATTTTATAAAGTTTATTGTTGAATACGCACTTTCACATAAATAAGTGCTGCCCATCATCGAACCCATTTTTAAGCCAAAATTTGTTAGATTGGGGAAACGATCGCCAAGATCTTAAAAAAATCTATTCCAGTTTCTGTTCTACCCTTGTAAAAGGAATCTGACTGTACGTCACATAGTTCCAACTGGTATTCAGTATTTCTAACGCTTTCGATTTGAATTGTCAATGGATGCGTAAAAAGAGACAAATCCCTCTCTAATTCTTTGAAGTCTGCGAAACGCTGCTCAAATTCTACTATTACCTCGTCTCGCTGATACAAAACTCATTGACGAAGATCGACATCATCCCGCATTATCTATTTCGTTAAAGTTAAATATCATTAATGCAACATATCACTGTAAGAATATGCATGCACTTTAGAAAGTGTAATTTTTCCGAACTCCACCGTTTACTGAATGATATTAACTGGAATAGCTTATTTCTAAACGTCAGTTTTGACGAAATGGTCTTTCGTTTTTATAAAATTTTATTTGATTGTTTTTTTTAGAAACCATTCCGTTACGGAAAATAAGGCATTTAAGTAACACTCCACCGTGGTTTGATCAACATATTAAAGCTCTTAAAAATAAAAGAAACAAGGCTTGGGTGAAGTTGAATCGATCCTGGAGTAATGAAGCTCAAATTGACTATACTAGACTAAGAGATGAATTTATTAACTACTCTAATTTTCTTTATTCGGACTTTATATCTAAAACTGAAGATGACCTTAAATCTAATCCGCGAAATTCCTGGAAATATGTTAACTCTAAAAGAAAATCTGATGGATACCCAACCAATATGAGTTTTCAAAATTCAGAAAGTCATAACCCAGATGACATAGCAAATATGTTTGCCGAATACTTTCAGTGTGCTTTGAAGTATCTTCTTACGATGTAAATAATACTTCCTCCGTTGATGAGTTTTTACATCTTAATTCGATTAACTTTATTATTTCTGAGGCGACTATCTTAGCTTAGAGTATATTAATAAAATAGATGATTGTCTAAGTCCCGGTCCCAATGGTCTTCCTGCTTTTATGGTAAAAAAATGTGCAATATATATGTCGTATCCGTTATTTGTTCTGTTTAATCAGTCTTAAAAAACCTGTCAATTTCCGGCCCTTTGGAAAAATGCATTCCTTATACCCATTTATAAGAAAGGTAAAAAAAAACTTACTTTTAAATTACAGACCAATCGCTAAACTATCTGCTATCCCTAAAATGTTTGAATCTATTATTTGTGATAATCTGTCTTTTCACTGTTCCACCGTTTTATGTGATAACCAACATGGCTTTGTTAAAAAGAAATCTCCAATTACAAATTTGTTACAGTTTACCGCATTCTGTATTGATGCGTTTGAAAAAAAAACAACAGGTTGACTGTATTTTTACTGACTTTAGCAAAGCATTTGACAAACTTAACCACCGTGTACTTTTAAAAATATGGATCTTAACGAAAGATTTGTGTTATAGATTTCTTCATATCTAAAAGATAGGTTATATAGTGTTGTTTTTAAGAGTGAACGTTCTAAATGTTTTACTGTTAATTCTGGTGTACCTCAGGGTAGCCACCTTGGCCCGCTATTATTTGTACTATTTATTAACGATCTTCCGTCCGTCCTAGTTAATTCTATGTCGCTTATATATGCCGATGATGTGAACATTTTTCGTACAATTAACTCTATTGAAGACTGTTATCTTCTACAAAGAGACCTTAAAAGTTTCTGGGAATGGTGCAATATTAATGGTTTAGTTCTAAATATTGACAAGTGTAAGACAATGTGTTTTACACGCAAGAAAAATGTGATTATCTATAACTATGCGATTGATTTGTCAAGTTTAACTGACCTTGGGATAGTGTTGGACTCAAAACTAACTTTTATTCACCATTTTGACTTTATAATTAAAAAGGCTAACAAGGCTCTTGGTTTTATTGACAGATTTGCTCGTGAATTTCGTGATCCTTATGTATTAAAAACTCTTTATGTCTCATTCGTAAGATCCATCTTAGAGTATGGTTGTGTTGTATGGGCGCCATATTATGCGTTCATATAAATAGATTGAAGTCCGTTCAAAGAAGATTTATGAGATTTTGCCTAAGATTTCTACCATGGTCGAATCGAATTACCTTGCCACCTTACGCTCACCGTATTCAACTAATAAATCTTTCATCTCTGACAAGTCACAGAGCGTATCTACAATTATGTTTTATTGTCGGGATTATCAATGGGTCGATTTCAACTCCATTGATCCTATGTCGATTGAATTTCATTGCTAGTCGGTTTAGTTTTAGAAGACAGTTGCCAATATGTAACATTTTCAGTAGATCAAATTACGTTGCTAATAGTCCTTTAAATCTTTTAATTAATATTTACAATAAAAATTCACAGTTAATCAATTCCAGCAATGACAATGTAAAATCAATTAACTTAAAGAAAATATTTTTTATTCTAAATAACCCATAAATGTACATTAGATGTAAGTTTCTCTCTTTTTTCTTTGTTACAATTATAATTTAAAATAAAATGCACGACTGGGTCGCACGAACTTGCTCTTATGTAACAGACTAGGAATTTTAAAATCGAATGTTATTAGAGAAAACTGTTCATAAGGACCAAATTATTTTTTAAATTCGTTTAGTAGTAAGAGACAAAAACAAAATGCTATCCAAATATGAATTTATGCAAGAACAAAAATTATAAGTCGTAGTCGTTTCTTAAAAAAAAGCTTTTATGTACAAACTTTTTAAAAGCTTTTGAAGAAAAAATTTTGGTACGCCAATTTAAAGTTTTTATTATTGTTCGAATAAAAATAAAATTTACAAGAATAAATATTGAGCCGTTCCTGAGATATCGAATTTTCAAAAAAAAAAATAAAAAATAGATTTTTTTTCAAAAATTCAAAAAATATTTATTTTAAAGTTTTGAAATGCAATGTGTTTTAGACTTTTTAGAAGCTTCTCTTTGAAAAATTTCATTAGGATCCGTTATGTGGATAATGAGAAATTCAAAATTCGAAAAAATGGTTCTATGGTAGGTACAAGCTGTAATGTCTTAATTTCAAAATTTTTACTTGCGACTTATAGGTACTATAAGGCAAGTTATGCATTCGTAAAAAAAATTGAACTCGAGATTTTGATCAAAGTTGACATTACGATGATAGCGAAGACTAAAAAAGTGGGTCTCGCAATTCTGTCTGTCTGTCTGTCTGTCTGTCTGTCTGTCTGTCTGTCTGTCTGTTCGACTACAGGCTAAACGACTCGGCCGATTTTCTTTAAACTTGGTACATATAATTTTTATTTTTTTTCCCCCACACGTTTTTTTCTTATTTTTTTTAAGACAAAAAATAACGGTACCCCCCATACGAATTTTTTTCGAAATTTTATAAACATTTTTTTTTCTCAAAAACTGTTCAACAAATTTTAAAAATAAAGATACAGAAAAATTTCATTTAATTAAATCTAGGTATTGGTTGAAATAAAATTTCCGAAAAATGGTTATTGAGGGTACCCCCCATGGAACCATTTTTTTTTGTTTTTGATTTCCTCAAAAACGGTTCAACCGATTTTGATCATTTTTTTTTTGCTAAAGTTCCCCAAAAACATAAATAGAATTGTGTACTCAAATTTTCAAAAAAAATTTTTTTGGATTTTTAAAAAAAACTTCAAAAAATTTTTTTCAAAACTCAATATTTCGTAAACCCCATGCTAGATTTTTCTTAAACTTGACAAATAAAAGTTTCTCAATATGATCTACAAAATGTGAAACAAAATTTTTTATTTTACCTAAAAATAAAGGTACCTACCATACAAATGCTAAAAAATTAAAAAAAATGGTTTTCAAAAATCGTATTTTTCTCGAAAACGGCACCTAGAATTTTGATAAAATTTTTTTTCTTTGAATTAATTTTTACGATCTTTAATTTTATAAAAAAAATTTTGAAATTAAGATATTACTGCTTGTACCTACCATAGAACCATTTTTTAGAATTTTGAATTTCTCATTATCCACATAACGGATCTTAATGAAAATTTTTATAGAGAAGCTTCTAAAAAGTCTAAAACACATTGCATTTCAAAACTTTAAAATAAATATTTTTTGAATTTTTGAAAAAAAAATCTATTTTTTTCTTTTTTTTTGAAAATTCGATATCTCCGAAACGGGTCAATATTTCTTTTCGTAAATTTAATTTTTATTCGAACAATAATAAAAACTTTAAATTGGCGTACCAAAATTTTTTCTTAAATATCTTTTCAAAAGTTTATATATAAAAGTTTTTTTTTTAAGAAACCACTACAACGACTTATAATTTTTGCTCTTTAATTAATTCATATTTGCATAGCATTCTGTTTTTGTCTCATACTACTAAAAGAATTTAAAAAAATAATTTTATCCTTATGAACAATTTTCTCTAATAACATTCGTTTTTAAAATTCCCAGTCGATTACATAGGAGCAAGTTCGTGCGATCCAGTCGTGCATTTTATTTTTATTAAATTAAAGAACGTAAAAATTAATTGAAAGAAAAAAAATTTTACCAAAATTCTCGGAACCGTTTTCGAGAAAAATACGATTTTTGAAAAGCATTTTTTTTTAATTTTTTAGCATTTGTATGGTAGGTACCTTTATTTTTAGGTAAAATAAAATTTGTTTTATTACATTTTGTAGATTATATTGAAAAACTTTTATTTAGCAAGTTTGAAAAAAATCTAGCATGGGGTTTTCGAAATATTGAGTTTTGAAAAAAAAATTTTGAAGTTTTTTTAAAAATCCAAAAAAATTTTTTTTGAAAATTTGAGTACACAATTCTATTTAGGTTTTTGGGGAGCCTTAGCAAAAAAAAAATGATCAAAATCGGCTGTACCGTTTTTGAAAAAATCAAAAACAAAAAAAATGGTTCCATGGGGGGTACCCTCAATAACCATTTTTCAGAAATTTTTTTTCAACAAATACCTATCTTTAATTAAATGAAATTTTTTTGTGTTTTTATTTTTAAAATCTGTCGAACAGTTTTTGAGAAAAAAAAATGTTTATAAAATTTCGAAAAAAATTCGTATGGGGGGTACCGTTATTTTTGGTCTTAAAAAATCAAATCAAAAAACATCCGGGGGGAAAAAATTAAAACCCATATCTACCAAGTTTGAAGAAAATCGGCCGAGCCGTTTAGCTCCAATCTAACGGACAGACAGACAGACAGACAGACAGACAGACAGACAGAATTGCGAGACCCACTTTTTTAGTCTTCGCTATCATCTTAATGTCAACTTTGATCAAAATCTCGAGTTCGATTTTTTTTACGAATGCATAACTTGCCTTATAGTACCTATAAGTCGCAAGTAAAAAAAAAATGTACAGTTAGTATTTAATTTAAAAATATGTACCGTCAGTATTTAACGAAAATAAATATAGTTATCAATGTACTTCAGGTGGTCAGAAAAGTTGCATCCTTCAAAGTTTCCCATTTCGGTATAATGTTTTTTGTAACTCAGAAAAAAGAAAATAATCTCAGTTTATTTTTGAACCCATTCACATATCCATACAAGTTGGCTATATTGTGTTGTTTGCCTTGTAATTTCAAATTTAATTCGTTCAAATGTTGTGTCATATCAGTTTAAAATGCAAGATCAGCAAGAAATTCAGGATCTTGCATTTTAGTTTCCATATCAGTTGTATCAGATTTTATTTAATTTTTAAGAAATTTTCCGTAAATTCCGTAAAGCCAAAAAGTGCTTCAATCACTGACCAGCACTTAACCAACGGATTTCTGAGTGCAATAGCAGTTGCGTCAATTTCAGTTAAAAAAATACGAAATTTACGATGACTCAAAGCTTTGTTTCCGCCTCTAATAAGATTTGTTATTTTGACAACTATTTTCATGGCATGCATCTGGCGCAAAGATTTTCCGCATAAGGCTTCTTGGTGTATATGATGCAATTTATTAATGGGTAATCAATGCCATTTTGTTTTAGAAGTCCCGTAAGTCCTGTAGCGTTTCCTGTCATAGCTTTTGCTCTATCGGTCACAACACACAAATATTTTTGAAACCCTTGAAACAGCTTGAAAGATATCGCTGCCTTTTAATTTAACATTTCCTCCTGCGATGATAATGTTACAGATTCAAATTTGTCTCACTCCTGTTCTTTCATTATTTCGTAATTTTTTTAGAACTCTTTTTGAAATGCGTCGCGGGCCGCATGCAAACAAGCCGTTGTCTGGACAGCCTACATAATCCATTGAATATCAACACAAAATAAAATCCAATTTTTATTTTTGCACATAATTATAACTTTGAATTTATTTATTAAAAATAAATCCACGATTTTAATTGAAACCCCTTTTTCTTGGCTGTTAAAAAAAATCTTTGCGAGGTGTTGCCGTCGTTGATGTTGCCATACCCAGGTTTTGTAATATCCACCAGTTAACCCATTTTATCGTGGAACTCTTTTTGAATTTGTCCTCTGGGAGCATAGATTTTTTCCCGCTCACATTGTTCTGTAATGGGACTTCTATGCACTTCAACTTTTAGTTTGTACGAGTCATGCAGCAAAAATTAAAAAAATAAAATGCACGACTGGATCGCACGAACTTGCTCTTATGTTAAAGTACTTTGGAATTTAAGATACATTTTATAAATATAAAACATGGATTTAATGAGATAATAATGTTCAAATGCATAAAATTGCCGTCTGGTTTCCAGAAAAGTATGAATTTATGCAAATAAACTTTAAAAAATAGTTTTATTATTAAATAAATTTTTTATATAAGAAATTTTTCTGAAAAATTTCAAGAAAAAAATGTGGGATGCAAATTTTAAGTATTTAATAATATTGATTTAAGGAAATAATTTAAAAAAATAATCGGTCATAGGTTTTGAAGATATTGATTTTTCAAAAAAAAAATTTTCAAAAAAACCCAACAAATATTTTTTCAAAAATTTTTATACAATATTATTTTAAACTTAAGGGGACTCCTGCCGAAAATTTTGGGTTAAAATCCTTAGAGCCGTTAATGAGAAAGTCGAAAATAAAAAAACGGGTCTATGGCAGGTACCCCTAATAACATTGTGCCCCAAAATTTTTTTTGACCAAAATGTAGTCCATGTCCATAATATCACACTTAATTTTTTTTATCAAAATCGTTAGAGCCGTTTTCGAGATAAATAAGATTTTGCATTACGGGTGTATGGGAGGTACCGTTAGTTTTGGAGCCAAAAAAAAATTCAATTTCTCCCCTAGGGAATCACCGAAGACCCTTAAATACCGAGATTGAAAGAAATAGGTCCAGTGGCTTAGGCTGTAGTGAGAGGTACAGACATACAGACACACTGAAACATGTTTTTTGTGTACTAAATTTTCCTTAAAATTTTTATAAAAAAATTGATATGCAAATTGTTAGTACTTAATAAAATACATTTTAAAACGTAATTTAACAATTTAACCGTGTATCGGTTTTCAAGATATTGCATTTTCAAAAAAAAAAAATTATTATTTTTTTAAAAATCCAAAAACTATTTTTTCGAAAAAATTTTTAGTTTATATTTTTTCAAATGCAAAGCAGCTCCTGCATACAAATTTTGGTTAAAATCGTTAGAGCCGTTGGTGAGAAATTCGAAAATCAAAAAAACCGTTCTGTGAATGGTACCCCTATTAACATTTCCCCCCAAATTTTTTTTGACCAAAATATAGTCTGTGTCCATAATATAACACCTTATTTTTTTATCAAAATCGTTAGAGCCGTTTTCGAGATAAATAAGATTTTGCATTACGGGTGTATGAGGGGTACCGTTAGTTTTGGAGCTAAAAAAAAAATTCAATTTCTCCTTTAGGGAATCACCGAAGACTTTTAAGCACCGAGTTTGAAGAAAATAACTCCAGTAGTTTAGGCTGTAGTTCGAGGTACAGACATACAGACATACAGACGGAATTGCCGGACCCACTTTTTTCGTCTTCGCTATCATCGTAATGTCAACTTTGATCAAAATCTCGAGTTCGATTTTTTTTTCCAAATGCAGAACTTGCCCTATAGTACCTATATCGCAAGTAAAAACCTAATCCTGGCGGATCTCTTTTGTGAGACCAATTCTTGAATATGCCTGTGTAGTGTGGGCACCTTATTATTCTATACATACATATAATGAGAATTGAAGCGATTCAGAAGAGATTCTTGCGCTTTTGTCTCCGTTTTCTTCCTTGGCTTCCTGGAAACGTTTTGCCCCCTTATTCACAAAGGCTTACTTTTATTAACCTTCCTTCGTTGACAAACCATAGAAAATATTTACAATTTTGTTTTATTACGGCAATAATAAATGGAGCATTAACATCACCATCTGTTCTTGTTCGTTTTAACTTTAGTTTTAGTCGATCGAGTATACGACTCCAAAAACCACTAAATCAAATTTTTAGTAGATCGAACTATGGTGCTCATAGCCCTATCAATCAACTAATCGAAATATTTAATAAATTTTATTTTCCAATAAGTTAACCATATGACAACTTTAAAAATCTCAAATTTAAGACATTGTTTTATAGTAGTTTGGATTAAATTTTAATGTTAAGTAGTTTTTAAGCATTTATTTATAAGAACTGTTCACGTTAGCATTTAACGAATTGTAATAAATACATAAATAATAATAATGATCTTAAAGTCTTTGGGTTTTTCGGGGTTTGAGAAAGTCAAAGTGCTGAAACATTTTGAAGTTTTTCCGCATATCGACGGTTAACTTTGAATATCTCCTAACATAATTTTTTGTGACATTCACTTTTTGATGCAGTTTCGTTAATAATTTCCATCTGCTTCGCTGAGTTTTTAAAATTTAAACTATTTCACATCATAGATATTCAAAACGGATAATTATGTATAAAATTTTATTATTATGCGTTTTAATTTTGAGACTATAATCAGTTTTTTTGTGTCCCCTTTAAAGTTTACAAAATGCGACATTGGAGGTATTCATAGTTAACCGTCGATATGTAACATCGTAATGTACATGAGTTGCACACTTTTCCATAGACCATTGTTGGAAGCAGTACATGGTCTATTCTTATATTGTCTTTTATTTTCATAGCTTGAAGATTTCGGCCCTAGTTGTCAATGTATTCGATTACTTCATTGGTTAGGTCCTAGTCTTCTTTTACATATAACGAATCTGTATTGGTCTACACCATCTTGATGCTGAGGAGTGAATATTCTGCCATATAAATTGATTCCCAAACTTGATACGAAGATGCACGAGAGAACTCAAAAATATATTTGCATCACTTTCGTCATCATCTTCAAATTTCTACTTAGATTGGCTTTGAGTAGATCCATCACTTCCCCACTTATAAACAAGCTCTAAATCTGTGACTCAGCTGACAAGGCATTGCTGGAGAACTGGTTGCAAATATTTGCACAATCGAGATGTTTTGTGATCCATTAAATCTTTGAGCTTTACTTCGGCAACTGTGTCACTGACATTTTTTGGTGGGTAACAATCTTGTTTAGGCTTTTGCACGTATGTAGGTAGAACACGAATATATCTATGTCTTTGTTGGCCGGATGAATCACGTCAAACACAATGACAAACACTCAAATTAGCCTTGAAGTATATTCTTAAAGCGTTATCAGGTGCGTGTTTTTTTGTAGTCATGGTTTTAGTACCAATCGCAGCTGCTTTAAGGAGCTTCATAGCCCTTGTTGTAGTTTTGGTCTGCAACACTTTTGCAACATCGATATTTTCTGCCGCTCTTTGACTCATTTGTGCTACGTATGTTAGTTCGACATCAGACACACTCTTTCGAAGTTCTATAGTTTTTTTTATGCTTTGTTGGGTCACTTGATTCCCCGAATTCTTTGACCTTTAAAACTTCCGGGAATTGGGCCAACAGACTGAAAAATTTCTTCACTAAGGTTACGGCTTTCTGTACTATTGCTTGCGAGCCATCGTAGCCGTTGTGAACGCCTTGATAGTTTTGTAAAGTTAATCTACTTTCTCTGGGGCATACTTTTGTTATATCCACTTGTTTTTTCCAAATATTCAAGTTTTATGTCAAGCAATCCTTGTGAGATTCCTCTTACCAACTAATTGAGCGGCTTCACCAAAAAGTTGCCTGGTTATCTAGCTATTATGGGACACAGGCTTAAGTCTAGGTGATAAAGTTGAAAAATTTAATTTATAATAAATCAAAGTACCTGTCTGTCTGGAGAGTAAGAGCATTCAACGACTTGTTCAAATGATTGTATCGTTTTATGAGAGTGGGTGAGTGTGTGAACAGACGTCAAGCAACATTTCGCGCGCTTCGCCTATTCTACATACGGTCGCCATAAACTTCCTTCCGAAAGGACTATTCCCAATGTGGTGGATAAATTTGAGTCTTCCGGTTCAGTGAACAATCCGCCGAAACCATTACGTCACGAATAGCAAGACCTGCCGAAAATATCTCCACTGTCTGTGAAAGTGTGCAGGAGAATCCGAGGCAGCCAATTCTGAGTGGCGCACAAGAACTCTGCCTTTTGCAGACCACAACTTTGCGAACTGACCATGAAGATCAGTGTTAACGATCATAGACACCGACCTCTGTTCGCTAACTTGGCTCCTGTCAGCAGTTGATAGTTAACCCCAATTCTGTTATTTAGCAACGAGGCTCATTTCTGGATGAATGGGTTCGTCAACAAGCGAATGGTAGAACGACCAAATTGTAATGCATTCAGAGAAAGTCACTGTTTGGTGTGGATTTTGGGCTGGCGGCATCATCGGTCTGTACTTCTTTGAGAACGACATTGACCAGGCCATTATCGTAAACGGCGAGTGCTTTTGGTATTTTTTTAGCCCGAATAAAATAACGTGAATATCGATGATATGCGATTTCATCAGAACGGTTTTACTTTCCTCACAGCTCTTGTCACAATGAACATTTTGCAGGGGCCATTACCAAACGGGGTTATCTCAGGCGAAGAGGATGAGAATCGGTCAATGAGATCGTAGACTTCTTCTTGCGGAGTTTTCTTAAGTCAGAGGTCCATATGCCAATGAACCACAAAACCTCAATTATTGTTTTCATTGGGTGCAATATCTCTGTTAGTTGTTATTTAAATCTGTCAGTTTAAAAAAAAAAAAATATTTTATGAAATTTTGAAAAATTGACAGGTACCGTTTTTTTTTTTTTGGTCCGGTACCGTTTTTTTGTCTTAAACAAAAGGAAAAAATCGTCACGGAGAATTTAAAATTGTCTCTATCAAGTTTAAAGCAAATCGGCTGGTTCGTTTCGACTGTTGTCGAACAGACAAAGAAATGCGAGACCCATTTCTTTCGTCTTCCATATCATCATAATGTCAATAATTCGAGTTTGATTTTTTTACGAATGAATACTTTGCCAAAGAGTGCCTAGATATATAGACTAGATATACTTATCAAAAAGCCTTTAAAAATAAAATCAATTTTTAAGTAGTTTCGTACTTCCATCTTGACTGTTCTGTTGAAACTTAGTCCTTTATCATCGCTAATGTTAAAAAAAATCTTTTTATCTTCGTTTGTTATCAATACCCCATATAAACTTAAGTTATTGAGTCATGAAACCAAGTATGAGTTTAAAAAACATCAAAAATGATTCCTTTGTTTTATTTTTAAAAATCCTCTACTTACCCTTATTTATAGTATACTAGCCGACCCAGCTCTCGAAATTCGAGTGCCAATTTATTTATTTAATTTATTATCATTAAATAAAAGACAGAGAATTCATGATTTTTTTAAATTAATGAATGCAATGAGATGTACCTACTAAGCACTCAATCCTGGAGTCCAAAGGAAAACAGTTAATGGTAAACAAACTTTCAAACCTATACACATTTTTGACACATTAACAATTTTTGTTTCGATTCTCTCATGTCATTGTCCTTCAGCTGTTGTTATGGCCATAATATTGGAATCGAACCCACGTCGCGTCGCCGGAGTGACGTCAACCTGTGAATTTTGTGTTACAAACATGTGAATTTTTTTTAATTTCACTCTCATCATCTTTTCATAAAGCGGCAAATACACACGACACTTGTGTGCACACCGGTGTCGGTGTACGTAAATGTGTCCCGTCTGTGGGCTGGTGCGCACACCGATTTTCGGTGTCCGACACCGTGTGGGTAAAATCAAAAGTTTTTGATTTTTGGCGTCGGTGTCTCGATCGGTGTGATGTGTATTGCGATGTGCGCGCACATTTGCTATTCAGTATTCACTATTCACTATTCAGTTGCAGCCGAATCGTTGTGCGGTAAAGCACGTCGAAAAATTTACTTGCGACTTATAGGTTCTATAAGATAAGTTATGCATTCGGAAAAAAAATGGAACTCGAAATTTTGACATTACGATGATAGCGAAGACTAAAAAAGGGGGTCTCGCAATTTTATCTATGTGTTTGTTTGACTATAGCTTAAACGGCTGAGCCGATTTACTTTGAACTATGGTAGATATCATTTTTAATTCCCCCCCCACAGGTTTTTTTCTTACCAAAAATAACGGTACTTTTTATACGAATTTTTTTCGAAATTTTATAAATATTTGTTATTTTCAAAAATTTTCAACTGATTTAAAAACATTTTCCGAAAAATGGTTATTGAGAGTACCCGCCATGGAACAATTTTTTTTTTATTTTTGATTTTATCAAAAACAGTACCACCGGTTTTGATAATTTTTGTTTTGCTAAGGCTTGAAAAGTATTGTGTATTCAAATTTTCAATATAATCTACAAGATGTGAGAAAAAATGTATTTTACCTAAAAAAAAAAAGGTACCCAACATAGAAATGTTAAAAAATGTTTTAAAAAATCGTATTTTTCTCGAAAACGGCGCCCAGAATTTTGATAACATTTTTTTCTTTCAATAAATTTTTATGATCTTTAATTAAATAAAAAAAATTAAATAACAAAAAATGACATAAATGGAAGTGTTCCGAAAATGAGGTAGGTTTGAGCCCATGGAAGGCATTCAGCCATGGAGATTTAAATTTGTATCGTAAGTCATGTTCGTCTGCATTTTTGACGACGCGACACGTCTCACGTCTGCATTTTCTATCTTCTCTCTTTCCCTGACAAATACATTTCGAGTATTTTGTTTTCACTCTTTTCGCAAATATTTAAAATTCAAATGCAGACAAATGAAAATAAATTTTGAAAATAATTGACTTATAAAAATACGCAGAGCCTACACTTTTGCATGAATACCCTTATTATTGTAAAGCCATAACTGCAATGAACTTGAAAAGTGAAAATGTTAAAAAAATCAGCTCTCCTTTTCCAACTCAATTTAAAATTTTATCTCTCATCTCAGAAACCCAAAAAGTAAATGTTTCACTTTTTGAAAACACTAATACATTGAATAAATTGCTTCAGAAAATGACTGATAGATGTCGCCAAACTGAAAGCAACAGATGTCGCTAGTGTATGTGTGCATTCTTTTCCATTTTTTCACTTATTATACTTTTTACAAGAATTACCAATTGTAGTTAACGTTTGATGGTTTAAATGGTTCTATCTTTTCACTTTTTCACTTTCTAAAAACACTATTACTTGGAATACATTTTTTCAGAAAATCACCGATAGATGTCTGAACTGAAATTGTATGGTGTAAATTATACGCTCTTTTCAGCAACAGATGTCGCTAGTGTATGTGTGTATTCTTTTTCACTTTTTACAAAAAGTGCCGATTGTAGTAAACGCTTAATGTTTCAAAATATTATTGTAAGAGCTCAACTACTAAAAAAAAACACATGCCTAATATTTATATTGATAATATTTCTTCACTTAGGGGGGTTCACATTCAACAACATGTTTATCAACTTTTATCGTGTTGGCGGATTTGTGTAATGTGAATCCACCTTAATGTTTCGGGTTCTGGCTTTGGGTTTTCGCTGAATGCTTTCGTTTTTCATATTCTGGATTTGACATTTTATGTTTCAGTCGATTTGACATTTCTAATTGTTTTTGTTTTCCGGGCATTTTTTTGCAATTTTTACTTATTGTTTTAAACAATTTCTGTGTAGTATATTTAAATAATTTTGCCATTCATCTATGCAAAAAATGCTTTCGTTTAATATATAATTTATGCTAAGATATGATAAGATAGAGATGGGTAGTTTAATACTCTTTCCATTAAATCTACTGAACCGTACAAAAAATAACAAAAATTCAAAATTAATTTATTTCCAATATTCACTTTATGCATGGGATAGTATTAACAGTAGAATTTTTGTTTAAACTTTTTTTTTAATTAAAAATGAGGGCCTTTATCGAACATTTTTTGCCAGTGTACATATATTTTTTGTAGTGTATATTCAGGCGTAAATCAAACCGTCCATATTTGTGTTTTTACTTAATATTTCCTCGAAAAGCAATCATCATTGCCATTTTGCTTCACTTAAAATCAAGTGCTATGTGTATTATAATATTTAATACGATTTACCAATTATACTTACATCTACATCTTTGAGTTATTTCTGATCCTAAAGTTTGGTTTTACAATCAAAATTTTCACATCAAGCAATTCTTAATACTCTATTTCAAAATAAAACAAAATAAAAGAAGAAACCATTTTATTTTCAAGATCTGTTAAAATTCATCTTGTAAGAAGATTGATTGATTATTTTCAACTTCAGTGCATCTATAATATACTCGTATATTATAGAAAACTACAAAGATTTTCCATGTAGGCTTCAGTTCCTTTTTTATAACCGATATGCCCAAGTTCGTTAAGTATACATATACGAAGTTTTTCTCATAAATATACACCTCAATATTTATCTATCTCTTCTGAAGTATTATCAACTTTGTCATCGTATAACCACCGTCCGGTCTGTCGACGAACCTACCCCAAAGGTATTGTAGTTCTAGTATACGAAAGAAATTCCAATTGCAAGGAATTTCAAACATTTAGGACAAGACCGAATCGATTAAATATCGATCATAAACCATACAGAGCTTATACACTACGCATTACTTGATTGTGGTTATTTATTTCTATAAAAACCATTTCTACTTGTGATACTTGTATACATGTAGGTATTAGGTATGTGGCAAGGGAAGTTATGCATTGATAAAAAAGTCCAGCTCAATTTAGAGACTTTTAGATAGATAAATAGACTTGACTTTTATATTCGATTGTTACGAGTACACCCTGTGTGACTTTTGACACCGTCTAGTTAAAACCACATCATAATGGCTGTCCATGTCCATGCAATTGGTCAAAGAAATAATGTGGCAGCATGTTTTTGTAGGGATCGCTATTGACTATAATGTGACTTAACAAAAAACGGCCCAATGACGTTACAGGTGTGAAAACCATACCATAATGTCAGATTTTGTGGATGAAGTTGCGTTTCTTGAAGCACATGAGAGTTTTCTACCGACCAATAACGCATATTATTCTGTTGTTTGAAGAACCTGTTTAGCAAAAAAAGTGCTTCATCGCTAAAAAAAAGATAATTGACGTTAACGCTCTTAAAGTTTTCGTCACCAACTAGGAATTTTGGTTCCAAATTTTAAGTATTTTTAATTCTTCATTCGTGAACTTCACCATGATGAAAATGTTGTTTTGATTTTCTGAAAGTTTTGACATTGACAGTTTGGTCAATAGTTTAAGTGTGCGT
Organism: Chrysotoxum bicinctum; assembly: GCA_911387755.1. Lineage (NCBI taxonomy): Eukaryota > Metazoa > Arthropoda > Insecta > Diptera > Syrphidae > Chrysotoxum > Chrysotoxum bicinctum. The sequence goes on along the minus strand of OU426987.1, from coordinate 205,600,738 downwards.
TCACAGCGAAAATTCAAAGTTGTCAAGTTTCAATTGAAAAACGATTTAAAAGAGATTTTGTCATAAATGCATAAATGGTCAAAAATCTAAATTTTATGATCAAATTCTACCTCAGAAAATACCCTATCGCAACATATATTTGCTTGGTCTCTTTCGGTTCTTGCTTCTGGTAAAAAATGGAACATTTATTCCAAGATTCACACAGATTAATATTTTCAAAAGGTTTTTTTATCGATGTTTTACATTTTGTAATTAAAATAAAAGCTATTATTGCATAAAACGGACTTAAACTTTTGTTTATGGTAGTCGTCATAACCTCGTCGCCGAATATGATTTTTCAATCGAAGCGTTCGAAATATTGCTCCAACAGAATACCAAGTTTCATAAAACAATTTTATGATTTGCTTGTTCATGTTGATGAACGCTATGAATCTCCATATTGGCAAGACAGAACAATTTAACAGATGTTGATTTTGTTAATTAAATAACAATTAAAAATATAACATTCGTACAAATGTTAACTTTCCCAATTTTCTATAAACTTAAGGAAACAATTGTGACGGGAACATATTCACCTATGTTATTTCCTTCATGACACCTTTTTAGTATTCTCAATTTAAAATGTCGGTGTATTTCAAATTGATACAACAGAATTCTGTACTTTTGATATACCTTAATGTAGGGTAAACTGGGATGCCTGCATTTGACATGTCCTTTTTTTCTTGAAAATTTCCAAATCTATTCATGTCAAAGGCAAACTTTAAATAAAATAGTTTTTGTATAAAAACTTTTAAGGTTTTATTTTGTTACTTTTTTCTCCAACGTCATCTTTAAAACTTTAAATGGAGGTCACTTTTGACAAGGGTTATTTTCTCCATTGAATCCTCCTTCGACAAGCAGAAGAATAAAATCTAACCGAGAGCATTTGTATGGTAGTTGAATCAAAATGTGTTAAAAAAAACAGCGTTGTCTTGGGTAAAAACTACTAACTTATGTCACTAAACTTGGTTAAATTAAATTGTTTACATTTATAATAAACAAATAACAATGTTGTTTAATATATAAACTTAGTTATATTAATCGAGGATTTAGGCTTAAATTTACAATTTCCGAGCATATTTCCTTTAAACGAGTAACGTGTTGAAATCAAATACCAATACTTAATTATTTTAACACATTTCTTATACAATCTTTTTGAATAAATTAAACTTATGCTGTTATTGTTTAAATTCAACGAGTGTCTTGTTAAAACAATTTAACAGATTTAATAAATTTTCCGAAACTTTAAAGCTAAATAATCTTCTCGTTACATTTAACCGAATGGTGATTGTAAAATACTCGTATCATAACAAATTGCTTATTTTAACTGACTAAGGTTGTTAATTTTAACACACCAATTTGGTAAATAAAATCGATCAGATTTATTTAATTTACTAACCGAGTTGAATCGTATTTTTTAACCGAGTAAGTTCGTAGGTTGTATATTAGTAGTCTCACTTGTTTAATATTATCAAGTTTTACGTTGTTTCTAAGCATCATTTTTCTGTATCTATCTCAAAATTAAATGCATTTTAGTCAATTAACTTGAATGTTATACGAGCATATGATATATTTTATACGATTAATTAAGAACTATGTAATTGAAGGAACACAGTAACATCATTTAAATGCTAACGATATATTTTTAAAAGCTAGTTTATTTATTTTTTAATTCATTTTATTTAATGAAAAAAAAAAATAAACTGCATATTGTTAAGGTATAAGTATAAGTACTTAATAATTTCTTAACTTTAAAGTAGTTTACTAACTCTTTCTTAATTTTAGACATTTTCTAACTAGTCTCGTACTAAAGCAATTTTCTTAATAAATTGCTTCTGAACACACCCAAAACAATGACAGTTTCTGCAAAAAACGTTTGTAAATGTCAAAGAGTCATATGAAATTAACATGATAATAAAAATAGCTATTTGATGATTTTAACTTTAATTAAATTTTAGAGAAAGTGTGATGCTTAACTCGATTATTTCATCGTCTTAAGCATTTTTAACTTCTTCGACAAATTTTTGATGATGAGTGCTAACAAATTTCGATAATCAATTAAAATTAATTATAAAATTGAGTTCTCAAAACATTTCTGTAAGGAAAAGTTAATGATCTGTCAAAGCTCCTGTCGATTATATTCAAATTAGGCTTATTTCAGTAACTCAAATTTTTGGCTATTAAGTCATGTTCTTATTCTTGCAGAGTCCCGTTCTTAAATTTACATCAGTTTACCCTATCAACCGTAGATCATGTGCAAAAATGTACACAAAACAAAATTTTAATTATCATTAGAACACATACATAAGAGTTTACAGTTCGTACATTACTGAACAGAAGCATGATGTTTGAATAACTCTGGTCAAGAAGGTTTTTGTAGCAGAAACCAGACTATAATTTTTCCTAAAATCTTCGAGGTATTCCTGTTCGGATATTTAAAAGAAAACAGGCTTTTAGCTATTTTCGAGGCTATGTAATAATGCGAAGAAATTTTTTTTTTAACGAATTTTTAACAATTGCTGAACCTCCGAAAAATCCAAGGTTCGTTGTTGGTCTGGACTAACCCTACATAATTGAAAAAAAAAATGCCAAATTGTATAATATGCCAAACTCATAATTTCAACAAGGAAAACAAATATATTCGAAAAATTTCGCTTAAACAATTTGAAGAATGATAAATTTATTTTTTTTTTCTAAAAATAAAAATTTTGTGTATTAAAAAAATTTACGTTTCTATTTTTTTTTCTACACTTAATTGATTAAAAACTTCGTCAACTACATATTTATTGATAATATAACATTTTTGATCATCTCAAATCCGTCATCATCATTCTCGTTGATCAAATCACAATTTTTGTCAACCATCAACTGATAATTGACAAGGCAATTTGTCTTGACCAGAGTGTTTAGCAGACTTAAGTAGTCGAATGCCAGTGACATCAAAGTTCCTAGTCTGTATTGGAATTTGGTTAAAACTGGGGTTCATGTGAGTTTCACAAATGCTACTATCTTCATTTAAGAATATTAAAGCTGAGCGATAAAATAACTTGACCGTCAGCTTTAAATCTCTATCAATTCTCTATATCGAAAGAATAGGTAAATCTTGGTTGATGCGTTTACTAATTGTCAGCGGTATCGAATAAGGGAAATTATTTTGCTTAAACCTTATTGGTTTTTCCGATAGGTTTGTAGCTTTTTAAACACTTAGTTTAATAACGAAATGTGCTTTTAGTGACTAACTAAAAAGATAATTAAAGGGAGTGAAAGCAACGACTTAAAGTTATTTACCGGAAAAACAGATTTTCCACCAAAGGTTGAGATACAAACAAAATTATTCATATATTATTTCGCAGAAAATTATTTACATATATCTACAATTTATAATTTATGTAAGTGTATATTTTAGGGCGAATTCAAAAACTCAAAATTATGGCGAGTTGTTTAATTTGAGTGCCAGATTTAAATTTCATCATCACCATCATGCATCGGCTCGACAACCGGGTTCCGGTCCTGGCCTCTTTCAACAAGTCTCTCCACCTATATCGGTCTCTAGCCGACGCCATCCAGTTGCGCACCCCAAGGCTTCGGGTGTCCTGGTCTACGCCATCTCTCCAGCGCAAGCATGGTCTACCATGCTGTCGTCTACCATAGAATGTACCACAAAGAACTTTCCGAGCAGGTTCCTCTTCGCTCATGATAGCTAGGTGCCCTGCCCACCGGAGTCTACCGAGCTTAATTTTTGTCACGATATCTGCTTCTAGGTAGATTGCGTACAGTTCATGATTGTACCGTCTCCGGAATCGTCCTTCCTCACATAAGATTTAAATTTGAAAATTGAAACTTTATAGTTACGAAATGCGAGTTAAAATCATGAAAACACGTAGGTACATAGAAATGGTTGAGAATTGTAAGTCACTAGGTCCCGGTTCCCTTTGTGCTGTATCACCACCAAATTTCATTTAATTTAAATTTATATTATATTTGTGAATATGATTTTCCGCTTCAGCAAAAGCAAAACCGTAAAACTAAATATTGGTAAAACAATTACAAAAAAAAAAACAAGTCATCAATCTAGTGGTCTGGAGTATGGTGTGTGTATCTCCGTATTTCTGTCTACGCAAAGACATATCGTACGACTCTCAGGTTTTGGTCAAGAAAATAATTGGTGAATATTTGGGTACAGCATTGAATTCTAAGCCACAAATTGAAGTTGGAATTAAGAACGTATTTGAAGTGGTGTATTTTTTTTAGACTTTGGAATTTGAGTGCAGAAAGTTTAATGCTAATGGAAACCTAAGTACATACATATTTCCCTCTCTCTGTTGAGTTTTCATGATTTTAATACTTTTAGTGAACAAGCATAAGAGTTCGTTTGGATGAAGATATGTAGGTCAAAAGTTGAGCTGTTCGCTTAAATGCATTGTTGGAAGGCTGTCTATTGACATCGGAGAAGTTAAAGTGGTTTTGCATTTTACTTATAAGTCGTTTTTTGACTTTTGGAAAATCATAATTTCAATATCGATTTGTCAAAGGAAAATTTTTGTTGTATTTTTAAAATGGCAAGAAAATCTTTCGTAAGATTTCACATCTAACGTTGCACACGAAGTTGCATTGTTTTTCTTGTGATGCCAGTTCTTCGACATCAATGGGTACATTCGTATTCGTATTTAGAATAAATTGGTCAATATATGCCTATTGCGCTTATACAGTTGGTTGCTACACTTCAACACTTAATCGTTTTCAAACAAAAAGTCAGACACCGATTGACCATAATACTTACTGTCTTGAAAATTTAATGAAGGCTTTTCTCGCTCCATATTGGGACATTTTTTTTTTGCTAAACCGATTTCACACTGGAAAACTTTGTTTCCAAATACTTTCAGAAAAAATCACGAAGAAAGGAAATTAAAAAATTCGTCCCGGTCAACAAATCGAAGGGTTTATTTTTTGCTGACATTCCTTTTCACACTTCAAGTTATACGGGTTTAACCAGGAGAGTTCAAAGGGAAAGTACCAAAAATCTTTTACGATTTTGTTTCGCTTTCATGTGAAAGAAGCCTAGAAGGGATTTTGAAAGCAATCATCAAGAAATCTTTCAGCGAATATAATCTTCATGTAGTTACCCAAAAAGGGGATTATGTGTCTTGTAAGAGATTAAGGTTTTCTTTCAGAAATCAACATTAACTTTCTGTTGCTTTCAATTTTAAGAAAAAAAAAATGTAATATTGGATACAGTCTATTTGTCCGTGTAAAATTATTTTTCTAAAACCGTGAAACGTTTCTTTCTTTTATAAGAAATCTTGGTTTCGTTTGGAACATAATTTTTGAGGTTTTAATGAAACTTAAGTTTAATCTTATAACGAAATTCATTTAGTCATTCATGCTTACTTTCACTGTAAATCGGGCTCTGCCTTTACTTTTATGTGATTGCCTCGATTTTTTTTTTAATTTTTTTTTATCTCAGCTTTTTCAGAATTTTCATAAATCCAACGAATATCTTTTGAAAGTTAGTTTTTAGCAGAAAGTATAGGGTTTTCTAATAAGAGGTTTCATAAACGAGTATTTTTTAAAAGAAATCTTATTGCCAATGGAAAATGATATGAGTCAAATGGCCGCTATGATAACGGTTGCAGCAACATATCCTTTTCATGAAACTTTCCATTACCAATTTGCACATTTCCTACAGTATGTCCTCGATAGCTTCACGAAATCCATTTTTAAGGTCTTGAATCGATTGTCGAGCATTGGCATAGGCCTTATCTTTCACGTGGCTAAAAGAAAAATGCCAAAAAACCTCACCAAACAGTGACACGTGGAGGATGGAGATGCATTTCAACAATTATTCTTGGATTTTCCGAGCCCCAAATGCGACAATTCCGCTATTAACGTAAACTCCGAGGTGAAAATGTGCCTCATAACTGAAGATGATTTTTCGATGAAAATCCGGATCATTTTGACGCATTTCAAGGACCCAATCAGCGAAGATACGACGCACGTTGCTGGGTATCGACCGAATTGAGTTCTTGTGTTAATTAAACTTTAAAAGCCTTAAGACCTAAGTTTTTTTATACAAAATACAATATAGTGTCATTTGTGGAATGCCTAATTTCAATGATCGACGAGGAATCGATAAACCTGGGTTTTCGTCAACACGACGGGCTACAGCAGCAATATTCTCAGTTGTTTTTGAGCGACGCACACGGTTTCGATTCTTCACATCACTAACCCCCAGTTTCACAGTGAGAGTTTAAACTTAAGTTCTGCTGAACCTGAACTGGAGTTTAAATTTGAAGTTCAACTCGTCCGGTTTCACAGCCTTATCTGAACTTCATTTCATTAAACGTAGTTTAAGTAAATTGTTTTCTCTTTCTATCTGAATCAAAGAAAAAACAATCAAGGAAAGTTTGCTTTGTTTCATTGTGATCTGTGACAGGAAACAAAAATTAAAAATGAAAATAAATTATATTTTCAAATGTTTGAAGGGGTTGTCGAACTGAGATCTAAACGGCAGAATAGTGTCGTTTAACTTAAACTACAGAATGAACTCTGTTCAAGTACTGTGAAATCAAATTTATTGTTGAACTGAAGTTTAAACCAAAAGGGGGGTTTAAACTTCCACTGTGAAACTGGGGGTAAATGAATTAATTTTTCCACCAGTCTCACTATTGCCGGCCGAGAAGGTGCTTCGCGACGCACGACCCAAAAGTGATCTATGTCGTTTTGCGAACTTTGACCGCAAAATTTTCACCATTTTTGTAGCGAAGTTTAACAACTTCAATGTTTTGTCGAAGCGTGTATCGTTCCATTTTTAATAGTGGCGTAGTTTTTATTTGTCAAATGTCAAAAGATGATAGCTTCAAAAGTGACAGCTTGCCAAATAACATTTTTTTACTTGCGACTTATAGGTACTATAAAGCAAGTTATGCATTCGGAAAAAAAAATCGAACTCGAGATTTTCATCAAAGTTGACATTACACTGAGCCTCCACTTGAAATAAATAACTGCAAGAAATGTGTCATGTAGCCAATATTTCTTGTGGATTTCTTATGTCTCGATTTTTGTTATTTTTAGACATAATTTTTTCTATTTATTTCTTGTCTTCGCAGAAGAAATAAATGCAGATATAAATTTTGACGTTTCATGACTTGTGACTTCACTAGACACAAATTTTTCACAAGACGTCGAGTCTTGACACCAATTTCCACATTTTCATGTAACATTCCTTCATTTCATTGACGAACTCATGTTATGTTTTCACTTCGTATAGAAATTATGTCCTGTGAAGCCAAGATGTAATTTTTCTACCATTTACTGTCTGTTGAAGTACATATTATATAGTGTTGTTTGTTTGTTTGCAGGCCAAAATTAACATTAAAAGAATTAAACATTAAAGATAGTAAGTATTTTGATTACTTTTTTAAAAATTAGTTAGGGCATTCAGAGACTTTTCATGCTTGTGGGACTACTCAATTAGGTCTTGGAGCAAATGTTCTTCAAGGTCCTTTTGTATTCTTCCCGTTTTGCCTCTTCCAGTTTTTCCACTGCGTTTATCGCTAAAATCAAATGGCGTGACTTACCTGGTGAGATTATAGCGAGGGAATAATCACGACATAATTCGCCCACAGAGTTAAAGAAATATAAACTTCAGATATAGTGTCTGATATAATGTCAGAAATAAATATTGCTAATGGAGGTGCGGCGTTACGATGATAGCGAAGACCAAAAAAGTGGGTCTCGCAATTCTGTCTGTCTGTCTGTCTGTCGGTTCGACTACAGCCTATACGGATCGGCCGATTTTCTTCAAACTTGGTAGATATGGGTTTTAATTTTTTTCCCCCGGACGTTTTTCTGTTTTTTTTTTTAATAACAAAAATAACGGTACCTGCCATACGATTTTTTTTTCGAAATTTTATAAATATTTTTTTTTCCCAAAAACTGTCCCACAGAATTTAAAAAAAAAATGAAAAATTTCATTTGATTAAAAGTAGCTAATGGTTGAAAAAAATTTCACAAAAAATTGTTATTTTTGGTAGCCCTTCTGGGTCCATTTTTTTGTTTTTGATTTTCTCGAAAACGGTACAGCCGATTTAAACCATTTTTTTTTATGCCAAAGCTCCTCCAAAATTTGAATATTATTACATATACAAATTTTCAATTTTTTATTTTTTGGATTTAAGAAAAAAAAAATCAATTTTTTTTTTGGAAACTCAATATTTCGAAAACCCCATGCTCGATTTTTTTCAAACTTGACAAATAAAAGTTTCTTAACATAATCTACAAGATTTGAGAAAAAAAAATTGTTTTATCTAAAACTAGCGGTACCTTCCATACAAATTTTAAAAAATGGTTTTCGAAAATCGTATTTTTCTCGAAAACGGTTCCGAGAATTTTGCTAAAATTTGTTTTCTTTTGATCAATCTTGACGATCTATAATTTAATAAAAAAAATTTGAAATCTAGATATTACGGACTGTACCTACCATAGAACGATTTTTTAGAATTTTTAATTACTCATTATCGGCATAACGGATTTTAAAGAAATTTTTTATAAAGAATCTCCTAAAAAGTTTAAAAAACATTGCATTTAAAAACTTAAGAAAAAATATTTTTTTCAATTTTTAGAAAAAAAAGTAATTTTTTTTTTTTTGAAAAATTCGATATCTCAAGAACGGCTTAGTATTTTTTTTGGAAATTAGACTTTTATTCGTACAATAACGAAAACTTAAGGTTGGCGTACCAAAATGTTTTCTTAAAAATGTTTTAAAAATTTTGTACATAAAAGCGTATTTTTTTAAGGAACCACTACAACGACTTATAATTTTTGTTCCTGCATAAATTCATATTTGCATAGCATTCTGTTTTTCTCTCTTACTACTAAAAGAATTTAAAAAATTCATTTTATCCTTATGAACAATTTTCTTTATTAACATCCGTTTTTAAAATTCCTAGTCTACGAGTATTACATAGGAGCAAGTTCGTGCGACCCAGTCGTGCATTTTATTTTTCAGAAGTTTCTGAATGCAAAGTTTAATTTTAATCGGTTTTGTCGATAACGAGAAAGTCAATGTAAGACCAAATGCTTGACTGGATCGCACTGGATCGATAGTTGTTGAAACCAAAAACAGAATCCCATAAGCTATTATAAATGCATGCAAAAATAACCATTTTAAATCGGCAAAAAATTTAAGCGAAACAGACTTTGTTTTTAAATTCAAATTCGAGAAAAATATGAGTTTCAAAATCTATTTTTGTATAGTGGGTGCTGTTCTTTTTGTTTAGTGTCAAATTTCAAAATAATCGAGAATGAGGTTTTTGAAGTGTTGATTTTCAAAAAAAAAAATTGAAAACTTATTTAATAGTCGAAAAAAAAAATTAGAAATTTGTTTACACTACTACTAAAATTTGTTGGCCCTTCAACATAAAATAAAGATCAAAATCCGTTGTACCGATTTTTAAAAAATCCAATGCGTACTAATTAATAAGCATTTCTTGCATTTTTTTTTCATGCTAGATTTTAAGATATGAAATTCTGGCATCGTAATTTAAAGTCTGATCAAAATCTCGAGTCCGAATCTTAAAAAAATTAAGACTGCAACAAGTTTTTTTTTTCTCTCGGTTGTGGCGTTTCTTTTCCAGTTAAATTGTGTGCTTGAACCTTACCTTGCGATGAAAGCTTGCGCATACAGTAAAAGGACTGACGATTATTTTGTTACTTCTTGGATCTATATTAACTGTTCAAACCACTGAAATTTATCCAACCGTAGTCACTGTCCTCTGTCCAGCAACCATCCATGTCCAATTCAATCTCGACCTCACGCTGCTTCTTATTTCTTGGCAAAATATGCATTGAAAACATGAAAAGTACAGCTTCTGAGAATCATATTTTAACAGTGACTATTGTTCCTTGCTCTGCAAACTAGAGCTGTAGCGAATCGTATGTATTCGTTACTGAGTAACGGGTATTCAATGAAATACCAAGTAACGAAACGTTACTCACAAATAAGAGTCGTTACTCGCACGATGTCGTTACTTTTTTTTGGCACACATTCAGTATCTAATAACGCACGCAGGTACCACATACGAGATACCACATACGGAATGCGAAAAGTATACACACAAATCGGAGTCGTTACTCGCACGACGTCGTTACTTTTGTTTTGGTACAAATTCAGTATCCACAGGTACGACATACGGAATATGCGTAAAGCATACACACAGGATGAGCTCGCGTTGGACGTTCATATTTTCTGCACAATTTTCATGAGCAAAAAAAATCGATTTTTCGTTAAAAAAAATTCAGATTTTGTAGATGTTTTTTAATCCATCGAGATCTCAGCCATCCTCCAATGGAATTTGACAGTTTATGCCTTGGTTGATTGGTAATATACTATATTTTGACCTACTTAGATTATTTCTTTCTAGATGCTTTCCAAAAGCCCTAAAATCGCAATTTTCCTGAACAAAAAAAAAAAATTCGATTTTTCGTTGAAAAAAATTAGATTTTTAAGATGTTTTTTAATCCATCGAGATCTCAGCCATCCTCCAATGGAATTTGACAGTTTATGCCTTGGTTGATTGGTAATATACTATATTTTGACCTACTTAGATTATTTCTTTCTAGATGCTTTCCAAAAGCCCTAAAATCGCAATTTTCCTGAACAAAAAAAAAATCAAAAAATTTCGATTTTTCGTTGAAAAAAATTAGATTTTTAAGATGTTTTTTAATCCATCCAGATCTCAGCCATCCTCCAATGGAATTTGACAGTTTATGCCTTGGTTGATTGGTAATATACTATATTTTGAGCTACTTAGAGTATTTCTTTTTAGATGCTTTCCAAAAGCCCTAAAATCGCAATTTTCCGGGACAAAAAAAAAATCCAAAAAAATTAAGATTTTTCAGAAGTTTTTCAATCAATTGACATTTGAGATTTTTTGTACGTCTTTTACAAAATAGACATGAAGCTTTATTTCCAAATGTCTGACGTAATAAAAATCTCTGAGAAAAAAAGATGCATTCCAGTACATCCCAGTATCAACCATTCCGAAGCAATCATCGTATCTTCTTATTTGAATCAAATAAAACCAACCAATATTGCGTATGAAGTATGATATACGTATTTCGTTACAGTAACGATACTCATATTTGGCTAATACTATAACGTGATACATACGAATTGTATTGGAATACCTAAAGTAACGATAGTAACGAGTAACGACATTTTTGTAACGGGTACTCATACCTAAAGTAACGTATGCATACGGGTATTCATTTTGTCGTTACTTTTACAGCTCTACTGCAAACGATATCCTTTGAAAACTGCTTTGGTATAGCAGTGGCATAGCGTGCCACATCGGCGCCCGGGGCGGGAGACCCATCTTGCCGCCCCATTTAATACTTAATTAAAATTAAATTTCGAGACATCATTTCACAGGCTATGAGGTATCTTTTATTGAAGGTAAAATAGGATCAGCGGTTTCACAAACGGATTCTACGGGCCTTACGAGCAGCGAAGTCAGAAATAACTTTGTCAAAATCAATATTTGCAGCCAATACTTGTTCAAACTGCTGGAGACGCTTCCGCTCCATCTGAAACTCGTCCTTGTCGATGTCTTCTAATACATGGGAAAGATCACACTCGTACTTGCTGTCCAAAAGTTTCGCTGGCATGCATTCTTCTCGTTTTGAGTTCGATTCCGAGTTTTTCGCTGAGAGTCATAGCAAAGTCGATTGCAGCTTGGACGAAACGGTCTCTGCTCTCCACTAGTAGAGCTTTTAAAGCGCAGAGTTTCTGAACACACTTATCCACACTCAGTCCTCGTTGCTGCAGGTAAATCTGTGCCTCATCTACTTTAAGTAGCACTGCAGCCCAAAAGCCAAGAAAAGTGAGGAAGTTCAATGACCGTATGGCTGTCAGAAGAAGACTGACTCCCGATCTTGTTCGGAAGTTTGAGGTGAATCCCCCAATTCCTCCAGTACCTTAAGAACTTCCTCAAACTTATTTTTAAGCGTCTTGACAGTTTCATTTCTAGCGCTCCAGCGCGTTTCAGTGACTCGCTTCACTGCTTGACCTGTGACGGCAACCAAAGCGTTCCACACAGCAGTTGATGCAGAAAAGAAGGAAAATAACTTTTCCAGAGTTCCAAAAAACGTCTCGGAGTTTACCGATTCAGAAGCAGCGTGTACCCCAGCCAAGTTGAGTGAGTGGTTTGTGCATGCAGCGAATGTAGCTTTCGGATTCAGTACTTTAATCCGGGTTTGAACTCCATTGTGGATCCCTGACATTGTGGCAGCGTTGTCATAAGCCTGTCCTCTCAACTTCTGTATGTCCAGTCCGTCTGATGTTATCTTCGCAGTTATATCGTTGCTGAGATCTCATGCATTTTTTCCTTTTGGTAAGAAGAAATCGATAAAAGATTCTACCACGACGACTTTTTCTCCCCCGATATGTACGTATCGCAGTCTTTAGTCTTTGTGGGAGATGTCTGGTGTACTGTCGAAGATTACGCATTAATATTTAGCTTCTTAAAATGCGACGGATGATGGTGGATCGAACTACTGTCTCAGTAAGTTTATCAATTCATTTTGGGTTTCTGGAGATAGAAACGAAACTGGGACTCTTGCTCTCAGCTTTATCTTTGTCACATGTTCCATTAAAAGATAAAGATATTTAGCAAGGAGGTGCACTAACTTCAGAAAATTCCCGCGGTTGCAACTATCATCTCCTCGATGTCCTCTGAAGGCCAGATTCTGTTTGGCTAAGAAGTGATTGACATTCAACAACCGGTACAATACATCCCTCCACTTCTTCTCCTCACTTTCGAAAACTTCTTGTTGCTTTACGGTTCAGGCGAACTTCCAACTCCTTCCATTTCAAGAAGCTCTGCTCACGGTCCAGGCTGTTCTCATAGTCTCTGATTCTTGGATTTAGCTTCCACCATTTGTTGAATCCTTCTTCAGATGCGAAGTTCGAGCCGAAATTGCCAAACAGCTTGCAACAGAAACAATACAAGGATTACTTCAAAAGCGAATAAGGCCGCAAGAGTGCGTTCCGTTATTGTCGCGCGACTCGCGAAGCTAAAACGGAATGTGCCGAAACTCTCGCAAAACTGAAAGGGGTCAAAAGTTTGCCCGCTTGCAGCGCCCCCGCCCGCCTGCGGTCTCGCACACATATGTTTCGGAACGCGAGAGTTTTGGAACGTTCCGTTTTAGTTTCGTAAGTCGCGCGACAATAACGGAATGCACTCTTACGGCCTTACTCACCGTTTACGAATTCACGGAAATCAGCCGAGAGCGTCAACGACGAATCACAGGCAGGGTGGCAAATTTCAAATGTACGTCATTGTTGTTTGTTGACTTGTCAAACGTTCTGTCATGAAACATAAATGATCTCTACTCTAAACGCTTCATCGGCGACATTTTGCCGCCCCGGCCTTCCGCCGCCCAGGGCGGGCCGCACCCCCCACCCCCCTACGCTACGCCACTGGGTATAACTATATATTTAAATATGTATATAATTTTTTATTTTTCTTAGAAAAACTAATTTTTGTAGAAAATAAGATTTTCCTTAGTTACTAGCAAATTTTCTTGACTAGATACACCGGATTCTGTCATTTTTCTCCAGACCATAACAGAACCTAAAACGAGCATTGTTATAAAATTGAAATTATTTTGAATTGGTCCGATTCTTTATGTTTCCTCTCCAACTTTTGGTTGATTTTTTCAGTTTTGCCACACCCTGTACGTAGCACTTTAACGAAGTTTTGTATAAATTTCTATTTACAAAATAAATGAACCTCTTCAAGGAAGCTCGAATATTGAAGCAAACAAATAGCAAACATTGCTATCCACATAAATATTAGGGAAAAAATATTAAAAAAAACATTATCATGTTCCATTATACTTTTCATCTTAATGATGTCATTGGAAATTGCATTTTATTTTCGTCATAACATTTTTATTTGCGACGCTCTTTGTTAAGGTAGATGATACCCATCTGTAGCGATACAAATGGCCCTTTTGCTTTCTCAGCTCGTACACCTAAAGTTATACAAAGAAAACACCAAGCCAACCACCGCCGCCGCCGCCGTAAAAGCTTTTTTCTTTAAATAAAGTTTTCCTATGCATCGTGTCAGTGAATTAAAGAGAGCGAGGTCTCGTCTGAAACTTTGTACGTTGTGTAGAGCTATATGGATAATATAAGGGCAAATTAAGGGTGCGTTAAATGAAATCGAGCTTGAGATTTTTATAAAACATTAAGTTGATAGAAAATACGACGAATTGTGTCTTAACAGGCACATACCGACATATTTTGACTAAATCTTTTTTTTATATAAAAGAAACTCTGTTCGTGTTCGGTGGGATAACAAATTCAGGCGAAAACCTTCAACAGAATCTGCAATCTGCTTCGATAAATTCCAAATATAAAATCTTATTTTATATAAAATTGGTCTAAAGATTTCGAATAACTTTTCCTTCAACGGTAAATGGTTCTTTGAATAGCCATTCATTAGAATTGAACTCCTGATAAAATGTTTCGCAGAAACCGAACCTTATTATTATTAATGGGCCAAAAGGTTTTAATGTTACTACTTTAGCGGAAAATATAAAATTGAAGACCATATTTGGAGACTTTGACCTCCTTATAGAAAGGAACCGCTGTTCCTATAAAAACTGTTCCAAATCAAGACAAAAAATGTCTAAGGTATAAAATGAATGTCAAACTTACAATACAAAATCAGAGAAAATCATATCTGCTTTGGAGAAAGAATGTTACTCCTGAAACCTGGCGGGCATATTGTTTGGTGCGTAATCAACCAACTATCACCACTCGGCTGGCTAAACTGAACTTCTATGTATCAAAGCTTGACACTTGCCTCCCACTAAAACAACTCTGGGACAACCTACGGGAAATCGGAGTTGGAAATAATTAAATATCTAAACGTCAGCCCAACCCTATCACGCTTAATACTCAATTTACCATTAGTTCATAAATTTCGACAAGTTTCTATTCAAAAGTTGAGTTGAGCTTTACACATGTTGATCATTTCGATTTTGAGGTTGTCTCGGAAGGTGAAGTCATTAGGATCTTCAGAACTTTGCCAGACTTATGGAAATCAGCTAGGATAATTCCTATCCCAAAATATCAATCTATACCTACCGAGCCTTCTGATTATCGCCCAATAAGTGTTTTACCTTGCCTGTCAAAGGTCTTGGAGAATATCCTTACACGGCAAATTTCTGATAACTTTACCTCAAAAAATCTTTTATCTCTTCATCAATCCGTGTTCAGAGCGAACTACTCTTGTTCTACTGCTATGGTTAAGGTTTTCGAGGATATAAGATTACAATATGACCAAAATAATTTGACCATAGTATGTCTACTCGACTTCTTCAAGGCCAAAGTCAAGCATGAAGTTCTTTATGAAAAACTTTTCGATTTTCTGATCTGGCTTTTTCCTTTATAAAGAGTTATCTATCAAATAGAATTCACCGTGTGATAGTTTAGAATAAGTTGTCACAGCCTAGCTCCCTAAAAACCGGAGTCCCTCAGGGCTCGATTTTGGGGCCAATTTTTTTTTTTTTTTTTTTTAATGACCCGCCCTCAGTCTTTTAAAACTGTCTCGTGTCATCTTTACGCAGATGATAAACAGTTGAATTTTTCAAGTAGAATTGGCCTGCTTGATGTCCTCGTTTTCCGAATTAACGAAGATCTCCTAGCAATTTTCAATTGGACTAGGGAGAACGGGCCTAATTGTGAAAAAAATAAAAACCAGAGAGATATCAAAGCGGGAGAATGACATGGAATGTTTTCCCTTTTTATTATTAAACAACTTATTTGTACCGCACGTCATATCTGTGACCAGTCTTGGTTTAAAAGTAACGAATGACCTTTCTGTAATGAACACATAAACTCTGTTGTGGTACCCATTTACGGAACTTTCAGAATGTGTGGCTATCGAGTCACTTCTCCTGGTTAAAACAAGACTTCGATTCGTCAAAATGCTACTTGTACCAATAGCCTCAAGTAGTTTATACAAAATAAGACTCCTTGTCTAAAAACAAGCTCCGTATTACATTTAACGACTTGACAAGATATTTAAATGGCCTAAGAAGATACGACCACATATCTCCCTGTAATACCATAATTCTTTACTTCACACTCTCTGAATACAAACTTTTTAATAACTGTGTCTTTTTGCATACAATAATTAACACAAAAACCCCCCAATATCTTTATGAAAACATCAGCTTCTGCCATCTAAAGGGTGGTCCAACGAAAACGCACGAAGTTAATTGTAAATAAAACAAAAAGTTTTCAGAGAGTTATCTTAATATTTTTTATGATGATAGAAGGATCTATGACAATTATATGTAAAATAAAATATCGGTGGTCCATATTTTCAATGACTCTGGGACATAATTGAGGTTCAATGTCTTTAATGAGCCAAATTATCTCATCCTTAAGCTCTTGAATTGTTTTCGGCTTATTGACGTTCACTTTTTCTTTTAAATATCTCCAAAGAAAGAAGTCCCACGGTGTCAAACCACATGATCGTGGCGGCCAATTAACATCGCCACTACGTGAGATATGACGGCCATTGAATTTCTCGCGTAAAAGGGCCATTGTTTCGTTAGCTGTGTGGCAAGTGGCACCATCCTGTTGGAAGCACATATCGTCCAGGTCCTATCCTCGATTTCTGGCCACAAGAAATTCCGTTATCATCTGGCGATAGCGAACACCATTCACGGTAACTTGGCCAACGCATTTTCGAAGAAGTACGGCCCATAAACCGCAACAAACAGTCCTTCTTTGTGGATGCATCGGCTTTTCAACAATCACTCGTGGATTCTCATTTGCCTACCAGCGGCAATTCAGCTTGTTAACTAATCCACTGAGGTGAAAGTGTGTCACTTTTGTCTGTTCAACCAACCATTCGGCGTATTGACGACGCTTGAAATGGTTAGTATAAGCTACAGCTCTTGAGTCAATTGAACCTTGTAAGCGTGTAAATTCAAATCTTTGTTCAAAATTCGCATCAGTCGATTTTGACGGCTCTTTTGCCACACTATCCCGAACAACAGCAATGTCTTCCGCAGAACGAACTGGGCAAGCATGAACAATTGTGTTCACATTTCGAACAGACCCTGTTTGCTGAAGTTTGCTCACAATTCTACCGATTGTGGACACATTTGGTCGATTATGGTGACCAAAAAAATCACCAAGTGCACGAAATGCATTTTGATTTGAACGTCAATTTTCGTAAAAGGCTTCAACAATCTTATCTATGCGGCAATTTTGATTTGTTAACACAGCCATTCATTGAAAAATGCGCCTCTTCGCTAAAGATGAGATGATTTTTCGACCAAAATTGAATGACCACCATGTCTAACGAAAATTGGCTCAATGAGAGCAACTTCTTGACCAACGAACACTGATTTTGATGAAAAAGTTTTATGATTGAGACGTGATCGTGTGAATTGCCCCGGTTTTGTATAAGTACCTTCATAATATACATTTCATAGATTTGATGGATGTCATCACAACAACATGGTCGCCATAGGCTGCCAAAATATACCCGTGCCATTTGAAAAACCCTTTATTCTAAGTAGGCATATCTGAATGTGAACCTTTTCTGAAATTTTTCAAACCATAACGATCCTCACTTTTGCTATGTTAATCACGGCCATTTACGGAAAGGTCATTTGTGTCAAATATGCAATTGCAAGATGTTCTTTAACGCAACCTTCAAAGGTCAACTGTTCGAAGTCCCAAAATAAAATTTGTATGCAAAAGCATTATTTTCGATGACGCAGATTACTAAAGTAATACGAGTATGTTCAATATCATCATTTGTTTACAAAGTATTAAAAAGCCAGAAGCAAATTTGTAAACGTCAAATGAGTTTGCAAAAATTGACTGACATTGATAAGACAGATTTTGTGCAACCATCTTTTTGATCAACGTCAATCGATTTTCTTGTAGACGATTTTGACGTTTAGAAACGCTCTTAAGCTTTTGTTGGCAATTCGAATTTATTTATGGTGTTATCAGACACCTTACTTTAGTAAACTGCGTCTGAGCTTTGATTTTTAGAAAAGTTGACTTCTGCAGATTGCGTCAAAGGACACTCTGCTATTGCATTTTTGACGCAAATGATCTTTTCGAAAACGGCCAGCAATATCTGCGGTCAAAAAATTAATATCGTTGGACGATCAATTTGACGTTGATTTGACATTTTCGAAAACTGTCAATATAATGAATCAATATTCAATATTTTGACAGAACGAAATAATAAAAACAGATATTTCAAAATGTAAGGGTCAATAAATTTCTCATGATTTCTAATAAGAAAACCACGCATGACATTCGGTTTCGAGATCAAAAATTCTATGTGCAAGGCAATACTTAATTGAGAATCAAAGACAACTTCCAAATCCTTTTGAATCGTAACTCGTGAAAAATTATTTCGAGAAATTTATTTTTAAATATGTATATGAAAAATATTCAAAAATTAGGAGTTTTAAATCGTATAAGTGTTACAGCTGAGCTAATATTAAAATGCAAACAATCGATATCACACCAATTCTTTAGCCTTTTAATACCTAGTTGAAGTTTCGTATATGTAGTTCGAAACAGACTTAATTTGCCTAAATATCTTCAAGTCATCAACAAGAAGAAGTCTACTTGAGTAACAAAAAACCCGGTAAATCATTAATAAACAAGAGAAAAAAAAGAGAGGACCTAGATGGTTTCCTTGTGGGACGGCATAATGGTACAAAGTAGCTTAAGAAAAATGCGAACCTTATTTTACATACTGTTTCTAATTATCAAACTAAATAAAGCATAGTGAAAACCTAAGCTCATTATCCTTCACTCTAAAACATAAAGCTTAAGACCGTCTAAAGCTTTGACAACGTGTGTGAAGATAGAATCAACTGGAAAGTCTTGTTCCATACTGTTTAGCGAAAATCAACAAATTCATTGTTTGGCATTATGCCAATTGCAAACACATTTTGATTTTCAGATAAATAAGAGATGGAATGGCAGAGTAGAGTTTTGGCTTGACAATCGCTTCATATACTTTTGGTTCCTCTTTCAATTTCTAATTAAAAAAATATTCAAATTATTTACATATGTGCAGAAATTTGATACTCATACTTGTTAAGTTGTCAGTCTACAAGTTGTCACTAGTTGCTCTTGAAGGTAGGTAGACACTTGTTGTTACTGTTTTTACAAAATTGTTAACAAAATCCGGAACCAGACTTCCAATTGCAATGACGGTAAATCGATTTGGGAATCATTTAAAAAAAAGAAGAAAAGCTTAGAGCCAATATTTATGCTTTTCATATGAGCAAGTCTGTCCGACTCAATCATGCACCTTATTTGCAATTGAATTTGTTCTTCAGAAAATAAGAGCAAAGAATTAAAAAGCATAGGGAGGTAAAGATACATTTATACCGAACGGTCTGGGTGTATCTTATCAACCTACGTTAGGTTGTTTGTTGTTTGCTAGTGCCTCTGTTGTTAATTAGACTTTACTTGATTATGACCTTTGGCCGGACAAAGTGGATGCACAGAACAGCCAGTACACTTGCTCTCCTTAGCCTTAAAAATAATTATTTTAATGACATTATTTAGAGTGGGTTGAATAATAAGAAGATACTATCTCGAGCATCAGATGGATATAGCACACACACAAAAAATAAAATAAAAACAAAACACCTCTGAGAGGTTGTTTTTCTATGTATCGTTGTAGTTGAAGTCTGAACACTGAAAAAGAAATTATAATTAAAATGTCAAATACCTATACCTGAATAGTGACATCCAACAGCTTTGTCAAAGGAATTTCCTGAAAGATTTGCGTAACAATTTGTAAAAGATAGTTTCGCCAAAATTCTTCGTCAAAGTTCGAGCTATAAATTTATCTTATTTGGATTAAGTAACGATTGGGTGTGATTTCAGTTAATGAGATGTAATACCCATGCTCTCATTGCAATTAGTTAATGAATCCCAGGCTTTAAATAGCTTTTTTCGATTATTCGAAAAAATATTCCCTTTGATTTGATTAAAAATAAACTTAATGTAACTTCGATTCGATATGTAATCGAAGAATGGAAAAGTTTGTTTTTGTAAATATGTACAACAAGTGAATACATTTTTGAAAGAAAATAAAATTTCTCATTTTTTTATGGAAAGTCAGATTTGTATTCCTGATTATGATAAGAAATGAATTCAACCTTAAACTGAAATAACTTCGTACACTTTTTCAGAGGGAAAGAATATTGCACTTCAAAATCATTTGTCATGTTTTGGAGCTCTGGATACACTTTCAAGTATGCCTTAACTTCCTAGACAATAGAAAGTTCTGTGTAAATTTCATCCAAATTTATTTCGTTGTTAACCTCTGAAAGACAAACAGATATTAAAATGGGAGGTACCATTGATGACTATATAAGTATGTTTTCGAGGTTTTAATGCCAACACAACTGCTGATGAAAAGTGAAATAAGTTCAACGAAGCTTTAAATAAATTAAACGTCCATATCCAACGAACCAAATTTTCACATGACTAAAAATTAAGGCAAAAACTATTGTGTGCCAAAAGCAGATAGTCTTTGGTCTTTTGTACAAAAAAAAACTCCTTTTATACTTCAGAGCGTAAACTATCTGCTGCAGAAATGTAAAGTTCTTTTTATGCCCAAAGCTGGTGTAAATGTTCCCATGTAAACACGAAAGATCTCAGACTTATCAGTGTATCATCATTCCTCCTCAAAACCTTTGAAAGATTGATTGTTATCCATTTTATTATATTATTTCAAAGAGGAATAAGTAGACTTGCCGTTGCACACATTGGAGCAAACTACCTTAAAGAATATATTATGGTTGCCTTCCAAGATAAAGAAAGCCCTTTCAATGTAAACGTTAATTTATCTGCCATCACATCTGAATGTAGATATTTCCCTTGTTGAATAATAAATAAATAAAATGGTGCTTAGGCAAAATTGATTTTATTAATTCAAAACTGTTCGGCTTTTTCGTATGAACATATTTCAGAGAAGAGGTACGCCACAAGGCGGTGTTCTATCTCCCCTTCTTTTCAATTTGGTAGTAAATGAGCTGCTGATTTTCCTGTTAGTACAGAGCTGCAGGGTGATTGTCTATGCAAACGAAGTTGCTTTAACCGTATCAGGGAAGCATCCTCATAAGTTAAAATAACTTACAAAATTCCTTAAATATGCTGATTAACGGGGCAGATCGCCGAGGATTGGCGGTAAGACTAATCTTGTTATCTTTTCTAGAAAACACAAATTTCTTGATTTATGCACATCCTGCTTCTATCAAAGGTAAACCGCTTACCTTATCGAACGAAGCTAAATACTTGGGCTTATTTTAGACAAAAAGTTAACCTGGAAACGTTTTTCTCATGCCAAAAAGCCATTGGAAATATATAAGGTTTGCAACCGAGCATTACTCATTGGTTTACACTTCGTTAATCAGACTGATTCTAACATACGATGTACAAGTATTGTGGAACGCATTAGATAACAAAATTAAACAAGTTCCAAAGCTCATCCTATAAGAGCATGGGTGGAGTGCTTCGCACGACGCATTTGACATTCTATTCCATCCAACACCTATCGATATTTTGGGCAAACAAACGGCTGCTAGCACATTCATTTCTCATGAAGCTCCTTCGGAATGGACCAATACCGAAATTGTCTAATCCATCGTTCTGAATTCATTACGATCAATACCAAGCAACATAGAGCTTCCCATTCCACAAATACAGTTAGAAGAAAATTTTCAGGTTATCATCTCTTCAAGATCCGTTTGGGGGGACTTGACATTCCAAAAAGACGAATCGATACATTTTTATTCTGATGGATCAAAAACTGATGCAGGTGTACTTACTCGTACAGACTAAATTTAAGTCTCTCTTTTCGTCTTCCTAATCACTGTAGCGTGTTTCAAGCAGACCATTTAGCGATAGAAGAAGTTCTGTCCTGGATCAAAGAAAACGCGATATCAAATAGTAAAATCTGCATCTTCTCAGATAGCCGATCCGCTATTAAATCTGTGGACTCTCTACAAACTATGTACCATCCCTTAACTGTCGATCATCTCTTACGGAGGCGGCACATAATTTCAACAGTCACCTATGTTATTGCACCGGGCACAGAGACAGTCCTAGCTATAAAACTCACCAAAAGCCAAAGCTCGATCTGACGCGCTCTAAGTGTTTGTTATCTCTAAGCTGATTACACATTGTTATTGTCAATGAATACTGTCCAACATGTGCATTTGGTATTGAGGAATCTCTTCTCCATTGAATTAGAAGTAACCTTTCGAACCGCTCAATACAAGTAGGTAGTATTGGATGGTTTTAAGTGTGAAATTCATAAAATAAACTCTGGTGTGCCACAGGGCTCCGTTTTGTCTCCGACTCTCTTCTCATATTCATTAATGATCTTTTCTCTGATATTTTATAACCAATAAATTGTTTTGCTGATGACAGTACTCGCAGTTTCGCATACTTTTTTTTTCAGATTCACGTCCTTGTTCTTCAGATGTGGATCTAGAATGGCAGTATATGATAAGCTTATTTAGTTCTGATCTCATTGTCAAATGAGGACGTATGCTCCAACTGGGAGAGTTCTACTGATCCTAGCGACCTGTTCAATGAGTAGAGAGAAAGTCTACTAGATTCATGAGCTATCACAATAGACCATAACCTGTCTAAGTGTGTCAAGTAGTCATGCTGACAGCCACCCTAACTTAACCATCCCTTTCTTTCGGAAGAAATGTTCCTGTTCATTCTTTGAAGGCAACTGCTTTATTTTAGCAATCTTCATCAAAATTCAATATATATTTTCACAATAAACCTGTTACACAGCTGATGGCAGAATGATCGCGAAATAGATAAACAATGGCAGTAGGCGTGTTTTCGTGAGATTGCTCAAACCAGCCAGTTCAAATTTAATACAAAATCCAACAACAACAAATACACTGTCGGGCACTTGAATATATCCAGTGGTGTGTAAAAATTCAAGTTCAGTTTTCTTCGGACACAGTGGTTATCCAAGGTTGTGTAACTCCATGCTTTTTTTCTGGGTCTTCCTTGGTATTGTAATGTTTTCCTGACTCATCGATCCTGCTCGTCATCCAACCTCAATAATATTGTATGATATTCAGGTCAGGAGAATATAGGAGCCACTGAATTAATGAAAAATTTGACCTTTGATCCACTCACTGAGCGGTATGGGTAGGCGCTATATCTTCTTTGTGTGTCCACGACAAGTCTTTAAAATGTTACAAAAAATGAGAAAATACTTTTTTCAATACCGACATACGAAACAGCATTCATCTTTTAACAAAAAAACTATATTGCTGAGGCTCCAAACTTCGCAACTGTGGAAGCAAATCAATTGGTACTTTTCCTCTCTGAAATTGAGGTGAATTGTAGCCATCAGGGCTATGTCTTATGGTTGCCACAAGAAAGTAGATTTGCCTTTTCATGGTTTGGTGTTAAGGATGGTTTCTTGCAGTTTCCATCTCCGTAAATTATCGGTACTTCATATGACACGTTTCACGGTGGAAAGATAAGCTGGTACGTCTAATTTTTTACAGCAGAACCCTATGACTTCGAAGCATTTCTGAAGACTGTCCTTTTATTGTATCAGTGGCTCATGTGGCTTGATAAGTTCCGTCTTTCATGTTTTTTATCCCGTATCCGGAGCTGTTCTTCAGAATACTGTTAATTGAGACCTGGTGTCTTCTAATTGTTTCTTTACCTATCGGTAAAGGTGTTCACCTAATGAATGGTATACCGAACGACTTTTGAAAGATCTTAAAATTATGCTTACTCACTTTAATCTTGTTAGTTAGTAGATCTACACCTTGATTGAATAGTAATCTTTAAATCCGATTTTCACTTTTTGGTCTGCACATTGTGTATTTCTTTATTTGTTTTTCATTCACCAAAAGCAAAAATAAACCCTTTGATTGAAGTTAAACGAAGAAAACGTAACTCTTAGCAACGAAGTTTCCTTTAGCCGACATGTTTGTTAAATAATAGCTTACTCGTATGTCAAACTCTCCTCAACTGATAGATACTCCTTGTTCCATGGACATACCATCTTTACCTGAGAATTTTGCCTTGCTCTTTGTGTTCAGGTTGTTAAGAGAATATCTTCCTTCTTGGAAATGTTATGTTTTGTGTGTACGTTACAGATTTGCCAAGCACTCACCTTGACAAATTTATCTTGTTTCTTTGGCAAAACCACAAAAATATGTCCGCAAAATAGAATGAATAATTTCGAGTGCTTTTATCATTCAATCTCTCAAATGCAACTCAAACTCATTGGATAAAGCTGAAAACTCTATAAACTAAATCAACAAAACTGCAATTCAGATTTGCATAAGTTGTATGATTTTAATCCGAATCAGATGAAAAACTTTAAAACTAACACTAACTTTTATGAATTTACTTAAGTGTATAGTTAACTTTTGTTAGTTATTTTTAATTGAATAAACTTTCATCTAGGTACGAGTACCTATGTAAGTTGAAAAATCCAATTGTATATTTTAGTGTAAAGTTTTGAAATTATTAGGAATTCATTAAAATCTGTTGCGGATATATGATTCTGTCAAAGGGGGGTCCAATGGTCCTACTACACTTACGAGTAACTTTTTGCTCTCATTTTAATATTAATATTGATTTAATTGAATCAGTGAAGGTAATCTTGTATACATTTGGTCGCAAGTAAAGCTTTTAAGTTTGTTAATTTTAACTTGTGATTTAGGTTCTATACGACATGTAATGCATTCGTAAAATTATCTAGCTCGAGATTCTAGGGATGACGAAAAAAGTTGGTTCTGCAATTCTGTCTATCTGCCGACAACAGTCTAAATGGATCGGTCGATTTTCTTGAAATTTGGTAGATAGCGTTTCAAAATGTTTCCTCCAATAAGTTTTTTTCTAAAATAAAATAAAGATACAAGTTTTTTGCAAAATTTTAGAAAATATTTTTTTTTCTCAAAAAACTGTTCCATAATATTTTATTCAATAAAACCTAGCTAATGGTTATCAAAAATGTTCCGAAAAGTGGTTCTTAATAGCACCTCTCATTGAAACATTTTTTTTTTTCGGTTTTCTGAACTGTAGTCATCAATTTTTGTTTGTAGGAGTACTAGTTATTCAAATTTTGAAAGAAATTTATTGCGATTGCGAAAAATGAGGTTGATATTTATCAAGAAATTTATTTAATCAGTATTGTGTTTGTCAAATATCAATGAATAGTTGATAAATTGATGAAGATATGAAAATTATCTCTGTTTAAGTGGAGTGATTGAATTAAATTCAATTAAAAACTCAAGTGACCTCAACTTCAAGTTGCATACCGCCCAGGTACGATAGTGGGCTCATCAGTTAGATGCTGCCATACCCTTCTTAGACGCAAACATTGGTCGATGTTTACCGACTCTTATAAAATTTACAGCTTTAATAGACTGTAAATTTTATTTTTCACTTGAGACTTGAGCTTTCAATTGAATTTAATTCAATCACTCCACTTGAACAGAGATAATTTTCATATCTTTATTGATTTAATAGTCTGACCACGGACATTATTATTCTAGATGTCTGAATTTAATCAAATTCCCCTAGAAAAATAAAATTCACAGTCAATTAGAGCTGTAAATTTTATAAGAGTCGGTAAACATCGACTAAAATTTGCGTAAAATTTTATAAATTCTTTATTGTGAATGAAAAAATTATGTATTGTCATTGTCTTTTGTCATCGACTTTTTCTATATACCTACGCCAAGTTTTTCTTCAATTGAAAAAAAGTTGACAAAGAGTAAATTGCTGCTAGGGAAAAGCGTGCCACACAACCTAGGGATTCCACACCTTTCACTCCTTTCAAGAAAGTACATTTTTACGCAATGTTTTTTGCAAGGTCTGTGTAAGTATATTTTATCCGTTTCGAGACACATTCTTCCAATGCATTCTTACATTACACATTCCTACTAACATTAAAATAAGTGTGTAAGCCCAATTGAATTATCAATTTTCATCAGCAATTTAAAATTCCCTTTATCAATTGAGTAACGCAATACCGAATTTCAAATTGATTGATAGATTTTTCAATGTTCAATCAGTCGAAAATTAACAATCACAATAGGGGTGAATACTTCGAAAACGACAAATTGGATTTTTTTTGGAACTTGACAATTTACAGTGTTTCAATACTTTCTTCAAGATTTCGAGAAAAAGAAAGTTATTTTATCTAAAAATAAGGGTACCCCACTCACAAATGTTTCTCGAAAATCGTATTTTTCTCGAAAAGTGCTCCTAGAATTTTGGTAAATTTTTCTTTTCGCTTAAATTTTACGATCTATTATTCGGTTAAAAAAAAATAAACAAAATAAAAAAATAAAAAATAACTAACTCACTTGAGTCTCTTGGATAGAATCAAAAAAAAGTTTTAAAAATGATAGGTGATAAAAGTATAACAGAAACATTTGATACTCTCAAGCACCGTCGCAATGTTTCTTGTCTTTCACTATTTTACCGTTATTTTTATGAACACTGTTCAAGTGAAATAGCCAGCTGCATTCCTCCCATTAAACAATTTAACCGTAATACTCGCTTTTCAAGGAAGAGTTTACCCTTGAGCCCAATTTCGGACGTACAGTTGAATTCAGAGATTCTTTCTTAAGCCCAACTACACGAATGTGGAATACTTTACCCGACTCTGTATTTCCCTTCCATTATAATATTCAGACATTCAAAACCAATGTGCATCGGTATCTCCTCTTCAATCCTCTTTTACTCTCCTAAAACGCTCGCACTGGGCTAAAAAATTTTAAGGGTAGTCATAATCCCTTTAGTGTGTGAAGTTCGTCGCACAAACTTGCTTATATGACTAAGAATTTCAAAAACGAATGTTATTAGAGAAAACTCATTCTTTAGACTCTTTTAGTGGCAACAGATAAAAACAGGATGCCGTGTGATTTCTTAAGCAAATATGAATTTATGCAAGAACGAAAATTTTAAGACTGTAGCGGTATCTTAAAAAAATAAAGTTTTATATACACAAATTTGCAAACATTTTTAAGAAAAAAATTTGGTACGACAACTTAAAGTTTTTATTACTTTGAAACATCAAATTTAAAAAAAAATCCTTTTCTTGCAAATATATTAAAAAAACTTCATTTTTTTTGTTTTGAAATGCAATGTTTTTCTAAAATTTTAAAACTGTAAAAAAATTAATTCAAATCCGTTATGCTGATAATCAGAAATTCAAAATTTGAAAAAATGGTTCTATAGTATGTGCAGTCAGTAATATCTTAATTTTTTTTTTTTTATTTATAGATCATAAAAGGACAAAAAATTTATCATAATTCTAGGTGCCCTTCTGGAGCAAAATACATTTTTCGAAACGGATTTTTTAAGATTTGTACGGGGAGTACCGTTATTTTTCTCACATCTCTTACTTTTGTCAAGTTAAAAAAAATCGATCATGGGTTTTTCGAACAAAAATGATCAAAATCGGTGGAACCGTTTTTGAAAAAAATCAAAAACAAAAAAAGTGGTTCCATGGCGAGTATCATTAATAACCATTTTACGGAACGTTTTTTTTTTTTCAACCATTACTACGTTTTAACTTAATGAAATCTTTTGAGTTTTTTTTTTCAAATCTGTCGAACAGTTTCTGAGAAAAAAAAATATTTCTAAAATATCGAAAAAAATCGTATTTTTGTTCTAAAGAAAAAATAAAAAAAAATGTGGGGGTTGGGAATTAAAAATTATGTCTACCAAGTTTAAAGAAAATCGGCGAAGCCGTTTAGGCTGTAGTCGAACA
This sequence comes from Chrysotoxum bicinctum, assembly GCA_911387755.1. NCBI lineage: Eukaryota > Metazoa > Arthropoda > Insecta > Diptera > Syrphidae > Chrysotoxum > Chrysotoxum bicinctum. The sequence goes on along the minus strand of OU426987.1, from coordinate 205,572,833 downwards.
GACAGACAGACATAATTGAGAGACTCATTTTGTTTCCTGTTCTCTATCTATTACGATGTCAACTTTGATTAAAATCTCGAGTTCGAATTTTTTTACGAATGCATAACTTACCTATAAGTCGCATGCAAAAATTATTAAATGAAATTAAGACATTACTGAAAAGAAGTCGTACCTTCATTGCGCGCAAAATATAAAATGTGCCCATCTTCCATTAAACTATTCTATCGATTTGATTGACTTTCTCGTTATCGCCATAAGGGTTCGAATGAAATGTTTTTTGAACATTGATTATAACATTGATTTTTCAAGTTTTTTGAAAATAAGTTCAGTTGTGCATTTAATTTCATTTGAAAAAGGGAAAATATTTAACAAATTGTTACACTTTTATTTATTTAAATTAAATGGTTAACTCTACTTAATAAAAAATAATATACATAATTTAAAATTTTGTGTTCGGTGTTTGATATATTTTGAATGATGATATTCATGAGAACTTATACATTCAAGTATTTTTCTTATAACTCCATCAATTTTTTTTAACTTGCGACTTATAGCTACTATAAGGCAAGTTCTGCATTTGGAAAAAAATCGAACTCGAGATTTCCATCAAAGTTGACAATTACGATGATAGTGAAGATCAAAAAATTTTGTCTGTCTGTCTTTTCGAATACAGCCTAAACGGCTCGACCGATTTTCGTCAAACTTGGTAGATATCAGTTTAAATTTTTTTTCCCACACGTTTTTTTTTCTTTTTTTTTTTAAGACCAAAATAACGGTACCTGCCATACGATTTTTCGAAATTTTATAAATATTTTTTTTTTCTCAAAAATTGTCCCACAAAATTAAAAAAAAAATCTTTAAATTTAATTTAGTTAAAGCTAGGTATTGCTTGAAAAAAAAAAATTACAAAAAATTATTATTTTTGGTAGTCCCCCTGGAACCATTTTTTTTGTTTTGTTTTTTATTTTCTTGAAAACGGTACAACCGAATTTATTCATTTTTTTTATGCTAAAGGTCCTCCAAAGTTTGAATATTATTACATATTCAAATTTTCATTTTTTTTATTTTTTGGATTAAAAAAAAAATACCCACAATACAAAAATGTTAAAAAATGATTTTCGAAAAACGTATTTTTCTGGAAAATGCTTCCGAGAATTTTATATACATTTTTTTTTCTTTCGTTTAATTTTTACGATCTACAATTTAATAAAAAAAATTTGAAACTAAGATATTACAGCTTGTACCTACCATAGAACTATTTTGTCAAAATGAATTTTATGCTTATGAACAGTTTTTCTCTAATAACATTAATTTTTGAAATTCTTAGTCTTTTACATAAGAGCAAGTTCGTGCGACCCAGTCGTGCATTTTATTTTTTAACTATTCGTAGTTGAACATCTATTGATTCCGCATGAAATAATAGGAGTGCACTTCATCGTCATCTATGTATATATTATGTACATTGTTAAGATTGTCTTCTTCTCATGTGGTGTGTCATGGAACTCCTTGTCGCCATTTTTCCCTATCTTCCTATGCCTTTTCAGACTCCACACAATACTATCCCTTATAGCTTACATTCACACATTCTGTACGACAGTTACATGAAATTAATTTCAGGCAGAAGATTTCCTTCCCCAATTTAGTTGTTGCATAGTACCTACTTTCTAGCCGGGCTTGTAAACTTTGTTTGAGGAATACAAGCCAAATCGAATTTGGAATGCAACTGCAGGTTAATAATCACCCTGTTGTAACAGCGGGTCCTTGCTTTTTCAAGTAGAGTGTCTCTCGGTGTATATTGTGAAGTGCGTTCCGCAGGCTGCAGTTTACTCCTTTGTGGGAGGAAGTCCCAAGATTACATGTACACCAGTAGTTGTTTCTTTGGTCTCCAAAAGTTTAAATGCCTTTACTTTCGGGTAAAGAACTGGAAGTGGTATCGCATGGACAAGAAAAAGCAGCCAATAAAACCATCCGTGTTCCCTCTGCAGGTGTGTCGTATACAGTTCAAGTTTTCGGGCAAAACCAAAACAAGTAAAACGAGAATTTTGGATTCGTCTACAGCAGCTACCACCAACTACTCTGTGCCTTGCATTTCCACAGGCTTACTAGCTTTTGCGGTATCGGTGTCAGCCTTCGCACGATGAGTTGGAATATTTTACTACATTAAAGTTTTCCTTCAATTGTTTGAGAATTCCCGATTTTTTCAAAGTGTTGCCTAGAAATTTTGATTGAGAAGTTAGATGGACATTTTTGTATTAACTCTTCCCTGTTACTTTGGCCATGTTTCTAGCTTTAGTCATTCTGGAAAATATAGCATCCCAAAATATCCATATATCCTTTTTCCTATTCGCTGGTAAACTACTTTGAGATCAACAGTTTACAAGTATCCGCCGCTGCAGTTTGACAGATGTCTTCTCAACAATATGTCAAATTTCGGAAATCCTTATTGGAAAACCCTCTACTCACCATTGACATTGACCCAAAGGTTCTATAAGATTTAAGATCTAAGATATCTGCAAGATATTTGACAACTAAATCCGTAAATATTTTCAAACCGAAAATATTAAACAAAAAACAAAAGTTCGTTTCCAAGAGGTTCAAAAGTTTTAGTCAAGTTAAAAAAAAAGATGTCAGTTAAAATGTTTTCTCTTAATATTAATAATTAAAACATTTTTGGGTAAAAAATCTCAATCTTAACTTTCTCTGTTGGTATTTGGAATTTTATTACTCAATATTGACATGTCTCTTTTTTTTGTAAAAAAAATACTTCCTTTCTTTAAGACGTTCTACGGACGTGCCCTAGCAACAAAAATTCAATTCGGAAATATTCAAATGAACTTAATTTGCATATTGAACCCTTACAATAGAAAATCATGCAAAATCGAAAAAAACCAAAAAAGAAAGAAAAAAGAAAACGAAAGATGAAGTGTCAAGGATAAAGTTTGTCCTTTAAGTACATTCGTAGGAGGATGTAAAGGATGTAATCCATGTTCGATTCGAAAATCTTTTCATTTACTTCATCCAATCATCGTTTTCTATTTATTCACATCTCTCAAATTTCCCTTTATGCTGCTCCTCGGCCAGCTCTTAACCCGATAGGTCAACATGTTGTTGAAAAGCTAATAAGACAAATGGCTCTTTCCGGAATGTTGTTTATCCGAAGCCCAGATATCCTGTAAACTGCATTAAAGCTATTGACCAAAATTCTATTTTCAATAAATAAAGGATTTACCTATTCAAACAGGTTTGCCGTTGCCCCAGCCGTCGGCGTCGCTGCTTCTGCTGCTGCTTCTGTAGATACTTAACACTCAACAACAAACCAACCCATTGAACCGAACCAAACTGGGGGTTTGATTTTTTTTTGCCAACTTCCCACCAAAATTCAAAAAGGTGGTACCTACCCACTGTCAAGTTGGAATTTTCGAGGGAAAGCATTTCAAATCCTTTATTTTTTTGCTGTCTAAAATGGACTCTACTATGCATCCCCACACACGTGTCTGTCCGTGTGGATTATTGAGCAGAAAAAATAACCCTTTCCCTTTTGAATCCATCAAGGATATGCTGTAGATATATGGCCTTTGTTCCAATATTATCGTACATCTGTATTCTATCTCCGATAGGTCCCTCAACTCTCGCAGGCATCCTTGTGCCGGTGGTGTGTTTTTATGTATTTGCTGTCGAAAGCATTCTTTCTATTGGATTATAAAGGTTCAATAATCAAGTCAGCCAAAGTGCTCTGGAAACAGGAGCGGATTCAGAGATTATTTGCCCAGTCAGTAAACATCTCTCCCAAGGTTATTTAGCTTGTTTGCTAAGTTTGACAGTTGAACAAGTAATTTGATTTTAATCCATCGCTCATTAATTGTGGTTCAACCACGGTTCAAATATTAACACGTTCCTGATCTCTGAGCCCTGCTTAAGTCCAAGATCGTCCACCGAAATCGGTGTGTTAAAGTCTAGGCCCACTGATCAAATCATCTTCGCCTTACAAAATTTGGAAAACAGGTCGAAACATCATTTTGATTTTTTTTTTAATGGAGCCTTGAATCTTGTGTTGGAAAAAATCATGATTTAGTCCGGCCCTGAATGGATACCTCTGTTCTAGATGTTCAGCCATGAGAGAAAGAAAGTGGTCCAGCAATACCTAGGAACTAGAGATCTTTGTCGGTGTTGTCGTTGTCAATTTTGTCGCCGACCCTTGGCGATGTGTAGTGAATATGATGAGTGGATGGTAGATGCTGTTGATGATTATTACAGCCAGGTTTGGCCACGAGAAAAGGAGGACGAATATACATATTTGTATATGTGTATATGTACATATGTACCTACTGCCAAGTGGTGGCTGGCTCCTGGCTGTGTCATTCCAACCATCAGTATTAGTGATTTTTGTTTGTAATTAAAAGCACCACACTAACAAGGTGTGTCAGTCAGTTAAGATCTTCTGACTCGGGTAGATTTGGCTCCGTGTGTCTTCTTCGCCGGTTATTTACATTTAATATAACGAAGACGTCAGGTTAACACATAACATTTGACAACTTCTTATAATAAATAAACTTTTGACGGGAATTGTTTTTTTTTTTGTTTTTCGTTTTTTTGGATTTTTGTTCACTTTGTAAATTTGTGAAGTGAAATTTTATTTTATTTTCTATACACTCGGTGTCACTTGATTGAGGTCGAAAAATGTTATTACGGTATTCATGTTTAATTGATTTTTTAACTTAATGAAAAAAAAAAAAATAAACAAAATTAAGCACACATTGTAATAAATGTGATATTCTGTGAAGAGTTTTTTGTAATACTATTTGGAAAGTTTAGTGATAAATTAATTACATTGAATATGTTTTTAGGAGTGGCTTTTGACTTTTTAAACGTCAAATTTATTTTAATTAAAATATTGGGAGCTTGAATAATTACGGGGGTTATTAAAAATTCTCTTTTAGGGAATTTTAATTTATATTTAAAATGTAATTTAATATCCTATACTTATTAAATGGACGGTGGGATCGCAAGCACTTGGTCTTATGTACAAGATAGTTAGAATTTGGAAATTGCTAAATAGTTTGAACTCAAAAAAAAAAAGAAAAAAAAAATGATTGCAGCTTGATTCCTTAAACAACTGTGAATTTATAAAATAGGAAAATAAAAAATCTTTGAAGTGGTTTTTAAAAAAATGAGTTTTGTATGCCGAGTTATTTTTTTTTTTCAAACATTTGAAAAAAACACCAGTTTAAACATGTGCAAGTTAAAAATAAATTTCAAAAAAAAAAAAAAAAATATTTATTAATTTAAAATATATATACATATTACATATATTTATTTTTAATTTAAAATATATATACATGCATATATGTATATGTATATATATTTAAATTTTGATGTGTAAATTTCTTTTAGAAGCTTCTGTCTATTTTTTTTAAATTGGTAAATAATGAGAAAGTTAAAAATAAACCAAAAATCGTTCTTTTCATCTTTTCGGAATAAGGCGTTGAGTTTTTGTTTTCAGAAATGATATTGGAAAGTTTTTTTTTACTCAAAATCTATGGCTCTTGTGGAAAAAGCATAAGCCCCACATTTTTCTTTAAAAAACAAAAAAACCGAACTGGATATTAATAATAAACAATTCCCATGTCCATCACTTCTTGGAAAAACATTAGACTTGCCTTAAATTAAGGGTATTTTTTAAGTAGTTCAATATACCTTTTAGAATATGGTCAAAAATAAATCTTGAGATGCAATAGCACGTGGGTAACCAGGACCTATTGAGTTACAAATCTCAACCATTTCTGTGTGCATATTGGCGGCAGAAATTGCATTAACTTTTGCGTTTTCGCTAATGACTAAATCGATCTTGAAAACAGTTTTGCAAAGAAAAAAATATTTCTAGTTTGTTCGTAAAATTATTAAATTTTTGAAGTTTTTTTCAAAAAGAAAATAGTCGAAGAAATCAAAATATTATTTTTGCCTTTCTACGTTTTCTTTACTTTAACTAACCATTTTCAAAAATAATCAATTCCTAGCTTAGCCTCGTTTTATTTTAGTTATGAAGTACAAAAGCGTGTTCGAACAATCCTTACGAGGTAGGTATGTAGGTAGAATTTCCGGTCACGAGCACTATTCTTCAATGCCCCATTTAGCGCTAAATGCCCCGTTTTTATACCAGAAACTCTTCTAAACGGTTGATTTAAAGAAGTCAGAAGTCTGTTTCGAACGTCTCTGTTACTTACTCCGAAAAACTTTCTTCTATAACTCTTCTTATAAGTGCGGAAGTGTTTATTTCGGACCTCAGCTACATCTTCCGATAGTTGGGCAATAGGTAGTAAGCTTGTTCAATTATTGTGTCACCAAGTTTTAAAACCTTATTTCGACACCTGCAAAGTTTTAAAATTTTGTAATGTTAATTTTGTGTCCGCTAGAAAAAGTTTCTAAAATAATATTGTATTTTTAATAAGATTAATGTCGACTCCGGTATTAAAGGAAGAATTTTGGGGATCTGAGATTTCTGTATTTTCTGTTTTGTTTCAGCCACAAATTTGGTATCTTCTTAAGACCTTGCCTGCCATTTCTTTATAGGAATTTTAATAGATAAATAGAAGTTTTACTGAGTTTTGCCAAATGATGTTCTTTTCGTCAAAAATATTACATAAGAGTCGTAAGGGCACAATCGAACTATGGAAGATGTACTATTTTGGAGGTTTTGTTTAAATGTTTGCTATTGGGACCCATCATAGCCCCATCTTTATAAGAGCTCTAAATGACTTCTTTGTTCTTCAGTTAAGGTTCCAAACACTTCATTTAAATACTCACAACCGCACAGAATATTTATGTGGAAGAAGATCTTGTAGGTTAATTTCAGAACAAGTTTCTCTAGCTCTCATTGACTCTTGTCGCAAATAACACTCCTGAATGACAGGGTAGACATTTTTATTAGCGCATTGACTTACTTCGTATTGCCTTGTCGTATCAGATTCCACAAATATTGATAATGCTTGTGACAGAATGTGCTTTTTAAGAATGTCCTTTTGCGGAGTACCTATCATTTTTTCTATATGTTTTCGCTTTTATTTTGTTATGACTTTAGATACCTAAATATGTCCTTCAGCAAGTTGACTCATTTGGGCAATTGCAAGGTATTTGAATGCTGTTTCCATTGGAGAAAGTGCATGGCGTCATCAAAATGTGATAACCGTTATTAAGCTTCAACATTGGAAAAATAATAACAGACTGACAAAATTTTTAAATATGACCTTTGATCGACTTTTTTTTAGAAATACTCCTCTGTGCTACGGTTAGATTCTTTGAGAAAAGTTGAGAAGATTTTGCCCTTCCTAACATGAAGTGGAATATTTGCTCATTCCGCAAGTGAGCTATGAATGGCTGATCTTTGCCTGGCTAGCTCGTCAGTTCGTTTATTTCCTTCTATTCCACTATGATCCGGAACCGAGATAAGAGTGACATAGAGGTTAAAGCTCAGGTGTACAAGCTCATCCCGTACATAATGGACCAATTTATAGGATGAAAATCTCGAATCAATGGCTTTAACAGCCTCCTAGATCTCTTTAAAAATGGCCGTAATCTGGTTTTGATTTTGATCATGTTTAAGTATTTTCCATGCTTCTACTACTAGTAATTCAGCTTGAAAGACACCGCAATAAAATCAAGTAGCAGAAAAGCCTTGGATACATTTAAAGATCGAGAGAAAATTCCCGAACCGACACGACACTCCATCTTTGAGCCATCATTTCCTGTTAATGGTTGTGTCCGAAGTCTGTCATCACAACGTTTTTTCCTCAGTCCTCGGATCGAAATATAACTCCTTCCATAGTAGGTGTTCAGAAAAAAAATATATAAAATTAAAGATGGTGCATTTCGTTTTATGGCTCTAGCACAATATCGAAATTTAGCATATTTTCAGTGATTGATGTTTTAAACCAAAATTTTAAATAGTCATAAGTCTGTCATAAAATGAAATTAAATTTTGGAAAATTTTGAAAAGGGATTTTTTCAAATAATAAAAGCATACATTAAGTATTACTCCTTAAACTTGAAGTTCCATCTTTTCGATTAAAATTAGTTGTCTCTTGAAATAAAAAAGATTTTTGAAAAAACATTTAATAGCCTTAAGTATGTAATATAATGTCGTTCCAATAGTTACCTCGACTTTGCTTGGTGCCACGTGTTCGGGAGGTTCAATTTTCAGTGACTTTATGGTTGCATGTGATGTCAGAAGTCTAAAAGCGCTAAATCGCACGCTTTGCTGTCCAATTCTCGTTGCCGTGTGTCATAGGAAAAAGTCATGTCCTAAAATGGCATGGTACTTTCGCTTGTTGGAACCACTTGTCGTTAGAATGCATAATATTCAATAAGTAGCTTATCATTCATATGTGGGATTTGTCATTGACTGACATTGCCAGCTCTTTTTTGGAATAAATAAGTTCCAATGAACTTACCAAACTTTCTTGGGTGCATGAGGTGCTGGAGAATTTCATATACATACTCGCACATATATTGGTAACATCTCAAATCCTACAGTTTTTCTCGTTCATACATCCATTGATCCAATGCGTCGCTAAAGATAAGTTTTTTTCTGGAGAACACAGATTCTAAAATATATTCTGATTATTAATTGCTATTATGATATCAACCATATCGTCGCTGCAAATCTAATATCTCGTAACCCAGAAAAAAGCGAATTTTTAAATTTGAACCAGTTTTGTAACAAAAAATGTTCCGCATCTGATGGACGAAGTCTCGTTAGCTCCTATAAAATAATTTTATAGCAACAATCAAAACTGTAATAACTCGTATACCAAAACAATCTTTTTTTGGTGAAATATCTCGTAAAACCTGAACTCTGTTCTTCTTTCCAATACAAAATATGCCATAGAAATACCTCGTAACCCAAAAAAATACCTCGCCAGCGGATAAATAACAATACCTCCTAACACATAACTAACCACAATTAATTTTTTTTTTGCTGAAATACCTAATAGCCCAGTGAATCATGCCAAGAAAATACCTCGTAACCAAGAAATAATACCTCGAATGTCGATAAATAGAATATCTCTTAAGCCGTATTTTAAAAAAAAGGACGTTTAGTTCTTCGTTACCAACGCCATTTAAATAAAGTTGTACTTTTAATAGCTATTAAGAATGAGACATCAAGAACTACCAATAGACCTAAAATCTGGTAAAATCCTATGCCCCTATTTTAGCTTAAATACGTTTTTTGTGCTTCCAGAAAAATTGATTTTTTTTTTGGGTTACGAGATATTAGAACTACAGCAGCGATATAACAATTCACAAAAAAATGATAGATGTAGCTTTAACAAAATGGCAGCAATATCCTGAACATTTTCGAGCATTTTTAATGAAAGACCCTTCACAATATCGAAATTTTTTTTCATAAAACCCATTGAATAAACTTTGCCCATAGATTATTTATACCTGCATTGAAAGGATTCCCAACAGTTCTGAAAATTGCTGCAAACGGCAATGCAATTAGTGTTATGAACTTTTTAGCAAATACCAACATTTATATCAAAATTAAATAAATTTGGTGGTGCAACAGCTCGAGGAGAACCAGGACCTAGTGCCTTACAATTCTCAACCAATGTGTTTGTTACCAGGAATGGAGGGGACCTACAATTTTCTGCCGATTGCGAACGGCTAATGAGCAGCAATTTTCATGACAGTATCTCTTGTCTTACTTCCTTGCAAGAGGCAGTACACCCCTGAAAAACTTTTTTTTTTTGCAGCGGCTGAGAATCGAAGATCGAACCCAAGAACTTCTGCATGACAGTCCAACGCACTAACCATAATACCAAGGGGTACTCTAAGAAGTGATATTTAAAACAAGACCTCAATCAAACGACGGGGAGTGTCTGTTCATACGATTCGCACGCACTGGGTGTTGGAAACAGATCGGGCCACACAACAAGTACCTCATCGTGATTATAATTAATTTCACGTTTGAGCCTTAGAAGTCTTGTAGTATTTGGACGAAATAATAAACCAACGCCTTCTGCGGCAACTAAGCAGGCGTTGACATTAAAACTACATTTCTCTTCCCAATGGAAGTGGGTGGCATTTTGTTTTTTTTATTATTTTTGTATTTTATTTCTCAAAGGTACTGAATATTCTTCCTCTACCTTTTTTTTTTTAATTGACTTCAAACACACTCATGCGGTAAATTCTAATTTTCAATTAGATGATGTTAGTTTCCTGGTAAAAAAATAAAATTTCAGTTCGGCACACCTCAGTGTTATTTGAGTTGTGTTGAGAGTCAGGATGTGGGTGTTTTCTCGGCGAACAAATGAAGTTTAGCGTGAAAAGTGAACTTTTGACAGGTTGTTTTAAAATTTGGTTTTTTTTTTCTGACATAACAAAATGAATTTGACTTTATTACGAGTGATTTGTAATTTTAATTTTGAACAATAATTAAAACTGCCAAAGGATTCGGAACATTTTTTAGTCATGTTAAATTTTTCAAAGAGCTCTCTTATGTGGTATAGGCTTCTAAAATCGTGAAAAACTCTCCTCATAAGACATGATTTATATTTTATGCAGTCAAACACATTTATTATTAATCTGTTTCTGTTGTGCGGATTTGTTTTAAGTCATAAGCGAAGTGTTGCTCGAGCACAAGGCTCATAACCATGAACCAATTGAATCATTTGCACATTTTTTTGAACGCTATTACTCTCCATTTTTAATTGGAAAGACAGACTTTATAAATTCAAGCCAATTTGATCGATGTAGATTCAACAATATGACGGAAATCACCTGTCAAAGTTCAGAAATCCCTATCGGAACAACCTTTAGAATATAAATTTATTGAAGGGACACTGGGGCGTATGTGGAATAAAAATATCAACAATTTGTCAAAGAAAAGATAAACCTGTTGTTCAAGATGTAAAAAGACAATTAGTACATTACTTTTGTTTTTGCATATATTTCCCTTTAATTTGATACATCTTTTCCGTGGTTTGACAAATTGTTTACCTGCGCTGTAAAAGAATTCTTTCACCTGCCCGCCTTATCATAGAAATACAAAAATTCTTCAATAAATAATAAAGAGTATTTTTTTTAAATTTGTTTAAAACAATTTATTCTGGCACAAACTAAGTACAATTAATTAATTAATAATTAATAATTATGTGTATGGCAGCCCCCAAATCCTTATGTCTCCTTTAAATCTGTTTTGCATAGATTTTACCAGATTACTTGCAGTTTGTTGCCCAGTTTTGTTTCCATTCTGCTGGAATTGCCGTTTTAAGTAAGCCTTGCTGGATATGGCGTCTTTTATGAAACGTCTATCCAATACATCATATAGTAGATACACAATGGGATTTATGTATATCTGGGGACCAGGGTTGCGAATTTTTGGAATAAAAAAACCATAAATCATAAGTCTTTAGATGATTTGTGATTTAAAAAAATTTAATTCATAAGCTACTAAGTGACTTATGAATTAAAAAAATTAATTCACAAGCTACTAAGTGACTTATGAGTTAAAAAAAATTAATTCATATGCTAGTTGGTAAATTTCAAGCTTTTGTGTGTCATAAAATTATTTATAATTTTTTAATCAGAATTTATCCATTAGCTTATGAATTAAATTTTTTGGGGAGAGTACGATAACTTAGGCGCCAAAAATTAATAACGCATTTTTGTAGAAGGGTCAAATACAAGCGTTTTTTACTATGGGAGGGGGGGGTCTATCTCGCCCCGTTTAGGAGGTAGGGGCGATTTTAGAAAAAATGACTTAAATTAAAAAAAAAAAATATTAAAAAACAACGGCAACACTTACAATAAAATACTATACCTGTTTTGAAAGCCAGAAGTCTGTTCTATAATCGTAAATTTAAATTAAATTATTTATGTCAATAGTTTTTGAAAAATTTGCATGCAAACTCAAAATTTTGTTAAAAAAAATGAAAAAAAAAAGTTTAGACCAATTTTTTTTTCAAAATTGTAAAATGAAGTGCTTAATTGGCTTTTTGTGGTCAATGCTACTATTAATTCTGAATCGAACACAAAAAACCGAATGGTTTTGTCCCTTCTAGTTTTTGAGAAAATCAACAATTACTAAAACTACTTTTTATGAAATTTTTAATTTTTTGTATTTAACTACGGTGATTTCATTTTGAGGATTAATGTTAATGTGGTTCATTTGTAGGTAAAGTACAGGAAATCATTTGGGGTTACCAAGAATGCACCAGAGGAGGTAGAATTGCATGGCATTTCGCGTCTCAGTCAGTCAGTTTGTGAGTAAGTCAGGTGTTACTTAAAAATAGTCAAGTCAATTTTTCAATGTTCAATGTATTAAAACCGTATTTACAGGCATTTTGATCACAAAAAAAAAATTATAGCAAACACCTCCCGAATCTCTAGCCAATATCGAGGCCCATGGAAAAATGTGCCGATAGATGGGCTTATTGCTCTGAGATTAACTTTTATATGGATTTCACAAGAGAAACTTTTAAATCATTAGTTTTAAGCAAAATTTAAGTAACGTTATTTATTAAAATAAAAGATTAACTATGTAAATCATTTAAATGTAATTTGAATTTTATATATACCCACCTACAAATTTGTAACTATATATTTACTTATGTATCTTAGTCTGTAAGAGTATAATATGCTCTGGTTGATGAATAAATAATAATAATAATATTGTATTCTTACAATTTTTGTCACCTTTTTGAGTTGGAGTTGAGGTTAGTTGACGCTTTAGTTGGAATTAGACCAATTTCTTCTAAGAACGCGATGCCTTTGAAATATTTTTTTTGAAATATTGAAAAGTTATTTAATTTAGGATGAAGTAGTGGAAGCCTAGTCGCCATTCTTTATTCAAAGAAAAAAATACTTCACTCTTACAAAAGTTGAATAACGAATGACCTTGGTAAATAATAACCTGTGCCACATTAGCATTAAAAAATGTTAGACACAAACAATAAACATACATATTAATTAAGGAATTATGTAAATTTATTCGTGCAGTAGTACCTAGGTAATGTGAATTTTTCATAATGTATTAAATTTTCATGTCTAAACATTTTAAATGTGCAAGTTTGGGCTACGTACATACATATATTTAGTAGACATTGGATATAGGCCATAGGGTAAATTCAAAGTTTCTTTAAATCCAGATTCTGTAAATGCAAAAGAAACCTTGCATACACCCAACCTCGCACCTACCCCAAATCCTATAGTGTGCCCAGGCAGGGGGGTTGCAGGGGGGCAGCATGCCCCCCCATACATATCTCACTGTTTATACGCCGTAATGCGTAAGTAAGCAAAAAAAGCAAATATCACATAAAAAAGTAGTTTTAGTTATTATCAATTTTCTTAAAAACTAGACGACATAAAATCATCAAGTTTTCAGTTTTTGAATAAGAATAAATTAGAGAAACGAATTTTAGGAAAAATAATAATATATATCTTTGCAGTTTTGAAAAATTAAACTTTAAACTTTTTTTTTATGTTTTTTTTTCACCAAAATTTGAGTTTAAAACTCGGTTTTTCAAAAACTGTACATAGATTCTACTTGATTTAAAAATTATCTAATAGATCAGAGTATTGGCTTTAAAAAAAGGTATAATACTTAATTGTAAGTATTACCGTTATTTTTTAATATTTTTGTTTCCATTTTAGTACCTTTTTTATAAAATTGCCCCTCCCGCCCAAACGGGGGGAGATAGACCCCCCCCTCCCGTAGTAAAAAATGCTTGTATTGAACTGTTCTACAAAAAACCGTTATAATTTTTTGGCGCCTAAGTTATCGTACTCTTGCCAATTTTTTTAATTCATAAGTCAATAACTAGCTGCTGAATTACATTTTTCTTAATTCACAAGTCACCCACTAGCTTTTGTGAATTAAAGCCAAGCTTAAGTTAAAAAGTGACTTAAGCTTTTGCAACCCTGCTGGGGACTATGGCGATGTCTTCCGAGTTTGTAAGTGTTATAAAGTATCGATTCTTTCACTACATATATAAGCAATATGCATTGGGTCATTTTGCTGCTGGAAATAAAAATTGCCAGCAAGGCTCAGTTTTTCAGCACTTTTTTAAGATTTTATTCTAATACATCCCCAGATCATGACTCCACCACCTCCATGTTTTACGGTTTTAAGCAAATTGTTTTTTTTTAAGAGCAGTAATGCTCATTTTGGAAAATTTTAGGTGTTGCTCTCATCAGAGAAAATTACCTAATCCCAGAAGTCCGTTTCCTTATTAACGAAGATATTTTCAAAATGAATACGTTTCACCTTGTTCACTTTGCTTATATACATATATGGTTTTGGCCTTGGAATCCGGGAAAAGTAACCAGCCTTATGATTGATTGATTCGTACGGTTTTGGTTGAAATTGTCTTGCCAAAATTGTTCGCAAATCCCTGCCGCTAATTGTGAGGAAATGGAAGTGAAATTTGGTATTGATAAATTTCTTTTTATTGGATTAGGAATTACCTTTCGAAGCGCTCTATTAAAATTGTATTGGATGGTTTCAAGTCTGCTATTCATAAAAAATGTGCCCAAGGGCTCTTTTTTTTATGTCCAACTCTCTTTCTCATATTCATCTGATTTTCAAATTAATGTTTTTTAGGCTTTTAATTTCAGGAAAATATCATCTTCAAATTCAATAAATTAGTTGGTAATTTCAAATCTTTCCAAGTCATATGGAAAAACAGCGGTCAAAAAAATAATAGAGCGTTCAAAATCATAAAGAATAGTCGAGTTTTTGAACCTTAAATTAATATTTAGTTGCATGTTCCTTCTTAGAAATAACAGCAACACATCGATGTTGCATCGAATTAATAAAATTTTCACATCTTTCTCTAGATATGGAATTCCAAGACTGCTGTATAGCTCCCCAAAGGGCTGTGTTAGTAGTTAGCTTACAACTAGCAACATACTTCTTGACATCGCACCAAAGATTTTCTATAGGGTTGAGGTCTGGGAACTGCTCAGGCCACTTCATGACATCAACCCTCTTTTCTTGGAACTACTGCTTCGCAAGTTTACTTGTATGCTTTGGGGTCGTTGTCTTGATGAAAGACCCATTTCTGTGGTATTTCATCTTCAGCATATAGGAACATAACTTCCTCCGTGGTCTTCACATAAAGATGATGATCCATAATGCCTTCAATCCGGTATATGAGACCAACACCATAGAAGGAAAAACATAACCAAACCATTGTGCTGGATCCTCCATGTTTTATTGTCTTGGCTGTGAAGCGTGGATTATATTCTGTGTTTGGATGCCTTCTTACATATTAACGAGATCCCTTTCCAACATTTAACACAATCTTGGACTCGTGTGACCACAGAATATTCCTCCACAAAAACATGAAAATTCAGGGACTTACCAATGAGTTTATTTACACTACTATTATTTTGACCGCCACTGTCTATACAGCTTAAGGGGGCAGCTTCTTAAAAATTTTGTTTAAAACCGTTAAAGCCGTTAATGAGAAAGTGGAAAAGAAAAAAAACGGTTATATGATAGGTACCCGTTAATAAAATTTTTCCCTAAAATTTAGTTTGACCAAAATGTAGTGCATGCCGTAGTTAGAGCAGCGTTTGAGATAAATACAAATTTGCATAATGGGTGTACCGTTAGTTTTGGAGCTAACAAAAAATTTTAATTTCTTATCTAGGGAATCGCCGGAGAGCCTTAAATAGTGAGATTGAAGAAAATAGCTCCAGTGGCTTAAGCTGTAGGGGGAGGTACACGTTATTTCAAAATTTAATCGTGTATCCGTTTTTTCAAGATATTGAATTTTCAAAAAAAAAAAATTGTATTATTTTTTTGCAAATTTTTTTAAATATTGTTTTTGCAAGTGTAAAGGAACTCCTCCATAAAAATTTTGGTTAAAATCATTTTTTCCTAAAAAAATGTTTAGCTAAAATGTAGTCGATGCCCAAAGTAGCATACTTAATTTTTTTGATCAAAATTTCGACATCGATTTTTTTTCCATATGCAGAAATCTCCCTATAGTACCTATATCGCTAGTAAAAATAATTGGATTAAAAAAAAAAATAATTTCAAAATATGATGCCTCAAAAACTGTTTTTTTTTTTATTTGAATTTTTTTGTACAAAAATTAATTGTTTTTTAAAAAACCACTAAATCGATTAGTAATTTTTCATCTGGCATACATCAGGTGGCGCAAAATTAATCATCCAATTTTGTTTTTTTTTTTACTAAATTACAAAAAAATAAAATGCACGACTGGGTCGCACGAACTTGCTCCTATGTAATCGACTGGGAATTTTAAAAACGAATGTTATTAGAGAAAACTGTTCATAAGGATAAAATTAATTTTTAAATTCTTTTAGTAGTAACAGAATGCTATGCAAATATGAATTTATGCAAGAACAAAAATTATAAGTCCTTGTAGTGGTTTCTTTAAAAGAAGCTTTTATATACAAACTTTTTAAAAGCTTTTTAAGAAAAAATTTTGGTACGCTAATTTAAAGTTTTTATTATTGTTCGAATAAAAATTAAATTTACGAAAAGAAATATTGACCCGTTTCGGAGATATCGAATTTAAAAAAAAAAAAAAAAAATAGTTTTTTTTTTTTTTTTCAAAAATTCAAAAAAATATTTATTTTAAAGTTTTGAAATGCAATGTGTTTTAGACTTTTTAGAAGCTTCTCTATAAAAATTTTCATTAAGATCCGTTATGTAGATAATGAGAAATTCAAAATTCGAAAAAATGGTTCTATGGTAGGTACAAGCTGTAATATCTTAATTTCAAAATTTTTTTTATTAAATTAAAGATCGTAAAAATTTATTGAAAGAAAAAAATTTGTATCAAAATTCTAGGTGCCGTTTTCGAGAAAAATACGATTTTTGAAAACCATTTTTTTTTAATTTTTTAGCATTTTTATGGTACTTACCTTTATTTTTAGGTAAAATAAAAAAAAAATTCACATTTTGTAGATTATATTGAGAAACTTTTATTTATCAAGTTTAAAAAAAATCTAGCATGGGGTTTTCGAAATATTGAGTTTTGAAAAAAAAAAAAAAATTGAAGTTTTTTTTTTAAAATCCAAAAAATTTTTTTTTGAAAATTTGAGTACACAATTCTATTTATGTTTTTGGGGAGCTTTAGCAAAAAAAAATGATCAAAATCGGTTGAACCGTTTTTGAGAAAATCAAAAACAAAAAAAATGGTTCCATGAGGGGTACCCTCAATAACCATTTTTCGGAAATTTTTTTTCAACCAATACCTAGATTTAATTAAGTGAAATTTTTTTGTATCTTTATTATTAAAATCTGTTGTACAGTTTTTGAGAAAAAAAAAATGTTTATAAAATTTCGAAAAAAATTCGTATGGGGGGTACCGTTATTTTTGGTCTTAAAAAAAAAAGAAAAAAAACGTGTGGGGGAAAAAATTAAAAATGATATCTACCAAGTTTAAAGAAAATCGGCCGAGTCGTTTAGCCTGTAGTCGAACAGACCGACAGACAGAATTGCGAGACCCACTTTTTTAGTCTTCGCTATCATCGTAATGTCAACTTTGATCAAAATCTCGAGTTCGATTTTTTTTACGAATGCATAACTTGCCTTATAGTACCTATAAGTCGCAAGTAAAAAACGATTTTGAGTGATGTAAATTTTTATTTGGATCTTTACGATTTTTTCTGTTAAGTAGAAAAGATGATATCCGTCAAGTGTTGACGGTACCTTTTTGTGCCCGTTTTATCGTATTTTCCATGGCTTTCCCCAAGATTTCCGATGATAACTGTTCGCATTCCTGTCTGAGGATTGTTGGCATAAACCCGCGACTTCAAGTAAACCCAATGAAAGATGTCTGAGATGGTTAAATCGGACGTTCTTGCTGGCCATGCCAAATCACCAAAATCAGAGATTACGTGACAGGGAAACGCTTCCTTAGTAATATGCATTGTGGCTCGAGCTATTTGTGCGGTTGTACCTTCTAGTTGAAATCACATGTTCATCAAGCTCCGGCCATCCAATACGGCAGTAAAAAGTCGTTAATCATGGCTCTGTAGCGTTCGCCAATAACAGTGAGGATTCGCATTGCCTCAGAATGAACATTTTGCTTATTGACGTAACCGCTTAAGTGGAAATGCGTCTTTTCGCTCATTATATTTTTCGACACAAAATCGTCCTGTTCGTTATTGAGATTGAGGATGGCTTGACAGTAATTCACACGCGACAAATGGTCCGCAGGCATTTACTGATGCACTGGTTGCACTTTGTACGTGAACAAGTGTAAGTCTTTCTCTAAAATTCACTGTAGGGTTCGTCTGGTGGTGTCCAATTGCGTGGCCCGTCTTCTGGTTGAAGTCACTTCGTTCTCAGCGACATCGGCAGCCACAGCCACCATATTTATTCTCGACCGAACGACTAGTCCGATGGCGGACACGCCCTGCATGGTCTTCTGTGGTTCCAGTCTGTTCAAATCGAGTAGCTAAGCGCCGGAATGTTTGCTTGCCTTGATTGACGTTCGACGCCATTTACAAAAATTATTTTAATTTAATTTTGGTCCACCTTGTGTATATGCTTTAGAAATCACGCAGCACTCTGTTTTTAGCTCTAACTACTAAAAGAGTTGTTTAATCCATTTCAAAAGAATGTATTTTATCAATTTTTTTAAATTTTAAGAGCAAGTTTGTGCAACTTCAAATGATCAGTTTTTCTTGCTGTGTTCTGAATCAGTGGATATACTTTTTCCGTGAGTACCTTTCCTAAATCAAAATAAAAGATTGTCTTCGAAATACTTACAACACGTTGAGTCGACAATTTATTAAAATAAAATGGACTTTTATTTTATTTGTTCAAGAACACTCTACTCCGTTTTAATTAGAATTTTCTCTTCGATCAACTTTAAACAGAAATGGGCGTGTCAGTCGAGGTACATATGAATGAATTGACCATGAATTATAAAATGAAATGGTATCATGCACTTTGTGGTACGGATACCAGTGTAAAGTGCGTTTTCATTAGATATACTTTTAATTTAGATGAAAAACCGCGTCGAAGTTATTGCTGTAAGAGAGTGAGAGAATACTACTAAAAATTTCATTAACATCTGTTGAAGTGTTCCGATTTTATGGAGCTCAGACTGCATGCCAATATTCAAAGTCAAGCCAGCTAGTTTTTGAAATAGAATAAATGACGTGTCTTATGTAATCACGTCATTTTTAAAAAAACTGAAAAATGCCGAATAATATTTTTTTTAACAGACATTAAATAAATTGAAACTACGTACTAACAGTCTAACAACCCTGAAAAATATTTCAAAATTACCGTAATTTTTTTTAGCCGTATTCATTTTATACAAGCAAAAAACAAGGATGGCAAGAATTTTGTTAATCAAGTCAACTTTATCCTGACTAAATCCCCTTTTGCGTGACATCAGAGATTAATAAATTGCATAATATATAAAAAAATAATTTATCAAATAAACATATTTTCCTCCATGTGCATATATTATTTTTTAAGGCTTACCTGAATATGGCAAAAAAAAATCAAATTTAAACTTTGTAGTTCATTGCAAATTTATATTAAAAATGAAATAAATAAAAAGCTTAAGTATTTTACATACTATATACATATTTAAATTCGTAGTAGAAAAGTTATTTTTTTTTTGCTGATTTACAGCGAATTGAATATTAACACACGTGAAGTTCATATTGCAAATGCCCCACTTGGTTGTAAATCGTTTTCAAAGAAAATCAATACAAGTTTTCTGAAAACTTTATCCTTTCCTCCATTTGAATTGAATAGTATGAAAAAATAAAAAAAAAAAAACCTCTCGTCAAGTCAATATGAATAAGCTTTTTAACTCCACGTGCAACACCCCCACGTAATTTCAAAGAAATATATAATAATCGTATTCGAATAGATTATGTACCTTAAACTATACAGAAAATTAAAAAAAAAATATTTTTTTTATTGATTTTGGTTTGACTGCAATAATCCATTGGAATTCATATAACTACTACACTGATGAAAATGTATTTTTTTATATTACATAAAACCTATTTGAATTTAATTGGCTCTTGTATAAATAATTCAAGTGGGCTATGATGATTCTATTGTCAAAATGATCCCTTAAAATCAACACGATGATTCCTAATGTATTAAAATGGCCGTCTTGTCAAAATAACATAATGAATCCTTTAAAATAAAAAAAAATACCTATATCCATGTTGATTTAATTTGATTCATTGTTAAGTTTACATGAAATGCCTTTGTTTTAACAATGGATGCATCATTTTTTATGCTTTACTGCACCTCATCAGCAACATCGGCTAATTGAACTTCATTTTAAATACGTACAAAACATGTACTCCAAATAAGACTCTCAAGTTTCGGAATAAACGTATGCACGTTTTTGTGCACTACAGGCTTGTCCGAACTTGCTATTGTAGTTTCAAGCTATGTACATATAATTTGGCTAAGCATTGTAGAAGTTAAGTAATGGTTTATTAAACAATGGAATTCTTTAAGAGAAAGTGCGAAGTACGAAACAAATAGATTTTTTGTTTGTTGTTTTTTCTCCTAGAAAAACTTTGAAAAAAGTCAGTTATGGGAGCTAGTTCTTCAGTTCTAAAAAGGAAATTCTAACTTTTCCTCTAGTGAATCACATACAAAAAAGGATTTTCAATAAAGGTGAATAGATGTTGAAATGGGATAAAACAAGCTGTGTGTTAGGTATTAACAAAATTTCTTATTTAATGTGAAAGACTCAAGTATGCCATTTTGTATGTAATATGACATCGTTTAAATGCCCATCTCGGCTTCTTGCGGCGGCACGGATCCAATTGGTCCAATTTTCAATCACTATTCCGCATAGAAGGGGTAAATTTTAGCGATGGCCTGTTTTATGTTAATTTTCAAGACATCGGTCAATAGTGGTTTATTCGCATAGACCTGGGTCACAGGGACTAGAAATCACAAAAGAAGAAAGTCTAGTGTGGTCAAATCGCAAGACCTTGATGGCCAATTCACGTCACCTTTGCGAGACATAACCTTACCATCACCTCGTGTGAGTTGGTGTCACCCCATATACAAAACTGTTGCTGGTTAACACAGCCATTTTTTCAGAAATGCTCCTCGTCGCTAAATATGATTCTTAGTCCAAAACCGAGGCCTCTTCCAAACGTTCTGAAGCCCAGTCAACGAACAAACAGTGTTGTCTTTATGTCATAAACTATGAGCTCCTGGGTCAGTAAGATCTTGTACGGGTGAAGGCTCAAGTCCCGGCGCAAAATTCGCCAAGTTAAAATCAGCGAAAGGCCCAGTTCTTGTGGACGGTGGGGAATTGACTGGCTTAGATTTTGCTGTTCACATGTGTTTCTTTGACGTGCGAATGTGGGCTGATTGATCACCGAACCGGTCATCTCGAATTTGGCTACCAAACATTCAAGAATCGACTGTGAAAAGCTACCACGTCTATTGTAAAATGGGCGCAAAGCTTGCAACGTTTCCACCAACTGACAATCATTTTGATCATAAGGTTTAATCACTTAGTCGTTGCATGTTTGCCTATTAGACAGTAACGGGTTATGAAACCTTTAACGCACTCAATGTGATTGATTAGAGATCACAAAACACACAGCGCTTCGGCCAGATTTGTTTTGTCCCCAGTGAAGTGGAGGCGCTGTTCCATTTAAGATTGCAATATGCTCTATATAACAAAAAGATAGTGTTGTTCCATTTTTGGCGAGTTAGTCAGCTTTACAATTTCCTGGAATGTCTCTTTGGCATGGGACCCTAAGTAATTGAATGTTGAATGCTTTGTCATCTCCGTTAGAGATGATCTGCAGATAATGGCTGAGCCGAGAGATCTTAGCCGCTGGACTATCCGCGAAGATGCGAATATCAGTAGTTGATAACAAGTTTTCTTTGAGCGAAGACAGGACTTTTTGTTTTGCCAAAACCTACGCCTTTAACACGCTACAGTGATTGGGAACTCGAAAAGAAGACTTGAATTTCATCAGTTTTTGATCCATTAGAATAAGCATGAATTCATTCGTCTCCCGGGAATGTCAAGTCGTCCCAGATGGATCTTGAGGGGATGGTAAACTGAAAAGTCTAGTCTATGTTGCTTGGATCGAAATAAATTCAGAACGGTGATTTGACCAATTTCGATGTTCATCCAATGGGAAGAAGCTTTAAGACGAATGGCTGTACTTCAGCCGTTTGTTTGCCGAAAATATCGAAGTTAGTTGAATGGAACAAAATGTGAAAGGCGTACGAAGTACTCCACCCATACACCTGCAGACGGAGCCTTTGACCTTGTTAGATTTTCCACATTTTAGCAGTTTTATCAAAAGCGGTAGACCACTGTACTGTCATAGAGTATGTTAGTATTGGTCTGATTACCAAAGTGTATAGCCAATTTGTTGCAAATGCCATTAATTATTTTCAACGGCTTTTTCGCATGAGAAAAGTGCAACTGTAGCCTTTCTGACTCTTTCATTTAACATAAGTTTCCAGCTTAACTTCTTGTCTAAAATAAGACCCAAGTATTTCGCTTCGTTGGAAAAAGTACGAGGGTGGTCCGATAAGTACCTACTTAGTCTCACCGCCCGATGGTGCCAGTATTGCAATAGAGATTTACTAGTACATTCTCTTAGACGGCTACTGTCAAAATTTCATCCGAATCAGACTCGTAGTTTTGTTTTTACCACAGCTTGTCCGTGAATTTTAGAAGAATGGAAAAAGAGCAATATCGGTTGGTGACTCGATTCGCGCAGCGAAATCAAAAAGCGCACATCGGTTTTTGATAAGCCCCGAACAGGTGCCCGGAAAATGGCTACCACTGGCGCTGTCGGCGCGATGGGTACCGCGTTTGCTCACTCCGGACAACAAGCGCAACCGTGAGACCACTTCAGAGAAGATTCAAAATTGGTCGAACTGCACTACGAACTGCTGCCCCAATCCACCGTATTCTCCAGATTGGCCCGTGTCACTTTTTTTGTTTGCAAACTTGAAAAAATCACTCGCCGGGCAGAAATTTGAGTTGAGCATCGCTGGATCAAGTGTATCGAAAAGAGACTATGTTGAGAAACCATCGCCACTTTTCCAAAACTTTTGTTTTTTTTTTTTTGTAGACTGAGTACTTATCGGACCGCTTTCGTAAGTGGTATACATTTGATATAAGAAATATCTAGCTGAGGAATTTTTTAAAAGAGAACAAGATCAGTCTTATGAGGCTTACTTCCAATCTACGTCGATCTGTTCAGTTTATCAGCATATTTAAAACATTTTTTAGAGTTTTTTTTTCTTACGGAAAACCCGCCTATTTTGGAATTGTTAATTATTCTACTAGTTACGATTTGATTAATCAATTCACCAAGCGAACTGTCTTCATTTAGAGATGACAGTGCAGATGTTTCGACATTGTTAAAAGCCCCTTTTATATCTAGGAAAGCAACCATCGTATGTTCCTTATTGTGGAGGGAGTATTCTAGGGTTGTGTTCTAATGTTTGTCCACCGATTTCCCTTAACAATATGCATTTTCAGCTGAAGACATAAGTCTCATATGAATGCTTTTTCTAAAATTCTTTCGAAGGTTCTTAAGAGGAATGATGATAGTCTGATAGGTCTGAGATCTTTCAAGCTGAGATCATTTACCAGCTTTGGGTATAAAAACAACATTAACTTCTCCATGATTAAGGTATGTGGTCTTAACTCAAACAACTATTGAATAGTGTCTCTAAGATTAGTAGAATGATTTCGATAGTCATTTGGAGTTCAACTGATATTATGCCTCCTGATACAGCAGACTTGTATAATTCGAAGCTGTTGATCGCCCATTTTTGTTTGTTCCTCGTAATCAGACCTTGTGGTTAAGTAAACATATTTTTGGACCTTATGTGGCCAACGTAATTTAAAAATTCGGAGATCCCTGGAAAGTGAGTATCTAATAGCAGGTTAAGTGATTCTTCGCTAGAGTTGGTCAATGAGCCATTAGTGTTTTTCATACAGCTGGAAATAACTGGATTTGTTGGAAGGATTTCTTGTAATCTGAATGAATGAATGAATGAACGATTTGTATTGGGGTTAATGCACTGCGACCCGTAGATCTATTGTGCTACCGCTTTAAGAATGATGAGCTGGCTCAGTTAATTGAGGAGGAGTTAATGGCATTTCCTCTTACCCTGCTCTAGGCTTGTGTTGCAGTTTTTCCTATCATCTTATCTTAGGTCCACCTTCCTAGCTTCTGCGGGGACAACCCCTCTGCAAGGAACCGGAAGTACCATTTGGTGCTTGCTCCACTTAGTCCTTTCCTAAATGGGTAATCCAGTCCTCCTGGACTACCCAATTTCGGGAGTACGTAACCTTTCCGGGCATTTCGGCTATATGGTTTTTTGGGTGGACTTGATGACTAAGATGGTGGTAACTTCCCCTCATCTACTTGTCCGACCTTAATCAGATCATTTCCTAGCATAGGAGGTATACTCCCTGTGCTGGTGGATGCTATTTCTTTTGTAGCGTTTTTCACTTGTCTATGAGGCAAATCCCTTGACTAGAGGTTGACGCTGCACTCTGAGTTACGCCTTCCTCTTGACTGGAAGGTATTCTCCCTTAACCAGAGGTCGACGCCTCTCCTGCTGCCCGGTTTTGCTTGTTCCCCTGAGGCATCCTTTTCAGGTACCTACTTGCTTATCTCCCGTCTCAGAAGTTCACCACAGAGGTCTTTCTCCATGCGATCTGCAAATGCACTTGCGGTAACATCCCGCAGAGTGTTGAATTTTTTAAAATTTCTCTTGTTTTTTTTTTGTTTTATATTTTTTGGCATATTGTTTCCACGAGTAGCTAGAAAATTAATGGGGTCCACCATATCTCCGCATAATATGGTAAGGCCTAGGTTACTCTTTGATTCGACCTGGTTTCAAAGAAGTTCCGTTATAATACAGCCGGTATACTCCCTGGGTGCAAACCATCCAATCTGCACGGGTCACTTAACACCCTGGATTAGGGAGGGCAGTTCTTGGTTTTCACTCATCAACTTCTCTACCGATTTGGGGTTATCCCAAAGTGGCAGATCGGGTGAGTCTTTGCTACTTAAGCCTTCGCACCACGTCACGGTGACTACCTTCGCGAAGGTTATAATCTAGAAGCTTCGGAGATTTCTTCTGTTTTACCAAGTGAAAACTTAAAAATGTTTTAAAAATTTTTTAAAACCGCACCAACCATTTTCAAATTTTGAACATATGTAAGAGCAAGATTAAAAAGTATACAAAAAAAACTTAGAAAATTGGATTTGTTTTAAAATATTTTTGAAAAATTTCCTCCTTGAAGTACTAAGTATTCTACAGACTCAAGAAATATTATTTTTTTTTATCAAAAGGAAGGAAGGTTATACACAAATGATGTCTGTTTTGACCGTTGTCAGACTGACTTGAACAGCCAAACGGAAATTGCATAATAAATCATACAGAAATTAATTGTTGAACAAATGCCAGTGTTAACTTGCTCAAAAGCAATTTTCCTGATTGTAAATGTACACATATGAAATTTCACTACAAAAACGGAGTTATGTCAGCATCCCCATACTCATCCCCACAGAGCATATGTGTACCGTTTTGTTGGCATTAATTTTAAGCTATTTAAACAAAACACAATAAAGATAAAATATGAGCTGTACGAGTATGTACTCTTCGTATACCTAGGACATATTTTCTTTTTTAATGTTCATCCCTTTGTAAATTTAATCTAATTTTAATTAAGCATTTGCTTGTCATGTAAATGAGTTATAAAAAAAGTCGGTTTTATATATATATATTTTTTTTTTGTTTTGTTATAAGTAAAGTTAAGCATCATTGTGGGTGTGCAAGTTAGTCTCCAGGGGTTGGCTGCTTAAAATGCATTGTTTGTTAGGATGAAATAGGGTTGGGTACGAGTATATGCTAGGGTTTGATGTAAGCATTATGTATGTACATACAAGAGTATGTTCTTTTGTCAGTTTTTATTGTTGACTCTTACAAAGTACCTACTTAAAAATTAACTAAGTTCCACAATAAAGGAGTTCGTTTTTATTTCAAGATGCCGCTACTTGCTAAAGCATATTCAAAGTATTTTTATTTTTAAACTCCAATAAAATACAAAAAAAAATTAAATTATTAATAGTGCCAATAGAACGTGCGAAGAATTTCTGATAAATTAGCATCATAAACAAATATAAATTGGATAAAATGACTTTACAACCTTCGATTGCCTTATTGATTGGTAAGTTATTGACTTTAAAAATTTTTATTTTATTTATTTGCCACACACGTTGATTGATGATTGTTATTTTTATACTTTTATGATATAAAAAAGTGATACACATGTACATATCTAAATAAATTAGTACAATATTTATAGTTTTTATTTTCTTTAAATTGTACTAAAATGCACGACTAGGTTTATCGTTTTTGCTCTTAAAAATATGACGACGCGTTTTAAAAAAAAAAAATCTAAAACTCGAAATAATATTCGGTTCTTTACATATATCAGAGAAATTGTGTTTATTTAAACCTTAACTAAGTTTGTTTAAAATTACATAAAATGTTCTACTGAATTGCACGAAGTTGCTCTTGCCGTAATTCAAAGGCTTTAAGATTTACTTCTATCGTTTGATTAAATACCGTTTCATAGTTTTTTAAATCTAGTCCACATTCCCTTCAACTTTTAATATTCAGAGAACTTCAAGACAAATGTACATCGATCCCTTCTATTAAATCTTTCCCTATTTATTAAAAAAACAGTTTTGTAGTGGATAAATCTACTGCAACAACAAATAGATATAATAGCGTGGTAGTGGCACGATGGATGTGTGCTCGCCTGTCAACCTCATGATGACAGGTTCGATCCCTGCCGTCGTCTATGTCGTTTTAATTCCATTAAAAACCTTCTAAAAATTGTCATCAATGGGTTGCTGGTTTACTCATTACATGTTGTTCAGGCTTAACACTAACAACATGTAATTGAGTTAAACTAGTATGCCCAACAAGGATGAACACGAATAAAATAATGTGAATTATAAGCGACATAGAAATAAGACAAGGCATTTTTCCGCTTTAGCTCAGCAGCCATCCCTTGAGATAAAAATATCTGAGACAACCACCAACAGTCTCAGAACATCGTGCCACACATCTTTCCTATCCTTCTTTCTCTTCATTAACTTCACGCCCGCGCTGTGTTGAAACATTTAAAGGGTAATCATAATCCCTTGAGCGCGGGTAGATTATAAAAAAAAAAAAAAATCGCTCAACACAAGTTGTATTGGATTGCTTTAAGTCTAAAATTTATAAAATGAACGCTGGTGTGCCACAGGGCTCAGTTTTGTCTTCGACTTTCTTTCTCATTTTATCAATGACTTTTGTCTGAAACTTCTAATCCATTCAATTGTTTTGCTGACGACAGTACTTTTAGCTTCTCATATTCGTCTCCAGATGCAAGTCCTTGTTCTTGGGACATGGATTTAGAACGGCAACGT
This sequence comes from Chrysotoxum bicinctum, assembly GCA_911387755.1. Taxonomy (NCBI): domain Eukaryota; kingdom Metazoa; phylum Arthropoda; class Insecta; order Diptera; family Syrphidae; genus Chrysotoxum; species Chrysotoxum bicinctum. Next base: position 205,545,362 of record OU426987.1, on the reverse strand, counting down.
ATTAAATTCTGATCTCGATAGCATTGTCAAATGGGGAACCATAAACCGTGTAGTAATTAATGCTTCAAAAACTCAATGCTGTCCACTGTCGTTAAAGGGCAACCCCACCCCCATGCTGCTGTCCATGAACTGAACTTGCAGTGAGGAAACCAAACAGATCTTAGTTCTCGATGTGTGTATCGCAGACCACCTTGTTTGTAATGACCACATATTTGACGTCGCCAAAAACGCTGCTAACTGTTTAGGTTTCCTTCGACGATGCAAGAAAATTTTTCACCCTTCTTGATCTGGCTGTAATCTGTAAGGCCTATATTCTTACAAGGCTAAGAGTACAATTCCCATATTTCGGCAGGTGCACCAATAACACACTTGAGTCTCTTGGATAAAATCCAAAAAAGATGTTTACCCTTGACGTACCCTTAACTTCGAACGTACTGTTTATTTCAGAAATTATTTCTTGAGCCGCACTACACGAATATGTAATGCCTTAGCGGACTCAGTGTTTCCCTCCCATTATGATATTCAGACATTTTAAATAAATGTTTATCCATATCTGCTTTCCAATCCTCTCCAGCTTTCCTAAACGTTTGCACTATCCTCAAATATTTAAAAGGTAGTCATAGTGCGTTTGTAGCGTGCAAAATTAAAAAAAAAAATATTTTGAAATTGGCTTCTAAACTGGACAGTAGACAGTAACGCAGTAAAATTTGCTGCGTTGATACACTAACTCAAGCGCACTTCACTGTATCAGCGAAATGCGTTAACGCAGTTTGCGCCATAACGCAATTTTTGTTTTAACTCATTTGAAGCAAAACAGCGCAGCGCAGCGCAGCTGTATTTTGTTAACTCATCGTCATCATCATACAAACTTCGTAGCGCACAAGCGCACACAAGTTGTTCATCGTCGACCAAACAGTCTGAGTGAGAATGGGGGTGACTTTTCAAAAAAAAAAATTTTTTCGTTCGAGGTGTGGAGACGTTTGTACTACTTATATCTTTGGTTCTGATAGTCCAATCTTCAAGATTAATGTTTTAAATGAAAGATGGAATGTTTTCCTAAATACCGGTCTAAAAATTTTTGAGGAGGGACAAAGTTTTTCTTACTAAAAGCGTGCAAGGAGCTCCTTTCGATTCGATTTTAAGAACTCTAAATTCAAATGTTGATGAAAAATTTAACAATTTTAAAAAACTAAAGATGCAAATTAATTGCAATAATGATATTCTACAAATGTGTCATAGGTCATTTTGGTAAATATGAAACAGGAGAGGAGGTAGGGTGACTTTTCTAAAATTTTCAATAGAAATTGAATTTTGATTAAAAATTTTATTAAAATCTTAAAAATATGCCGACTTACATACTTTCTAGTTCTTCTAACTTGGTATTAGCTCTCAGATCTAAATTATTGAAGTATATATTTAATTGAGAAATTCAATTAAATTAAAAAGTTCAAGTGAATTTAATTCAATCACTCCACTTAAACAGAAATAATTTTCATTTCTCTATGTATTGATTTAATTGAGAAATGTCAAACTTTATTTCTGTGTAAAAAAAAATTCAAAATAACAAAAAATTTGGTACTAAAAAGTTAATGACGCAAAAATCAATTCGGTTCAAATCACTCAAAATTCAAAAGTTGATGAAAACTTTCAGAATTTTTAAATAAAATTACCACCTACTTATTGTCCCAATCCTCTTCTAAAATAATGCTGATCAATGTTTTACAATTAATTCGACAGGAAACACGCTAAAATTGGTTGAAAGGATTTGAAACGAAAAAAATTGATTTTCATACAAAAAAGAAAGAGAGATGGTTTCATAAACTATTTTTTTACTTCGAAAATGTCATACAGATCTTTAAGATTAAAGTCTTAAAATACTGTAGACATTAGACATTCATACAATTTATGAAAAAAAATTTTTTTCAATTTTTTCCCGACTACACTTAAAAAATGTAAAAATAATCTGGAGTAGTGATTTTTTTGTTCTCCCACTTAATTGTGGAAAAAATTTAAATAAATACAAAAACCTGAACATAGAAAATTAAAACTATTTTGTATTATTATTCAATATATTTTCTAAATATATGAAGAAAATTGAAAAGCTCTCAGTCCAACATGAGGGCAGATATAAACTATTTTCTAATACATTTTTTTTAAGACTTGTATTTTTTTACACATTGCTTGCTTCAGATATCACTCATTACTTTTGGCATTTTAACGGATTTTTACAAAATATCTTTCATTCGATTAAGAACAAGTAAGCACTTATGTATATTGATATATACAACATGCATGTGCATAGCCTAAAAGCTTCGTTATAGTATCTAATGTGGAAAAAATTAAAAAAAAATGTCTTCGATTTATTTTTTTTCCAGATAAATGCAAGAAAATTTTCAAAATGTTCGATTTTGCTGCACTCTATTGACTATAACTAGAGAAATACTTCTTCCATCTATAAGATTGAGGTGTCTATGGATATCTCTAATATGAATATTAAAAAAAAAATTTTAGGTTGTCATACAACTTAAATGGTTAAGAGGCTTGGTTAGATCAAAAAAGAAATCCTAGGCAGAATTGACAATTCTGCCCACATTTTCTAACCGATTTTAAAAATTAAAATTTTATTATTTTCTTGAATAATCAGCGGTTATTTTGGTATATAAAATACTTTTCTACGTTATCCACAAGCTGCAATAAGTCTTCTGCAATACAAACATTTTTTTCCTTAAAAAGCAAAAATACCATATACCACATCATGGAATTTTATTGAATTCCGTCAAAAATGTGAAAAATATGGGAGCGCTACAAGGAAGTCAGCGCTTTTGTATCTGCTTGAATGGTTTTTGTCTGTGCAGCGCAGCGCTGCGCTTGTCAAAAGCGCTATTCGATTATTGAGTTGATGAACTGCGCTATTGCTTCACTGAGTTACAAACTGATGTATCAGCGCACATAACACAGCTGCTGCTTCAACGCATTGCGCTAACGCAGCGCTGCGTTACACATGTCTACTGGACAGTATTTGTACTGACTCTGCTTTCGACCGGGTCAATCACAAAATTCTGCTTTACAAATTGTTTTCTTTTGGCATTAATTCGTCTGTTTTTTCTGTTTTTCTTGACTGAAAGAGTGAAAATTCGATAAAAAAATCATTCTGATGATGTGTTTGTGCAATCGGGGGTTCCACAAGGAAGTCATTTAGGACCCTAACATTTTTCATATATTCGTAAATGATATTCCAACTATTCTTAAAGACTTACACAGTCTTCTTTTTGTAAATTTTAACTATGTATTTACTTCAATTTCTCATTGTCAAACAGGCTAACGATCTTGCTAACTTGATGTCAATTTAGTGCAAAACTTGATTAGTGTTACTGCTATGCAACTGGAACTTCTACTCTACATCATTAGAATTTTGAATTTCCGATGTGGCAGTGCTGCATTTTTCAGAACCCTACTTATATCAGAGTAGCTTACCTTAGATCTTTGTTTTCCAGTCTCTTGATGACACCCTTGATTTACTTTAGTAACTTATGTTCAACACTCAATCTCAATGGAGATCGGTGGGCACGGCCGGTGTTGCATGAACTTGTAAAAACTCTTGAATATTTCCTCCTGAAGTCCCGAGAAAAGAGTGTTTGATGTAAAATCGGGGAAGTTTTTCAACAGTTTCATATGTCTTGCCTTACCAAACCAGGGCTGCGTACAACAAGGTTGACTCCGCTATTGACTCAAATACTTTGTATTTATTGCTATGAAAGTATGAACTCTACTTCTGAAAATTTCCCTCCATGCAATATTGATTGCGGTTTTAGCTTTTACTAGATATTCGGTTATATGTTTTTCAATACTGAGTTTTTTTTTGTGAAATAAACTCCTAGATATTTGTACTACTTGACGTGTATCCTTTCATTTTTGTACGATAATTGTTCCCTCGAGTTTGATCTTCATCCTTTTTTGGAATACCATTTTTTTAATTTTTAATTTTTCTAAGTTAACAACTAATTTCCACATAGTGCAGTACTCATAAAGCTTGTCAATGATAAGTTGGAGGTATTCAACCGAGTAATCTAATAGCACAATATCATCGTCAAAAACTAAAGATTTTATACGAGTTTCTGCATACTCGTATTCTATACCTCCTCCTAAAAAATCAGTTACGTCATCAACGAAAATTACAAATAAGCGTGGTCTGAATATACAGCCTCGGCGCACACCAGTCTTAGTGTGAAATCATTCCGAGATATTTTCACCATCCCAAAATGCCGTAAGACGCGAACAAATCTGTGTGACATTCCCATATTGTAATTTTTTCTTTTTGAAAAAAAAAAAAAAAAAAACCAATCCGCAATACATCTGAACACAATCATGTAATCTAGAGTTCAGTAACCTGGTCTCAAACCAGCTTATTTGCTTCCATCCACGATCTAAGCGCAATACCGCAGTAAATAATTTATAGGACGCATTCAAGAATACCTCCCAAAATTTGAACGACATGTTGTGCTTCTTTTTTTTAATATTTTTGATGGTACAAGAGCTTGAAGAGAACCAGGACCTAGTGACTTACAGCTCCCAATTATTCCTGTGTGCTTGTTGCCAGGAATGGAGGGGACCTAGAATTTTCTGCCAATTCCGATCGGCTAATGAGTAGCTTTTTTCATGACCACGGATACTCTAAGAGGATTTGTCAACTCTTCGCAAGAGGCAGTCCACTCCTGAAAAACATGTTTGCAGCGGCTGATTCCTGTGGTATGGCGCAAGCAAGAGAACCATAGTGATGATTGTTACTTTTGTTCGTTTAATGTGAAAGGATATGATTCAAAACGGAAGCAGTCAATTTCATACCCCAATCTGCAATCAGCTATTCGTCCCATCCCTCATGGGACCGAAATACCAGTGTCCAAGGCCCCTGCTACCTTGGAAGAGATTCCAAGTTCAGACGAAGAAGGTGCTGTACCTGAACACGACGACAAGCCATGTTTTGAATTTGAAGATAACAGCAGTCCGAAATTGTTTTCCCAGGGCGAGCTAAATATTTTGGTAAGAGACTTAAATCATCCCAAAAACGCTGCTGAGCTGTTTGGATCAAGGCTTAAAAGCCGGAACTTACTTTTGCCGGGAATGTCTTCCTCCTGGCTTAGATATCGTGAGAAGCAGTTCTGTTTCAACTTTGCCCAAGAGGATGAGTTGGCTTATTGTACCAATATTGAAGGTTTGTTGGATACATTTATAATCTCATACGACCCAGCACAGTGGCGTATTTTCATAGATTCTTCAAAAAGAAGCCTTAAAGCAGTTCTGGGGCCCTAGCACGTAACTTGATACGATCGAGTTCGCTCGACACAATCGAGAACAGGCAGTTCCTTGTTATGATCACACGATTGCTTTCGATTCGATTGAATCGAATTAAATAACTCCCTATACGCGATTACATCGATTAGACTCGATTGTATCAAGTTACGTGCTGGCACCCCTGCTTCACAATGGCGGTTTCTATGATTCCATTCCTGTCGGTCATTCCGTACACCTCAAGGAAGCCTACAAGAACTTGGAATTGGTTCTTTGCAAATTAAAATATAAAAACCACGGTTGGCAAGTGTGCGGTGATTTCAAAATCTTGGACATGTTGCTTGGACAACAATCTGGGCTTACCAAATTCCCTTGCTTTTCGGTATAAAAGAGACCGATGATATCACTGGACCAAAAAGTGTTAGCCTCTGAGGGAGCCTACAGTTGTCGAAAAGAACGTCCTGCATGAAACTTTGGTGCCTCCTCATAAAGTTCTTCTACCACTGCTTCACATAAAGCTGAGATTGATGAAGCAATTTGTAAAGTCACTTCCAAGGGATAGAAATTGCTTCAATTACTTAATATCAAAGTTTTCAGGCCTCTCGGAGGCAAGGAAGGTGTTTTCGTTGGACCAGATATTAGACGACTTATGGCTGATCCACAATTCATCACAACGATGACGGATCCTCAAAGAGAAGGGTGGATTGCCTTTAAAGAAGTCATAGTGAAATTTTAAGGCAATAACAAAGACCCTTACTACAAGCAAATCGTTAAAAAAATTTAAAAGCATTTCAAGCTTTAGGTTGCCTAATGAGTTTAAAAGTACATTTTCTTCATTCCCACCTCGACTACTTTCCAGTTAACTTAGGAGATGTGAGTGAAGAGCAAGGTGAACGATTTCACCTCAAGATATTATGGAGATGGAAAAAAAGATACCAGGGAAGATGGAGTCTCAATGTTGGACGCTTCAGAGAGACATTCCAGATGCTTCCAACAAGCAAAAATGTACCAAAAGGAGTCTCACTGGAAAAAAGATACGAGTATGTGTTTAGTGCTTACTAATGAATGTATTTTAGATAAAAAAATAAGTTTTGTTAAGCAATTATAAATTGAAAAAAAATCTTTTAGTCTTTTGTCTTATATCTTAACATGATAAATTGTTTAACATAGATACCTACATTGTCAGAAAACGTGACGTTCTATGACAAAATGAAAGTCATCTTCGGATTCAGCACACCCAAAATCATAAGAATTACGCAAAAAAGCCAAAACAGCTCTCAATTTTTTTTTTTTTTTTTGCAGACTTGTGTAATTGAACCCAAGGCCATCTTCAATGCACTAATCATTATGCCAAGGGCCACTACTGCCCTTTTTATGGAGGGGGAAAATCAGTGCTTATTTGAATTCTTGGGGTACACTGCCGTGTTCCAGTATGATGTTATATACACCTGTTAGATTCTTGAGGAGTTCATCTATGCCATATCTATAGAATTCCGGTGGTATTCTATCCGAACCGGCCGCATTACCATCCTTTAGTCCTTTCAACGATGCAGTGGCCTCTTTCTTTAAGATTAGCTGAAAGAAATTTCTTCATAAAAGCAGGGTAGAACATAATGAATCAGATGAGTACTTTAAGTCATGTGATTAAGTAGCTATGGTTAAAATGTGGCCTCAAGCTGTCACAGTTCAAATTATGGTTTATGCCATAAACTTAAGTCTCTGAACTTTCTTCCAGATCTCGCCTGTATATCTACATTAAGTTAGGTTTTTGGCTTCTGTTTCGTAGGAAGCTTCTTTTTTTTTCTGTGCATAGTTCTTACAATTTTCGATTATGTTCGATATACAATTGCTTTGCGGAGTCTTCATTGTGGCGTCTATTAAAATTCGGCCAGACTTCATAATTTCTAAGTGTTCCTCATTGAGGCCTGTGAAACCGCGTTGCTCCAATGTACAAGTAGTGAGCAAGAGCCATGTGTTCCGGGATATGATTCTCGGGAGAATGCACGCATTCACTTTGTGCACATCTGTTGAAAAGCAGCTCCCATATCAATGGCAACATTACAGTAAAGTGTTTTTTATTTAAAGATATCTCACATCTTTCCACTGACCTTAATGCCAAAACAGAAATAACCTTTTTTTCAAATTTTACACTTCCATAACAAACAAAAAAAAAAGAACTAAAAACTGCCAATTCGAATCCTTGTCCATCACTTTAATCTCAAAAACCTATCTAGTATTAAAATTTGAGCAGCTTCCGTCCAGTATCAATAACTCTCAACCATGACCTCTTGAGGATGCGAAAAATTTCCGTCCTTTAAGCCCGAGTCAGTAATTTATTCACCAGTAGCCATGGTTATTTAATTATCATGAATCCCTTACATATGGTTGCAGCAAATACCGATACCTGTGACCGTATTCAGGTATCTGACCCATTTCCGTGGCAACGCCAAACATTGCAAAAAAAAACGGAAGGAAGAACTGAAAATTGAATTACGGATCTGCTCCTGAGGCGTTTGAATCTTTTTCAAGCGTCCTCTTTCCTTCCTGTCTCGACCTCGAATTGTATCTGTGTACATGTATACATATGTATGTAATATCGTATAATGTCCTCAAAATAAATAAATAAACAAATGAAAACAAGGCCCGGCCTCGATGGCATTGACGTAGTAGTTTTACGAATGCATTCGTTGATTTCAACAAGTTTAAAAAAAATATATTTGAGCGGATCTGATGCTCTCAAAATTGGTATACGAATCTCCATGTTTTTTTTTATTTTTTCTTAATGACGACATAATATGCAATGAATTGCGCACAGATATTCATGGAAATAAGGTATATTTTGCGGATCAAATCTACTGACAGAATTCACTCTTACCGAGGGCTATTTGAGATATTGCAATATTTGATGTTGGCTGGTTTTCGACGGCCTGAAATTCGTAGAACTCTATTAATAGCCCGGAAGGCAGCCTTGCCTTTTGGATAATACGTACATACATATGTACGAACATATGTATGTATTGTACTAAGATATCAACAAATAAATTGAACCCTTGGAAATGATAGGGGCTGGAGGGAGGTAGAGTTCGCTTCTATCTTGAATCATCTTCATTTCAGTTATTATTGAAGAGCTAAACACTTTAGAAGTCAAATTGATGGAACCGAATTTTCGTCTATTTTTATCACTTTCGCTGCAACCTACGAGATTATTCTGACCTTAAAATATAAAATAAGTCTTCATACCAGTTAAATTCCACATGATTTCCTTCTGTCCCTTTTTAACTCACCAAACGGCAACACATTTTCATATTTTTTACTTGCGATATACATATACAAGGTGCGTTTAATGTTCCAGGTAGATGTTTTTTTTCTCAAAAACTTTTGTATAGAAGACAATTTTATAATTTATATTTAATTGATTTATTATATGGTTTTTAATATTATGTATGGAATGTTATGTCGGTCAAGTGCGCGACTGTGGCCAGGGCGGAAAGGCGATCTCTTTGAAGCACATTTTGCATAACAATTTCGCAGACTTCTGTTGTCTTTTCAGCAGTTTCATTTCTAATGAGACCCTTAAGCATCGAGGTTGTGGTTGGTTTGTTGATGTACTTCTTTTCCTTCAACCAATTCCATAAGAAGAAATCGGGAGGCGTCAAATCAGGGGATCGTGGGAGATTGTCGATATCATCACTTTTTGACATTATTCGGCTGGTAAAAATTTCTCGTAAAATTCGCATGGTATCGCGAGCTGTGGGTGATGTCTGATGTGCACCGTCCTTTGAAAGCCACATATTCTGGAGGAGTACTTGGATCGGGCATAAGAAAGTTTACCATAATATGTACCGATAGCAGTGACCAGTAAATGTTACAACATTTCCAGTGGTATCCCAAAAGAAATATGGCCCAATGACGCTTCGCCAACCCAAATGGCGTATTATACAGTTAATCTACTAGAATGAAGTGCTTTTTGGTGTATCAATCGAATGGTTTCCCGAATAGTGACTATTCTGTTAACTAACAAAGTCAGCAAAGTCGAAATCAGTTTCGTCACTCATAATCATTTTTTGCCAAAAATATCGGTCGTCTGCAGAGCGGTGTAAAACTTGAGCACTTCGATTTCTTCGACGATATCTAATAATCGTTTCCCTGTAACTGTCAAGTGCCGACTGATAAATTTCATTGACACACAATTGAGCCAAATAAAATCGACCTGGAACATTAAACGCATTCTGTACTGGGTACTATATTGCAAGTTATGTAATCATAAAAAAAAATTTAAATCAGGATTCTGATCAGTCTTGACATTACGAGGATCAAGTGGGTCTTTCAACTCTGTGTGTCTGCCTTTGTTGACTCCCTCCAAAACGACTTGGCTGATATTCCTTAAACTTAGTAGATTGCATTTTTAAATGTCCCCCCCGAAAGGTTTTTTAAAGTTAGCTAATAGTTGATAAAAAAAAACTGGGTCACACTAATATGTAATAGACTAGATATTTAAAAACCAATGTTGTTAGAGAAAACTGTTGATAAGAATAAAATTTATTTTTTAAATCATTTTAGTGGTAAGAGATAAAACCAGAATGCTATGCATGGTTTATTAAAAAAGTAAGCTTTTATACCCAAATTTTTTAAAATATTTTAAAGAAAAAATTGGTACGCCAACTTTAAGTTTTTATTATTGTACGAATGAAAATTAAATTTCCAAACAAAATATTGAGCCGTTTTTTAGATATCGAATTTTTTTTTCCGAAAATTCAAAAAAGATTTTTTTTTAAGTTTTGAAATGCAATGTTTTTTAAACTTTTTAGAAGCATCTCCATAAAAAATTTCATTAAAATCCGTTATTTCGATAATGATTAATTCAAAATTTGAAATAAATGGTTCTATGGTAGGTAGAAGCTGTAATGTCTTCTATCAAAATTCTAGGGGCCGTTTTCGAGAAAAATACGACGTTTGAAACCCATTTTTTAACATTTGTATAATGGGTACCTTTATTTTTAGTCAAAATAAATTTGTTTTTCTCACATCTTGTAGATTATATTGAGAAACTTGTATCTATCAAGTTTTGATAAAATCTAGCGTGGGGTTGTCGAAACATTTAATTTTGAAAAAAAAAAAAAAATTGATTTTTTCGGAAAATGGTTCTATTTTTCGAAAAAATTTTTTTTAACCATTACCTAGCTTTAACTAAATGAAATCAGACCAAAAACATAAATGTTAAAAAAAGAGCCAAGTTCTTCTATACAAAAACCTTTGTGTAACAAGTCAGCCTTGAAAAGTACTGAGATCTAAAAGTACTCCAAGTTCTTACTTCATGAAGGTTTAATACCGGATATTTAAAGTAGAATAATATTGAAATAGCTACAATGTAATAGAGAAATTTTATTATTTAATGATTACTGATTAAAATTTGATGGGCTTACTGGTCAAGTTTGTAAAACCTTTTGAATTGGGCATAAACAAAACTTGCCTAGTAAGCCCATCAAGTTTTAGTCAGTAATCATTAAATAATAAAATAAAAAATAAAGTCAGTCAGTCCAGTCAGTGAATCAGTCAGTTACGGTTTTTGTGATTTTTGAGGCCTTATATCTCAGGAACCGCTTATGCTAGAAAACTCAAATTCGGTGAGGCGCCTGTGCCTGACTAGCTTAGCAAATATTCGGACTTTTAAGTTTCTGACTTCATTGGTACTGAAGATAGGGAGGGGTCAAAAATCGCCTGAGTTTGTTCCTGTAAAAAGGGTGTAGTGCCAGAACTTGGCTGGGCACTACCGAGCCCTTTATTTTTTTTTTTTTTTTTTTTATTTTTTTCCATCTGTCGAACAGTTTTTGAGAAAAAAAAATGTTTATAAAATTTGAAAAAAAAAAATCTTATCGTAGGTACCGTTATTTTTGGGCTTAAAAAAATAACGTGTGGGGGAAAAAAAATAAAAATGATATCTACCAATTTTAAAGAAAATCAGTCGAGCCGCTTAGAATTCCGTCGACAGACAAATTTGCGAGACCTATTTTTTTAGTCTTCGCTATCATCGTAATGTCAACTTTGATCAAAATCCTGAGTTCGATTTTTTTTTCCGAATGCATAACTTGCCTTATAGTACCTATGTATGAGTCGCAAGTAAAACTCAGACAATTTGTTAGATTATTATTAATGATAGTCCCCATAGAACCGTTTTTTTTTCGATTTCTCAGAAACAGAACAACTGATTTTGATCAATTTTTCTATGCTAAAGCTCTTAAATCCATTGGAAAGAATTGCTATTCAAATTTTCAAAAAAATATTTTATAGAATTAAAAAAAAAAAATTAAAATATTTTTGTTAAGAATTCAATATTTCGAAAAACGTATTTCGTGGCAAAACCTTCATTTTTGATCACCGCTCTTCAACTTCTAGGCTTACTTTCCAAAAAATTTGAAATACTGTAATTTGCAATATTATCCGAAGCCTCTTTTACGTTGTTATGTTTGTGGACAGTATCTGTGACCTCTTTAACTGCTTGTAGATAAATAAATAAATTTATTCTGGGGTCTATAATCTTCCATAGATTCTTGGAGGTTGAGATCAGTCACAACAGCCATTTTTTGCATTCGAAAAAATTTTTTGACTTTTTTTTGAAGTAAGCTTCGGATTGAGATCTTTCTGAAGAACATCCTTTTCAGCACGTGGAATCGATTTATTAGGTCTTTAATGTTATGAATTGGATCCACTCCATTTCCAGAGAAGCATCCCAGAATATAACATTCCTTCCTTGATGCTAAAAAGTGCTCTTTGTAAACCGAGAATTAAGAGCTTTGTTGGCCAACGGACACGTCTCTTAATTTAATTTCGATTCATCAGAAAATAACACATACGAAATTCCACTTTGACAACGTCAAATTCACGTGATCTTTGGTTAGTAAAACGCCATCGACAACTGTCCGACGAATCGGTCTTTCGCTCACTTCTAGGTTTTGTCATAATTCCCTAGAGGTTATGACTGGATCGCTTTTTAGTATTCTGTTGTTTTGGTATTATGTTGTAACTTTCGCCCTATCACTTCGGGCTATCATTTTGGAGGAATCGTTAAAATTAAGAAAAATTAATCAAATGGTATATCACTGTTTTCAATATTTTTTTTATAAGTCTCTTTGTGAAGTCTTAGAGTCAATGGCTGTGTTCGTCCACAAAATTATCTTATATGGGAGACACCACCTTTTACCAAAAGTTATGCCGGACTACTTAAAACTTTCTTCAATATTCAGTTTCAAGTTCAACTTATTGTCAAGAATAACAACTAGATGTTTTGCACTTGAAGAGAGCAGGGGTGTTTGGCCATTAAAATAGGGTAGATCAAAGGGGTGTATCTTAGTTTTAGTAGTAAACATTACTAGTTCAGTTTTACTTGGGTTAACACCTAGTCCGCAACTCGTAGTCCAGATACTAACTTTTCTTAAAGCCGTTAGGAATTTCATTTAACACAGGGCTGAACTTTCCAATATTACCAAATCATCTACAAATGCAACCAGATTAACGCCATATATTTTCAACTTAAAGAGAATTTTATTTATGACTAAAAGTGATAGAAGTGGTGGCTCATGCTTATATTACGTTACGTATCTAGAATCCTTCTGTCGCTGAGCATGTATATAATCCACGCTCTCATGTATTCTTCTTCACCAAAATCGACGAGTGGTTCCAGAATGGATTTTGCAAGGACGTTGTTGAAAGCCCCCTCTATACATCTATGAATGTAGCCATAGCATGTTCTTTAAATTTAATATTTTTCTCAATTGTACGCACTTCATCTTGAAGAGCCTATTCTGTGGACTTACCCTTAAGATATGTATGTTGAGAGTTTTTAAGAGGACATCTGTTTAGGATGTCTCTAATATGGATGCCTATAAAGCGCCCCAAAGTTAAAAAGAAAAAAAATTCAGATCGGCCGGGAATACTTTGCAAGTTCATGGCCCCGCCAACCAACTTTTGGGATAAAAACTATCTCGAGGACTCATTATCATTAATAATAATAAAATTTAAAGAGAGGCATTATTTTCGTCCATGGAACCTGCCACATTCTTCAGTTTTTGTAGCATAATTGGAAGTATGCCGTCCACACTCCACACCTGTAGACTTATGTATATGGAGAAAGTATTAATTGATCAGACAATTGTCTCTTTTGTTAAAACGGTGCTGATTTGCCCTGCTGAACAAGCCACTGACTTTTTACGGGATCTAAGCGTTTCGGGGCTGATGTTTTCATAGCCGGGAAAGTATATAGCCTTTATTAGTTCCAAGGACTCAACTTTTTCTTTCTATTGCACTTTGCACAGCCTTGCTGTACTATACGTTGTCACCCGATTGACAGAACTCCTTCCAAACACATTGCCTGGCTGATTTGAGAGCTCGCTTGTAAATTCTGAGGCAATTTTGATAAGGTTTATAAGACTTATTTTTATTCCAGATATTGAAGATTATTCTTGTCATTTTCCTGATGATAGACAGATCTCGCGTCCATAGTTGTGGGAGTGTTTTCCGTCTATATTTGATTTGGCACTATTCATAGGATTTTACATTTGACCCCAGGTCTATAATCAAATCAATATTCAGATTCGGATTATTTCGGAGTGTAGAATAAACGATCTGACTTTACTTCTTCCAGTCAATTCTATTTGAGATTTCTAAAAGGTAGAAGAGTTTTACCTTCGAAATGTATGTTGAAGATTTCAGAACGGAGACTCTCTAATTCTGTACCTGACCTTAAGTCTTCAACAACATTTATCAGACCGGGATTACAGCTATGTTTTGGGTAAAATCTAGGCTGGTTCACGTAAGGTAGATTGTTACGCTTTCGATGTTCTTTTATCTCGAAATTTAAAAGTTTCTGAAGCACGTGGCATGAATTGTGCCATGTCCCGCCTTAAGACCGAATTGAATATCCGGTATGATATTGTTGTCCTCCTCCCGTTTGGACAGTGCTTTATTAATAACTTTTTCGAATATCCTACTGATACTTGGAAGAAGACTTATTAACAGGCGATTCGCCGGATCAGAGTTGTTCTTTCCCATTTTTCGGGAAAGGATGTTCCACACTGTCTTCTACCGCACTCACAAATAAATGCTTCAATGTTGGCTTCCAGTGCGTCCATCGAAGCGGGCTTGCAACTATTGACCGCCAATTGACCGGCCCCAAACGTGAAATAAACTGTTCACCGAACTCGCCTTTCAATTGGTCCATTGTTAGGCGTGCTGTGTGACATGTTGCACAGTCTTCTTGAAACCACATGTCATGCAAGTCAAGCTCTTACATTTTGCGCAAAAAAAAAAGTTTGTTATCATCATCGCACGGTAGCGCTCACCATTCACAGTAACGTTGCGATTCGCATCATCTTTGAAGAAATACGGCCCAATGATTCCGCCAGCCCATAATCCGCGCCAAGCAGTGACTTTTTTCTGGATGCATTGGTAGCTCTTGCAATGCTTCTGGCTGCTCTTCACTCCAAATACGGCAGTTTTGCTTGTTCACGTATCCATTCAACCAGAAATCAGCTTCGTCGCTGAACACAATTTTTCGATAAAAAAGTGAATCTTTGGCCAACTTTTCAAGAGCCCATTCACCAAAAATTCGGCGTTGTGGTAGGTCGTCCGTTTGTTTGACAGTGACACAAAACACGAAACGTGCGTGAGCTGTCAAAACCAGTGTTGCCAAAAAGAAAATAGCAAAAAAATCACCCATTAAAACGTTCGACATACCATTGGCTTCTGCTGACTTCTTCTGCACCTTCTTAAGATAAAGGATACTGGACCCGTTTGGTTCGGCGATTATGGCGTTCGCCAAATGATCATCCTTGAATCCCATGAGACCGCTGTTCTTTGATCGCCATTAAGTCATGTCACTTCGTAGGGGGAAATGATGAAGCTGGGCTCTTTGTTCCAGATCATGATTCGGGAGAATGCTTGTATTCACCTCAGTATCCAATTTCTCTTGAGGATCTCCGACAATAAAGAGGTCGTCTTGAGTTAAAAGGTCTCACTCAAAACGTTACGTCTGTCATCTATATATTGGCAATTAGTACTCGGTAGTATGGTAGTATTCCACAAATTGAAAAATGTTACCCAAAGTCCAAAAATCAGAAAAAAGTTGAGATGCCAAGCAGTCTGTAAATATTTCATGAATCTTTTATCAGCCTCTAAAGTTTAACTGAAAGTTGGAAAATGCTGTTTTTTTTTAGGAGAAACACAATTCGGTGGAAAATTTTTAGTGCTGTGCAATATTTGAAAAATCTTGGACTTGGGTTTCTGTTATTTCTTTAAGACTTGTGAATATATTGCCTATTAATGCACGTTCAAAATACTGTTTTAAGACATAAAACTAGTATTGCAATATTTGAAAAAAAACGGTCCTCATACCTGAAAACATATATAAAAACAAATAATGATTTTAGGAAAATCTGTGAAAATATTATTCAACTCTTTTAAACTTGTGAGTATTGTCAAATCTTCATCATTCTTCATACATGCCATACAGTCTAACAAAAACAATAGCCTATTCCACACATCTGATCTGTCGTGCATGCCAAACTTTTACCTTTTAAACGATACCTCACGAACTATAATGTAGTATGATTTATTAGATTTGTTTTTCTAAAGCTCAAGGAGGCTGCTTTTCTACCCCAGAATAGCTTGTAGAATTCCAATTTCATCATTCAATCATCATCAATCCGATTACGACCGAACCAAATAACACAAAATTAAATTGAATTTATCTTGTGCCGCCCGCCACGCTGTATAGTTCCAGGTTCTCAGTCTCTGTGCAATAGATACGTTCCCCTGGACTGCTTTTTTTTCAAACAAACAGTATAATAACGCTTAAAATAAAATCCATTGGATATTTTGCAAACGAGATTTGTTGTACATATCTATCCTTGCTCGAGTGCAGAATTAGTTTTCTCCGGGTGTGCATCTTTGATGCTGTAAACAATTGTGTGCCTTGAATTCGGCTCGGCCTTCATGAACTACGTCACTTTATGGGTTGCAATTAAATATAAATGCGTCTGATCTGAGCAATGATGTCAAAGAGCCCTCTTTATGTTCTAAGGAATGATTTGATTTCAAATGGACAAAAACACTCGAATATGCAATAAATAATTTTGAAATTCTGACGCTTTTCCAAAATATGAATTAATTATATTTTTGTGATTAAAACACAACACAATTTATCGTTGAGAAAATGTGTTGAATTTTGTATAGTTGTGCCATTTGATTGACGAAAGTCACCTTTTGATCTTTTAAGTTCGAGGGTTTTGTGTACTAATTGTAGAACAATTGAAAAATTTCACAGAAATGTTGTAATGGAAGTATGGAAATATGTGGCGTGTGCGTGTAACTAGACGGATGTTTGCACTATCGTTTTACAATATTCTTTAAGGAAATCACTGTCCGCCTTGTCTAAAACTTTTAAATATCAAAGAGATTGTGATGGTACATCTTCATCCTGCTCAAAATCACGAGATTGCCAACTTTGGGTAAGTAGGTAGAAATGGCGACAACTGACAGTCTAGCCCTATGACCCAGTTAGTGTTGAAGTGCGCCATTTGGATTCGATAGCTCGTTTAAAATCTGTGGATAGAACTGACTTGGGAATTGTGGACATATTCTCACGGAGTCGTCCGGTTTGGATTGACCTAAAAATAGAATAGTAAGTTTTGATGTGTCTTATTGTTGGGCTATGTTTGATTCATCATCAGGAATTAGATCAATTACTTAACCGGACCGACACTACCGACATCTGAAATCATCTACACTGTGCCAAACTAGGCAGATTTTTGACTTAAGTGTGCCGTTAACCTCCGTCAAAGCCTTGAATCCCCTAGCTCGAGGTCTAAGAAATTAAACGGAGGCATGGTACAGAAGTAATCGGAGTTCGTCCTAGAACCATTTCGTCGCGTTGAGAAAAGAAATCAAGTCTTTGATCTTCATTTACGAAAGTTCGTCAATATCGTCAAAAAATGCCCTTCCGAATAATTGTCTCTAATTTTGGCCAGAGCAGGGAATTTGCAGAGGATATGAATGACTGTTTCCTTTTCCCGATAATCCCCACAGCTTCGGCAATGAGTGTTGTGAGGAATGGCTAGATTCGCAACATGGTCTTTTATTGCCCAGTGTCCGCTACAGATAGCAACATATAGGGCCAAATCTTCCTAGAAATAATGCAGTTAGTTAAAAACTCTTTAACCTGCGATTTGTTTCGTTAAGAAATTTAAGATTGAGAGAATATTACTATTCATTACTGCGCAAGTGAGCATTCAAGGACTTATCCTTGTCTAGCCAGCTCGGATAACCCATATATGGTTGACACTGAGGTTACTATCGAGGCTTGGAAGTTCATCCCGGCATTGCTTTTTTTTGTATATAATTCACATACGTTCAAGGTTTTATTGAGGGACCTTTATAATGTTAAACAAAGCTCGTGGGATGGGGCGATCAGGGGAACAGAAAGGGGATGTCGATGATCAATATTCTTGAATGTTTGCAAATTGAAATGCTGCAACAATTTGGAAGATGATGTACTAGAATTAATGACCTTAACGGCCGCTTTAATATCTGTGATAAAAGCCGTATTCCAATTCTAGTTTGGATCTTGTTTGAGTTACTTCTGATGGCCAGTAATACAGCTTGCAAAAAACTAACCAAGGCGAGTAGTAGATAGGACCTGAACGAGCACCACGACCTAGCTTTGAGCCATCAGTAAATATATTAGTATCGAAGTCTTTCGTTATGATGTCATCATCCCAGTTGAGAAACCAAGAGTTCGATTCCTTTAGCCTTAACACGCCGAAAAACACATCACATTAATGTACAGAAAGTCGCTTAAGTTATCAGTTAGGCAAGATCTTAGAGGCCCTGTGGTGCTATTAGTTCTTTGTACCTTCTTGAGTTTATAGATGTTATATGTTTTTATAAAAGCGGGTCACCACACAATCGAACGAAAAGTACATGTATATAGATCGACCTCACTTTTTACCAAAATTTTAACTAGTCCATGACTCGGAGCCCCTTACAAACCTTACTTAAAGTAATTTTCGTGATTTCACTTAACGTAGGGGTGATATTTAAAAGAGTAATACCTTTGTAATTAAGACAGTTCAGAGGGTTTCATGTCATGAGGATATGGGAAATAATTGCTGAGGTTGTATTCATGGGGCATGCTTTCCTTCGACTATACGAGTATTTTGGTCATCTCTGAACACCAAGAATGTCAGCTGCAGCACCTTTATTGGACTTAAGTTAAGATATATGTATCTTCATTTTGACGTAGATTTGCTGTGTTTGGTCATTTGTAACACCTGAACACCGACTTTTATTCTACTATTATACACGCAGAAAAATGATCGGTTAAAAATAACTTAAAACTCGTGTAAAATTAAACAAGTGAAACTGCTAATATACAACATGTAAACTTACCCGTTTAAAACTACGAGAAACAACTCGGTTAATTAATGAAATAAATCTTAATTGATTTTTTTCTAACCAAATAAGTGTGTAATTTTAACAATCTTCATTCAATTAAAATTGGATATGCTATTTTACCAGTACTATTTGGTTAAATCAAACGAAAAGATCTTGCAAGATTAAAGAAGTCGGGTTAATTGCTTAAACCTATATACTTCTCTCCACTTATTGGATAGAATTCAGATCAGAGCGCTAAAACTGATAGGAAATAGAGAGAAATGATTGTTTAATATTTAATAATAAATGTGTTAAATTAATTAAGTGTTATTTGATTTTAACACGTTACTCATCAATCTTCAAAATTCTGAATTAAAGCCCAGTTTATCGACTAGTTTAACAAAATTTTTCGATTAGATTAAACCAACATTCTTAATTTAATTTTAATTTTGGTGGGGGCAATACCCCCATTTATTAGGCTTAATACAAGCTAATTCTTGATCTAACTTAAGGATGAGCTGAGGTTAAAGTCGAAGCAGGTAATGTTACAATTAATCCTCCGAAGCATGCGAGTAATAGGTTCGTTGGAGCCGTAATAGGTACGGTGGGTAGGCAGATAGAAGAGACGAGGATTTCTTATATTACGGGAATTAGTGTTGAAAGAGATGGAATTGTAGAGAGTTGTGCAGTCAACAGACCCCGAAAGTAATCGATGAATGAAAAGAATGTCACTTATTGCTCTTCGTTCTTCCAGCGTATCCAAGTTGATTAACAGAAGTCGGTCTTGATACGGGGGTAAAATAAGAGGGTTATTCCAAAACAGACTACGAAGTGCAAAACGTAGGAAACGACGTTCAATGCTCTCGATTCTTGATATATGAGTTTGTTGATAAGGGGACCATACTTGACAGGCGTATTCAAGAAGCGGGCGAACAAAGGTTATGTATAAAGAGCGGGTCACGTAGGGGTCAGAGAATTCTTTAGACCAACGTTTCACAAAGCCTAGTGTAGAGCTTGCTTTGAGTATAACCTCGTCAATATGTGTGAGAAATGTGAGTTCTTTATCACATAAAACACCAAGGTCTCGAATTGACTCAGCGGTGGATATGGGCTGATGATGTAGAAGGTATCGACGGGGAGTAGATCGGATGCGTTTTCTTGGAAAAGTTATTGATTGACATTTGAAAATATTTAGTTCTAAGCAATTCTTCAGGCACCAGGCCGAGAAACTGTTGAGATCAAGTTGTAGGAGAGTGGCATCATGTGTTGAAGAAATGGTCTTGAAAAACTTTGTATCGTCAGCGTAAATTGAGATATGATAATGTTTAATGACCATTTCAATATCGCTAATAGTAAGAATAAAGATGAGAGGTCCTAAGTGGCTGCCTTGTGGAACCCCGGAGGTAGCTACAAAATCAGGCTATACTTCTCGACTGTATCACCAAAGAACCCATCACTTCCTAATTTGACGTAAAATCGCCTGAGACAGTTTAATTGTAATAGCTAGGACACTGCTCATATGTCTTGTAGAGGACTTAGTAGATCATGTCTTTTATGACATATATGAGGCTTATAGTGATAAATTTAGTCTTAATGCAATTTCAAGGTGCTTGTTCAATGACTTGTCGCAATGTCTTTATGAATATTTATTAAAGTTAATATATTTAAAAATTGAAATGCAATCAACAAATACTTGTAAATATTAAAATTGCAATATCTTTATTTATTTCATTTTAGAACCCGTTGTACAAAGATTTTCTGGAAGACGCAAATCTGTGTTCGCCGAAGCGTATGATCCTGAAAATGATGCAGATGAAGATGAAGGTGCCACCGCTATTTTCCCAAAAACAGATGAACAGCGATCACGATTGATCGATGCCGTTAAAAATATTCTATTATTCCGTTCGTTAGATAAGGAACAAGTAAGTAGTACATAATTAAACTTTTGAACAAATTTGACAAAAAACAAAATGCATTAGCTTTTCAAAGTAATTTTGAATAGTTTGTATTATCATAGTTTTGGGATTAAAATCGAGCTTAAATTTGAAGCAGGACTTACACACAATTAAAATACTGAATTAACTCCGAATTAACTCAATATTTGTTTTGTCATTTAACTCTGGACTAAAGGAACAAAAATTTATGGGAGATGCATGTCACCACTTCAATTTCGAGTTAACCCTCAACTGAAAAATTGCTATTGAGTTAAAAAATATATATTTATTAGAGCCAAAACAGCTCGTAGATAAACTGAATCTGGTGACTTTAAACTGTCGGTATTGTTTTCTCCAATTCGACAAACTAAGATGAGAGGGATCAAAAATTTTACTGAAAATTAAACCTAGTTGTAAGCCTCCCATTTCGGGTCGGCCCGAAAAAAAATTCTTTAAGTAGAAGCTAGCTAATGGTTGAAAATAGTGGTTATTAATTTTTTTAATGTTGTTAAAAACTGAATAACTGATTTTGATCAATTTTGTTATGACAAAAATGTTGTATTAAAATGTATTAAAATTTCCATAGCTTTTTTTTTATTTAAAAACATCATTTTTATTTTATCTAAAAAATAACGGTACTCACTATAGAAGTGTTAAAATCGTTTTCGAAAATATTTGAGAAAAATACTCAAAAACGCCACCTAAAATATTGATAAATTTTTCTGTTTCGCTAAATATTTACGATCTATAATTTGATACAAAAAAATATGGAAAGCTAGAACTCAACATGATCATAAATTTTATTGAAACCTCTGGTTGACCTTGAAATTAGTTCGTTACTTCCGGAGTTCATTCTATGTCTCACCTCAAAAAGAAGGGATCTTTCCCTCAGCGGCCACGTTGGATCATATATAATAATTTAATAAGTAGAGTAATTCAGAACAATGATTCTAAGGATTCAATTTGAGTCAGC
Source organism: Chrysotoxum bicinctum (assembly GCA_911387755.1). Lineage (NCBI taxonomy): Eukaryota > Metazoa > Arthropoda > Insecta > Diptera > Syrphidae > Chrysotoxum > Chrysotoxum bicinctum. The sequence continues at coordinate 205,523,744 of OU426987.1, read as the reverse complement.
TCGAATGGATTCCAAAGGCATCAAGTTAAAGAAGCAAAATGCTGTAGTTTATAGAATCAAAAGCTTTGCTGAAATCGGTTTATAAAGCATCAACTTGACTTTTATTTCCGACAGCACCAACAACAAAGTATGAAAAATAAGTCAAGTTTGTTACAGTTGACCCCCGAAAGAAATCCGTTTTGAGTATTACTTATAAAGGGTGGGTAAAATACAAGTTTCTTTTTTAAAAATGCAATAAAATGAACAAAGTTAAATTTTGTCCATGTATTATGTATGTTAGCAAGATCAAACATTCCCATTAATTATAGAACACAACGTCGTTTACGTAGCTGTCTCAGCTGCTTCGGTGGGAGTCAATTGGACCTTATAAGCGAATAATCCGAGATCTTTATGCAGAATTCTCCTCAGGCTAGTTCGTCTGTGCGTACGACGAGCGACGGGGACCATGAGTGTTGTCCACTAGCATACCAGTTTTAAGAACTTTTTCCACAAGCTTGCGTACAGCAGGCGCGGTGAGCTTCATTTGACCAAAACTTGTTTTAAAAAAAACGCACTGTTTGGACTACACAGCGTTCACTTTGGAAATCACTTTTCAATATTTCCCAACGTTGCTCAAGCTTAAAGTGACTCATTTTGTTCCGCCGAGGTATGATCCTGAATTTCTGCCAGTGTCAAAATAACCTATGATTAAAAAAAAGGCCAACCCTATAATATGTTCTTTTACGAGAATATCAAATTTTATTTTTTTTACTAAACTTTTAAAAGGCTTGGGCATTGGGCTTGGCAGAAAACCAATAATTTTCAGTACTATTTTTAGAACTCGATTTCAAGATGGGAATTAAGAAAAGAGATTTCCAGTCATTTAAAAATAACCCAGATGACAAAGATAGCAAAGCAACAATACTCACCTCTATTACAGACTTCGGCGAATGAGCTAAAGTGACAGTTTCAATCAATTTCCAAACTTTTGCTATTACTGAATCCGACGAAAGAAAGTTGAACGAATGTCGGTAACAATCCCTGCACCACTGAGATTCTGTTCAACTTATCTGGTATTACTAAATCCGCAGTCCATTCGCACTTCATATAATTTCTATCATTTTACATTCGCACCATTTTCGAGACGAATCAGAAGTGAGTTTTTGATTAAACGAAAATAAACAATGGTGAGCACAAAAATGTAATTCAAAAGTGAATCATAATGAATGTTTAAGTGTTTATTAAACAAATTTTAATAGAAAACGGACAGCTAATCGGAAACAATTTAAAGAAATGATGGAAATCTAACAAAAAAAAAAAAACCCACGGTTGGTATTGAACCGTCACTCATCCAAGTACTAACCACGCACAACGATGCTTGATTTCACAGATCGATAGCGATGCTATTATCAAAGGCTAGGCCGTTGACATGCCTGTAACTGACAGCGTCGATAGGAAAGTTTATAAATGATAAGGTAGGTTTAGGAATCAACAATGTAGTTCATCCTGCGAATTTCATAATTCAGTTTTACAGCGGATGCGAAAAGTTAACGGATCGAGTTAACTCAGCGGGAGTAAAATTCTGCGAATTCTGTAATCGACATGATTATGACAGGGACTCCATCAACACCTGGATTAGATTTGGGCTAAGAGAGTTAAGTGTGCTTGAATCATTATAGTATTCCAAATGTATAGATCCAATATTTACCTCAGGGCCGTTTCGTGGAGGTTGAGTAAAGCTTGCAGATTAAAAAGAACTGAGCAAAAAAAAAAAAAAACAGAGTTTTTGCAAACTGACTTACTTTTCTACAGTTGTGTACATGTTTGGAACCACTTTTGTGCCAGATAACTTCGGACCAAGTTTAGTGATTTTATGTTTCACCAGGCTTGCAGCAGTTCTGGGTCAAACCAAAATTGGTTGGATAGTGCAAAACAGTTCCCTTCAAATTCTGGTCACATCATATTAGTTAGCTACTCTTACAATTTTTCTTAAACGGGTTGACTTGTATAATTTTATCCGAGATACCTTACAGGTTGTATATTAGGATTTCTGTTTACTCCTACACGAGTCTAATGTTTTTTTTTTTTTTTTTAATAATTATTTGTCTTCGTGTTCTATAGATCATGGATTTGATAGTCCATAATTAATATTATTACCATCATCATTGTGGAATGCAGGTGATTCGAATACTTGTTACTTTCACTATCTCATTTTTGTGAACCTTCTCTTAAAAATCTTTTTTTTTTTTCAATTTCCTCAAGTACCACAGTTAAGATTTCAATATTTGTGTTCTAAGAAATTCCGTAAAAAATTCTCAAAACATGAAGAAACGTCGATTCTTCTATAAAAAAACAAGGTTTCTAAAAATATTGCAACACTATATTTATCCATAAATAAACTGTACCACAATTAATAGAGAAACATTTTGAGTAGTTTCATCTGTTTCTAAGAAATTCTTAATCAAAACAGCTTCTCATGAACTTGGAACGTATTTCTTAATAGATAGCACCATCCTAATCAATAGATGCAAACAACTTCTAAAGTGAAACCACCTAGAATGGCTTGCATAAAAGTTGTTTCAAAATTTATGAAATGGGGCTTATCGGGTTGGGAGAAGTAAATTTATATTTTTGATTATATTATGCTCGAAGAAACTTTTAATCCAAAGTTTGCACATTTCGGTTTCATGTTTTTAACCACTGCCATTCTTTTTGACTTCAAAATGAACAACAACAAAAGTATTTAAATCCTATTGATTTTTTCCTAAACTGTTGGTATACAGACAACTTAATTGGGGATTCTTAAAAACTTACTAATTATGTGTAATAAAATACATCAACATCAGTTAAACAAAGACAAAACTATTTAGAAGAAATCTTTTGAATTTTAATAAAACCCATAATAAAGAACTTTATCATCTTTCTTAGAACTAAGAAATCAAACAAGTTGTCTTTTTTATAGTAAACCGCAAAAAACCAGAATATATTTTAATATTTACCCTCAAAAATACAACAAAAACTCTCCTAATAAGGGTGAATACAGTTTTCCTTGTTTCATCTAAAAAAAAACCTTACCGCAATAGGGTTCAAAATAATTTTAATTTATTTTTTTTTAACAAAATTCAATTAATTATTGAGACACGATAGTTATCACATAAATATAGGTATATTTGGGTATTTAGTCATACATATCTATCGCCCTCAAAAATTCACAAAACAAATGATACTCCTCACAATTCTGTGGTCAGGCGAGACCAAGGACGTTACCAATTGCTCCCAGGTCGACACAAATCACCGGAGTTTTAATACAAATTCTAAGGCTTCGGCCACACACTGAGCGACGAGTGACTGAGCGATTGAGCGACGAGTCGCTGAGCGACGCAAAAAAATTAAAACACATGAAATTGTATGGAGGTGGCCACGTACATCCTGAGCGACTTGTTATTGTTTTAAGCGAAAGAGCGACGTCGCTCAATCGCTCAGTCGCTCGTCGCTCACTGGGTGGCTGAGGCCTAACAGAGGTAACTTCCATTCAATATGAACAGTTTTGCTCTCCATCAACGTATATATATTCATTTTTCCATGTCACCTGATTAAGATCGCATATTTTTGAAAATTTTAGCAAGACAAACATAGAGGAGCAATTTTATAAAAAAAAGTTGATAAACGCCAAAAGAAAAAAAGAAATGCATGAAAGGTCCACATGACCTTGATTTTAACAGCCGATATGATTTTCTTAAACTGTATCTTAAAAGTGATTTAGTTAAGAATACTTAAATATTTAATTTGCTTTTGCATTGGTTCCAAACTAAAAGGTAATTGTGTCCCGAAAGGTAAAAGAATCTACTACAAAATAAACAACAATCATTTAAAACAAAAAAGCCGTTTTGTGACAGCTTGAATTAGTGAACAACATTTGGAAGAAACATATTAGAACATACAACCACCCCCGTTGCACAGTGGTCTGAGAGCGGAAAAAGGTCTTTGGAAAAAGTCATATCTAGCCTTTTTAGCTTTACTCTTAGATAACCCGAGCGTATGATTTCAAAGTATTTTTGACATATTTATTGTATGTTCGGATTTACAAGTCCTTAAAGTTGAAAAATAATAATAAATTGTATTAAATCATGGAGCCATATTTTGAACAAAGTTTTAGATGTCTTTTTCCGAAGTTCATCTAAATAAATTCTGTAACTTTTTATATCATTTTATTGACGATCTAAAAAATAAAAAAAATGATAATGATAATGATAATAAATGATAAGAAGCCTCCTATAAGTGAAACATTGGTACTAAGGATTTTTTTTTTTTTTTTTTTTTTTTTTTTTTTTTTTTTTTTGAGAAACTTTTAAAAACGAGCTCCAATGGAGTTATGTTCAAAATTGTCTTATTGAATCGGGTTTCAAAAAACTCCGTCTTGACAGTGGTGTTTATCAAAAAGTTTTCTTTCTGATGTACTAATTGTCAGAACGAACTGATTCAGCCCATTATCACAGATAATTATATACAGATGTCTCACCTCCATACAAAATTCTGTCATCGAAAATTTTCTCGGGCAGACAATCTCGAGCAGACAAAAGCTTTTTTAAGAAGGTTTAATAAGAAGAAGAGAATATTATAATCGCCGTAAGAAAGCTTTTCTGAATTAAAAAGAGAACAATATACGACATACGAGTAATATTATCTCTTCTGTTTTAGGACTTTTTTTTATTATGCGCGAGAAAGATAAAACTGGCAGACAATGCGGCTACCTGTTTTTCATGTGGAATATTATGTAGATATCTACCAAAAAAAGCTATTTCCTATTGGGGTATCTTTTTTCTTGTTCAGAAAAAAGGCAAAAGGTGAGGCATTAGGTAAATAGAACATATTCTATTAATATCTCCATCATTTGTGTAATATTAATTTATAATCTTTGTTTTTCTTTTAAATACTTTACACCTGTTCGTCATCTTGTTATTGTTTCTTTGTGTGTGTATATTCATGGAGTAGGGTGAATGAATTTCAATTTTTGTACAGAACATTTTTATGAAATTTCCTAAAGTGTAATTCCACAGTCTAGAGTTTTTAGTTTTTCTTATAAAATCTACATGGACTTTCTTAGAACTAATAATATTATTACTAATTCATTTTTGCTGAAATGAAAAAAAAACACCACCTTTATGTATTTTGAAAATAGTCAGGGTCTTTTTTCTGTCACGAGTGAGACAACTAAAAGACAGGCGCAAAATTGTAAATATTTAAAACCTGCTCTAAATCATTTTTAGAATTGGAGTCGGCTCTAATTACTGTATATAAAGCGAGAACCGACTTTTTGTTAATTTTAAAGGACATAAACTATACTTTAACGTCAAAGAGCTCGTCTAACTTTAACAGCAGCAAATAGATAAAAGATAAACTAGTCTTTTAGAAGTGTACTTTATCCATTTTGACAATGATTATTTCATACCAAAACAAATGGAAGTAAAAATGTTTACAGTTGTTTCATTCGCTTTGTAAAAGATGTGCTTTGTAAATAGACTCAATTACTGAATATAAGAAATTCGAAACAATCGTGCAAAAGTGCTCTACTATCAGCAAATCTGGGGCCGAATTACCGCTTCAGTGACGAGTGAGTGAGTCCCATCAGTGATCGAATGAAAATGTCAAATTGGAGTAATTTATTGCTCGATAACGTAAGCGGTAATGCCAAACTCACATAATTCAGTCACGTATTACTCGATAACTGATGCGGTAATTTGGCCCCTGTACATACAAGTGTGCATATGTACATACGACTATGTTACGATGTTACGAGTATAGCCAAAAGAATTTGCACCTAGGAAAAACAAAATTGGATTTGTATGCTGTTAATTAGCTATATATGTTTACTTCATTTCCATCTAAAATAATGTTAATAATTCATAAACAATCAAATTCTGTACCGAGGTAGTATATAAAGTGTACTTTTTTCGGCGATTATTTGGTTTAAAGTTGGCTTTTTATTTTTTTTATTTGTGTTGTTGTGTTTGAGTTATGTATCGTGTCAAATTAAGGGTTGTTCAACGTAAACTCGCTGAGGTTCTGTTGTAAAACCCACATTAGTTAGAAGAGTTGTCTTAAGTGTTTAAAATTATGAAAAAGTTAGACAAAGCCTCCAAGCTAAGCGACTGCGTTAAGTAGAGCCGGTTTCATTGCTTAAATTAGAACTGTTCATAGCTTTTATTAGAAGAACAAATAAAAAATAAATAAAAATAATTATTGTCTTCATTCAAGTTTCTAAGCAAGGAAAGAATTTTCTAAAGTTAAAATAAAATAACACAGAGAGGTTTTAATGTTATAATAAAGTGTTAATTATACCTACACTTTTATTTAAATATATCAAAATTTATTGTATCGTATTTAACAGAAAAATCACGGCATTTGTCTAACACAGAAATCTTGATAAAAAAAATACATAATTTGACTTTAGACTTTATATGTACCTATACATACCTACAGACAAATCTTAGTAGGTTTTCATTAAAACTCATCATTGAAAACTTAAACTTATTTTTTTTTATTCACTTTTTAAACACCATCATCAATTATTATGTGTTTTCACAACATTAACATTAGTTTAACATTAATCTTTTTTTATGAACTATTTTATAGCGAAATACGAACTTTTAAATTTTTTTATATACCGGGGAAACGTTCGAGGTGATTACAGTATTGCATATTGCACTTGCTAAATATCTGTTATATACGCGGCTAATCTGAAAATTTAAAATAAGAATAACATACCAATAAATATTGAAATATAATAATTGATTTTATGTGGAAGGTATGCCGGCACAGAAGAAATAATTGTACAAATAAAATGAAAAAAATTAATGATAGCACCAAAATAATGATTGATTGTGCTTTTCAGAAGTTACAATTTTCACAAACGAGTCTTATAGATACCTTTAACTAAACCCTAGATAAATATATATTTTTTTATGATTTTTTTCATATGGTTGAATTTTACATATTAATCGAATACTACTTGTAATCAAAAGTATTTGTTTCTTAATTAAGTAGGTGGTATAACAGATCTATATTTCTGCAAATATTGGGATGTAAACACTCTCGATTCTATGTAAGTATTCTATGCCTACTAAACAAACATTTAGTATAGACAGGTTTTTCAAAAATATATTTTTTTTTACAATTTTTATGGTATGCAGGTTTGAGTTTTGACAATATTTTGTTCGTCCTTAATTTCAGTGTACTGGGCTTTCGCCCAGATACGACAGTGGACTCATCAGTAAGATGTTGAAGGGTACGGCAGACAGCATCTGACTGATGAGCCCTCTATCGTACCTGGGCTAAACGCACATATTATTAGTATTTCATATACCTTCGTTGATTAAAGTTTGTTTTTGTTTTAAGAACCACCTGATGGAATTTTTAGCTGAAAGGTAATCGAATTTATCTTTAACAATGAAAAAATAAAAAAAAAATATGCCCAAAGCTTACAAACTGGCACGTATATACAAATTTTCAAAAAAATGAATGTCGGAATGGCGGTAAAGACAATAAATGGATCGGTTGCTATTAGAAGAGAATTTTTTCAGCTTTTACACAAATTTTCACAACATTTAGTTGAATACCTATGCAAGCCCAACAGAAAATTGTATTACATTAATAAATAGTTTATATGATTCATTAATAGGAAACAAACGTTCACACGTGATGATAGAAACATAGGAGCAACATTTTAAACAGCATATTATTAAGGGTTTAGCATTTTATTAGTTAGCAATTTGTTAAACTTTTAGTAATTTACTAGCTCTTCGAAATTTTTAAACTTTTTTTTTCGTTTTACTAACTAGTAATAGACTAATTCCCGTTTATTAAGAACGGTGCATCTGAACACATTAAAATCATGACAGTTCGTTAAAATTAACAAACCAAACTAAACTAAATCTGGGGAACGGGCCTTATAGTTTGAAATTTCGGAAACTCAAAAGTCAAAAGGACTTTAAATTTATTTTGTTATTTGCTTGTTTTTGACAACTTTTTTGCGAAAAGTTTTTTTATTATTTCGCCACTTTGGATTGGACCATTCCAGTATTCTTCCAAAAAAGTATAATGTAAATATTAGGTACTGAAAATTCTGGTGCAATCTGAAGCCAAAGGTTTGTAGTTCGATCTTGGATCTTTAAGTTTTTCGACTAAAAACCGATCTGCTATCTTGTCAAACCTACATATGTCTGGAGTAAAATTCTCCATAAAGTTGGGTCTTCAATCATATACATATTTATGTATATCAAAATATTCGTCTTCCAAAAACATTTTATATTATTTTATTTACTTTGAAAAAACAATTAACTCACGAATCGAAATAAAAAAAAAAAAGAAAAAACAAAATAAAACACAATTTAACTCTTCCAAATAAAATTGCCAAGAGATTTTTTTTGAGGAAAATGACAGATTTCATATTAATCTACTAAATTACTAAAAGTTAGGGTAACCAGTTTGTTATATTAACTCAAGTAAAATGTTTAGAGATAGTAAGATGATAAAATCGCTTAAGGTTAGCGAAATCCTCTTTTTAACTTAGTAACTTACTAAAATGTCTAAAATGCTTAAGATTATGCATTAATATATTTAAACAAAAAATAATATTTTTCAAATTGGTTTGACAATAAGAATGAATGCCGTACGCACAGACTTGATACCTATACAGTCAACTTCTTGGTAATTATTTTTCTCTCAAAATTTGTAAATGACAAGAACGTTAGAAAAACTTAAAACCTCAATATACAAATAAGAAGCTACAGAACTTAGTGAATGCTTGAAACATTTAAGAATTAAACAGTATCTATGAAAAACTAAAAATGGATTGTGAAAATAATAAATGTAAAATGGGATGAAGGGTGGGTGAACTAAGCAAATACGCAATTAACAGTATAAATGCTTCAGACATTTTATATGGAATAGGCTAAGAGCAGAAAAGCTAAAAAAATGCTCCTTTTTTCTTTATTAACACTATCATTATTTTTTCACTTACAAAAAAAAAATAGAAAACAGAAAAACCGTTCTTATGTACCTTAGTATGTACATACATACTACGTTTTCTTATTTATACTGAAATGAAATAATTTTGAAATTTGTAGTAGGTATAAATTGTTTCATTTGACAATTCGTAACATTTATAAGTTAACTTCTGCTACAGTAAAAGTGTTTTGACGATGCAAACAATTTTAAAAGTCAAAATGAATTAATTAAAACAATAAAATTTACTAATAACTATTTAAATTTGGTCTAAAATTTTAATTTCCCGCCCATTCGGCCATATTAAATTGTAAAAATGAAAAACAAGAAGAAGAATAAAATTATTCAAAACCGAAACTCGAAGTTATCCGCACGCTTTTTTTTTCTTAAAAAACCATCTTTCGATTCGTTTAAATTTTATCGTTAGCTTTAACCAGCTAATTTGTATGTTTGTATCTAATTGATAACTAGAAAATTGTCACCTTTTAATAAATTTTCACAAACACAATGAATTCCTAGGCATACGTTTTTGAAAAATTGTATGTACTATACGTAGGTATGTACCTATCTACAATGTATATTCTCGTACCTACAGTTATTCTTCTGGTTGCGTTTTTTCATACAAACATAGGTACCTACCTACAAACTATCATAACCATACAACCTCTTGATTACGTAGGTGGTATAAAATAAATAGGTAACTAACCCGTAACAAAATCTGTATCCACATATTCTTAGGACTTAATTTTCTTTTTCTTTGTCGCCCTACTTCAAATTAAAGTTTTAATTTAACTATTTTTTTCAGATTTTTTTTATTTTTATCAAACCCAAAAAGTCAACCACGTTATTTTCGCCATCATCAAGAGATCGCACCAAATCAAATAAAACCAACCTTCCTGCCTGCAGGTGTCATCATAACCTCATGAACCTGAATGCAAAATACGTACATATGTATCTTTGTATGTAGCAACTAGGACTAGGAGTAACAAACAATACTGTTTCTGTTTTTGGCTCTGATAGACAAAATTGAGTAACGAAATTAGAATAATTTGTATGGGAATTGTAAAGAACAAATAGGTACCTAACTAAAAGATAGAGAATAATTCTCATAAATCCATCCAAAGACTTTGAAATACCTACCTACATAAGTTCCTAATTTGCTTCTAAATGCAACAAAATATCTAAGTAAGTGTCCTTTTTATGAACAAAATTGCCTTAGATTCCCAGATAAACACACAAAATACATTTTTTTCTTGCCAAGATCCCTCTATGAAAAATGTAGGTATCTTGTTTTCTTGTGTCCATAACAAATCTATTTAAAAAAAAGGGTCTGGCGGTATTGAAAAAAAAATGAAGAATACAGACACAGAGTTGAATACGCAAGAGCAACAGACGAAATAGATTTTATTCGTGAATTCAGAGAGCACACGTTTTAAAGAGAAAAAGCACTTCTCACATAATCTTAAAATAATAAATTGAAAACAGCTTTCTTAAAAGCTCTTTCAAATGAAGATTTTCATTTTCATATGTCAGTTTTTTCTATGGGCATGCGACATCTGTATATAATTATCTGTGCCATTATTTTTAGAATGTTTATATTTATTTAAAAAATAAAATAAAATTAGTACATTGACCCATTTCTGAGAAATTCGATTTTTGCGAAACCATTTATTTTTTCTCGCAAAATTTTTCGACTTTTAACTCAAATTTTTGAAAAATGTCAATAACTTTTTTTTCTAATTGTGTTTTCTTTACCAATTTTTGACCACATATATATAAGCTTAATTTTAACATGTGTGTTAGATTTCAATTAAATCCGTTTAACAATTGGAAACCCCTCCAATTTTATAAAAATGTTATTAAATTTTTTTCTAATTATTTTTTCTTAACCGCTACAGACAAAAGAAAAAGATCTGAGCATTGGGATGCTTATTGTACGAATACAAATTAAATTTGCAAAAAAAAAAACAAAAAATACTGACCCGTTTTTGAGATATCGAATTTAAAAAAAAATAAAATAGATTTTTTTTTTTCAAAAAGTATATATATATTTTTTTTTTAAGTTTTGAAGTGTAATGTTTTTCAAACTTTTTAGAATCTTCTCTATAAAAAATTCAAATTAAAAAAACAATAGTCTCTCCTAAGTACAGTCAGTAATTTCTTAATTTTTCTTTTTGAATTATAGATCTCGAAAATTATTTAAAAAAAATTATCAAAATTATGTCTATTTAAAAAAAAAATCTATCTAAAATACGATGTTCCAAAATCATTTTTTTACATTTGTATGGTAGATACTGTAATTTTTAGGTAAAATACCAATATTTTTTCTCACGTCTTGTAGATTGTATTAAAAACTTTTTAATTGTCATGTTTAAAATAATCGAGCATGGGGTTTTCGTAATATTCAGTTTTAATAAATTTTTCTTATGTTTTTTCTAAATTCAAAAAAAAAAAAAAATGTTGGAAAAATTGAATCCACAATACTAATTAAACTTTTTATAGTTTTTTAAAAAATCAAAAACAACACAAATAGTTCTGTGGGTGCCATTAATAACCATTTTTCAGAAATTTGTTTTTAAGCATTACCTAAATGAAATTTTTGGATTTTTTTTTTAAATTTGTAGAACAGTTTAAAAAATAAATAATCATAAAATTTCTAAAAAAAAAATCACAGGTTCCGTTATTTTTTGGCTTTAAAAAAAAAAATGGAAAAAATGTGTGGAGGAAAAAAATTATAAATGTTTTCTATCAAGTTTATAAAAAATCGGCAAAACCGTTAAGGCTGTAGTCGAATAGACAGACAGACAGAATCGCAAGAACCACTTTTTTCGTCTTCGCTATTATCATAATGTAAACTGTGATCGAAATCTCGGGTTCGAGTATTTTGTTTACGAATGCATAACTTGCTTTTTAGTATCTTTAAGTTGCTATGCAATACATTTTAAACTTCTTAGAAGCTGCTGTATAAAAAATGTTATTTAAATTGGAATCGTAAAAATTTAGCGAAACAGACAGCATTTTATCAAACGTAACAAAGCGTTCCACGGTACACAATCTTCTTCATTACTTTCGCAGTTGCCATCTCTGCTTTTCTAATTAATTAGCAACTATTCAAAAATAACCGTGTCACTTCTTCTCTACTACCCTCATACCAGAGAACATTACGTCATCATTAATAATATTATTTTAACCATCGCCAGCAATTTTGGAATGTGATCAATGTGAGTTATACATTCACTAGGAGAACGTGACGTCACAGAGAAATGTAAACAAATTCGTTTTAGCATTCATCGGCCTCATAGGAACCATTAATTTCCACCAGGGTTTTTATTTTTAACTACTGATCCACTAGAGCGTTTCGCTCTCCTGTTGTACAAGAATACCCCTAAACCATAATCTGGCTTACCAGAAAAGATTCATCTTTGAAGTATTTGAATTAAAGAGAATGTTTGTTGTTTATACATATAAAAGTTGTTCCCTAATACAGATTTTGTTATAAGGTTTGAAAGATCTTTTATCTGAAGTTTGTGTTTCTGTAGAAAGACCCTGGCGATTTCGGGGAGCAAAACCTCGACTGGAAACCAAAAAGCACTTCACACAAAATTCTACGAGCAAACAATGACTTTTTGTGGATGCCTTGCAAAATGGTGGATGGTGGATCTCATGTGGATTGTGATTGTCCCAAATTCGAGAAATTTGCTTGTTGACGAACCCATTCAGCCCCATTGCTGAATATGATTTTTTCACCGAAATTGGGGTCAACTTCCAACTGCTATAGAGAGCCCAGTTAACGAACACACATCATTGTCTATGTTCGGTAGCTCTAAATTCCTGAGTGAGGTGAAGTTTATATGCGTTTGTACGCAAAATTCGTCAAGTTGTGGTCTCCGAAAAGCCGAGCTCTTGTCCGCGGCTCAAAATAACTTTCTCGGATTTTCCCGCACACTCTCATGGACAGCGAAGATATTTTCAGCAAATATTGTGTTACGTTGGATGTACGAGTGTTGGCGGATAGTTCACTGAACAGGTCACCTGGAATTTATCTACCAAGTTGCAAATAGTCCTTTCGAAAGCAAGATTATGGCGACTGTAAAATGGGCGAAGTTCGCGAAATTTTGCTCCAACAGAAAACCCACTTTCATAAAACAATGCAATCAATTGAACATGTTGTTGAGTGCTATAACTCTTCATGTTGGCAGACTTTAACTGACAGCCAGACAACCAGATGCAGCCTTACAAATATAGCCGCAATCACCTGTCAAAGTTGGCATATTTTTATTCGAAAACAATTTATTGAAAAACGTGTTTTTTTAGAATCGCTAAAAAATTTGGTTTTCTGGGTACCACAAAATTTGCAATATTTTTAGAGCTTAATTAGTTGTTTTAAGATCTTATATTGTACAAAAGGTGTGGACTCGATTTCCAGCCGCCGCAAAAATGTTTGTCAGTGGTTTACTTGCCCTTTTTCGTAGTTTTGCAAACTGATGATGCTTTGACAATTATTGAGGAATCCTCAATTGATACAGTTTTCGTCCACAAAGAACAGACGCTATGTAAGTTTCAAAACATTCCCATGAATTTTGGCAAATTTGAATTATTTTCTTAATTTGTTCATACCCTATCTGCCGTTTCTCTCAAAATTAAATACGGAACTTTTATTAATTCCTGGAACCACTTCAAAGTAAAATTCAATAATATATTTTTTTTGTATTTTCCATACAAAGGGTGATTTCAACTCTAACCTTTAAACCTCTAGAAGTACAAAAATACAACCAATAAGTATACAACACATCATCAACAGGTTTATATTGCGAAAAAAAAAGTTCCTGTAAATAAGTCTACCTCAACCGAAAGACTCGCAGTGTGTATACACAGAGGTTAACCGCCATTCAACCTACTTGGAAAACTACTACCTTTCTGCCAGATAGGCATCTGCTCTTCTCACCATAAGCCGATAAAGTCGATGAAAAATAAGGGCCCTCCGCTGTTCCTCTTGCATGGTTTTCCAGTATAACAACGAGCATCATCGTAGTTTTATATGTATCTGCTGTTGTTGTTGTTGTAATTCATGTTGTCGGGCTTGAAGTTTTGAAAAGTCAATTAAGACAAACGTGCGTTGTTTAGTATACCTTCCCGCAGAACATCCTCCCTTTTGAACGAGAAGAGAAGTTAGATGTAATGATGTTTACAATTAAAACATCCAACATGGGAGCATAAATAAATCCGGATGAAGATTGAGGAAATTAAATTAATTAGGGAGCAGAGCTCTGAGCTGGTTAAAATAATTTTCAATATTTCTCTGAGGGACGAGTGACGTCAGAGCAACACAGCGGGCGTACGATATCTGCATGCAAAAATTGTTCCACTCGAGTAGACGAACTAGTTTTGCGTATAGAAATTAAAATAAGTGGAGATAGTTGTTTGCAATAAATAAAACAAACAAAAAACTGCAATTTGACTGAACATTGTTTTATTCACGGTCATTTGATTAAATTAGTTTTATTATAGAGAGTGAATTATAATCAGAAAATTGCACATACAGTTGAAAATAATTTTAAATAAATAAAAAAAAACATATGTAGGTGCACTACACATACCGAGGAACATACATACACGTACTCGTATGTGTTCCCTCATTTCATAAGGTAAATTGTATTTGTTTAAATATAAAAACTCAATAGGACCTACAGTCACTCTATGTATGTATGTAATTTTTACTTGCGACTTACAGGTACTATAAGGCAAGTTATGCATTCGGAAAAAAAATCGAACTCGAGATTTTGATCAAAGTTGACATTACGATGATAGCGAAGACTAAAAAAGTGGGTCTCGCAATTCTGTCTATCTGTCTGTCGGTTCGACTATAGCCTAAACGGCTCGGCCGATTTTGTTCAAACTTGGTAGATATGGGTTTTAATTTTTTCCCCCCAAACGTTTTTTTCTTTTTTTTTAAGACCAAAAATAACGGTACCTGCCATACGAATTTTTTTTCGAAATTTTACAAATATATTTTTTTCCTCAAAAACTGTTCGACAGATTTAAGAAATAAAAACAGAAAAATTTTATTTAGTTAAAGCTAGGTAATGGTTGAAAAAATTTTCCCGAAAAATGGTTATTGAGGGTACCCCCCATGGAACCTTTTTTTTTTGTTTTTCATTTTCTCAAAAACGGTACATCCGATTTTGATCACTTTTTTTTGCTAAGGCTCCCCAAAAACTTAAATAGAATTGTGTATTCAAATTTTCAAACAATTTTTTTTTGATTTTTAAAAAAAACTTAATTTTTTTTTTCAAAACTTAATATTTCGAAAACCCCATGCTAGATTTTTATTAAATTGATAAATGAAAGTTTCTTAATACAATCTACAAGATGTGAGAAAAAAAATATTTTATTTTACCTAAAAATAAAGGTACCCACCATAAAAATGTTAAAAAATTAAAAAAAATATTTTTCAAAAATCGTATTTTTCTCGAAAACGGCGCCTAGAATTTTGATAAATTTTTTTTCTTTTAATTAATTTGTATGATCTTCAATTTAATAAAAAATAAAATGCACGACTGGGTCGCACGAACTTGCTCCTATGTAAAAGACTAAGAATTTCAAAAATGAATGTTATTAGAGAAACTGTTTACTGAAAAAAACTTCTTTAGTAGTTAAAGGTAAGAATAGGATGCCATGTGATTCAAGCAAATATAGATTTATGCAAGAACAAAAATTATAAGTCTTTGTAGTGGTTTCTTAAAAAATAAGGTTTTATATAAGAAAATTTTAAAACATTTTTAAGAAAAAATGTTGGTACGCCAATTTGAAGTTTTTATTATTGTATGAATAAAAATTAAATTTACAAAAAAAGTATTGAGCCGTTTTCGAGACATTGAATTTTCAAAAAACAAAAAATTAATTTTTTTTTTTTTCAAAATTCAAAAAAATATTTTTCTTAAAGTTTTGAAATGCAATATTTTTTAAACTTTTTAGAAGCTTCCCTCTACGAAATTTCATTAAAATCCGTTGTGCTAATAATGAGAAATTCAAAATTTTAAAAAATCGTTCTATGGTAGGTACAGTCAGTAATATCTTGTTTTCAAATTTTTTTTTATTAAATTCCAGATATTAAAAAATAATAGAAAGAAAAAAAATTTAAGCAAAATTCTCGGAACCGTTTTCGAGAAAAATACGATTTTCGAAAACCATTTTTTAACATTTGTATGGAAGGTACCGTTATTTTTAGGTAAAATTAATTTATTTTTCTTATATCTTGTAGATTATTTTTCCAAACTTTTATTTATCAAGTTTTGAAAAAATCGAGCTTGGGGTTTTCGAAATATTGAGTTTTCAAAAAAAAATTTTGAAAGTTTTTTTTAAAAATCCAAAAAAATTGTTTTGGAAAATTTGAATACACAATAATATTCAAACTACTGGGAAGCTTTAGCATAAAAAAAATGATCAAAATCGGTGGTACCGTTTTTGAGAAAATCAAAAACAAAAAAAATGGTCCCAAAGGGGGTACCAAAACTACTCATTTTTTTGAAAATTTTTTTCGACCATTACCTAGGTTTAACAAAATTAAATTTTTTGAATTTTTTTTAAGAAAATCGCAGGGACAGTTTTTGAGAAAAAAAAATATTTATAAAATTTAGGAAAAAAATCGTATGGCAGGTACCGTTATTTTTGGTCATAAAAAATCAAATCAACAAACATCCGGGGGTAAAAAATCAAAACCCATATCTACCAAGTTTGAAGAAAATCGGCCGAGCCGTTTAGCTGTAATCGAACAGACAGACAGACAGACAGAATTGCCAGACCCACTTTTTTCGTCTTCGCTATCATCGTAATGTCAACTTTGATCAAAATCTCGAGTTCGATTTTTTTTACGAATACATAACTTGCCTTATAGTACCTATAAGTCGCAAGTAAAAATTGAAATTAAGATATGTATTACAGCTTGTGCCTACCATAGACCCATTTTTTTGAATTTTGAATTTCTCATTATCCACATAACGGATCTTAATGAAATTTTTTATAGAGAAGCTTTTAAAAAGTCTAAAGCACATTGCATTTCAAAACTTTAAAAAAATTTTTTTTTTGAATTTTTGAAAAAAAAAAAAAAAAAATCTATTTTTTCTTTTTTTTTTTGAAAATTCGATATCTCAAAAACGGCCCAATATTTTTGTTTGTATGTAAATTTAATTTATATTCAAACAATAATAACATTTTTTTTCTTAAAAATCTTTTAAAAATTTAGTATCTATATAAAAGCTTTTTTAACTTCCCATAGGGAGTTATTGCAATCGGTCCGATTTGTCAAATTGGAATTTTTGACATTTCTCGACGTCATCATTTTTAGAGAGATGTCTGTGTGTGCATATTTACATGATAAACCACAACATACTTGCATCGATGGAATAACTAGAGTTAATCTTGAACTTTTGATTTTAAAAGAAGGCATTCCTATTGATTTATTAACCCTAAAAAAAATCTTCATTCAATATCATGAATGTTTTGATATTTCACCCCTTCAAGTAATTAATGACCTCTCAGCTTACGGCGCTTATTTGAGCTCCAAACTAAGACCACACGTTTCCCAAAATCAGTTTTTTCGTAACTAAAAATATCCCTTACAAACAAACCTCCCATGTATCAAATAGTCATGAATGTCTGTCTATTTATTATCAGAATGTACGAGGTCTTCGCACCAAAACCACCGAAGTTTATCTTAACTCACAAAAACTTCCATATAATTTGTTTGCCCTTACTGAAACAAATCTTTCCCAAGACATTGAGAGTAATGAGCTTTTCACCTCGGAATTTACTGTTTTTCGGAAGGATATCTTAGTTCCTGATAGTTCCAATTTAGGTGCTAATAACCCTGTAGGTCGTGGTGTACTTTTAGCACTCCATTCCGATTTGGATGCATCGTTAATTGTTATTCCCAATATTTTAAATTTGGAACTTATATGTGTCAAGATAAACCTGAACAATCGTTGCATTTACATCTTGTGTTGCTACATTCCTCCGTCTCAGCCCACAAGTGCATATGAGCTTTTTTCTGATGCAGTTGATTTTATTGTTGATCTAACTAATCCTGAAGACGACATCATTATTGTTGGGGACTTTAATCTTCCACGATTGATATGGACTAATTCTGAAGACGAGATCCATTTGATCTCGAATAATGCAATTTCCGAAAAAGAAATTCTTTTCACTGACCGTCTTCAAGCCTCCGGCCTTGCTCAGATGAGCAATGTTAAAAATAACTTAGGAAGACAGCTTGATTTAATTTTTTCCTCAGACGCCGATAACACTGTAGCCTCGAATAGCAGTCATCTTCTTACCAAACTTGATTGTTATCATCCTCCAATCTCAATTATCTTCGCATACGTTAGCAACAATATTAATCCTGACGTATTAACACAGCGTAAATTCAACTTTCGTAAAGCTAATTTTGAAAAACTAAACGATCTTATTGGTAGGGTAAATTTCGATTTTATATCTGATTATAATACACATATCGACATAACTATCGCTACTTTTTATGCACATATTTTTGACTGTTGTTCCCAATCCATCCCAATACTTTCTCAAAAAAACATAACTTCTTCTCCTCCATGGTATAACAAAGAACTTCGCTCTCTTCGCAATAAACGTAACAAACTTTGGCAAACATTTCTAAGGTCCAAATCAGAGTCTGATTTTTCTAGCTACACTTTAGCTTATAATAACTTCTCCGTTTTGTGTGAATACTTATACACAAGATATCTTTCTCAAATGCAGTCTGACCTTATCTCTAAACCAAAGTTGTTTTATCAGTTTATTAATAGTAAACAAAATTTGATGGTTACCCCTCTGTATTAAAATTATACGATTCTTCGTCAATGGATCCAAAAACTATATCCAATCTTTTTGCAGAATTTTTCGGGGCGGCGTTTTCGTGTGACAATTCTGAGGCTGACGTTAGCTATTTTAGTTATATGAACGGCTGCACCCAGACTTCCCTTACTTCCATTAATATTGACATATCATCGGTGATAAATAAAATGAATCTGCTCAAAGATGATTTCTCTTTTGGTCCTGACGGTCTCCCTTCTGTTTTGTTGAAAAAATGTACTGCCAACTTAGCCCAGCCACTTACTGCACTCTTCCAAAAGTCCATTTCAACAGGAATTTTTCCCCAGCTTTGGAAAGATGCTTTTATTATACCTGTGCATAAGAAAGGACCTAAAAATGATATAGTTAACTATAGACCAATTGCAAAACTTTCTTGCATACCGAAACTCTTTGAGAGTATTATATATGACAATATGTTCTTTTTTTGTAAGCCGATTTTTTCAACCAAACAACATGGTTTCCTAAAGGGCAGGTCCACTACCACTAATCTGGTAGATTTTGTATCTACTACGCTGTGTGCTTTAGAAGTAGGAAAAGAAGTCGATGCGATAGCTACTGATTTCAGCAAAGCTTTCGACAAAATATCCCATAATATAATATTATTTAAGCTAAAACAACTCGGCTTTCCGGCTTTAATTACTTCATGGATTCAATCATATTTATCGAAACGACAATACAACGTTATATTCAGGTCGTGTATATCTACCTCCATCCGTGCAACGTCTGGAGTTCCGCAAGGTAGCCACCTAGGACCACTTATTTTCGTTCTAACCACTAATGACGTTGAAAAAATATTCTCGAACTCTGATCTATTAATCTACGCAGATGACATGAGAATATGCCGAGAGATCTCTTGTGCCGATGATTCCAAATCTCTGCAAATCGACTTGGACAAATTCTACATATGGTGCCAAAAAAACCTCCTGGAACTCAACGTTAATAAATGTCAAGCCATAACATATACCCGTAAGCGTCCTCCATTAGCTCAAAGACAATATTTTATAAATTACGAACCCATTCCCATTGTTACTTCTATCCGTGATTTAGGTTTATTATGCGACTCCCAACTGAACTTTCGCTCTCACATTGATAACATTATAAACAAAGCTAACTCTTCACTTGGATTTATTAAACGCTGGTCCAAAGAATTCTCCGATCCTTATGTTACAAAGTCCCTCTACATGACTTTTGTCCGACCACTTTTGGAATATGCATCTCAGGTCTGGTCGCCTTATTATCAAGCTCACATTAATCGCATTGAAGCCGTCCAACGAAGATTTTTACGTTTTGCCTTGCGTGGACTTGGCTGGGACGATCCTTTTAACCTTCCTCCATATGAAGAACGTCTAAAGCTTCTAAGTTTACAATCTTTATATGCGCGCCGTAACACTTCTGATATTATCTTCGTTCATCAGTTATTAACATGTAACATTGACTGTCCCTGTTTACTACAACAGATCGGTTTTAATACTAACCAACATCGTTTTCGATCTACGACTCTTTTTCGACTCCAATACCATAGTACTGACTACGGACAAAACGAACCCCTGACAAGAATGTTGAGTAGGGTAAATAATTCTAACATATTTGACTTAAACCTTAGTAAATCCTCACTTAAACATGCCCTATTACGCTACCCCTCCTGATACTTATCCAAATTATCCTATTATTAATCAATTTATTAATTTTTAGACTTATACTTAATGTTAGACTTCAGATATTTTTATTGTGATATAGTATAAGTGGCTTGTATTAAGCTTAATTAAAATTGTGTGTGTGTACGTACGTTCGTACGTTCGTACGTTCGTACATCCATACGTTCTCGTACCATTTTTCGTCGTCGATATCTCAAGAACGAGTAAAGATATCGACTTCAAATAAATTTTGTTTAATAGATAATAACTTCGAAAGAGGCTGAAAGGGCGTTTATTAAAATTCATTGAGTAGTTTTTTTCACTAAAACGGTTTAAAAAAAAAGTAAAAATTTTGGTTAGTTTCAAATATCTCACGAAAAAATAATGCTATTGATTTCACATAAAATTTAATGTACTCATTATAAGGTCATACAGATTTGGTATGAATTTGGAAAAAAACGAACATACCGTTATTTTTTTAAATAAAAAAAACTGAAAAAAAAAATTTCATAACCCAGATATTCTAAGAACGGAAAACAATTTGAAACTCAAAATAATTTTATTTTACGAAAAATAATGTGTTTGACAAAAAAATCAGTTCTCAGTTTTTTTTACAAAAAATAAAAAAACTATAAAATTGTATTGAAAATTGGTAAAAAATGTTTTTCGACTCAAATTTCTCGAGAACTAGTAGTGATATTGACTTCTAATTTAGTTTATTTTATTTATACATAGCATAATTTTGTACAATTGGTAAAATTTTGAAAAATATTGAATTAATAGTTTTTTTTTTTTTTTTAAATAAAAAAACTATTAAAAATTCTAGTGAAAACTAGTTAAAATTGTATTTCAAGTCGAATTTCTTGGGAATGAACACCGATAGTGCCTTCTAAAGTATGTTGTTTTATACATTGATACCTTCCCGTAAGAATATATACTAAGCGACATTCCTAAAATTGTTCAGGAAACGAAAAAAACGAAGAAAGTTCTAGTTGAATCATAGTGTGTTAAGAGACAATTTTGGTTAAACTAAGTGACATCTAGCAAAATTTTTTGTTGCTCACGACAATGAGATCTTCATTAATGTCGCTTAGCATAATTTTTTTGGCGGATAATACAAATTTCAGGGGGCAACATTATTTAAAAGAGAAAACATGGCAGTTGATAAATTTTTTTATTTGTACTCTAGTTTCCTTTTCATGCATATTAGGTTGGCGAAACCCAGGCCAAAACGTGGCCCTAAACATATAGTATATTTCCTCATCAAAAAGTCATTTTCGAAAAAAGTGTTGCTTAGTACATTCTTACGGGAAGGTATCGACATAATACAATTATTAACATATGGTTGAATTTTGACAAGTAGAGAATATAGAATATCTTGAGAACGAGCAATGATATTGACTTTGCCATTATTTAATTTTATACATAATAGGTAAACTACCTAGTGACCGACCCCCTTTCAGTAATGGTTACCTATCACTGTTTTTTCATTTTATTAAGGTTTCCTGTTGCTGGATACTGCCGAGGCTATTTTTAACGTGTTTAGACGTGCAAATGTCATAACAAAAGACTTCAATTGATATCTAGTTGTCAATCGTTGACGTGTAATAAAAAATGTAAGTTGAGAACCTCTGTAAATCAAAGAAAACTTGTGAATTCCTTAAGAAGCACTCAAGTATAAATCAGTATTTTATTAATTTATCCATGTTTCTTTTATATGGGACAGTGCATATTATTTCAAAACAATAATTAGTGGATCTACTTGTTAACTTTTTTTTATCAAAATCATAAAATAACTTAATTCAACGTGGGGTGTTCATAACTAAAATGTAATGTTCAATAAATTCAGTAACCGACAGGGGTGTCTATTACTGGCACGATTAGAGGTTTTTGAGGATGTTAGTTACGGACACCATCGTTTTTGTCTTTCTTGTTTCTTTTCATTATTTACAAACCGCATTTTATATTGCTATAAAGCCTCATTTTTCAGGAATTTATTACAAAATGCCTGAGCAAAATTAGTTTAAGAAGAAGATTTGTAAAATACAAGTTAAAAAAAAAACGTTTACTTTCAGAAACTAGATATGTACATGTGCAAAAACAGAAAAATACATTAGCACTTTTCTTTTCCCATCTTTAAGATAGATTACTTTACTAGTGATATTAACGTATTGATTAATTACAATATTTATATATGTAAATATTTTTCATTCAGTAACTAACTATAACTAACATTCAAATTATATTATTTTTTTGAATTGCAATTACTTGTTGAAAACAGTTTTAGTGCCTTTACATTTTTGTTTGCTTGTTTTTATTTAAATAATAATTTATCTTCATTTTATTTATAACTTTATAAGTAGCTACCAACTGCATAAAAATATTTTATATACATATGTATAATATCCCCGCATCAAGGGTTTGTAATTAAATGGATTTCTTGTATACATACGTAGATGTATCTTTTTGTTTTTGTGCGTATTAATATTTATTTATCATTATTAGACAAAAATTATAGTACTTTGAAAAACCTTCCAAGCTAAATATATTCTGTTTTTATTTCGGTGTCGGTTTTGGTGAAAAACAAATTTAAAACAGAAGTTTTCGCATATCTACATTTTTGACGAACCACAAGTTTTTATGAGTCAGGATTCATGATATTCCCAATTGTCAATTAAAACTTTTAATTATTCGATTTTAACGTTTGACGAGCTTATGTTAACTTGTTGCCGAAAATTCCTCTTACAGTTTAGGGTGAAAAGCTACTGAAAAAGAGTGTCCGTAACTAGTATTTGACGGGTGTCGGTTACTGGAAAAAAGGTGTCCGTAACTAAAAAACTGGTAAGCTTTTACGATTTTGTGTTTTATTTATTTTTGGAATTTCGTAAATATTTATTTCTTTAATATTGTAAAAGAAATTATTAACAGTTATAATAATACACAAACTCAAAATTTCTCTTAAGGGTGTCGGTCACTGGGTGTCTTACCCTACAATTTCTAACAAATGGTTTATATTTGACATATATCTAGTTTTAGAGCGGATATATTTTGTAAGTACCCTTCCATCAATAACCAAACCATATCTTTTATATTTGAATATTTCGTTTTTAATTTTTTTTTTCAATTAAAATGTTTGGAACCGAAATAATAAAGTAATTTCTATAATATAATACATAATTTTATAATTTTATTATCAACTTAGTTTTTAGAAGAATGTATGTACTGTACATATGTACGTATATGAATAAGGTTGTTCAGTTGTACCCAAGTCCCACATATTCAAATTCAATTAATAGCTATGGTAAAATTGAAGAAAACGTCACAATATGTTTTTATCTTTTTGTCCATGAAAAAGATGTAAAATTCTACTCAAGGTTTTCTTACCACAATGGGAAGTTATCAGTGTGGGTCGCATCCAGCCTCTTTTTTTTTTAAGAAACCCCTAAAACGACTTCAAATGTTTGCTCTTGCATAAATTCATATTTGCATAGCATTCTGTTTTTGTCTCTTACTACTTAAAGAATTAAAAAAATGAATTTTATCCTTATAAACAGTTTTCTCTAATAACATTCGTTTTTAAAATTCCTAGTCTATTACATAGGAGCAAGTTCGTGCGACCCAGTCGTGCATTTTATTAATCATTAAGAATTGTGTGTAGATCATTTTTTTTATTTTTTATTGAATAATGACCTTGTTTGCCAAGCTTTTATTCCAAAAAATTCAACAGATAAAAGAGGCGCATGTAATTGGCGCATGTAGATTTTAGCGGCCATGTTGTTTTGGTGACATCTGTCAAATATTTTATTTATTATTCAATTAATGATGCCAAATCACCATGGCCAGTTACACGTATATTATCAAAACGGGTGTTCGTTAGTGGACACGTGGCGCCCATTTTATGGTAAACGTGGTGGCCCTTAACAGTCGACTCTTCAACGTTTAGAAGCCAAATTTTTAGGCGAATTGTTCGATAATCAATCAACCGATATTCTTACTTCGTTAAAACGCTAGATCAAGGCAGTCGATTCCTCTTCGTCCACAAGAACTCGACCAGTCGCAGACTTTTTACTTGGCTTGGGCCTACAAACGGACCAGACCTAACTGACCCAGTTGGACCAACTTGATTATGTAATGGTTTAAGGTGCAGATCTTTCCTCAAAATCTGACGAATCGTGCCACGCGGTGTGTCTAACTGTGTTGAACATCGTCATACCGATGTTTCATTATCGGTTGCAACACTTTCACTAACGACTTGGATGGTTTTAGTCGATAGTCCATAATGAGGTCTGCCGGCAGGCTTCACATCTTCAACGTTTTCATATTTCTCGAATTTGGTCACTACAGCACGGATAGTGGGAGCTGTTGGACCATTTTGAATTGAATAAAATTGCTGGTAGGAACGTGAAAATTATTGAACGACTGTTTTCCATAAATAGTTTTGACAATTTGTGTTCGCTGTGCTTTCGTATAGGGCTCCATGTCAAATCTGCCTGAAACAAAAACAATCCTTATCTCAAGACACTAATTAAGTATAAGTATATGTAGTTACCTAATTTCATATACTTTTTTTTCAACAAACTTAATAGGTACGTCAGATATTTTTCTTTAGTATTTTGAAGCCAAATGTAGGCGTTTTCTTTGAAATTATTTACTTAATGAAAATTATGGTTCCTTCCTTTTTGCATAAGCTATTTTCTCAATAACTTCTAATTGATATTTGTTTGAAGTATTTTTTTTTTTTTTTATCCTGAAAATTTGTTTTCAAATTAAAATTACATAACTAAGGTTCTATATCTTTATAGCTCAGAATTCCCCAAAGAAAACTCCTCTAGCAGAGCATAAAAGATAAAAGAAATATTAAGATGAAAAAAAAAGAAGGGATGAAACGCTCTTCGTTCATTAAGTAGAAAAGTTATACATTTTTGGTCTTTTTTATGCCTTCCTCAAAACTTAAACAAAAATGTTTTTACTCTTATAATTCCCAATTATGAACTTTTTTTCTGTTCTGTTTGTGTGCTTTATTTTCTTGTTGTGAAGTAGATAGTGTTAAAAATGGGATTTTAATGGATAAAACTTTGCTCACAACATTTACGACTCAAGAGTTTTAAACAGAAGAGAAATTACAGCAAAAGTATCTAATAAAAGATTAAATAAATTATGATGTTCAGACATTTTTAGGTTACTTCTGCTATAAAATGTATTAAATTGTTTATAGTTTCTTGAGAGATTTTTTGTTTTGGATTTATATTGATTTGTGTATAATATCTTATTTTTTCTATTTTTTTTTCTAGATGAACCAAGTGCTAGACGCAATGTTTGAGAAAAGAGTTCAACCTGAAGAATATATTATTCGACAAGGAAATGATGGCGATAACTTTTATGTTATTGAATCGTAAGTATTTTTGTTTAAATTTTGTATTTATAATTAGTTTGTGATGGTTACATACAAGCAGTTGGTGTATTAAATACATAAGATAAATATATAAGACGAACAAACTTGTATCTAAGCCAATTTGCCCTACAAACAGTCCTTGAAACAGTGTTCTTAGCATTTATAGCGATTCAAAGGATCTCAAATAGTCGTATAGGTAAATTTATCCAAATAATTTGTCAAAATCCCCAATCAAAGTTTGAAAGTCAAAGTGGAATGATATCGGTCTTGGAATGTTTCTCAGATCCTACATCTTTTTTGTTTTATTTTTCGTAATGGCGAGTGAGTTTAGGGTCAATATTAGCAACATTCGAGGGCTAAGGTAAAACTTCTATGCTGCATATAAACGTACTGCGAAAATCAGGCCAGCAGATTTGGCACTTCGTGAAACTCAGGCGAGTGAAAATTGTGTTACTCGGAATCCAGCTTTTATGGTTAAACAAAGTGGCGCAAAATTAATCATCCAATTTTATTTTTGAATCACTTTTTTACTAAACAAAAAAAAAATGATTTTGAGTGATGGAAATATTTAGTTGGACCTTTTCAATTTTTACTTGCACGTTATGCATTCGGAAAAAAAAATCGAACTCGAGATGTTGATTAAAGTTGACATTACGATGATAGCGAAGGTTAAAAAAGTGGGTCTCGAAATTCTGTCTGTCTGTTCGACTACAGCCTAAACGGCTCGACCGATTTCCGTCAAACTTGGTAAATATAATTATTAATTTTTTCCCCCAACATGTTTGTTTTCTTTTAAGACCAGAAATAACGGTAGATACTTGCCATACGAATTTTTTTCGAAATTTTATAAATATTTTTTTTTTCTCAAAAACTGTTCGACAGATTTAAAATATAAAAATACAAAAAAAAAACTCACTTAGTAGTTAAAGCTAGGTAATGGTTCAAAAAAAATTCCGAAAAATGGTTACTGAGGGTACCCCCCATGGAACCATTTTTTTTTGTTTTTGATTTTCTCAAAAACGGAACAACCGAAACAACCCCAAAAATTTGAAAAGAGTTGTGTATTCAAATTTTGAAAAAAAAAAAAATTTTGGATTTAAATTTTTTTTTTTTTCAAAACTCAATATTTAGAAAATCTCATTCTAGATTTTTTTTAAACTTGATAAATAAAAGTTTCTCAATATAAATTTACAATATGTGAGAAACAAATTTTTTTTACCTAAAAATTAAGGTACCCACCATGGTTTTCAAAAATCGTATTTTTCTCGAAAACGGCGCCCAGAATTTTGATAAAATTTTTTTTCTTTCAATTAATTTTTACGATTTTCAATTTAATAAAAAAAAATTGAAATTAAGATATTAAAGGTACCTACCATAGAATCATTTTTTCAAATTTGGAATTACTCATTGCCGACATAACGTATTTTAATGAAATTTTTTATAGAGATGCTTCTAAAAAATTAAAAAAACATTACATTCATAACTTTAAATATATTTTTTTGAAATTAAATTTTCATTAGTACAATAATAAAAACCGTAAGTTGGCGTACCGATTTTTTTTTCTTAAAAATGTTTTAAAAAATTTGTATATAAAAGCTTATTTAAAAAACTTATAATTTTTGTGGTACACTGAAAATAAATTTCTAGGTAATATTGACAAAAACGTTTTGTTGACCTTTAAAAAATTTTTTTTTATCGTTTTGATTAAATTTTTGTCAATACAAAAAAATGATTTTGTTGATTTCACAAAATTTTTATAATTCGGCATGATTTTTTGTCAGTTTAACAAAATATGCACTACAAATAATATTGTCAGTTTAACAAACCAATTTTTGTTAATATAACAAAATAAACAGAGATTTTTGTCACATCGATAAACTTTTTTATGATGTTAACAAAATGTTTGTTGTATCTACAAAAAATCTTTTTTGTAAATTATTGTCAATATCACAAAGTTCTTGTTAATTTTTTTTTGTCAATTTAACAAAAAATGAAAACATTTTTGTTAAAATGACAAATATTTTGTTTTGGGGTTGAATTATTTTGTAATATTGATAAAATAATATTATCAGATAGATACAACTATTTTGTAAGGAAACCAAAAAATTCTGCGCCTATATTTTTTTGATCATGACATTTCTTTTGTGTATGATATAGTTCACATTTGGTTTTTGTCGAAAAATCGATGTAAGATTAACTGAACTGAACAAAAATCGCGTATTGTCCATACGCCCTCACAGAAGGTTGCATGTGAGACCGTAGGGCGAAACGCCATTTTTTGTGG
Source organism: Chrysotoxum bicinctum (assembly GCA_911387755.1). Classification (NCBI taxonomy): domain Eukaryota; kingdom Metazoa; phylum Arthropoda; class Insecta; order Diptera; family Syrphidae; genus Chrysotoxum; species Chrysotoxum bicinctum. The sequence continues at coordinate 205,495,567 of OU426987.1, read as the reverse complement.
GCTTAAATCCCAAAAAAAATTAATTTTGTGGATTCAACAAAAGAAATTTTTAAAATTGACAAAATATCTTGTTGAATTGACAAAATATTTTGTTAATTCAAAATATAACAAGAAATTTTTGTTAATTTAACAAAATATTTAGTTAATGTATCAAAGCAATTTTATTAATTTAACAAAACGATTTTGTTAATTTAACAAAACAGTTTTGTTAATTTAACAAACAAATTTTGTTAATCCGATAATAATTAAAAAAAAGCAATAACACTAACAAAAAAATTGTTAATACAATAAAAGAATTGTTAATATGACAAATTAATTTTGTAAATTCTACGAAATTTTGTCATATTGACAAAATATTTTTGTTATTTCAACAAATTAATCTGTTAGCATAACAAAATAATTTTGTGGATACAACAAAATATTTTTTGTTACCTCAACAAAATTCTGTAATTTTTATCAATTTGACAAAGCTTTTTGTTGGACGTATATTGAACTGTTTTCTCTAATAATATTCGTTTTTAAAATTCTTAGTCTATTACATGGGAGCAAGTTCGTGCGACCCAGTCGTGCATTTTATTTCTGTTAGGTAGAAAAATTTATTTGCGTCAAGTTGCTGCTGCCAGTGTTGATACACATTTGTGCCCATTTTATCCCATTTTCCATGGCTTTCCGCAAGATTTCCGGTGATAACTGTTCGCAATCGTGTCGAATATTCTACTTAAGAGTTGCGATTGTCTGAGGCTTGTTGGCATAAACCCGCGACTTTAAATAGCTCCAAAGACACTCGCGGATTTTCAGTGCCCCTAAAACGAAGACTGTTTATTGACGTAACTGCTAAGAGTGAAAATACTCTTTGTCGCTCATGATGATTTTCGACACACACAAAATCGCCCCTTGTCGGTGTGAGATTGAGGATAGCTTGACACTAATTCACGTGCGTCGTCTGGTTGATGTTTCTTCGTTGTCAGCAACATCGACAGCCACAGCCGCAATATTCTGGGCCGAACGACCAGTCCGGTGGAGGCCACGGCCTACATGGTCTCCTGTGGTTCCAGCCAGTCTGTTCGAGTCGAGTAGCCATAAGCGCCGGAATTTTTGCCCATTTGGCGCGACACAATAAGGAAATTGCCGTTGAAATTTACGCTGCGCTTACACCACCGACTGATTATTTATTGGTCAAGAAAATCGACGGGCGATTTCAATTTACACAATTCTTCGGGCCTGCGTTATTCTGGTCTTCCCCAAGGAAGGTATGCCGAGATTTTTCCTGAGCCAAACAACCTAACTCAGCTCGTTACTCGGATTCCTGACGTTGCAGGTCAATCTGCGAAAACCCCAGACTTATTTCTAACCTCTGACCCTGATAAATACAATATTAGTGTATTATCGCCTCTAGGTGATTTAATGGCTTTTCTCACCAAAAATTAAATAAATTAATCCTTACATCGCTTTGGAGAAAGCAAAATTGTTGCGCTTGATATTTCTAAAGCATTTGTTCGAGTTTAGCATCAAGCTGTCTTATTGAAAATGCATGCTTTTGGTATCAACGGGTTACTTCTTCGCTGGATTAGCAACCACCTTTCTTACCGTTCAATAAAAGTTTTTGTGGAAAGTTTAAAGTCTGAAATTCATCAAATAAATGCTAGTGTCAACAGGCTCTGTATTTTCTAAACACTATTTTTTATCTTTATAAATTATCTTCTGTCTGAAATTTCTAATCCACTTAACTGCTTCGCCGATGTCAGCACCCTCATAGTTTTCAAGTCTGATATTCATAAAATATATGCTGGTGTACAGGGCTCCGCTTTGTCTCCTATCCTCTTTCTCATATTCATCAATGGTCTTTTGTCTGCTACTTCTAATCCATTAAATTGTTTTGCTCACAACAGTAGCCCTTGGCAAAGTGGTTGGTGCGTTGTTGTAGTTTTTTCAGGGGTGTGCCGCCTCTTGCGAGGAATTGTCAAATCCCTTGAAAGTATATCTTGTGTTGTGCTATGCTTCGTAAGTCACCAGTTCCGGGTTCTCTTAGAGCTGTAGCACCACCAGCTCTCTCAGCTTTTCATATTCGTTTCTTCATTCACGTCCTCGTCCTTCGGATTTTGATTTAGAACGGCAGCGTAGAATTTCAAGCTTCAAAAACTCAGAGCTATCTTTTGTTGAGGAAACAGTAGGAAGGTAATCATTTTGTAGTTGTTGTTTAATTGATGTATTCGTATAAAAACAATTGCACTAGTATCCTTAGAAATAATGGTTGGTGCGTAAACTGTCTGCTACCACCCAAAAATATAAAAAACTAAAAAATTTCAGGGGTACTGCCTCTTTCGAGGAAGTCACAAATCCTCCAAGAGTGTCTCCTGTGTCATGAAAGGTTCTTCTCATCTGAGCCGTTTAAACTCTGCAGAAAATTTCATTTCTACCAACACGCACACAGAAGTGACTAGGTTAAGATTTTCTGCAAGTATTTGTGCCCTTAATTTATTACGACTAACAGAATATAGAGACAATGCAAATAGTGGGAAAGAAATCACTATAGTGTATGAATTTTATTGGTATGCTTATATTCAATTGTATCATTTCCTTGAACAGCACTTTTTGTTTTAGACTTACGATTGAACGCAAAGAAAATGTTATTCCAATTCGATTAACACTAAAACCTACCCAAGTGCTATTATCTACTCTCAGATGTTATAAATATCCGTTACTCACTGGCTCCATATTACAATCGTCAAAACTCTGATTCAACTCTATAAACAGGCGTCAATATCCTTATTCCATAAAGTACACTATGACCCTTTTGCGTGTGACTCAATCTTATTAAAGGCTCACGTACACATTTAACATATATTTGCTCTAACACAAGTCGTAAACATCTGGGATTTAGTTCATTTTATTTTTACGAAAATCACTTAGTCACGTCTCAGAAAATCTCCGCCCGATTTATTTATATTATATTAGGTTCCATCACCTGATCGCCTTTTCATCGTCTCCATCAAAGTAAAATACTACCTCGAAATACATATATACTCGTACACTCGATTTGGTCAGGATTAAAATGGAGTACAAGAGAAAAGAACTTCTTAATGATTAAAACATTCGAATTTGGCAAGACAATTTATAAACGAGAGTATAGGATTGTGTAGATCTGGAGACATTGAAAGATACATTCAATGTATTTATATATCAAAGCATTCTATGTGAACCCCTTTTCATTAGAATGCTCGATTTTGTTAGAGGACTTAACTGTGAGTCAAAGGCGGATCCAGAGTGAGAGTCAGAAGGATATTAAATTTCGAAGTTTTAATCAAACCGAATATAACGATTGTGAACGATTGTATGCCACCTTTGTTCTAAATGAATGGATTTATTTCAAATTTAGCACAACCGATTTTTGTGTAATTCTCTAAGAGAAATTCGAATATAATTTCATACCTACCTCCAATACAACTGGTTTATTTATAAAACAATGCAATGCACACATTGGTACAAGTTATATGAACTACTCAACCAAATTTGACGAAGCTAATGGGTATGATTAAAGAGGAACAAATAAATCCTCACAATAAATCAACGCCCATTGACATGCCCACTTTTTTGTTTATTTGATCCATCTAACCTCTAAAATTAACTGACACAGACTTCGACACAGTGTTCTTTCTTAGACAGTTTTATAGGTAATCGTCTTTTTTAACAATCCGCCCTTATAACGAATTTGTTCAAACCTACTTTTTGAATAATGTATTTATCTACGAGTATGTATTGAGGAGCAGTCTTAAGGACTATTCACATGAGAGCGACCAACGAAAAATAAACAAGAAATGGGATCTAAAATATTTATAAGCCTAAATTTTTCACAAAGATTGGAAAGAATTTTAGAAAACTAATTGAAATTAATATTAAGATAATAAAATTTGTATTTCATTTGCTAGACCAAAAGATATTTGAAAATAAAATAAATTCGTTCGTTACGAATTCCAATATGATTGTTACGAACTGTCAAAGTCTATTCGCGTTCCACATACCATCCAAACTGCAAAGAATGAATTGTTCAACCCGAAAATCATTCATGATTTGTTTTTTTTTTTGCGTGTTTTAAACGTCATTCGCGACGAATCAAAAAAATATTATTTGAATGAAAAGTCAAAATGAAAAAATTTTGATCGACTCCATCGATTTTTATGAAATTTTCACTGACACTTCAAATGATAAAGATAGCCCAAATAGGATACACCAAACAAGTGGTTAGTTAGATAGTTCTTAGAAAATATTATATTATATTATAATCGCGAATCATTCGCTGGAGCTATTCCTTAGTTGCCTTGCACATTTCAACCTGTATTTGTATTTTCTAGTATCACACGACATAGTTGGATCAGTTTTCCGGCCATCGTCACAAACATTTCCTGAACTTTGACAGATGATTGCAAATAAATTTTTGAAGATACACCTGTCAAATTGGCTGTCATTTATTAAGTCTATCCTCCCAAACAAACATGACACTTTGTTCGGGTATGTTTCTGTTGCCAAAATAGCATAGTCTTTTGATTTTCTTTCATTCAATAAATGTAATAGTCGTAAATCTATACCAAAATGGGTAAGGAAAAGGTTCATATTAACATGGTCGTCATTTGACACGTCGATTCCAGTAAATCTACCTCCACCGGTCATTTGATCTGCAAGTGTGGTAGTATCGACAAAAGTACAATTGAGAAGTTCGAGAAGGAAGCCCAGGAAATGGGTAGAGGGTCTTTTCAAGTACGCATGACAAATTGAAGGCTGAACGTGAGCTTGGTATTAGCATTGAACACGCTTCTTGCTTTCACTTTTAGTGTGAAGCAATTGATTGTCGGTTTTCACAAGATGGATTAATCTGAGCAACCTTACAGCAAAAACTGTTACGGGGAAATAAAGAAGAAAGTTTTCTCATACATCAAGAACATTGGTAACAATCCAGCTGCCATTGCATCCGTACCAATCTCAAGATGGCACGGTGATAACATGCTGGGGCCATCATCCAACATGTCATTGTTCATGTCAAACGCAAGGACGGAAACGCTGAAGGCAAGTGCTGGATTGTAACTTTTGATGCTATCCTTCCTCCATCCTGTCCAATAGATATACAAGACTCTCCGTCTGCCACTCCAAGATGTCTACAAAATCGGTGGTATTGGAACAGTACCAGTCGGTCGTTTAGAAACTGCTGTCTTGAAGCCAAGTTGTTTAGTTGTATTTGCCCCAGCTAACCACTGAAGTTAAGTACGTTGAAATGTATCACGCAGCTTTAGTCGAGGCTGTTCCCGGAGACAATGCATTGCGTCGTGGATACGTGGACGGTAACTCCAAAAGCTACCCACCCAAGGCAGCTGCTGACTTCACAGCTCAGGTTTTCATGTTGAACCACCCTGGCCAGATTTCGAACGGTTACACTCCAGTGTTGGATTGCCACACCGCTCACATTGCTTGCAAGTTCGTCGAAATCAAGGAGAAAGTAGATCGTCGTTCAGGAAAGACCACTGAAGCCAATCCCAAGGCCATCAAGTCTGGAGATGCCGCCATCGTTACATTGGTGCCAAGCAAGCCATTGTGTGTTGTATCTTTCTCCGATTTTCCACCTCTGGCACGTTTGCCGTACGTGATATGAGGCAAACTGTTGCCGGCGCTGTCATCAAGTCTGTGAACTTCAAGGATGCCAGTGGTGGCAAGGTCGCCCAAAAGGCTGTCAAGGGCAAGAAATAGCTGCGACAAATGCAGATAATTCAGCATCATCACTGCTTTAACTCAGCCAACACCAACAATATAGCGTTCAACAATGTGTGCAAATGGTTAAATTGTTTTATGAAATTGGGCTTCTGTTTGTGCAAACATTTTTCGTCCTCCGCCCATTTTAGGGACGCCATAAACGTCCTTCCGAGAGCACTATTAGCAACGTGGCAAGATAAACTCGAGTCGAGCGGTTCAGTGAACAATCCGCTAATACTTGTAAGTAAAACGTAAAACAATATCTTCTCTGTCCGTGAGAGTGTGCACAAGAGCTCTGCCTTTCGCAGATCACAATAAATATTGCGTCATGACTTTGGCCTACACCTGAACATACGTTAACTGACCCAGGACATTAGAGTAAAAGACCATAAACTACGACGTTTGTTTGCTAACTGGACTCTCGAGCAGTTGGAAGTTGACCCCAATTTCGGTCGAAAAATGATATTCAGCAACCAGCCCCATTGCATTGCTGGGTAATCGGTTCATCAACAAGCAAAATTGTCGAATTTGTGACGATCAAAATCCACACGAGATACACCAAATTGCAATGCATCCCAAGAAAGTCGTGATTTGACGTCGGTTGATTATAACCAATAACACCGACGAAATGTGGTTTAAACGGGACATTGTACGTCTCACAAAGATCGAGCAACAAATGACATCTTTCGTTGGCGGAGGCGATTTTAACGGACCACCGAAATCGTGCGATTAAACCCCGTTAGATTTCATCTTGTGGGGTTGCCTTAAAACACAGGTCTATGCCAATAAACCACAAACAACCTTTCCCTTGAACATTAACATAATCTATACCATTGGTCATATTCCGCTGATTTATAAGTTAGAATCATGGAAAATTAGACGTTTCGGATATGCGCCACCCAGCAAATCCACGGCGAACATTTGAATGATGATATATGCCATACATAATGGTATAGATGTGACTTCTAAATTATTAAAAAATTTCAATGATGTCTCACTCATAGTTTACGGATAGGAAACGCTTCATGGAAAAACTTAAGATCTCCTGAAAATTAATGCTATCATATGCGGCTTTGAAGTCGATGAAAAGTTGCTGTGTCTGGCCGTGAAACTCGTTAGCCTCTTTCAAGATTTTATTCAGTGTGAACATTTTTTCTATAGTGAAACGAACCCACACTGACTTTTCTTGATTAGTGTTGGAGAATGGCTTAAAAAACTTATGTTCCAGATCGAGTTTATGTTGTTGCAATTTGTGTGTAAATAAATTGTTCAATTGTAAATTCGCGAAGAAAATTACGTGTTTTTTTATGTTAATCATGTATCAACCCTCCTCCCCCCTACGATCCCTCTTTTTGACGGCTCCCGAAATGTTTTAATCCGAACCGAACGCATCCTATAATGTGAATAGAACGTTCAGCAGGGATATGACTCGATAGTTCTTTTCGGACATATGTATGTCGTCTGTAGCAATCGTCATTTACGGTAACTGTCTCAATAACGTCGTTTTGGAAAATGTACAGACCAATCACACACAAAATTGGGGTCATGTTTCAAACGCTCCGAAGCCCAGTTAGCGAAAAAACGGTGTTATCTATAGTCATGAACTTTAAGCTTCTGGGTCAGTTGGATGCATTCCCAAGTTCTGACTCAAAAATTGCCAAATTGAAGTCTACGAAAGGCCGAGTTCTTGTGCACGGCAGAGAATCGTTTTGCTGTACACTTTCACGGACCGCGGCGACGTTGATTGATTATTGACTACCGAACCGTTCCTCTCAAATTTGGTCACCAAACGTTGAAGAGTCGACTGTGAAGAATCGCCACGTCTATAGTAAAATGATGATGATCACTCATTTTGATAATAAAGTTTTATCATTTGACAGATGTCACCAAACCAACATGGCCACCAAAATTATTATAATTTTCACATTAATCCAATGTATCTACCTATATGTAGCCACTGAAAGCCTAATGTTTTTGGTAGCTTATGTGTTTATAAATTAGTCTTAAGGTTTAAGACCAGCCAATGAAGATCCAGTCCCACTACCCAGTATTGAAAAGGTTAAGAAAACAATCTACAAGCTTAAGAACAACAAATCCGCACGTTCGGATGGCCTACCTGCGGAACTCTTTAAGTACGGAGGAGATGTCCTAATAGGGTGCATGCATCAGCTCACCAACCAAGTCTGGGAAGAGGAAAATATGCCCCACGACTTTTCAAATAGCTCCATATATATGCTCAATCTATAAAAAAGGCGATCCTATGTCCTGCAAAAACTACAGAGGCATATCCCTGCTTAATGCTGCCTACAAGATCCTATCCACCGTACTATGTGAGCTTCTAAAACCTTTCTGCAATACTATAATCCGCACGTACCAGTGTGGCTTCAGGCCAGGCAGATCAACGATAAACCAAATCTTCACATCGAGGCAAATCCTGGAAAAGACCAACTAATCTCAAGTCGAGACCCACCACCTTTTCATCGACTTCAAAGCCGCATATGATAGCATAAGTCGCCAAGAGCTTCTATTGGCGATGTCGGAACTCGGGATCCCGAAAAAACTGATCCAGCTATGCCGCATGACGTTACAAAATACGCGGTGCAACGTGCAAATGGGTAGCAGCTCGTCCGAGCTATTCCAGACATGTTCAGAGAAGGAGATGCGTTATCATGTGATTTCTTCAACCTAGTCCTGGAGCAGATAGTGCGCAAGAGTGGTGTTAACCTGGAAGGCACTATCTTCCACAGGTCTTCCCAACTGCTTGGCTATGCGGACGACATCGACATCATCGGCCGCTCCAAGTGAGCTGTGATAGAAGCGTTCACAGCTATTGATGAACAGGCGAAACGCGTTGGTATTGAAGTGAATGAGGACAAAACAAAAGTATATGCTATCAACAAACAAAGCCTCAGCTGTCCATCGCCTATGACAAAACGTCACTGTTGGTAGCAGTAATTTCGAGGTAGTCAAGAAGTTCACCTACCTCGGAACAAATATCAATCCCACGAATGACACCTTAGTGGATATCCAACGAAGAATTACCCTAGCAAACCGCTGCTACTTCGGACTAAGTGCACGCTATACAAAACCCTAATTTTACCAGTCCTAGTCCTATTCTACGGCACCGAGTGCTGGATGATAAGTAAAAAAGGGGAATTGATACTGGGCACTTTCGGGAGAAAAATTCTTCGGCGGATATTTGGTCCTACATGCGAAGAGGGCGAATGGAGGAGAAGATTCAATCGTGAATTATACGAGCTGTACCAAGATGTGGATGTAGTCAAAAGAGCCAAATCACTTCGACTACACTGGCTCTGCCACATCAAGCGAATGGACAACAACGCTCCAGCCAAGAAAATCTTCGAATCCCAGTCCCCAGGTTCGAGACGACGAGCAAGACCGAACCTCCGCTACAGGGACCAGGCGGTTACAGACGCAAGAGCGCTTGGTCTCGACGACTGGAGGGAGCTCGCCACCGATGGAAGACCGCATTACCTCAGGCAGAGACCCTCCATGGATCGGGAGCCGGTTAAGTAAGTAAGTAAGGTTTAACCTTTCTTAATGTGCATGTGCACATTTAGGAGCTCGAAAAAGGACCTCTTTCCTTCCAAATGTAATTCTAATCAATAATCATCTACTAAAACATATATTTCAATAAAGTTACACAAAGACCTTTATTTACCCCAAATATGAATCAATGAACCCTCAAAACTTAAGTTCCAGATGAGGACTTGCATGGGGAAACAAAGGAAACCCTATCACAATAATAAAGAGGCGATGAAACCCAATAAAATTGAATTTATCTTCGTGAAGTATTGAGGTAATCTCAGTTTATTTTTTGTGCTATAAATGAATTTATCCTTGTTTTGACATAACCGATATACAAATTAGGTCATGAATTGTGTGCGTTAGATATCTAAAGTTCCCAATAAATCGTTCTAATTAAAAAGCTAGGTGAGTAATAACCTCAATTACGGTAGATGGAGCTGATAAAACCAAATAAATTGACTATAATTTGCTATCCCTTTAAGGAGCCTTCTATCCTCTACCTATAGTTATTTTACACGCTCTGTTGTTGGAGATTTCTTGAAATACTCCCAACGGGGTATATTTATCTCTTATAGCTATTAAGTCCTTTGTCAAAGAGCTTTGATTATAGTCTGTGAAACAAGGAAAGTGGATGTAGATAATTAAAATCAATAAATAATCAATTTTTTTTCTTCTATTATTACAGTGGGGTCTATAACGTATTCGTCAATGATAAACTCATTCATAGCTATAATAGCAATGGAAGCTTTGGCGAATTGGCGCTCTTGTACAATATGCCCAGGTAAGAGAAGATTATTTTTACGATATAAAAGAACAAAAGAAAGTGTGTGTTAAAGAGAGAAAGAGGCTGTTTTTTATTTTGTTGTTTTATTCTTTTTCGTGTGTGTGAGTTCACGTGGAAAACTATAGATTTTTAATAGTCAGCCAGCACCCATTACGGAAATAGTGTGACCGTTTATACATTTTTTTTATTTTTTAAAGTTTAACCTTAATCGGTGGACAGGATGTTTTGTGATAGCGTATACTTAGTCTTGTTCTCATTGACTTCAAGACCAATAAGTTTCGCTGTGAAGGACACAACTTTGGGAACGGCCAATTATATCGATATCGTCTGCATACCCCAACAGTTGGACAGATTTGGTGAATACGGTGCCTTTCTTGTTAACGCCTGCTCTTGAAGGTATTGATTGAAGTTATCACAGGATAGTGCATCTACTGGCCGAATCTCTGTGCATGTTTGCAATAGTTCGGAAGAGTTACTCCCCAGTTGCACCTTGCACCGCGTGTTTCCATTATCACGCGACACATTTCGACCAGTTTTCCCGGGATACTGAGTTCGGTCATCGCCATATAGATCTCCTGATGATGAATGCTATCATATGCGGCTTTGAAGTCGATAAAAAGATGGTGAGTCTCGACTTAAATTCGTTGGTCTTTGCGAGGATTTTTCTCAATGTGAATATTTGGTCTATGGTCGATGTGCCGGGCTGGAAGCCACATTGGTACTTGTCGACTAAATTATCACACAACGGCTTAAGACGTTCATATAGCACATTTGTTAGGATCTTATATGAGGTATTTAGCAGAGATATTCCTCGATAGTTCTTGCAAAACATAGGATCACATTTTTGTGGATAGGAGCTGATGACTGGGGCCATATTTGGTTGATGTTTTGATGCATGCACCCTACCAAAACATCACCTCCGTATTTGAAGAGCTCTGTAGGTAAGTCATCAAATCTAGGCCTTCCTCTTCTATATTCGGTTGTGGAACCGGTTCTTCATTGATTTGAAGTAGGTTATCTTCTTGCCCTATTAAATGCCTATTTAACAGCTGCAAGAAATGCTGCTTGAAAGCATCCACAATTCTCGGTGGTTCGGTGACTAGCTTACCTTCGTTGTTTCGAAGAGGCTGAGTTCCGGTCATAAAACCAGCAAGCCAGTAAGTTGCTTGGTTTTTTTTCTATCGCGAGACTCTTCGATCTTCCTTATAACTGCTAGACTTTCTACGGAAAATCTTCTTTACAAAGAGGAGAGCTCTTTGCTTGATACTCTTCTCTAACTGCTCTTGATTTTCGCCGCACCATATTCAGATATGCATCATCTGTCACTCGTTGCAGTTGAACGCATTTATCATGATACTTTCTCTGGGGTGGTTGGTAGACTATGGCTACCTCTTTGATGATATCGCGATTCTAAAACCACTGATTATTGGTATCTGTGGTAGATGAATGCCCAGAGGAGAGCTTCTCGCTGAGGTGTTCTTTGTAAACTCTGGTACCTCTAGGTATGCTGATTTGCCCAACGTCAAATTTCTTTTTCTTATAGGTTCGCAGTTTCTTTTCGTTTGACAGTTGAGCTCTGAATATAGCCGCAACTAAGAAATGGTACCGCTTGGCATAATGGTTAGTGCGTTGGACTGTCGTGCGGAAGGTCTCGAGTTCAGTTCTCAGCCGCTGCAAGAAAGTTTTTTTCAAGGGTTTACTACCTCTTGCGAGGAATTGACAAATCCTCAAAGAGTATATCTCTTGTCATGGAAAGTGCTGCTCATTAGCCGTTCGGACTCGGCAGAAAATTGTAGGTCCCATCCGTTCCTGGTAACACGCACACAGGAATGGTAGTGAGTTGTAAGTCACTAGGTCCTGGTTCACTTCGAGCTGTTACACCACCAATTTTTTTTAAGAAATGGTCATAGTCGACGTTTGCCCCTCGAAATGTACGATACGTGCCCTGCATCAGTTAGCGCATAGTCGATTTGGTTGGTGGTTGGACCGTCTGGAGAGCGCCAGGTTGCTTTGTTGAACCTAAGCCTTGGAAACCTAGTGCAACTTATCACCGTACTAAGAGCTAATACAAAGTCTAGCTGCTGCAAAGCCGTTATCTGTTGTTGTGTCATGGAGGCTGTGCTTACCCACTAATTAATCTGCCGAAGATGTCTTCCTTTCCGATTTAAGCATTAAAGTCCCCGAGCACAACTTTGACATCGTACTCCGGACAGGCTCAGTAGGCTCCGTCAGGAAGTGTGCGCATATTAAGCCATTTCCGGAGCCTCACAATATACAGTTTTCGGCTGATCAAACTGATCCTTTTCCAAGCCAAGAGATACTCTTTGTCACAAAAGGTAGTACCCTTGACAAAACGCTCTTTGATATTAGTTGGCAAGGCCTGGGAATCAAACCGAGACTGATGGCGTGACGGTCGAAGGAACTAACTACAACACAAAGCGGAACTCCAGGGGTTCTTATTACCTTACCTACTCAAGCTTTAGTCCATAATTTCTGGAAAATAATATTACCTTGCCTAACAACTTACGACAAAGAATTGATATTTTCATAACTATTGTGAAAGAAAATAAGATATTCCGAGCATAGCAGTGACCATTATTCTTACACGAAAGGTTTTTGAATGAAGTTATTATTTAGCTCCATCTTGGAAATTTTTTTTTCGAGGAACCATCTGATTAATATAGACATTTGCAGTCTATCCCGCGTCATCCGCGTCAGAAAATCTCTAGATTCATGTGATATCATAATGGACCAACTCTGGTGTATGTGCGTCAGCTGTGACACCGGCCAGCACTTTAACCTCACATAACCTAAAATGAATATTTCTAGAAAGATAATGTTGGTCACACTAAACTACAAATTTCTACGCTTTGTTACCACTTTCTCTTTCTCTCTTAATACGTTTAAATTTTTCAAAGCATTTTAATACTATACATAAATATGGCTGTCTACATAAGCCCGTTGGTCGTGGTCCTCAATAACTTTTTTTTATTTTTGCTTAAAATAGAGCTGCTTCCATACAAGCAGAAACAGAAGGAAGACTATGGGCAATGGACCGTCAAACGTTCCGTCGTATCCTGCTGAAATCCGCATTTAAAAAGCGAAAAATGTATGAAACACTGCTGGACAGTGTTCCTATGTTAAAGGCACTACAGGTAAATATATGTATACCCAATGAATGTGTGTGCATTCGCATATATAAATAGCTCATATCCTTTGTCCACAAATACAAAAGCACCTTCATACACACGAGCTTAAATTCTAAATCTATTCTATTTGTCGTTTTAGAGTTACGAACGAATGAACTTAGCTGACGCTCTTATCACAAAGCATTACAAAAAGGACGAAAGAGTTATTAAGCAGGGTAAGTTGCTGTTGCTATTGCTTTTGTTGTTGGTGTAAGTGTTGTCGATGCTTATTCTTGTGGAAAGAACAAATGTTACAGATAAATGGAGACCATTAAGGATATATATGAGGACAGGTGGGCTGTGTTAAACTATATGAATTCGTTAATAATGTCTGTGGAAAGGGACGTCTTAGATGTAGTGTGGGGTCGGTCAATAGAGTTTTTACTTAAGTGGTCAAAAGAAATTGAGATGTTGTTTGTGTTCATTATTGTTATCTTGAATTAAAATTATGGGTAGGTAAACGTACACAATGTATTAGAAATGGGTAGTTCAAATTTAAACAGGAAGTTTAAGTTTTGTACCAAAATGTTAAAGAATTTAGGTTGGATTTTAACGAAAAGACATAAGGTTTTATGGGGTTTTTCAATTAGGGCGTAAAGATTTGGTAACAGAATAAAACAAGCTATGTGTAAGGTATTAATATTTTGTTTTGGATTTGAAAGACTCATGTATGACATTAAATAAGTAAATTTGGTGGTTCAACAGCTCGAAGAGAAGCAGGACCTAGGTTAGGTTAGGTTTAGGTGGCTGCTGGTCGGAAGAGCCAACACACTTAGACCAATATTTGGTACGTTGTGATACCACAGGATTCCAAAATCACCCTTACTCGTTAAACCATTTGGACATTTGGAGCTAACAATGAAGCGTTGATGTGAATGTCGGAATTTCTTAGATCACTAGGATCGTTATAGTAAAAGTCTCCCAAGTGGAGTCTACGTCTTTGTGCTAGGGCGGGACAGGAACATAGAAGGTGAGAAACAGTCTCTTCTTCTTCTTCATCCATGCAGCTTCTGTAAAAATCATTTGCAGGAACTCCAAGCCGAAAAGCATGTCTTCCTATTAGGCAGTGTCCAGTAAGGACACCTGTAACGGAGCTAATATGCAATCTACCAATAGAAATTCGTTGTTTTGAGCGTTTATCATCAAACAATGGCCAAATTAGTTTAGTAGACCGGCAAGTTTGGGTGCTGGTCCATCTTTGGTTAGCTTTGTTTATGGTATCATGCTTTAGCATACGTTTACAAGTAGCTAGGGGTATACCGATGTTGGATTTGCTATCCAGCAAAGGTAAGATTGTTCCGTTTTTTGCAAGTTCGTCGGCTTTACAATTTCCTGGAATGTCTCTATGCCCCGGCACCCATATAAGGTTAAACTGTTTTGATATCTCCACCAGAGATGATCGACAATTTTAAGCTGTTAGTGAGTTTGTGGAGACAGAGTCTAATGACTTAATGGCAGCTTGACTGTCTGAGAAGTTGCGTATATCAGTAGTTGAGATCACTTTGAGACAAGAAAGGACTTCTTTTATTGCTAGAAGTTCGGCCTGGAACACGCTACAGCGATTGGGAAGACGAAAAGAGAGACAAGATTTAATCTTTTGGAGTATACGCCTCCACCGACCCCGTCATCGGTTTTAGATCCATCTGTGTAGAAATGAATCGCTTCGTTTACCAAAAATTACTCATTTTCCCAGGTAGACCTGGAAGGGATGGACACTTGAGGAGGCTTTAAGCCGAATGGCTGTGCTAGCGGCCGATTGTTTGCTAAAGATATCTAGCAGTATGAGATGAACCAGAACATCAAGTGCAGCGGAGGGAGTTGAGCGGAGAACTCAACCTATAATTAAGCAGGCTATTCGTTGGACTTTGCTGAGCTTGTCGCGATTTGTTGCTGTTTTCAGCGCAGTCCACCATACTGTTACTCCATATATAAGTATCGGTCTAATGACTGAGATGTATATTGTATAGCCAGTGTGTAATATGCGTTTGTAGACCCCATTTTTTACCTACGACTTTTTTGCAAGAAAATACAGCTATATTGGCTTTGTTGATTCTCTCTTGAATATTGGGCTTCCAGCTAAATTTCTTATCCAAAATAAGAACCAAATATTTTGCTTTGTCTGAAAGTTTAAGCGGTATACCTTTGATATAGAGAGGGTATATGTGTGGGATTTTATATTTCTTAGTAAATAGGACAAGTTCAGTTTTGTCGGGGTTGACACCGAGTCTACATTTATCTGCCCAGGTAGTAAGCTTATTTAAAGCACTTTGTAGAAGTTCCTTCAGTGTGTTGGGATGCTTTCCAGATATCGCTATCGCAACATCGTCCGCATAGGCAATCACTCTGTATCCCTGTCTTTCTAGAATTGTTAATAGAAAACCAGGACCTAGTGACTTGCAACTCTCAACCATTCCTGTATGCGTGTTACCAGAAATAGAGGGGGCCTACAATTTTCTTCCGATTCGGAACGACTAAAGAGCAGAACTTTTCATGACAAGAGATACTCTAACTCTAAGGCTAGCTACGCACTGGCAACTGTGATCGAAATCAAATAGTTTAATCACCAGTTGATACGAGTAGAGTAGAGGCAATTCTTTACTCACGCTCACACTCTTTTCTCTCTTGCGCTTATAGAAAACAGCTCAACTGTTGCGAATTAATTTTAGGCAATCGTTTAGTTTGTGTCAAGAGACGAACTTTTTAGTTGCTCGAATCGAGTTGCTCTAAGTGCGTGGTGTCCCATATAAGCCCATATGTTTCATTTTAGCAACTAAACAGTTGCGAAACTAAAAATTGAATGTGCGCGCCTGGCCTAAGAAAATTTTTCAATTCCTCGTAAGAGTCAGTACACCCCTGAAAAACATATTTTTTTTTTTTTGTAGCGGCGAATCGAACCCAAGACCTTCTGCATGACAGTCCAACGTTCGAAGCACCGTGCCATTTATGCCATTATGTATGCAATATGATATCCTTCAAATTTCTACTCGGCTTTTCACGGTGTGGCACGGATTTGATTGGTGCAATTTTCAATGAATTCCGCATAGATCCGGGTGAATTTGGGCGATTGCATGTGTTGTGTTCAACTTAAAGGCATCGGTCGTTGTTATTTATTCGCATAGACCTGGTATTGCCATGTTCAAAGGAGAGATCCTGAGAACCCCGTCAAAAAGGCAATATCATACAACGTTCCAATTCGAAATAAAAAGAAAGGTAGGCCTAAACACTCCTGGTACAAACAAATGCAAAAACACCAGCATTCAGTTGGCCTCAGAAATGGAACAATACAAAACCGGGAGGCTTGCCGCCGATTTCTGAGGTCAACCCGGCGAACCCCACAGGCGGATCACTAGTGTGAAGCAGATACGTGGGAGAGTTATGATCCCCTCGACATCGAGATCATAACAGCGCCGAAGCAAAGGAAGAAGAAGAAGAAGACCTGCTACTTCAGGAAACTTTACAAGAAAAAGCGGGGTAAGATCCCATGACATTGGTGGTCGATTCTCGTCACCACTGCGAAAGATAACCTTACCCACAAATCCTTCATGTATAATATCAATCTTGGCGTCGCGTCGTCGGCTGAGTGGCATGTGGCTTAAACCACATGTCGTCTAGGTCCATCTAATTCAGACATAAGAAATTGGTTATCATCTTTCTGTAGCGCTCGCCATTAACCAATGACTGTGCGCGCCGCCGCACAGTGGTCAATTTATGGTCATTAGCTGGACTTAATTCTTATTTTTTTGGTTTGATTGAAAACGGGTTTTATAAATCATTTAAGATCATTTCCATAACTTCAGGTGGTGGTATCTTGTGTTCTTGGGTTGGTAGATGTCGAAATTCACTTATCTTTGGGTCAGAAGATATTAACATGCTATGGAGCATGCTAATGGAGTATTTGTTGCAATTCGGGACATCTTTCTTGAAAACCCGCTTCGAAAAGTTCTGTAATCTTTTTGACGAGCTTCTAAGACATCTTCCGAAAGCTGTCCGATAGGTATTGGAAAACTTTCGATGACGTCAGCACCGTGCAACAATATTTTGTGGACACTTACAGGCATTTTGTACCAATTATATTTAGAAACAAATAACTTTGCTGTGTCCAAACAGTAAGAACGGAATTTAGACGTATCAATTTTTAGACCTGAAGTTAATGTCTTTAAGACAATTGAAAAAAGTTCTACTAGTTTCGGGTCTAAGCCTATTATTTCAGCGGTTTTTGCTGGATCTTCGAAAAATCTTCGAGCAGAGTTGCCGTCATTCGTATTTCCTCCACCTTGTTTTGGAAAATCTACTAAGATTCCCAATTGCGATCTTAGTTCATTTTGTAGGAATTCTTTTCTATTTTTAACTGCTAGTTTCTCTTCAGCTCTTCTAGCCTGCCAGCTTTCATTTTCAATTTTGTAAGATATATGTAGCAGTGCTTTCATAAACCTTATATGAGAATGCAGAGTTTGCAAGCCGTATGAGTAGGCAGTGGTATCAGGTGGTTTTTGTAGGCAAAGTTCAAGACTGTTCTCCATAACAGCATTACATGTTTTGCCATCTACCATTGTTTTGAACAAAGTATGATTTACTGAAACAGTTTTGAAACAGATATTTTGAGGACAAAAAACAAATTTTTTTTATTTCTAAGGGTACTACGCATGTTAGTATAATATCAGTATCTCTAGCCTGGGGATTTACTAAAAAGTTTTGCTTATAACGTGAGTGCCCTCCACTACCATCAGAACCCCATTTCCATGAACATTCTAAAGTATCACCGTCTTGTAACAGATTTTCGAAAGTTTCAAAGTGTGCGGCAGACAAACGTTGTAGTGTCAAGTCTAACAACGGCTGTAGTTTGACTTCACATAAGGTTTCGGTTATGGTCAAAAAGTTACTTATTGGGTAACACTCGTTTTTTACTTCTAAGATATTATTGTAGGCTGGGTAAATGTTAGCATTTCTTTCTTTTGCGCTTCTTTGAAGTTGCTTATATTGATGTTTCGTCAGTTTCAAATCAGTTATAAGGGCTAAGGCTTCTTCAGATGTATATGGTTTGATCATATTCGGACTTTCGGGGTTTTTAAGCTTTTTAAGAGTTCTTGGAGAACACCCTACAACCCTTTTTACGACTTCGGCTTGAGAACGCTTTCCTTCCAATCTTAACTTAGACTCAACAGCAAATGATAATTCTTCAGCCGATCTGTCCATTAGGTTTTGAATTTTGCGTTTTTTAGCTCTGTTTCCACACTCCTGGAATTCTTTTTCAGGTCGTCCATGCCTAGAATTTGTTGGCACTTGAAATTCAGGCAATGGAATTTGAAACTCCTTTTGAAGCCAAATCTGTTCAGCTTCTATAAATCCTTCTGGTGACTTTTTTTTATCTCTGTATTTCTTAAAAAGATGTGATACAAAAGTTTTGCTGTATTCGATGCATTTCTTATGATCAGCTTCTTCAAGAACGGTTATTGACTTTGTTGACATCACGTACTGCAAAACAGCACTTGAACAATCCGTTACTGATGACTTCAAAAGATTTTCACTCTTAATGAATGAAAAAATTCCTCGACGCAAGAGAAATGGTCGCCCTGATAAGGGCGGATTGATACCTGTAAGAGAAGAAAAAAAAATGTTGCGCTGAGTGGCGGGCCTTAAATTCACCATTAATTTTAAGGTAATATTCCAATCTTCAAATGAAAAAAATTTCACGATGTCACTCTATTGCACTTTTTTTTTATGGACCAAGAAACGAAAAAAAGTTATCTTGCCACTACTAAAAAATGTATCACTACATTTAGTTCATATCGACAGAGTCTTACTTATTTTTTCAATAATAATACACTGAATTTGAAAATACTTACCAGTAGCATACTCTGCCATATTTGGTTCAAATAATTATCTCACTTTTATTTAACTATAACACTTTATAAACACTTGTTAACGCGCGAAAGGCAAAATCGAGGGTGAGAAAAGTTTTATGCATTGTATTGATAGGCTTCCTATTGATAAACTAACGGCATTACAATTTTTTTGTTTTGTTTCTTGTTAGTTGGTTGTTTGACTGTAATGCTACCGTTATTTTTTTTTTAATAGAAAAACCTTTTTTTTTTACTTATGTCCAGCTAGCGTTGTACTATATGGCCCACTGTGCGCCGGCCCAAAATCTACACCAAACGGAAATTTTTTGAGGATGCATTGTTGCCTTGTAAACTTCGTGTGGGTTGGTGTCATTACTTATTTGGCAATTTTGATTGTTATCTAAAGATGATTTTTCGGCCAAAATTGGGGTCTTCTTCCAAACGCTCCGAAGCTCAAGCAGAGAACAAACGACTTTGTCTTTGGTCTTGAACTTTGAGCTCCTGGGTCAGTTGGATCTTATACAAGTGTAGGACCAAGTCCCGACGGAAAATTTACAAAGTTGAAGTCAGTGAAAGCCAGAGTTCTTGTGCATGGCGAGGAATCGAGTGCCTCGGTCTCTGCTGTACATTTTCACAGACCGCTACCATGTTGTACAAATGTTGGCTGATTGATATTCAAATCGGTCGTCTTAAATTTGGCCACTAAACCTTGAAATGCCAACTGATGATGGCCACCTTATCTACCGTTAAATGGGCGCAACGTTTTCATTAATAACTGAATTATAGACAACAGATTTGACAGAAGTCACCGAAACAACATGGCCGTCACAGGACACCAAAATCTACCCGCGCCATTTGAGAAAGCCCAATATAATATATAAAAAATCATCGAGAAAATTACAGTATTATGCT
The DNA here is from genome assembly GCA_911387755.1 of Chrysotoxum bicinctum. Taxonomy (NCBI): domain Eukaryota; kingdom Metazoa; phylum Arthropoda; class Insecta; order Diptera; family Syrphidae; genus Chrysotoxum; species Chrysotoxum bicinctum. The sequence continues at coordinate 205,475,558 of OU426987.1, read as the reverse complement.
TAACATTTTTTAAAGCCAGAAATAGAATTTAAAAAGTTCGCACCTTCGCTTTCGACGTTTCCCTACTTCGATGGATTAGTAATTAGTAATTACCTTTTCACTCAAGTTATACTGGATGGATTTATGTCTGATACCTACAAAATAAATGTTGGTGTGCCCCAGGGTTCCGTCTTGTCTCCGACCCTATTTATCATTTTCTTATTCATTTGATTGTTTTGTTAACGAAAGTAAGTTCAGCTATTCATATTCGTAAGAAGACTTGTACACCTGTCCTTTGGATGCTGAAGTCCAACGTAAACGTATCAGTTCTGATCTTGAAAGCATTGTCCAATAGTGAATAATACATATAGAATATAATGCTTGTGGAAGCCCAATGCTGTCTTTTGTCAGTAAAGTCAAACCTACTCCTCTTTCCACTGTTAATGAGTAGAATTTCTATCATATCCAGCTTAGAATCTGGCAAACTTTCAATCCACAAAATTCCGTAGGATAATCATGATCACAAACGTGATGTCGGTAAAAATGCCACAGAGTGCTTGGATACCTTTCTTGTCTCACCTTCTGGTCTGCTTATTATTAACTTTTTACAATTTTCCTTCCAGTTATTTAAATTTGACTTCGTTGAATCTAGAAACTCATGGTGAGACTGGGCAAGTTCATTTCACTTTTGAAAGGTTATGCACATGACCGCAAGAGGTTTCGTTTTTTTTCGGAGATAGATTTTTAGATTTTTTTTACATAAACACGTGTAATTCCTGACTCGACGTCAATGGCATAGGTTGGTGCCGAATTGGGCAGCTGAAATAAGCTTTTGAAATAAAAAAAAAACCTTGAATCAGTAGATTTGTCCAAAAGCTTGAAGCCCATAACACATATACAGCTGTTAGCAGTCGCTTGAAAAAACTAGATTTGATTTTGAGAAGAATGTCGACCACATAACACTGATAGCTATTTTTGCTTCTTTACATTTTTGCTGCACATGCTAAGTGAAACTTACGTTCGCAGATGTTCAAATTCCAGTATTATCTCAATAGGCTCACTTCCCAGAAACCACCTTTCCTCTATTAACCTTTTACAATTGCGAGCTTCAAACACCATGATTTTTAAATGACAGACTTATACAGATCCGTAGTTTCCGAATGCAAATAAACCATGATTTTTGTTTTACAAGAGTTTATCTTGAGGTCCCAGGTTTTGCAGTACATCTGAAGCCTGTTTATTTAGAGTTTGAGAAAAAGGAGGAGGATGTCCGAAAAAGTGACTCCACCCTGTAATATAAAGCACAAACAGAATTGGGCTTGAGGAACACCCGCTGTCTTTTTAAACTAGTTCAAAGTCGCATTCCCATCCCAAACTGTCAGATATGTTGTTCAAAAAAAGTTTTAGTTTTCTTTAAGAGAGAGTGCTAGAGTGATATAGCAATCCCCTTAAACAATTCAAACTTAATACACTCGCTTCTAGAAATTTTGTCAATTAACTCTCGAGCTCATTTTCAGGTGATCTGCCAAGTATAGAGATTCTTTCTTTAACCGCACTACTTGAATGTGGAATTCTTTACATGGCTCTATTTTTGCCTCCTTTTTATGTATTTAGAGTTGTTTAACGAATGTGCATTGCTATCTTTTCTTACCGCTCGTATTCTGTGTAATGATTTTCAGGGTAGTCAAAACCTCTTTTTTGGTGCGCTTTAATCTAGGTAGGTTAAATAGGTGGGGTGATGATGCGGAGAAGCCGTAAAACCTAACTCGGTTCTCAATGGATCCATTGTAGTCCCAGGGTGTAGATAATTAAGGGATGAGGAGGGAAAGAGGAAAGATTTAGTGGAAGTATTAGGTATTGGGTGCCTTCCTGAACCATCCTGATTTCTGAATGAAGTTCAGGATGCTTTTTAGTGGCAAAAATGACGTCACCCAGTTCGTTGAAAAATATTCATCTTTTCGAATTCTGGCTAGTCTGGGGCATTCACAAAGGAAGATGATGAGATAAGCCCTTTTCCTCCTCTTCTTCTTGACACCATCTGCAATCTGCATAAGTCAGATGTGCTGATGCCCATTCTGTCCATATGGGTTGCCATTGAGTTGTGACCAGTGGGGATTCCAACCAAAAAAGACAATTGAGTTCTGCTAAGCTTCAGTAGATACGGTTTTTTTTTTTTTTTTTTTTTTTTTTTTTTTTTTTATTTATATATATAAACATCTGGCCAAAGATTCCTTGAAACCCGACAGGTGTCAATTGTTGAACATATGTCATTTGCGGTCTTGAGGAGACTTTGGTGAATTCTATACTTTTCCTGCTCCAGTGGCATAAGTTCAAGTCATGAGCCGATTTTGGCCAGTTCATAGCCATTTCATTTGCATAAATGTCACGGTGTCCCGGGACCTATCGAAGGGTGACTGAATTTGTTTCGCCGAGCAATCTTAATTCAATACGGCAACGAGCAACCAGTTTTGACTTCATAACGAAATGGCTGTGATTGCCGCCTTAATCAGTGTTCCTGTCCGTCAGTTCACATTGTGAAAGGTATTTTGGGGCCTTGCAAGCACTTCCGCTTGGAAAACACTTGAAAAGTTTATGAGCTTTAATGATCTACTTAAGGGTCGGTTGTCTGAGAAGATTTCTGACCTTACCCCAACTTCCGTTTTGGAACCGTCTGTAAAGACCGATACATGATTTGTGCTTAGGACCTGGTTTCCCATTCATATCTCCCTTGGTGGAATATTTGGTAGTCTCACTGGGATAAAATCTATGCATAGGGAAATATAGTCTGTTTTACACTCTAAGTAGAGCACTTTTGGCTCCCAACTCCTTCATGAATACTAGATGGAGTTGGGCAAGTTACATGAAAGTTTATAGGGCTTCGGTTGGCGTGCTTTTCATGGCACTCGTTGTGAAGATACATGCCAGTCTCCGAATTTTTGTCATGGCCTTAAGATTGGTTGCCTTATCCAAGTCTGGCCACCAAACCAAACAGGCATACGTCAGAATAGGCCTTATATTGGCTGTGTACATCCAATAGTAATAAGTTGATTACTTAGATGTAAGTTTATACAGTGATGAATGATTTTTATTTAAAAAATGTTTTTAAATAGTTTGCAAAAATGTGATAATAAAAAACTATAACAAAAAATAGAAACAAAACATTTCTAAATAATATGAAAAGCAGAGGTCTAAAATGACTACCCTGTGGGACACCTGATGGACCATTTATAACTCTTCAATTACTGTTTCGGGTTAATAACCTTTGGTTTCTGGCAAATAGAAAAGAAAATATCCAATTCAATATTGAGGAATATAATTGTACTTACTCAACCGCGTCAATAATATATAATGGAAAAAATATGCAAGGTATTAAGTCAAATCGCCTTTTCACTAAACCATATGAAATTGTGGTTCAGATTTGAGAATATGTAGGGGAAGATGGCCTAAAATGGCCCACCAAAGTAAAATGGCAACTTTGCTAGAAATCGTAGAATCGAACAGAATTAGAAGGTTTTGGTAACACAGTTCTTTAGTTTATCGTGCATCACTGACATAAACGAAATATTAGCAGCTTCAAGCTATTGTTTGAAATTTTACAGGTCAAACTGTCTCTAGCGATCTACAAAAGCAGAACCAATAAAATGTTGTAAAAAGTTTGTTGACAAAAAAATATATAAAAAACATTCAATTTTGGAGAAAACAGTAAATGAATGTTAGTATTTAGTATTTCTTATTAATTTACTGAAATTAGTTGGCCTATAACCATTTCAGTGTGTTCGGAATTAAAACTTAAATAAAAGAACCCTAAATGGGCAAAATGGCCTACTAAGCACTCGCCTTAAATGGCACAGTGTTACATTTTATACTTACCCTTATATTTTCATTTTCTTTATAGTGAAAATGGTTAGAAAATATAATCGATGTACAGAGATGCAGTCCTGGACTGATAATGCATAAACAAAAGCCCTAAATGCCGTTCAAAAAAAAAAATTCTTGCAATAATTGAGTATTATAATAATTTCTACTTTTCCTTATTTTGTTTTAAGTGAAGTTGTTTTAAACGAACTGTTGTTTTTATTTTTTTTTTTATTGATTATTGTTTATGTTTATTTTACTTTGAACTATGATTTGTTTAAAATAAAGTTTGAATTAAATTGAAAATGGGTTTTGGTTTACTTGCCTAGTTGGTTTACTTGCAAGAGTAAAAGGCATACCAGTATGCCATTTTACCCGGACAATTTTGATCGTTGGAATTTGAAGAGTTTTTGAAAATTAAATACTTTAAATATTTTTTGAAACTTTTTAAACTCGTAAAGCAAAAAAATGTAAGCGTTATTAATTAAGCTTTGAAAAGAATATAACATTTAAATTTAAATGTCACATTTTTGTGAGATATGACACATTTTCCTTAGGGGGCCATTTTAGGCCACCTTCCCCTACTTCGAAAGACTTTTTGGATTTGAAGAGAGAGCTTACAAATTTCTACGAAATTATCATCAGAATTTTTGGACCCCGGCTTAAAAATAGAAAACAAATATCCTGACTTAAAAACTTCGAGAAAAATTCTGGAAAGCAGAGATTCGTTAAAAACATAAATATTTATGGAAAAATGGATCAGAAATTGTTTTGAAATTTGAGCAATACATATTTTGTTGGTTAAGTTTAACGGTGTCGTCAATTAGACATTGTCCGAAGTTATTTCTTACACAATGTCCATTAATGTTTTAAGAAAACAATCTTATAGCAAAATAGGCTTCAGTATTAAAGAAAGACACCTTTTTGATACTCGTAGTATAATTTCTTTCCAAAAGTATAAGAAAAATTTTAACTAAATAACATTTTTTGTTGTTTATTAGGTGACGTTGCTGATGGCATGTACTTCATCGAATTGGGCAAAGTTTCTGTTCGAATAGAACAAGAGGGCGGTGAAGTTGAGGTATCGCAACTAAGCAAAGGGGAATACTTTGGTGAATTGGCTTTGGTTACACATCGACCCAGGGCAGCATCTGTTTATGCTATCGATGACATCAAAGTTGCATGTAAGTACAAAAAAATAACGAACTATATACAATCTTATTTGTTAGCCTTATAGCTTAGAAAAAATTAAGCTAGTCATGGTCATACGAGTTTTGTAATGTGACCTTTGTGCATTTTGTTTAGTTTATTTCGTAATTGATATAGAGTTTTTTTTTTTTATTTTATCGTGTTTTGCTGTACACATCTAGTAACCCTAGCACAATTCCTCACCTAAATTTAATATCCTTTCATCCACAAAACATTCCATATTCACCCCCAGCTTATTAGTTCTTAGAAATAATTTTTTAGTTATTCAAGCTTTATTAATAATTGTAATGATTTGATTTATATTTTTCCTTCCCATTTTCTTTTAATTTATATATAAATATTTTTTTTTTTAATCCACACCCTCTGTAGTTTTAGAGACTGGATGCTTTGAGCGACTTTTGGGCAAATGTATTAACTTAATAAAACGTGGTATTCGCCATTATCCTTATATTGACGATGAATTACGCTTGGATATTGCAAATAACAGAATATAAGACAAACAAGACAGTCATTTACAATTAAGTTTTAACCATTGACAATGCTTATAATTTTTACAGTTTTTTTTATAATTTGATTTTCCTAGTAGAATTTAATTTATATTTTTTTTTATCATGACCAATTTAAACCAAAAAATATTAACAAACCAAAATGACATTTAATTATACAAGGAATACAAGCTTTTAAGTGCTTAGAAATTGTTTTAATTTATGTTTAATATTTTTTTAAAAATAAATACAGCTTATTATAACATAAAGGTACATGAAGTAGTTATACTTGACAAGTTCTTATAATTAAAAAAAATATCAACCCTTAGATGGTATCAGGAACATGTATCTTATTCAGGGATAGGAAGTTTACTTTAAGTAATAGGAAACATTAAATATATTGCTGAATATTTAAGCTTAATTTATATATTTTTTAAAACCATTTTTTAATTTAATTTAATTTATTTCTGACTTAATCCAAGCGATAGTATTGTATTGTATTTTGTTATACACTGCAGGCCAGAAAGTTGAGTCCACTCTCATTTTTCGAAGGAAAACCAAATTCTGGCACCGAAAAAAAACTTTTTAGTAAAAAACGCGTATGTAGAATTTATGAGGAGCATAAATAAAGACAAAACAAAGAGAAAAATATTTTCATTATGTTTCTTACAAATATGAATTTATAAAAAGAAAAAATGATTTAAACCGATTTTTCGTCAAAAAAGTTTTTTTTACAATTCTTGTCAATCTACCTAAAAGTTTTTGAATTTTTCTCATTTGGTATATTGTTCCAGCAATCCTGATATGTATTCCACAACGCAGATTCCGTTGAAGGGCATTGATCCCGGACCCTTCTATCCTCCCACAATAATTCTGTAGGGTTTATATCGGGTGATTGCGGCGGCCACGTCATGACTTTTAAATTTTTTTCGTCTTCTCTCTGCTTTAGGTAATCCTGGCAAAGTCTCGACGTGTGTTTAGGGTCATTGTCCTGTTGGAATACGAATCCTTCACCAATCATTCTCAGTCCAGAGATCAAAGCGTTTTCTTGTTCATTTTTGTTCATTTTTCCAATAATTCAAGTCAAATCTCCCACTCCACTTGTAGAGAAACATCCTCAGACCATCACAGAACCACCTCCATGCTTGACGGTAAGAACTATACAGTCGGGTAGCATCTTTTGTTCAGCGCTCGAACTTGGATTCATCGCTCCTAAAAACTATTAAAATCTTCTACCGTCCATTCTCTATGCTTCTTGGCCCACTCTAACCATTTCAGCTTGTTTTGTGGTCGAAGAAGGGGTTTTCGAACAGCAATTCGTCCAAATAGTCCAACATCTCTTAGCCTCCGTTTGACGGTTGTCAAGGACAGCGGGTTATTCCGTGTTGTATTTATTTCAGCACGTATTTCCGGTGCCGTTTTTCGCCTATTTCGTTTGCTTTATGTTACTATTAGCAGATCCTCGTGTTTAGTTGTAGATCTAGGCCGTCCTGACCGTGGTTTATCCTCAAGAAGTCCGGTTTGAGCCTGCCGCTCAATGGCACGTTTAACGCAGCCCATCGATATCTTCAACTGCGAAGCAACTTCCCGCTGCGATTTGCCTTCTTTAATAAGAATGATGATTGCAGAACGTTTTTCAATCGTGGTTTCCGCAAGTTTTCCCATTTTAAACTAGTTGTTTACTCAAAAGATGAAGAATCTTTTTATGACTTCAAAACGTGGGTTTTATATAAAAAACTTGCAATCCAGGTCTAAAATTTTTCGGTTTTTAAAACATTTTTTATGTTCGGCGTCATAAAAAGTGCTGAATCAACAACCAAAAGTCATAAAAATTTATAATTATGAAAAACCCAAATACGTCTCAATAATCCATATAATCGGTTTTTCCACATTTATTAAAAAAAAACACCCCTTTTTAAAAAAATCTGGATTAAAAATCCAACTTTTACTACCTGAAGGTGTTCTGAATTGTTCAGGTAAAAAAATTAGGTAAAAGACCCAATCTTTAATTCAAAAAATCAACCCCCAGGCATTAATGAAGACAGTTGACTATGTTGGACTCAAACTTTTGGCCTGCAGTGTATGTTTTAAATTGGTATCGCTTGGTAACAGTAACATTAATAAAACAGGATCGATTTTCTTAAATAGAAAAAAAGATCGATAGTAACTTTAAACGGAAATAAAAAGATGCATTTATACTTTAAGTGGTCTTCTAAAATTGTACATCAAGTTCGTTATTTCTAGTTTACACATAGCCTAAGATAGTAACTAAGCATGTTTTAGAAAATCAGATGGCAGATATCAGGTCATTTCAGAACATTAGATCTCATCAATCTCAGAAATTCAGGGTGTCCCTTTATTCGGATATTTTGGGATATGATTCTTGTACATCTACAGTTTATGAACAAAATCTTTCCACAGTATGGGGGTATCTCTCTCATTTTCATAAATTTTCGGGGATTTAAGAAAAGGCCTACTTTGTTCTACCCTAAGCCACGTTAACGAAAATTACTCTGTTTATGCTAATGGTAAAAACTTTTGTTAAGCATTTTAGTTTAAGAAGATATACTCGTACAAGCCTTTATAAACGCGTTTGAACGAAGTTGATATTCTTTTAGGGTCTTTTGATATCCAATTTCTTAACCTTTTAATTTTTTCTTACGCATGCTAATTTTTGACTTTGAAGTCAATTTTCTCCAGCAAATGCGTAGTAAACATAACGTTTTGCAATTGTATCGGTGTGTCTGTCTTTGTTCTACTACTACTATACTACTACTACACCCTAAACTTAAAAAAATTAATACACTTTTTTCTTGAGGCCACGATAACAGTTATTAAATTTCATAGAAGCCTCGAATAAATTTGATCAAAATTGTATTCTCAAATTCTTCAAAAGATTGCATACTACTCGTATTTTGTAAACAAATGTTAATTTTTTTTTTGTTTCTCAAAGTTTTTTTTATTTTTTGGCACACTAACTATATATTTCCAAAACCACATGCTCGATTTTTTTGAAACTTGATAATTAGCAGTTTTTTAGTACTATCTACAAGATTTAATAAATTTTTTTTTATTTTATCTAAAAAAAAACGGTACCCCCCCATACAAAAGTTACAAAATGATTTTCGAAAATAGTGATTTTTTTTAAAAGCGGCGAGTTTTGATATTTTTTTTTTCTTTTGACTTTCTCATTATCGCCATAATGGATTCGAATTAAAAAATATTATATACATATCAAAACTTAAAAAAAAAAACGTGAAAATTGTATATGCTTCTGAACATTTTTCTCTAAAAACATTGGCACAATATTTTAATTAGCCTCTTATTAAGGTAGAAGTATGATACTACTTAACAATTTGCTAACGTTCAAGTAGTTTACTAACTCATTCTTAATTTTAAACATCTTCTAACTAGAATCGTACTTAAGCAATTTTCTTAATAATATTGCTTCTGAATACACCTAAAACAATGATACTAAGTAAACAGACCTTTTTTGACGTTTGTTAATGTCAAAGAGTCTTACGAAGTTAGTACGATACTAAAAAAAATAAAATAGCTATTTGATTATTTTAAATTTAATAAAATGCTAGAGAAAGCATAATGCTTTGCTTTAACCTAGTTTCATACCCAAACAGCTTTAACATCGTATCTACTAATTCAACTAAAATTTTGCGCAATTTATTTTAAAAATTTTAAGTCTCTTAAACATATGAGCAAGGTCGTATGATCCTTTCATGCATTTTATTTTTATAACTTTATATGGTTATTTACAAATAAATACTTCAGAAGGGGGGTTTTGTTCGTAGATTGTGGTCAAAGTAAAATGAAGTCGTTTATATTCCATCCAGTCGTGGGCTATAATTTTTGTAGAATTAATAAGAAAATTATTTCTTAACTTAATTGTTTGTGGTTTTTGTTAGAATAGAAATGAGCCCTTCGCTGAATATGATTTTTCGACCGAAATTGTGGTCAACTTTCAACTGTTCGAAAGAGCCCACAAAAGTCGTTGTCTATAGTCGTTAACTCAGAACCTTTGGATCATTTGATTGGTATAACTCTACATGTTGATTTGACAAGACAGACTTAATAAATGGCGAACGATTTAATAACCTGTTAAAGTTCGGAAATCCCTCTTGAATTTTTTCAAATGAAATCAATTGATTTTTTTAGTTAAATTGAAAATGTTTTTACTAAAAACAGATTAATTTTTCGAAGAAGAACGGAAAAAGATTAATTTTTTGCACAGTAGAAAAACACAGAACAAATGAACAGAACCATTAAGATATAATTGAAATTATCAATCTAACCGAACAAAACCACCAAAATTCCATTCGATAAATAATCGATTAAACGTCAAAAACTTATTCGCAGTAGGGTTCTACGTCTGCTTTTATTGGCAATAATCGAACTACTGTTCTCTGAACACAGTTCATATCGCTATCATGGAGAGAGAAACTTTGAAGTTTTACGTGTTGATTAATTTAAAATACTTTATTCTAGGAATGGCTGTACATCTGAAAGTACTTTTATAAGAAAAATCTCGAGAATTTCACTTGATTGCCTGATTTCTAACCCTTCGCGATCTAACCTAATTATCGAGCTTCCAGTCGACTTCAAAAGCTTCTCGCAATATATTTATTTGTGTTCTCAAAAGAACAGGGGCGTATTTACCCTAGGGCTAAAAGGGCTACAGCCCGGGGCGGAAAGGATGCTAGAGGCGGCCGCGCAAGCCAATTTATAATATTTTTTTGAAGCGATTGAACTTTCAAAACAGACAAGCAAAAGGACACAAGCCGCCCCTAGCAACTGGCCAATTTATAATATTTTTTTAAGCGGTTGAACTTTCAAAATATTCAAGCAATTTGCCAATTTATAATATTTTTCTGAAGCGGTTGAACTTTCAAAATATACAAGCAAAAGATGGCAAGCCGCCCCTAACAATTGTCTAATTTACAATATTTTTGAAGGATACACAAAAAATACAAAGATTTAAAGAAATGCGATTTTTTGAGTTTTTTCAAGCATGACAATTTTTTCAGTGCCGGTGAGTGTCGGCTGTGAGAGAGTTCACTATAACACGTCACTCACTTTTTTCACCATTTACTATTCTTATTTTTTATAAACGGTTTTTTTATAATGAAAATCGATAGTAAAAATATTTACAGACATGTACCTAGGCGGATTTTAGATATAAGGTCACACACAAAATTTTATTCTCTTTATACCAATTCCTATCAAATCATGTCTCATTTTTTTTTAGTTTTGGCTGACTCGTGTCCCTATATACAAATACACTTTCCTTCATCAATAGTTTTGAACGACTTAAGAAACAATATAATGGTTGTTTCTTGTACAATAGTTAATAATGATGGATACAAAATAAATGGATAGGTATTATTTTAAAACTATTGGCGCAAAATTTTAGTCGAATAAGTACGATGTTAAAACTATTTTAGTATGATACTAATTTAAAAAGACGATTTTGCTAATTTTAATCAAATTTAGCATCATGCTATCTCATTTAGAAGAAACATTAGCTGAAAATGTGTGTCTTCTTTAAAGCGGTTTTGTACTTTTATTCCTTGTCAATTATTGGTGTGTGTTAAAAATAAATCTAGCTTATCTTAGGTTTTAACAGTGTGTAAAATTGCCATAAATGTTTTGTTTTGTTTAGAAGTACAGCAAATTTTATTTTGCAACAAAGATTGTGGTTTATGCTCTTTTGATTTATTTAAATAATGGATCCAGTAAGAAAAAAACTGAGCGGCAGGGCTTACAGAAAAAAGCCTCAGAAGAAAAGGGCGGCAAAATGTATCAGCCCGGGGCGCCAAATCCTTAAATACGCCTCTGCAAATGAACACGCACCTAAATTGACAAGGTTTTATTTTAATTATCGAAAAGTAAGAACATTGCAAAAACGTTACTTGAATTTTTTTGAGAAGCTAGAACTTTTTCGACAAATTCGCTAGCGGTATTAGTAAAACGTCAACGGTCAGCTGCAACTGAAAAAAGTGTCGTACATGAAATATTTTTCATGGACACAATGCTGCTGTACAGATTTCTGACATTTTGGTCAGCTGATTTCAATCTTTTGAAAATCTATTAAGCAAAGTCATTATATGAGGAATTGAAGAGAGTTTGAAGCTTACCTTAACTTTATATAAACCTAAAGCTAGTGGTTTGACTAGTTGGTCTTTGAATCGTCAAGAATTCGGCACCTAAAAGTTAAAAGTTGGCCAATTCTTGCAGCTGCGTTGTGTTGTGTTCGCAAGGTAATATTGCTTCGTTTAAAAGCAGTCCTTGCGATTTTTAAGCTCATTGGCAAGAGACGCATATGGTGGAGGGGGTAGACGAAATTGCTGAGGTTGGTAAAATTACAGAGTAAACGTTGTTTCTTTTTTGAGGTTTCCCGTATTGTTCGGGAATTTTTCCTTTTCCATTTTGGCCTTGGCGCAGTGAACTTCGCCAAAGTAGATAGAGTAAAGGGTGCGGATAGGTGAATCCTTTTCACTAAAATTAAGTAAAATTTTCTTAAAAATCGCTGTATTTAAAGGCCTCCATACAATCGAAAAGAAGCCAAAAGAGAAACAAAGATTAAAAATCGTTTTCGTTTAAAAGCAGTCTTAAAACATGTTTTTTCTTTAAATTTTGTAATGGTTGTGAAATTTTAAACAACAATTACCCTGTACATACATATATTAGGTATCTATACACGTAGATAGTACATAATCTGATTATTTTGAAGCTGATCGAAGAGATTCCAAGCAGATGGCTAACATCAATCGCACTTAGACTATTTCCACATCAATAATTCTGATCTTTTACAAATTCTTCAAGTTATTTATAGATGAATTCGTGAAACAAAAATCTACCCCAAAAGAGCTTTACAATATTATTATGTAGTTATATTCGTTAATAGTTGAATTAAACTTAAAGTTGCTTATTTTGCTTCTAAATAAAAATAAGTTATTTATGTACCTCTAAGTATTTGTTGAAAAAAAAATTTAATTCTAGTTTTAGATAAATATTCCTTTAATCGTTTGCTTGGATTCCTTGTGGATGTAATGAAAAGAAATATTGACGTTTATGAAGAGACATTGGAAAATTTAATGATGAGAAATACTTGTTGTTAGTTTAAAATTTATTTTCAATTCAATTTTTTTTATCTTTTTGATTATTTTATTTTTGAACTAATAAAATCCCAAATTTAAGTTTACAAAAAAAAACTTGACTTTTACTAAAAAAAAAATAAACATGACTTGATGTGATGGGAAGTACATTACAGCATATAAAACAGTTTCAAGAATTTTTATTGATTTGGCCAAAACGAAGTTAAATTCAAAATTTAAGTGATGGTAAGATTTCGACACTTCTTTCAAGAATGAAAACAATGCGCATGCTTACGCATGAGATGGGATTCGGGTTTTTGAAAGTTCTCAAAAACAGTAAATAAAGTAAATAACAATCAAGAGACAGGAGCGTTTACGGTGTTATAAATATGTTTTATTTTTAGGTTTTATAAATTTTATTTCTATCTATAAATAACAAAATCAGCACAATCAAGCACGTTAAAAACGTTAAAAAAATACAATACATCACAAAACAACATTTTAAAAAATTTCGCCCTCTAAGACTATAGATATAGACTAATATTTTATTTTTTTTTTAAAGCATGTTCTCATTATTTAATGTAAAACTAAAAAAATCCCAAAAATAGCATGTCTTTGTCAAATTTATAATGTTTAAATAAATTTACGGCAAGGAGCTCAACTAACAATAAATAGCTTTGATGAAGTATATTAGTATGAAGCAGTGTAATTTATGTTTTAGGTTAGTACAAAAAGTTTTTTTCTTAAACTTAATATGTATTTAGAAACATTTAAGCAAAAGTGTTGTAATCTTTATGCATACTTCGCCTATGTTTTCTTATTAACTTACCATCTAACACAAGATGTCGAAAAATTAGACCTTCCAAACTCTTATTAAAGGGAATATACAAATCATTTTAGGAATAGTGTTTTGTCCATTATTGAAGTATCTTTCCTGATTAAGGTTTAAGGCCAAAACATGGGGGTGAAACGCGGCTTAGCTTAAGGTAGCGCTACAATCCGGGGTGGATCAGTACCTCAATTAACAATCTTCTGGAGCTTGATCCCTAGATTGCTGTCTGCAGTTTCGCACGTCAAATTGGTTTTAGGTTCTCTCCCACAGTTGTCTTCCTCTTCTGCGCCGTCCCTGGGGGATGGATTCGAAAATTATCCAGGTCGGAGCATTTGGGTCCATTCGCACTACATGACCTAGCCATTTCAGTCTTCGACCTATAATTCGTTTGACTATATCGCTTTCTCCCTACAGCCCGTACAGTCCATGGTTATATTTTCTCCTCCACTCAAAGATCATACAGAGAATTTTTCTTTCGAAACATCCTAAAGCGTTCTCATTTACTTTGGACAAAGTCAATGTTCCTGCACCATAGCCAAGGACCGGGATGATGAATGTTTTATAGAGGGATACTTGAATTGCTCGAGAGAAGATTTATGCTACTCAATTGCCTTTTTAGTCCAAAGAAGCAGCGATTGGGCTGGTGTTATTTTCTTAACTATAGTAGCGGCGGCGGCGGCGCCTAGGTATACAATGCCCTTGACTACCTTAAAATTATAGCTGTCTATGGTGACGTTCTGTCTTAGACGTCGGTGTTGTGTATTCTTTCTTGATGACAGCATATACTTGCTCTTGCCTTCATTGACTGCTGAACCCATCAAGAACGATGTTGAAGAATTCACACGACAGAGCATCGCCTTGCCTAAAACCTTTTTTGACATCAAATGCATCAGTGAGATCTTTTTTGACTTTGATGAAGCAGCGTGTGGTTGAAACAAAGAAATCTTCTGTTAAAGCCTTGGTCTTAAAATCACCTTAAACAATTTTAATGTCATAGCCAGAGCACTTTTTATATGTCTTTTCCAGGTAATAGTAGAACTTTTTTTTTGTGTCATCCATTTCCTTCTTTGTGGGGGCACAAATGGGGCTTATTTTTCATTGATGCGAATTTTCTTAAGGCTCTGTTTCATATCATTGAATCTCAACACTTGCCTATGTCTGCCTCCAACGGCAAATCAACACCCATTTAAACCTTCTTGGTAACTGTCGCAGTAGTATATAAAGGGTGGTTAAATTTTAAGCGCCGATGTTGATTTTGAATAAAACACAAATTATTTAGGAATTGTATATGGTTCAATTATGTATGGAACAAAATACCGGCCAAATGGCCGCCGCGACCTCGGCGACACACCTCCATCCGATGGTCCAAGTTTTCGATGACGCTGAGGCATAATTGAGATTCTATGCCGTTAATGTTCCGAACTATCTCATCCTTTAGCTCTTGAATTGTTGCTCGCTTATCGACGTACACCTTTTCTTTCAAATAACCCCAAAGAAAGAAGTCCATTGGTGTCAAATCACAGGATCTAGGCGGCCAATTGACATCGTCACCACGTGAGATAACACGGCCATTGAATTTGTCGCGCAAAAGAGCCATTGTTTCGTTAATTGTGTGGCAAGTGGCACCGTCCTGTTGAAACCACATATCGTCCACATCCATATCTTCCAATTCGGGCCATAAAAAGTTCGTTATCATCTCACGATAGCGAACACCATTCACAGTAACTGCCTGACCGGCCTCATTTTGGAAAAAATACGGCCCGATTATGCCGCCAGCCCATAAACCGCACCAAACAGTCACTCTTTGTAGGTGCATTTGTTTTTCGACAATCACTCTTGGATTATCATTCGTCCAAATGCGACAATTCTGCTTATTGACGAATCCACTGAGGTGAAAATGTGCCTCATCACTGAAGATGATTTTCTTCGAAAATTGATCATCCACTGTTGCCATTTCTTGCCACCATTCTGACCATTGACGACGCTTGAAATGGTCAAGAGGCTTTAGTTCTTGAGTCAATTGTACCTTGTAAGCGTGTAAATGCAAGTCTTTATGCATAATGTTCATCAACGAGGAGCGTGAGAGGTGCAATTGTTGGGCACGACGCACGACGAGTTGAGGTGGACGGCTCTTCAGCTACACTATCGCGAACAGCAGCAATATTTTCTGCAGTACGAGCATGCACTGGTGTTTTCACATCTTAACAGAACCGGTTTGCTCAAATTTTTGCACGATTTTTCCGATTGTACGCACATTTGGACGATTAAATTGACCGAAAATATCACGAAGTGCACGATATGCATTTTGATTTGAACGCCCATTTTCATAATAAGCCTGAATAACTTTAACGCGTTGCTCGATTGTGTCAAATGAAATGCAGAAAAAAACTTGAGGTTTAGGTGTGGTTCACATTCAACATCGGCCCTTAAAATTTAACCACCCTTTATCATACTTTTGTAGCTTCCTTTTTCCCGACTCGTATTTTTTGAATCACGGTGATATTTGCAGCTGTCTAAGGCAGTCATTAGTTGTTCGACTGCAGGCGTCCTTATTAAGTTCTAAAATTCTTCGTTTTTAATTCGTTTGCTCGGTTCTTCTACAGTTAATATGTCCGTATCCCTAAACTAAATAGATTTACATTGCGGCGAAATCACAACCTCGGGAAACAGTCCCCTAGTTTCACTCTTAGGTAATAGCTCATATAAGATGCTCATGAAATTGATGCCATCTTGAGAATGTTTCCCCTGACGCATGTATAAACGAAAAAGTGCATTAGCTGGATAACTTCTATTCTATCAAAAACGATGACATCTTCATTCCATCCAAATCTCTTACCTCCGAGCCATTTCTTCATCTTTGGAAACAAGATTTAGCCACAGAGGGCTACATTTGGCGGATATGCTGGATGAGTGTAGAGTTCGTAGCCTACCTAATGCACTTTTGTTATTTCGTTTATGGACTTGTGCGCTGATGCGTTGTCTTGGTAGAAAAGAACTTTTTTCGTCAAAATCTTTGCTGCAAAAGTCTTAAAATCCATCCAGCAGTTCTGCATTATTCGCATATCGGTGATCGTTTTAACCTTTTCAATGTAATCGAAGTGGAAATCACCGACCGCATCCCATGACCACTTTTCTAACAAACCCACCTTGACCTTCTTCAGCCTCGATTCATCAGAAGAAGTTCATTGATTGGAATGTTCCTTGGTCTCCGGTGTGTTGTGGTAAATCCATGTTTCATCCACGGTTTCAAAACAGCTCTAAAACTTAGTCGAATTTTTCGTGAAAATCGCCAAACACTCCTTTGAAGTTGTCAAAAGATTGCGTTTGTTGTTGATTGTGAGCCAACACGGTACCGGCATCGTCCCTTGCGAAAACTATTTCATGCCCAAATATTTATGTAAATCAAAATCACTAATCCATGTGATAAGCCTGTGGGACTCTTCAAGCTCCCTTACTTTCACTTGCCCATCCTTCATTATCAAACTGTGAATTTTATCTACCTTTTCTGCTGTGGTGACCTCAATTGCGCGATCAGAATATTCAGCGTCACTTGTGCTGAAACGATCGTAACGAAATTAAGAAAACGAATGTTGAATGATTCTAATCGATGTTGAAGAGCCGCCATAATATTTGTAAAGTTTTTGTTCGGTTTGCGTGATGATTTTTTCTCGTAAAAAATAGTTTTTAATGAGCAATAAAAATTCACTTTTTTTTTTCATTTTAACGAAAATGCTATTTGACAGATCAATCTGTAAATTTGGTTCGTTCTTTTGAATGATGCTTCTTGACATACTAAATGATGAATTTGAGGTAGTGACGCCATTGACATTTGTTTAAATTTTCAGGGACTTATTTAGCCACCCACGTAGTTGATACAATTTCCTCCTTTTTACAATAAGAAGAACTTATTTTCATCCAGTGCTAATGAGTTTCACTCCATCTCAAACCTTTTAGAGAGCAAAGAAATATTGGGCCTCTGAACTACAATCTCCCTCTACATTGAATCCAAAGGGTCAGTTCTCTCTACAAAACCACTTACCTTTTCCAAGATTCCTCAAAAGGTAATTTCGTACCAGTCTCGTTTTACGACTTCAATTAACTTGTATGTATTATTTAATTGCCTTCCTCATTCATAGACTTTCCTAGAAATTCATTCCTACATGTTTTTCCTGATATTCAGGTAGAACGAATGTGATAGCCATCATGTTAATAGGTCAAGTTAATAGCTCTATATTTCGGGTGTGAATGTAGACTTGATGTTTGTTAGTTAAAAGTCCATCGTTACTCATGTTCATAAAACAATTCCGACAAATAAGGAAAAGCTGTTGGTAACTTGAGGCCGGAACATTCCCCTTTTCTTACTCTTGGTATTCTTATTGTGGCACCTTTTGATAATTTGATTTATTCTTCCTCAAATCATGGAAATAAGAAATAATTTTGTATCCATACAAAAAACTTGTAGAGTAATGCTAGGTTTCCACTTGTCTTTGATAGACGCAGTTGAACATGACAAGGTTGGTGATACTAGCTCTCTATTACTATTTTGGTTGCTTTTTACTGTTGATACGAGTATTAGCAGTCTTGTCAAACTGCGTCTTTGAAAGCGAATGGAAATCTAACATAAAAGTTCACGGAGAACTATCCTATACTCTGTCCAATAAAAATTGTCAGTACAGGCCTTATGGGAGAGTTTTTTCTAAAGCAGTGGCGCCTGATGCACCCTCAACTACAATGCGTTAGGAAAAATGCCATTAAAAAAAGAGCAAGCCACTGACTTTTCTTAAGGAATTGTTGTTGTAATTCTTTGCAAAAATTTGTACACCCCAGCACGACCGTCGTATCACATTGCTGATGAGATACTGTCAAGACAAGAGTGTCAAGTGTCACTCAATACTATCGTGCGCTCTTTATCTACATCAAAACAGAGTTACCATTATCATTCTCAATTGCAAGCAAAGAGCTTTTTCAGTGGTTTTTATTAAGGAGCTTTTGGGATTTGAAGCTTTTGAGAACACATTTTAAGAAGATGAGTATGTTGAGTGTTGTCGTATTGCTTTTCAACTTA
Organism: Chrysotoxum bicinctum; assembly: GCA_911387755.1. Lineage (NCBI taxonomy): Eukaryota > Metazoa > Arthropoda > Insecta > Diptera > Syrphidae > Chrysotoxum > Chrysotoxum bicinctum. The sequence goes on along the minus strand of OU426987.1, from coordinate 205,457,024 downwards.
AAAAAAACGCGCCTATTATCTTACCGCTTGGCGTTGTGGGAAAAGGAAAATTGAATATTGTTTTCAGTCGTTTTGAATCGGAAGACGGTAGCTCTACGCGTTTTTTACTCTCATTTGCTGCGATTTATAATTTAAACTACGGAATCCCTGTGAGAGCTTTAAAAGGCGACACACTTATGCATGGGAATGCAACCAGAATGAGAGACAAACGTCCTATCTTCCCTGTACTGACAATTTTTGTTGGACAGAGTATAGTGATTTACAACTCTCATCTTTTCCTGTATACTTGTTCTCGGCAGGAATGGAGGAAGCTGCAATAAGAGGCACTTATTCATAACAAGAGACACTGGAGAATAGGTCACTCTTACGTAAGCGATAGTAACCCTAAAAAAACATTTGTGACAGGTTGGGAATCGATTTTCAGGCGTGACAGTCCAACATTGCGAACAGATCGACGCACGTCTTACCACTTCCGACTCCGGTTGATGTCTCTTTTTTTGATGAGCAACCCCTGGATGTAGATTTTATGGGATCTTATCAGGGGTTTTTCTCAAGACATCAAAAATTTTGTTTTCAATAAAGGCGGGAAGAAGTGGAATCAGACAAGGTGTGTGAGATGTATTTACAAAATTCTTTTATTATTTGAAAGCCTCATGTATGTCATTATGTATGCAATATTAAATGCCCACCTCGGGTGCTTACTATGGCACGGATCCGTGTGGTCCAACATTCAATTACTCTTCTGCATAGATCCGGATGAATTTGGGCGATGGTCTGTGTTTTATTTTGTCTAGAGACATCAGTTGATTGTTGTTTATTCGCATAGACCTGCGACTTCAGCAAACCCCACAAGAAAAATTCAAGGGGAGTAAAATCCCTTGACCTATGTGGCCAATTCACGTCACCACTGCTAGATATAATCTTACCCTCAAATCGTTAATGTACAATGTCAATCGTGGCGTCCGTTGTGTGGTACGCAGCGCCATCCTGCTGGAAGCACATTTCGTGTAGGTCCTATGGTTCATTTTTACTTGCGATATAGGTACTATAGGGCAAGTTCTGCATTTGGAAAAAAAATCGAACTCGAGATTTTGATCAAAGTTGACATTACGATGATAGCGAAGACGAAAAAAGTGGGTCCGACAATTCCGTCTGTCTGTCTGTATGTCTGTATGTCTGTACCTCGAACTACAGCCTAAACTACCGGACGTATTTTCTTCAAACTTGGTTGTTAAGGGTCTTCGGTGATTCCCTAGAGGAAAAATTGAAATTTTTTTTTTAGCTCCAAAACTAAGGGTACCCCCCATACACCCGTAATGCAAAATCTTATTTATCTCGAAAACGGCTCTAACGATTTTGATAAAAAAAATTAAGTGTGATATTATGGACATGGACTATATTTTGGTGAAAAAAAACTTTGGGGGGAAATGTTATTAGGGGTACCTGTCATAGAACGGTTTTTTTGATTTTCGAATTTCTCACCAACGGCTCTAACGATTTTAACCAAAATTTGTATGCAGGAGCTGCTTTGCATTTGAAAAAATATAAACTAAAAATTTTTTCGAAAAAATAGTTTTTGGATTTTAAAAAAAATAATACAACTTTTTTTTTGAAAATTCAATATCTTGAAAACCGATACACGATTAAATTTTTAAATTACGTTTTAAAATGTATTTTATTAAATACTAACAATTTGCATATCAATTTTTTTTATAAAAATTTTAAGGAAAATTTAGTACACAAAAAACATGTTTCAGTGTGTCTGTATGTCTGTACCTCTCACTACAGCCTAAACCCCTAGACCTATTTCTTTCAATCTCGGTAGTTAAGGGTCTTCGGTGATTCCCTAGAGGAGAAATTGAAATTTTTTTTTAGCTCCAAAACTAAGGGTACCCCCCATACAACCGTAATGCAAAATCTTATTTATCTCGAAAACGGCTCTAACGATTTTGATAAAAAAAATTAAGAGTGATATTATGGACATGGACTACATTTTGGTCAAACAAAATTTTGGGGCAAAATGTTATTAGGGGTACCTGCCATAGACCCGTTTTTTTGATTTTCGACTTTCTCATTAACGGCTCTAAGGATTTTAACCCAACATTTTTAGCAGGAGTCCCCTTAAGTTTAAAATAATATTGTATATAGAAATATTCGAAAAAATATTTATTGGGTTTTAAAAAAAAAAAAAAAATTTTTTAAATCAATATCTTCAAAACCTATGAACGATTTATTTTTTGAAATTATTTCCTAAAACCAATATTATTAAATACTTAAAATTCGCATCCCACATTATTTTCTTGAAAAATTTTAGAGAAATTTCTTATATAAAAAATTTATTTAATAATAAAACGATTTTTTAAGGTTTATTTGCATAAATTCATACTTTTTCGGAAACCAGACGGCGATTTTATGCATTTGAACATTATTATCTCATTAAATCCATGTTTTATATTTATAAAATGTATCTTAAATTCCAAAGTACTTTTACATAAGAGCAAGTTCGTGCGATCCAGTCGTGCATTTTATTTCATTTTTATTTTCAACTAAACCAACTATATCTTTTTTTTGTTTTCTCGAGAAAATGTTACTGTCCCTACCTAAGAAATACACTTAAAACTATGTAAGTCGGCCAAGACAACTTGTCAACTATCACTATCAACAACCACCAGAACTGGTTTTCCTGTCTCAGCCTGGCCCTCCGGTCCCGATCGGACACAGTCTAACTGAACCGAAGGCGCTCCGCTCCGTCTTGTGCGAGGACGTCTCGACTATAAAGGAGCCGCCTATCCACATATAATAAATTAGTTATCATCGTTCTGTAGTGCTCGCCATTGATGGTAACTGTCTCACCAACGTCGTTTTCGAAAAAGTACGTACCAATGACTCCACTGGTCCAAAACCCACATCAATCCGTAAATTTTTGACGATGCATTGTCACCTGGTGAATCTCATGTATAGGTTGATGCAGTCCCATTTACAGCAATTTTGCTTATTAACAAAGCCATTCATCCAAAAATGAGCCTGGTCGCTAAGGATGATTTTTCGTCAAAAATTGGGGTCCTCTTCCAAACGCTCCGAATCCCAATCAGCGAACAAACGGCGATGTCTATGATCATTAATTTTGAGCTCCTGGATAAGTTGGATCTTGTACGAGTGTAGGTCTAAGTCCCGACGCAAAATTCGCCAAGTTAAAGTGTATAAAAGGTCGAGTTCTTGTGCATGGCGTTGAATGGTCATCTTAAATTTTGCCAAAAAAACGACTGTGAAGGGCCACCAAGGCTACCGTAAAATGGACGCGACGTTTGCACTAAGGAACTCTCATTTTGATAATAAACCTTTATCATTTGGAAGTGCATGTCCGTCGCGTCGTGTAGCTTACCAGTTGGCATCACTAACTGAATACAAAACAACAGATTTGACAGATGTCACCAAAACAACATGACCGCGAAAAATAAACAACCTTTTGTATTCTTTTTAGTTTTTAACTTGCTTTTTATTTAATATTGTTGTGTGTAAATATATTTTTTAAATTAAAAACAGGAAGCATGTTATAAATTTTGTATGCACGTTTAAAAAAAAAAGAAACCAAAACTAACGATTACAACATTTTTTATTTGTCTAAAAATTTAATGTCTATAATTTAATGTCATATACAAACCTTAACTTTAAATAAAAATAAATAAAAATGTATAACTAATTTCAGTCTTGGATGTGGATGCATTTGAGCGTCTATTAGGACCATGCATGGAGATCATGAAACGTAGCATTGATGACTATGAAACACAGCTGATTAAAATCTTCGGCAGTAAAAATAATATCACTGACTCGCGATAAATATCCAACTAAAAAAAAATAAAAATCATATTTCGATGAAAAGTCTGAAGAAAAAATAGTAAAACAAAAAAAAAAAACATAAAACAAAGCAAAAAAAAAAAACACACACACACACCTACAAAAAAACAGTATGATTCTTAAAAAAAACAAAACATTTCACATCTATAATGTATATTTTTTATTAAGGGTAAGTTAAAACAAAAAGTATTTATTGTAATATCGCGCAAAAAAAAAAAAACAACAACAATTAGGAACCGTTCCGAAGTCTTAGGAAAAATTAAAAAAAGAACAAAAACAATAAAATGTATTAACTTATTCACGCATAAAATAGAAAACAAAACAAAATATTGACACACAAAACAAGAGGATCAAAAATCATCATTTAATAACTTTATAGATAAAAAAGATTACACAAAAAAATTTACAACGCTTTTTAGTTATAAATTTCCATTTAACGGGGTGTAAATTCAATTACCATTAAATCACTTTTAAAGTTATTTAAAAAATAAAATCCAACAAATAAAAAAAAAATTGAAAAGATACAAGTGAAATTGTTCCGAAAAATATGCTTAGACACGGGAACAACTTATAATATCCATAAAAATGGGATTGAATTTAGCAAGATAAAAAAAGGTTACTTATATATCGTGAATTTTTATTTAAACTAAAATCTAAATTATGTGAATGTAAAATAAAACACAACTAATACATATATTTATTCACAATGCAAAAAGGTATCTTTAATATATAGAATGATATTTGTTTATTATATTGTAGAACAAATAATAGATAAATAAAATTAAATAAAAAAATAATGTTGAACATTTTTTCTGATATTAAATAAAACAAATGAAAGTTAAAAAAAAATACAAACATATTGACTAATTTATTAAATAAATGTGAATTTCAAGTAGAGTAAACAATAAGTGAATATACATATTAACTAAACACAAAAAACATTAACTAAATTATATATATAAAAAATATAGATATAAATAAAAATACATTTTTTTATAAAAATAAAAAGCAAACTAGTTTTAGCATTCATTTTACCTGAATATAATATTATATATATACATATATATATATTTATGAAGAGTTTGTGTTTTTAATTTTGCATAAATATAGTTATAAAAATAATAAATGTTTTTTTTTTTTGTTTTAATTATTATTTAAATAAATTAAATTAAAAACTAAATGCAGAAGATTGTAGTCCTATATTGTTATAAATGTCTAATTGTTATTTAACTGAAATGAAATCCAAACATATTTATATGAAAATGAGTAACAATAATTTTTGTTCTTATAATTAAATAAAAGCAATGCAAAGTTAAATGATAACAACAGTAAAAAAAAAGCAAATATTTAGTAAAGTTTATGTTAATTTTTTGTTATTTATTAATTTTTTATGTTTAAAGCGTTCTAAAAGTATATATAAATGTTTAAGCAAAACAAAAAAAAAAATAATAATAAAGAAACGCAAGATATAAAAGAAAAAAGAAAGAAAGAGATAGCAAAAAATATATATAAGTTTTAAAAGTCATTATTTGGGTATATATACCTAAGAAAATTGTTATAAAAGAAATTTGTACCACTAAATTGTATACAGAAAGTGTAATAGTGATTATCCAAAGACTGCATTTCTTCTATACAAACATATTATAAATGCTAGTGGGGTGAGGATAAGTTTGGTTATACGAGGCCTAGTTATAACAGTTATACACACCTATCGTTCAAAAGCATTATTCGGCGTTTTAAGTTTTAATTTTGAGACGCTAGAAAATCAAATTCAATGACTATTTTGATATCAAATAAATATTTCCCCTTCGTTCCTTATTTTAGAAATTTTTGTTTCTGAGTTCAATGGAGAAATTCATAATTCAACTTATATTTCCAGTTCACCGGTACCAGTTAATGTTCTCGTACTAATTTTGAAAATTGACAAATAGACAAATTTCACTGCCTTGAATTTCAACTCCTCGACCCTGCTTGTAAACGTGAAAGGCAGCATAGATGTCAGTTCAACTGACAGCAAACCATCAAACGTCAAATCAAATAATTACTGCATTGATTATTGCAGATATATTAACACCCCGACTCCACAAGACATCTGTCTCTCCAACTCAATGTCTGACATCTCTATCTTCATATTTCCTTATTACTTCGCTGGGCAGATACTGTCATGATATTTCATTTCTATCCCTACTACACGTGATGTGTTTTGTGCGGACAACGGAAATTAGCAACACGTAAAATTAAATATATTTGAAAAAGAAAGAATGGGCATTTACTTAAAGTATACATAAATAACGCGAAACATAACTTAACGTACGATTAAATGAATAACATGATACGCAAATGCATTTACTTACAAAAGGAAAAAAAAAATATTTGCCGACGGAATACTTGACAAAAACCAACCAAATGCGAAGACACAAAATAATGAGAATAAAATGTCATTTCACGAAAAAGAGTACGAAAAAAACCATCTGTCAAAATTTCATATCAAACATCTCAAGATAAAACCGAAGACATAGATCGCTGACATCAGGCGTGTTTTTTTCGCAAGTCCATATAGAATTGTAAAAAAAAAAACGACATCGGGACTAAGCGCTTTACATGCAAATGCAACAACTACTTAAATCTATACAGAGTTAGCTAAGGCCAGATAATTTTCGGGACTTAATTTAAGAACCGATAAAAATGGTGATGCCAAAATAATATTATCTATATGTTATCGATAATTTGTTCAGAGAAGTCATAAGTGACGCTGGTTGATGCTAGTCTCAATACAGCTGACAAATGCCATAGCGTACACAGTGCTTCCAGCTATTTGAAAAAATGCTCCTAAATCCCGATGTCGTTTTTTTCTACAATTCTATATGAACTTGCGAAAAAACCACGCCTATCATATCATAAGAGGAAATATCGCAACTCCATTGGAGATTTCATATCATGATGAGCATCCTGAGAGAATTTATCTCCTGTGGAGTCAGGGTGTAAGTCCAGATAATTTTCGAGACATCTAAATCCTGATAAAAACAGTGATGCCAAAATAATTTTATTTATATGTTATCGATAATTTGTTCAGAGGAGTCAAAAGTGACGTTTTTAGATGCTGGTTGATGCTAGTCTCTATACATCTGACAAATGCCATAGCGTGCACAGCGCTTCCAACTTTTTTGAAAGAAGTTCCTAAGACCGGATGTCGTTTTTTTCTACACTTGCAAACAAAAAACACGGCTAGTATAAAAACTTAAACAAATTTCACTGCCTTCAATTTCAACTCAGCGTAGATGTCAGTTCAACTGACAGTAAACCATTAAACGTCAAACCAATTTATTTCTGCATCGAATATTACAGAGATGGCAATCGCTAAAACAGATGCCCAGCATTTCTGTGCTCATCTATTCATAGAGCGCTGCCCCCGGAACACATGGGCATACACACTGAAATTTATGATGCATAGTTCTGTCTAAAAGAAAATGACAACAGTCAATTTCGGTAATGCCAGATACAAATTATTTTAGATTTTCGGGTCTTGTGTTTTGGCTGTAATGAAGCTGCACCGCCAAATTAGAAAAAGAGACATCGTGCAGCGACGGGCTGCATGCATCCCTAGAATGAATCAGGTCCTATAAAAACCTGTGTAATGGCTGAAACAGATGTTCAGCATTTTGTATACAGCGAAATTGAATTACACAAATAAGTTCTTATGTGAGCTGATTCAATCTAGAATTGCATGCAGGCCATTGCTGCATGATATCTCTAATTCTAATGTGGCTGCGCAGCTTCATTGCACCCACAACACCAAGCCCAGAATTCTAAAATAATTAATATCTGGCATTACCAAAATTGACACTAGACTTTTTAAAAAATAATGAAATGTTTATTTAATATGTCGTTTTTCTTAAGACAGAACTATGCATCACAAAGGTCAGAGTGTATGCATTTGGGTTCTGGATGCAGCGCTGTATGCATCGATGCGCGCAGACCTGCTGCACATCTGTTTTAGCCATAATTCAATTTCACTGCATGCAAAATGCTGCACAAATGTTTCAGCCATAAGAAACTAATGCTGCAATCGATTTCATAAAATAATTTATTTCATGAAAACTGGGGTCTTCATTTGCATTATTCGTTGCATAACCTATTTTGGTAATTGTAATATTGCTGGTTGAGAAGAAATAGGATATGGCTAAAATGTACTCTTTTTTGTTTGTTAATTAAAGGAAAGTTTTGATTTTTTAACCAATACCTTTAATATTCTTTTGACCACGTAGTTTTTTTTTTTCAAAATGTTAAACATTTCATTTTATTTTTCTCAAATTTAACTTACAAAAAAAATGTTAAATCCCAAGTAGATGCTTAAGACAATGGCCAAATTCCTAAACGCAAGATTTGCAAAGCAAAACACTTTCAAAGCAGATATAGAAAGTCAGAATACGAATATGTAAGAGAATTGCGCAAGAAATGTTTGACATTTGCGCAAGATATGCGTTTAGGAATTTGCCCAATGTGTCCAATGTATAGAAATGAGCCTCTTAATCCTCAGTTTAACTTTTGACAGAAGTGCTGAAGTAAAAAGTGCTTAATCTATGGATTCAATTTAACCAAAGTTTGAAAGCAGTTGAAGACGAACGAGAACATATATTGTATTTTTTGTCACTTGACTATCAGATGTGAAATTCGAAATTTAAACTTGCAATAGTGGTCAATTTGAATTTCAAACTAATTCACAATTTTTGCATGTTGTTTGATGTTCTTACGAGTATCTTCATTTTTAATCAAAAATGTTTTGTATCCCAAACAAACAAATAGGCTGATTCTTTGACACTTCTCTTCTCAGCTACGAGTACCTGCTCTACCTCAAAAATATGTAAGTGCAGAAAGTACTGTACCAAACTGTTCTGAATAATTTCTTGGAAGACAAAGTCACATAATGTGGAACAAAATTGAAGACTTTTTTTAGGAATACACAATCCTGTACTTTTCTGTTCTGTTCTGTGTAGAACAGATTCTGACAACACACCTAATCTAGTGCATGACAGATAGAATCCTAAAACGTCAAAATAGATTTACACGGCGAATATCATTCTCAGCATTATGTCAAAGAACAAGGTATTGAATAATTTCCGAATTTATTTACTTTATCTCAATGCAATATTAATTGAATGTACCTTCGATGTATTTAGCGCTGCATATGCGTATACTTCCAAATTTTCATGGTGTATAGTTGCGTCAAAACGAAAATGACAGCTGTCAATATTTCATTATTTTTTCATAACAAGCCGACTCCACTAGAAGCTAATTTATTTCTATCAGAATATCTACTCATCTCGACCTTAAATGTCTAATGGAGTCGCGATGTTTATGTCGTGGTGGAATGTTAGCAATCTATGTCTTCGATTTTGACGGGTGTGTTTATTTTCTTTTTTTGTGTCACTTTAAAACTAAAAATAAGAAATTATAAAACACACAAAAGCCTAATGGAAGAAATTTCTATCGTTTTAAGTTTGTCAGCGATACCCACACGTTATTCTCTCTTGTTTAAATGAAATGTCAAGGTATGAACTGCCCATCAAAGAAAATAGAAAATGATTTGATTTGTATTTATATGAGAAATTTCGTTGGCGATACAGATATCATGTGGAGTTGACCTTTAAGGTTGATAAGGTGATTTTTTTTTAGTTCTTTGGCTTCAACAAATCGTTGCTCACATAAGAACGATTGTAATCCAATTTTGACACATGCAAAAATGTGCATATATGTATGTATGTATGTTTCAGCCATTAGGAACTCTTATAAATACGTTTAAGTATAAGAGAAATAGGATTTGTTCTTGGTGTAAACTTTGAGGGGAAGGGCCAATTGCAAAGGATATCGTCTAGAATTAGTGCTGCAAACACTAGAAGCAAAACAGTCCCAAGCAAATAGTGGCTATGCGAATCCCAACTCCCTGAAAATCTTATGGTCAGTTACGTTGCGTCTTTAACTCTTTCGCCCTACCTATCCCGGGAGAATCACTATTACTTCCCTGGGGTCTCGAAAACTTCAATAATTCCTTAATTCTATTTAAAAAATTAGAAATCGATTAAATAAAAATTAGTATTTATTACTACCATTAGCGTGTTTTAATGTTAAAGATGCATTACAATTTTGAACCTAGGCAATTCTTTCACACAGTTCGGCTATTTTCGGAAAATAATTTGTCTTCCGATCTTGTTCCCGTTCATGGCGAATCTTTTTTTTTTTCCTGATACAGTAAAGCTTTTACTTAGAAATGGTGATTTTTTATTCAAAATGTCCCTAATAAGAATCGGGAGAATTGATAGCAAATTTGACCAAGTGAGTCTCCTCCATACGTTGCCTCCTGAGATCCAGTGGCAATTTTTTTGTGTAATCGAACTAAAATCCAGAAAAAACCTGAACAAAACATACAATTTTTTGCCAATTATTGTCTTTCAATGCTGATAATATGTATTAATAAAATTGAATTGATTTGTTGCAGTATTACTACCCTGGGGTCTGCGGGAACCCGAGCATATTTTGGCGATTGCACTGCTTAAAAAATTTAAATGCCTAATAATTAGTCGTCTACTAACATTATATGTGATTACATTGGGTCGCGCCGGGATGAATAACTTTGTTTTACTAATATTCAAATGATAGCATTTCCATTGAGCTAGACCCTAGACGGTTTAAGGGTTAAATTGCTCGTTTCTGGTTGTATAGTAAGAGGTTTTTTTTTTAGATATTAGAAGGTTGTTTTCAGGACTAGTGGTTCTTGTGAGAAATTGACAAACAATTCAAGGGTTTATCTTATCAATTCATCTTAGCCATTTCAACTCGGCATGAAATTGTAGTTGTGAGTCACTAGGCTCTGGTTGTCCAAAAGTTCTTGCACCTTTTTTAATTTTTTTAATTACATGCATTAAAGCGTTGGTAATTGCGTTCCCTCTTTCATTAAAAATTTTCCAGCCTATTTTAAACCTCGAGGTTCCAATTAACAACTGGTCATCCAAAAGAACATTAGATCAATTTCAATAGTTTATAGTTTTCATTCAATATTTTCATAAGAAAAATCCCATTGAAAATGATTTGAAAGATATGTAGATACTTTAAATGATCTTCTCGGTCGGTAGGTTGTTGAGCTCAAATTTCTGATTCCATTTTGTTTACGAGTACCTTTTAGGGATGTTTTCAAAAACGTAAAATCAAGGTCACTTTGATCTCAATTGATCGTCATTTTTTAAGCAACGTTTGATCAACGTCAGTCAATTTTCTTGAAAACGCATTTGGTGTTTACGAACACATCCTCTGGCATATCAATATTTTTGCCGTCAAATCGGAGTTGCTTCTCAATGATGTTATCGAACATTTTACTTTAGCAAACTGCGTTATCGAGAACATTGCTTTTACATAAACATTTTGTTTCGGAAAACGGCCTAGTTCCAAACCATCTTAACACAGCCATACCTATAAAATTTGGTGTTCATTAGTGAATTTGTTCGTGATCTTATTTGCGAATGCTTAGGACTCTAGCAATTTGTGTAGTCAAAGTTTTCAAATTGCATATTATGTTATTCAATATATTAGCTTCTTGAGACACCTTTATTATGATGTTGACGAATGTTGACGAACTCTTATTGAGAAATTTTCCAATCTAGTGAAATAAGAAAGACTAAAGCTAAATTGGCACTTCGAAAAGTCCTTTTAAGCAAAATAAGCTCCTTTCTAATGTCAAATGTTTAAAAATAAATTAAGACACTAAAATATGTTCATATTTTTAGCATTACCTTAACTTCCGTTTTTGCTCTCTCTTTCTTGGATTATTTTTGTCATTACTAATTTTGCGTATTTTTCCTACTTCAAAAAATATTAAAACCTAATAAAAAAAAAAAAAAACAGATAACTTGAAACGAAAACAATCATGGCTCAAAATTTTGCTGTACCAATTTTTTGTAGTATAGATATAGAGTTGCCATATAAAGAAAAAATATGATAAATGTATGTGTGTATTTTTGTATTGTTTATTATTTTTTTAAGTATACCAAAACAAAAAAAATATTTAAACACCCCGTCTTAATCGTTAATTTATTATGTTATTTAATGTTTTTTGTTATTATTATTATTTTTAAAATAAAGGGTGGAATCTGTAGCTTTTTGTTCCTTACATAATTTATTTTTATACAAATACAAAATTCTAATAACTAATTATAAAAAAAAATATTGCGGTAAATTAAAGCAATATTCATAATAAGTTGTTACAACATGCAATTTTAATTATCATATATTCCCTAGTGAATTACTTTTTATTTTGTTTTTATTTGTGTTTTTTAATGTACTGATTCCTGTACATTTTTTAGCAATAAAATTGAAAAATTTAAAAAAAAAGATTGAAAAGAATGCAAGCAAAAGAGAAAAAATTTAATATAAGACACATTTTTCTAGCCTTACGGTATGTGTATAGTTTAAGGAATAGAAATATGTATGTATGTAAACTTCTCCACCCTTAACAAAAAAAAAGAGCTTAACCATCAATGAAAAAAAAAAACAAAAATAAATCTTCTTAATAAAACAAAATACTTATCGGTGCAAGTGTTATTTAAAAATATTATGTTGAATAATGATGTATTATACATAAAAAAAATATTTATATTAAAAAAAAATAAGAGCTAAACAAAAAATACTATTCTTTGGTGTCTAGTCTTTGTGTGGGACTTTAAAATAATAAAAAAAAAATCACAACATACCAACTTAAGAATTATAGAAAGTGCGGGACATTTTCTCCAAAATTCACTAAAACTAAAAAAACATGTAATTAAAGTTACAATATCAATCTTGAGAGAAATTATGTTAAAATTATTATATCGGTATGATTATATTTTATTTTGTAAGAATTAAACAAAAAACTGTATTGTTGTGTTGTGTTAAACAATAAGTAAAATTAATCACATACAGAAAGAAAAAACAAAATCAGCAAAATTGTAGAAGCTAAACAAAAAAAAACAAAAACACAATTATTAAATGTTTCTTAAAACAAAAACCATTACATACACAACATTAATTCAGAAAACACAATTATCATGTAATAATATTATTATTACAATAATGCGTTTTTCATATACCATCAATCATCAAAGATTTTGTTTATATACCTTTTAAAAAAAAGAGAAAAAAATGAACATGGTATTGAATATGTTTTTAGATGTATAATGATGATCATGTCCATCTTGCCATTTAGAATTAATAAATAAAGAAAAAAAAAACAAAAAATTCATTTTTATGAATTAAATAAAAAATAAATAAAAACAAACAAAATATCAATTGTTTACTATTAGTGTAATGAAGTATGAAATAAATTTTAACAAAAACAAAACTACATGAGGTGCAGAATTATAATATAAAAATGCATAGAAAATACATATATATTATATAACCTTACTGCCAACCAGCAAAATTCAATGCACTTTCAACTTCGACACTTAATGACCTATTTTCCAATCGCAATAAAATATTATTTTAATGAAATATGGACTTTTGTTTTTAATCAAAACAAAAAATACATAATGGATATTATGAATTTTGTTGTTTTACTTATGGGTAACACTGTTGGCTCTTAAAAAGTTAACACATGATTTTTTTTACCGCAACCTCTTTAAATGCTGCGTTTCCGAGATAAACATTGCTACCTAAAGATATTGTTAGGAAGTGGGAGGTCGAAAATCAGAAGAATCACTTTGGATTGCAATATTTCGAGAACCAGACCTCACAGAAGCTTCTGGTTTTCACCTGCGGATAGCTGTTAAAAAGTTGATGTATACGTTTTTTTACCGCAACCTCTTACTTAGCTTGGCTTCGGAGATATAGCAACCCAAAGTCATTTTTAGGAAGTGGGAGGTCGAAAATCAGAAGAATCCCTTTGGATTGCAATATTTCGAGAACCAGACCAGGCAGAAGCTTTTGGTTTGCACGTGTATACAGCAATTGAACAGACCTTTCGTTTGATGTATGTCTCGATGTGCTGGGGCAACATTAAGAAAAATGCTGATTTTTGTAGACAAGTGGTTAGTCCATGATTTTTTTCAAAAATCAAAAAAAAAATCAAATTTTTCAATACGATGCGCGGCACATCAATGGAAAGGTATATCAATTTGCTATTCAGAACTGAAAACTAAACCGTCTTACGAGTCTTGGTTGCGGAAATATCTCCATCCGAAGACTGTTTCGTTTGCATCGATATTCAGTTCAAAATTCACTTTGGATTGAAATATTTCCATAACCAAACCTCGCAGAATTTTTTGGTTTTCAGCAATAGAAAGCTCTTTGTTGGATTTAGTGAATTCTGAAAACTGCAACCCTTTCAAGGCTTCGTTGCGGAAATATCGCCATCAGAATCAGATTTGGCGTTGTGTTGAAAACAAGAAGAATCACTTTGGATTGCAATATTTCGAGAACCAGACCTCACAGAAGCTTCTGGTTTTCACCTGCGGATAGCTGTTAAAAAGTTGATGTATACGTTTTTTTACCGCAACCTCTTACTTAGCTTGGCTTCGGAGATATAGCAACCCAAAGTCATTTTTAGGAAGTGGGAGGTCGAAAATCAGAAGAATCCCTTTGGATTGCAATATTTCGAGAACCAGACCAGGCAGAAGCTTTTGGTTTGCACGTGTATACAGCAATTGAACAGACCTTTCGTTTGATGTATGTCTCGATGTGCTGGGGCAACATTCAGAAAAATGCTGATTTTTGTAGACAAGTGGTTAGTCCATGATTTTTTTCAAAAATCAAAAAAAAAATCAAATTTTTCAATACGATGCGCGGCACATCAATGGAAAGGTATATCAATTTGCTATTCAGAACTGAAAACTAAACCGTCTTACGAGTCTTGGTTGCGGAAATATCTCCATCCGAAGACTGTTTCGTTTGCATCGATATTCAGTTCAAAATTCACTTTGGATTGAAATATTTCCATAACCAAACCTCGCAGAATTTTTTGGTTTTCAGCAATAGAAAGCTCTTTGTTGGATTTAGTGAATTCTGAAAACTGCAACCCTTTCAAGGCTTCGTTGCGGAAATATCGCCATCAGAATCAGATTTGGCGTTGTGTTGAAAACAAGAAGAATCACTTTGGATTGCAATATTTCGAGAACCAGACCTCACAGAAGCTTCTGGTTTTCACCTGCGGATAGCTGTTAAAAAGTTGATGTATACGTTTTTTTACCGCAACCTCTTACTTAGCTTGGCTTCGGAGATATAGCAACCCAAAGTCATTTTTAGGAAGTGGGAGGTCGAAAATGAGAAGAATCCCTTTGGATTGCAATATTTCGAGAACCAGACCATGCAGAAGCTTTTGGTTTGCACGTGTATACAGCAATTGAACAGACCTTTCGTTTGATGTATGTCTCGATGTGCTGGGGCAACATTGAGAAAAATGCTGATTTTTGTAGACAAGTGGTTAGTCCATGATTTTTTTCAAAAATCAAAAAAAAAATCAAATTTTTCAATACGATGCGCGGCACATCAATGGAAAGGTATATCAATTTGCTATTCAGAACTGAAAACTAAACCGTCTTACGAGTCTTGGTTGCGGAAATATCTCCATCCGAAGACTGTTTCGTTTGCATCGATATTCAGTTCAAAATTCACTTTGGATTGAAATATTTCCATAACCAAACCTCGCAGAATTTTTTGGTTTTCAGCAATAGAAAGCTCTTTGTTGGATTTAGTGAATTCTGAAAACTGCAACCCTTTCAAGGCTTCGTTGCGGAAATATCGCCATCAGAATCAGATTTGGCGTTGTGTTGAAAACAAGAAGAATCACTTTGGATTGCAATATTTCGAGAACCAGACCTCACAGAAGCTTCTGGTTTTCACCTGCGGATAGCTGTTAAAAAGTTGATGAATACGTTTTTTTACCGCAACCTCTTACTTAGCTTGGCTTCGGAGATATAGCAACCCAAAGTCATTTTTAGGAAGTGGGAGGTCGAAAATCAGAAGAATCCCTTTGGATTGCAATATTTCGAGAACCAGACCATGCAGAAGCTTTTGGTTTGCACGTGTATACAGCAATTGAACAGACCTTTCGGTTGATGTATGTCTCGATGTGCTGGGGCAACATTGAGAAAAATGCTGATTTTTGTAGACAAGTGGTTAGTCCATGATTTTTTTCAAAAATCAAAAAAAAAAATCAAATTTTTCAATACGATGCGCGGCACATCAATGGAAAGGTATATCAATTTGCTATTCAGAACTGAAAACTAAACCGTCTTACGAGTCTTGGTTGCGGAAATATCTCCATCCGAAGACTGTTTCGTTTGCATCGATATTCAGTTCAAAATTCACTTTGGATTGAAATATTTCCATAACCAAACCTCGCAGAATTTTTTGGTTTTCAGCAATAGAAAGCTCTTTGTTGGATTTAGTGAATTCTGAAAACTGCAACCCTTTCAAGGCTTCGTTGCGGAAATATCGCCATCAGAATCAGATTTGGCGTTGTGTTGAAAACAAGAAGAATCATTTTGGATTGCAATATTTCGAGAACCAGACCTCACAGAAGCTTCTGGTTTTCACCTGCGGATAGCTGTTAAAAAGTTGATGTGTACGTTTTTTTACCGCAACCTCTTACTTAGCTTGGCTTCGGAGATATAGCAACCCAAAGTCATTTTTAGGAAGTGGGAGGTCGAAAATGAGAAGAATCCCTTTGCATTGCAATATTTCGAGAACCAGACCATGCAGAAGCTTTTGGTTTGCACGTGTATACAGCAATTGAACAGACCTTTCGTTTGATGTATGTCTCGATGTGCTGGGGCAACATTGAGAAAAATGCTGATTTTTGTAGACAAGTGGTTAGTCCATGATTTTTTTCAAAAATCAAAAAAAAAATCAAATTTTTCAATACGATGCGCGGCACATCAATGGAAAGGTATATCAATTTGCTATTCAGAACTGAAAACTAAACCGTCTTACGAGTCTTGGTTGCGGAAATATCTCCATCCGAAGACTGTTTCGTTTGCATCGATATTCAGTTCAAAATTCACTTTGGATTGAAATATTTCCATAACCAAACCTCGCAGAATTTTTTGGTTTTCAGCAATAGAAAGCTCTTTGTTGGATTTAGTGAATTCTGAAAACTGCAACCCTTTCAAGGCTTCGTTGCGGAAATATCGCCATCAGAATCAGATTTGGCGTTGTGTTGAAAACAAGAAGAATCACTTTGGATTGCAATATTTCGAGAACCAGACCTCACAGAAGCTTCTGGTTTTCACCTGCGGATAGCTGTTAAAAAGTTGATGTATACGTTTTTTTACCGCAACCTCTTACTTAGCTTGGCTTCGGAGATATAGCAACCCAAAGTCATTTTTAGGAAGTGGGAGGTCGAAAATGAGAAGAATCCCTTTGGATTGCAATATTTCGAGAACCAGACCATGCAGAAGCTTTTGGTTTGCACGTGTATACAGCAATTGAACAGACCTTTCGTTTGATGTATGTCTCGATGTGCTGGGGCAACATTGAGAAAAATGCTGATTTTTGTAGACAAGTGGTTAGTCCATGATTTTTTTCAAAAATCAAAAAAAAAATCAAATTTTTCAATACGATGCGCGGCACATCAATGGAAAGGTATATCAATTTGCTATTCAGAACTGAAAACTAAACCGTCTTACGAGTCTTGGTTGCGGAAATATCTCCATCCGAAGACTGTTTCGTTTGCATCGATATTCAGTTCAAAATTCACTTTGGATTGAAATATTTCCATAACCAAACCTCGCAGAATTTTTTGGTTTTCAGCAATAGAAAGCTCTTTGTTGGATTTAGTGAATTCTGAAAACTGCAACCCTTTCAAGGCTTCGTTGCGGAAATATCGCCATCAGAATCAGATTTGGCGTTGTGTTGAAAACAAGAAGAATCACTTTGGATTGCAATATTTCGAGAACCAGACCTCACAGAAGCTTCTGGTTTTCACCTGCGGATAGCTGTTAAAAAGTTGATGTATACGTTTTTTTACCGCAACCTCTTACTTAGCTTGGCTTCGGAGATATAGCAACCCAAAGTCATTTTTAGGAAGTGGGAGGTCGAAAATCAGAAGAATCCCTTTGGATTGCAATATTTCGAGAACCAGACCTCACAGAAGCTTCTGGTTTTCACCTGCGGATAGCTGTTAAAAAGTTGATGAATACGTTTTTTTACCGCAACCTCTTACTTAGCTTGGCTTCGGAGATATAGCAACCCAAAGTCATTTTTAGGAAGTGGGAGGTCGAAAATCAGAAGAATCCCTTTGGATTGCAATATTTCGAGAACCAGACCATGCAGAAGCTTTTGGTTTGCACGTGTATACAGCAATTGAACAGACCTTTCGGTTGATGTATGTCTCGATGTGCTGGGGCAACATTGAGAAAAATGCTGATTTTTGTAGACAAGTGGTTAGTCCATGATTTTTTTCAAAAATCAAAAAAAAAATCAAATTTTTCAATACGATGCGCGGCACATCAATGGAAAGGTATATCAATTTGCTATTCAGAACTGAAAACTATACCGTCTTACGAGTCTTGGTTGCGGAAATATCTCCATCCGAAGACTGTTTCGTTTGCATCGATATTCAGTTCAAAATTCACTTTGGATTGAAATATTTCCATAACCAAACCTCGCAGAATTTTTTGGTTTTCAGCAATAGAAAGCTCTTTGTTGGATTTAGTGAATTCTGAAAACTGCAACCCTTTCAAGGCTTCGTTGCGGAAATATCGCCATCAGAATCAGATTTGGCGTTGTGTTGAAAACAAGAAGAATCACTTTGGATTGCAATATTTCGAGAACCAGACCTCACAGAAGCTTCTGGTTTTCACCTGCGGATAGCTGTTAAAAAGTTGATGTATACGTTTTTTTACCGCAACCTCTTACTTAGCTTGGCTTCGGAGATATAGCAACCCAAAGTCATTTTTAGGAAGTGGGAGGTCGAAAATGAGAAGAATCCCTTTGGATTGCAATATTTCGAGAACCAGACCATGCAGAAGCTTTTGGTTTGCACGTGTATACAGCAATTGAACAGACCTTTCGTTTGATGTATGTCTCGATGTGCTGGGGCAACATTGAGAAAAATGCTGATTTTTGTAGACAAGTGGTTAGTCCATGATTTTTTTCAAAAATCAAAAAAAAAATCAAATTTTTCAATACGATGCGCGGCACATCAATGGAAAGGTATATCAATTTGCTATTCAGAACTGAAAACTAAACCGTCTTACGAGTCTTGGTTGCGGAAATATCTCCATCCGAAGACTGTTTCGTTTGCATCGATATTCAGTTCAAAATTCACTTTGGATTGAAATATTTCCATAACCAGACCTCGCAGAATTTTTTGGTTTTCAGCAATAGAAAGCTCTTTGTTAGATTTCGTGAATTCTGAAAACTGCAACCCTTTTCAAGGCTTCGTTGCGGAAATATCGCCATCAGAATCAGATTTGGCGTTGTGTTGAAAACAAGAAGAATCACTTTGGATTGTAATATTTCGAGAACCAGACCTCACAGAAGCTTCTGGTTTTCACCTGCGGATAGCTGTTAAAAAGTTGATGCACACGTTTTTTTACCGCAACCTCTTACTTAGCTTGGCTTCGGAGATATAGCAACCCAAAGTCATTTTTAGGAAGTGGGAGGTCGAAAATCAGAAGAATCCCTTTGGATTGCAATATTTCGAGAACCAGACCATGCAGAAGCTTTTGGTTTGCACGTGAATTGAACAGACCTTTCGTTTGATGTATGTCTCGATGTGCTGGGGCAACATTGAGAAAAATGCTGATTTTTGTAGACAAGTGGTTAGTCCATGATTTTTTTCAAAAATCAAAAAAAAAAATCAAATTTTTCAATACGATGCGCGGCACATCAATGGAAAGGTATATCAATTTGCTATTCAGAACTGAAAACTAAACCGTCTTACGAGTCTTGGTTGCGGAAATATCTCCATCCGAAGACTGTTTCGTTTGCATCGATATTCAGTTCAAAATTCACTTTGGATTGAAATATTTCCATAACCAGACCTCGCAGAATTTTTTGGTTTTCAGCAATAGAAAGCTCTTTGTTAGATTTAGTGAATTCTGAAAACTGCAACCCTTTCAAGGCTTCGTTGCGGAAATATCGCCATCAGAATCAGATTTGGCGTTGTGTTGAAAACAAGAAGAATCACTTTGGATTGCAATATTTCGAGAACCAGACCTCACAGAAGATTCTGGTTTTCACCTGCGGATAGCTGCTAAAAAGTTGATGTATACGTTTTTTTACCGCAACCTCTTACTTAGCTTGGCTTCGGAGATATAGCAACCCAAAGTCATTTTTAGGAAGTGGGAGGTCGAAAATCAGAAGAATCCCTTTGGATTGCAATATTTCGAGAACCAGACCTC
This sequence comes from Chrysotoxum bicinctum, assembly GCA_911387755.1. Classification (NCBI taxonomy): domain Eukaryota; kingdom Metazoa; phylum Arthropoda; class Insecta; order Diptera; family Syrphidae; genus Chrysotoxum; species Chrysotoxum bicinctum. The sequence goes on along the minus strand of OU426987.1, from coordinate 205,436,799 downwards.
ACAGAAGCTTCTGGTTTTCACCTGCGGATAGCTGTTAAAAAGTTGATGTATACGTTTTTTTACCGCAACCTCTTACTTAGCTTGGCTTCGGAGATATAGCAACCCAAAGTCATTTTTAGGAAGTGGGAGGTCGAAAATCAGAAGAATCCCTTTGGATTGCAATATTTCGAGAACCAGACCAGGCAGAAGCTTTTGGTTTGCACGTGTATACAGCAATTGAACAGACCTTTCGTTTGATGTATGTCTCGATGTGCTGGGGCAACATTCAGAAAAATGCTGATTTTTGTAGACAAGTGGTTAGTCCATGATTTTTTTCAAAAATCAAAAAAAAAATCAAATTTTTCAATACGATGCGCGGCACATCAATGGAAAGGTATATCAATTTGCTATTCAGAACTGAAAACTAAACCGTCTTACGAGTCTTGGTTGCGGAAATATCTCCATCCGAAGACTGTTTCGTTTGCATCGATATTCAGTTCAAAATTCACTTTGGATTGAAATATTTCCATAACCAGACCTCGCAGAATTTTTTGGTTTCCAGCAATAGAAAGCTCTTTGTTAGATTTAGTGAATTCTGAAAACTGCAACCCTTTCAAGGCTTCGTTGCGGAAATATCGCCATCAGAATCAAGATTTGGCGTTGTGTTGAAAACAAGAAGAATCACTTTGGATTGCAATATTTCGAGAACCAGACCTCACAGAAGCTTCTGGTTTTCACCTGCGGATAGCTGTTAAAAAGTTGATGTATACGTTTTTTTACCGCAACCTCTTACTTAGCTTGGCTTCGGAGATATAGCAACCCAAAGTCATTTTTAGGAAGTGGGAGGTCGAAAATCAGAAGAATCCCTTTGGATTGCAATATTTCGAGAACCAGACCTCACAGAAGCTTCTGGTTTTCACCTGCGGATAGCTGTTAAAAAGTTGATGTATACGTTTTTTTACCGCAACCTCTTACTTAGCTTGGCTTCGGAGATATAGCAACCCAAATTCATTCTTAGGAAGTGGGAGGTCGAAAATCAGAAGAATCCCTTTGGATTGCAATATTTCGAGAACCAGACCAGGCAGAAGCTTTTGGTTTGCACGTGTATACAGCAATTGAACAGACCTTTCGTTTGATGTATGTCTCGATGTGCTGGGGCAACATTCAGAAAAATGCTGATTTTTGTAGACAAGTGGTTAGTCCATGATTTTTTTCAAAAATCAAAAAAAAAAATCAAATTTTTCAATACGATGCGCGGCACATCAATGGAAAGGCATATCAATTTGCTATTCAGAACTGAAAACTAAACCGTCTTACGAGGCTTGGTTGCGGAAATATCTCCATCCGAAGACATTGTTTCGTTTGCATCGATATTCAGTTCAAAATTCACTTTGGATTGAAATATTTCCATAACCAGACCTCGCAGAATTTTTTAGTTTTCAGCAATAGAAAGCTCTTTGTTATATTTAGTGAATTCTGAAAACTGCAACCCTTTTCAAGGTTTCGTTGCGGAAATATCGCCATCAGAATCAGATTTGGCGTTGTGTTGAAAACAAGAAGAATCACTTTGGATTGCAATATTTCGAGAACCAGACCTCACAGAAGCTTCTGGTTTTCACCTGCGGATAGCTGTTAAAAAGTTGATGTATACGTTTTTTTACCGCAACCTCTTACTTAGCTTGGCTTCGGAGATATAGCAACCCAAAGTCATTTTTAGGAAGTGGGAGGTCGAAAATCAGAAGAATCCCTTTGGATTGCAATATTTCGAGAACCAGACCAGGCAGAAGCTTTTGGTTTGCACGTGTATACAGCAATTGAACAGACCTTTCGTTTGATGTATGTCTCGATGTGCTGGGGCAACATTCAGAAAAATGCTGATTTTTGTAGACAAGTGGTTAGTCCATGATTTTTTTCAAAAATCAAAAAAAAAATCAAATTTTTCAATACGATGCGCGGCACATCAATGGAAAGGTATATCAATTTGCTATTCAGAACTGAAAACTAAACCGTCTTACGAGTCTTGGTTGCGGAAATATCTCCATCCGAAGACATTGTTTCGTTTGCATCGATATTCAGTTCAAAATTCACTTTGGATTGAAATATTTCCATAACCAGACCTCGCAGAATTTTTTAGTTTTCAGCAATAGAAAGCTCTTTGTTAGATTTAGTGAATTCTGAAAAATGCAACCCTTTTCAAGGTTTCGTTGCGGAAATATCGCCATCAGAATCAGATTTGGCGTTGTGTTGAAAACAAGAAGAATCACTTTGGATTGCAATATTTCGAGAACCAGACCTCACAGAAGCTTCTGGTTTTCACCTGCGGATAGCTGTTAAAAAGTTGATGTATACGTTTTTTTACCGCAACCTCTTACTTAGCTTGGCTTCGGAGATATAGCAACCCAAAGTCATTTTTAGGAAGTGGGAGGTCGAAAATCAGAAGAATCCCTTTGGATTGCAATATTTCGAGAACCAGACCAGGCAGAAGCTTTTGGTTTGCACGTGTATACAGCAATTGAACAGACCTTTCGTTTGATGTATGTCTCGATGTGCTGGGGCAACATTCAGAAAAATGCTGATTTTTGTAGACAAGTGGTTAGTCCATGATTTTTTTCAAAAATCAAAAAAAAAATCAAATTTTTCAATACGATGCGCGGCACATCAATGGAAAGGTATATCAATTTGCTATTCAGAACTGAAAACTAAACCGTCTTACGAGTCTTGGTTGCGGAAATATCTCCATCCGAAGACATTGTTTCGTTTGCATCGATATTCAGTTCAAAATTCACTTTGGATTGAAATATTTCCATAACCAGACCTCGCAGAATTTTTTAGTTTTCAGCAATAGAAAGCTCTTTGTTAGATTTAGTGAATTCTGAAAAATGCAACCCTTTTCAAGGTTTCGTTGCGGAAATATCGCCATCAGAATCAGATTTGGCGTTGTGTTGAAAACAAGAAGAATCACTTTGGATTGCAATATTTCGAGAACCAGACCTCACAGAAGCTTCTGGTTTTCACCTGCGGATAGCTGTTAAAAAGTTGATGTATACGTTTTTTTACCGCAATCTCTTACTTAGCTTGGCTTCGGAGATATAGCAACCCAAAGTCATTTTTAGGAAGTGGGAGGTCGAAAATCAGAAGAATCCCTTTGGATTGCAATATTTCGAGAACCAGACCTCACAGAAGCTTCTGGTTTTCACCTGCGGATAGCTGTTAAAGAGTTGATGTACTTATACGTTTTTTTACCGCAACCTCTTACTTAGCTTGGCTTCGGAGATATAGCAACCCAAAGTCATTTTTAGGAAGTGGGAGGTCGAAAATCAGAAGAATCCCTTTGGATTGCAATATTTCGAGAACCAGACCAGGCAGAAGCTTTTGGTTTGCATGTGTATACAGCAATTGAACAGACCTTTCGTTTGATGTATGTCTCGATGTGCTGGGGCAACATTGAGGAAAATGCTGATTTTTGTAGACAAGTGGTTAGTCCATGATTTTTTTCAAAAATCTAAAAAAAAATCAAATTTTTCAATACGATGCGCGGCACATCAATGGAAAGGTATATCAATTTGCTATTCAGAACTGAAAACTAAATCGTCTTACGAGTCTTGGTTGCGGAAATATCTCCATCCGAAGACTGTTTCGTTTGCATCGATATTCAGTTCAAAATTCACTTTGGATTGAAATATTTCCAACACCAGACCTCGCAGAATTTTTTGGTTTTCAGCAATAGAAAGCTCTTTGTTAGATTTAGTGAATTCTGAAAACTGCAACCCTTTCAAGGCTTCGTTGCGGAAATATCGCCATCAGAATCAAGATTTGGCGTTGTGTTGAAAACAAGAAGAATCACTTTGGATTGCAATATTTCGAGAACCAGACCTCACAGAAGCTTCTGGTTTTCACCTGCGGATAGCTGTTAAAAAGTTGATGTATACGTTTTTTTACCGCAACCTCTTACTTAGCTTGGCTTCGGAGATATAGCAACCCAAAGTCATTTTTAGGAAGTGGGAGGTCGAAAATCAGAAGAATCCCTTTGGATTGCAATATTTCGAGAACCAGACCTCACAGAAGCTTCTGGTTTTCACCTGCGGATAGCTGTTAAAAAGTTGATGCATACGTTTTTTTACCGCAACCTCTTACTTAGCTTGGCTTCGGAGATATAGCAACCCAAAGTCATTTTTAGGAAGTGGGAGGTCGAAAATCAGAAGAATCCCTTTGGATTGCAATATTTCGAGAACCAGACCAGGCAGAAGCTTTTGGTTTGCACGTGTATACAGCAATTCAACAGACCTTTCGTTTGATGTATGTCTCGATGTGCTGGGGCAACATTCAGAAAAATGCTGATTTTTGTAGACAAGTGGTTAGTCCATGATTTTTTTCAAAAATCAAAAAAAAAAATCAAATTTTTCAATACGATGCGCGGCACATCAATGGAAAGGTATATCAATTTGCTATTCAGAACTGAAAACTAAACCGTCTTACGAGTCTTGGTTGCGGAAATATCTCCATCCGAAGACTGTTTCGTTTGCATCGATATTCAGTTCAAAATTCACTTTGAATTGAAATATTTCCATAACCAGACCTCGCAGAATTTTTTGGTTTTCAGCAATAGAAAGCTCTTTGTTAGATTTAGTGAATTCTGAAAACTGCAACCCTTTCAAGGCTTCGTTGCGGAAATATCGCCATCAGAATCAGATTTGGCGTTGTGTTGAAAACAAGAAGAATCACTTTGGATTGCAATATTTCGAGAACCAGACCTCACAGAAGCTTCTGGTTTTCACCTGCGGATAGCTGTTAAAAAGTTGATGTATACGTTTTTTTACCGCAACCTCTTACTTAGCTTGGCTTCGGAGATATAGCAACCCAAAGTCATTTTTAGGAAGTGGGAGGTCGAAAATCAGAAGAATCCCTTTGGATTGCAATATTTCGAGAACCAGACCTCACAGAAGCTTCTGGTTTTCACCTGCGGATAGCTGTTAAAAAGTTGATGTATACGTTTTTTTACCGCAACCTCTTACTTAGCTTGGCTTCGGAGATATAGTCATTTTTAGGAAGTGGGAGGTCGAAAATCAGAAGAATCCCTTTGGATTGCAATATTTCGAGAACCAGACCAGGCAGAAGCTTTTGGTTTGCACGTGTATACAGCAATTGAACAGACCTTTCGTTTGATGTATGTCTCGATGTGCTGGGGCAACATTCAGAAAAATGCTGATTTTTGTAGACAAGTGGTTAGTCCATGATTTTTTTCAAAAATCAAAAAAAAAATCAAATTTTTCAATACGATGCGCGGCACATCAATGGAAAGGTATATCAATTTGCTATTCAGAACTGAAAACTAAACCGTGTTACGAGTCTTGGTTGCGGAAATATCTCCATCCGAAGACTGTTTCGTTTGCATCGATATTCAGTTCAAAATTCACTTTGGATTGAAATATTTCCATAACCAGACCTCGCAGAATTTTTTGGTTTTCAGCAATAGAAAGCTCTTTGTTAGATTTAGTGAATTCTGAAAACTGCAACCCTTTCAAGGCTTCGTTGCGGAAATATCGCCATCAGAATCAAGATTTGGCGTTGTGTTGAAAACAAGAAGAATCACTTTGGATTGCAATATTTCGAGAACCAGACCTCACAGAAGCTTCTGGTTTTCACCTGCGGATAGCTGTTAAAAAGTTGATGTATACGTTTTTTTACCGCAACCTCTTACTTAGCTTGGCTTCGGAGATATAGCAACCCAAAGTCATTTTTAGGAAGTGGGAGGTCGAAAATCAGAAGAATCCCTTTGGATTGCAATATTTCGAGAACCAGACCAGGCAGAAGCTTTTGGTTTGCACGTGTATACAGCAATTGAACAGACCTTTCGTTTGATGTATGTCTTGATGTGCTGGGGCAACATTCAGAAAAATGCTGATTTTTGTAGACAAGTGGTTAGTCCATGATTTTTTTCAAAAATCAAAAAAAAAAATCAAATTTTTCAATACGATGCGCGGCACATCAATGGAAAGGTATATCAATTTGCTATTCAGAACTGAAAACTAAACCGTCTTACGAGGCTTGGTTGCGGAAATATCTCCGTCCGAAGACTTTGTTTCGTTTGCATCGATATTCAGTTCAAAATTCACTTTGGATTGAAATATTTCCAACACCAGACCTCGCAGAATTTTTTGGTTTTCAGCAATAGAAAGCTCTTTGTTAGATTTAGTGAATTCTGAAAAATGCAACCCTTTTCAAGGTTTCGTTGCGGAAATATCGCCATCAGAATCAGATTTGGCGTTGTGTTGAAAACAAGAAGAATCACTTTGGATTGCAATATTTCAAAAAAACAGCAAACCAAGTTAGCGACTGGGAATGTTTCCTTTGGAAAGTAAAGTAAAATTAAAATTGTTGATATTGGAATAATCATTCCCGGCCACGAATAGCATATGTGCATAAACTATTTGCTAAAAACTTTTGATGAAATGTTTTTAAAATCATATTACAAAAGTTTTTTATTTTAGCCTACTATTCCCTTTCAGAAGAAACCGTTTTTGAAATAAGAAAATTAAAAAGCCGAAAAATAAGGAAAATGTCTTTGAATTCGAGAACCTTTTCCATATTGCCAAAAATATAATTATTCAAAGCGATCAAGGAATTCATGGACATTTTCCAAACCCATTATCGGATGACCAGGGCTCGTACCGCGTAAGACTAAAGCGGTCGCCCACTACATAAATTATGTGAAAAACTTATACAAGCCAAAATTCGACAGCTAAATGATGGCCATAAGCCACAAGAAGCAGTCGTAAAAGAAAACGACTATCGTAAACCGGTGATAAGAACGATTATCGTAATTTGTAAAACGCGACGTAAATGAAGAACGGTTTTAATAAAAATTATTATTGTGTATCTTCCACCATGGGCACAATAGATCTACAGGTCGCAGTGCAATTAATCCCCAATACAATTCATTCATCTTCCACCATATACATATTTACCATCGACCCGAGAAATACCAAACTTTCAGACCAAATTAAACTACGGATCACAATGGACCAATAGGCCCCCGTGTACGCAACAGCCTATGTGCTGTGCACACCCCTCCTAACCTAAATTAAACTACACACTTTCTTCTCTTCATGAAATGCACACGCGGCGCCATTTTCGATTTATTTTCAAATAATATTAAAATTAAAATACTAATTTTAGAATAAGACAGGGCCGGTACTTGTACAACTAACCCAGCGAAGGGAAACAATAATAACATCTTCACAAGACACCAATGATTGTTTTTTCTTCTCAAATTAAATAATTTATTTTACCAAAATGTGTTGTTTTTTTCTTGCTTTATAATAATTATACATATAATTTGTTTAATTAAATAATATTTACCATTTGTATACCAAATGGGAGAAGGACAATTGAATGTTGTTGGGTCTCAGCGCTTGAATGAATGTATGCTTAGTAGAAATGTTTAATATAATATTATTTTTTTTTTGTTGTTTTCTAACTATGGTGTTTTGTAGAATGTATTTTGTTCCGTTACTTATTTTTATAACAAATATTGTTTCCTTAATGACCGCCTTACCACATACAAATTATTAAATATTATTTTCGTTTTATTCTTGTATTCAATTGGGATTACTTTTAATTGTGTTTTATTAAAAAAATTATAAACTAAGAAAAAAATCTAACTGTAGAGGTCATCGTCACCATTGTCGCCTGGCGGATTCACGGGAGCATTTGGACCAGCTCCTTGAGACGATGGTCCGGAGTTTGATGGGAATCTGAAGACATGACGTTATATTAAAACAAAAAGAATAGAAGAAGAAATATAATTTTCCTACCTAAAGTTTGATCCAAAACCACGAGATTGTTGAAGTGTCTGTGCAAACATTTCATACTTCCTGATGTCGTTGTCGGATACCGACCTGCGGGCGAATTTCATTGCCTCCTCGAAGTGGGCGCGAGTGATTTCTGGAACCGGATCATCTTCGTCCATCTGCTTAACGTAAAAAATTAATTAAAATAAAATCTCATCAACGATAAAATCGGGGAACTTACATCCATGGCTGAGCTTTGGTTCTCAGCTCTGTCCTTTTCCCGACGGATCTCGGCTTCGATCGCTTGACGGATAGCTAGCTTACAAGCACGTTGGCAAATCTCAGTCAAATCAGCGCCAGAGAATCCTTGTGTAACCTTAGCAATGTAATTGAGATCGACTTCCTTCGCCAGAGGAGACTTCCTCAGGTTTGCCTTGAGGATAGCTTCGCGTGACTTATCATCCGGAAGTGGAATATAGATGAGTTGATCCAAACGTCCGGGACGCAAGATTGCTGGATCAATGATATCGGGCCTGTTGGTTGCTCCGATGATGAACACGTTCTTCTTGGCTCCCATGCCGTCCATTTCAGTGAGGATCTGATTGATAACACGATCAGCAGCTCCGCCAGCATCGCCCACATTTCCACCTCGAGCTTTTGCGATTGAGTCCAATTCATCGAAGAAGAGGACACAAGGTGCAGCTGAACGTGCTTTGTCGAAGATGTCACGAACATTTGCCTCGGACTCACCGAACCACATAGTCAACAGTTCTGGGCCCTTGACCGAGATGAAATTGGCTTGGCATTCGTTGGCAATGGCCTTGGCCAGCAAAGTCTTACCACAACCAGGTGGTCCGTAGAACAACACACCACGACTTGGTTGCATGCCGAATTTCAAAAACTTGTCTGGATGTTCAACTGGGTATTGCACGAGTTCTTGCAGTTCTTTCTTGACATTTTCCAGACCACCAATATCGGTCCAGGTTGTGTTTGGTACTTCAACAACCGTTTCCCTGAGGGCCGATGGGCTTGATTTTGTCATGGCATAACGGAAGTTATCCATGGTTACGGCCAAAGAAGCCAGCACTTCGGCGTCGATCTTATCATCTTCCAGATCGATCAGATCCATCTTCTCACGAATTTGTTGCAAAGCTGCTTCCGAGCACAACGAGGCCAAATCAGCTCCGACGTGGCCGTGTGTCTCAGCAGCAATTTGCTCTAGATCAACATCATCGGCAAGACGCATGTTCTTTGTGTGGATTCTCAGTACTTCAAGACGTCCAGTGGCATCGGGGATACCAATATCGATTTCACGATCGAAGCGTCCGAAACGACGAAGTGCGGGGTCAATCGAATTCGGCCTGTTAGTGGCGGCCATGACAATCAAATGTGAACTCTTCTTCATACCGTCCATCAAAGTCAACAGCTGCGATACTATACGACGCTCGACTTCACCGTGAGTCTTGTCACGCTTGGGGGCAATAGCATCAATCTCATCGATGAAGATAATTGCAGGCGAATTCTTCTCAGCCTCCTCGAAAGCCTTACGCAGATTTGACTCGGACTCACCAGCCAATTTGGACATGATCTCCGGGCCGTTGATGAGGAAGAAGAATGCACCGGTTTCGTTGGCTACAGCGCGGGCAATCAAAGTCTTACCAGTACCGGGCGGACCGTACATAAGAATACCACGAGGTGGTTTCACACCGATCGCCTTGAAGAGCGATGGATGACGAAGTGGTAGCTCAACCATTTCTTTGATTTGAGCCAGTTGCTTCCGGCAACCTCCGATGTCGTCATAACCAACTGCGTTGAGAGATTCCTCTTCTTCCTAAAATATCATGAGATAACTCAATAAGTTGTTCGACGATGAGCTTAGGATGTGGTTTCGAAACTTACCTCTCGTTTAATTGGATCCCCGTCGGAGAAAATGACAGTCTCCGGTGCGACAATGCAATATGGCTCGGGATCCGTTAAGACCACTTTGAACTCAATTGGACGCATCGCAGTGCGTACAATGAAGTTATCGCCCATATGAATTGGGCGATAAGCTTCAAGGAAGTACGGTTTCAAGTATACTTCAAACAAATTTCTGAAAATGTAAAATTATTTTAGTTAGAAACTTCAGTTTTTTTTCTTAATGCTTACCCAGTAACACCCTCGGTGGTATCATCGAAAGGCAAGATTCGTACACGCTTTCCGTACTTAACATCGGGGCATGATTGAATCGATACAACATCCGAAAGATGAACACACAGATTGTTTCGGACAACACGATTCATGCGAATCTTCTCATTGGGGCAGCTATCATCGGATAGGACGATGCAAACAGTTTCCTTACGACGTTTTCCTTTTAAGAGAACGGTGTCACCACGGAACAGTTGCAACTCATCCATTTTAGTCTAGAAATAATCGGTTGAATTTTAATTAGTTAACAAAATGTTTTAGCATAATGCGAGGATAGATTTATAGAGGGTTTGATTTTGAATGCGTTTAGATTATAGTGATTGGGAAATATCGAGTTGGGTAAGGTATTCCACATCCTATATTTTACAGTCCGTCCGAAATTCAGCTCGAGGGTAAACTGATAAGCATTCCCAGTTTAATGTGTGTTGCGTGAAAATTGTTTTAGGGGGCAATGCAACTTTACAAAAAATAGGGATAGGAACGAAAAATTTCGAAGAAGTTCGAGTGTATGGTTTCACTTGGGGCACAATAGATCTTTAGGTCGCAGTGAAAACCCCTACCAATATTCGTTCATGGTTTCACCAATATAGAGCTATCTCCCACCAATCTTAACGCTTTGTTTTGTATTCGATAAAGAAGATGTAAAGAAGTTTGTAAAGCTCAAGGCCTGATGTAAGAGTTGTCTTCGAGCTCAGGGCGGATCGGATATAGGACTTGTATATTGTAGCCAGATCGGATAGGGTATAATTTCTTGCAACGATCAAGGAAGTTAAAACATCTTGCAGAATTTTTTGCGATTTCAAGTACGTGGTCCGTGAAACACCTACCGAGCAGAGAACTGAAAGCTTTTGGGCCTCTTCAATGCAAGTGACACTCATAGATAGAGACAACCGGGGTAAGCTGGGCTTTAGTGACAGAAGGCAGCATTGGATTTTGGAGGCATTAAATTCTACGCATTTAATGATTCCCTATTGTACAATGCTGTGAAGATCAGAATTTATTGAGTTTATCATACATAATTATGTTGACGAAGTTCCACACCTGAAGAAAGTGGAGGTGAGTCTGGAAATGACTATGAGAAATATGAGTGCTGTCATCAGCAGCAACATAAAGTGGATTGAAACATTTTCCTAAATGATCATTAATAAAAATATAAGTAAAAGAGTAGGACATAACACAGAGCGCTGTGCATGTCAGACTTGAATACATCCAATACCACATGTAATGAAAAGACCAAATAATAACTTCTAATCCATTGAAGTAGAGAATCATCAAATCCAAATGCACTTACTTATGATGAAAGAGCTTCATGATAAACACTGTCAAATGTTTTAGAAATATCAAGCGTAATAATTTTGCTTTCACCAAAACGATAAATTGATCGGTCCCATCTTTCGGTCAGATAAGCCATCAGATCACAAGTAGACCTTTTGCTACGAAAACCGTATTTTCGATCACTAAGAAGTCTATGTTCTTTGAGATAATTTACTATCTGACGATTTATTAATGTTTGATGATACAAAACTTTTAAGTACTAAGCAAATGCATTTTTCCATCTACTTGGAAAGAGAAACTAAAACTAAAGAAGACATGCAACTGTGCGAGTGCGAAAGAACATTTTTTGTTAAAAAAATGTTTGCGTCCCTTTAGGCATTCAAGTATTCTAACTTTTTAAATGCACTATATATGCATAAAGGAATGGAATAGCAAATGAAACCCCAATTGTTTGCTTTACGATGTCAACAATCGGTCAGACCTTTGCTGGGTGTTATCACAAGTTCCACCATCTTTATACCAAGCTGTTTATTTTTTTACTTTACGTTTTTCGAGAAAGCCACTACAATAAAATACAATCTTGGACAAAATACAGCCCAAACAACTTAACTAATACTGCCATGTACAAATAAGATACTCTGAGAACTTAGTTCAAAAGGAAAAGTGCAGAAGAAAAACCTCCTGAATGAAATAAATGCAACGAAACCTGCATTAAGTTGGACCCAGATATAGAACATTACAAAACCGAGAGACTTGCTTGCGTTTTCTGAGGCCAACTCAGCGAACCCCACAGTGGAGTCTTAAGGTGAGCAGATGAAAGTTAGAGTTGCGTTTCCAGTCGAAGTCATAACGATCATCGGTAAAAGAATAATCAATTTTTCTTCGCACAATTCCAATCCGACAATTTTTAAACTTATAATGCGTTTACACTTATTCAGATAAGGGAAAACGAAATTTGCGTTTTGTTTCCATATAGATCTCTAGCGATAATAAAACACGGCTATAACCTTGATTGCACAAATACTTATTGTTCAACATCAAATGATTCTTGTTTGCAGTTACATTTTACGTTTTCAAAATAGAGCAAACAAATTGACTCCGCCTAAAGATCTTGGCCACAATTAATGTAGGTTAGTGAAAGAGGTACATTGACTTCTAAATGTGTAGGAAGGAGTTTTCAACATGCGATCATCTAAACTCATAGACGAGTTTTTCCTGCCAAAACTCACTCAACTCAAACTCACCTGCCAAAGTGTGTCTATGTTAAGAAAGTTTATAAATTGACAGACCTATTCTTTCAAACGCTCATTTGAACGTTTATAAAATATTTAAAAAGCCAATACTATACATTCTTTTGTTCAATAAAATCACATACTGACTACTACTGCGAGTGTTTTTCTATCAAATCGAATAGCTTTTATAATAATACACGGCAACGTCAACATAACATCCTTTTATTTTCGAAAAGAAAGACTATTCCAAAGTAGTCTTCGACAACAAACACACACCCTTCGCTGTTACAATGCACAAAAAAGTCACATTTCCCAAGTCTATTTTGGGGATTGAATATTTAGTCACCTCCTAGACGGCATAAATCGACTCGTGAAAAGCCACAATTACGCGGCACGGGCAATGCAGTAATTGAACAATTCTGAGCTCGGATTGAAATTAAGAACATTCATAATATTTATTTTTCCAAGTTTTGTGTGTATGTGTCCGTTTGTTTGTTTGAAAAAATTGAACGGATTTTCAGAAGGGACTTTAAGGTATTTTTTTCTTCAATTTTACTCTCCAGAAGTTGCTGGTAAGATTGTTGTTAATCCCTTCTCTTCATTTGTATATATATTATATTATATATTATGTACATACATACATATATACAGAACAAAGTTGTTATCACAACTATTTGGACTTGGAAAGAACTGCATATATGATGCACTTTTATGCACTATAGCTCCCACTAGAGCATGTAAGACGTTCACATTTGTAAATAACTACTATAGGCCTATCTAATTATGCTAATTATTTTTTCACACCCAAAAATTGCTGTGAGCTCTCGGTCTAAGTGCATCACAATGCCTGCTCAGCGTCCGTCGCGTATGAATGGATATTGTGAAGGAAGCGTTTCCTGGTCGCGTAATTTCCCGGTTTGGCATGGCCAGCAGGATTGCCCGATTTAACAATTCCAGACTTCTTTCTTTGGGGCTACGTGAAGTCACAGGCTTATTATAACAAGCCTCAGACAATCGTAGCCCTTAAGAGGAATATTCCACAGAAATGCGAACATTAATATCACCGGAAATCCTGCGGAAGTCATGGAAAATGCGATAAAAAGGTCACTTGACTCATATAATCTTTTAAAATTAAAAGAAAAATTTGTTAAGGTCCAAACAAAGATTTTCATCAGAATTTAGAATTTCGTTTTTTGTTGCCTTTGAAGAACTTTTTTTAATTAAATTTATTTCATTGCCATGTATGTATTTTAACAAGTTATTGCCAAGTATTTGAAGAAGACCACATCCAATTGCGTCGTGCCTTGAAGTTTTCTAATGACATAGGACTCGAATCCAGATTGTCATTTTGACGAGTGATCGATACACATCGTCGCTTTTCCGGCAGAGTGGCATAAGTCGAAATTGGTCGTTTTTTAGTTTAGAACACAGAACTGAGCTGAAAAAAAAAACACAATTTTTCTGTGTAATCGGCGTTAACCTACTTCTTCTAGTTTCCGAGTTATGAAAAAGCGCAGCTCTCAATTTTCACAAACATCCCTGTCATTTTCTACGTATAAATACGGCATAAATCAATTTTTGTTTTTACTTGCGACTTATAGGTACTATAAGGCAAGTTATGCATTCGTAAAAAAATCGAACTCGAGATTTCGATCAAAGTTGACATTACGATGATAGCGAAGACGAAAAAAGTGGGTCTGGCAATTCTGTCTGTCTGTCTTTCTGTTCGATTATAGCTAAACGGCTCGGCCGATTTTCTTCAAACTTGGTAGATATGGGTTTTGATTTTTTACCCCCGGATGTTTTTTGATTTGATTTTTTATGACCAAAAATAACGGTACCTGCCATACGATTTTTTTCCGAAATTTTATAAATATTTTTTTTCTCAAAAACTGTCCCTGCGATTTTCTTAAAAAAATTTCAAAAAATGTAATTTAGTTAAACCTAGGTAATGGTCGAAAAAAATTTTCAAAAAAATGAGTAGTTTTGGTACCCCCCTTGGGGCCATTTTTTTTTGTTTTTGATTTTCTCAAAAACGGTACCACCGATTTTGATAATTTTTTTTATGTAGTTTGAATATTATCGTGTATTCAAATTTTCCGAAACAAATTTTTTGGATTTTTAAAAAAACTTTCAAAATTTTTTTGAAAACTCAATATGTATTTCGAAAACCCCATGCTCGATTTTTTGAAAACTTGATAAATAAAAGTTTGGAAAAATAATCTACAATATATGAGCAAAATAAATTCATTTTACCTAAAAATAACGGTACCCTCCATACAAATGTTAAAAAATGGTTTTCGAAAATCGTATTTTTCTCGAAAACGGTTCCGAGAATTTTGCTTAAATTTTTTTCTTTCTATTATTTTTTAATATCTGTAATTTAATAAAAAAAAAATTAAAAACAAAATATTTCTGACTGTACCTATGTACCATAGAACGATTTTTTAAAATTTTGAATTTCTCATTATTAGCACAACGGATTTTAATGAAATTTCGTAAAAAGAAGCTTCTAACAAGTTTAAAAATTATTGCATTTAAAAACTTTAAGAAAAATATTTTTTTGAATTTTGAAAAAAAAAATCAATTTTTTGTTTTTTGAAAATTCAATGTCTCGAAAACGGCTCAATACTTTTTTTGTAAATTTAATTTTTATTCATACAATAATAAAAACTTCAAATTGGCGTACCAACATTTTTTCTTAAAAATGTTTTAAAATTTTCTTATAAAAAACCTTATTTTTTAAGAAACCACTACAGACTTATAATTTTTGTTCTTGCATAAATCTATATTTGCTTGAATCACATGGCATCCTATTCTTACCTTTAACTACTAAAGAAGTTTTTTTAGTCACTTAAAAAATGAATTTTATGCTTATGAACAGTTTCTCTAATAACATTCATTTTTGAAATTCTTAGTCTTTTACATAGGAGCAAGTTCGTGCGACCCAGTCGTGCATTTTTTTTAAATTTCGTTTTTTATAAAACTTAACAAACAAAAAATGCAATTTTTTTACGTATTCAACATTCGAGTTTTGTTTTTTTATGAACAACGAAATTTTTTTTTCATTATGAAAAAAAACTTTAAAAGGCTCTCCTGAAAATTTGCAAATTTCGACTTATGCCAGTTTGCCGGAAAAGCGACGACATATCATCAGAACGGCATCAACTTACAAGAAAAACGACCGCAAGAAGAGTTATGTATTGGCAGTATTGCACTGCAACCTGGAGATCTACTGTGGCCTAAGGAAGATAATTCAATACAGAGTTTTGACGTTATACCCGTTCAAAACTTCGAAGCAAATAAAATCAGATGCCACAAGTAGGTGGGTTTTTCTTGGCACGGGGTGGGTTGAGTTGCAAAAATTAACTTAGATCAATACAAATTGCAAGTACATAAATTATAAACATAACTATTATTAGTCTCTTCTTTGCTGGATTTTTTTTAATGACGGGAAACGAAAAAAAATTACTAAATTTTGAGTTTTTCCAAAAACAAAAATAGTCGATTTCCTTGGAAACATAATTAGAAACGACTTCAATTTTTTTAATTAACTGCAAACGTGGTGAGTGATTGGATTCGAAAAATTCTTAATTTATCTTTCTGGTTAAACTTATATCTCCAGTACGCAAAATGGGTAAAAACACATTCTGCACACCTGAAATGCGTAAGGTCATTGTGCACATGTACTGTTCAGGAAAATATTCCATGCGAGAAATTGCATGCTCATTAAATGCTCAAGGAAGATGGAACATAATGCTATAAAGGTTTACACCGAGACTGGCAGCCTTGAAAACTGCAAGAGGAAAGAGAGAAAAAGAAAAATAATTCCAAGAGAAGATCATCTCATAGTCCGACAGAGTAGAGTCAATCCTGTTGCCACCAGTCAAGCAATTCGTGATGCCATTTAATCTCAATTAGGCTATGAAATAACACCACGGACTATAAGGAATCGTCTTCTCCAAAGTGGCTTGCGGGGATGTATGTGTATTGCTCGTCAAAAACCATGCGTTTCAAAAAAAAAAAAAAACCCTAACCGTCGTTTGGAGTTTGCGCGAGAACATTTAGAAAAACCGCTCTCATTTTGGAAAAAAATCTTATGGAGTGATGAATCCAAGGTAAACATATTTGGATGAGGTGGCAAATGTTATGTGCGACGTCCAATTAACTAGGAGCTGAATCCCAATACACAATCAAGAAAATCAAGCAAGAGGGCGGAAATTTGATGGTTTGGGGAGTGTTTCTTACATTTTTCAACAGGACAACGATCCAAAACACTAGTCTAGTGAAGTGTTGGTTTGAAAAAGAAAAAAACAAAGTTTTGGATTGGCGAGCTCAAAGTCCGGTAAATTTGCTTTGGATTAAATCAAAATTCTATAAACACATGCTAACTACAATATGTTTCTAATTATTTTTCCAGCTGAAACACACATTTTCTTGTAAATAATATCACATGCAGCTTTTATTTGTAAAAAAAAATTATTTTGTTTATGTTAAAGTGAAGTTGAAGAACCAAAAAATGAAACAAAAAAATATTTTTACCAATCAACTAAAAAATAAAAAAATCGTTTCTAATTAATTTTCCACCACTGTACATAACATATTGGAAGACCTCATGGTTCAATACTCTGGGGACAATCTGCCTTTGAAGTTACGTATTTTGCATGATTAAGTTCGGAGCAAATTGTCTCGCTTATTGAAATCGTGTTTGGAAAGTAGTTTTTTGTGAACGTTTTTAATTGGCATTTAACATTCGGTGTTAAAATTTAAAAATAAATTGACTTATGATGCTTTGAGCTAGTTACATGACCACTTTTAAATAAAAACTGTTTCTTGGATTCTTATGCCATTTGGACGTACGGAAGTGTCCAGAAGTCTTCGCAAACCATTCCATTGGAACAAAAATATTCTTCTGACCTTTCTGAGAACAGATTTTTGCTTCTCGATTTCAAGTCAGAATCCACTCAGAAGCATACTCAAATGTAAAAAGTGAAACCCGGCAGCCGCATTCTTGTTTGATTTCGTTTGTGTTTGTTACAATTTAGTTCGTTGAGAAATAAACTATTTAAATTTATAAAAATAATAAATAACTGTCGCATATTTTCACCAACACGACGATTTACTAATACAAAGACAACATTTCAAATTTGAGTAGAAATCGTTAGCACCGTTCCATTGGATTTCAGAATGAGTGTATCCTTGAGTGAAACCAATGGAAAACGACATAGTTTCAAGGTGTGTATCAAAAACAACTCAGAGCGCTCAGAAAACGCTTGGTTCAGAGATGTTCAGAACACGCTCGACACGCACATGCTCTGGTTGTCAGAACATCGATTAAGGAATGTCAACAAGATTGGCGAGTCAAATCAAAACGGAGTAGTTTTAAACTACGTTGGGATTTAATTTGATTATTCCGTTTCGTCACTAAAATTGGAAATCAGATTATGAATGCATTATTTCTGAGTACATAGCAAATAATAAGATAAGCTATGAAATTCAAAAAAATGTTTGGTGACTAATTTGTTTATCCCACATTTTATCTGTTCATCAGTATGAACTAATATTTTAAATTTTTCTAAAAGGTTAAAAAAAGTTAAAAAAAATTGTATACCCCTGGTTATGATGGTAAGTGCGTTGGACTGTCCTGCAGATGGTCTTGAGTTTTGGTTCTCAGTAGCTTCAAAAATGTTTTTTGCAGGGGAGTAATGTCTCTTGCGAGGAAATCACAAATGCTCCAAGACTCCAAGAGTATTTCTTGCCATGAAAAATGCTACTCATTAGTCGTTCGGAACCGGCAGAAAATTGTAATTGTCAATCAAATTCATATTCATACAGTAGGTTTTAAATTCACTTTGTTTTAACCAAAAATGTGATTTTTCCAATTATATGTGAGTCACATATTATTCTTAAACATTAACTGTTATAATCAATTAATTCAAAATCAGATAAATAATGAGTTATGAACATTATGCTGTGTGTGAATAGACCGAGACCGCAATTGTGTAGACTTTGGAAAAAACTGCATATTTATATTTTTGACTCGTATTCGACTACATTCGTATGTTGTTATTCCAGGAGTCGAACATCCGACTTCACTTGTACCTTTGTGTATAAAACTTATACAGTGAAAGCTCTAATAAGCGGACACTCATGGTCCCCCAATTTTTGTCCGGTTAAGGGAAAGCAATAAAAAAAACTTTTTTTTAACTTCATATTAATTCTGATTAATATTGGATCTACGATCTACCTTGCCATTTTCCACGAACATCTTTATTTCTTGAAATCTCTGCAGCTTGTGTTTTTCCAATATTAAATCTAAAAAACTTTGCATAGATAAAATATTTCATGTCGTGGCTGAAAAAAAAACAAACCTTTTTGCCAAAGCGCGAACCAATAAGTTTTTGTTGCCCAATGCATTGGCAATTTACAGTTTTTCTTGCCTCACCCTTTTTTACCGTTATTTTAACGGACTATGCTCTAGTGAAATAGCCAGCTGCATTCCTCCCCTTAAACAATTCAACCGTAATATTCGCACTTCTAGGAATGCATATCAGTTTACCCTTGAGCCCAACTTCGGACGTACTGTGAAGTACAGAGATTCGTTCTTTAGCCGTACTACGCTAATGTGGAATTCCTTACCACGCTCTGTCTTTCCCAGTCATTGCAATGTTCAAAAATTCAAAACCAATGTACACCGACACCTCCTTTCTGACCCCTCCATTTATTCCTATTGCTCACACTGTGTCTCTGACATATTAAGGGAAAGGAAATGACATGTGTAAAAACGAAACGCGATGAAAAAAGGGAACCATACCCTCTCAATAATAAATAATAACATTTCCAGTTATTAGAGCTTCGCGTCCGGTTATCGGAGATTTTCTATAGATTTACTTACGTATTAAACATAAACTGTACTTAGAACAGATCTGCTGTTCTTTTCAGTTACATTTTTGAAAAAAAAAATAATCCCAAAATAAAATAATGTGTCCGCGTAGGGGAGGTTTTCTGTCTAAAATGGGCAAGAAAACGTGTCCGCGTCCGTATATGAGAGTGTCCGTTTATAGGAAAGTTATTTGTATGAGATTTTCGAAAAAGGAGTTCATTCCCGAAAATGTGTCCGTTTAAGGGAGCTGTCCGGTTATTGGAGCTGTCCGCAAGTAGAGCCTTCACTGTAGTACTATCTTTGTATATATAACCTATAGTATTATCGTGGAGCGTGATATTGTATTGCGAACTCTAGCCTAGTGGTGGCGCTGAAAGTAGCGCTAGATTATACAGTGGAGAGTAGGATAAGATACAAAACAAGTAGTGAAAAAGAGAATATTTTATTATTAAATTTAGCAGACAAATCTAACAATTACCGTCCCTATACTTAAAATGTCGCCTGTGGGGCTCTGCGAACTAAATTATATTGTAGCTCGCTGGCAGGTATTATTTGTTTTTTATTTATATGAATTTCTACTTTTCTATTCTACTAATATTATAAATGTGAATGTTAATATGTTAATAATATTATAAATGTGAATGTAAGTTTGTTTGTTACGCTTTCACGCAAAAACTACTAAACCGATCATCATGAAACTTTGTACACATATTCTTGGAGGTATTAGAAGTAACATAGGCTACTTTTTATTCGCACTGTATTACCGATGGTCATGTCAATATCCATTCCGATTGACTATAGTTTCAACTGTTTGAAATTTTTCTATATTTACTGTTTTTTTCTTCTGTCATTATTATATGAAGTTTAAAAGGTTAGGTGTCATTTTTGTGATTTCAATTCGTTCTCTGTTCTTCTTTAAAAATGCCTCGGAAGCAGAAATCTTGTCTATCCAAAAATTCGTCGCGGGCCCGTGCAGCAAAAGTTGCACGAAATCAAGAATGTTCTGTTCACGCAGGCGAGGAAGAATGCTGCGAGAATGTAAGCTTTTAGTGTGGGATGAAAGTACAATGTCTCACAAGAAGGCTATAGAAGCTTTAAACCGGACTGTTCAGGACTTGCGAGATAGTACACATATAATGGGAGGAATAGTTGTTTTATTGGCTGGTGATTTCCGACAAACCCTCCCAGTCAATCAGAGGGGGACACCAGCAGATGAAATTTAAGCATGCATTAAATCATCAAGCTTATCGTCGAGAGTTGAAAAACTCAGCCTGACAACGAATATGAGAGTACATCTTCATAAAGACGTGGATTCGGGACTTTACGCAGAAATGTTGTTGAAAATCGGTGATGGATGTTTAGATGTTGACGGTGAAGGTTATATATCACTATCAAGAGAATTTTGTAATTTAGTGGAAAATGATGTGAATCGCATTGCTCATGTTTTTCCGGAATTGCAACAAAATTTGAGTTGTGATGAGTGTTTTTGTGCAAGAGCAATATTAGCATCAAAAAATGAAGTAGTTTATTGGATCAACACCGACATTTTAAAAGAGGTACAAGGAGAAATGAAGGAATATTTGTCAACGGATACAATTATGGATACGGAACTAAGTACTTCATATCTTGTGGAGTTTTTAAATTCACTTGAACTGTCGGGTGTACCGTCACATAAACTTCGATTGAAACTAAATGTACCAGTAATGCTCATGAGAAATCTAAATGCCCCTCTGCTGTGTAATGGAACAAGGCTTCGGATAACGAAATTGGGGCAGAATATACTAGGTGCTACTATTTTAATAGGTGTAGGCAAGGGAAAAAGTGTTATCATACCTCGGATTCCATTCCAATTCAAAAGGGTTCAGTTTCCCGTTAAGCTTAGCTTTGCTGTTACTATAAACAAAGCACAAGGGCAGACATTACAGGTAGCGGGAGAAAAGCCATGCTTCTCTCATGGCCAACTATATGTAGCCTGTTCGCGAGTGTCTAATGCCCGGAATTTACACATATTTGCACCAGACGGAAAAACTTATAATATAGGGCCTTATTGTGAATGTCGTTAACGTTCGATTCGATAAAAGTCGATAGTGCCAAAACGTTTGATGCGTTAAAATTTGTATCCAAAGCTATTTAGATAACTTAATGTTGTTGTAACCACGTATAAAAACTTAGCTTATGGTATCTTATACAAGAATAATTTCAGATATCTTAATTTTCCGATGATCGATTTTCGACAAAAGTCGTCGATCGATTAACAAACGACACTCGCAATAAGGGCCATAGTCTACAAAAATATCCTAGATTAATACGCTGCATTTTATCTAATTGTTAAACCTCGAAATTATTTATTTTTGTTACAGTGAAATATATTTTAACATTGTTGTTGCAATTCAATAAAGTATATTTTAAGTTTTTTAAACTTCATTGTATGTAGTAATTTTTAAAAACTGATAATCCCATCTAAGCAATAAAATATACGTATCATATTGATTCATTTCTATTGTGATGATGTCTGATACTTATTCAATGACTTAAATGCGGGCGAAGCCGCGGGTAAAAGCTAGTAATATATAAAACATTAAGTACAAGCTAGTGCATTGACATTAATATGTATATTAGAGGCTCAGCACATGACCAACGTAGATTTTACTTAGCACGATTGAAAAGACGATTTGATATATTATGTAGGTTAATTTGGTCAATTCATCATTGACGACTCAAGCTATCCAAATACAAATTATCTCGCAACACCTTTTATAAATGTCACAAACGAGATTTCCAGTGTTGGTTTCCGGTATTAGGTGCCAAATAGAACGGAGGAAACTCATCATCATCGCTTGCGCTGTTATTCAGAACATAACAATTGATGCAAGAGAGTCAGAACTAGGGCTGATGATTCTACCCGGGTAATCAACTACCCGGGTACCCGGTTACCCGGGTTGCTTGTACCCGGGTAGTAAATAACCTGGGTACCCGGGTACCCGGGTATAAAAACGAAAAACTCCTTCGTGGCTATGTAAATCGCCTTTTCAAAATATATAAAGCTGTCGGTTTCCGACGCGAGAGCAAGCAACATACAACTGTCTTTTGGCAGCTAATATAGCTCGTTCGCTCAACCAACAATGATCTCTGTAATTTTGAGCGACGTTTCGGAACATCTTTTCTATATGCTCAGATTCTGTAAACTGACAAAAATTTACAGGAAATAATGCAGCCTGTCATAACATATACAGAGATTTTAGAATTACCAAAGTCAATGAGTTGTTATTGCTCAAAATAATTATCTTAATTTTTTTCCACAAAGTGGAGGACTTCAAACATGCATTCAGTTCATCCGCTGGTGTAGACCGGGGAATAACTGGTAATGTTTGACAAAAATCTCCTGCTAATAAAATCATCGCTCCACCGAATCGGTTTTGATTGCTTCGCAGATCTTTCAGAGTTCTGTCTAATGCCTCCAAAGACTATTTATGTGCCATCGTGCGTTCATTCCATACTATCAACTTGTATTGCTGAAAAACCTTTGCCATTGCAGAGTGCAAGTCGGAGTTTCGTTGCTTTGAATATTCAATGGTAATTTTAGCACTGAATGGGCTGGTCGACCGCCTTCCAACAATGTAGCTGGAATACCAGAGGAAGCAAGTGCGAGTGCAATTGCATCCTGTAAGCGAATTGTTGCTAAAATCAATGTACCACCAAGAACATCCAAAAAGTAAAATCCTCCAGTTTTATCATTTACAACTTTCATAAGTGTATCAAAGACATACTGTTGGTTCAACAACGGAACATATATTCGAACCAATTTCCTTAAAGCATCGAGATCGATCAGTTTTTAACGAGCAACTCTTGATTAAAAGCGTCGTGCATTGGGCGATTAGGCGCGGCCATTCCTAATTGAGATAATAATTTGTTTGTCATCATCAAGCACATGTCTTTAATTGATATCAACGCCTCGTTGTAAATTTCTTCAGTGAATTGTAAATATCGATTTCGTGTGCGCATTTGATGCAAGATATCGTCACACATATCATCTTTGTATTTGATCCATAAATCAATTGGGTTTGACGGAACATTGACTAAGAGTAATCTATATAAATAAAAATTAATCGCAAAATGTGTTACGAACCGTAAAACTCAAGAACGCCGCAATAAACGTTTTTTCTCTCCATAAGAACCTTCCTTGAACCTTAACAAAAACTTAAAAAAAAAATAGGCGAATTGGTCAAGCCGTTCTCGAGTTTTACGCTTAGCAACACATTTTGCGATTCATTTTTATTTATATGGATGAGCAAAGGAATTATCAAAATTTCATAAATTGTTGATGAGGAAAGTTTGATGGGTTTAAATTCTAATTTAATAGATCTTGATTTTTGTGCAAGAACACCAACAAAGAAACATTTTCTGGGGCCAAACATGATCTTTTGGCAGTAATAATATTGCCGGCAGTCGAAAAGAACCTTTCTGAACTTGCTGATATAGCTGGAACAGCAAGATATCTTGTTGCCAAAAATGCCATAACGAGGATAGAGCGTTCTCTCGAGCACCACCATGAAAGAGGGTCCAAACGGTTCGATATACGAGGTTCTGCTATGTACTGCTCAAACTAAGAGATGTTGTCAAGTAATTGTCCTTCAGTTGCAAAGAGGAAATCCAAATCTTGGTCATCACTACTTCCACTAGGTTTTTCTTCTGTTACTTTGTCAGAGCACATTCCCAGAATTTTTTCCTTAACAAAAGTACGGATTTAGTCTGCTACTTAACTGCTCTCAGTTTTAAGGTCCTTGTACCTTGGGTCTAAGAATGATGCTACTTGGTAAAATATTCATATAGATAATATTTATATACCTAAGCCTAACCGTTGTATCTGTACTTTAATCAGTGCATTTCATTGTGTACTTGCTAAACCTCTTAATCTAAACCATCCTAGAAACGAATAGCGGTATTGATTCGGATATATTTATAATTTAATAGAGTTTAACTTCAATGCCTTTTATTTAGCTGTACCCGGGTACCCGGGTAATCGGGTAATCGAGTAATCGGGTAGTCGGGTACCCGGGTATTACCCGAATTACTCGGGTACCCGGGTATTACCCGGGTACTCGGGTAGCCGGGTATCATCAGCCCTAGTCAGAACTTCCTCCAGAAATGCCCAAATTTGCTGATATGTTTGCTGACACAAATGTAGCATCAACAATACATTTGTGACAGCTATCATAGCAGCAAATCCCCGTATTTCTGGAGGAGGTTCTGACTCTTTTGCATCAATTTTTATGTTGTGAATAACAACTTGAAAGTTTGCTTCAAATGGAGTAATAGTGAACAAAATGACCCTTAGGCCAGTAACTTCGAAAAATGCCGATTAGAAATGCAAGAGAGCTAAAGGAGAAGAAAGTGCAAGAATGAGATAAAATTTCAGCTGACACAACAAAAAAAAAACATGTCCAAAATTGTAAACCTGTGATGTTTTTACCCCAAAAAGAAGTTGCATATACGAATTTGTTATCTCTTAGATCTCTATTTATGGCGACGATAAAAAAAATGTATTGATACATACGGTGATCAAAATAATTCTCAGACCCCAGCGTTATCTACCATTTGTTATGCCTTTTTTTGAATATGCCAGTCAAATATGGTCACCCTTTTATGTAACTTACTCCCTTCGTATCGAAGCCGTTCAACTTAGATTCCCTCGGGTTGCACTTTGCGGGATATGGCTTGTTAGGTCTTACCTCTCACCCTATGAAGACTGTCTGACACCGCTTTCATTTATCAGCTTTTAATTGGCAATATTGATTGCCTTGCGCTTCTCCAAAAAAAAAAACTTCATTATAGAAATCTATAACAAACTATGGAAGTAATGAACACTTGACCCGCATGCTACGTACTTCTAACAGTATGCAAAATTCATTGGGCTTCCACTCCCCAAATCTTTACCACATAATCGCCCAATTTCTTCAAACGCTCAGATAAAACCTCGCTTTTTTTAACCTTTTAATCATACCGACCGACGTCTTAAAACAAATAGCCCTCAGCCTTAGCCCCAAGCTAGATCTTAAGTATTTATATTTATTGGTTTAAAAAAGGTTTAGTGGACAGACAAGGCAAATGAATCCTTTGATACCTATTTTGATATAAACAAATAAACTCGTCCTGATGTTTTGGATGTTAATAAATTTTCTGTTTTTGTTGAAGAATGTTTTAATATTTTGTGTTTGATATAAGATGTTCATTAGGTCTTCAATTTAACAACCAAATAAATCCCAAATTTCTTGTAGTTTTTGAATAAATCGAAAAAAAAATTGCTTGTTATCGATTGTAGGAATATGACGAATTTGATTGACTGTAGGTCCCGTCCCTTGCATTCCCGATAACACGCACAAGGTTGAGGTCTCTACGATGTGTAATTGCCTTTTTTTTTAATAATATATGTACCTTCTTTATTAAGATAGTTGCTAACATATGAAATTATAATCTAGGTGAGACGCCGGAGCTGTTAAAGAACCCCTCCGAAAGGTTCATGACCTAATTTGTAGCAACATTTGCACACGATTATGGTATACTTAAATTTAACTCATTACACTAAAGCCGAATACAATATCGAAAGATATTTTTATGTGTGTCAAAAATATAAACAGAAAAAATTACCTGGGACAATGAAACAACAGAATTATCATCATTGATGGCCTCTTCCACAATCAAACGATTTGGGCGATCCTTCCTCTTCAGGATTGCGGTAGCTAGATCATCACTAGAAACGAATTAAAAAACAAAAACACGTTAACCCACAATTAATAAATTTAAATAAATCAAAGAAAAACATTTTCTGTCCAAAATCAACGAAAAAACATACGACCATCTATTTGCTGTATTTATTTCTTTTTCTTTGAACGCCATTTTAAATCGCACTGCAGACGAGAAGGTATAACCAACAAAAAGAAAATGAACAAGAAACGAGCTGAAAGCGGCAGTGATGAAAGAAAAATTATTTTGTGAAATTCTTAAAACAATTTTCAAGGGTCACTTTGTTTGGAGAAGAAGAAGTATTTCTCAAAAGCACAGTGAAGGACGTTTGGATTTTACCAACAAATTGGTCACGAAACAAAGGCCACAGAAGCTTCTAGTTTATTGCCACTTCTCCACATCACAAAGAATCGGAAAAAACATGACGAAATAGGGTTTTGGAACTCAAGATGCCAATTTCCTTTATTCGTATTCACGGATTGGACTTTTCCATTATTAAATTCTCGATTTAGTTTACTTTCTTCCATCAGACTTATTCTTTGTGCAAAGCTGGATGGTGCTGAATTGCATGAAGATGACAAGCAAAATTGAAGGTGGTTCTTGGTTGGCCGTGTCGGCTTTGTCGCAAGTTGATTTTCTGTGTCTTTAGCAGTAGAGTGGCGTCAATTTGTGCGATTTTACTTACTTTTTCGAATCAGCCATAATTGGTAGTTAGTTTATAGATGAAACTCAGGTGATTTATCACTTAAAAATTATTTTTTTTTGTAAGTATAAACGTGATGCACAGAACTTCTGGGTTGCTGAACTTTTTTCTTTTTTCGCCGTCGTTCGTCCACCGCGCTGAGTCAATCGAAGTCTAAACAGTGATACCAACATTCACCTTGATGCGGTGTCGTCGGCAATTTCGAAAATTTTCTTGTTGCGAATGTTGGTAGACGTGGCTGGAATTGAGAAGGGCGTTGCCATCATGTGGTTTAGTAATAGGTCTGTTTGGTACATTGAGATTTTTGACAAATTTTCACAAAAAGTTTTCTCAAGTTTATTATTGGTAACCAAATAAGAGTTTAACGATTAAGCTAATGGCGCAAAGCTTTATACTACGTTTTCACCAAGAGTAAATCCGCTAGAGATTTAAAATAAATCTTGATAAGTTTTCACAAAAGTAACTGAGATTTATTTGACGTTTTCACTCTGTCTTGTCATTCAATTGTCAATTTGGACAAGAGAAAAAAAAATTGCAATTGGATTGTAAACAGGAAAAAAACAGATATTTCTATTTTGTGTTGATTCTCAATGAAGAAAGGTGCGTTCATAGGTGCGTTCTACAAAATAAGGTTTGTTGGTTTTGCAAATCTTCTGATTGCGAGAAGATTTCAAGGAGATTTTTTTAAATCTTCATTTAGGCCAAGCGCGCACATTCAATTTTTAGTTTCGCAACTGTTTAGTTGCTAAAATGAAACATATGGACTTATATGGGACACCGCGCACTTAGAGCAACTCGATTCGAGCAACTAAAAAGTTTGTGTTTTGACACAAACTAAACGATTGCCTTCGCAACAGTTGAGCTGTTTTCTATAAGCGCAAGAGAGAAAAGAGTGTGAGCGTGAGTAAAGAGTTGCCAGTGCGCGGTTCTCTTTCAACTGGTGATTAAACTATTTGATTTCGATCACAGTGTCCAGTGCGCGACTAGCCTTAAGTGTGTTCAGAAGCAATTTATGTATTAAGAAAATTGTTTTAGTACGATACTAGTTAGAAAATGTTTAAAATTAAGAATGAGTTAGTAAACTCTTTTAAAGTTTGCAAAGTGTTAGGTAGTATCATACTTTTATCTTAATAATAGGCTCTAAAATTTTGCGCCATTGAATAGCTATTTTATTTTTTTAGTACCGTTCTTAATTTTTATGACTCTTTGACATTTACAAACGTCAGAAAAGGCCTGTTTATACTACGTTTTCACCAAGAGATAATCCTGGATTTAAGTGGATTTACCATAAATCTTCTTTCAATCTCGAAGATTTACCATACATGTTTATTTCGAAAACCTAGTAGATTAGAAATAAATCTTGTTAAATGTTTATTGGATCAATTGTTCTATGCATGTGGCACTACTTCAAAGGCCAAGAGTATTGAGGTGTCTTCTCAGTTTACAGTGGCGAAGTAGAAAACCCATGATTATTCAGAGTATGTTCCTACTTAATCCCCATGAAGGATATAAAGCGTTCTTGGTTGTGGCTTCCAAGAAGCATTTTTGCCTGCCTAAGTTTTGGGAATTCTTTCCATATTTTTGTCCTTATGCACTCTTGTTGTTGTGATTTAATTTTTAATCACGTTTTCTCCTGTTCGGCAATAAGCTCTAGTATAGGGATGCCAGATTTGAAAAATTGCTTTGCGGGACAATATATTTTGAGAACATAATCGCTTTTTCGAAAAATTTGCAAGGGATTATTTATTTGTTTTTAGAAAACCAAACACATTAATATTTTTTTAAAAGATAAATAAAAAGATTTTAGATCAATAGTAGATAATTAATTTTGTATAGGTATTTTTCGGCTTTTAAAACCTTGTAAACAATCTCAGTAAAGCCACCAAAATCAGATTTGCAGAATTCTTTGAATTCTCTACATATCATATTAAAATTTTGTTTAATCAAAAATTCTGCCTCCAAAACTGACATAAAAACTTTATTTATTTTTTCACGCCATGAGTTTTCCATAAAACTGAAAATTCTTTCTGAGCTGGCATTCGAAATTGGCAAAGAAAAATCAAAATAACATAATTTTTCAAAGTTAGGGGCTGAATTTTTTTCAACCATCGGAATTGAACTTCGTTGGCGTTTTGATCGCTGGTGTCTTCTTACATTATTTTCTCCTCCATGGAATATGATGAATTTGCAGATGACAACTTTGCGCTCCGCAAATTCTGTGGAGTTTTTATTTGCACATATCCAGTTGTATTTCTTTTTCCATTGGCTTCTCTAGAACTCTTTCCTTTCGATTTATTTCTCGGAGAGCTTGTTTTTTTGTTTGCAACCGAGCAGCTAGTTACAACTACTACATTCGAATCCGAATCGTCTGAAAAATTGCAATCTTCGAGAATATCCAGATCAATCAGATCAGATCAGAAGAGCTCTTTTATTTATCTGAATTACCTTTTCATTCCGCCTGCGCAGAGGAAATCAAAAACAAATCAGTCAGAACCGGAACCGCAACCGAAGAAATATAAAATACAATCATAAAAATACATAGATACTTAATACATCAAAGATCAGACTTAAAACCACAACCACTCCATATAAATATGCCAATTCTTTATAAATTTAACCCCATAAAGTCTAAACCCATTTGTGAAACGGAGTAAGAAACGTAACGAATGTGCCGAGTCGAAATGTGAGACGAAAAACCTGGGGCCGAATTACCGCTTCAGTGACGAATGAGTGAGTCCCATCAGTGATCGAATGAAAATGTCAAATTGGAGTAATTTATTGCTCGATTCTCGATAACGTAAGCGGTAATGCCAAACTCACATAATTCAGTCACGTATTACTCGATAACTGATGCGGTAATTTGGCCCCTGGGTCGAGGAGTTGGTTTGACAAATTGTTTCAGAATCGTACATTAAGATGTGTGTGCTTAAATGTATTTACATACATATGCTTTAAATGTTTATTATCCACTTTTATGTCCACTGGAATGGCTTCACAAAAAGGCGATGGATGAAGTGTTAGGTCTTCAGCAACTTTTTCACAAATGTATTTAAAAGATTCTTTATTCATCCTAAAGTTTGCAACCATTTGGTCATCGAAATGTTCAGTGTTCACAATTTCCTTCCATCAGTGGATGCTCCTTTGCTGTACACAAATCTATCGATTGATTTGCTGTGGAATATGGGCTATGTAGCTGTTCGTCAACATCGACATTTTCCTCAAGTGGAAAGGAAGGATTTGCGATAATCCCCGGGACTGTTTTTGAATTAATCGCTTTCTGATCCGAATAATTCTCCTCTCTTGTGCCTTTATCTGCGATAACAATAACTAACTTAACTCCAAATCGAGCTCTTAACTCAAATGACGAAAAACCTGGGTCGAAAATCTGACGCTAATCCAAATCGATCTTTCGATACTGCATATAAATGTAGTATTTACATAAATTGTCTTTGCAAAATCATTTTTGTTACTTTTTCTATCATTAAGTATTTCAATTCTCAATAAATAATTGTTGCGTTCAGAGAGCATCAATGGGAAAAAGTGCATTCCAATAAAAAAGTAAAGCAAATGCTAGAAATGCTTATCATTTTATCAGTTCAACCTCGAGCCTAATTTTGATCGTATCGTCAAATATCGAGATTCGTTTTTTAGTCGCACAACATGCCGATTATGGAATAAATTACACAGCAGTTTTCCCGTGCCATTTGAATTTGACACCACCTTTCCCCCCCCCCTTATTTCCCATCTACCGTGCTGTGTTTGACATTATAAGGGTCTTTAATAAACCCTTGAGTGCGTGTGAATTATAAAAAAAACTTCATACTGAAGACCTAGAAATGAAGTCTCTTCCTAAGTCTTATGCATTAACCCCTCCCAGTATTTTTCCGGGTGAATCTTAGGATGGCTCTCTTAGCTGCACTTCCTATTACCATATATAGTGGGGTTAGGTGAGAGAAATACAGAAATGCAGATAGACAGACAGAATAATGAGACCCATATTTTCGTTTTTTCTTACATCGTAATGCCAAGTTTGATCAAAATCTCTAATTCGATTTTTTTTTACATGGAAAACTTGTTTTAAAGTATACAAGTATATGTATACAAATAAAAGTTTCTTTCTAAAAATGCAATAAAATCAACTATACATTATTTGTTTTTTTTTTTCTATATATTGTGGCTTTATTGTAAGAGCAACCATTCCCATCAACTATGGAACACGGTCGCTCAAGTTGCTGCCTCGGCTGGATTCGCCGTAGCGCATTCTACCACTTGGAAGCGAATAATCTGAGATCCTCGTGCAGAATTCTCTTCAGGCTAGTTCGTGAATTGTTGAGCTGTTGAGATCGATGGCGAGTTTATGTTCGTGAATTGAGTCTCACACTCTCGGCTACAGCAGCCACATTTTTGTATTTGCGCATTCGTGAGCATGGTAGCAATGAAATTATTTATCGATTCTGAAACTCATGCACATGGAGTTTAAAGAAAGAGAATACATTCTTGGATTTGTTCAAGTTTTCACATTAAAAATTAGAAATTCTGTAAACTTTGCACCAAGCTCACGGGTAAAATGCTTTACAGTAATACTTATAATTATCTACAGGATGCACACAAACTCTCAAATAGTCTACGATTGTCGATCATCTCTGAATGAGATGACAGAACAGTTTAATATTCACCTCATTTGGGTGCCAGGCCACAGAGACATTCCGAGAAATTGCAAAGCCGATGAGCTCGCCAAAAACGGAACACTTCTGCCTACTGTTAGACAAAAACATAACATAGGAACACCACTTGCTACATGCAAATATCTTCTCAAACAACATGCTCTAGAATCAACAAATGCTAGATGGTCACAGGGTACCACCTGCCTGGCAACCAAACAAATATGGCCAAGCATAGACCTAAAACGGTCAAAAGGCTTGATCTCCCTGAGCAGACAAAATATAAGCTCTACAATCGGAGTTATAACAGGACACTGCCTCATAGGTAGACATGCTTTAAGGCTAGGAGTCTACACAAATGACTTCTGTAGAAGCTGCATGGACGAGGAGGAAGAGGAAACAGTCCAACACCTCCTATGTACATGTCCAGCACTCTCCAATAGAAGGAATAACTATCTCGGTAATCCCTTCTTCGATGATAGCAGTGAACTGGCAACGATCGACACAAAATGTCTCTTTAACTTCATTAAAAGCACGAAATGGTTTGTTTAAGTTCATTATTCTCCCATGAGTAACTTCTTTAGTGGTATTACAACGGATCCTTGAGGTCTAAGAGAGTCAACAACAACTAGACAGCCACTCCAACCAACCATGCACATGGAAAAAACAAACGCGTTTGGCTTTAAGCAACTTGCGCTTCTACAGCCGTGTTTTATGGTCAGCAATCACAGTGAAAACAAAGTGAATTTAGATTGTTGAAATGTTAATAATTTAGATGGCGTTTAATGCAGTAGACATACTTGACATGTGCCATAAAATGCACTGATTTTGTCATCGAATGTCATTGAATTTATAATGAACACCAACTTCGAAATAAAAAAAGAGGGAACATAAAAGTGAGTATAGGCGTTTTATTCAATTTTAATTGCTACGCGCGCTGGTTATAAGTGTCACTAACAACACTTAGCATTCGAAAATAACAATTAACGAATTTTTAAATTAATTTTGAAGATGTTTGAGTTAAGTTAATATATAAAAGAAACGTGTAGGTACTACAAACTACATACATATGTACATACATTCCAACTGAGATGGTTAAAAATAGTTTTATCAAATCGAGTATATTACGCAAAAACCTACATCCAGAAGATACACCTGACTGAATTTCATTAAAAGGCCTGGAAATTATAATTATAAGATGGTAAACTTTCTTTCGACTGAACACCCTTTCCCGCAACACTAACAAAAAAAAAGAACGGCATCATAAATTAATCATTTAATTAATAACCGCTTTAATTAAACGAGTTTCCTACAGACGATGCTGCTCCAATTAAAACCAGAATCAGAAACTATCGTAAGAGAGCTCTTAATGCATGTATTTTTTTTTTGTTTTAATTAAATACGGACCGACATATGTATTAAAAACAAGTAGTTTTAATTCAAAGGGCTATTTTTGGTGTTGGAAATAGAGTGTGTTTTTATGACTGATTCCGACGATTGTCTAAAGCTAGGAAAAGTCACACATTAAGCGAACTCTTTTGACGACTAAACCAATCTCCCCAGTACAAATAAATTTAAAGTTATTTAAGCTATATACTTGTATTGAATTAGGTTCCTAACAAACTATTTAAAAAAATTTCAGAATCAATGTTGGTCAGTTCAAATGAAAAAGAAAGTGTATAGTAAAAAATCAAAATATACCTAAACATTTAAAAATGCGATTGTGTTGTATCATTAATTCAAAAATGTTACAGCTATTGATTAACATACCCGTAGTCGAACTAAAATATTCATGTGCGGTTTTCTAATTAAGAAGCTGAAAGATAGCTATTTGCCATCATTTGGGTTAAATGCTATCAACTATGGGTCATATGTTATGTTATGTATTGAGATACATAGTTTAAAGAAAGTGGAAACATTAGTAGGTATAATGAAGATGAACGCAAGTGGTTTAGTCAAGCATTAGGCAATTACAAGACTTGACAAGGTCTGAAATAAATAATGTAATTTATCTGTAAGAAATAAATACAAAAGCGAAGCAACAGCTCTTCGGAAACCTGAATCTAATGATTACTGTCTGAATCAATTCTGTTTTCGTGATATCGGCGACCAGGTGTTGTCGAATACGATGATCCGAGTACGAACGATTTGTCATTTCCTCGCAAGAGGCAGTACACCTTAAAAATACCTGTTCTATTATTTATTTGTCGACTCATTTAATCTTTTGTTTAGAATCAGTCACGAGAGGCCAACTTGCTTTCCTTTGTTTAAGAGATGGGTTAAACATGATCTAAGGTGATTAAATGCATTTGGACGAAAATATATGTTAAAACATTTTAAGTACCTAACATATTTGCAATATTGTGATTTCTTAAACAAATTTCATTGGATCAGTTGGATGTTTCAGAAGGTTCGCTCGAAAGTTATTATGTTTTAGCGCCATGGTGTAGGTCTTGGCCTAGGTCGTTAAGGCTACCCGATTTTGCTAGTTTTTTTCAAGCTGAAGTACTGGCTATAAGGGAAGTATGAAAGGTACTCAAACAAGATCCAAACCAGAACCGGAATACGGATGCTATCATAGACAGTAAGGCGGCGGTTAAAGCCATTAATTCTAGTACATCTTCCTCTAAATTGGTCCAGCTACGCCGGAATAAACTTGCTATCCTCAAATATTGATCACAATGTCACTCTTATCTCGGTTCCGGGTGATTGTGGCATTGGTGAGAATGAACGAGCGGACGAGCTGGCCAGGCAAGGATCCAAAGGGCAAAATTCTCTCCTCTCAATTTTCCTTAACCATAGGTGGAGCAACTAACTGCCTTCCATCTACAAAGATTTGGCCTCTTATAATAAATCGGGCAGACGGCAGAAATACCATGTCCTACTTTATTCAATTAGGGAGTCAAAAATGTAAAGAAAATTTTAATAAATGAATAAAACTATCTATCTATCTATCTAATAAATCCAGAACGCTGGATTTGATACGCAGAACCAAGCAAGAAATAGCCAGAATTGTAGCTTACATATAGCGGATACTGGTCAATAGGAGAACATGCAGCGAAGTAAAGTAAGATATTCCTCACAACACTAACAGTGATCATGTGCAAATGATACAGTTCTCCATTTCCTCTGCAAATGCCCTATTCTGGTCAAATTTAGAGCACAATCATTAGGAAGGACATTTTTTAATGACACTGTGGAACTTTCGGAAATGAAGATCAAAGACTTTATCTCTTTCGGTTACTTCTGTGCCGTCCCCTGGATTGGGGGCTTTGACAGAAGTTTATGCGCGAAACAGATTTAACCAGCAACAGCACCAGCATCGTCAACAGCAAACAGCACGCTTACCAGCAAACATTTCTCAAACACATTGCCACCAGCAACGTCATTTCATCTGCTTGACATTTCATATCGAAAAAAAGTTTTTCATTGTGGTGCCACTGAATATTGCAGTGGGAAAGTTGACAACGCTGCACCAGCAACAGCAAATTTAGGACTTTGGCCTAACGACCAGGGCTGCCAGAAATCATGATTTATCATGATTTTCATGTTTTTTGGACCCAAAAAATGATTAAATGATTTCGAGTCCAAAATCATGATTTTTCTAGTTTCAAAAAAAAAAATGTTAGTTTTTATAATCGCTTCAAAAAAACATGTCTAAGCTACACTATAACCTGAAACGACGAAAATCGAAAACATTACAAACACAAACAGCTAAAATGACCCTTTGACTCCAATGCATAAACTAGATTTTTGTGTCTGTAATATAATTTCTTGTCTGTGAATATATGTGAATTCACCATACAGAAATTCATAAAGAAAGGAATACATATTAGGTATTATACAGCTCATCATTTTAGCTACTCACCACACACACATACTTTCTCAGCGAAAATAATCCAGAGATTATGCTTCTTTTCATTTCTCCATGCTCCAAATTCAAGTTTCTAACTTACTCGTTGGCTTTTGGCATTTCACTATTTATAATTTTTTCGATGGCGATATTAGCCGTGTTTTTTTGGAAAAGTTATCTGTAGTACAGTAGGATTTTATATGAAAAACAAATACAACATCCGCAGTAGGATCACTGCCGATACTCGAATAAACGTCAAATCTCTATCCGCAGCAGGATTTCACTTCTCTTTTTATCGGCAGTGATCCTACTGCGGATGTTGTTTTTCATATAAAATCCTACTGTACTACGGATAACTTTTCCAAAAAAACACGGCTATTGGCTTGTCCTGACAATTTATTAAAGGTATGTTTTTGTTTAATTAAAAATGAATGTTGAATGTTGAAATGTTCTTTTGTAAAGTTTTTATTGTTTAGAAACACAATATTACCTAATGTGTAAAATATGGATACTAAATATTTATACTATTTATATTTTTGATATTTTCAATGTGCTATATAATACCTATGTACCTGAAATTGTGAAAAAAATAATATAGCACACATGAATATGTATAAATTTTAATAATTTATTTTATTTTTATTTATTCCGTCCATTTTTGTATTTTTTTAATAAATGCCCTCAGTTAATTTTTGAAAATATTTGTTTTACTTGTTACGATGTGGTTTTTAATATCTCTTTTACTGTTTTCCAACTCAGAACTGCAAATCATGTTTTTTGAACTAAAATCATGTTTTTTTACTATGTTTTTTTAAATTTCTGAGTGGCAGCACTGCTAACGACGCTGTTGGCGTTGCTGTTGCTGTTCTTATGTGTCTTGAACAATTGAAATACATTGGCTCTAAATTAATGGCGGCCGCTGTTGCTGTTGACGGTGCTGTTGCTGGTTCAATCTGTTCCGTGCTTTACGGTGTGGGGAGTCGGAGGATCACTCAATCGGTTTGGCTTTTGTTTCAGCACCAGTCAACAAGTGTTACGTGAGTGTGGTGGTCCGGTTGAGTGAGTGATCCAAATTCCTGATGATTGTGCAAAAGCAAACACACAATAAGAAACATCAAAACCTATTTGATGCTTTCTTCTTTTTGAACTCAATCCAAACTGGATGACTCCGTTAGAATTTCCACAATTTCCCATATAAATTGCTTCTACAGGTTCACACGAGTTATGGTATCAAAATGGCGCACTTCAACTCTAATTGGGCCATAGAGCAAGATTGCAAGTGGTCGCCCTTTTTACCTACCTAAATATGGCCGCCATGTTTTTAAAGCAACATTTTCTTTCAAATTTGTTGTGAATTAGGGATAAATCCCTATGGAAGGTTAAAGACTTTGACAAATCAAAATTTTATTTTCAAAATCGGTGATCCGTTCGAGAAACGCGCATTACGCAAAAAAAAAATCTTCAGCGACTACGCCCAGTTTTGGAGAAATTGATGTTTTAAAAATCCAAAATAATAAAATAATATCTGAGAATATACAAAATACACCTATGGAAAATCACTGTTTGTATATTGGTGACAAAAATCATTTGATTTGATTGACTTAATAATTTGGGGAGCTTCATAATTTATAACAGAATATGGTGAGAAAATTTAAAACTTAGGAAAAGGTATTGTGAAAGCTAAAAACTTCATCAAATTTATAAAATATTTGAATTTGAGGTTAGAGTTCTGACAGTTGTCATTTCTTAAGCAATGCGCTTAAGTTACCATTATCTATTACACATTTCAAATAATCTTGAACCTCACTCTAACTCACTGAGTTTAAATTTTGCGGTTGTCTTGCAGGTGTCATTTGTCAGAGTTATGCTGATGTCAAATACAAAGTATGATTTTTTTTTAACTTTTATTTTATCTCGATTTCCTTTGATGATCTCGATGACGGATTGAAAATTTTTGTTTTGGTTTGTGTGCAAGTCCAAAATCTTGCGAGGGATCAACATCTTTACACAGAAATTGATTTTTTTATGTACATATAAAGGAAATCGACATAAGATTATTTAGAGTGTCGAATGATTGACTTAACTATATATATAATATGCAGTTTCCAAACTGTCAAAACTGTCAAATTTCTATCCCAGTCGATTAGATTTGCTCTGAAAATTATTTTAAATAAAAATACATCAAACCAATAACACACGAATTTAGTTCTAATCTCTTAGAGACATAGAGACATTGCACAACATTTTGGACTTGCTTGAACAGAAGAATTTTCTTAATAAATTGCTTCTGAACACACCTAAAACAATGACATTTCGTTTAAAAAAGTAAGTACGTGAACCTTTTTTGATGTTTGCAAATGTCAAAGAGTCATATGAAGCTAGCACGATACTAAAAAAAGAAAGTAGGTATTCGATGATTTTAACTTTAATAAAAGGGTAGAGAAAGTATGATGCTATATTCGATTAAAATTTGTAAATTCGTTGTTTTTAACCTAGTATCATTCTAAAACAGATTTAGCATCGTACTAGTTCAATTAAAATTTTGCGCCAGTGATTTTAGTGGGACTTGCCTTTCTGACATGACGATCTTTAAGTTCCGTTATTTTCTTAATAGATTTATTTACATTTCGTTGATTAGAAAATGCAAGTGGACTGCTAAATCAATAAGGAAGGTTTGGTAACATATTCATCAATTCCAGGTCTAGTTCCTTCAGTTCCTTATCGATTTATCAATAGAAGACTTTATGGCACTTATACTTTGGCAGTATAGTTCACAGGGTTCAATTTTTTAAATTTTTGTGGCGGCCATGTTGTTTCGGTGACATCTGTCAAATCTGTTGTATATTATTAACTAAATAATTCCAAATTACCATGGCAAGTAACACTATTGAAAATCATATACTTACTTTATTTTACTTTAGATGGCGCTCACAGTCCAGGGTGGACTAAGGCCTCAACCAACAAGCCCCTCCAGCTAGCTCGGTCCCTAGCTAGCTGCCTCCAGTAGTCCAGTTACGCACTCCAAGTTGGTTGAGGTCGCTCTCCACTTGTGCGTGCCACCTGAGGTGGCATCTTCCTCTGCTGCGCAGACCATCAGGGGTGGATTCGAAGATTCGATGGGCTGGTGCGTCGGTGTCCATACGCTCCAAGTGTCCCAGCCATCTCAGCCGTTGTATTTTCAGCTTCTTGACTAGGTCAACGTCGCTGTAAAGCCCGTACAGCTCGTTGTTGAACCTTCTCCTCCATACTCCATCGATACAGACTGGACCGAAGATCAAAAGAAGAACTTTTCTTTCAAAGCACCCAAGCAGATTTTCATCCATTTTAGACAGTGTCCATGCTTCTGCCCCATACAGCAGGACCGGGATGATGAGGGTATTATACAAGGTCTCCTTGGTTCTTTGAGATAGGGCTTTATTACTCAAATGCCTTCTTAGCCCGAAGAAACAGCGGTTGGCAAGAGTAATTCTTCGCTTGATCTCTGCACTGATGTCGTTTTGCGATGTTATAGTGGAGCCCAGGTAGACAAAGTCTTTGACGACTTCGAAGTTATACCTATCCATCGTGACGTTTTGCCGGAGTCGACGATTCCTTTCTCGATGATAGCATATACTTCGTCTTGTCCTCATTAACAGCCAAACCCATTTTCGCCGCCTCCAGTTCAATACTTGTAAACGCACCGGTAACAGCTCGCTTCGTCCTCCCAATGATACGAGTATCAATATCATCCGCATAAGCAAGCAGTTGAACTGACTTTTGAAAAATTGTACCTCTATTGTTGACGTTTGAGTTTCGTACAATTGCTTCAAGAGCGATGTTAAATAGGTTTGAAAATCATATCCGGATGATAAAACTTTATTATCAAAATGAATGTTAGTTTTTGAAAGCGTTGCGTGCCTTGCGGCCATTTTATGGTAGACAGGTTGCCCTTCACAGTCGACTCAGCATTTGGTTTTCAAATTTGAGAGACCAGTTCTGTAATCAATCAGCATATAGGTATGCAAACTTCAAAAGAACGCTATATCGGCCGAGAACATCGGCGCGGTCCGAAAAGTGTGAAGTAGAATCCGAGGCAGTCGATTCCTTGCCATGCACGAGAACTCGGCCTTTCTCAGTATTAAACTTAGCGAATTTTGCGTCGCAATTTGGGTCTACATCCGTAAAAGATCCAATTGATTCAGGACCTTTGTTTGTTTGTTCACTCACTGGGTTTCGGAGCGTTTGAATAAGAACCCCAATTTAAGCCGAAAAATCATCTTTAGCGACTAGGCGCATTTGTAGATGAATGGATGTGTCAACAAGCTAAATTTTCACTTATAGGATGACACCATCCTACAAGGGGTTCACCATGTGACAATGCATCCTCAAAAATAACCGTTTATTATGGATTTTGGTCCTGCGACGTCATTTGTTTTTTGAAAACAACGTTGGTTAGGCGATAACCAATTTCTTATGGCCGAAATTAAACCATATGGATCTGGATATTATGTGGATCCAGTAGGATAGCGCTACCTGCGACACAGCGGAAGCAACGATTCACATTCTGCATGAAAGTTGTGAGGATAATGTTATCTCTCGTATAGGTGATATTAGTTGGCCACCAAAGACATGTGATTTGCCCCAGCTGGATTTTTTTCTTGTAGGGTTTCTGAAAGTTGTAAGTCTAAAGCAAATAAACCACAATCGACTGATGCCATTAAGATGAACATTAAACAGGCCATCGCTCTAGTTCACTCCGATCCATGCAGAAGAGTAATTGAAAATTGGACCACTCGGATCCGTGCTACCATAAGAAGCAGAGGCGCGCATTACAATAATGTCATATTCCTTACATAACGATATTTTGGTTTATACCTCAAACACAGCTTGTTTTATTGCATTTCAACATCTGCCCATCCTTACTCAAAAACCCTTTTCAAATCTATCAATCATGCTTTCTCAGGGACTATCAACCAATATCACCACCTGCTTGGCGACAAAATAGATTTGACCAATGCTAGATATGAAGAGCTCGAAAGCTTTAATATCTTTAAGCAGATCGTACATAGGCTCCGTAACAGGTGTTATAATAGGACACTGTTTGATAGGCACGATTTCTGCAGAAGCTGCATGGCGGAAGAAGAAGAAGAATCGGTCCCTCACCTTCTCGGTATATATCCTGCTTTATTCTAAGAACTATTACAATGATCATAGTGATCTGGTGATAGGAATAGGCAATCTCGCTCACTTCATAAGGAGCTTCAAATGGTCAAACAATTAGGGAGAAAGTCTCCAATATTCAATGTTGTATCACAATAGACCAACTAATGGGGCCTATTGCACCATCTTACAAAATTGTGATTACAAGCATTTTTTTTAACAAATTTGTAAAAATCGAGTTTTTTTCATATGTAATTTTTTTTAATCACAATTTTGTACTTGTAATTTGTAGTTGGTGCAATAGGCCCAGGGTCTAAGTGTGTCAGATCTGCTGCTTGCAGCCACTCCAAACCTCAACCTAACTTAGGGATATCAAGAAAGTTCTTGATATAACTCAAAGTCCTATATGCACAATTTTAAACATTTGAATGTTTTTAGAACTTTTCTTAAAGTGATTCCGAGTTTTGATAGCATAATATTTAGTTAGTGCAACTGCCGTGAAGAAGGTCTTGGGTTCAATTCTTAGCCGTTGCAAGAAAGTTTTTCCAAGGTTTACTAGCTTTTACGAGGAATTGACAAATCTTTCAAGAGTATAACTCTTGTCATGAAAAGTGGTGCTCATAAGCTGTTCGGAATCGGCAGAACATTGTAAGTCCTCTCCATTCCACATATTATAATCTCGAAAGTTTTTAAGTGGCCGATGCATCGTTCCACTGATCCATCAAAAGTCTCTGGTCACTATGTCATAATGTCGATTTACGGATCAATTTGACTATCCGATGGTTTTTAGCTTGTCCTACATATAAACAAGGGCAGTAATAAATCAACTCAACGTGTGAATAGATCTAGGCTAGACCAGTTTTTTATATCCGCTTTATACTAACTTTCCTTTTAATAACATAGGAA
Organism: Chrysotoxum bicinctum; assembly: GCA_911387755.1. Lineage (NCBI taxonomy): Eukaryota > Metazoa > Arthropoda > Insecta > Diptera > Syrphidae > Chrysotoxum > Chrysotoxum bicinctum. The sequence goes on along the minus strand of OU426987.1, from coordinate 205,395,450 downwards.
ACACGATGTTATGTCTTATAATCTACAAAAAGCATTTTTTTGTATTTTCAATCTGCAAGGCAATAATTTCCAACATTTTCGTTCCTACCACCTATTACCGATCACCGTTGCTGACCGATCAAAACAAGACCAATATAAATGAATCAAATTGTCTACCATCTAGCTACAAAGACCCGCAGCAACTCTGTTTTATGTTTTATGCAACAAAACACACATTAAAATAATGTTTAATTATTTAACGATAGATTGCGTGATTGAAAAAAGGACTACTTTTCTACTTTCAAGGCATTTCAGACAGTACGAGTATTGCGTAAGAAAAACAATCAAATTCCTAACCTAGTTAAGCAGTGTTTCTACATATAACGATCTTGTTAAGTCATCCTATTTGTTTTTTTATTAAGTCTAAAGCAAAACTAATTTGTTTTTAAAAACACAACACCATCCTTAAGACATCAATTTATTATTGCGGTCTAGTTCGTGTCAAACTCATTAGCGAAAGTAAGGGCAGTTCTATAATACCGTGTTTCCAAATTAGATGCGAAATTCGGACGGTTTTTCATACCTCCCTAAGCTAAGTACACTTCGTTAAGTCTTCTAATAAAATTGCTATAGGGAGATTGGACATCCAGAGGTGGCAACGTGAAGAAACATCAACACTTATTTTTTGGCAGATGTCTCTCGGACAATAGCAGACAAAAAGTGGGTCGTCTAGCATCTAAGACAATCGAGATGAGTGGTTATATAAGATGCGGTTCGGTCATGGGAAAGATTCACACTCTTACAGATATTTCTATTTAAATTAATGGCAAATTGTTTATGAGTAATTAAATGGCTTTTACCTCGCTGGGGTGCAAGGAAACCTTTGACTTTGTCGGTTTCGGATTTGGATGTTATGTTAATTTTGTTGATTCACATCGGTTTCTTTTTGTTTATCAGATATGTTTTTTTTTTGATGGATTGATGCATTGCTGGAACCGTTTTATAAGATATTGATTAAAGTGCTACATCCGACTGGCTAATTTACACCAAAAATGACTATGACTAATTTTGATGTTTTGTTAAACATATTTTTGGATTTGTTTAAAAAAAATAGAAACTAATTATGAAACATTTTTGTTCGAATGTTTAACAGCGAGTCTCACCAAATTTACATATAGAAATAGCTTCAGGGTGGCAAAAATTTACTTACTATTTTTATTTCATTTTAGATCTATTATGTATCTACACTTGTTCAGAGTTTTTTTTTATGTAGATTTGTATCTGAAATAATAAAAGATCATATTTTTCTAAAATGACAAAAAAATGATAAGTTTTCAAGTGACTAATGTCCCATTAATGTAAAGGGTGTTCCAGAATTCAGGCAAGATTTTAATTACCTATTTACTATTTGTGAAGAAAATACTTCTAGAAAATTTATACTCAATTCGCGTCTACTCAAAAGTTATCTTTTGGCACGTCCTTTAATTTGTTGGTTACCGTATTTATCTTGCATATTTGCAATATATTCTTGCGTAAATTATGAGACACTTTTACACTTACACGCTTTTAGCAACATTCAGGGGCTAAGGAAGAATTTATGTGCTGCACATGTCCATAGGGCAAAAATAAGGCCAGCAGTTTTGGTACTTGGGGAAAGCCAGGTAGGTGAAAATTGTGATCACTCGGAATTCAGCTTACATGGTTATAGCTTAGTACCCTAATTTTTTCTCACATGGCTTCGCCATACACATACAAACGACACTCAATGGAAGAACCAAAATTTCGTTCTACGTGGACAACTGCCATTATAGCTCAATTCCACGGTGGGCCTACCCACACTGACAGAGTCAAATTAAGCGTTGACCACCGCTCTGAAGTATCTCACACCACTAAAGTAGCAATAAAGCGAAAATGTTAAGGCATGTTCACAACCCTTGCTGAAGAGCGAGGCCTCTTGCATCCAAGATAAATCTTGGACACCAATTGTTTCCGCGATTTCAGCATCCACAGCCACCACGATACTACCACAAAGGGGGCCTACCTCATAGATAGTATGAGGCAGAGAGGCCAAACATCTTGCGACACAAGAAACCACTGTACCTCCTGGGAACTATCTCCCTTGGTACCAGAATATAGCCTCCTGTGCAAAGCTCCGCAACAATGAAGGTCATTTCTAGAAGAGTGCCTCAACACTCGAGGATTAGCAGCCTCCGATGTGCACATTTAACTAAAAACTACAACAAGGACAACACGAATACAACAACTACCAGTGTGACTGGTAAATTCGCACACGAGCCACTGTCGCTATGCACTTCCAGATTCACGTACCTTATATAGGCACGTAATCGGGAATAACCAGAGCACACATTCCAGGCACCCCAAGCTCCACACAGTGCCTCACCAAAGATCAGGCCCCAATGTCACTGAGCCAACGACTCAGGACCAAGGGCGAATTAGCCATGGCAAGAAACAGCGTTGGAGAGAGCCCTTATTTGATGAAGAGTGAGCCAGAATGAGATAAAAACAGAAACCCTCCCACCAAAACACTACCACCTATAGACTTATGAGGTTGTGAATTCATGAGAATCCTTGACCTGACAGAAGACCCGGACTCCACAATCGATGGAAGGTGTGCCGAAATTTTTCCTGACATAAGCAACCTGAATCAGCTCGTTTATGAGCCTACTCTGACGCCTGACGTCCGACGCATGTCAATTCGCTCAACACTCTAGACTTGTGTCTTACCTCTAACCGTAATAAGTACACTATTAGTGAATTATCGTCTCTAGGTACATCAGATCATTGTGTCTGCTAATCTCTAGTGCCAAGAAAACCCAGTTAGAGAAAAAAATTCCTAAGAGAACCATTTGTCAATACGAGAAAGCCAACTGGAATGTTTTCATAGATTTCTTCAGGAAATTTAACTGGTCACTATGCTTCGTCGGTAGTCACGTGGGCTCCAGTATAGATATGATTTCAAATTGAATTCTTTTCGGAATCAGAAATTGAAATATATATAAAGAGGGAAAAATTTATCAAACCGAAAGAGAATTCATGATTTAATCGAACAGTAAAGAGCTTATTACGATCAGAGAAGTAAGTTTTCGATGTTATAAAGCAAACACTTCTGAGCAAAACCAGAAATACGAGTAAGTTTAAAGAAGATAGAAAGACCTGTAATGTCCCAAAGATAGCAAAAATGTTAAGTCATTTCTAAAAAAAAATGTGAGAAATACTATCTACTTCGTAGCCGGTTCTTACGCTCGTCTTCAATGACGAAATGACGATCCTTATGTCAGTTCACAAGAAAAAGCCAATTTTTGGCATTACAGTTAGTTGTTAATTCGACGTTGCCACAAAGACGCTCAAGACTCCTCCTGTACTTGAGAGCGATCCTATGGGCCAAATCTTCTTTCGAACTCGTGCAAAAGTGCAGAAGTATCTTGAAGAACGAAGGATTTTAAATAACCCATAGTATGGCCTTCGTATCAATAGGTTCTCTAGTAATCGGATGGGTTACCTCACAAAACAACGACACAAATCTTTACCTCGGTTTGGAGAAAGTAAGATATTGCAGTTGATATTTCAAAAATTTATAAAATAAATGCTGGTGTGCCCCAGGGTTCCAACTCTCTTTTTCTTATTCATCAATGATCTTCTCTTTGAAACTTCTAATCCATTAAATTGTTTTGTTGGCGTCCTTGTCCTTCGGATGTGGACTTAGAACGGCAGCGTATAATAAGCTCATTAAATTCTGATATCCTTGGCTTTGTCTAATGGGGAACGAAAGCCGCGTAGAATTTAATGCTTCAAGAACTCAATGCTGTCTGTTGTCGTTAAAGCGGAACCCACTCCGTATGCCATATTATTCATGAGTGCACTTGCATTTAGTAAACCGAACAGCTCTCACTTCTCAGTATGTGCATCACAGACCACCTTGTGTGGAATGACCACGAATTAGACATCACCAAAAACGCTGCTAAGTGTTTATGTTTCCTTCGACGCTGTAAGATATTTTTCACCCCTTCTGATCTGGCTGTAATCTATAAGGCATATTTAAGATGATTTATTGAGCAAGTTGGAATTTATAAGTTGAGTGGAATCAATTTGAAATCTTTCCTTCGGCTTTTTTGGTCAGTAATATTGGCAATGAAATAACTATGTTACATTGACTTTCCCTAATTTACAATATTACAGTGACCAAAAAAGCCGAAGGAAAGATTTCAAATCGATTCCACTCAACTTATATAAGGCATATATTCGTCCAATAGATTAGAAAGAATTTAAAAACGAGCATTAAAAACATTTGCATCTTTCGAACATCGGCGCGCCGCAATGTTTCTTGTTTTTTAATGTTTGTCGTTATTCTTTTAAGCAATTATTCTTATGAAATAGCCAGTTGCATTCTTCCCCTTAAACAATCCAACCGTAATACTCGCGCCTTAGGAAATGCCAACTAGCTTACACTTGAGCCCAACTTTGGACGTGCTGTTAAATTCTGAGATTCTTTTTACAGCCGCACTTCATGAATGTGGGACATTCAAAATCTATGTACATCGGTATCTGCTTTAAAATCCTCTCCAATTTTACTTAAAGGTCGCAGACTTCTAGGAAAAAATTTGGTACTCCAACTTTAAGTTTTTATTACTGTACGAATGAAAAATAAATTTCCAACAAAAATATTGAGTAGTTTTTGAAATATCGAATTTTCCAAAAAAAAAAAATGATTTTTTTTTTCAAAACTTTAAAAAATATTTTTTTTTAGTTTTGAAATGCAATGTTTTTTACCCTTTTTAAAAACATCTCTATAAAAAATTTCATTAAAATCCGTTATGTCGATAAATGAGCAATAATTCAAAATTTGAAAAAATGGTTCTATGTTAGGTACAAGCTGTAATATCTTAATTTCAAATTTTTTTTATTAAATTAAAGATCGTAAGAATTAATTAAAAGAAAAAAAAAATTTATCAAAATTCTAGGCGCCGTTTTCGAGAAAAATACGATTTTTGAAAACCATTTTTTAACATTTGTATGGTTGCTACCTTCATTTTTAGGTAAAATCATTTTTACTTGCGATATAGGTACTATAGGGCAAGTTCTGCATTTGGAAAAAAAATCGAACTCGAGATTTTGATCAAAGTTGACATTACGATGATAGCGAAGACGAAAAAAGTGGGTCTGACAATTCCGTCTGTCTGTCTGTATGTCTGTATGTCTGTATGTCTGTATGTCTGTATGTCTGTACCTCGAACTACAGCCTAAACTACCGGACGTATTTTCTTCAAACTCGGTAGTTAAGGGTTTTCGGTGATTCCCTAGAGGAAAAATTGAAATTTTTTTTTTAGCTCCAAAATTAAGGGTACCCCCCATACACCCGTAATGCAAAATCTTATTTATCTCGAAAACGGCTCTAACGATTTTGATAAAAAAAATTAAGTGTGATATTATGGACATGGACTATATTTTGGTGAAAAAAAAAATTTGGGGGGAAATGTTATTAGGGGTACCTGTCATAGAACGGTTTTTTTGATTTTCGAATTTCTCACCAACGGCTCTAACGATTTTAACCAAAATTTTTATGCAGGAGCTGCTTTGCATTTGAAAAAATATAAACTAAAAATTTTTTCGAAAAAATAGTTTTTGGATTTTTAAAAAAATAATACAATTTTTTTTTTTGAAAATTCAATATCTTGAAAACCGATACACGATTAAATTTTTAAATTACGTTTTAAAATGTATTTTATTAAATACTAACAATTTGCATATCAATTTTTTTTATAAAATTTTTAAGGAAAATTTAGTACACAAAAAACATGTTTCAGTGTGTCTGTATGTCTGTACCTCTCACTACAGCCTAAACCCTTGGACCTATTTCTTTCAATCTCGGTAGTTAAGGGTCTTCGGTGATTCCCTAGAGGAGAAATTGAAATTTTTTTTTTAGCTCCAAAACTAAGGGTACCCCCCATACACCCGTAATGCAAAATCTTATTTATCTCGAAAACGGCTCTAACGATTTTGATAAAAAAAATTAAGTGTGATATTATGGACATGGACTACATTTTGGTCAAAAAAAATTTTGGGGCAAAATGTTATTAGGGGTACCTGCCATAGACCCGTTTTTTTGATTTTCGACTTTCTCATTAACGGCTCTAAGGATTTTAACCCAAAATTTTTAGCAGGAATCCCCTTAAGTTTAAAATAATATTGTATATAAAAATATTCGAAAAAATATTTATTGGGTTTTTAAAAAAAAAAAAAAATTTTAAATCAATATCTTCAAAACCTATGAACGATTATTTTTTGAAATTATTTCCTAAGACCAATATTATTAAATACTTAAAATTCGCATCCCACATTTTTTTCTTGAAAAATTTTAAAGAAATTTCTTATATAAAAAATTTATTTAATAATAAAACGATTTTTTAAGGTTTATTTGCATAAATTCATACTTTTCCGGAAACCAGACGGCAATTTTATGCATTTGAACATTATTATCTCATTAAATCCATGTTTTATATTTATAAAATGTATTTTAAATTCCAAAGTACTTTTACATAAGAGCAAGTTCGTGCGATCCAGTCGTGCATTTTATTTTTCTCACATCTTGTAGATTATATTGAGAAACTCTTACGTATCAAGTTTTAAAAAAATCGAGCGTGGTATTTTCGAAATATTGAGTTTTGAAAAAAAAAATTTAATTCTTTTTTTAAATCCAAAAAATTTTTTTTGCAAATTTGAATACACAATTCTATTCAAGTTTTTGGGGGGCTTTAGCAAAAAAAAATTATCAAAATCGTTGGCACCGTTTTTGAGAAAATCAAAAACAAAAAAATGGTTCGTTGGGGGGTAGATATCCTCAATAACCGTTTTTTGGAAATTTTTTTCAACCATTTTTGTATTTTTATTTTTTAAATCTGTGGAACAGATTTTGAGAAAATATTTATAAAATTTCGAAAAAAAAATCGTATGTTATTTTTGGTCTTAGAAAAAAAAAGAATAAAACGTGTTGGGGGGGGGGGGGGGGGGGTTAAATTAAAAATGATATCCACCAAGTTAAAAGAAAATCGGCCGAGCCGTTTGGTCTGTAGTCGAGCAGACAGACAGACAGAATTGCAAGACCCACTTTTTTAGTCTTCGCTATCATCGTAATTTCAACTTTTGCCATTTATACTGTCCTCCGTCGTGTATATATTGTGCATTCACAAATAAGCAATTTATCAGCTTATTCTTTTCTGAAAATTGTCAGTTTCTTCAAAGCGGCATCTTTCAAGAAAAAAAAACTAAGGTATTATAACAGGTCTTCTTATATTGAAATAAAGGTTTAAATCAATCTAAATACATATATTTTGTATTCTTCATCAAACAATATTAATTTTTAGAATAATATAATAACAAGTTTTAAAAAGTATACTTCGAGCTAGGTATAAAGTATATTATATTGTAAGGTATGTATGTATATCAAGCTTAGAGTAGGTATTGTTGAGAAGTTATGAAGGACAATATGCCTTACAGTATAAAATGATAGAAATAATGCCATTTTGTTACTCGAGTAAATAAAGTTATTGATTTGCTGAAGATATTCAAATGACAAGAATGTACATAAGTAACTTATGAGTTATCATCTAGGATGATGTAATCTTATGATAGTAACGATGACAACTGGTCATCAGTTTTAAGAGAACAGAAGAGAATAATGAAATGCAATTTGCTTTGAGTTTCCTAGTTTTTTTTACTTAAGACCCAAGAAAAACCATTAAAACCTAAAGGTTTTTTAGCGGCGGGCAAGTGTAAATTGGCAGCACTGTTTTCTGTTATAGTGTATTTGAAAATTCTCCATTGTTTTACTTTGGCAATTCAAGCCAGGCCAACGTTTGCAAATCGTTCAAATTTATTTTGAAATAAATGGTTCAATTCAAGAAACACATACGGCGTTATGTCCTTTTTTGGAGCTCATAATCTTCCATCAGAGCGATAACTTTGGGAAACTATGGATCGATTTCGCAATTACCAACAAATATGTATCTTGTGTGCATCATTCTTGTGCTCAATTTTGATGCTAAACTTTATTTGATGTTAAAATTTGAGAAGTACAAATGAAAAGAATTAATGATCTTATTAAAAAATCCATTTAAAATTCTTATAAACTCAAATGATATGGTAATTATTGATTGATCTCTTAACTTTAGACCGATCATAAATTTGTCTGATGAATTGTGTTTTGCTAGAAGTATCATGAAAACAAACACTGCATAAAATTAATACCTATGCAAAAAAAATGGAGTTTTAAAAATGCGAAATAGGCAACTAACGCTGCCCTAAAGCTCAAGTGGCCTCATTGGTCATTGAATCTTGTACTTTTCTTATATTTTTTATTCTTTACTATGTAGTTCCGGAGGATTAAGCCCACCTTATAACATTTTCAATTTTTTAGCTTTATTTCCTAGACGAAAAGTATTAACACCATAGTTATAATTGCACATATAGGTACAGAGAATGTTATTTGTTCAAAATCCTCTAAGCCTTTCCTTACGCCCAACATAGTTCACCCCACATCACCAAGGTACCAGGTTTGAAGAAAATCGCCAAATTAAACGAGGCGACTCGACTTTGCTGGAAGATGATATACATAATTGCCGCAATCGCTTTTATGGCAATCTCAATCATTTATCGTATAAGCCACATAAGTATGCGATCAAGATCTCTATTTCGATTTTGTGTACGAATGGAAAACTTGTACTTCAACTCGTTTTATTAATCTATCGCAAGTACAAAATTTATTTCAAACATCAACAAATTTATGGATATAATTTGGATGACTTTCTAAAAGTTCGGTATGTCATTGAAATAATATTATGTAAGTCAAAGGTTGTATTTCAAATTTGAGCTGTCTTTAGTCAATTTATATTTCATAATTGCTTACCGATCAATTAATTGATTCAAATACGACGGAAATTAAATAGGTATCATAATAGGCCTCTTAGAGGTGCATGATTTGAATTTTAAATGCAAGATAAACTAGGGCATCTCAATCCAATTAATCTCAAGCATCATAAACTTGAAATAAAGTTTTGTGTCAAAATCAACACTATTCTGGTCACAGACACCTCATTTTCCATCTACAAAAAAAAATATAAAACAACACATATTGTTTTTATAAACACACAAAATATTATTTCCAAACATTGGAAAATTATTAAACTCGAATAAATAATTTAAGTGCTTAATGGTGTTCAATATGCAAATTATGACTTTGTAGTTGTACAATTTTCGTCAGTAAATTTGCATATTGATTTTAAAGCATTAAAAATTATTATTAAAGAAATAAAACCACAGTGACCATTTGTGCAGAAAAATACTTCGTTTGCGAACTTCCTCATCTTCACTGGACTACTTGCATATAGTTTAGTTTAGGTCATGGCCAGGCCATGTGCGCATCTAGATCTTCGATCATAAGGAGGGCAAAATGATTAACGTTCTTTTACCTATATGTATTTCAAACGAAGGGTATTCATAAAAACCTAACGTCAGTCTTAGTTTTGGTCTTTGACTGGTGATGGACAAGAGGTTGTATTGTATTCGCTCTTATAAGCTTCATTTAAAAATGCACAGAAACCCTATCGCCGCTTTAGAATCCGTAGTTTTAATAAGGGAACATGTCCAAAAATCGATATCCATTAATGTGTCCAAATAAAGGATATTTTATTAACTTCCCATAGGGAGTTATTGTAATCGGTCCGATTTGTCAAATTGGAATTTTTGACATTTCTCGACGTTTCAAGGTCCCTAGAGGCTATATCAATCATTTTTAGAGAGATGTCTGTGTGTGTGTGTACGTACGTTCGTATGTTCGTACGTGCGTACGTTCGTACGTTCGTACGTTCGTACGTTCGTACGTTCGTACGTCCGTACGTTCTGGTACCATTTTTCGTCGTCGATATCTCAAGAACGAGTAAAGATATCGACTTCAAATAAATTTTGTTTAATAGATAATAACTTCGAAAGAGGCTGAAAGGGCGTTTATTAGAATACAGTGAGTAGTTTTTTCACTATAACGGTTTAAAAAAAATGTAAAAATTTTGGTTAGTTTCAAATATCTCACGAAAAAATAATGCTATTGATTTCAAATAAAATTTATTGTACTCATTATAAGGTCATACAGATTTGGTATATACATCGATACTTTCCCGTAAGAATGTATACTAAGCGACATTTCTAAAATTGTTCAGGAAACGAAAAACACGAAGAAAGTTCTAATTGAATCATAGTGTGCTAAGAGACAATTTTGGTTAAACTAAGTGACATCTAACAAAATTTTTTGTTGCTCTCGACAATGAGATCTTTATTAATGTCGCTTAGCATAATTTTTTTGGCGGATAATACAAATTTCAGGGGGCAACATTATTTTAATGAAAAAACATGGCAGTTGATAAATTTTTTTTATATAATATAGTATAAGATTTGCGTAATAATACGTCAAATTTATCTGAGTTTATAAAACCAATTGAAAAGACACAAGCAAACTAAAGGTGAGGAATAGGCCTATTGGGGATACCTCGTTAAAAAAAAACGCGTGGAAGTTTACCTCCTGGGTCACGTGGAAACAACTTATACATCAACAATCTCAATTTCAAATCTGTTTAAATAATTAAAATGATTTTTAATCTTAAAATAATGTTTGTTTGAATTTTACAGCTAAAGTTTGTTTCGCTGAAAATTTGGTTATTTGAAAAAAAAAAACTAAATATAAAGTTTTCAAGACCACAAATGGGAAGTTATCAGTGTGGGTCGCACCCAGCCTCTTTTTTTGTTTATATTTAGGTCCGGTATTAAAATTTTCAACACTGTTTCAGGTGTATTTGATTTTTTTGTGGATAATATTCATGTGAAAAATTAATGCGCGCAAAACAGTAAGGCGAAAAAGTTGTCGTTGCCAGATGAATGGATCACATTATTGGGCGACCGAGTCTAAAAACTTTCCTTATTTAGAATACTACTTACTATTTTCTTCGTGAAGTCGGACGATTTGCTTAGTTTTTTGATTATTCTCAACACGTTTTTTTTAACACCAAAACTAACGGTACCTGCCATAAATTTTTTTTGGAAATTAGAGAAAATATTTTTTTTTAATCTCTCCATAGAATTTTATAAAAAAAATTAAAATAAATCTGTTACTGAAAGTAACCCTGAAATTGAATTTTTTTTTTGAAAAATGGTTATTGATGGTACCTCCTATAAAATCATTGTTTTGTTTTTTTTTTCAAGAACGATAAAGCTGATTTTGATCATTTTTTCTTACGCAGAAAGTTCAAATAGTATTGTGTAGAAAAATAACAAATATTTTTTGGATTTTAAAAACAAATTCAAGTTTATTTGTTCAAACTCAATATTTCAAAAATGTTTTTTGAAACTTGGCACATAAGGTTTATTTTATTTTTATTTATTTATTTATTTAAAGGCATTCACAGGTTTTTAACAGATTTGCTAAAAATGATGTTCTTTTCTTCAAAAACAAAGGTACAAATGTCAAAGAAATAAAATGCACGACTGGGTCGCACGAACTTGCTCCTATGTAATAGACTAGGAATTTTAAAAACGAATGTTATTAGAGAAAAGCTGTTCATAAGCATAAAATGAATTTTTAAATTCTTTTAATAGTAAGAGACAAAAACAGAATGCTATCCAAATATGAATTTATGCAAGAACAAAAATTATAAGGCGTTGTAGTGGTTTCTTAAAAAAAAAAAGCTTTTATATACAAACTTTTTAAAAGCTTTTTAAGAAAAAATTTTCGTACGCCAATTTAAAGTTTTTATTATTGTTCGAATAAAAATTAAATTTGCAAAAAAAATATTGAGCCATTTCTGAGATATTGAATTTTCAAAAAAAGAAAAAATAGATTTTTTTTTTCAAAAATTCAAAAAATATTTAATTTGAAGTTTTGAAATGCAATGTGTTCTAGACTTTTTAGAAGCTTCTCTATAAAAATTTTTATTAAGATCCGTTATGTAAATAATGAGAAATTCAAAATTCGAAAAAATGGTTCTATGGTACAAGCTGTAATATCTTAATTTCAAATTTTTTTTTATTAAATTAAAGATCGTAAAAATTTATTGAAAGGAAAAAAATTTTATCAAAATTCTAGGCGCCGTTTTCGAGAAAAATACGATTTTTGAAAACCATTTTTTTTTTAATTTTTAGCATTTGTATGGTAGGTACCTTTATTTTTAGGTAAAATAAATTTTTTTTTATCACATCTTGTAGATTATATTGAGAAACTTTTATTTATCAAGTTTGAAAAAAAATCTAGCATGGGGTTTTCGAAATATTGAGTTTTGAAAAAAAAAATTTGAAGTTTTTTTTTCTAAATCCAAAAATTTTTTTTTTTTGAAAATTTGAGTACACTATTTTATTTATGTTTTTGGGGAGCTTTAGCAAACAAAAAATGATCAAAATCGGTTGTACCGTTTTTGAGAAAATCAAAAACAAAAAAAATGGTTCCATGGGGGGTACCCTCAATAACCATTTTTCGGAAATTTTTTTTCATCCAATTTTTTTTCATCAAAAACTAGAAGACATAGAACCATGCGGTTTTTTGTGTTCGATTAAAAACTGATAGATACATGGAACACATATAAGCTAACTTACAATTTCATTTCACAATTTTGAAAACAATCGGTCTAAACTTTTTTTTCACGTTTTTTTTTATCAAAAATTTGGACTTTAAATGCGAATTTCTCAAAAACCATTGACATGATTAATTTAATTTAAATGCAGGATTATAGAACAATCTTCTGGCTTTCAAACGCAGTATAGTAATTTATTGTAGGTGTTGCCGTTGTTTTTTAATATTTTTTTTTTCAATTTAAACCATTTTTTCTAAAAGTGCCCCTACCTCCTAAACGGGGGGAGATAGACCCCCCCTCCCGTAGTAAAAAGTGCTTGTTTTTGACCCCTCTACAAAAACCCGTAATCAAATCTTGGCGGCCAAGTTATCGTACTCTCCCCATTTTTATTTTTAAAATCTCTCGAACACTTTTTGAGAAAAAAAAATGTTTATAAAATTTCGAAAAAAATCGTATGGCAGGTACCGTTATTTTTGGTCTTAAAAAATCAAATCAAAAAACATCCGGGGGTAAAAAATTAAAACCCATATCTACCAAGTTTGACGAAAATCGGCCGAGCCGTTTAGCTGTAAGCGAACAGACAGACAGACAGAATTGCCAGACCCAATTTTTTCGTCTTCGCTATCATCGTAATGTCAACTTTGATCAAAATCTCGAGTTCGATTTTTTTTACGAATGCATAACTTGCCTTATAGTACCTAGTCGCAAGTAAAACTACTTCAAAAATGTCAATAAAATGTTTCTGTTTCGCTTAATTTTTAACATCTATTTTTCAACTGAAGAATTTTTTTTAATTAAGACAAGATTTACAGCACATTACACTGTAGGGCCATTTTTGCGTTTTCAACTTTCTCACTATTAGCATAAGGGATTTAAATTATTTTTTTTTATACAGAAGCTTACAAGGAGTTAAATGTTAAAATATTTAAAACAAATTTTTAGATTAAAAAATATATATACATATATATCTTATTAAGATATTTCAAAAACGGGTGAAAATTCAAAAAACTCTCTACGCCGTTTGAAATATATCGAATTAAAAAAAAAATTATTGAAAATTCCCTTAAGAATCTAAAACTATATTGTGAGAAGTTTCTGCATACGAAATTGTATTTGAATCGGTTAAGGGGTAAATAAGAAAGTCAAAAATAAAAAAGAAGTTTAATTGTATAGGTTAGAGTAAATAATTCGTAAATTTAGTTTCGAATGGGCTGGAAGATCGTTAAATTTATAGAACACTGACAATATTTTATAAACATTTCTGGGGCGGTTTTCGAAAAAAGTAAAATTTTCCATAAGCAGCTTTTTAAAATGTCGTGGGAGGAATCGTTTTATTTTAACTAAAATGAAATCTGGTAGAGAGATAATTTTAAAAACTGTTAGGTGCAAGACTTCGAAAAAATCGAAACAAAATATTTTGTTTTGAAATGTTTGCAAAGGAAAATTGATTAAAATTAATTTAACCCTTCTTAAGAAAAATAAAACTTTTTAGAGATTTTTCTTCCTGTTTGTATAAGAATCTGTGGAAGAGTTTCTGAGCAAAAAAATATTCTTTAATTTCAAACAAAAACTTTCAGTAAAAGAAAAGGATATATGGAATGAATCTGCAAAAAAAACGTAAGGTAGATTGAAAGAAATCAACCAATACATTAAAGCTGAAGTCGAACAGACAAACATTCAGAATATCCAGAAGCCCTTTTTTTCGATGGTCAAGTTTGTTGAACATTTTTAGATTTACCATTTTTACGAATGCATAATTTATTATATAGTTCCAATTCTAACGGTAGTCTGGAAATTATTAGATTAAGATTTATTCTACAAAAAAGTTACATGTACATATTTTGAAATTTGTTTTTAAACTTTTGAGACTGAGGGCCCAGCTAGATAATAATAAGTAGCAGCAGAACAATTTTTGACAAAATACAAACAAAATTACATCTATGAACATAGGTACATTTATATAATTAAAAGTCTTCTCCCATTAGTCGACTTCTAAATATATACTAACAATGGCAAATTAGTATGATTTTAAAAATGTTATTTTTTTATATAATCTACACGCGCTCAAGGGATTATGATTACCCTTTAAATGTTTCAACACAGCGCGGGCGTGAAGTTATGGAAGAGAAAGAAGGATAGGAAAGATGTGTGGCACGATGTTCTGAGACTGAATATAGTTGTTTCAGATTTTTATCTCCAGGGATGGCGTCTGAACTAATGCGGAGAAATGCCGTGTCTTATTTCTATGTCCCTTATAATTCACATTATTTAATTCGTATTCATACTTGTTGGGCATACTAGTTTAACCCAATCACATGTATTAGTGTTATGCCTGAACAACATGTAATGAGCAAACCAGCAACTTATTGGTGACAGTTTTAGAAGGTGAAGAATTTTAGAACCATCGCGCCACGGCCACTCGTAGTATCATACTTGGTCAAAACGATGATTTGGCAATTTTAATTGAGCTTGTAGCGTGAACCTCTTTTAACTACAGGTTTCGTGGGTTGAAGATCCTTAGTTTAAACTTTAGATAGTTTGTAATTGTCAATTTCAAATAAAATTACGTTTGTATTTTAATATAAATTAGTTTTGACAGTTTTATTTAAGAAAATTGAATGTAAAGAAAAAATTAATTTTAAGGAACAAAAGAAAATAATTAAAATTTCAAAGTTAAGTAATTAAATAATCAAATAAGATGGCGCGATTTAATGTGCGAGTTTTAAAATCGGAGGAGAACCCGTCCGTTAAATAAACTCTCAAATTAAACTTATCACCGATGTGCAAAACAAAAGCACTAAATTACTTAAGAAAGTATTATCAGGGTTTATGTTATTAAAGGCGGAGGAGGAAACCCGTCCGTTGAATAATAAACATCAACACAAGAAATATTCTCAAACTTCAAGTATGATATTTTTCTATTTGGACAATGGATTACCCGACTGTCCTAAGTGAAATATCAGACGAGAATGAAATTAAATCGACTGAAACTCTCCTTTTATACTTTTTTGTTTACTCTATTGTCAACTTTGTTATTTTATTTTTTATTACTTAGAAGTGAGTTTCTTTGTTATTTTTAATTTTTAATATACATATATAAAAGCTTTAATTTTTATTCTTGCCACCTTAATTTTACAAAAATAATAGGTATAAGAATAAAATAAAAGAATAATTAAATAATATATGAAGTGCTACAAGCTTAGTATCATACTTTCTCTAAAATTTAATACAATTAAACTCATCAAATAGCTATTATATTTTATTAGTATCGTCTCAACTTCGGATGACTCTTTGACATTTACAAACGTCAAAAAAGGCATGTTTACTTTGTAGTTTGCATGAACTGACATTAATTTAGATGTTTTCGGAAGCGATTTATTAAAAAATAGCCTTAGCACAAAACAAGTTACAAAATGTTTAAAATTAGGAAAGACTTAGTAAATTAACCTAATGTTAGCAAATTGTTGAGAACATATTAAAACCTTAACACTAGTTTGTTTAAAAGTTTGAGCCAATATTTTGATGAATTTGTATAATTTTAGCTTGGCTTTGTTATTTAATATGTCAAAAACTTCTGATTGGTCAAGTAAATTTGTCTGCCATATTTGTCAACATACTGGCACCAATATGGGATATTTTCCTCTCAAAAGGACCAAAGTATTGCATAAAGTGCAATTAAGGGATACATCGTTTCTATAGGGTATGAAATTCTCCTCTTGCTCGAATGATCAGTGAAATTATATTACGAAGATTACTACGCTTCGAGCTACTTTTTATTTATTATGGCATATTAATTTGACGATATATTTGAAATTTAAAATAAAATGGTGACAGTTTTCCTTCTCATTCCCAACGTTGAGCTGCATAAAACATAACTGTTTCCGATTGAGCGGTGAAAACCTTGTACTTGAAACATGAACGGATACCAAAAACTCTTTGCCAAACTGCCCCAATCGCATTTTCTTGAAGCCGATAGTTTCTTTTCTAGAAGCTTTTCTCAGTTAAGGTTACTTATTGACATAAAACCCAGGTACTGGTACTCTCTCACCGTTTCTATTTTGCCTCTTCTTAATACCACTTTTTGTTTGCTGCTTACTGCCCTGCATCCCTCCAAAAGACCATAGTTTTTGACTTATTCAGGTTGACAGTTAAGATCCACTGAAAACAAAAGCTAGACAATTTGCTGATCATTTGAAGAGACTCAGGAGACTCTGACAACGTTACCAAATCATCCGCGTTTAACAGGACTTTAATTTCAAGAACATCTAATGCGAGCCCACATACTAAAATTTTCAGCTGATCTTCAATAAGTAACGAAAAGACTAATGGACTTAGAGTGCATTCTAGTTTCAGTCCTAACCAAGTGTGAAACCAATAAGTAAGATTTTTTCGATCCCACACTGGTTTTAAAGTTTGGCTGCAGATCCCTTCGATTACCTATGTGTCCGAACTCGAATGACATTCCATCCATCATCCGGAAAGTTTGTACAGAATAGCTTTTTGTTTTTTTATGAGCACTAGTAAGTCATTTCAGGAACTTATCTATTGTATTTTTGGAAAATTGATTTCTAATTCGGTCACTACCAGGGGTCTTATTAGCTTTTACTTTGAAAATAATTGATTTCAGCTCAGAAAGCTTAATATCACAGTTCAATAACTCAACTCCATAAGCGGGTCTAGCGTTTTGTATATCTTAAAGCAGGAGCACAGTGATGTTTTCAAGTTTCTCAAAATTTGTTCAAAGTGATGAGATAGGTATTAGCGAATTTTAATTGCACTGTATCCCTTTAATATTTTAAATGGCTTTCCAAAAGTCTGCCGAGCTTTTAAAGTTATGTAAGTTTTCCAGTTTCTTTCTTCCGTAAGTTTACTTTTTCGAATTGCATAAGACTTTGTAGAGTTTGTTAGCTTTTAAGTCACTCTGCTTCAAAAAGGCAGTATTAAACTTTTGAAAAAGATTGAAAAAAGCGACTGATCTCTAATTTTTACTTTTTACTGTAGTTAGCGTTTCAAGGAATCGATCAATGATAAGAGAAGGTTTACTGTACCAGCTTGATCTTTGTTGTCAGCGGCATATGGTCCGAGTAAATTTGGGTCTTAACTTCAAAACTCGATAGCAAATGTTAACAGTCTAAGACCATAAAAAGACTGTCAATAGTCTGAAAGTGATTCATTGGATTAACCCAGGTTTTCCTATAATTTGACCCATGCCTAGATTTTTAGTGAGTGTTAATTTCTGGATCCATTTTTATATAATTTTCCGCCCTGGTAATTTTTTTCCTGTCACCCCTTACATTTTTTAGTTCACTGTTAAAAAAATAGGTGGCAAAAATATCACATTTCTATGTTCATTGGCGCCATGACCATTTCTAACTTAGGAAAGACCTAAAAAACAGTATTTAAAACAACAAGTTTAACTGAATCAGCTGTGACCAAAAATTAATAAATTACTATTTTCACACTTGATAAGTTCGTTAAATGCTTTTTTCCTTTTTAAGTTTTATGGTAAAAAATTTGTGTCGTTTGGGTTTCTTAATTTATAATTATAATCTGCTAATTGGGCACAAAATATTTACTAGAGCGAAGAGTTATTGCTAGTTTATTGCACATAAATCGCGTAGATGCTGATTTTATAGTGATTGGTATACCCTGTTGCGAGGGTTTTGTATGCAATGTACTTTAAAATATTTTATTGAAAGAAAAAAATTGTGACATTTGTTCCTGTGCTACAAAAATTACAAATTTAATGCCAAATACTAAAAGTTCAGTAGTTAGGTGTCTAGTGTTGGTTTTTAAATGTCTAGAAAATGGATTTTAAATATATGTATTTGAAAATAATTAGATCTACATTTCTTAAGCCCGCCAGTCAATATCTGCATTAAAAAAAATCATCATATCTATCTCTTTCACAGCTCCTTAACCAATGCCTATAATATTTAATTTTTTAATCTAAGTATAATAACTCATACTTACACATGGAGTTAATCTAAAAAAATAAAAAGGCAACTTATCAATTACACATTGGCAGTAAAAACCTTGCAACAAAGGAGGTTGCAGTATCAATATTATTTCTCTAATTTATTCCAGAGATTTAGGAATTAAATAATGCAAATAACTAAACGAAAAAAATAATTAAAATAATTTATGTATTTCGAAAGATACTTTAATTCAAGATAACTCTATTATTTTTCTTACATATTTAAAAAAAAGCTGATCTATCAGTTTTACCTTTTCCACAAGTCGCACTTGAATTTACGATTGAACATGATTGGCTACGTACCAAGTAATTATCTTGATCTGCAATTCATCTGATCTTCGTCACTTTCATCTTCAATTAACTCAAATAAACAATTGAGACTGGAAAAGGAATTGATTTTGAAATAAGTATAATGAAGTTGAAACTACCTCACAGTCTCATTTCAAGTATATGTACATTTTAATTTATTTTACATTCAGTTCAAATGATGATGCACTTATCGATCCAAAGATGGAGATTGTCTGTGGAGTTGCACTTACAAATCTACAAGGTTATAAACCACAAGAGATTTACAATTACTGATATTTCGGAAGAGTCAGTGCTGTTCAGGTGACTGCTTTGAAATTCGAAAGGCTTGAAGTAGATATCATCACAAAAACCAGATCATGGCATCCAAGAAGATGATTCAAATGGTGACTGCGTGAGCACAGTGGGGCCATCTGTATGAAAATACTGAAAAGTATCATGCAGTAGTTTGAAAAATTTTGAGCCTTCCATCGAAGGTACGCACCTATTCAATCGTACTACCCGCACTTCTACGAATGCTCAGTAGTTAACCCTTAAGCCCGATTTCGGCTTACTATCAAGTACAGAGATTCTTTTTTTAGTAGCACTACACGAATGTGGAATGTTTTACACGGCCCAATATATCCAACTCATTACTAGGTGCAGACATTCAAAACCAATGTGCATCGGTATCTCCTTTCTAATCCTATCCTACTTTCCTAATTGCTTTCGCACTATGCTTAACATTAAAAGGGTATTCATAACCCCTTGAGTACGCGTATAATATAAACAAAAATCTAAGAAATTTGTGTCAACAAAACGAAAATGAAAAACTTCTGGCAAACAAATGGTGCTGTATCATTCGATCCTCACAAAACGCAACTTGTCCTTTCCACAAAGAAGTACAAAATTCCTGCTGTATTCTACTAGCGTTTTTAGACGAAGCAAAATATTTGGGTCTTATCTTAGAGAGAAAACTGAGCTGGAAACTGCTATTGAGAGAACAAAGCTTAGATGCAATAATATAACTAAACAGATCTCGCCAATGCTTGATCTAAAACGTTCCAAGTGTTTGATATCATTAAGTAGATTGCATATGAGCTCCGTAATTGGTGTCATAACTGGTAACCGTCCTATAGGCAAACACGCAACGAAGCTAGGCGTTTATTCAAACGAGTCTTGCAGGAGCTGTATAAACAAGGAAGAGGTAGAATCAATTCCTCATCTTCTATGTAAATGCCCTGCTCTATTCCATAAACAAACGCTCCATCTTGGAGAGTTTTTCTTCGAGGAACCTAGTGATCTAATTATTATAGAAATTAATAGTCTCTCCCGCTTTATAAGGAGTTCCAAATATTTCAACGAGTAGGGAGAAAATCTTAAGATTAATGTGGTATCACGTTGGAATATTTCTGGTCTAAGTATATCAGCTGCGACGCTGACAGCCAATTCCACTTAACCTCATTTAAACATTTGACGGTTCTACGTTAATCTAATGGCACAGTGGATACGTCTACAATTGATTCGGAAAACTAGTGATGCAGGGTGGCTCGAGTTGGTTCTTCATTACCAAAAGTCAAATCGAGTTGATCGGCACACTTTTGTTGGTTTAATCCGCGTAGAAAATAATTGCTCGAAAATGTTCACAATTCATTTCCATTTTTTGACTAAGATGAATCTTTAAAATAACGGTAAGCTACACAAATAGCACTCTTATGACAAAATTTTCTTAACAACGATTACCATTCAAAATGTCAAAATTATTGATAGAAATGTGAAATTTGACATATTCACATTGGTGTTGCCATATTTCAAAATAGTTTGATAGTTTGATGATAGTTTTTTCGCATGATATATTTTTCACGTGATAGCTTTTTCTCATGATAGTTTTTTCTTATGATATATTTCCCACATGTTTTCTTTCATGATAGTTTTTTGTATGATAGTTTTCTCCCATGATTTATTTCTTGCATATTTTTTTATCGAATAATGTTTTTCTCGCATGCTATTTTTCTCTAAGGTTAGAATATGTTCCAAATCAATGGAAAGTCGCAGAAGTAATAATGGTCTTAAAACCTGGCAAACCATCACATGAAAAGAAATCGTACAGGCCCATTTCACTTCTTCCTGTAGTGTCGAAGGTCTTTGAGAGAATATTTCTTCAGCGTCTTCAGCCCATAATAGAAGAAAAGGGTCTTATACCTGAACACCAGTTCGGTTTTAGAAGTAAGCACTCGACGATTGATCAAGTGCATAGAATCACCGATGTCATCGAGAAAGCCTTTGAAGAAAATAAAATTTGTTCAGCGGTCTTTTTAGATGTGTCTCAAGCTTTTGACAAAGTGTGGCACGAAGGCCTCAAATACAAATTGAGACAAGTCCTATCTGAAGGACTATACAACATTCTTAGAGAATATCTAGAGAAAAGAATTTTCCGCGTTAGGCACGGAAATGATTATTCAGATTTTAAAGAAATAGTGGCTGGGGTACCACAAGGTAGTGTTCTAGGTCCCATTTTATACCTTTTATTTACACGCGACATACCCCAAACAGACAATACAATTGTAGCTACTTTTGCAGACGATACCGCAATACTTGCAGTAGGCAAAACGGCTAACGAATCGACATTTAAATTGCAAAATGCTCTTAACAATGTCAATGAATGGACAAACAAATGGCGAATAGCGCTTAACGAATTTAAGTCAGTCCACGTGGACTTTACTTATAAGAAAATTAATAGATTACCAGTCTTTATTAATACAACTCAAGTTCCATTTGCAAATGAGGCAAAATATCTCGGGATGACTCTTGACGCGAAATTAAAATGGAAGTCACATGTTAAAAATAAATGTGATCAATTAAATATTAAACTAAGGGAAATGTACTGGTTACTCGGACGACATTCTAAACTTAGTATCGAAAACAAATTATTAGTTTACAAACAGGTACTTAAGCCTGTCTGGACATATGGTATTCAACTCTGGGGTTGTACCCACGATACAAATCTAAATAGTCTACAAACTTTTGAAAACAAATTATTAAGGTCCTTTGTAAATGCGCCGTGGTATATTAGAAACGAAGATCTTCACAGGGATCTTGGAATCCCCACGGTTCGCGAAGAAATAAAAACTTTTTCGCAAAGGCATAGAAAGCGTTTAGTTGAACATACCAATAGAACAATCTTAGAAATTCTTGACGAAACAAATTTAGTACGACGTTTGAGAAGGACCAAACCTTCCGATCTAGTACGGTGAAATTATTGTACTGTATTATGTATATTTAAATCATCGCTTAAAATAGAAAGAAGCTATTCAACTAGCTTATAATTAAACCAGTAGGAACTTTCACCGGAAAGTTGCCTACAACACGTTACTTAACTTCGAGAAAGATAAATTGCTAGATAAGTTCCATATGAACTTAGTTGCAATCGGGAGGAGGAGGTGGTTTTAGTGCGGTCGGCCTGATTAACGGTCTGCTTGCATAGAGTCTTACCTTCCGTAAGGCTTTATGGGGGCAGAGTTGTTGGTCGGGAGAGTCCCACATATCTATGAGCGCGCGTTTTTCGGTCCTCATAGAATCTTTTGAAGATTTCAACACCTACCCACGGGAAAAAAAAAAAAAAAAAAAAAAAAAAAAATGCTATTTTTCTCGAATGATTGTTTCCTCGCATGATAATCTTCTTTTGTGACATATTTCTCGGAATATAGTTTTCTTGCATCATTGTTTTCTCGTATGGTATTTTTCTCGGAAGAAATTTTTATCGTATGACCGTTTTCTCGCATGTCTTTCATGTTTTCTTCTTTGTGTGTTTTCTTCTATAATATATTTCTTGGATGAAAGTTTTCTCGCATAACACATTTCGTACATGAAAGTTTCCTTGTATGATAGTTTTCTTCTATTATATATTTCTTGAATGATAGCTTCCTTGCATTATAGTTTTCTCCCATGATATATTTCTCAAATGATATTGTTCTCGCATGATATTTTTCTCGTATGCTAGTTTTCTGGGATGATCTATTTTTACTATGCTAGTTTTCCTCGTAAAAAAGTTTTATCGCATGATAATTTTCTAGTGTAATAGTTTTCACGTATGATAGTTTTCTTCTATGATATATTTCTTATATGATAGTTCTCTGGCATAGAATATTTCTCGCATGATAGTTTTTTCTCAGAATGTTTCCTAGTGAATAAAGTCATTTTTTACACTTAATTGGGTTGGCAACTCTGGTTTGCAGTGTTAAGTTCAGTTTCACGGTCACTCTCTAAAATTTTTGCTTTTTACCAGTAAATTAATGAACAATAAAAGATTAAAGTAATATACCAAGTATTCCCTATAACAACCGCATTAAAAAAAAAGAAAAATATTTTTATGGTAGTGAGTCTAAACGTATTTTTCACAGAAATCCTAAAGAAACAAACTGCAAAAAAGTGCACATATATACACACATAAAACAAAGGAATTTAAAATGAATCGAACCCCGCCACGTATTCCAATACACAAAAGACCACATAAAGAAGTTGCCCCGGCTTCTACACAAACGAACAAATCTAACACTAGCCAAAATATCATGGCTGTTGGGGCCATGGAAGTGACGGATTTGAGGATTATGATCCAGGAGATCATGTCAAATATACTGGATGAAAAAATGAAAGACATGCCAACTAAATCTGACTTTGAGTTAATGCAGTCACAAATTCACAGCTTACATGATAACAATCAGGCATTGCAGGCTCAGGTGAAGCAATTTGAATTCCGATGCAACTCATTGGAGAGACAAGTCGAGTTTTTGGAGACGAAGGCCAACGAAAAAAATGTTGTGGTCCACATCCCGGTGAACAGCACTGACGACGCAGGAGTCAAGGCAAAAGAGTGTTGCTTAGATTTGCTGCAAACTAATGATGACGGCGCTATTGCAACAACAAGGGTGTTGCGTTCGAACAACAGCAGGATGGCGAATGTCATCGTTAGAATGACCCGAAAGGAAGATGTAGGAAGAATACTAACTTCATCGATTAAACTAAAAAATACAGGAATTTTTGTACACCGCGATTTACCTGCATCTGCTAGAGCTCGACGAAGACGTATTATTACACTTAAAAAGGATATTATCGCGAAAAATCCACACATAAGAGCACAAATTCGGGGACAAACGTTGATGGTAAAAGGTAAAACATTTTATTATGATAACGAAAACAACCTGAAATGTGACGGCATGTGCGGAATGTCATTACTAGACCAGTTGGTGAATGACGTTTCAGGAGGCTGCGTTCCAGGTACGAACAAAAATTCGGAAAGCAGCTGTTCACACGCGGCATCTGTTATGCCACATTCTAATTTTTAGTTGTAATGCCGTCTGCCGAAAAATTAATAATAAAATAGATAATATAGTAAATACTTTTAATAATTATGAAGAACAAGTTAAGATATTGAAAATTTTGTCATATAATATAGCAGGACTCAGTAACAAAGGCATATTTACCGATTTTTTTAAATTCATTAACCAATTCGATATTATATTTTTGTATGAAACCTTTTTAAATGATAGTAACTTTGTTAAGTACGAAAACCAATTTAGCAACTATGAAATAAAAATAATACCAGCAGTAAGAAGACATTCTAAAGGGAGAGCGAGTGGAGGCTGTATTCTCGGATTCAAAAAAGCTATGAAGATTAACATCGAATTTAAGCCTTATGGAGATCTAACGTATTTAGATATAAATATATGTGGAAAAAAGTGTCGCATTTTACCAACTTATATAAATTGTAACCAATGGGAAACGGATTTTGGAAAAATTAAAGAGTTTTTATCAAGCGAAAATAACAATGAAAATCTGCTACTAGTTGGCGATCTAAATGCGAGAGTAGGCAGCGAAGGAGGTGTAGAAAATGTACGAGCTAGATATCTTAGACATACAAAGGATTTAACCAGAAATACAAGAGGTACCAAGCTTCTGGAACTGTGCAACTCTTACGGGCTTCGAATTCATAACGGTACGAGTGATGGAGACAAGCTTGGTGAATTCACGTTTATAGGAAAACATGGTAGTTCTGTAATAGATTATAGTCTTGAAAGTGGGGAATGGAGTTCCTTTATAACTGATTTCGAAGTAAAAAAGAAACCGTACTCAGATCACATGCCGATTATAGTATCATTTAAATACGAGGAAACAGAAAATGGCAATAGTGTGGACTTAGAACTGTTACCTAAGCTGCGTTGGAGAAATTCAGAAGCCTCCAGTTATAGAAGTCAACTTGATAGACTTTTGAGGTCCGATGAAAGAGAGGTGAGTTTAAACAGGATAGAAAGCTGCATAAAGAACGCATATCAAGCTCCAAAGATTCATAAAGGTATACAAAAATCCTTCAAAGAACCATGGTTTGATAAAGAATGTATGCAGGCCAGAGGCTTATCATATGCTTGGCTTAATGAGTTTAGGAGGTCTAATGAACGTTTTGCCAAAAATAAGTATTTAGACCACAATCAAAGATACAAGTTACTTTGCAAAGAAAAAAAGAAAATATATTTTGAGGCAGAGGCAGCCAAATTAGTTTCGTGCAGTAATGCTTCCGAGTTTTGGAACTTGGCGAGGAAATTAAATGGTACAAAATATACCATCAGCCGCAACTTAGACTCCAACAGATTACGAACTCATTTTAATAAACTGTTGAACCCAGCATTCATAAGTCCTTACATTATTCAATACGCATCACCGGGTTTCAATGTCGACATTCTTGACGTGTCCATATCACAAGAGGAAGTTCATACAGCAGTAAATTCACTGGCAGATGGAAAAGCTGCAGGTGCTGATAGAATTCCAGCAGAGTTTTTTAGATATGGCACAGACGAACTTGTTAGCAATCTTACAAATGCATTCAACCAAATTTTCGAACATGGAACTATACCTCAACAATTTAAAGATTCTATAATTTTCCCAATATTTAAAAAAGGCAGCATCGAAGATCCCGAAAATTATAGAGGAATCTCATTTTTAAACTCATCCTATAAAATTTTTACGGCCGTATTACTGAAAAGACTGAATTCGTGGATTGATACGAATAAGTTACTGAGTGAGTTCCAAGCTGGCTTTAGAACAGGTTACTCAACCATAGACCACATCTTTGTACTAAGAAGTATTGCTGATTCATTCCTGTCCAAAAATAAAAAACTATACGCTTTTTTTGTTGATTTAAAAGCGGCATTTGATACGGTGGACCGAAATGCTTTGATGTACAAATTATTTGGAGCCGGAATGTCATTAAAGTTTGGACGAGTTCTTCAGAATTTGTACATAGAGACCAGATCAGCCGTCTGGAATGGTAAACATTTATCGGAATGGTTCCAGACAAAGTCAGGTGTGAGACAGGGATGTGCACTTAGTCCAAGCCTATTCGCACTGTTCATTGAAGACATCATAGATGCATTGCCAGGAGGTATAAGATACGCGGGTACTATGATTAAAGCCTTGCTTTTTGCGGATGACATCATTATGCTGGCATACTCCCCGGAATCACTACAGCTTATGATCAACAAGTTGTCTGAATACTGTTTGCGATGGAATTTAGTAGTCAACTTGAACAAGTCTAAAATAATGGTATTCAGGAGAGGAGGAGGAAGATATGGGACAAATGAACAATGGCATTGCAACAACGAAAGAATAGAAGTGGTAAAAGAGTATAAATACCTAGGAGTTTATTTTACTCAGAATTTAAAAATGGAAAGACATCTAACGGAGAAACTGGTGAAGGCAAAAACCGCTATTAATGTGGCATGGAGAGAGTGTTTCAACAACAAGTACATCTCCCACAGCAGCAAGTACAAAGTGTTTGAATCAGTATCTCAATCAGTTATGTTCTACGCGGCGCAGGTGTGGGGAGCAAAGAAATATGATACTGTTGAAAAACTTTTAAGATTTTTTATAAAAAGAACATTTCGCCTTCCTACAAGCACACCAAATTATATGCTAATGCTGGAAACAGGGTTATCACCACTATTCATAAAGACGCTAAAGCTTCAAGTAGACTACATTATTAAAGTCTGCAATATGCCAGATGATCGTTTACCAAAGAAAGCCGTACTACAAGACATACGATGTAAGACAGGATGGGTTAAAGAATGGATTGATCTAGCGGAGGAGACTGATGTTGCACTAAACATCAACGAACAGAGTACGTGGAAATCGACAATGTACCAGATAATTACCAGGCTGGATGAAAACTTACGACAGAGGTACAGAGACGAAGCCACAAACTCACTGCATCGGATGATTTATAGTAGGCTGAATCATGATCTAAATGAGAGAAACTACTTTCGGGATGACTGTACTATTGAAGAAATTTCAAACATGTTTCGTCTAAGAGGAGAACTGTTGAACTTAAACTTTGTCCCCCATCGTGAAGATTTACCCCTACTTTGTGAGTTGTGTAATCTCAGAGAACGTGAGGATGTTTTCCATTTTGTTGGTAGGTGTCCCGTTCTAAGGGAAACTAGAAGACATATACTGGGTACTGACTTCTTAACAGAAAACGAAATTATGGATCTTCTTAACGAAATAGATGCATCGAAAATGTTTAAATTCTGCAAAATAGCTCTTAATTATCGATATAAAATAATAGGGGAATACTTTTAGTTAACAACTGTAACTTAATTAGATTAATAAAATAAGTATCGAAAAATTATTGTCAATCAGGCAGACGGCATAGCCATGCTTTATTGATTGTTTATAATAATTGTAAAATATCATTAAAGTAAATAAAAATCAACTTAATCTAATCTAATCTTACACTTAATTCCACTGATAACTTTTGAAATAAAATTCAAAATTTGTTGATGTCGCAAACGCAAGTTGTTTTATTCGATATCTGATCGTCCCTAATCGCTACCCATTGTTTAAAAAAAGACATTATGGACAACTCCTTTGAAAACACAAAAAGCTCATATGTATTAATTTTTACTATTAGATGACCGCTTTGAAAGATAAAGTGGAAATTTAAAATGATGGCCCCTTATGTGTAAAACTTTTTAGAGCTTAATTTATAAGCAATGCTCGAGTGAAGTTGCCCATTGCATTTCTCGTTTTTAATAATTCCATCGTTATACTCGATCTTCTAGCAATAAACATTATAAGTTTACAATTAAGCCAATTTTTACCTTAAAATTAAGTTATGAGTTATGTTTTCTTAAACCTACCACACGAATGCTCTATTAAGTTCTACATATCCTTACCTTGTAATTTAAAAAAAATGCAAAACCATCTTCATCTCCTTAAAATCCCTTATCATCATCAAATTAATTATGAAAATGCCAAGTCCACAATGCCTTAACCTAACCCCAAATACTATATAGATAATCAACACATATCATTATAAAATAATATGTTAAAAACCGATCAACTAATTTTGATGTATTTTTGTTAAGGTTGGTGTTGAATTAAGAGCCTTAGAAACAACGGTCTTAAATGATTAAGAATTGTTTCTATTTCAGTTCTTACCTTAAAAAAGATTGTCAATTTTGTAAAACTTGCCTTGAGTACATTTGAACGGTAAAACCGACATTATGTATTTAAAAAGTTTAATATTAACAACTTTACATTTTCATTTTTAAAACCTTTTAACCAACCCCACTGTGTAGAGGTGACGCCGCCACAGCCGTATCTTCGCGCTGGCGGTAATAGTAAATGGCTCACAAAAAGTCATACGGCGAGTCCATAAATTGCGTAAAACTTAATAATCTGTCCATGGATGGAGATTAGTTAAGCCATCCGGGGCTGCAGATCCGAAAGGAAGCCGCATGGAAATATTCACTATATCATTAAATCAGCGTCAGAATAACCTTTTAATAACAGTTTAATAACCCCTAACTAGTCGGCTCGGTTATTAATTTGGTTCTTTTCGCAAAAAATATCACGCAATACGCAACTTTCGAATTTTTAAAACTGATGACCAATATTTGCCTATATTTCTGTGAATGTTGTATGTACAACTTAATCGACTTGAAGTAACAGGGTGTGGAAATTCCGATGCTAAAAAATATATTAACCGCAAAAAGCATACGCTCAACAATTTTGGTTAATACTTGCCAATTGCAGAATGATTTTTAGTGTGCAGTGCAGAAGGAGAGGGGTTTTTCCTTCTGTACATTAACGGAATTAAGGTCAAAACTCATCGTTTATTTTTATTTACACTCACACTGACACTCACGTATCAAAACGAAGTTGGATATGATTGATGTGACGAGTGATGATGCGTGCGACAAAAAAATATGCGATATCTTGATATGAATACAAAAGTGCTACCGTTAAAAACTGCAATATCGATAACCGGGAAAGGAAACGGTTGCACAAATGCACAGATGTGTTGTTATTTGAATGACACTTCATGTTAAGGTCGTTTTAATTGACATCGATGTCATATTGATTGCAATGTGAAATCACACCTTAATGCGTTACTTTTTCGGATTGGATGAGACGTGCTAATGGTTTTTACACATCATAACTCCTAACCGGTGTTATGTAGCAAACACAAATTACTTAACTTCTGCATAATCAAAATTATTTTATCTGCTTGTATGTGGTGTTTAATTTTGCGTTTCTTTTTATGGAGTTGAAACTTCTGAATATGGAATAACTGGAGGGTGAAAAATTCAATTTAGAATTAAATTTCGACCCAAAAGTGTGAGTGCTTTGGTTAGATAGAATGGTTATTTTATTTTTCACGAATACAATTTAAGCCAAGCGTTTTATTTAGTCGACGATAAATATGTAAAACTGTTAGAAAAAGAGTAATGAAACAACCCTAAAAATAATTTGACAGAAGAGATTCCTCCATTGAAGTAAGGGGTCTGTTACGTCAGTGTGACGAATTTGAGTGAACATTATAGTGATGTTTCGAAAATAATGGGCCTTACCAACAATCAAACTAAGAGACGACTTTAATATTTGAGCGAAATGAAGCATTATTTAATGGACTTTATACAGGGTGATTGGCATAAGGTGTGACAAAAAGCTAGGGCGTGTAGGTTGGACTTAGACAAGAAAAAAATCGTATGGGAGGGGGGGTCTATTTCCCCCCGCTTAGGCGGGAGGGGCAATTTAAGAAAAAAATCACTTAAAACAGAAAAAAAATTATTAGAAAATAACGGTGATACCTACAGAGTAATGCTATGGCATTTTGAAAAGCCAGAAATACATTCTTTAATTTTGTTTTTAAATAAAGTTGTTCGAGTGAATAGTTTTTGAAAAATTAATTTTCAAAATCAAAATTTTGAAAAAAAAAATGAAATTTTTTTTTTAAACAATTTTTTTTCAAAATTTTACGTTATTAAGTATTATTTTTTTATTCAATATTCAATGCTGTTTTTAATTTTTGATCAAACACAAAAAACCGGATGTCAAAATGTTTTGTAGTTTTTGAGAAAATCAAAAATAACAAAAACTACTTTTGTTCTAAGAAAAGCCTTTTATTTTAGTTTTTACGTTTTTGGATTCTTATGTAGGTGAATTTACGATTGAAAGGATTAACTTTCTTTTTACTATTCTTTTAATTATCGTCTTATAAGCATACAATAATATGACAAAGTACTGGATTAACCATATTTCACACATTTTTTCATTGAGAACACCTGCGTGAGAGCATTGGTTTAAAATTAAGCTGCCACTTTTTTATTATGGTGGGGTCGGCTTGGCTTAGGTGCATTTACGAAAGAAAGGATTAACTTTAAATAAACAGTAATTATGTATTTTATCTAAATATGCATGTATTTATTATTTAAATTGATTTCAAGATTCAGGAACATTTTTGTTCTTATTTCGCAATTGCATTTTTCTGTCACTAGTTAGGGCGTGTAACGCTGCATTATTTAAAAAACATTCGCAGATCAATATTAATCCAATGCTCTCACGCAGGTGTTCTCAATGAAAAAATGTGTGAAATATGGTTAATCCAGTACTTTGTCACATTATTGTATGCTTATAAGACGATAATTAAAAGAATAGTAAAAAGAAAGTTAATCCTTTCAATCGTAAATTCACCTACATAAGAATCCAAAAACGTAAAAACTAAAATAAAAGGCTTTTCTTAGAACAAAAGTAGTTTTTGTTATTTTTGATTTTCTCAAAAACTACAAAACATTTTGACATCCGGTTTTTTGTGTTTGATCAAAAATTAAAAACAGCATTGAATATTGAATAAAAAAATAATACTTAATAACGTAAAATTTTGAAAAAAAATTGTTTAAAAAAAAAAATTTCATTTTTTTTTTCAAAATTTTGATTTTGAAAATTAATTTTTCAAAAACTATTCACTCGAACAACTTTATTTAAAAACAAAATTAAAGAATGTATTTCTGGCTTTTCAAAATGCCATAGCATTACTCTGTAGGTATCACCGTTATTTTCTAATAATTTTTTTCTGTTTTAAGTGATTTTTTTCTTAAATTGCCCCACCTGCCTAAACGGGGGGAAATAGACCCCCCCCTCCCATACGATTTTTTTCTTGTCTAAGTCCAACCTACACGCCCTAGCTTTTTGTCACACCTTATGCCAATCACCCTGTATAACTGACCATATATTCTGCATTTTATTTTTTAGGTTCCGTACAATAAATGGTTCATAATTTAGAGTTCACATAGATATTAAATTCATACCATGTATGGTTAACTTTATAGAGCTCTTTAAATAATGGTCCATTTCGCTCAAATATTAAAGTCGTCTCTTAATTTGATTGTTGGTACGGCCCAATGTGTAATAACAAGTTTAGACTCAAATGGAATTTTATTTCGCTCTGTGAATTCCAAGAAATATTTGGAAACAATTCAATTGATCCTATTTTATTCCTTAAGCAAAGCACGCACTGAAGTGGTGACGTAGGTAGTGACGAGTGGCGTGGAGTAGTGAGCAAGTGGCGTGGCGACGAAGTGGTATGAAAATCATTTAAAGCGCAGTGCGTTGGCAAACTACGTTATCAATGTTATCCAGGTGGATGAGAAGTGGTACAAGTTGTGTGAGAGTTATTAACGAAATTAAGTATGGAAAGGACATCTTTCAAATGCCCGCCTCGGCTTCTTACGGTGACCTATGTTATGTTCACCTTAATGGCATTGGCAATCAGCTGCTGAAAGCGTACTTCGGCTTAGCCAAACTGGTAGCTGGAGACATAGTGCCACAGGTCATGCGCAGATTTTACAGAAATGCACGGGAAGTAGGGTATGTACTGACTACATAACACCACGTTTAGACTTTAAAAAGGCGCTCACGACCAGTTTTCTTAGGAGAGAGGAAACCTGCAAGTTCATGATAGTAATATTATATCCCGACGGTTCCAAGATGAATACTGGTGTTGGTGCAGGGTTTTTTTTTCAGAAACTCCTGGACTAGCCATCTCATTCAGACTTTGTGATCACAGAAGTGTCTTCCAAGCTGAGGTCCTAGCAGTGACAAGAGCTTTTAGGCTCGTATTCACCGAGCGCTCCTAAACGGCTCTTAACTTTAGGAGGCTCTTAACTTGAAATTTCTGTGGGGTATTCACCAACTACTCACAAGTGTTTTTCGAAGTTCGAAAATGAGAGCCACTCTCTCTTGTTCAGGCATACCCAAACTGTGAAATGTTTTGGAATGTTGGTCTTGAGAGTAAATGGATACTCTTCTACTTGGCATTGGTCCCGACCACTCCTGACTTACGAGCGCTCTCTTCGTAGATCTTCACTAATATTGCTTGGTGAATAGGTTTATGAGCTTCTTAAGTTATGAGCGCTCGGTGAATACCGGCCTTAGTCTCAATGATGTCAATACCACAAACTGATATCACCTTTTTCATTGATAGCTAAGAGGCAATAAAAGTGATTTCTGCAACTGAAATCGAATCGAAGCTTGTAACTTACTGTCACGGGGAGGTAAAGGTTCTTGGTACACAGCACAACAAAAAACTCTGTTGGGTTCTTGTCCACAGTTGTGTCCCAGGTAATGAAAGTGCTGATGAACAGGCAAGAATAGCATAAACACTTGATCTTAATCAGGCAAACGCAACAGTTACTTTACCTTTAACCTTTATGCATGCATAATGTCAATCGCGAATGTCCGCGGTGTGGCACTTAGAATCGTCCTGCTGGAACTATATGTTGTTTGGGTCCATATGGTTCAATTTGGGCCATACAAAATTGGTTATCATCGTTCTCTAGCGCACGCCATTAATGTCGATCGCTCCACCAACGTCATTTTCAAACAAGTACGGATTAATGACGCCGCCAGCCCAAAACCCACACCAAACGCTAACTTTTTGACGAAGCATTGCCACCTGGTGAACCTGGTGTAAGTTGGTGTCGTCTAATATATGGCAGTTTTGCTTGTTAATATTAATCAATCCAAAATGCGCCTATAGCTAAACATCACAAAATTGGGATTCATTTCCGAAGCCCATTTAGCGAACAAACAGCGTTGTATATGGTCATGAACTTTGAGTCCCTGGATCAGTTGGATCTTGTACGATCGCAGGCCCAAGCCACGATGCAAAATTCACCTATTTAAAGTCTGTAAAAGGCCGAGTTCTTGTGCACGAAGAGGAATCAACTGCCTCGGGTCCTGCTGTACACTTTTACGGACCGCAGTGATATTCTTAGCCAAAAGAATTCCTTTGAAGTACGATATCTGATATCCTTTGATCGATATCTGAACTGGTCATCTCAATTCTGCACACGAAACTTTAAAGACTCGACTGTGAAGGGCCACCAGGTTTACCGTATAATGGACGCAACGCGTCTCATTTTTAATGCTATTTAATCGAGTAACTTGTCATTTTGATTTGGCATCAGTAGTAACTGAGTAATGAACAATAAATTTGACAGATGTCACCAAAACAACATGGCCACCACATGCCGCCAAAATCTACCCATACTTACATATAAATTCACATTTGCTTACAAAATTACAAGTCTTATTATAGGGTAATAGTTCAACATAACAATTTACTTACATAATTGTAAAATACAAAAAATTAAATGTTAATTTCACAAATATCAGGTCATTTAATAAATGAACTGGATGAAAAAGTTTTTGATTTTTTTGACTCAAAATTGCACTTAATTTAATACAGTACTCTCTATATTCATTCATTACTTTTCTGAAGTATTTCCCCTTTTTTTTAATTTTTGCCAATTTTTGCATAAAATTGCAATTTTGCAATCCATTAAATAACAGCCTATAAACACAATTCAAAACGAACACCAATTAATACAGTGATTTTTGAAGACAAACTACCTTACCTACTGCCAAAGTGTCGATTTCGAATGGCTTTATAATTATTGTGTGTATAGGAACTTGTGTGTTTGTGCTACCAGGTAACAGGTAACGTAAACATTACGCTACACTTGTTTTCAGTGCTTCCTTCCGCAAATTAAATTGTTGCGCTCGTGCAACTCATCGTTATTACGTTGTCACGCAGCAGTTTATCCCAAAACTAAAATTCAAAACGGAACTCGCATCATTTGACTCATATTTAAGTTAAGAAGAAATTAGTTATACACATAACATAACATAACAAAATGTGTAAAGGCTCCATTAATCATTCTTAACTGTGTTGAAGGCTTAAGCAAATATTTTGTATACATAGCTTTTGTAAATGAGCAAAAACTCTTTAGTTTGTTGTGTGCAACAACAAAAGAGTCTTATACCAATGATGGTTATCATTATTATCGAGTTATGTATATATCAGGTGTTGTTATTATTATCGTTGCTGTTCTTCAAATGTTAATTAATATCTTGGTAAATGAAAGAAAGGAAACTTTACATTCTATGTTCATATGTAGAAATGTACATGTTTATTACAGTAAAGCAGGGGAATATTGACTACCGTCTTAGTTTTGTAAGTAAAACACAGAAAGATAGGTTTTCGGCAAGCTATTCATCTTAAAAACTATAGTCTAAACATACATATTTTGACTTGCGATTTTGTAAATCTAGATAGATACATACTCGTAAAAAATCGAATTGGAGATTTTGATCAAATTTGAGATTACAATGAATAGAAAGACGAAAAAAGTGGGTGCGTTAATTATGTCTGTTCGACTACAGCCTAAACGTGCATGACAGGATTTCATTTTTTTAACAAAACATGCGCAAAATTTTAGTTGAATAAGTACGATGTTAAAACTGTTTTAGTATGAAACTAGGTTAAAACAACGATTTTATAAATTTTAATCGAATATACCATCATACTTTCTTTACCCTTTTATTAAAGTTAAAATCGCCAAGTACCTATTTTAATTTTTAAGTATCGTGCTTACTTCACATGACTCTTTGACATTTACAGACTTCAAAAAAGGTCTGTTTACTTAGTTTTTTTGCACAAACTATCGTTGTCTTAGGTGTGTTCAGAAATACTTTATAAAGAATATTGCTTTAGTACGATAGTTAGGAAATGGTTAGTAAACTACTTTAAAGTAGGCAAATTGTGAATTAATTTTGTACTAATACCTTAATAATAGCATATTTATAATTTTGCGCCATAGTCTTTTTCTCAAGAACTGTTCCACACATTTTTATAGAAATATTCAAAAAAATGTCTTTAAATACAAGCTAGCTGATGGTTGAAAAAATTCGAAAAATCGTTCTTAATACGGCACCTGCACCTCCCATGGATGAAAATACAGTACAATTGATTTTGATACATTTGAGTGTATCCAAAAAATATAAGTAATTCCATGACACAAAGTTTAGTAAAGGTAGAGTTGGAAGTCAGCGAAAACCGACACACTTAAACCAAACATTGATCCGATGAGATACGAGTATCAAATAGATCAAGGAAAACTTTTTACTAAAAACCACTAAACCATTTTGAGAGCTCTTAATGAAGGACGTAAGACTACGTTTTTCAGTATTTGGTAGATCACTCGGATCGGTCTAGTGGAAGTATTCCAAATGAAACCTACGTCTTTGGGATAGAGTAAAACGTATAGGTATATAGAAGGTGGCGCAAAATCAATCATCCAATTTTGTTTTCGAATTAATTTTTTACTAAATAAAAAAGAAATGATTTTGAGTGATGGAAATCTTTCCATTTTTTCTGTAAAGTGGAAGAGATGATA
Organism: Chrysotoxum bicinctum; assembly: GCA_911387755.1. NCBI lineage: Eukaryota > Metazoa > Arthropoda > Insecta > Diptera > Syrphidae > Chrysotoxum > Chrysotoxum bicinctum. The sequence continues at coordinate 205,359,514 of OU426987.1, read as the reverse complement.
TCTGGCTGCTGCGAGTGTTGTTGATACACATTTGTGCCCGTTTCATCACATTTTCTTTCCGCAAGATTTACGGTTCGCATTTCCATCGAATATTCTCCTTAAAGTCTGCGATTCTCCAAGGCTTGTTGCCATATGCCCGCCACTTCAGGTAGCGCCCTATACAAAGAAGTCTGGGATGGTTCAATTGGGCGATCTTTCTCGCAATACCAAATTGCCAAAACGGGAGATTACACGACCAAGAAACGCTTCCTTCACAATATCCATTGTGGTAGAATATAAGGAAATATTTCGTTTTAGCCGACGCTAAGTCACGCCTACCTATTAAACAGTGCCCGGTTACAACACATATTGCAAAGCTAACACATTAATGTGTTAATGATATCAGACGCTTAGAGCTCCTGAGTTCCAGTGTTTGACAAATCTGTTAATGCACACATCAGGGAAGGATTTTTCACTAAAGTCGGTAACCGCCTCTCCAACGTCGTTTTTGAAAAAAATACAAACCAATGACGTCCAAAGTCCAAGCCAAACGGAACTTTTTGAGGATGCATTGTCACCTGGTGTGAGGAAGTGAGTAAGGACATTTTGCTTGTAAATACAGCCATTCATACTAAAATGCACTTCGTTACCCGCTCCTCTTCCAAACGCTCCGAAGTCCAGTGAGCGAACAAACGGCGTTGTCTGTGGTTATACATTTTGAGCTTCGGGGTTAGTTAGGTCTTATGTGGGTGTAGGCCTATGTTCTTAACACGCCGTCTCCACTAGCGATAAATCCATCGCAATCGCAATAGCCAAAGCAGAAAGCAGAGAGCAGAAGAACTGTCAGATTTTTGTGGCTGGGCATTTCATCGCATACTTTTTTAGTATAGTGAATAATTTTAATGGATATAAATGAGTTCTATGGACAATTTCAAATCAGATTTTTTTTTAATTTTGTTAGAAAAACGTAAACCCCAAGCAAAAGCTTTCTTCGCACGCAAAACTCAAACTCAGTTAAATTAAATTTGGTTACGCCAGAACAATATGACAGTTCTCCTTGCGATAAAGCAAGCGATGGATGGTATGATGTACTAACAAAAACTAATTTTGATAATAAAGTTTTATCATTTGCACGATCTGTTCAATCGTGTAACTTGTCATTTTTAATGACAAGCAACAGATTTGACAGATCCGCTACAGATCGCCAAAATCTACCCACCCCAATTGAGAAGCCATTAATGTACTAGGCATAAGTGACACAGTCCCACTGCTAAACACCCTAAAGTTCTGGCAATCCACCTTTTTAACTTAGAGGTTCAATAAAACTAGTAGACCAAAAAAATCAACTAAAATCCCTGACTTTTTTTCAAAATCAAATTCAGTTCCGTTTTGACGATCTATGATATGGTTTTTGAATTTCCCAATATCGACATATCGGATTGTAATGAAAAAAAAAAGTTTGAAAAGCAATAAAAACTTAAAAAAAATATTTTTCGGATCCTTGAAAAGCAAAAAAAAAAACAGAACTGTTTTTTATTTTTTAATCTATTTCTCAAAAAAAGGGACAGTTTTTTTATTGGAATTTAATTAACTTAAGAAAAACTTCAGGTTGGCATATTTTTTCTTGAAAATGTCTTAAACATTTTTACTTGCGACTTATAGATACTACATATAAGGCAAGTTATGCATTCGTAAAAAAAATCGACCTCGAGATTTTGATCAAAGTTGACATTAGGATGATAGCGAAGACTTAAAAAGTGGGTCTCGCAATTCTGTCTGTCTGTCTGTCGGTTCGACTACAGCCTAAACGGCTCGGCCGATTTTCTCCAAACTTGGTAGATATGGGTTTCAATTTTTTCCCCTCACACGTTTTTTTCTTTTTTTTTTTAAGACTAAAAATAACGGTAGGTACCTGCCATGCGAATTTTTTTTTGAAATTTTGTAAATATTTTTTTTTCTCAAAAACTGTTCGACAGATTTAAAAAAAAAGATACAAAAAAATTTCGTTTAGTTAAAGTTAGGTACTGGTTGAAAAAATTTTTCCCAAAAATGGTTATTGAGGGTACCCCCCAAGGAACCATATTTTTTGTTTTTGATTTTCTCGAAAACGGTAGTACCGATTTTGATAATTTTTTTTTTGCTAAAGCTCCTCAAAAACATTAATAGAATTGTCTATTCAAATTTTCCAAAATTTTTTTTTGGGTATTTTAAAAAAAATTTCAAAATTTTTTTTCAAAACTCAATATAATCTACAAGATGTATGAAAAAAAGTTTTATTTTACATAAAAATAAAGGTACCCACCATACAAATGTTAAAAAATGGTTTTCAAAAATCGCATTTTTCTCAAAAACTGTGAATAGAATTTTGATAAAATTTTTTTTATTTCAATTCATTTAAACGATCTTTAATTTAATAAAAAAAATTTGAAATTAAGATATTACATCTTGTACCTACCATAGAACCATTTTTTTAAATTTTGAATTACTCATTACCGACATAACGGATTTTAATGAAATTTTTTGCAGAGATGCTTCTTAAAAGCTTTAAAACTTGCATTTCAAAACTTTAAAAAAAATATTTTTTGAATTTTTGAAAAAATAATAATTTTTTTTTGGGAAAATTCGATATCTCAAAAACGGCTCAATATTTTTTTTGGAAATTCAATTTTCATTCGTACAGTAATAAAAACTTAAAGTTGGCACACCAAAATTTTTTTTTTTAAATCTTTTAAAAATTTTGTATATAGATACTAAAAGCTTTTTTTTTTAAGAAACCACTACAACGACTTAAATTTTTTGTTCTTGCATAAATTCATATTTGCATAGCATCCGGTTTTTGTCTCTCACTACTAAAACAATTTAAAAAATTAATTTTATCCTTATAAACAGTTTTCTCTAATAACATTCGTATTTAAAATTCCTGGTCTATTACATAGGAGCAAGTTCGTGCGACCCAGTCGTGCATTTTATTTATATAAGAACTTATCTTTTTAAAACATCATTTAAAACTATTTAAAATTTTCGGTTGGGCATTCTGTTTTTAACTCAAAGCACTAATCCATACAAAATTTTTTTTATATTCTAATGAACATTTTTTTCTAATAATATTTATTTTTAAAATTCCAATTCTATAAAACATAAGAGTAAAGTCGTGCAATCCAGTCGTGCATTTTAATTATTTAAAATAAATGAAAATTTTGCTCCTATTCTTTTTAAATCAACCTGAACACCAATATTCATATCACCACAAGAGTTAAAAAGCTATGCTACCCAAAATTTTTAACTTTTCGATAAAGTCGCATAAGTTGCGAGATCTCCTTTTGAATGAAAACATTATCGGACACTGTGGCGTATGAGTGTTCAAAAAAAATTCTACCTCATTCACAAGGGCAAGCTTGTCGCAAACTGTAACTTTATGGAAATCTTCATTTTACTTAACAGCATATCTATATTGGAATTTCTGTTTTATTTATTCGTATAAACTCACGATTTAATTTTTCGCTCGCATAAAAACTTCTTAAAACTTCCTCCATCCATTTTCGTTATTTATTTACCTGAAATTAACTTTCTAGAGAATCTTCGTGTCCTAACTACAAATAAGAGCATTTCCGTCAGCATTACCATTTACGGATAGGAAAACTATGAAATTTTCCCACATTATATTCCATGCCACACATCTTATATTATTTTTGACACGCTCATGATTTTCTCTCGCCAATTAAAGCCAATAACCAAACCATCCCACTTTCCATCTGTTCTGCCACCGATCCCGATATCACATAAAGTACTGACTGACTCAATACTCTTGACCACCAATATTGCTCCTTTTAGCCGCCATTCCACTGCCACTGCCACACGTATTGTCATTCTCATGGTGCATTGGAATTTTGAACTTCCGAATATGGCGTAGAAAAACTGGATCGCTATGTAACACCAGCGAAAGTTGTTGCACGAAGTGCAGTATCTTTTTATTCCTCTGTCCCTCGTAAGTGCATCAACTTCCAAGTTTTTAACGACAAGACTTGAATTTTAAATCTGAGGCAAGGAAAGACAAATGAACTCGCGATTTACGCGCTCTTTCTTATGTGATGCATAGATAGGTAAGGTCAAGTCAATTACGAGAAAGCCTTTGTTTTGTCCTAAGGTAGGAATATGAAACCTTTGCATTTCAAATTTGTAGCTTACGGATAATTATGGATGTGATCGTGACACATTTGAAGCCTCATTTAAGGGCGAGCAACGGGTTTTCCAAAAAAATAGTTGCTCACCTACAGAATTCAAGCTCCCAGATACTTTTTCTCAAGTTTTTTTGGTTTTGTAATTTTGTAAGTCACTGTTAATGCCACCGAGAGATGGCTATACGTCTTAGCTTAGATGCTGCTTACTAAGGCGCGTTGGGTTTTCGCGTTCGTTTTCTTACCTTTCTCCGGACACGGTGGCGGTGGTGGTAGCGGCAGCAGCACACGTCGTCTCGACGCTGCGGCAATGTTAGCTCTGGGAGTAAAGAGGTGGTTTCGTACGTTTCTTTTTGTTTTGTTTACTTTATGTCTGCTTTAGGACCCTTCCAAGTCGGATATGTCTGATTGTACGGCCCCCATAAGACAATCATGGAATGCTAAGCGCTGGTGTTTCGTGGAAAGAAAGTAAAATGAGTGCGACGACTGGCGCACGGAGGCACGGGCAAGGTAATGTAATGCACGTCGACTTGGCTGATATGGGCAACTGGCGCAAAGCTTCCGTTGGGATCTCGAGCTCTGCTTCTTCTTCACTTCTTATAGCCATCAAGCTTATTTTTGCTGTCACTATGCCCAACCACTTTTCACTTGATGTGATTTTGTATAGTTTGTGCGCTGCGGTTTTCAGCTGCAAATGGTAAACTCACTCTTCGGATTGGATCTTCTTCGTCGGACTGTTGGCTAGATCGGTTGGTCGCTTGTCTTGTTGGATAATTTCATTTTATTTTATTTTTTTTCGCTTATTGTCAATTTTAGGTGTTGAAAACTTTTTTTCGATTAAAAAATATTCAGTAAACCACTAGCTATACCGTCGAGCGGTCGGAATTTGGTAGTTTTAGTGGTAAAATTATTATCATAATTTCAAACAAACATAGTGGATGTGAAGAATATGTGAAGGCATTTATAGATATACTTAACGCGGGTGTTTGAAAAAGAAGTGTAACATTGAAGAAAAATTCATTCGCTGAATTTATAACAAATGGATAAAGAAAGTATCTATGCATAGATAATTTGAGATAGTTTTTTGTTTTGTTTGTATTGAAGCTGTGATTTCTTTCTATAAAAAGATATATCTATATCTGTACTGAAGAAATTAATTTATTTAACTCAAGGGATTATTTTGGATACATATCATCAAGATGAGGATTTACATCCTATTGGTAAGTTTGTATTTGAAAAAAAAAAAAATTTACTATCTCACTTTATTTTCCTTAATTTTTTGGAAATATTATTTTGAACACTATAATTTAGTATTTTCAATTATTAATTGAAGAAGAGTGAGAAATAAGGACTATAGTGAATATAAGCTCTTGTGAAATGTTGATATTTATATTATTAGATTCTCAAAATTAAATATAATATACAACATAATATTCAATATATTTTTTATAGAAATTTATAAATTAAAATAAGTCAAGAAAATAGTACCAATCGACTAGCATTAAGATAGAAATATTATTCGCTTGTTTTATGGGAATTTGTATTAAAAAACATTTTATATTTTGTTTGCCATTAGCGAAGTAAATTTTTAAAAATTGTTTTTCAAGAATTTTTCGATTTTTTTAAATTTTTAAATAGAGTAAAATGAAATAAAATAAAACTAAAAACAATTCTGGATGAGGTTTTTAAATATACGATTATTAAGGTATATAAAACTTATCCCAAATAATATCTCTTAAATAAATATATAAAATATAAATAAATAAAAAAAAATTAATTAAATAAATAAAAGTAAGAAAACGCGATGCAAATCTCTACAACTCAATACAAGTATTTATGAAAATTGAATTATGTTGGGAAATAGGCAATTATTTAACTATTGCAAAAAAAAAATGTTTAAATATAAAAATAAATTTAAGAATTCTTGTACAACGACAATTTAATTAAAAAATTGTGACTTCTTGTTGGTAAATCTTTTGTTACATAATGTTTTCATAACAAATTTTTGTTAATCTTTAGACCCATTTTTCTTTAAAGTTTGACTTTCTTCAAAACGAAAATCTGTACATATTTTTTTTAAAGACACTATTTCAAAAATGGCCTTGCCTTTTTTCTTTTAAATTTGCCAAAACACTAGGTTTGTCTAAGAGTCTTTAAAAAAATTGCTTGGAATCAAATATAATTGTATCAATTGAACCGCTGAGAAGAAAAAGGAAAACATTCCACAAAAATGGGAAATTGAAGTAATGATGCAAAAGCGTAGCTATTTTTATAGCGCACATTATAAGCCTAAAAACGAAAAAAAATCTATGTAAACCTACTTTTTAAATGCGATTACAAAATATCATTGAGTGGAAAAAGGAAGAGATTCCAGGAATATTTTCCTTTTTCCTTTCCTTTTTGGGGTAAAATGTTATTAACGGTACCTGTCATAGAACCGTTTTTTTTTATTTTTGCCCTTCTCATCAATGGCTTTAACGATTTTAACCAAAAATTTTCAGCAGGAGGACCCTTAAGTTTAAAATAATATTGTATATAAAAATATTCGAAAAAATTTTTTAAAATAATTTATTTGATTTTTTTTTTCAATTAGTGGAAAAAAGAGAACATTCCACTCACTTTAACAGGAATTATTAAGCCAGAGCTTATAGTTTTTAATTTCAATTGGTATATTATTGGTATTGGTATATTACTCTTCTTTACTAACTTTACATTTGTCCTTCAGAAACTTTCAGTTTTAGAAATAAACAGTTTTTTTCGATTTCCCAAAAACTATGATTAGTAGTATGTTTTCCTTTTTCTTCTCAGCGGTTCAATTACAACTTATTGAGATCGTTAAAAACAGCTCGTATCGTAGGATTTTGATGAAATGTTGTTAATTTATATTAAATACACCTTCGTTTGAATGTTCTAAGAAGTATTAATAATATTATATTTAAATTAAAATTTTATTTTTTTTTTGTTTATTTAATTACTTAGATCTATTATATATTTTTTTTGGTAAAGTCTAAATAAACTAAAAAAAAACTAATACATTTTTCTTTTTGTGTAAATGACCTTAACGGTTCTCATTACATGATTTTTGAATATTTTTTGTACTTTATAAGTATTTATTCTTTTTTTTTAATAATTTTATTTTACTTATCTTTTAATTTTGTTTATAGGAAAGTGTGATACTCGTAGAAAACCTATAGAACAGCCGTAATATTTTGTTTTTGTTTTAATTAAAAATAAAATTAAACTAAAACTTACAAACTAACTTAACTTAAATAATCTAGAACCAGGTTCCGTTATATAATCGCTGGTCCGCCGATTAGCGGAAAAAGCGAAAAAGTAGACTTATGTCCAATTCCTCCAGCCATTTTCAGATGGTAAATCATATTTCGGAGCCTAGTTTTACTTAATTAAGTGTTGGCTTCAGACCAGTCTTGCCGCTCTCCTACAGGTATGCTAATGCAATATCTTAGATTTGAGCTCCCACCCCCGACTCAAACAGCTCATAAAGGATTCTTTTAATTGTTGCTCTCCTTGCAGCATGCTATATTATTAGTATATTATTAGTATTTGTACTTTCGTTGAATCTAATAAATATCCATATGCATCTAGAAACAAGAATGTCTCTGGAGGTATCCAGTTATCAAGACATTTCTGAAAAAAAACCCATTGTTCGGATAGAATTATACTGAAATAAGTTCATTCTCCATGACACCCGTCGATCGACGATCGATTCCTCCCGGGGTCTAGTATGACATTGTCAATTCTAGACACTCTGGAAGCATGCAATAGGTTTTCCTTGGAAACGTAATGCCTGAAGTCAGAAGATGCACTTTTATACATCTGCATTCAAGCTCTTAGATATTTGCGCTCGTAGCTTCCCCAGATTAATTTTTCACCAAACAGGACCGGCATAAGTCAGAATTGGATGAACGAATGGTTATTAACAAATAATCTTCACATCGGATCTCAGATGTTTAGAGTAGAAAAGACTTTTGAGTGACATGAATGCCACTCTTACCTTCTCTAATTGGGCATTTATGTGTTCATTGTAGTACAAGAACTTGACGTATAATATCGTTCGGTATATGCTAAGTACAATGTTTGAAACCACTTGACCTTTTAGTATTTAGTTTTCTAAATATCTCAGTTAATTTGTCAGGGGTCGTAAAGTAATTATTGGTTTGTTCGAGTAATAATCTGTCAGCCATTAATTCCTCAGGAAATCTCAGAAGAGTTACGGTTTCGCTATTGTGAAGCCTCAACAGTTCATCTCTTACTTTATCAGTCTTGCAGGTAAGGAGCTCTCTAGCATGTACCGACTCAAAATGAGAGCAGATAAGGTTCAGTTTGTCTGCTCATATCGATTGCTGCCTGAGTTTTGACAATTCAAATTCTATATTGCACAAATGGGTTGCTGATTTTTTGAAATATATCAAGTTAACTTAGACTTTTCTTTTAAAAAGTTCCAAAAATATTATTAATAATAAAAAGTAATTTTTAACAAAATATCAATGACGAAAAATTTTAAACGGTCTATTATTAAGGTATTAGTATTGTACTATTTAACAGTTTGCTAACTTTAAAGTAGTTTACTAACTCATTCTTAATTTTAGACATTTTCTAACTTGTATCGTACTAAAGAAGTTGTCTTAATACATTTTTTTCTGAACACACCTAAAACAATGACAGTTTGTGAAAAAAACTAAGTAAACAGATCTTTTTTGACATTTGCAAATTTCAAAGAGTCATTAAATTTAAAAATACTTAAAATATAAAATAAGTAATTGATAATTTTAATTTTAATAAAAGGGTAGAGATGGTATGATTCTACGAGTATGTTCGACTAAAATTTGCCAAATCGTTGTTTTAACCTAGTTTCATACTAAAACAGCTTTAACATCGTACTAATTAAATTAAAATTTTGCATAAATGATTTTAATGTTCAATAATCAAGAAATTAAAAGGTGCTTTTTTGATTGAAGCATTTTATGTTGTTTTTTGGCAATATATTAGAAATGTTTTTCACTATTTTTTTTCGAACAACAACATCCGTATTAGCAGCTAAACGGGATTAATTAAAAAGAGTCTTTTAATCCACCAAGAAAAATGGCACAATGATGCGTGCCACCGCACCGGCACAAATGGCTTATTGGTATTTGTTGTACTAATCGAGGCTTTTCAGTGCCCCAATAGCGGTTATTCTGTCAGCCAAGTCAGCAAAGATGAAATGTGCTTCGTAGCTCATACTGATTTACAATTGAATAATTTACATTAAATGTTCCAATAATTTAGACACCTTGTTGCTACGTTAGATACTTTATATACTGTTGTTAATTATTATCAACCACTGTTTTCCGCTGTCAAATGCCAACTGACAATTTTAATTCACAAAAAATTGGCAACCAAATAAAGTCGACCTGGCACATAAAACGCACCCTTTATACACAATGTGAATATTTTGTTTGATTTAAGAAATAAGTTACATAAGTGTGTTATGTTATTCATTTTTGAAATTTGAATAAAAAAAAAAGGAGCAATGCGTGGGGTAAGAACGATTTTAGTTTTTATCGTAAAATAATAATATTAATAATAATAGCAAACCAAATACCAGGGCTTATTCTACTAAAACTGTTTTAATACGTAAAAAGTTAGTAATGTTATAAAAACAAGAAACAGACTATTTTTCAATTGAAACTTTTGTCGTGCCAATTGGACTAGATATAATACGGAATACTGCAACACTTGCTGTTCGTCTTTTTAAGCAAAAGTTTCACTTTTCAAATCTTAACACTATTAACCTATTTCTAAATTGAGAATGATACGATTCTGTCGATATCCTCTGAGGTCAAAGTTCGAATCCGATTTAAAAACTGTTTCAGAGACTGAAGTCATTGATTTCGTCGTTTAACTGACAGTGACATCTAGATGCTGTTAAAAAGAAAATAAGGCCATTATTTGAACATGGTTTTCTCACGCGGAGACGATGTCAATTGGACGTAGAGATCTCGCGATTTGAATATTATAGATTTATTCTTTTGAGGTTTTCTTAAGTCATAGGTCTCTTCAGATAAACCACAAACCATCACTACCCTGAAAACCAATATAATTAATGCCATTGCTCATATTCAGTCCGATTTATGCACCAGAGTTGAGGAAAATTGGACGTTTCGGATGCGCGCCACCAAGCGAAGCGGTGGTGAATTTATAGATGATGACGTTATGTTCCACATAAAATGGGATATATGGGCCTTCTATATAAATTAATAAATTCTAGTAATATCTGACTCGAAGTTTATTTTATTCAAATTTATAGACAAAGAACGCTTAATAGAAATGCTTTTGCTTGCATAACATTTTCTTTAAGTACTTTCTAACCAAAACTGTAATGGTAGTTTTCGAGAAATTTTGTTTAAAAAAAACTAAATGCATGTTAGTATGAAACAAACGGCTAAATTAAAACTAATCTGCAGTCATCTTGTGTAACCGGAAGTTTTAAAATAAATTCAAAAGCCACAACAAACTTCAATGAGATTAACCTAAATTTACCAAAATTTATTGTCAAATAAATCCCAGATATAATGTCTTCTTAGACAACCACCTTATCAAGGCTACTCAGATTTTGCTCGATAAAATAAATTTAAATTATATAAGCTTAGTCGAATCGACCTTATGATTAAATGTCCACTAAATCTGTTTAAATTGCATACTTCATCGGATATCATTTGACTCAAGGCCAAATGCACAACAATTCTTACAGCAAAAAAGATGTCACAAAAAAACCAATAAAATAAAAAATAAAAATACTTTTAAAGATGCTAATAGATAGTTAGATACTTTTTTGTACAAATATAAAATAGGGTATGTGGGCTTTGTTTGGTTACTTATCGACAAAATATCATAGAAAACTGAATTTTTTTTTTCGTGGGTAGGTGAAGAATCTTCATAGACACTATGAGCCCGGTACTCATAGTAGTGTGAGATTTTTACTCACAAAAAACACCTCCCTTTTGTTATTGCGACTACAACTAAGTTACCTTATTAAGTAGTTTTAATTTCATTATACCATATTGTATTCACGTTTGGCAGGAAGCTCCCCACTGAGAGGACCTGCGGATACTACATTTGAAAGCGGATATGCCTTATGGCGCTAGGTCGAACAGTCTCGTTCTTTGAAGTCGGCGCACAAGGATTGTCTCATCAATTGTTTGTCGAATAATTCTATTGCTATGGTTATTTAAGTGACTTCGTAGCTTCTTAGCGAAAACTGCTATTTCATCTTCAACAGTTGGCAATCGTAAGTCTCTGAGAACTTTGCTCTGAAAAGATTGTAGTATTTGTCTATTGCTTGGTTTAGTACAACCCCAAAGTTGTATACCGTACGTCCATACGTCCAATTTATTGTAGATGCTGACTTTGGAATATCTTCCAATAAGCCAATTCATTTCACGTAATTTATTTTCAAGTTGATCTCGCTTCTTTTTAACGTGAGTTTTCCATTTAAGCTTAGCGTCTAATGTCATTCCTAGGTACTTTGCTTCATTAGCATATGGTATTTGCACCGAATTAATGTAAGTGGGCAGATTGGTAATTTTTTTGTAAGTAAAATTAACATGTGTTGATTTGGACTCATTAAGAACAATTCGCCATATCTTAACGAAATTTTATCTAGAGCTCGTTGGAGCTTCTCGGTTGCAGATTCAACTGAATCGGATGTTGCAAGTATAGCCGTATCGTTTGCAAACGTACCTATTATGGTATCTTCTTCTTGAGGAATATAGCTAGTGTATAGTACGAACAGAATCGGACCGAGAACACTTTCCTGGGGAACACCAGCAATGATTTCCTTAAAATCCGAATATCCCCTCCCTTGCTTAACTCGAAAAAGCCTATCTTCAAGGTACGACTCAAGGATGTAATACATATATTTGATCCGGAAAGATCTGTATTAGTTTAAACTTAAGGCCATCGTGCCAGACCTTGTCGAAGGCTTGAGAAACGTCTAGAAATGCGCTTGAACATAAATTTGTTCCCTGTAGTGATTTCTCAATTTCATTGGTTATCCTGTACACCTGATCAATTGTTGAGTGGCTTTTTCGGAAACCAAATTGATGGTCAGGAATAAGCCGCTTTTCTTCGATAATAGGAAGCAGTCGCTTTAATAAGATTTTCCCAAATACCTTCGAGATCAGTGGCAAGAGGGAAATCGGTCTATAAGATTTCTTTTCGTTCGGAGACTTTCCCGGTTTTGGAACCATTAAAACTTCTGTGACTTTCCATTGGCGTGGAACGTATGAAAGGCTTAATGCCGCATTCATAAGTTGCTGAAGTTTAATTGCTGCTTTCTGGGTAGCTCTTTAAGCACGCGAGCATTTATTAGGTCGTACCCAGGAGCTTTATCATTTTTAAGATTTTTAATAGCTTGATGAAGTTCTGATAACGTGATATTCCGAATAAGAAAGTTTTCAGATGGCCATTGGATATCACCATGTTCATTTATCAACGCCTGACCGTCAAAACGTTTAAAGGTTTCCTCTAGATGTTCAGCAAATAAATCGGCTAGAAAAAAGAATAAATACAAATGCACAATTGAGCGGCATGAACTTGCTTCCTTAGTTAAAGTTGCTTCGAATTTTAAAGACGAATGCAATTAAAGAAATAAATCTTAAAACTTAAAACGAAAATTTTTTGTTGTTAAAAAAAAACAACAACAAAAAAAATATTAAAAAATCGTAGAAATGTTTTTTTTTTTTAAGTATAAAGTTTCGTTAAGAATTAAAAAAAAATGTCAATTTCAAATGTTTGCTAATGTCACACTTAAAACTGATCCAGCATCTCTGAGTAATATGCACTGATGAATGTGTTTCCCCTTTCGAGGTAATCGATGTGAATAACGCCCCGCACATCACAAAAAAACTGTCGCCATGATCTTGTTTGCTGACGACCTCACTTTTGCCTTTTTTGGCTTTGATTCGCTAGGAGAAGTTCATTTTTTCGACTGTTCCTTGGTCGTTGGTGTGTTGTAGTGAAGCTATGTTTCATCCACGGTTACGAAACCGCGTAAGAACTCGGTCGAAACTACACACTCAAAGTCAATACCGTTAAGAGGTACACGGATGGTTCGAGAACCACAGAAGGGACTGGTGTTGGAATGTTTGGACCTAAAACCAAACGTTTTCATGTCTAAATATTTATGTAAAATCGAAATCACTGATGCATGTAATAAGCCAGGTGTCTTTTCAAGCTCGTGCACCTTCACTCGCCGATCGTCCATTAATATCAGAACGTGGATTTTATCGACCATTTCTAGTGTGGTAATCTTAATAAGGTGAACAGAAAGTTTGGCGTCACTTGTGCTGAAATGACCACACCGAAATTGAGTAAGCCATAAGTATTTAGTTCCAATCGATGGTGACGAGTGCCCATAATATTTATAAAGCTTTTGTTTGGTTTGCCAGATGTTTTCCTCTCGTAAAATATAGCATTTAATAAACCCTCAAAATATTTATTTTTCCATTATATCGAAATGGTTTATAGGCGTCTATATAAAATCGTTGCCACATCAAAGCTATTTTATCGGATATGTCTGAAAATTTGGGTCCGTTTTTTTGAAAGATGCTTCTTTACAAATACTCGTAATATGATGGATTTGTTGATTTGTTTTCAGTTTCAACGACTTATTGATTTACTATTATTAACTATTCAATCTTTTAAGTTACTTCCGTGTAAAAATTTTGCTCGACAGCAATTCAGCTGTTATCGAGTAAAACGAAAATAAAAAAAAACGGTTCTGTGGGAGGTACCGATAAAATGATTGTCTGATATTTTTTTTTTACCAAAATTTAGTACTTATTAAGGTTCACTTACTTTTATCAAAATCGTTAGAGCCGGTCTGTAGGAAAAGGGACAGGAAGAGTCACCCTTAGACGTGCTGGACGAAATGCTGTTTTTCATTTTCTAGGATAGATTCCAGAATACTAGGAGCGATGGAAAAGCTAACGCAATGGTTTTTCCAGCGAAGAAAAATACCTCTTCAAATAAATGGTAAATATACTACCAGGACCAGCGGAATAACGTCAAGATCTCGAAATGCACTTGAAACTGTACAAGTGAGGAAATATATCTTTCCCATTGAGTGATTAACGTTCTCAATTACAAAGTACAGGAAGGCCAATGTTGCAGGATTTTTGTCCTAACTATACCGGTCATGATTTGTTTGTTTTAATAACAGATTTGTAATGATTTATGGCAGGTACATAGAGAAGAACTTGTGAATAAAAGAGTTAAATACACTTGCATTTAATTTTATATTTAACAGTTTTGTCCAAATTATTTTTTTCGTCTGCAACACTCGTCAATTTGTTAGGAGCGTAAAACTCCCCAAAAAAGTATTAAATAGTTCTCCAAATGGAAAAAGTACATAGTTTTTAAGAATAACACAACTCTGATGTTGCTCCGAATAGGGAATGTTAAGTTGTCAAGCGGGAAATAGTTTTCTCAGGATCTTAACTATCTTTTTAGATTTTAACTGCCTTTTTGGTTTCTCTGTGGCGCTTACCTAACTCCGTTCCCCAGCTTATGGTAAGTTCAGTCGCCATGCAGGCACCTATAATAATATTTTTCTTTAACAATAGTTCTACAGAAGGTTCCACCCAGGGTTGCCAGATTTTTCTTACATTTCGGCGGCGGAACAAATGGCTAAAATAATGAAAAATCCCGGGATTTCAACATATTGCCCGGGACAAAATAAGAAATCATAATAGGCGTGTAGATCAAAATAAATAAATTCATTTATCAATTAATTAAATGTCTTTTTTGTCATTTGCAAATATTTTTCTTTTGTCAATTTTAATGACAGATGTCAGTTTGCAAAAATACAATATTCGTTAAGTTAAGTTTGTTTGATTGAAATTTTAAAAGCAATTTCTTAAGGTTAAATCACAATGCAGCGATTGTTCCTCATCACTGAAAGATATTTAGGTACATTAGGCATTATTTTGTGGGTTTGAGCCCTTATCCGGGAAAAAAGCTGTACCGGCGGGACAGAAGAATTTATGTCTGAGATCCGGGACGTCCCGGGTAAACCGGGACGTCTGGCAACGCAAGTTCCACCCAAACAATACATAATAAAATAACCCACAATTTTAAATATGAAATAAGTAACCAAAAACTAATGAAATAAATCCCTAATCTTACGAGTTCGTTTTCTATTTTGGGGTATATTTTAATTTGAATCCATGTGTTATCTCACGAAATGGTCCAGTCGCTTGGCCGCCTCGGTCGTGCGATTTGACGCCGTTAGACTATTTCCTGTGGGGCTACGTCAAGTCTATGGTCTATGCCAACAAGCCAGTGACGATTGATGAACTTCGTACGAATATCGAACGTGAAATTGCAGCAGTATTGACCGATTTATGCTTGAAAACCGTCGAAAATTGGGTTCAGCGTCTGGACTTCTGCAAGTGTGCCCGTGGTGGCCAGGCAAATGAAATCGAATTCCATACATAATGGCATCGAACGTATTTTCACAGGAATAAAGAATTTCATTGATATCCAAAACTGTTTCTGTTTTATTTAAAAAAAAACTTTTGTAGCGCTCTTATTGAAAAACCCGATATATGTAGGTACTTATCTAAGAATAAATTATATTTTCTGAGTAAGTTTACTCCACTTTATTTGATCACCGTTTTACACAACTCTATACTCTATAGGGTACAACCAGTTCCTAGTGAACCTAAACAGCTTTATGATGTAAGTTTTTTTGGTTAATGTCAATCGAATGTTTTAAAAAGTCAAAGTGGAATCTTCTTTCTCACGAGCCACATTTTAACGAGTAAACAACAAAATATCTTCACCATATTTACCATCATCATCCATCGTTAGTCTTCGGCATCATCACCAACTTCATGGCAGCACCACCACCACCGTCGCGCCGCCACAGCCGCCATACCTTTCACTTTTTGGACATCTGTTAATCGTGGTATCGTGGTGTTGGCATCGAAGAAGATGAGCCATGCTCTTTTCATTCGAATGGTCCAAGTGAATTGTTTCTGATGGCGGCGCGGCGGCATTGGAGTCGTTGGCGACTTCAACAATTCATTCATGATGTTCGTTGTTATAAAGCTACATGTTTGTAAAAGTGGCTTAATTGGTAAGAGCCAGCTATTAATCGAATCCGAGTGGATTAAGCAATATTTCGTCGAAAAACCCGTAGACAATACACAATTGCTCATGCTTTTTTTTGTGGATTTGAAATTGTTTGATAAATCGGATTAAGCCGGTATATATGAAACTTTTGCTTTTGCGGGTGTTCGGGGGCAGATTTGAGTTTTTGTTGGTCCCTCAGGACTGGTTTGTACGATTCCTCTTGAATGAGAGAAAGTTGGTTTTGGAGGTATTTCCTCGACGTCTTTAATACTCGTACATACTCCACTCATGTATGGTTCTACGGACAATGACTCACGTTCGTCGTGACATAACGTTAAATGTTTATAAACAAATACTCAAAAAATTAAGTACACATCAATTGAGTAGACAGTTGTTCCATGCGGAATTTATTCGTATTCGAAGACTCGAACAGTATTTCATTTGTCAATCAAAGCAAAGTACATAACACCCAATCGTTGGAAAAGTGTTTACTTTGTCACTTTATGGGCTTGTTAGTCAAAATAAAATTAAAAGAAAGTCTGATCGAGGAGAAATTAAATACCAATCGATAATTTGAAAGCTTTTTATTAAATAACATTCTTACACGTACGAGACTTATTTCGGTTAGAAGTATTCAAAAGAGGAAATGAATTTAACGAATTTGTTTTGTAAATAGCACATTCAAGAACACACTTTTAGGGTGTACCTAATGGATTTTAGCACTTCCCAAAATTGTGTATACTCAAATTGTATTAACTAGCCTCATTCTCTGTCGAAATTCGACACAAATAACCCTTCTTTTTTGTGTGCTATTGCTTGCCAAAATGATATTTGAATGTTTTTAATAAAATGAAATTTTAAAAATTTTATGACTTTCCAACAATATGCAATTTATCGACAGCCAGCGAATGAACAGTCTTTGAGGTAATGAAAATCAATATAGCTGCTGATAATACTGGAAATATTGCTCAAGGAAAGTAGCTTAGATTACGTTCAGGCAAAAATATAAAGAGTTTTAATTGGCGCGCATAGGTTTTAGGCGGCCTGTGGTGCCCAGTGGCGGCTGGTGGGTTGTTGAACAGGTGGTGCACTTTACTTGCTCACTAAGTAGGTATTAAGATTAGAAATAGCAAAAAAACAACAATTTACATATATATGTTGATTTTTTATTATTTAGTATAATTGCTCGAAGAATTTCGACCATGTATAAAACTGACACACTTATTACATTTAGCAAGGAATCATGTTTTTTATTTTTTCACTTAAATGCGTCAAATCGTGGATTCAGGTTTCTGTCTAAATCGATTCTCCGCCAAAAATATTGCATATAAAATTTAAAAAGGGCCTTGGCGATCCGGCTAATTTTATATTAACTTTATTTTAAAAAGATTTATTACTGTCTTTAATATACCTGTTCATTATATCCCACACCACACATTGTAAACAGTACAGAATGGAACCAAAACCAAAATAAAAAGCAATTACTAACCTAACTCCTACAAACCAACACTATTTAACCAGTCACGGATAGAGCGAAACAACATTACATTATATATTCGCAGGCGCAGCGCATTCTAGTCAAACATCGCTTGCTCTCGTTAATCTTCGGTTCTCGTGCGCCGCACGAGAGCAGGCTCATTTCTCGATACATTTCAATGAAATATCTTTTATCTCACGCGTCAGGGTTCAGGGATATTAGCTTGTAACTCATACAAGTTATATTAGCAGTCCTCATGCGCTCGCCGAAGCGCACGAGAATTTTTACTTGCAGGGAAAGTAAGTCTTAATACTAGTATTAAAGCAAAGCGCTTACATTGTTTCGTCATAATTGGAAATTTTACTTGTTTGTGTTCTTGTATGTTTAAAAAATAAATATTAATATGGTAATATAAAAATAAAGATGCAGTAATATTTTGAATTTTTTAAATCTTTTGAATTGGTGGTTCAAAGCACGAGCGCACTTAAGGTACAGCCGCCACTGGTGGTGCCATGTTATTTTGTTGACATCTGTCAAATCTGTTGTTCATTATTCAATTACTGATGCGGTGACTTAATTTAAGACAAGCGGTTCAGTCTTCAATCAGACAATATTCGAAAGCAATACCGGCCGAGAACATCACCGCGGTCCCTCAAAGTGTAGCTCGCCGTACCTAAGAAATCCGCAGACTTTAACTAGAGGAATTTTGCATCAGGACACGGGCCTAAAAGATTTAACTGATACAGTAGCTCAAAGTTCATGATGATAGGCAACGCTTTTTGCACACTTGGCTTTGGAGCGTTTGAAAGAGGACCCCAATTTATGCCAAACGAGGCTCATTTTTGGATGATTTCGGCTTTTCTATTTCTAAGCACATTTTGCAATTTTTTGTTGTTCTTAGCCATAGAAGTTGTGGTTGGTTCTTTGATGTCACTTTTTCTTCAAGTAACCCGAAAAGAAGCGTCAATTCAGGCGATTGTGGAGGTCAGTCGATTTCAATACTTTTCACATTACTCAGCTGGGACGAGTCTGCAATAAAATTTTCATCGTACGAGTAGCACAAGATGAGTGTTGTGTGGCAACGTTTTGTTTTAACCTCATGTTCAATAGGCCTAATTGATCCAATTCAGGCACAAGAAAATTTTCCAACATATTCCGATAGGGGTCACCAGTAATTGTTAAGGCATTGCTTATGGCCGGCCCAAATGGCGCACCATAGAGTTACTTTACGAGGGTGTAGTACTCTTTGGTGTGAAACTCGAGCACTCTTATCCCGCTGATATTGATGATTATTTCCATGGTCCATAATAAATTGTTATCGACCACTCTCTACGACTGTGAAATGCCTGTAACTGTCCGAGGTGTCATCGGCAAGGACTCTCATCGACATGCCTCATGTTTTTTTTCTGAAAGGTGCTAAAACACTCGAACTGAACTTATCGGCAGCATATTGATGAAACAAGTTTTTCAAGAGTCCTTAAAAATCCTTCCTTCCGTTATCAACATTTTTCCTCTTATATTGAAGTAAACGTTCAAATCGAGACTAAGAAAATGATGTTTTCCAACTTATCAAAGTTATCGCACTTTACCATTTTTGTTTATGTACTGAGGTTAAGGAGGTTTACAATATATTTTGAAATTCTTCTTGCCAAAAGGATAAACCGAAACTTCTCAGAGGCTTAGAGAACATCAAGGTCTGTTATGTTTCTAAATCGACTAACAGTCTAGACGCTGAAGATATTCACGCTGATTATGTAATCCACACAACCAGGGCCGGATTAACCCTCAACTCGGCCCTAGGCAACCTTCAATTTAGGGGCCCTTTTTTCACGTCCGTTCCCTTCTTTTTTTCGATTAAAAAATACAAACTTATATCTGTCATAAAAATTTTACTGTCACAATGTAATAATATCAATAAAATTACTATCTACATTTTAAACATGTCGTTTTCTACATTTGTTTTCAGCAAATTCATCAATTAACCTTTTCATGCACTCAACAAAAACAAACACTGCTATACTCTGTTCAATTTA
This sequence comes from Chrysotoxum bicinctum, assembly GCA_911387755.1. NCBI lineage: Eukaryota > Metazoa > Arthropoda > Insecta > Diptera > Syrphidae > Chrysotoxum > Chrysotoxum bicinctum. Next base: position 205,339,709 of record OU426987.1, on the reverse strand, counting down.
TATTTGCAGTACAGGCCTTATGGGAGAGCTTTTTCAGAACACTGTTGCCTGCTGCTGTTTGCACGACACCTTAACTTAAGAAATTGCCAATGAAATAAGAAAGAGAATCACTGAGTTACATTAAAATTGTTTGTGTTATCTTCTTTGAGTTCACGTACAGCTTATCATGACCTATCTGCTCCATGGGTGAAAGGAGAAGGAGACTGATCACCAATTTGCAACCAACCCAACCCTTATTGCGTTTATTAAAAAAAAAACAGTGAATCAGAGTTACCATTGCCGAGTTGATAGAAATTCATATGGCATTTTCTTTGGTTTGTGCTATGTAACTTTCAGGATTTAAGCTTTTTCGAGCTTTTAGTAGCAAATATTTTTCTGAGATTTGCGGGCAATTTTTAAGGCTCCTACAGTCCTACGGCAATCCTGTAAGAGCTTTAAATTAAAGAAAGCTTATTGAAATCCATAATGGTCAGACTGAAAGGCAAATATCCTATCTTCCCTGTACTGCAAATATAAATTGAACAGAGTATAGCAATAGCAAAGCAACTTTTAACTTTCAACATCAACTCGTTCTCGTTCTCAATCTCATTCATACATGATTTGAGAGCGAAATATAGCTCGTATTGTACCAACCGGTTCGTTCGAATTAACTGTGAACGGATCCAACCAAAGTGGCGAACAGTACTCAAAGTTCTTACACTCTCACTCAGATATGAATATGGGAATAGTGTTGTATCTTAACTTTGTTTTGTTCTATTCGTGCTGGAAGAATATGAACAAAATGTGAAATTCGTTTGGAATTTTTGCACTGAATAGAGTTTTTTTTTTAGTGGAGGTAAGAAAACGAATTTTCTTTAACCTGTAAATAAAAATTTGGAAGTCGTTTTTGTTTATTAAAGCAATGCTTTTATAATTTGCGTGTAAAATTTAACTAGAAATTGGCATCAAGTAGTGAAAAAGTTGTTATTAAAAACCGTTGTGATTGTGTTATTGAAAAACTTATAAGCAAACCCTTTTACAAGTGGAATTCAGTAGACAAATCTGCAATTATAGCGATTGAAAGACCTACTCCATTGCTGTCGGACTTGACAACAAAATTTTGCAATAAAAAAAGTGTTACTAGAATTTTATGTTTGTAAGAAAATTTTAGAAGTTTTTTTTCATTTTTCGGGGGCCCCCTAAAATAGGGGGCCCCATACAACTGCCTATTCTGCCTACTTGTTAATCCGGCCCTGCACACAACTTGGACTCCAGAGATTTCTGAGGTACAGAATTGATAATCTTAAATATGTCTTATCCGGAAATTGGTGTTATTTTTTCCAAACTTGTTATACTAAAAGGTGATTCATTTAATTTAATTATTTTTACTTGAAAATCGATATAAGGGAATGTTCCTTCAGAAATAACAGCTTGGGAACAATTAAGACGAATTTACACGGATTTTGTGAGTTTAATTTATTAACTATAACGGTATCACGGTTTCCTGGATTGTCCGAAATGATATTTTAATTCGTCTGAATTATCATGGAGTTGCGTCAGTGAAAATTAAAAATTTAACGAAAACTCCCCAGCACACATTATAAGCCCCATGTTTGAATTATTACTCTCCGATTAAAATTGATTATTGTTACATGTGGGTTATTTGTTAAGCAAGCAATTATTTTGTAAGTAAATAATTCTCTGTTGTCTTCGTCGTATTTCGGCTTCCCACAAGGCCTTAAGAGTTGCTCCAAAACCCTAACAAATTTGTATTTATTCAAGCTTGTAAAAGATTGGGGAAACAAAACCAAATCCATTTAAACGAAAGTAAAAGTTCGTCTTCAGGCAATTTTACCTATTACCTTACCTTCTACATCTTCTCGTAAAATATACAAACAATTTCGATTTCAAGTCAGATGTAGTTTTACTTTTTTGTTGATTATCATCCAAAAAAAAAAAAAAAAAAATGGGTCTCACGCGGATGTGATCAACTGACGTCAAAATGAAAAGCACAAAAGATAGGCACCAACTTCAAGGCTGAAAGAAAGTAAAACTGCAAATGAAGATTTACATAACTATGTATGTATGTATAACAATGTGATAATGTGAAATGTGGTATGTCTGAGTAATTTCGGATTCTTCAAAACAAGTTTTGTGTTACTTCGATATTCTTTGGATTTAAATATTCGATCGTTTCAATTTAAACATATAGGTATGCTTTTTGTTAAAATGCTTGTTGTTTATTTTTAACTTGCAAGTTACAAATTAAAAAAAGTGAAGAAGATATTTGAATAAGATTTGAAGTGGATGTGTTTTTTTTTTGTACTCGCATATCTAGTTTTATGGTTAAATATATAATTCCAATAAAATCACAATCACAAAGAAAATTATAATCATAAAAGCATAATAACTAGTTTTATAGATATCCCACGCAGAAACAAAAATTGTCACTTTGAAATCATGGGTCGCATCAATACGTCCCACTTTTAACAAATTTATTGGAAACCACATTCTTTAAATGTTAAAAATAGATATACAAATATGAAACCCAGACATATTGAAAATTTGATTAAAAAACAAAAAATCTCAGTTTTTTTTCGGGATATAAATATTCGATCTTTGAAACACAAGTTATAACCTTCTAAATTTAATGGAATCGCCTTTTTTGCAGATGTTGAATCAATGTTTAAGAATACATATTTGGTTTTCTTTTTGCAAAAGTCAATAATCTCCTGCTTCTGTGACAATTGTTACTTTTTTATGAAAACCGATAATAATTTGAAAAGTTTGTATAATAGAAAAGTGACAATTCAATTGATGTTTTTACTAGGCCTTAATTAACTTTTTAATGATGGGGCTCCAATCCTTGTCCTAAGCGGGAGTCCTAACTAAGCGGAAACATGATTATTGAATTTAAAAACACTTGTAGGTACTTGGTCTTGTAGTTAAAAATGCTCAATAGTATTTTAAGATTGCATGTATGAAATATGTATTATATTGAGTTTTATAAATGTAAAGTACTTTAAATTGGTTTGACTTATGTACTTTTTTAACTCGAAACAGAAATATGCCATTTGATTTCTTCTCAATTGGATCGTACGCGGAGGTTCAAGGCTATAAACTAGCCAAGCTCTGTGCTCAAATATTTTAAGGATAGCCTTTAGAGCTCCAAAATAAAATATTTATATAAAAATAAAATGCATGTAGTTGCTCTTATTTAAAAGTAATTTGAAATTTATAAATTGGCTATAAATATAAAAATATGAATTTTTAAAATTATGAATTTATCCAAACAATTAAAAATCGTTTTGTTATTAAATTAATTTTTTATATAAGAAATTTCTTTAGAATTTAAAAAACAAAAATTGGGACGCCAATTTCGGGTGTTTAATAACATAGATTTTAGAAAATAATTTCAAAAAATTAACGTTTACACATTTATTATATTTATTTTTAAGAAGCCAAGACATATTTTTTTCGAATATTTTGTATGTAAAATATTATTTTAAACTCCAAGGGGCTGTTGTACAAAAATGTTAAATCTTTAGACACCATAATTAAAAGTCGAAAATCAAAAAAAAAAAAAAATGTTCTATGAAAGGTACCGTTATTATCATTTTTTCCTAAATTTTTTTTGACTAAAATATACTCCATGCCCATAATAGCACTCTTATTTTGTTTTTTACTTGCGACTTATAGGTACTATAAGGAAAGTTATGCATTCGTAAAAAAAATCGAACTCGAAATTTTGATCAAAGTTGACATTACGATGATAGCGAAGACTAAAAAAGTGGGTCTCGCAATTCTGTCTGTCTGTCTGTCTGTTCGACTACAGGCTAAACGACTCGGCCGATTTTCTTTAAACTTGGTACATATCATTTTTAATTTTTTCCCCCCACACGTTTTTTTCTTTTTTTTTAAGACCAAAAATAACGGTACCTGCCATACGAATTTTTTTCGAAATTTTATAAACATTTTTTTTCTCAAAAACTGTTCAACAGATTTTAAAAATAAAGATACAGAATATTGTAATTTCATTTAATTAAATCTAGGTATCGGTTGAAAAAAATTTTCCGAAAAATGGTTATTGAGGGTACCCCCCATGGAACCATTTTTTTTGTTTTTGATTTTCTCAAAAACGGTTCAACCGATTTTGATCATTTTTTTTTTGCTAAAGCTCCCCAAAAACATAAATAGAATTGTGTACTCAAATTTAAAAAAAAAAAAATTTTCGATTTTTAAAAAAAACTTTAAAATTTTTTTTTCAAAACTCAATATTTCGAAAACCCCATGCTAGATATTTTTTAAACTTGATAAATAAAAGTTTCTCAATATGATCTACAAAATCTGGAACAAAATTTTTTATTTTACCTTAAAATTAAGGTACCTACCATACAAATGCTAAAAAATTTAAAAAAATGGTTTTCAAAACTCGTATTTTTCTCGAAAACGGCACCTAGAATTTTGATAAAATTTTTTTTCTTTCAATTAATTTTTACGATCTTTAATTTAATAAAAAAAAAATTTGAAATTAAGATATTACAGCTTGTACCTACCATAGAACCATTTTATGAATTTTGAATTTCTCATTATCCACATAACGGATCCTAATGAAAATTTTTATAGAGAAGCTTCTAAAAAGTCTAAAACACATTGGCGCAAAATTTTAAACAGTTCTCGTTTAAGGAATAAAACCGGCTCTACTTAACGCAGTCGTTTAGCTTGGAGACTTCGTCTAACTTTTGCATAATTTTAAACACGTTAAACAACTCTTCTAACTGTTGTGGGTTTTACAACAGAACCTAAGCGAATTTGCGTTGAACAACCCTTAATTTGACAGATACATAACACGCCGTCTCCACTAGCGATAAATCCATCGCAATCGCAATAGCCAACGCAGAAAGCAGAGAGCAGAAGAACTGTCAGATTTTTGTGGCTGGGCATTTCATCGCATACTTTTTTTAGGATAGTAAATAATTTTAATGGATATAAATGAGTTCTATGGATAATTTCAAATCAGATTTTTTTTTAATTTTGTTAGAAAAAGTAGTAGTAGTAGAAAAAGTAAAAGCTTTCTTCGCACGCAAAACTCAAACTCAGTTAAATTAAATTTGGGTACGCCAGAACAATATGACAGTTCTCCTTGCGATAAAGCAAGCGATGAATGGTATGCGATGAGAGCATACTTTCTATCGCCAGCGATGAAAATATAGCTGCGATGGCGGTCTCTACTAGCGATAATGAACGCATGCTTTAAAGCATGCTCTGGATTCATCGCTAGTAGAGACCGCATGTAACTCACACAACTACAAAAACACAAAAAAAAAAGAAAAAAAGAACAGACAACTTTAAACCAAATAATTTTTCGCCAAAAAAGTACATTTTTTATACCTACTACCTCGGTACAGATTTTTATTGTTTATAAATTATTTACATAATTTTAGATGAAAATAAAGTATAAATCGCAAATTCACAGCATAAAAACTCAATTTGTTGTTGCAAGGTGCAGATTCATTTAGCTATACTCGTCTCGGCCGGCGGCGGCGGCGGCGCGTCTACATACCTACATACATTTGTATTTTCAGATTTGTTCATCGTAGAGCACTTTCGTACGATTATTTCGAATTTATAATATTCAGTTATTCAGTCTATTTACAAAAAACATCTTTAAAAAATCGAATAAAACATCAGTAAACATTTTTTCTTCGATTTGCTTTGGTATTAAATGACCATTGTCAATATGGATAAAGTATACTTTTAAAAGATAAACTAGCTATTTGCTGCTGTTAAAGTAAGACGAGCTCTTTAACGTTAAAGTATAGTTTATGTCCTTTAAAATTAACAAAAAGTCGGTTCTCGTTTTATACTCAATATTTAGAGTCGACTCCCATTCTTAAATTGATTTAGAGTAGGTTTTAAATGTTTTAAATTTTGCGCCATTGCATTTCAAAACTTTAAAATAAATATTTTTTGAATTTTTGAAAAAAAATCTATTTTTTTCTTTTTTTTTTCAAAATTCGATATCTCCGAAACGGGTCAATATTTCTTTTCGTAAATTTATTTTTTATTCGAACAATAATAAAAACTTTAAATTAGCGTACCAAAATTTTTTCTTAAAAAGCTTTTAAAAAGGTTGTATATAAAAGTTTCTTTTAAAGAAACCACTACAAGGACTTATAATTTTTGTTCTTGCAAAAATTCATATTTGCATAGCATTCTGTTACTACTAAAATATAAAATAATTTAAAAATTAATTTTATCCTTATGAACAATTTTCTCAATAACATTCGTTTTTAGAATTCCCAGTCGATTACATAGGAGCAAGTTCGTGCGACCCAGTCGTGCATTTTATTTTTATCAAGATTGTTATGGCCGTTTTCGAGAGAAATTAGATTAGATTTTGTACAGTTAGTTTTGGAGCTCAGACAAAAATTTCGATTTATCTTCACCGAATCGCTTCAGTGGCTTACGGCTCGCGTACAACTAATCCGTCATCGGCCGAAGTATACTCGGAGTTGTCAACCGAACTTGGATGATCGAACCAAACGTATAGAAAGGAAAAAGGGCGCGTACGCCACTGAAAGCGACATCGTGTGATGACGCCCGATAATAATAAGCGATCAACCAGCATATCCCAACATGTTTGGATTTTTCCTCAGTTGTCCGGTTGATTCTTGCGATATAATTCATGCAAAAATAAAATGCACGACTGGATCGCACGAACTCGCCCTTATGTAAAAGTACTTTGGAATTTAAAATACATTTAATAAATATAAAACATGGATTTAATGAGATAAAAATGTTCAAATGCATAAAATTGCCATCTGATTTCCAAAAAAGTATGAATTTTTGCGAACAAAATTTAAAAATGGGTTTATTATTAAAATAATTTTTTATATAAACAATTTCTTCAAAATTTTTCGAGAACAAAATTTTGGCATGCCAATTTTAAGTATTTAGTAATATAAATTTTAGGAAACAATTTGAAAAACTAATAGCTAACACGTTTTAGAGATATTGATTTTTCAAAAGAAAAAACGTGGTTTTTTTCAAAAAACCCAAAAAAAATGTTTCTAATATTTGTATATACGTTCAATATTATTTAAAAATTAAAAAATATTATTCCTGCTGAAAATTTTTGGTTAAATTCGTTACATCCGTTGATGAGAAATTCGAAAATAAAAAAAATACCCTCTGTGACAAGTACCGTTAATAACATTTTTCCCCAAAATTTATGTTTACCAAAATGCAGCTTATCTCCATAATATCACAACTAATTTTTTTATCAAATTCGTTAGAGCCGTTTTCGAGATAAAAACGATTATGTATTACGGGTGTATGGGGGGTACCGTTAGTCTTAGAGCTAAAAAAAATTTCAATTTCCCGTCAAGAGAATCAGCGAAGACCCTCAATTACCAAGGTTGAAGAAAATAGCTCCAGTGGCTTAGGCTGTAGATCGAGGTACAGACATAGAGACATACAGACAGACAAACGGAATTGTCAGACCCACTTTATTTGTCTCCGCTATCATCGTAATGTCAACTTTGATCAAAATCTTGAGTTCGATTTTTGTTCGAAATGCAGAACTTGCTCACAAGTAAAAATAAAATATGGATATACTGAAAAATTAATTAATTTCATTTATATAATAGGGCACCTCTCTCAGACATTGCTAAACGACTATGGGACGAAATTTCATCGGGGAAGGAACTGACTGTTGCAGACATAAAGGAAAAATCTTCCATTGAAAAAAAATTACTTTCATATCCAAGGTTCACAGTCAGATTCCAGACCGGCACCATCCGAGATCGGAAGGAGTGTATGCAGACGAACGTCCGGGGCAGTCGTCCGAATAGCTCCGACCCGATATCCACCGATGATTCGGTTTTAGTGTACGCGAACTGTTAGGCTGTAGGTCAAGGTACAGATATACATACACAGAGACAGATGGAATTGCCAGACCTATTTTTTTCGTGTTCTATATCATCTATCGTCAACTTTGATGAAATTCTCGAGTTCGATTTTATTCCAAATTCACAATTTGCCATAGCCAGGATCGTAGCTCCCTGTAGAGGACACTGGCCAATAAGAGAACATGCAGCAAAGCTATTAATTCCTCACAACACTGTTGATACCAGCGGGAAAACAAAACAGTCCCCCATTCCCTCTGCAAATGCCCTGATCTGGCCATATGGTTAGAGCACAATCATTTTGAGGACATTGACAAACCTTCGAAAATGAAAATCAAAAACGAAATGGCTCTAGGACAAACTTTGGTTACTTCTGTGCCGTGTCCTCCATTTGATTCTTAAGATTCCCATCGGGATCAGGGCCGGATGGTCACTCATTCGGATTGACTTTTGTTCCAGCACCAGTCCAATCAACAAGCTGCCTAGCTGGGTACAGTGTAGATGGATGATTGTGCAAAAGCAAACGCACAATAAGAGACGTCAAAACCTACTACATCCTTTATTCTTTTTGAACTGAATCCAAACTGGATGACTCTGTGAGAATGTCCAGAATTCCCCATATCAATTCTATCCACAAGTTCACACGAGTTATGGTATCAAAGTGGCTCAAATTTCCTGTCCGTTTTATTTATAGGAGTCAAAATTTTGACACCAATTCAAATCTTAAAAAGTTTAATGCGCTGTCATTTCCCGAATAGTTTGCTTGTACCCTCACACTGAAATCGCTATTCCGGGAGACTTCCATTTCAACAATTCAAGTTGGCTTCGCTATTCAGAACAAACAACACATGAAGGAAGATTTGTTGAGATTTTTGCTCGGATGCATCACCTTACTCAGCTTGTAGATGAGCCCACTCGAATACAAGATGTTGCTGGGCAAAGCACCCACACTCTCGACTTGTTTCTTACTTCTCATCCTGATAAGTATGAGGTAACCTCCCCGTTCGGTACTTTAGACCATTGTGTAATATCATCAAATTTCTCGTCTCCCATCCATCCTGATAAAAATAAGCATCCCACTAGGACCGTTTGGCAATACGAGAGTATAAGACCTCGTTCAGTTGCAAGAGCCCTTCGAGATCTTGACATAAACTGGTTCTGGTTCTGATGGTTAGCCCCTCATTCTTCTGAAGAGGTGTTTTTCCTCACTGATAAAAGCACTGCGTAAGCTTTTCTATCGCTCCTACTGTTCTGGAGTCTTCCCTGGAAGATTGAAAAACAGAATTTGTCCAACCTGTACCCAAAAAAAAAAAACTATTAAAAACCCCGTCCTATCGACCAATTACATCCGTTCTACCCAAGGTCATTGAATCGCTGATTACCGAAAGCTTCTTAGTGATCATACGTCTTTCGCAGCAATCCACTAGTGATCTGATTGCATATCTCAGATTATTTCTCTTGATATTTCTAAGGCATTTGATAGAGTTTGGCACTATGGTTCTCTTATCGAAAATGCGTGCATTTAGTATTAAAGAAACCCTTGCTCTTTGGATAAGATATTGCATATTACCTTCTGGATCGTTCAATACATGTTGGACGGTTTCAAGTCTGATCTTCAGAAACTAAATACTGGTATTCTCCAGGGCTCCGTTTTGTCTCATGCTTCCCTCAGCTCTTTCCTACCCGATATAAAATTCACGTCCAGCTCCTTCCGTCCAGCAACCGTATCGTATGATAAGCTTAATAAACTTCGATATTTACAGTATTTTTAAACGGAGTATATAAAATCGTGTGGAGTACATTTCATTTACTTTATAGTCGGAACAAAGCGTTAAAACTGATAGGAAACAGAGCTATCATGGATTCATTCCCATCTCATGAACACTGTCGGAAAGTTTTGTGCCTTTCCTTGTTTTATCGCTTCTTTCACAAGCAATGTTTCCTTAAAGTAGCATATTACATTCGTCTCAGCACAATCAGTTGACCGGTGACCCTCTTCGCTAGGAATATTATTTTGCTGATATCTGTCAAATTTTGCGTTGGGGCCCGTACAAGATCCAACTGACCCCAGAGCTCAAAGTGCATGACGCCGCCGCGCCGTTTGTTCACTGACTGGGATACGGAGCGTTTGGAAGAGGACTTCAATTTTTGCCGAAAAACCATCTTTAGAGAAAAGCAAAATTTTAATATATAGGACACGACACCTATTCACACGAGGTTCACTAAGAGACAATGTATCTTCACCGCTTTTGTTAATTTAGTGCCAGCGTTTTTTGAAAATGACGCTGGTGAAGCGGTCACCGTCAATGGCGATCGCTGCAGAAAGATGGTAGCAAGTTTCTCATCGTCGAATTAAACCATATTTACCTAGACAACAATTCTGAGCTCCAGTTGGAATTCCGGGCATCTAAAACCTTTGGAGAAGTACATAAGGTTTCTGAGACAAAAACTGTGTGGACCAGTGGAATTTTTCTGCGCCAAGCATTGGTGTGTAGATACTTCATAAATTCTTCTAGAAAGTCTTAAAAAATGCCCTATTCATTTCGCCTTCAGATTTTGAAGCACTAAATTTGCAACAGCAAATAAACCGTTTCCGCTTGCAAAATTTCCTCAAAACGTTATGATTTCTTAAGATAAAGTTGATGTTAATGATATTAATAGACCCAAACTGTACTTCAATTAACACTCTTTACCCAGATCGGATTCCATGAAGTACGGATACAAGCCAACATACGAGTACTTGGGGGCAGGCATAAGTTTCAAGTTACCCATTGTTGAATGTATCATTATCTTTATTTTTTTTTTAACCAACGATTTCAGGTAATAACACCACTCGTGATCCAATTAAGTTTGCGTGGGGATCATAGCTGCCCCAGAAAGGAGCAGAATACCTACGAGTTTGTGCGGTTTTGCTATCCATTTCGCCATCATGCTTCTTTCTCCACCCATTGTCATCAAAAGACTTGCAGTTTCAGTGTACCGCACCTGCGCCTTCTTAGGAGCACGTTGTGGCTGTGACTAAGTGCAGCGATGACATCTCGTCGTATGCCACTGCAAAGGTTGCGAGACATCACTGCAGGCCAAATAGACGGTTAATTCCGATCTTATTTTTCTTTGTATCGGAGTTTAGGCCTTACGTAACCCGGGGGTGGCAAGAGTCAAATGCATGCTAATGAACCGAACTGCACGCTCTTGTATTGTAACCCAAGTACCCAAGCCAATGAAACAGAAGGAAAAGTGACTGGGTTTCACTTTTCTTCTGGAAGATGCAACCTGCTGCAGCAGCTGATGTTGTTGCAACAGAGATGAGCAGTTTACGGGTTGCGCACAGTGGTTTAACAGGTTAATCGCCCCCTGCTGCCACCGCAACTACAATACATCACAAGCACGCTATGGTTTTAAATCCTTTTTTTTCCGTAGCAACTTATTTGCTCGGTGATATTTATTAGCAAAAATTGCGGCTTATGCAATGGAATAAGGTGGACGGTTTTTTGAACAGGAAGTGTGCCGATGCTGAGGCGAGAGATTGTTTGAATATTGCCGTTGCGTCAGAGTACCCGCACCTTGCAAGATATGGCTATAGTCGATGAGGCGTATGTACATGTATAGTGGTGAGTGACTTGTCGATTGTCATAAGTGTGCCTCTAGGGTGTTATAATGTGAGGTTTAAGTTTTTGTGTTCGTATCTGCAACTTGTTAATCAATGTTTGTGGGGAGAATATAAAAAGTTATTAACAGAATTTGTTTCCCGGTATTGTAATTATTTTTTTAAATATTGCGTGGTTGCAAATTATGTTGCAAATAATGACCACGAACGGTATCATTATTTTTCTTTTAATTTATGTAGGAATCATTATTGATTTTGTTAAGGATTAGCACTTTTTTGATTAAATATTTCATCATATTTGACAAACAAAAACAGACACATATACACTCTCGATTAATTAAGAGAAGTAGAAAAAGTAACACTTTCGCTTTTTGAAAAATGCATATGGGAGAAAAACTGATTCTTATAACAGCTTTTCACCAGATTTATAAAAATTTTAAAATTAAGATGTAGAGGGAGTGTCTGTAGCTTTCAAACAGAGAAAAACTTATATGAAAATATGTTACCGTTAAGTCAGTTAAAAGGGACGGTCAGAATTCATGTTCATATATAAATATTTAAATTAAATTCGTTTTGTTTTAAATCACTCTGACTTTGAGGCTAAGATCCCACATGCTTGGAAAGAACTCTCAATACCAATTTAAATGAAGAAAGAGATCATTATTATCTACGACTGAAACATCAAATTTCTAACTTCTGCTTTCTTATACCTATTTTTCAATAAGTTTATACAAATTGGTCACGTTTAAGGTACATATCCCTGAAAATGCTAACTCTCCAAAAGAGCCAGTAGTTAATACTAAGGAATGGCCTTTCACTATAGATATCCAAAGATTAAAATAACTTAATTCGGGGGCCCAACAGCTTGTAAGGAATCAGGACCTAGCGATTTGCAGTACTCAAACATTCCTATGTGCCTGTTGTCTGAAGGAATGGAGGGGAACTGCAATTTGTTCCCAAGTATTAACGGTGACAGCGGTTATGAATCGAACCCAGAGCTGCTGCGTGAAAGTCGAACGGAATTGCCCTTTACTTTTACAACCAGTTCTGTTAGCAATCATCCAACACTTGTAAGCCGAAAGCTGAGGAAATCGCAACTATTCGTGAAAGTTAGCAGATGAACCTGAGGCAGCCATGCACTAGAACTCGGCCTTTCGCCAATTTTAACTTGTTGAATTTTCCTTGAGCCTGTACTCGTGCAAGATAAAACCGACCCAGGTCCTCGCAAGTGATGATAGAAAACGCAGATTTTCCGCTGACTGGGATTCACTATTTTGAGCTTTTGGAAGCCAACACCGTTCACAAAGCTCTAAGGATAAATAATAACCAATTTTTTTAGGCCCTCATTAAACGAAATGGACATAATGTAGTTCCAGTAAGACAGAGCTAAGAACCATAAAGCGAGGGTAGGGTTATCTGTCATTAAGTTGAAGTCACTTGGCCACTACTATTGTTCGATTATCCATGTGCTTGGGAGGTTTTATGAAGCCGCAGGTCTATCAATCTATAAAAATAAATTTGGTATTGCAACTGCTCGAAAGGGATTAGTGACTTACAACTCTCAACCATTCCTGTATACGTGTTACCAGGAAAGGATGGGACCTGCAATTTTCTGTCGATTTCGAACGGTTAATGAGCAGCACTTTTCATAACAAGAGATACTCTTAGAGTGATCGAAAGACCTTCTATATGACAGTCCAACCCACTAAACATTATGCCAAATAACCCAGGTTATCGTTCAAATATGAAATCGTTAATCCGTTTTCAAAATGTACCCCTCATGCCATTGTCCTTGAATGGCACTTGCATTGCAGAAACCGAAAAACTCTCAGTACTCGGTATGTGTATCAACGAAGATCTTCGTTGGAATGAGCATAAATTCTCGAAACCGTCGAAGATGCTGCTAAATGCCTGTGATTTTTATATCGATATACGAAATTTGTCACCCCCTCTGATATCGCAACCATTTATTAGGCGTTTATACGTTTAAAACTCGAATATAACTCACATCTTTGGGCAGGTACAGCACACACTTCTCTCTACTTATTGGACAGAATTTGGAATAGAGCATTAAAATTGATAGGAAACAGAGCTATCATGGATTCATTCCGATCTTGAACACCGTTGCAATGTTTCATGTATTTCCTTGTTTTATCGCTTCTTTCACATGCAATACTCATTTGAAGTAGCCAGTTGCATTCCTCCCCTCAATGAGTTCATTCGTGATACCCGTTTCGCTATAGGAATGAATACTCATCAGTTCAAGCTCGAGCCTAATTTTGGTCGTACCGTCAAATATTTTGTTGAGACGATCAAAAAATCGCGGTCGCCACATATTAGTATCATGCACTCACTTGTGATTTTTTTGCCGCGCGATTATTTAACGCAATCAAATAAACCACATTACTTTTAATATGGTGATATACTTTTAATATATGTAGGTGATATTGAATTTCTCTATTTTGTATTTTTATACACAATTCTGGATCCAATTAGTCGCAGTGGCTCCTTGAAGCATTAGCCGTGTTTTTTTGGAAAATTTATCCGTAGTACAGTAGGATTTTATATGAAAAACAAATACAACATCCGCAGTAGGATCACTGCCGATACTCGAATAAACGTCAAATCTCTATCCGCAGCAGGATTTCACTTCTCTTTTTATCGGCAGTGATCCTACTGCGGATGCTGTTATTCATAAGTATAAAATCCTACTGTACTACGGATAACTTTTCCAAAAAAACACGGCTATTCAATATTCATTCTATAGTATTGCACACATTTCTGTGGCTGTTCTATTAAACTATCGTGGTTCTTATGAAACTGACCCTTGAGTAAACTCGCCATTTTTAACCCGATGCACCCAATATTTTTCTTACATTTTGAAGTAGACTTTAAACGTAACAAAAAAGCCTTGCGTAGTGGCTTCTTAATGAAACCCATTTTAATACTGATAAGAATTCATTTTGTTAAAAAATCGCAATAGCGTGCAGGATTATTTAAATCCATTTGATCTATTTAATTTTGCGACAAAAAAACCGCTTGAAAAAATGGAACGTGTTTCATTTTTGTAATCGCTACGATTTTTAAGTCGCATGTGCGTGCATTTACATTTAACGCTATGTGTCTATTCCTTGTGGCTAAAAAATCGTGCGATTGAAAATCACAGGTGCGTGCATAAAGTGCTTTACACATGAGCTGCGAACTGCGAATGCGAATAAATCTTTTTAAGCAATTTTCACAGCTAATATCAATTTTTGTTTTGTTTTAACTTTACGACGAAGTGAATTAATGATCGAATCAACGATTTAAAAGGAAAACACTGCATAAAATAACTATAAATTGAAATATTTTGTATTTTAATATTTTTTACGCAACCAACAACGTATCTTCTGCGAACTGTCAAATGTAAATTCGCAATCCACAACTAGTGAACGCATTCCACAAACCGGCGACTAAAAAATTCGTTCGAACCTAACCTCAAATGTATAACATCTCTACTGTGTTGTGTTGCTAGACGGAAAATTAAAAAAAAAAATTAGTGAATCTATGGAAAAAAGGGTAAAAAAATTTAAAATAATATAATTGGTAACAAATGAAACTGCATAAAAACCACCTTTTCTTTAAATATTATATATCTTAGCACTCATTTTACTTTAATTTATTTACTTTTGGTTTTGTTTTTGTTGACAATTCGCACTGTTCGGCGACCATAAAAATTACTCATGTGAAAGAAATGTCAAAATTCGCGACCATTCGCAATTCGCAGTTCGCAGTTCGTGTCTCATGTGTAAAGCACTTAACAATTTCTTATTGCGACTACGAATTTTAAGTATTAGTAATTTAAATCGCAAGTGTGAGCATATTCATTTGAATGCATTTGTTTCATTTAAAATGACCATATTCGCATCGCCAAAAAAATGAAACGAATAATCGTCACGATTTGTTGGTATCAAGTGCGTTCGTTCTCATTTTAACTTGTGTATTGTATTATTGCAACTAAAAACACGCGCGATTGAAATCGCAAGTGCGCTATATCTCTTAGCAATGAATTAAAAAAATGAAAAATATCTCCAATATTTTGTCGATTCTCACAAAAAATAGATTTTTTTTCAAAATCAAAAAAAAAAATGTTTTCTTAAAGTTTTGAAATGCAAATTGAAGATGAAGTGGGCTTTGAATTGAGAGCGGTTAAAAACTAGAAGAGAGTGTTTAAACACAGCGGAGGGATTGTGTGGTTACTGTTGGGAATATAGCGAGATTTTGAGAGAGTGTTTGGAGGTGTGAAAGTCGAAAGAATTTTGTATAATGTTGGAGGAACGAAGCATGCGTGTCAATGGTTCATTACTACCATAATTAGTTCGGTGAAAATTGACATCAAAGAGGGACGACAATCTAAGATTTCTAGGGTTAGTATGCAATGAGATTTTTCGGAGAAGTGTAGGACAATCAATATTACCGGCTAAAATTTGATGAATGAATACAATGTCGGCTACTTTGCGACGTTTATCAAGAGGTTGCAGATTAATAAGTTGAAGACGATCAGCATAGGGTGGGAGGTGAAACGAATCAAGCCAGGGAAGCCCGCGAAGTGCAAATCGAAGGAATCTTCGTTGAACGGCTTCGATACGAATGGAGTGGGTATTGTAACAGGGTGACCAAACCTGGCTGGCATATTCAAGAAGGGGCCTAACAAATGTGAGGTAAAGGGATTTTGTAACGTAGGGGTCTGAAAATTCTTTTGACCAGCGCTTAACGAAGCCAAGTGCAGAGTTAGCTCTATGAATAGATGTGGTAATGTGAGTACTAAAATTAAGTTCTTTATCACAAAGAATACCTAAATCACATAGTGAGTCAACTACTGTGACTGTCTCATTGTTAATAAAGTATGTTCGAGGAGGGAGAGGTGAGCGTTTACGGGAGTATGTTATAGCTAGACACTTACTAACATTAAGTTCAAGAAAGTTCTTCTGGCACCAGATAGAAAATCTATTTGAATCTTGCTGAAGAAGAATGGAATCGGAAGGTGAGGAAATTTTTTTGTAAATTTTTTTATCATCAGCATAAACAGAAATCATAGAATCATTGATGACGCAGTCTACATCGTTAATGGTCAAAATGAAAATCAGAGGGCCGAGATGGCTTCCCTGCGGAACGCCAGAGGTTGCAAGGATGGGATTTGATTCGATACCTCTAAAAAGGATTGTATACTGCCTATCGCTCAGATATGATTGGATCCATGCAATGAAGGAGAGAGGGAAGCCAAGTGGTTTGAGTTTGAAGAGAATAAGGGAATGAGAAATTTTATCAAAGGCTTTGCTGAGATCAGTAGCGATGACGTCAACTTCATTCCCAGCCTCCATGGTGCATATAGTACGAGAGACAAAATCAACTAGGTTTGTAGTAGTTGATCTACCGGTAAGAAAACCATGTTGATTACTCGTAAAACCCATTTGTACCAAGTTTGAAGGAAATCGGCCAAGCTGTTTAGCTGTACCTAGTCGAACATACAGACAGACAGACAGAATTGTGAGACCCATCGTAATGTCAACTTTTTACAAATGCATAACTTGCCTTATAGTACCTATAAGTCGCAAGTAAAAAATTACAAAAATCAAGAAATCTTTTTTTCTGAAAGGACATAATGTTCGCTATGACCGGTTTCAAGGTTATCCATCATTAACTGAACAGTCTATCTAAAGCTAAGTTCAAATTAGTTAGTATTCAAGAAGATGATAATTCTTAATAGGTATTTAATTTTAGAAAGTTTCAATCCAATTAAAATGTGTATGTTAAATATTAATATTCTACTAGTTGAAATTCATCAATGTACTACGAAAAAGAATTTGTATTAAAAGCTTCTTTGGAAAGAGAAACTTCTTAAGCCTTCAATACCTATCAGAAATGGATTTTCGAGAAAATAAATCTTCTACTTAAATTGTTATATCGAAAATTCTTATTGTTTATAAATTTGAGAAAAAAAAAACAAACTTAGCAACTCTAAAAAGAATGGCGCAAAATTTTAATTAAATTAGTACGATGCTAAAGCTGTTTTAGTATGATACTAAGTTAAAACAACGAATTTGCAAATTTTAATCGAATATAGCATCATACTTTCTCTACCCTTTTATTTAAGTTAAAATCATCGAATACCTACTTTATTTTTTTTGTATCGTGTAGCTTTATATGACTGTTTGAAATTTGCAAACATCAAAAAAGGTTCGTGTACTTACTTTTTTACACAAATTGTCATTGTTTTAGGTGTGTTCAGAAGCAATTTATTAAGAAAATTCTTTTAGTACGATACTAGTTAGAAAATTTTTAAAATTAAGAATGAGTTAGTAAACTACTATAAAGTTAGCAAATTGTTAAGTAGTAATACCTTAATAATAGGCTGTATAAAATTTTACGCCAGTGATATTAATAATTGACAGTAATACGCATACTGGGGATATTCACTAAACATCGATGTATCGAATCCATTCGATGTTCACCATACGAGACATCGGATTGATCCGATGTTTTGCTTAGTAAATTTTCAATTCGATGTATCGATGTTTTTTTTAAATCGAAAAACTATGACACAGAACATAAACACTTATTTTTATTAATTTCATTCAGGTCGTTGAATATGAGAATCGGCTCTTACGAGTTTGTCTTTGGATATTATGTAAATGGAAATGACAGCCGAGCAACTGAGGTTACACATACTTTTGCAAAAATGTGAACATCGGCTTTTTTCGAATGTGTAGAAATGACAACTAAGCAACCGAGATAACGCATACTTCTGCAAAAATGTGTGCATCAGCTCTTTTTTGTCTTTTGTTTTTTTGTCTTTGATTAATTTCTTAGGTTTACTGAACTCTTTCATTTCATTTCACTGTCCTGCCTGAACTGTACTGCTTCATATACTTGCTCTTGCTCTCACTCATTTACAGTGTGATTTGTGAATCGAAATTTGCCCATTTACGCTAATCTAAAACAATTAAACTGATCAAATTTTTTTTGAAATTTTTAAGGAACAGATAAAAATTTTGCTAGCGCATATTGTTAGTTTGTATTTGTTGAAGTAAAAATTCATTAAATAAAGTATTCGATGTTGAAAAAACATCGATGTTTTTAAGCGATGTATCGATGCCGCTTTCCGATGTCTAACATCGAATAAGGACATCGATGTTTTTCTTAAGTGGACACCCCTATCATACTGAATAAATTTGGACTTACATTTGTTTTTCTAAGGGATAAATAGCTTCCAAGCCAAGCTGTCAAAAAAGCTAATGACTTTTAAAGTCTGTCAGATCTAAAGCATCCATTGATACAAATTATCCTATTGTCATTAGGTGCGTTTTATTATTCAAAAATCTATCTGGATCCGGATCTGGATCTTCCCTTGAAAATAAAACGATACGGATCTTAGTGACAGCAGTGTTCTAAGTCCGTCTCTTTTTATCCTTGGGTTTGTAAATTTTCAATTATTTCTTGTCTTTTTTCTTTACACTATAGCTTACACTACCTTACCATAAAAAGCCATCTACTCGCCAGTGTAATAACTAATTTTTGGATCTTTGAAATAGATCCTAATAGAAAACAGGATCCCAAATTGTTTTTGTAATACATGTTAAAACTTAATCCAGATCCGGATCCAGATAGATTTGTGAATAATAAAACGCACCTATTATGTATTTAGATGCTGACTTAAATATGTGTTTTTTTTATGTTGTTAATGAAAAGCTATTGTTTTTATAAGATTGACTATGACTAGTTACGTATTCAATTTCTTATGAATTTTTATTACAAATTTCATCTGTCATATTGTTACTATCCATAGTGTTAAGTTCAGCCACAATATTGATAATTGGTCATTGTTAAACAATTAGATTTATGACTTAATATGACAGTTGTGACATTGTATTCAAAAATACATGTCAACGACTCATTCACCTTTATCTTAAAATGTCTAAATGGTAGGGCTTATAAATGGATAGATGTGTTTATGTTATGACAAAGTGAAATTAATTTTTGATTTGTTCAGACAAAAATAATAAGCAAAGTTAACATACTCGAACTTTCAATCATATTTAATAGTCGTCTGCTTAACAGTTAATGAAATAAATATTTGAAAACCAAAAATGTCTTCGTTAGTCATAATGTGCGCATATTTAAAGGTGGAACGTATTAATAGATGTACATAGACGAAAGACAAACATAACAGCCAAATGTAGCAATGGACGCGGAAAGCAAAGCAAAAGCCTTTTCAAACTGGTCACGTCCGAAGAAAGTTTACCTTGTAAACCAAACAATGAAAGTAAAGGTGCAGTGTTCAATTTATTTATCATAAAAGACAAGACTTAGAACGTGTCGAACATGTCAATACAAAATATTGACAGAAATCAAAATTCAATTGGTTTTCCTTTAAGATTGCTACTTTAACCAACCAGGCATGCATTTCATTGAAATTTATTATAAAAAGTTGAAATGAAGAAAAAAAATGGCTCGGAGAACTAGCTGTTTAGGAATAACATTATTTTGAATGTTTAAATTTTATGAATTTGGTAACGACCGAAAGACTGATGTTCAATGTTCATATACCTAAGTAGCAAAATTAAAATGAAATACACGTCGGGATCATATTTCCTGGCATGGTTCAAGGCTGTCAAATTATTAAGGAATGAGAGTCATTTGACATTGTACGTATGGGCTAGGAGAAAGTGAGATTGAAGTTTGCCAGAAGCATTAACAAATACTAAAAGGAATATTTCTTGAAAATTATGGTTTGAAGTATTAAATATTAGATATGTAGATAAGTCAAAGTGAAATCATCTGAATTTCATAGCTTAACTCAAGCTGATTTCAAATTCAGAAAATTGAGTCGAATTTATCGACTTTTAAACCTAATTTTTATATCTTACCACACATTAGATTGCTCTACCTAACGACTTTCATTATTTTTTTTAGGTCCTTGTGATTTTCATATCAATTGCAAATGCCAAAAAGGAAGCCAGTAAAAGCAGTCCCGTCAAAGTTTCAACAAATAAAACATCTAGAGCGGCAAAAAGTCTAAATGAAAATAGAGGCAAAAGAACTTTAACCAATTTGGGATATCCTGGTTACTCGTACAGTCTTGACTTTTCCAACCGAAGACAAGGCTATTCAGATGCTAGAGCTTTCTATTCACCAGATGGTATATATAATGGTCAAAGTGCTATTGGTGAGTCTTTTTCAATTTCTTGATATTTCTTGAAACTAACTCTCCTTTTCTTGTAGGTCAATATTCTCTACCTGACACCTCAAATCATCTACCTGATTATAGTCAATATTCGCAATACCCACAATATTTTGAAGCTCCTGAACCGATAATAGAAATCATTATCAAGGACAGCAACGAATCGGTCCCAACGCAGCCACCTCGACCCATCGTGCAGAAAAAGAAAAAGGAGAAAGTCCATGTTTACTATGTCAAATATAAGAAGGACGAAAACAATAAGCTTCATCTTGACGAACCAATTGCTTCGTTAAGTGAAAACGAAGCTTCTACCGATGAAAGTGAAGAAATTATTCACTATCCAAGCATCGTTACACCTATTCCGCCAGTAAGAGCAACCACCCTGCGAACAGTCATTCATCCAGATTCTGAGAAATTCCACAGTAACAGTGGAATTCAAGTGACTTTTGGTTCAGAAGATAAATCACAATCTGGTCATGAATTGCAAGAACACAATGCCGAAAGTATTCAAAGGTCTGTTGTTGCATTGCCAATTAATTCAGGACCTTCTCCGACCGCAAACGTTCGTGCTGACTTTAGTAGCCCACGTGCAGTGATCGCCGATGCATATCAATCTTTTCAGGGGTCATTTTATCAGAATCAGAATCAAAATAATCAAAGGGAGTACAAACCAGCGATCCAACAGCAACAACTACCAGAAGCACAAACTTTAACATCTTTCCGACCTCAATTACCACTGCAACATGAAACCCAACCACAACACCATAACCAACAACAACATCAAAGCCAACAACAACCACAACAACAATTATCCCCGACTCATCAGAATTTCCAGAACTTCCAACAGAATCCACAAAAACAGCAGCATCATTTCGAACATCAACAGCACCAGAGGCCTTTCTATCATCAAGGGCCTGCGAGTCCTGTGAGTCATCCTAAGCAGCAGTATCAGCGGCCACCAGCAACGACGCCTCCTCCACCACCTCCTCCTCCACAATATCAAAACTATCAACAGCAAAATGTTTTTCAGCAACAGCAAAAACAACAGCAACAGCAACAACAACAATATTACCAATTCAATCAGCACCCGAAACAGCATCCAGTTCCTTCTGCTCATCCTCAACAATACCAACACCAGCAACAATATCAACAACGACCCACAGCTCCAGTTCAAAAACAAAACGTATTCTTCCCAACACCACCACCCAAATCTCAAGACGTTCCCGCACGACCAAGTTCAACATCCTACCAACCTGTGAAGTTCCGTCCTACCCCAGTTCCCAGCATTCAAAAATTGGAAAGTCCAAATCGACCTCTGCTAGCCCAGGCTCAGCAGTACAACCGTCCTCCATCGTATGTCCAGCAGCCAACTTACTCAACATTGCCACAACCCTTAGCGCCTCAATATGAGTCTGTGAATCGTTATCAGAAATCACAGAGCCAAAAACCAACAAATCAAAGACCTGAGCAGAGCTATACCCAACAGCAGTTTCCATTCAATCAAAAGCAACAACAACAGTCCCAGAGCAATTCCTTTGGGCAAAATCAGCCCCCAAGTCTAAGTCAACTGCATGGTCTGTTTGACGTTAGACCTTCAAAGGAAACGGAGCTTCTAAAAGCTATTCCTAAGTTCGAACAGCACATCACAGAGACAGTGAATGGCAATCGTTACAATAACTACCAGACCTACTCCGGAAGAAATCAAGTGATTCATGATATACCGGCACCAAATTTGGGCCCAACAACTCCAACTTCGGGGCATGCTCCAAGTTCCGGTCAATACAATGCTGGATCAAGTAGCCACCATCAGCAGTTCAATAATTTTGTCACATCTCCAAACCCCATCCAATACCAACCTTCAACTGAAGCCCCACAGTATGTGAAATCTGAAGATGGCCAGCAGATTCAGATAGTCACGCCCATGCCATCGACCAGCTTCTACAACCATCAAGGCCAAGTTCAGTCTCAATTCATATCATCAGGGTCTGGGACGCAGCCGCAAATAATTCCCAACTCTCAACCTAAGCAACAGGCTTTCTACAGCAATCAGCAACCACGTCAATCGGATTCGTCACAATTTAGTGTGTCTACTTTGCATTCAGATGTCTTCAAGGAGCTAGAGCACCGAAAGAATACTTTGGGTCAGGAGAATATCAACATCCAAGCAAAGCAGAATTTCAACAACTTTGCAAGCGAACCAGAGCAGAAGAAGACAACTCCAACCTCAACTCCGGCTGCACCCACAACCACAAGCAAAAACGCTGCCAAGGCTTCCCTACAACTTCCCGATGAGGTTCCTGATGACCTTAGACAACAACTGCTAAGTTCCGGAATATTAGATAATGCTGACATCAGCGTTCTGGATTACGATAAAGTTGGTGACGTAGCCTTGGAGAATCTCCCAGCTGAACATTTGCAACACTTCTACGGAGCGGGTGGTGGAGCACAAATATCCGAGTCAAATAAAGTTTTGACAGTTGTCAAGCCAAATGGGGATAGTGTAGACTTCTCCCAGAAAAATATCAACCGAGTCAAGCAAACCAACAGTCTACCACGAAAGCAAAATGTCGACCTAAAAGTCGTCCACTTCAATGCCAACAATGAGAAAAATGTTACCAATAAACATATTAAGACTGATTCAACAGTTGTTCCACCAATTGATTTGGCCGACAAGCAGTATAATAGATATCTACCCCTTAAAATAAACGGTGCTCAATTTCCTATTCCCGATGTAGAGGAATTGCAAGGCAAAAAGATTTCAAGTGTTGTGGTGCTGGCGCCAGTCGATAATTTACAGGCTCTTGAGAATGAACGAAGTGATGATGAAAGAATCGAACGAGACACAACGGATTCGAAAGAGGTGAAATTTGTGACGGGCGATATCATCAAGCAGGTTATTAAGAAACCGACGAAGGAGAATTTCAAGAAATGGCTGGAAAAGGAATCGAGGTCGGATGTGGACAGTCAATCGGTGGTACTATTGGTTGCAAAGTAAGTTTTCTTAGTTTGACTCTTTAAAGTCAATGGTTTCAAAGGCTTTCGGGCTTGAGAAAAGTTTCATATTGTTGATATGCTAGAAGTGATTTCCAAGAAGTGTAGAGAAAGCGGAGAGTTTTATGTCGACAAGAATTTGCATTTGATTAGCAAACATTTATTCATTCATAGCTGCATCAGGCTCTCTGTGTTTGTCTTCAACAATTGATATTCATCTATCTATGCGTTTGAAAGGACTATTCTGACGAAAGTGACCGACAACCGACGAATTAACAAACATTCGTTCATTTTGACACTTCGTTCACATAGCATTTCGTGACATATCACAAAGGTTAGTCCCGCTTAAGCAATTCATTCGTTGCATATGTGGAACGCGAATAGAATTTGACAGTTCGTAATAATCATTTTGCAATTAGTGACGGCCAATTTATTTACTCAAATTAAGCACTAAAAGGCAAGTTTTCTAATCTTAATATTAATTCCAATTAGTTTTCTACCATATCTTCTATGAAATGATATGTCTCCATTAATTGATATTCGGTCAAGTATGCCTTTTCAAGGACTATTCAAAGGAAAGCGACCGACCTCCTTTGAGTATATGTATATAATATGGAGGGCTCGTTTCTAGTCCAAATGCGTGACTATTATAGGGGGCGCTACTCAAATTTGTGTAAGATAAAGTTATTGCCAAGTGCTTCATATCACATGTGACGGAGAACTATATGCGAGGAGAAGGTAAGCACAAATCGGAGGATACGGCTGTATCTTTAACTTACAGAAAGTGAGACAGCGACCCCTATCACAACTTCAAGTACTACAATGCATTAGGGATAGGAACGAGCCCTCCATATTAAATATATATACTCAAAGCCGACCTCGAATAATTAAGGAATTTGCGTCCATTTGGACATTTCGTTCAAATAACATTTCGTGACATATCACAAAAGTTAGTCCGTAGTCCCGCTTGAGCAATTCATTCATTGCTGTGTGGATGATAATATGTGGAACGTGAAATGGGTTTGACAGTTCATAACAATTAGATTGCAGTTGGTGACGCCCAATTTATTTACTCAATTTAAATTCAATTAGTTGTTGTGATTAATTTAGACTTGTAAATGTTTTATCTTTTATTTATCGATCATTGGTCGCTTTCATGTAAACAATCCTTAGGACTTTGTTATAGAGTTGATCGATTGGTCCTTTTTCTCTTGTCCTGAGATGAAGAGAAACTGTCAAGCTAAAGCGCGGAACAGATTGAACCAGCAACAGCACCGTCAACAGCAACAGCGGCCGCCATTAATTTAGAGCCAATGTATTTCAATTGTTCAACACACATTAGAACAGCAACAGCAACGCCAACAGCGTCGTTAGGCCAAAGTCCTAAATTTGCTGTTGCTGGTGCAGTGCTGTCAACTTTCCCACTGCAATATTCAGTGGCACCACAATGAAAAGCTTTTTTTCCATATGAAATGTCAAGCAGATAAAATGACGTTGCTGGTGGCAATGTGTTTGAGAAATGTTTGCTGGTCAGCGTGCTGTTTGCTGTTGACGATGCTGGTTTAATCTGTTTCACGCATAAGTGTACACGATTGGTAGATCTTACAATATTGTCAGATCTGTCAGTGAAAAACATGCTAACAATGTCTTACAACCGTGTAGTCTTACAATTAATTGTCAGAAAATTTGTCTGACAATTAATTGTTAGATTATTGTCTGAAAATTAATTGTAAGAATTCTGACAATCATGTGTACGCTAGCTGACAATCGTGTAATCTTCCAATTAATTGTCAGAAAATGTATCTGACAAATAATTGTAAGACGGTAAATTGTAAGGTATTTGATAATCGTGTACACACACAATTTATTGTCAGGCTTGCCAATTTTTATCGTTGTCTGACTTTTCTGACAATGAAGAAATTGTAAGATGTTCGTTTTTTAGCATCATACAATTTTTTCACTGTCAGACAATTTGCAGCCAACGTTCAATTGTCAGTTTCCATAACCAACAAAAACTGACAATTAATTGTGTGTGTACACGGTTGGTAGAAAATCTACCAATCTCTTACAATTAATTGGTAGGTATTAAGCCAGCTATCTGAAAATGAATTGTCAGCCAACTTCTGACAATTAATTGTAAGAGATTGGTGGATTTTGTACCAACCGTGTACACACACAACTTATTTATCAGCTCATTGGTAGATAATTGTCAGACATTGTAAGATATTACAATATTGTAAGAAATACCAATCGTGTACACTTAGCTTCAGTATTCTGGGGGAACTGTCAGAAAGCTTGTAGATGACCCAATTACATAAGAAATTATTGTTTATCGACGTTTACTTGAGCTAAAAATTTTTACTGACTTCTAGCCCTCATCCCTCCGTAGCCGATTGGATGCGTTTGATAATGATATAGAAGATAGTGTGTTAAGCTAGGTGTCATATGGATAATTCTGTCAATATAAATTGGAGAAAGGCTTAAATAAGATCCAGGTTTCAAAAATACAGTTGATTATAAGCTCGGGCCAAATTTAGAGCACGATAACTGGAAAGAGCATTTTTTGTTGACATTGACGAACTTTCGGTAATATCAAAGAGTTGATCTCTTTTCTCAACGCGACAAAATGACTCTAGGACGAATTTCGGTTACTTCTGTGATGTGCCATCCTGAATACTTAGTTCCTGAGCTATCGGACTGAGGACTTTGACGGAAATTTATACGAGACTCTTCACTCATTCGGATTGGCTACTCATCCAGCACCATTCAACAAGCCTAGCTTGGCATAGTGTAGATGGTGTCGGATGAGGATGAATGTGTGGTGGTCCGGCTGAGTGAGTGATTTAAATTACGGATGATACTCCATGAGAATGTCTATAACTTTCCATATCAATACCATCCACAGATTTACACGAGTTATGGTATCAAAATTGCCGCTTCAGCGGTAATTGGGCCACATGGCTAGTAGTTGCCAATAAATCCTACCTATCCATTAACATAGCTGGGCATTAACTCGTTAATCCGTTAATCGTTAATTAACGAAGTTAACATTTTGATTAACGGATTAACTTTTAAGTTAACTTTTAAAAATGTTAACGGACACGTTTAATCCGTTAATCCACGTTAAGTCCGTTAATCGTTAATCCAATGCCTACTATTTACCGCGCGGCGCCAAAAACAGGTTCAGACAAGTATGAGATAAGTGCCGTACGGCGCGTGCCGCGGGTGAAATAAAAACAGCTAGGTACGTATTATATTTTGACGGCGCGTGCGAGTGAGAAAACTGCGAAGAGATTCATTTCGTTTGATCATTTCATTATGCCGGTCGTCCACTATGTGCGCGATAAGTTCAACCAACTTCGTTCAACTTTTTATTCAACTCTTTCGTTGGTTAAACAAATTTACAACTTCTTACACTAGTGCAGCAACTTACGTAATTCACGTTGAGCAACTAAAGTTGAACAAAATGCGTTTGGAACCCCGTACACATAATTGACCAACTTTCCCATATGTTGAGTAACCCCGCACACCTAGTTGATCAACTCTTAAAACTTATTCCAGTTGTGAATAGCTCCGCACACCTAGTTGACCATTTTACTCAAATGTTGAACAACCTCGTACACTAGTTGATAAACTTGTTCGATTTTCACAGAAACAAATTTTTTTCGAGTTGATCAACTGCGTTTTCGATATTGTTGCTCAACCAGTTGATGAACGAGTTGATACCTTCGTACACTTAACCAATGATCACTCGTTGGGAACGCGTTGAACGCACCACCATAAACAAAAAACTCAAACGTCAAACCTGAAATAATTTTGACTTCAGTTCGGTACATACATTTATTGTCGCACGCCTTCGCTTTAAAAAATTCTTAAATTTGTTCCGTATGAGTATGATTTCCTCTAAGAAAAAAAAAGTGGCTGCCGCATTAATAATATTAGAAAATGAACGACAAAGGAAGAAAAAACAGCCAAGACGATTCTTGGTAGATGATTTTTTCTTGAGTCGCGAAGAAAATTGTTTTTTCAATGAATATGTGAAATTCAAATCGATTGATCCCACCGCGCTCGTAAAATCCCAAAGAAAATTAAAAAGTTGATCAACGCGTTGAACAAATAATGTGCAACACATTATCTTGAAAATGTTGCTCAACGTGTTGATCGAACATTTTCAAGGAGCAACACGAGCTTGTACACTACCCGTACACTGGTTGCGCAATTCGTTGAGCAACGGCCAACAACTAGATCCAACCCGTTGGTTGAACAGAATTGAAGGCACCGTACATTAGAGTTGAATGCGTTGAATTCGAAATTTGTGCATTGATCGCCAAGTGGACGACCGGCATTACTTTGCGCCGGTGCTCAGAGTAAAAAAATATAAAAAATGCACTTTTTATCACATGTTAACGGATTAACGATTAACGTTAACTTGCGTTAATTCTTCCGAAATTTAACGCTTTAACGTTTAACGAAGCTAACTTTTTTAGTAGCGGATTAACGATTAACGAAGTTAACTATTTGATTAACGGTGCCCAGCTATGTCCATTAACATGTTACTAAAATTAAATTTTTATAAAGATAAATATAAAATCATATTTGTTTCCATCCACAGATCTTCAGCTGATGATCAAGAAATCTTTATGTTCGACATCGCTACCAGTGCAGTAAACAAACTCAACGGTGAGCTGTCCAGTGCATTTGTCAGTGTCGCCGAAGAAAATGCAAGCTCGGAAAATCTAGATCATGCCTCAACTTTAGATCCTAGTATTTTTGAAAATATGATGGAAAAAATGAAAAAAGTGTGACTGAATTAATAAAAACTAAAAAGAAAACATTTCGCTAAAACAAAAAAAAACAGCTCATTTAATCAAAAAAATTCGCCATTTTATGTACCATAAACCTTCAGCTAGCTAAATAAAATTTTAGTCTTTTTATTTTTTTAATTTAAATTTTTAAATAAGAATTATTATAACGAGTAAGAAAGAAAAAAATTTATTAATTCAATGAAAAAATGAAACACGAAATTGTTAACTATGAAAGTAAATGTGATTTCCTTTGAAATACATTTTTAATTGAAAATTTGTAAGCCTAGGTATATCTAAGAAATTTGAGTAAAATTTACTTAAAAAAAATGTTTTTGTACATAATGAAAAAATTTAGCTTAATATATATAATTATAATATTCTTGTATATTAATTAAAATAACTGAACAAAATAATGCAATTCGATTTATTTTTTATTATCAAATTCATTCTAACAAGAAGCTAAGGAGAGTTAAAGCGGAATTAAAACAATTCCAGTCAATCGGATCAGTGAACAACCCACAACAAACAACCAATACCTGTACGTCAACGTAACGCAAGATCTGTCGAAAATATTGCCACTGTAAGTGAGAATGTGCAGGAGAATCCGTGCTAGTCAAGACCGCGCCACCCAAAACAACTCAACCTCTTGCCGACCACAACTTAGCAAGTTTTGCGTTTAAACTTCAACATCCATATTAATAAAGATGGTTTAGTGGAGGTTAATTGTTAAGTCCTGGACTAAATGCGAAATTTCATTAATAAAACAAATTTTCTGTTAAGTGACGTTTACTAATTATGATAAAATTAAACCACCGAAGTAGGTGGTTTAGCGAAGGAATAAGAAATAGAAATGTCCACGGTCAGACACAAGCAATTGACAATAAATTTAGGTAGCCACAGAATATAAAAAAGAGATTGCTTACTTTTGTAGAAGATTTTCTTAAAATTATTTTTGATAAATGTCATTTTACTATTCCGGGAACATTTTGTTTTTATTAATGTAAATATTTAAGCCATGGCTTAACTCCTATTCCATGGTTTAGCAAAACCATGGAATATAGGTGGAATAAGCGTTTTTTATTAATACGGCTGCAACTGTCCCAGGAGCTCACAGTTGACAACCAAAGACAATAACAGTTTTATACGATAATGTTAAAGATTTAATTGTAGTTGGCATGTTTAATGCAGCTAAATTACTATCATTTTCTGGAACTTTTGAAGGTTAGTCATTGTCAAAGTCATTGATTTCGGAGTGAAGCAATAACAACTGTTCCACTGAAAATAGGCAGACCAAGAGTAATGCCGAAATCGGTATTTGTTGAACCAGACTTTGAGCAACTCCTTAAAGAAGAACGTGTTGTACGAAAACTCTCTTGTACCCGAATTGGATCGATTAGGCCTGCAGAACATGTGGTTCCAATAAGACAGTGCCACATCACAACTTGTGTTTTGGTGCGAATTTTAAGAGCAACTTTCACCGGTCGAATAAAAGTCAAAAAGTGGCGATAAGGACTGATTTCCTTTTAAGGGGTTACTTGAAGGAAAACGAACAAACCAACCACAAACTCCATGCTAAAGGAAAAGAGTAGAAACAAAATTTCTAAAATTACAACAGAATTCTGCGAAATGTGCTTTAAAGAGCCCGCTAGGCTGCAAATTTTATGGCAATGTTGTTGGAATTTTTCCACCAAAAGTAACATATTAATTCGATTTTCAGACTTCGTTGTTATCGATTTATTATAATTTCTTATTTTGAGCAAAAATTGTGCGACATTTTCATTATTTCTAATAGGTCGACAGGCATGTATAAATGTATTGCCTGCATCGTGATGAAATATGAGGTTTCAAGATAAAATTTACAAATTATCTGCAAATTATTACCAACATCAAGTTTACCTACACTTAATATTTCTATTTCATTAAGGGTATTCAGATATAAGTATTAAGATATAAGTTTCCGCAGTATGTTTTCATGAACACCCCCTAAGAAATACTTGCGTAAATGTGGGAAATATTTTTTGAAATTTCAAATTAAAAGTCAGAAAATACATACTTCTTTAGTTTACGAGGTTTATTTCTGCACTTTCCGCAGTAAATTTGTGAGATAATTTTATTAGATTTGCAGAAACTTCTTCCCATACAAATTTTGACAGCTCGTTTCTGCGAAGATAAAATTATCTGGTTTACGAGGTTTACGAGGGTTTTCCGCGCTTACATGAATACCCCTATTATGTCCTTCTTTATTACGTCAAACTTATATACTCATTCAGCTTTAATATTCGCACAAGGGTGTCTCCACATGATGAGCTAATAAATAGGATTCACCCCCTTGTGAAAAAGATTGTAGTTCTTGTAACGTACGTATATTTTGTTTGGTAAGGGAGGGGTCTTGGCCATAATTTGTACTTTCGTTTTCTTACATAATTTTTATTTTTATTTTTTATTTTCTATGCGTATGCGTATGCGTATGCGTATGCCCTGATACGGAAATCTACGCTCTTTTTTAAGCACAGATGGCGTTCTTTATGACGCAAAGATGGCGTTTTTTAACGCACATGATTACTAGACATGTGTAACGCAGCGCTGCGCTAGCGCAATGCGTTGAAGCAGCAGTTGCGTTATGTGCGCTGATACATCAGTTTGTAACTCAGTGACGCATTGACGCAATAGCGCAGTTTATCAACTCATCAACTCATAATCGAATAGCGCTTTTGACAAGCGCAGCGCTGCGCTGAACAGACAAACACCATTCAAGCAGATACAAAAAGCGCTGACTTCCTTGTACCGCTCCCATATTTTTCACATTTTTGACGGAATTCAATAAAATTCCATGATGTGGTATACTGGTATATGGTATTTTTGCTTTTTAAGGAAAAAATGTGTCTATTGCAGAAGACTTATTGCAGCTTGTTGGTAACATAGGAAAATATTTTATATACCAAAGTGAGTATTTTTAGTGCCTAACATTTCCATCTAGTTATGGTGATGAGTACGCATTTCTTAACAAAAGCTGTGCCTACAGCCTCGTGGGATATGTTGCCGAAGGCTCCCTCTATTTCTAAGAACGCATCTAATATTGTATCTTTTTTCTATATGTTGGGAATAAATATTAGCTTTCCTGTTCTCCATATACTTGGTATACATATACCCAAACGCAATGCTACTACGAAGAATATTAGTGAGAAAGGGCATAAGCTTTTCTTTTCCCTTCTACAAGAAATGAGAAGATACCATCTACATCTGGTGACTTTTAGAGTTGAAAAGTATTATCCTTTTACTTGAACACATGTTCCTACCTACATATTTACCTGTCCTCTATTTTTGGTATGAGAGGTATTCTATCTACCAAGTTAGCATTTTAGGTTTTATGATAAAATGCTATTTTTAGGACTTTTGCCATATTTAAGTCATTTTTAGAGGCATTCACGGCCACGAAATGACCTGTCTATACTAGTATTACTAGCGGTATATGTCTGTGTATGTAGTAGATTTTACTAACAACACACTTACTTATATGAATAAAAAGCAATAGAGTTTACGCCTTGATATACGCCGTACGGTATACAATACCGTATGTGAGTGCATTCTAGTCGTTTTCTCTACTTCGAAAACGGTTAATTTTACAGAAAAATGCTAGAGAAATTTTTTGTAGACAATTTCATGACAAACAATTTTTATAATGACCTTTATTGACCTCTGCGCAATAGATCGCGAGATATTTGCGAAAAACTGATTTTCGTGACCTTTTGACCCTTATAACGTTTTTAGCCGGCGCGATATCAATGTCGATTTTTCACATCTTCATTACAATGCCCTAATAAAGGTGTATACAAAAATTCATCTCACTAGGAATTTTCCGCAGATTGGGGTTAAAATGCCTAAAATGACTGGACTATACATATATCAAACTGATTTTACAACAACGACGAGGTTTCATCACGCTCACATCTCTTTTTTTGTCATCGCATTCATTGTGTTCGAGACAAAGGGTTCTTCTAATTGTAGGCAATGCTAATTTAAGTTTGACACCAAACTTTAAATTCTTCACAATGCTTGTTTATATTTGACAACAGAAAGTTTATTTACAAGTGTATTTTTTATATTTCGCATTAATTATTTTGTACATTTCAGTGCTTAGTTTTTAAGTCAAATAGTTTATGTACTCGTATGTAAGTATTCAGTATTGTGTAGGAAATTACAAATGGTTCTTAGACCTTAGAATTAGGTATACAAATTAAATTCTCTCGTTTGTGACTGAAAAACCTTTCCTCCACTTTTCCAGGGACTTGATTATTTTCATTGTAAATGTTAAGCACAGCTAAATCATTGAGTAATCAAAGAGTATCCTTGAATTTTAAAAACGCACAACTTAACTAAATTCTATGACCTAAATATAGATCTATGTATTTACAACAAAAGTTAATTTTCAAACTGCAACGATTTAGACTCGTAGGTTATGTAATTCTGTTGTTGCAGTGAAGTTTACCAAACAATTTATTTCAATTTCTATAAGCCAGTTATTTTATATACGTACGTATGTACACACTTAGTAAAGAGTATTACGTTTTCACATAAATTAACCACCAACAGTGACTATAGAGTAAATAAATAAATTAGAGGCCAACGGCACAGTCAAACGCATTAACCATTATGCCAAGGGGTACTACTTAAGCCACTATAAGGGATGAAAATAAAAATCTACCGAAAATCAGAAAATAATATTTTCAGACTTAATTTTTTGCTTATAGCAAATACTCATTCATTTTTAACTTGGCCTGATACTCTTAAGGAAGTTGAGCTGATAAATATTCTGTCAATAATATACGTCCAACTAAACGTTTTATCAAATTGATAAAAATTACAGAAATTTGTTGAGGTAACAAACAATATTTTGTTGTATCCACAAAATTAATTTGTCAAGTTAACAAATTGATTTGTCATATTTTGTTGAATCCACAAAATATATTTGTCAGCTTAATAAAAATGGTTTTCAGTTTGAAAATGTTTTTATTTCAAAATAGCTTTTTTTTTGCCTCTAGGTCCACAAGAATTAGTGTTTCGTCCCGGCGATCTGACATGGACTCATCTGTGAGGGCCTTGTCAATATGCAATTTTTGTTAAATTCAGTTTATCTTACATTGATTTTTTGACAAGAATCAAATGTGAACTATATCAAATCAAGATTACACAAAAGTTTTGTCATGATCAAAAAAATATTCGTAGAATTTTTTAAATTCCTTACAAAATAGTTTTATTTATCTGATAATTTTATTTTATCAATATTACAAAATAATTCAACCTCAAAAAAAAAATTTCTCACTTTAACAAAAATGTTTTCTTTTTCTGTTAAATTGACAAAAAAAAAATTAACAAAACCATTGACAAACATTTACAAACATTTTGTTAAATCTCTGTTTTATTTTGTTTTATTAACAAACTGACAAAATTATTTGTAGTGCATATTTTGTTAAACTGACAAAAAATCATTCAGAATCATAACATTTTTGTGAAATCAACAGGATCATTCCTTCGTATTGATATGTATGTGAGTTAGTTACGGTCCTCTATATCTCAGGAACTACTAATGGATTAGAGTTAAAATTGTGAGACGCCTGGTTTTCATCAGTTCAGCAAATAGTCTTAATTTCAAGTTTTTGACTCTATTGGTACTGAAGTTATAATGGGGTCGAAAATCACCTGAGTTTGTTCCTGAAAAAGGATCAGACCAAAAACATAAATGTTAAAAAAGAGCCAAGTTCTTCTATACAAAAACCTTTGTCAAACAAGTCAGCCGTGAAAAGTGCTGAGATCTAAAAGGACGCCAAGTTCTTACTTCATAAAGGTTTAATACCGAATATTTAAAGTAGAATAATATTGAAACAGCTACAATGTAATAGAGAAATTTTATTATTTAATGATTACTGACTAAGATTTGATGTATCAAATTTTATATTTTTACTTGCGACTTATAGGTACTATAAGGCAAGTTATGCATTTGGAAAAAAAATCGAACTCGAGATTTTGATCAAAGTTGACATTACGATGATAGCGAAGACCAAAAAAGTGGGTCTCGCAATTCTGTCTGTCTGTCTGTCTGTCTGTCTGTCTGCCTGTCTGTCTGTCTGTCTGTCGCTTCGACTACAGCCTAAACGGCTCGGCCGATTTTCTTCAAACTTGGTAGATATGGGTTTTAATTTTCCCCCCTCGACGTTTTTTTCTGTTTTTTTTTTAAGACCAAAAATAACGGTACCTGCCATATGATTTTTTTTCGAAATTTTATAAATATTTTTTTTTCTCAAAAACTGTCCCACAAAGTTTTTTAAAAAAAATTTGAAAAATTTCATTTGGTTAAAACTAGCTAATGGTTGAAAAAAATTTTATAAAAAATTGTTATTTTTGGTAGCCCCCCTGGGTCCATTTTTTGTTTTTGATTTTCTCGAAAACGGTACAGCCGATTCAAATAATTTTTTTTATGCAAAAACTCCTCCAAGTTTTGAATATTATTGCATATTCAAATTTTCAATTTTTAATTTTTTGGATTTAAAAAAAAATTCAAAATTTTTTTTTCGAAACTCAATATTTCGAAAACCCCATGCTCGATTTTTTTCAAACTTGACAAATAAAAGTTTCTTAACATAATCTACAAGATTTGAGAAAAAAAATGTTGTTTTATCTAAAACTAACGGTACCTTCCATACAAATTTTAAAAAATGGGTTTCGAAAATCGAATTTTTCTCGAAAACGGTTCCGAGAATTTTTCTAAAATTTTTTTTCTTTTGATTAATCTTTACGATCTATAATCTAATAAAAAAAATTTTAAATCTAGATATTACTGACTGTACCTACCATAGAACGATTTTTTCGAATTTTGAATTTCTCATTATCGACATAACGGATTTTAATGAAATTTTTTATAAAAAGGCTCCTAAAAAGCTTAAAAAATATTGTATTTAAAAACTTAAAAAAAAAATATTTTTTCAATTTTTAGAAAAAAAAGTCATTTTTTTTTTTTGAAAAATTCGATATCTCAAGAACGGCTTTGTATTTTTTTTGGGAAATTAGACTTTTATTCGTACAATAATAAAAACTTAAGATTGGCGTACCAAAATTTTTTCTTAAAAATGTTTTAAAAATTTTGTACATAAAAGCTTATTTTTTTAAGGAACCACTACAACGACTTATAATTTTTGTTCCTGCATAAATTCATATTTGCATAGCATTCTGTTTTTATCTCTTACTACTAAAAGAATTTAAAAAATTCATTTTATCCTTATGAACAGTTTTCTTTAATAACATTCGTTTTTAAAAATTCCTAGTCTACGAGTATTACATAGGAGCAAGTTCGTGCGACCCAGTCGTGCATTTTATTTCAATATCATACGAAAAATTAAAAAAAAATCAATTTTATAGCAAAAGTGCGCGTGTAAGTGGGCGAACTTTGCGCTATTTTAACTCATATTTTCTTTACTGACCAGAATATTAATAACTTAAATCACTATTGTACTAGAAAACTTCATGTAACCAATTTACTATCAAAAATGGGTATGGTAGGGGGCGTGAAAATTCCTCAAATTGAGAAAAATCCCCTATTGATTACATTTAGCAACCAATTTTTGATCACTGTTATCTTGCTTTTGAAAAATATATATTTTTTTAAACTACCTGCATACAATCGACGCACTGTATACCGTGCCCTTTGATGTGGTGCCTTGAACGGTGATGTGCGTGTGGCGTAATTCTGTCTGGCCGCCAATATCAAATGATATATTTTTTCAACCCGCATTATAAAAGTTATAATATCGTTAAAGAAAATTTTAATTTTTTTAAAGGCTGCAAATTTATTTTTACTTTGTATGTATATGATTCTCTTTGTAGGATTTCATTAACTTATATATTTTTTTGTATTAAATCCATTACTTAGCGTAAAATCATTTTTTTGACTTTCTACCTAATACCGGGCAAGCTTATTAAAATTAAATTTTGCAAAACTAAGTTTTCAAAAAAGTAATAATTTGTAATATGATATTTTATTTCCCTTTATCTCGGTTTGATATGTATGTATGTATGTATATTCTCGGTAGATACGCACGTTTCGATAGTTAGTGCCACAAAAATTAAAACGTATTTGGATTTGTATTATTTTATTTATATGATTCTCATTATAATATTCATACAAAACAAAGATCATTTACATAAGCAAACTGTTGGACTGATAATGATAAATCATAATCAATTACGAGTATCTATGAATGGACAATGTGTGTATGTTTGAAGAGTGAAAATTATAAGGTGAATTACACAAGTTACGAATAAATACATAAGTAGATGAGTTTAAAATATGTAAGTTAATTTCAAACAAAAGAAGAAAATTCATTATTTTTTTGTATCTAAATTGAAGTGGGAAAAACTTAAATCCTTTTAAATTATCCTAGATCTAATCCACAAACCTACCCTGTCAAACAGAGATTTATTTAACGTGGGGTTAAAATTATTTTGACGCAACGATCTAAGCGCCGCGTTGGAGAAAGTTTATTTTCATTTTCTCACAAAATGTAAAATAGCACTTTATAACAACATTTTTGTATGATTTAAGGCTCATATCATTCTAAAATAATTTATTAGTTTTTTCCATTTCTGAAAACAATTTAAAATATGTAACTTAATATCCCGATGACAAAACATAATTCACCAAAAATATCTTCTATAGCGGCGTTAAAAAAATAATTTGTAATTTATCATAACGCCGTAATTCACGCGGGGAACTCGACGCGGCATTGAAAATGAGGTCTATGTCACATGCATTACTATATATTGTAACGCGGTGTTAAAACGCACACTGTTTGATAATGACCTTGGATGGGATTTAGGATAAAATTTCTCACAAGCACATTCTTAACACTGTGCCTCCACTTGAAATAAATGATTGCAAGAAATGTGTCATGTAGCCAATATTTGTTGTGGATCCCCCTTATGTCTCGATTTTTGTTATTTTTAGACATAATTT
Source organism: Chrysotoxum bicinctum (assembly GCA_911387755.1). Classification (NCBI taxonomy): domain Eukaryota; kingdom Metazoa; phylum Arthropoda; class Insecta; order Diptera; family Syrphidae; genus Chrysotoxum; species Chrysotoxum bicinctum. The sequence goes on along the minus strand of OU426987.1, from coordinate 205,302,193 downwards.
TTTCTATTTATTTCTTGTCTCGTAGACGAAATAAATGCAGATATAAATTTTGACGTTTCGTGACTTGTGACTTCACTAGACACAAATTTCTCACAAGACGTCGAGTCTTGACTCCAATTCCCACATTTTCATGTAACATTCCTTCATTTCATTGACAAACTCATGTTCTGTTTCCACTTCGTATAGAAATTATGTCCTGTTAAACCAAGATGTAATTTTTCTACCATTTACTGTCTGTTGAAGTACATACATAATGTTGTTTGCAGGCCAAAATTAACATTAAAAGAATTAAACATTGAAGATAGTAAGTATTTTGATTTTTTTTTTAATTAGTTAGGGCAGACAGAGACTTTTCATGCTTGTGGGACTACTCAATTATGTTTTGGAGCAAATGTTCTTCAAGGTCGTGCAAATCTCTTTTGCTCAAAAATGGATTGACCCAAAACCTGTGCTTCCTTTTGTATTCTTTCCGTTTTGCCTCTTCCAGTTTTTCCACTGCGTTTATCGCTAAAATCAAACGACGTGACTAACCTGGTGAGATTATGGCGAGGAATGAATAATCACGACATAATTTGCCCACAGAGTTGAAGAAATATAGGCGCAAAATTTTAAACATTTAAAACCCACTCTAAAACAATTTTAGAATGGGAGTCGACTCTAAATATTGAGTATAAAACGAGAGCCGACTTTTTGTTAATTTTAAAGGACATAAACTATACTTTAACGTTAAAGAGCTCGTCTTACTTTAACAGCAGCAAATAGCTAGTTTATCTTTTAAAAGTATACTTTATCCATATTGACAATGGTCATTTCATACCAAAGCAAATGGAAGAAAAAATGTTTACTGATGTTTTATTAGATTTTTTAAAGATGTTCTTTGTAAATAGACTGAACGGTGAATATTATAAATTCGAAACAATCGTACGAAAGTGCTCTACAATTAAAAAATCTGTAGATACAAATGTACATATCTTATGTATGAACGCGCGCCGCGCCACGCCGGCCACCGAGACGAGTATAAAGCTAAATGAATCTGCACCTTACAACAACAAATTGAGTTTTTTATGCTGTGAATTTGCGATTTATACTTTATTTTCATCTAAAATAATGTAAATAACTTATAAACAATCAAAATCTGTGCCGATGTAGTATATTAAATGTACTTTTTTCGGCGAAAAATTATTTGGTTTGAAGCTGTCTGTTCGTTTTACTTTTTTTTTTGTGTTTTGTAGTTGTAAGAGTTATACATCTGTCAAATTAAGGGTTGTTCAACGCAAATTCGCTTAGGTTCTGTTGTAAAACCCACATTAGTTAGAAGAGTTGTCTAACGTGATTAAAATTATGCAAAAGTTAGACCAAGCCTCTAAGCTAAACTACTGCGTTAAGTAGAGCCGGTTTAATTCCTTAAACGAGAACTGTTTAAAATTTTGCGCCATAAAGTTCAGATATAGTGTCTGATATAATGTCAGAAATAAATATTGCTAATGGAGGTGCGGCGTAAAATCTCCAAAACGATTTCGGTACGTTTACTCAAATTTGGGCTAGGTGAGCACGTCAAAAAAAGAATGAAAAGGAGCACACCAAACGCATTGTTTTTGAATTCGAATGAAACTCAGTACAATTTAATGACATTAGGAATTTTAGTTTGTAAGATTTTAAATTACAAACGTATCGGTCCAAACTTGTTTGAAGTTTTCGTAAACTCATTCAAGTATTGTGACCAAACTTAGATTTAATATTTTAATGCTTCCAAGAAATCGAAACGTTTATTAAAAACAATTGATTTCAGGGGGCTCTACAAGAAAAAATCAAAAAAGATTCTTCAAAAGGGAGTCCGCACTAGCTGAAATCGTTTCTCATCAAGCTTGCTTTCATTAATATGTTTTCTGGCTTCATAATTACGAAGCAAAAGTTTTTGGAGCGTCAAAAACTGTTCAATGGCAGCTCAAACTTTCTAGATATTTGAACTTGTTGCGGCCCTTCAATCTTACCGTAGACATAATTCCTGTTTCTTAAAATGCATTTAACCACAAGATAATCCGATTTTGAATGGCGGTTAGTGAAGTATTCCCCCTAAAAAAATTTCACCGCAATACTCGTGCCGCACAGAATGCTGATCAGTATGAGTCAAACTTCGAACGTACAGTTAAGTACAGAGATTCTTTCTTTTGCCGTACCACCCGAATGTGGAATTCCTTAACCGACTCTATTTTTCCTGCCTTGAAATGTTCAGACATTTAAGACGAATGTACATCGGTTTCTCCTACTCAATCCTCCCACAGTTTTCTTAATGCTCGCACTGTGTTAAACCAACATTTAAAGGCTAATCCCTTGAGTGCGCGTTAATTATAAAAAAAAAAAAAAGTGACCAATCGTAGATGAACTCGTGTAAATTCAAATTTCCAACTTAAAATGAAGATGGCCGTAATCGTATTCTTATTGGAACAAATCAGTGGTATCATGACTTTATTTTTTTGACAAGCCAGTTATAGCAATCATTGAAAAATTGGTTTCAGTAAAAGATCCTGTCAGTGACTGATACCAACCAATTCTATGTATTTGAGCTTAGAGTTTACCATTGAAAGCAAAACTGACATTTGAGAATAGAAAGAGAATCGAACACATTCAGTGGAACGATTGTGTTGCAAGTTAAAAAAACGAAAACCAGCTGTTCAGTGAAAAACTAAAAGTGGATTTAAAAGAAATTTTAAGGAGCCAGTTATAGCTGTCATTGAAATGCATCATTTCATTCTCATTTTTAGGAAGAATAAGCAAATTGCAATGGCTTGGCTTTAATTGGTACCAAAATTAAGGTAATGAGTAGTAGATTTTTTTTACTCTATAAAATACAAACTTCTGATTTAAACTTTCTTTTAAGTCCACTTTTATTATTACACTGATAGAAATCAATTTCAATGAACAGCTGATTTTCGTTTCGTTAACTTGGAACACAATCGTTTCACTGAATGTGTTCGATTCTCTTTCTATTCTCAAATGTCAGTTTTCCTTTCAAAGACCAACTCTAACCTCAAATGCATAGAATTAGTTGTAATCAGCCTAATACTACGTTTTCACCAAGAGTAAATCCGCTAGAGATTTAAAATAACCAAAAAACTGAGATTTATTTGACGTTTTCACTCTGTCTTGTCATTCAATTGTCAATTTGGACAAGCGAAAAAAAAAATTGCAATTGGGTAGTAAACAGGAAAAAAACAGATATTTCTATTTTGTGTTGATTGTCAATGAAGAAAGTGGGAGTTCATTAGTGCGTTAATGGCTGCTGAACAGAAAAAGTAAATACAAAATGATTTAAATTGAAATTCATAAATAAAAACCTCCATATATATTTTCAGAAACAAGAAAATTACTTGGACAAAGGAAGGCACGGAAGCGCTGCTGGATTTTTATGCAGCCAGGAGGAATGAGTTCCAGCATAACCGCAAAAAAAAACATGGATATGACCATTTGCTTTTGGATATGGTATCTGCTGGCTATGCTGTAAGTTTCAAAAATTTTTTTTTCCTTTTATTCATTAAAGCTTATCAAATTTTTGTTTATTTTTTCAGGACGAAAACACTACGAGCTCCCACCTGGCCATAAAAATTCAGACGCTCATCCGTGCCTATAAAACGGCGGTCGACAACAACAGCCAAACTGGGGCTGCTCCGTGTGTTGCCTCTTTTATGGATAGGATGGAGAATTTGTTTGGGAGGCAGCCAGTAATTATTCACTGCAATTTAATTGCATGTGGTGCGGTTGCAATAGGGGTAAGTTTATATTTTTGTTTTTACTTTCTTTATTTAAAGCAAGTTTTATTTTATTTATTTTATGAGAATTCTATTCCTCAATTACAGAGGTGGCATCCGTGGAAGCCTCAGAAAGTGTTGATTTTGAGTCTGCAACGGAGATAACAACCCCAACATCAACTTCATCTGATACACAGATGCCAAGTACATCGTCATCGTCAATCCAAGGGAACAAAAGGAAGATGCCGAAGGCGATGTACTTGGAGAAAAAATTAAAGATGAAGGAGAAGGAGTCGGAGAGCTCCGATTCCAAGTGGAAAGAGTTTCTTGAGCTGCAGAAGCAAAAAGAAGAGACGCGGAGGCAGAAAGTAAAGTTGCTTGAGGAATACTTCTTAAAAAAGTGTAATAAATAAAAAGAAAAATATTTAATATATTAATAAAAAAGAATAGCGAAATCAAGTTTTGTGTTTATTGTTTTTTTTTTCATACTTTTTTGCGTAAATTAAATGATGTTGTTGAAATAAATGCTGGAACAAAATTTGACGCCGATTGATCGTTCCTAAACTTGGTTCATCAGGGGTATCTCTGGTATCCACGTTGACTTCTTCCTGAGGAAGATGTTCATATGTGTCGTTCATCATGATGCATAAGTTGTGCAGAATGCAAGCGCTCACAACAAGTGTTGATGTAGAACGAAGGTCACGTTGTTCTGTAAATTTTAACAACCTCCTAAATCTTCCTTTCAACAATCCAAAAGAGTGCTCAACAACAATTCGAGTTGCAATGCAGAATGAATAAAATTAAACGATCGTTGTCGATCAGTTAGTCTTCCATGGTCTTTAAATGGTGATGGTACTAACCAGTTGGTAGCAGCATATGCAGAGTCACCCAAAATAAATGTGTTGCCGGGGAACAGTTGAGTGTTGGGAATATGAGCTTTTTTATACAGCTCAGAGCGCCTAAGAACTCTACTATCGTTCATAGATCCCGGTTCACCGCAGCTAACATCAATAAATTTTTTATATGCGTCAAGCTTGCAAAACAATTGTAAAACTATGTTTACGGTTGCAATAGCACTCTTTATCAATTTTTGGAGCTGCTATGTTTATATGGGTGCAGTCTATGGCACCAATAACCCCAGCAATTCTCTTTTTGTCTTCAAATTTTTGACAGTTTTGTTGGAGAACAGTTCCTTGAGGCCATTTAATGTAGTTGGGACCATTAGATACGAGCCACTTTGATACCCGGTTCACCGCAAGCCAACTGGAAGACTTTGTGACGCCGAATAAATTTCCCAGTTGACGGAAGGTCACGGAATTACTAATGTACCATACATACATAAGTACTTCTTTTCGGTATCCTATTTTAATTCGTCCTCCTCGGTTTAGGGAATGATGCGACGAATAATGCCGCCAATAGGATGCTGTTAAGAAAAAGTTAGTAGATCTTTAAATTGAAAACAATAAAATCATACATATTAAATGTTCTACTGTAGAACGTCGTAGACAAAAGTGTGATTTGAAGTCTTCTGCACTGAAAGCTTCGATTGTCATTAAAAAGGTCTCGACTTTGGCATGATTCTCTTCCTCAGCATCTGTAGAGGTTTCAACACTTGTGTTTTGGCCAACAAAAAATTGCAAAACAAATTCATCGCCGCTGCTGCTGGATTCTATAAGTTCGCGTAAAAACTGTAATTATAAAATGGATTAACTAATAGGCGCGTTTTATTGGTAATCTATATCTAGCGCAGTAATACAAGTACCAAAAAAAACGCTTTATTCACTCTTTAACTCACTCTTCCTTGTTCCTTCCTACTTGTGGAATTAAGAATTAACTTACTCGCATGTGTTCGAAAGATCTGTATCTCGTTTTTAAGCTGGAGTTGAAATATTCATGAAAATGCAGATTGAGTTGAAATATTCATGAAAATGCAGATCGACCTGATTTAGAGTTTTTCTCACTGTTAAATTTGATTTAAAACTTAAAAAAGTGCGAAAATATATCGCATATAGTATATACTGAGTATTGGAGAAAAAAAAACATGGTACTCAATAAAATGACATTGGCGCAAAATTTTAAACAGCCTCTTATTAAGGTAGTAGTATTATACTTCTTATATATTTAATAACTTTAAAGTAGTTTTCTAATTTTAAACATTTTTTAACTAATATCGTCTTAAGGCTGGGAACGCACATACAATTTTTAGTTGCACAACACTGTTTTTATACTTATAGAAAACAGATGAACTATTTGGTTGAATGTCCGCGCAGGTGCATATAATTATATGTTACACAAAATAGGCGAACTCATTTTAGGCAATCGTTTAGTTTGTGTCAAAACACAAGTACAAGTGTTCTGAGAGTTTAGCTTTAATTTTTTCAGTTGTTATATAAATTTAGCATAATGCCGCAGTTATACGACATTTTTGAACAAATGCCAGTGAACTGATAAAACATATCAATCGAATTCAATATTTCGATATTCAATATTTTATGACAAAATTAGTGGCAGTAGTGTAAAGCCGGAATTATGGTATGAATTAAAGTTTTGCATTTGAAAAAATATTTGTTCTATAAATTTCGGAGCGATTACACTTTGGATTAGTAAAGGCAAAGTATAACAAAATAAATACCAACGAACACACCCTCAAGTATGCCACATATATTTTTTCGGACACCACCTAAACACCTCCTACATTTCAACATCCGAAACTCCATCTTTACTAAATTATCCATTTCAATTACTTGGACTGCTTTTAAACGAAGCAATATTACCTTGCGATTTTTAAGCCTATAGGAGAGAGACGTGTGTGGTGGCGGGGGTACACAAAATTGCACGGGTTGGAAAAATTGCAGAGTTATCGTTCTTTCTTCTTTGTGGTTTTCTTTACTTGTCAGGTATGTTTCATTTCTATTTGGCGTTCGCTCAGTGAACTTCGATCTACTCACTAGAGTAAAGAGTGCGGAGAGATGACTCCTTTTCAATAGAAGAAAAGTTAACTTTCATTAAAAATCGCTGTGTTTAAAAGCATTCATGCAATCAAAAGGAAGTCAAAAGAGAATCAAAGATTAAAAATCGCTTTCGTGTAAAAGCAGTCTTGCTTATATTTTTATTCACTAATCGTTTGTTGTTGTTTTCCATGTTAAATTTTGCGATGTAGTGTATTCACTAACCAATAAAACAAGGCTGATATAAATAGACTTTTTGTATGTTTCTTACCATATCTTCATGTAAATCTTCCATTTTAATTTAATTATCTTCTTTTATATTCTTCTCAGCCTGGAAAAAAGTTATTGGTTGTTTTTTTTCAATTAAATATTTGACAACTAGTCAGTGGTACTTTAAAGTAGAAAAATCGCACAACTGCGGATACGTTTTTTTGGGAAATCCTACTTCACTACGGATAATTTTCCCAAAAAACACACCTATTATTTTGAGGGCTGCATTTATGGGTCACCTAATCTGTCGTTTTGGCGATTTGCACTGGCCGGAAAGATCGCCTAATATATTCATCCCAGACTTCTTTTTGTTGGGTTTTTTGAAGTCACGAGTCTTTGTCAAGCCTCAGAGTCTTAAAGAACTGGCCGTTAAAAATGAAGTGGACATTTAAAAAACCCATGGGATCACGATTCATCAATTCATATTTTTATAAATTTATATTTCTGGTGAAATTCTCAATACTACTCCCACCTGTTATTCGATATAGCTACTATAATGAGCTGAATATAAAGTGTATTGACTATGGCTCAGAACGCATGTGTGAAAATTCAAAAACATTACCACAGTATCCACCGGATTACAGTATTCGTGTAGTGCAACAATGTCCTTTGAATTGTTCACACAGTTTAAGCTTCCGCTGGAACATTTCCTCGGCCGGTTTGCGGAGAACAATATCTGGTTTGTTGTTTATCCATTTTTCAAGATATTCAAATTTACCGGCTTTTGTCCGGTCGGAGCCTCTCTAGACAGCTATCCTGATGTGAGTTTCCAACGGGATCGTACATTTGTGTTCCTCACAGGCGTGTGCTTCATTGGATTTACTGGTACGTTAAAAAAAAGCTTAACTATTGGTTGTTATCAATCTATCACCTTTAAAATTGCAGTTGGCTTTTGCCGCGGAGTTCACGTCCTCAGCCATCTAGAGAGTCTGGGATTGCGCGATGCCAACACCATTATTTCGTACATCACAAATTGGGCAGAAGTGTTTTCACTCTTTTTCCTGGCATGTGTATCCCTGGTGGCATCGTGGACCAATTTGGAGAAATTCCGGAATTTGTTTGTGAAGATTCGACAAATTGACTTCGCTCTGGAAATGACCGGTGTCGAAATATCCTACCGTCCCATGAGGCGAAGACTTTTCATACAAACGGCACTCTCCTTTCTAATACCAACTTGTCTTTCGATGGTCAATTGCATAATGATTAACACCACGTTTCGAATAACTTCTCCTTGCTACTGGTTCATCTGTTTCTCACCCATGCTCCTGTTGACTCTAAAGGAGCTCCAATTTTACAATATTATGTTCCTGCTAAAGGGAAAGTTCCGAAAGATTAATAAGCAAATTGAGAAGCTTTGCCAAAGAAAAATTTTGCAAAATGAATCGATAAGGGTAAATTTGTCAAGGTGCTCCGATGAGAAAGAGCTCTTGGTGCAAACTGATGCTCAATTAGTGGAACAAATGCGCGTTCTGGCAGAAATTTATTCCGATGTGGCCGATTGTGTGGATGAGGTTCTGGACATATTTGCCTACCACCTCCTTATGACAACATGTGCTTCGTTTGCGGTCATTACCATCCAGAGTTATAACCTCTTCGCCTTGATCATGCACTCGCTGGCTATGCAGTTACATGAGATTCTGTTTACCATGGGGTGGATTGTTGTTCAGATAATGGTGATTGGAGTGAATGTAATCGCTTGTAGTCAGACAGCGACTGCGGTAAGTCTTGATGTTTAGTGATAAAAAATCTTGAAATTCTTTTCAAAACGAAGTCGTTGACATGGCTGTGTCAGGTCATTAATTTAATTAATATTTGATTTTACTTCAGTTTTAGTTAATTTTTTTTTACTGTCCAATTAAGTCTTGTTAATAGAGAGAAAACTAACTTGGTAACTTAAGGCCAGAATTTCTTAAAAAAGAGATAGTTTTGCGTGAAAAATTAAATTTAGTATCGACAACATTTTTTGTTTTTGATTTTCTCAAAAACGGTAGAACTGATTTTGATAATTTTATTATGCTTAAGCCCCCCAAAAGTTTGAATATTATTTTTTTCGATAAAAAAAAAATTAAAAATAACGGTACCCACTATACAAACATTAGAAATGTTTTTCAAAAATCAAATTTTTCTTGAAAACGGCACCTAGAATTTTGATAAATTTTTTTTTCTTTCGATAAATTCTTACGATCTTTATTTTAATAAAAAAAATGAAATCAAGATATTACTGACTGTACCTATTATAGAACCATTTTTAAAATTTTGAGTTTATCATTAGAGTTTCAAAGTAAAAGAACAAACCTATCTATTTCATAATTTAAATATTGTAAGAAAAAGAGCTCACCATTGGACTCCGCTACGTAATGCCGGATATACACTGTTCAAATGCATGACAAGCATTTGCAAGTGTATTAGTGAAAAAGTCACACGTATAGATTGGGTGTTGGATTGAAGCAAAATCAAAAACACTTGCACGTGCTTGTCATGCATTTGAACAATGTATATCCGGCATAACGTAAAGTTTGGTAGACTTTTGTTTTAACATGTTTGGGACAACATTACATTTTTACACTTATTTTCAAACAGAGATGTTATCTGATTCGAAATAGACTGTTTTTAAACGAAATCGATTTTTAATCTCTGTTCCCCTTTTGTTCCTTTCGATTGCATGTGTGCTTTCAAATCAAACACACCAACTTTGTTTAAGCTAAAAGGAGTTATCTCTTCGCACTTCTTACTCTACTCAGTTAAGAAAATTTCACTGAGCGAACGCCAAATAGAAAATGAAACACAGTCGAGAAATAAAGGAAACCAGAAAGAAGAAAGAACGATATCTCCGCATTTTTCTGAACCTCAGCAATTGCGTTTAACCCACTGATCTCTATGAGCCTGTTTAGATTGGGAAGATTGAGTACGGACTCACGGCAATTTGTTGGCAAGAAAAGTGCGGGGTGAGAGGTCTCGTGAGGCATGAAGAAAACATAAAAACTGGACTCGTGAGTACTGTTTCATAACCGAAACGTTTCGTTTTATTTCATTTTGTCCATTTCAATTTGTCAATTTTCAAGAAAACAACAGCTGTCTGTCTATAAAAGTATTTAATTTTATTCGTGTGAATTTTTTAAGGAAAAAAATGACGAATTGGACAAAAGAGCAAACAAGTTTCCTGATAAATATTTATTAATGACGATAAAAAAATGTTTCTATTCAAATAATTCCACGTAAAACCCATCGTGAGGCGCCTCAAAGTTTTTTTAATGTAAACACGATGGTACTCACCAGTCCGTACTCAATCTTCCCAATCTAAACAGGCTCTATAATACACTGGATAGCGCATTCATCAAAAAAAGTTGACTCCAATTGAAAATTATGAAGGCGACCACGGTGCCGTATAACAGTATAACTGTATAACATCTAAAACAGCATCTTAAAGCGCGGAACAGATTAAACCAGCAACAGCACACAACAGCAACAGCGGGCGCCATCAACTTAGAACCAATGCATTTCAATTGTTCAACACACATAAGGACAGCAACAGCAACGCCAACAGCGTCGTTAGGCCAAAGGCCTAAGCTTGATGTTGCTGGTGCAGTATTGTCAACTTTCCCACTGCAATATTTAGTGGCACCACAATGCAAAACAAAATAGAACGTAATTTTTTTCATTTTGCTACTTTTTTATTTTGGTTGCAATTATCGTGTGAATAAAAAACAATAAATAATTTTTGATAAACAAAAATTGAGTGTTAAAAAATCGCTGAATAAATGAAAAAATGACTGTGCTTGCCAGTCTTTTGCCTAAAAAACAGACAACTGAAACGACTTCCTTCAATTTTATTAAATTGTGAATTTGTCAATCAAAACAAATGATTTTCGTCCAATTTTCAATTTATTATTTTAATTTTAATAATAAATATTAAAAATTTACAAATAAGGCCAGAAATAGGAGAAACAGATTGACACAGCAACTTCAACAGCAACTTTAACACCAACAAAAATTTCAACATCAAAAGTCTTGCGAAATAGATTACAACGTGAGCAGCAGATTAGCACAGCAACTTCAACAGCAAGTTCAACAGCAACTTTAACAACCACGTCACTTTTTAGGGCCACTGTTTTAAATGGCTTTGATTACATTAACACAGCAACTTCGACATTGACGTTAGACACCTTAACCCTAAATTCGATGTCGCTGTGCAAATGCTACCAAGTTTTGAGGCGAAATTTGTCAGTATTATCAACACTTAAATGAAAATGTAATGTAATTTGATGTTGAAGTTCTCGTTGCTGTTAAACTAGGCGCGCACATTCAATTTTTAGTTGCACAACTCTGTTTGGTTGCTTATAGAAAACAGATGAAATATTTGGTTGAATGTCCGCGCAGGTGCATATAATTAGACGTTACACAAAATAGCGAACTCATTTTAGGCAATCGTTTAGTTTGTGTCAAAACACAAATTTTTTAGTTGCTCGAACCAAGCAGTTGCGAAACTAAAAATTGAATGGTGGGCCTAGCCTTAAAGTTGCTGTTGAAGTTGCTGTGTCAATCTGTTTCCCGCATAAACAAGTGCAGTCACATTTGTTTTCCTCTTTCTCATGTCAAAATATTTTTTTTTGTGAAAAGAAGACGTCAAATTATGAAGCTGCCCACCATCTGCCATCTTCAATTGGAGTCAAAAAATCTGTTATACAATGTAGGGAATGCGCTATCCAGTGTATTATAGAGATCAGTGGTTTAACCCCGCCACGACATACGTCTCTTGAAAACATACTTAAAAATTGCAGAGTGAATCGCATCGTTTAAAAGCAATCATACTACAACTATTTACTCTGAGCATTAATAAAGGGTTTACGTTCTCAAATTTGTTTGACAAGTACGGCATGATGCATATTTGACGGATGAAAAACAGGAGCGTTCACATTCGTCAAACATGCTGTCAAGCATCACTTCTCATTAGAATTTTTACCATGGCAGACCAACTAAGAGCATAGGTGAAATTTTAGATGTGGAAATTCACTTGAATTTTATATTCAAATTCTGCAAATTCTATCGCTATTGATTAGAAAACTCATTTTGATATACAGGGTGTCCCAAAATTCAACGTCAAAACGAAAACGGGTGATGGGTTAGGTGGTGACAGTTATCAGAAAAATAATTAAAAAAATCGTAGACATGTATTTTGTGAGTTATAGGCATTCGAAAAAAAATTGAAAAAATGGTCACCCTATGACGGTCTTTCAAGTGCCGTGGTTACAAATCTTAACTTTTCTCAAATTTTTTGTTATGGAATCTTAAATAACCCTGCTAAACCGATCTACTCAAAACCAATCCAAAACTTAGCCGAGCTGCGCCAAAAAATCACGGAGGCTGTTGCAGACATCATCTCATGAATATTCGCCCTTCTTGTAAACCGATCTTTTTGAAGAAGATGTAGGCCTTGCATTGCCGTTGGAGGCAAACAATTTGAACATTTGTTATAGCTAACCTAAATAATTTTTTGTTGGAAAATTAAATTTCATTTAAAACTCAAACCAAATAATAGAAATGAATCACTATCTGATAGCCCGCAGTACTCTGGACCTGGTAGTAGTTACTTATAAATTACTGTTCACCCCCATCGAACTTAAACTTAGACACGAGGAAGCCTAGAGTGCATTCAAAGTTCTGTTTAATGAATTAAAAAGAATTATCTTAAGACCGGGTTACTTGAGAAAAAAAATTTTTTTCCGTTATTATGAAATATCTCCAAAAATGTTATACCATTTTGAAATTAGAATAGAACACGCCAACTTTAAGGGTAACTTGCAAAAATTTCGTAGTACATTTTTTTTACACTACGGTATATTGAATTACGATCATGTACAAATTTTGAGTACTTAGTTGGGCAAAAAAGTGATATTTTCTTTAAAACTAATGTAGGCGTGTTTAAATTTTTGATGCCAATTGTTAGCAGGGATATTTAAGGTTCCATAACAACAACAACATTTGAGAAAAGTTAAGATTTGTAACCACGGCACTCATAGGGTGACCATTTTTTTCAATTTTTTTTGAATGCCTATAACTCACAAAATACATGTCTACGATTTTTTTAATTATTTTTCTGATAACTGTCAACACCTACCCTATCATCCGTTTTTGTTTTGACGTTGAATTTTGGGACACCCTGTATGTATTTTCTTACGATTTGCACAGCTTGAGAAGTTCATGAACACGAACATGCGTTCACATTATCAAATATGCTTGTCATGCAGCCAAAATATCAAAAAACATTTTGAAATCCATTCGGTATGTTTGACAAGCCAATAGATGGAGCGTTCACATTATCAAAATCAAGCCAATCATGTCGCTCTTGTCAAACGTATTTGAGAGTGTGACCGCGCCAAATGGTGCACGAAAATATGATACTTCAGTTTGGCTTTTGGATCCTGATAAGAATTCTTTTTTTCGTTTGTTTCGCCTTTCGTTTTTTGACAGTTTAAAGCATAGCTACATTCCGCAACATTTCTTCACCTCACATCAAATATGTCAAAAAGACGAAAAAAAAGACTTGTGTAATCAGGCTCTTGGTGTCTTTTTTATGCTATTGATGGTGTTCACACTAACCTAAACCCTCCGAATTTTTTATAAAGGTTTCTGTACTTTATCTTACTCCCTCTGTCAGAGATTTTTATAGCGATTGACATCATTCCCACCTTGTAATGGCAATTGTTAAAGTAAATATAAGTGGGAAAAACATATGTCATGTCTTGACATATGGAGAACGATCTATATTTCGATATAGAATATTTAATTCGATAGCCCGGAACAACATTTTTCGGATTTTTAAATGTCAACTCTGAAAGTGCATTTTTTGGGAGCATAAAATAAAATGTAATAGTCCATCACTAAAGTGAAATAGATTTATTTAAAACATTGAATGAACCCGCTATGAAGTTTTACACAAGTCTTTTTGACATATTTTTCGAGAGGTGAATAAATGTTTGGGGAGCAATGGAAAGTACTAAAATCGAGATTTCAATACTCAAAGTTTCCAATGTAAACACGATGTAGTAAGCACGCAATATTCCTAATGTAAACAGGGTCTTAAATGCAATCTTCAGTAAGGGAAGTTGCTACGGGGAACATGTAACCGTAACGTGTAACTGTAATGTGTAACCGTAACGGGCTACACGAAACGTACGAGTTTATACATTTTACCCACGTTTCGAAACATATGTAGATCAAGGTCGAAAATATATTTTCCAAGCGGCAATAAGAGGTTTTCCAATACGAATTTCTAAACTTTGTCAGATAATTGGGACCATATTTTTAAAGCTACTTCTGTCAAATGAGGTGTTATTTATTAAGTCTGTCTGTGAGAGTTGAAGTGTTTCATAATCGTCCCTTTCAGAGGACTTTAAGCAACTGGTGGATAATTAAGAGTCGAACGGTTTAGTGAAGAATATGATAGCTCCCGTACTTCTACGAAACGCAAGATCGCTTCTGCCCATGAGAGACAGTCAAGTCCGTGCCGGGCACAAGAATTCGGCCTTTTCCAGACAACAACTTGGCGAAGTTGGCGCCATGACGTGGACCCACAAACTGGAACTAACGCTGTTGGAAGTTGACCCCGATTTCGGTCGAAAAATCATATTAAACGGAGAGGTCCATTTCTGGATGAATAGGTTAGTCAACAAGCAAAATTGTCGAATATGAGACGATCATAATCACCAGCAAATTGGTATGCATCCAGTGTAGTGTGGATTTTGGGCTGGCGGTCGGCATCATTGGTCAATAATTTTTTGATAACGTAGTTGGCCAGGCCATCACCGTTAACATCAAGCGCTATCGGTCGTTGATAACCAATTTCTCTTTGTCCAATTTGGATGCTATGGACAGTTACTGACAACATGTGTTTTCAAACGGAAGTGCGCGGATTTCCAAACAAAATTATTTCACACTGAGGCGTCGTGAGTTGGCCACTGGGGTCGTTCGATTTGACATGGTTAGACTTCTTTTTTTTTGTATTTTCTTAAGTCACTAACCTATTTCAAATAAACCACAAACCGCGACTGCTTTGAAAGCAAACATAATCAATTCCATTGTTCAAATATGCGCCAGGGTTATGAAAAATTAGACGCTTTGGATACGTGTCGCCCAACGAAGACGAAAATTTGAACGATGTTCTATCGGGTTTTTCAATAAGAGCGCTACAAAAGTTTTTTTAAATAAAACAAAAACGGTTTTGGATATCAATGAAATTCTTTATTCCTGTGAAAGTACGTTCTATGCCATTATGTATGGAACTCGATTTCTTTTGCATGGCCACCACTGGCACGCTTGCAGAAGTCCAGACGCTGAACCCATTTTTCGACGGTGCGCAAAATTCGCCACAACGACGTCACAGAGATGCCCAACGCTTGAGAACGACGTGTGAGAGACACATTTGGGCTTTCTGCAACTGAAGCCTCAGCGGCAGCAATATTCTCGACACTACGGGCACTTCTTTGTCTCACTTGCACAGGAATATTTTGAATTGTGCCTGTGGATTCAAATTTTTCCACTAGACACTCAATTGTTGTTCTGCTAGGACGATTATGACGACCATAAATTGGACGTAGCGCTCTTAACGTTGAGGCCACTGACTCCGAATTTCGGTAGTAAATTTTAATAATTTCGACTCGTTGTTGGCTCGTATATTTTCCCATCATGAAATGGCAAACCTTACTGAAGAGAAATGTCAAAAGAGCGGCAAGAAATATGGCGTCGTTTGCTGTCCCTGTCGCTCTACTTTTGTAGCGTCCTTGTTGAAAAAACCCTTTATTTCATACATAATGGCCTCTAAATACCATAATGGTTCTCTAAATAAATACATATAAAAAATTTAAATGTTTTTGTTTTAAATCTGACTACTTTCAATTTAGGATGAATCTTAGACTATCGAAAAGTAATGAAAAAAATTTATGTACATACATAGAGTTTTCAAATGGGATTGTTATTCTCAGGATTAGGAATTTTTGAAAAAGAGTAATTTTTATAAGAAAATTTTAATAAAGATAAAACCATTTTTTCCAATTATATTTGTTTGGCAAATAAAAATCCAATAAGGGATGTTTTAATGTTAATATAATTTTATCTGAGCAAACCTTAATTTAGATAGAATTGAATACTATTTTGTCTCACAATACAAAAAAATTAATTAATAAACGTACACGTATATGTATATGTACATACATATATATCAAATTGTAATTCTTTTGCCAAATTAATATTTGTTTAATTAAAAAGTCATGCCCAGGACCGGCCCGAGCTAAATTAGAGCCCTGCGCAAGCTTTATCAGTGGCGCCTCTCATTTGGATTGGATTGGCGGAAAAAGTCATTTCCTCATTACCCAAGGGGTACCCTTTGCAATGCGTTTTTTTTAACGAGGGATCCCCAAGAGGCCTATTCCTAGATAATACTTATATTTAATTAAAATAAATGTGATTTTTATTAAAAACTAAGAAATCAAAAATATATCACAAAAATAATAGTAAAAAAATATATCACAAAAATTTAGGAACTGAAAAAAGTATTTTTTGAAGTAAAAAATATTTAAAAACTAATTCAAAAACATAACAACATACAAATAAATAATGAACTCAATAATTGTTGCTCATGTAGGAAATAATAATAAGATTATTATTTTAATAAAAATAAATAGAACCGGCTATATTAACTTTTCTGGCTTCTGATTTAGCAAACTCAGCTACCAGATCATCATTATAATGACTTGACAAGCTCTTTCTCTATAGCCATGATTGACTAGTCAACTTATCTTTCCTGAGTCTTTGGGGTCCTGAAGTAGTTTTTTATTAATTTTAGTTTCAAAAAACTGTTATTTGAGGAAACTGTGATGGTATTTATAGATTTAGAGCTATGGCTTCAGCTGATTGCACGTTAGTGAATTGTTCTTCTGATCGCATTTCCACTAAAGAGTTTTTAGTAGCATATTTAGTAGATAAATTAGCAGACGGAGTTTGTAAATACTTACTAGTTATATTGGCGCAAAATTTTAAACAGCCTATTATTAAGGTATTAGTATTATACTACTTAACAATTTGCTAACTTTATAGTAGTTTACTAACTCATTCTTAATTTTAAACATTTTCTCACTAATATCGTACTAAAAGAATTTCCTTAATAAATTGCTCTGAACACACCTAAGACAACGACATTTCGTTTAAAAAAATAAGTACACAAACTTTTTTGATGTCTGCAAATGTCAAAGTGTCATATGAAGCTAGCGCGATACTAAACAAATAAAGTAGGTATTCGATGATTTTAACTTTAATAAAAGGGTAGAGAAGTATGATGCTATATTCGATTAAAATTATTGTTTTAACCTAGTATCAAACTAAAACAGCTTTAGCATCGTACTAATTCAATTAAAATTTTGCGCCATTATTTTTTTCTTAAATATCAAACTAGATTAATATACAACATATACCTAAACTTTAAACTAAAATTTTACTTCCTAAGTACAGCATGTTTCTATTCTCAACGTTTCCAGCCTCAGATATTTCAATAAGAGCTTCATATTATAGCTTCTAAGATTTTGAATGGTTTTAAAGCATTTAGTCTACTCCCATCTGGTTTCAGAAAGGGGTTTTAAGGTCAAACCAGCAATGTCAAAAAACTTAACAGCTTCCAATGAACAGCAATAATAATAATGATTCAGCAAAAACCAACAACAACCAAAAGGAATGCAAGCAGCCTGAACAAAATAAGCTCTTGGTTCAAAACACTTAATTTTGTTTCAAACACCAGCATCTTTTCCATTCATGTTTGAACCATTATCATAACCTTATACATAGATACTCGTATACACTACTGGAATAGTAGCGTAGCAAGTTTTATTGTCAATATAGATTCCCTATCCTTTCTTTTGTTTTGAGTTTTGTTTACCATAATAAATAGACAAATAAAGTAATTAGATCAGTCAAAAAATCCCTTTTTTAAATGTAAAAAATAACTGGCAAAAACAAAAAAATAGAGAAAAGGAGAAATTGAATAAAACAGATTCACTCATTAACGACAAACCTCAACATTAATCATCGCATCATCATCACTCAAGTATTTCCATATTTCAACCCTTTGTCTCATTCTCGACACACGACAGTGATAAAATTTCACTCATAAACAGAGGCCAGTGCCAAACTAAAACATAGTACAAGAAACACTCAACCGGAAGAGTTTAAATTCCTAGACGCAACTTTTAATTTTGCGCACTGACATGTCAATGAGTATGAATTTTGTACCTCAGAATTTCTGTTTGAGTAACATTGCTGACTTCGATTTTATATAGAAGAATTGGCATCGTGCGCATGTTACGAGTTTTATTAACATGCATACTGTTAATTGTCTGTATTTGCTATTGAGATTCTGTTTTATGTTACACTGCATAGGGGAGGGTTATCAAAATAAAATAAATGCCTTCACTCATACACGCGATGGTGAGTGTGAAGAATAACGAAATTGTGCACTTTGTAAAGATTTTGTGATGTAGTTTTTTTTACTGTGGGAATGGGGGTGTGTATCTATAGGAAATTAAACATCGACTTATTTTTGGAAAACTTGATATGTATCTATATATATATGTATATCTGTCTTTAAATTCAGAATCAGCTGTTAATTGTATAATAAATACCAATATTGGAGTGAGCTATAAAAAGAAATGAAACTTAAAAAAGATGGTAGGTAGTGGTTATGTAGTAGTGGCTTTTTTAACGCTTGCCCAAGGCGCCTTTTGAGTTCAGCGCCCTGCGTATTTGCACAGCTTGCACGTATAGCTTGTCCGGCCCTGGTCATGCCTATACTTTGAAACTTATTTATCTTTTGTTCTTTGATTGCCAATTGAACTATAATATTTTATCAATTGATTATTTAATTAACAAATATACTCGTAATTTGGTGGGCTTATCTAATATCAATAACTCAATAATAACTCTCGCAAAAAAAGTCTGTAACTGATTTTTTTGGATTTAACAAAAATTAGGTCCAAGTCATGCCCTAAAACTGGGCAGGTTGTGGTCTTTGAATGCTCAAGTCCTTGTAGGCGGCCCGAATGCTCCTGCTCATTCTTACGGATAGCGCGCGGTGCACATCCTGCGTTGCAGATCTTGCGTTGAAGTACGGGTGTTGGTGGATTGTTCACTGAACCGGTGGAATGTATGCACCACGTTGCTAATAGCTCTCGGAAGGACGATCATAGCGACCGTAAAATGGGCGAAAAGTACGAAATGTTTCTTGAACAGAAGAAGAAGACCCACTTTCATAAAAAAAAAATCAATCATTTGCATATGTTGTTGTACTTAATAAATGGCAGCCAATTTGACCGTTTATTCTTTAACAATATGGCCGCAATCACCTATTGAAAACCTTTTAAACAAATCGTCGCCTGAGTTCTATCTTGTTCAAAAGACCATTTTTGGCGAAATTGAGTTAGAAATGCAGTTTTTATAAATCATACATGCTCTTTCGAATGGCGTACTCCATTTTGTTCTATCTCTTTTAGTTTTTAAGTTATGAAGAACTATTTTGTTCAATAAACCACTTTATTAAATATGTTGAGTGTCTTTTTTATTCAATCAACCACTGCTTTTTGTTTTTATATGAAATTGAACAATTTTATATTAACTTTAAAAAAAACTAGATATCATGTATTTCTTTGTTGTTCAATATCCATATCTAATCCATTTAGTTTTGTATGTTATTGAACAAAATCCTATTAAAAAAGTTATGCGGACGGAAAACCGCATTTTTGTTCAATATCACTGCACTGTAATGTACCACACAAAATTAATACTGATATAACATTGGAAGCTGTAAGCACAATGTGATGTAAGTTTTATTCCAAATTTGTGATAAGATCGGAACCAAAGTGAAAATGAGTAGCTAAAGTAATTTCAAGAAAAAAGTTTACTCTCAATGTAGACAAATACAATATCGACAATCTGGGGCCTGTTTCTCAGATCATACACATCATACATTGTATGACATTGACAGTTCTGCTGTATGATTTCTGTGTCTCAATTTTGTTGTATGATCCACTGTCTACAACAATGTATGACTGAAGATTACACTGGAAATATTGGAATGTTGTATGATTCTGTTTCGCAGAAATGTGTCATTTACATCATACAGCAAATTTACCTATAAATGATCATACATTTTATACAGCACAAAATTCTGTTGTAAAGTGGCTGCTGCATGTAACATGTAGCAACATTGTTTTCATCAGTCAATGCTGGGGAAACAAAATTTATTTGAGAAGTTCTCTGGCTCGACACTCCCAAAATATGGTAGAGCCTGTAGGGCATAGAGAGAGGTAGTTTCATTGGGGTTGTCTTATGGGCTTGCATTATGCCGATTTCTAAAAATGTTTGGCAATCTAAATTTTTCAACAAAATATGGATCTTTAAGATTGAAATTAACAGGTTCTTTTATTATTTTAGGGTGTCATCTGACACGTATATTAATTTCAACTAGTTCCAACACGTCTTCACCAAAAATTGTGATTTATATTAACCTCACACTCAAACAATAATGAAATGTCAGAATCATACACATCATACAACACTTCCAATGAAATCTGAGAAACAGAATGATGTGTTTGTTGTATGTTGTATAAAATGTATGATGTGTATGATCTGAGAAACAGGCCCCTGATCTTCTTTCAATGCATTCCAAATAAAATCATAATGGCACAAAAATGGCAAAATTTTAAACAGCCTTTTATTAAGGTGTTAGCATGATCCCTAATTCTTAACGATTTGCTAACTTTAAAGTAGTTTACTAACTCATTCTTAATTTTTAAAATTTTCTTAATAAATTGCACCTAAAACAATGAAAGTTCGTGCAAAGAACTAAGTCCTTGTGTGGCGTTTGTAAATAACACGATACTAAAAAAATAATTAACGATTTGCTAACTTTAAAGTAGTTTACTAACTCATTCTTAATTTTTAAAATTTTCTTAATAAATTGCACCTAAAACAATGAAAGTTCGTGCAAAGAACTAAGTCCTTGTGTGGCGTTTGTAAATAACACGATACTAAAAAAATAATATAGGTATTCGACGATTTTAGTATCATACTAAAACAGCTTTAGCATCGTACTAATTTAATTAAAATTTTGCGCCAGTATGTTTAAAACAATAACAAAATTTAAATTAAAAATTTTATGTAAAATAAATAATGTATTTATTTAAAAAAAGAAGGGTAAAAAGTGAATTCAAAAAAATGTTTAACAAATTTTGAATTTCATTACCTGTTCTATTTTCATAGTATTTTCGTAGTTTCAATGATTTAATTATTAAGTGCTTCTATTTTGTTCAATATTTAGCTTTCTTGTTCAATATCCACCAATTTAATCAACTTGTTTACAGCCCATACAACGTTGTTCAATATCCAAAATGACATCCCACTTGATTTTATTTTTTAACTATTTCAGGATTTAATAAAACCTAGATTTATAAATCATTTTGCAAACAACAATAATTATTGAGTTTAATGGAGAAAAAAACTCCACAGTATTTCCTTTCAAATTTAAGTAAAAATTTTGCTTCTGAAGTTAAAAAATCGTTTTCCCAACATTTTCCAAAATGGACTTTGAACAAGATAGAACTCAGGTGACGAAATATATGTATTAATTAATTGAAATTATTCCAGATGGCGGATACGGGGATATATTTGCATAAACTAAAGCCAAGAGATGACTATGGATTATTTCTTCAAATGGTAACTTATATTGAAAAGCTAATTATAGTTTTGAGTTTTATACATAAGTATCTGAAGACAATATTAAACTAAGACTAATTAAATATTAAATATTAACACTGAATTATAAACTATTGTAATTTTGACAATTTCGATCCTTGAATTGATGGAAGTTTAAAATTATGAATCACCCACAATCGAAGCAGGCTTATCGCAATAGACGGCCCCAAACGTGAAATAAACTGTTCACCGAACTCGCCTCTCAATTATTTCATTGTCACACCTGCTGTGTGGCATGTGGCACTGTCTTGTTGAAACCACATGTCATGCAAATCAAGCTCTTCCATTTTGCATGGTTGTTATTATCACACGGTACCGCTCACCATTCACAGTAACGTTGCGATTCGCATCACCTTTGAAGAAATACGGGAATAATTCGGCAAAATTTTCCACGTAGTGGAGTAAGGCTAGGACCGCACTTGCGATTTCAATCGCACGATTTTTTAGTCGCAAAAATAGAACACATGAATTTAAATGAGAATGAACGCACTTGCTACCAACAATCATGACGATTTAAAAGTCGCGATTTGTTTCATTTTTCTTGCGATGCGATTGTCGTAAACTTAAATGAAACACATGTACTCAAATGGATATGCCCACACTTGCGATTTAAATTACTACGACTTAAAAATCGTAGTCGCAAAGAGAAATTGGCATGCACGCACTTGCGATTTTTAATCAACGATTTTTTAGTCGCAAAAAGTAAGACACATGGCCTTAAATGTGAATGCACGCACATGCGACTTAAAAATCGTAGCGATTATAAAAATGAAACAAGTTCTATTTTTTCAAAGCGATTTTTCTGTCGCTACTTATTTGTAGCAAATGCGTGCACTCACATAAAAATTAGTGTGTTTTATTTTTCGCGATTAAATAATCGCGCGGCAAAAAATCGCAAGTGCGTGCATGACAATAATTTGTAGCGACTACGACTTTTTAATCGCCTTTTCATTGATTAAAAACATTTTTAATAATTTAGTGTGTTTGGAGCACTGATCTCTATAATATACTGGATAGCGCATTCATCAAAAAAAGTTGACTCCAATTGAACATTGTTATATTATGAAGGTGCCCACGGTGCCGTATAACAGTATAACTGTATAACATCTAAAACAGCATCATAAAGCGCGGAACAGATTGAACCAGCAACAGCGGCCGCCATTAATTTAGAACCAATGAATTTCAATTGTTCAACACACATAAGAACAGCAACAGCAACGCCAACAGCGTCGTTAGGCCAAAGTCCTAAACTTGCTGTTGCTGGTGCAGTATTGTCAACTTTCCCACTGCAATATTTAGTGGCACCACAATGCAAAACAAAATAGAACGTAAAATAATTTTTTCATTTTGCTACTTTTTACTTGCGACTTATAGGTACTATAAGGTAGGGTGTCCATAACGTGTTTGAAAACATTTTCGAAACTCCAATAATCTACTGTTAGACCGCTTACCCCCCCCCCCCCCCCCCCCCCTCCTCCAGGCACAGCAGTGTCGTTCAAATGAAAGATATGATCAAAACTTCATTTTAGAAAAGTATATATTTATAAAAGTAAGGTAGGTACAGAAATAGCAGCAGTTTAGTTACTAATAGTTAGTTTATTTTAACATCTTGTTAAGGGAAACACATGACATTAAATCGGTTTGTTCGTATTCATGCATGTTAAATGTTCGAAACAGGGTTCGGCGATGCTCCCGAATGGATAGGTGTGTACTTCAGTGTGTTAATAGCCGTGTTTTTTTGGAAAAGTTATCCGTAGTACAGTAGGATTTTATATGAATAACAAATACAACATCCGCAGAAGGATCACTGGCGATACTCGAATAAACGTTAAATCTCTATCCGCAGCAGGATTTCACTTCTCCTTTTATCGGCAGTGATCCTACTGCGGGTGTTGTATTTGTTATTCATATAAAATCCTACTGTACTACGGATAATTTTTCCAAAAAACACGGCTAATGCTTCATTTTGGAGACTTATACAAAAGTATATAAATGAAAAGTGAGTCAGATTAATATTTTGGAAAAAAGAGACGAAAAAGAGTACACAAATAAAAAAGAGTAAAAAAAAGAATTTAATGAAAAAAGAAAGAATAAGAAAGATCGGAGTCAAAAAAGGGAACATGTTCTCTTTAAAAGAGATGTTCTGGAAACCCTACTATAAGGCAAGTTATGCATTCGTAAAAAAATCGAACTCGAGATTTTGATCAAAGTTGACATTACGATGATAGCGAAGACCAAAAAAGTGGGTCTCGCAATTCTGTCTGTCTGTCTGTCGGTTGGACTACAGCGGACAGCCTAAACGGCTCGGCCGATTTTCTTCAAACTTGGTAGATATGGGTTTCAATTTTTTCCCCCCGGACCTTTTTTTCTATTTTTTTTAAGACCAAAAATAACGGTACCTGCCATACGATTTTTTTTCGAAATTTTATAAATATTTTTTTTTCTCAAAAACTGTCCCACAGAATTTAAAAAAAAAAATTGAAAAATTTCATTGGTTAAAACTAGCTAATGGTTGAAAAAAATTTTACAAAAAATTGTTATTTTTGGTAGCCCCCCTGGGTCCATTTTTTTTGTTTTTGATTTTCTCGAAAACGGTACAGCCGATTTAAATAATTTTTTTATGCCAAAGCTCCTCCAAAGTTTCAATATTATAACATATTCAAATTTTCAATTTTTAATTTTTTGGATTTTTTAAAAAAAATTCAAAAATTTTTTTTGGAAACTCAATATTTCGAAAACCCCATGCTCGATTTTTTTCAAACTTGACAAATAAAAGTTTCCTAATATAATCTACAAGATTTAAGAAAAAAAATTTTGTTTTATCTAAAACTAACGGTACCTTCCATACAAATTTTAAAAAATGGTTTTCGAAAATCGTATTTTTTTCGAAAACGGTTCCGAGAATTTTGCTAAAAATTTTTTCTTTTGATTAATATTTATGGTCTATAATTTAATAAAAAAAAATTTTAAATCTAGATATTACTGACTGTACCTACCATAGAACGATTTTTTCGAATTTTGAATTTCTCATTATCGACACAACGGATTTTAATGAAATTTTTTATAAAGAAGCTCCTAAAAAGTTTAAAAAACATTGGCGCAAAATTTTAAACATTTAAAACCTACTCTAAATCAATTTTAGAATGGGAGTCGACTCTAAGTATTGAGTATAAAACGAGAACCGAATTTTTGTTAATTTTAAAGGATATAAACTATACTTTAACGTTAAAGAGCTCGTCTTACTTTAACAGCAGCAAATAGCTAGTTTATCTTTTAAAAGTATACTTTATCCATATTGACAGTGGTCATTTCATACCAAAGTAAATCGAAGAAAAAATGTTCACTGATGTTTTATTCGATTTTGTAAAGATGTTCTTTGTAAATAGACTGAATCACTGAGTATTATAAATTCCAAACAATCGTACAAAAGTGTTCTACGATTAACAAATCTTACATACAAATGTACATACATATCTTATTTATGCACGCGCGCCGGCCGAGACGAGTATAGCAAAATGAACCCGCACCTTGCAATAACAAATTGAATTTTTATGCTGTGAATTTGCGATTTATACTTTATTTCGATCTAAAATAATGTAAATAACTTATTATAAACAATCAAAATCGGTACCGAGGTAGTATATAAAATTAACTTTTGTCGGCGAAAAATCATTTGGTTTGAAGTTGTCTGTTCTTTTTCTTTTTCTTTTTCCTTTTTTTTTTTTTTGTTTTTGTAGTTGTGTGAGTTGTGTATCTGTCAAGTTAAGGGTTGTTCAATGCAAATTCGCATAGGTTCTGTTGCAAAACCCACATTAGTTAGAAGAGTTGTCTAACTTGATTAAAATTATGAAAAAGTTAGACAAAGTCTCCAAGCTAAACGACTGCTTTAAGTAGACCCGGTTTTATTGCTTAAATGAGTACTCTTTAAAATTTTGGGCCATTGCATTTAAAAACTTAAGAACAAATATTTTTTCAATTTTTAGAAAAAAAATCATTTTTTTTGTTTTGAAAAAATCAATCACCCATATTCCACAAGTCGTATTTTGTCGCGTACTCGTAGTCGAACTCGAACTCGTCTCGTATCAAAATCGTTATTCTTCAAGTCGTATACGTTGCGTACGAGAAGCTTAAAAAAACAACGTATATTGTCGCCCGTAGGTAATTGTCAAAATCAATAAAATTAAATTGAAAAAGTCATTTGTTGTTTTTTCAATTAAATTATTTTATTTATAATGAAATTCTGATGAGCTCCATTGATTTGAAGTGGCTCTTCTTCTATTTTATTTGTTTTTTCTTTTTGTTTTTTGTTTGTACGAGTTAGACTAAGAGCTCACAGCAATTTTTGGGTGTGATTGATAGCAAAAAATAATTAGCATAATTAGATAGGCCTTTTATAGTTATTTACAATGTGAAAGTCTTCCATACTCTAGTGGGAGCAATAGAGCATCAAGTATGCAGTTCTTTCCTAGTCCAAATAATTGTGATAAGAAATTTGCCAAAATGTAGAGTTAAGCCCCCGATTGAAAATATCGAGGTACAAGACGTTTTACAGACAGTCTTCTGCCTGCCAGACGCGATAAGAATATGCTACTTCTTGCACTAAGAAGGCCACCTTCAAAACGTCTTGGACCTCGATATTTGCAATCAGGGCACTTAGCTCTTCATTTTGAAGTTATGCCAAATTTTGTATCCCAATTTTTTTAGACTTTGGAAAGAACTGCATACTTAATGCATTATAATGCACTATTGCGCCCACTAGAGTATGCAAGACTTTTACATTTGTAAATAACTCTATAAAAGGCTTATCTAATTATGCTAAGCTAATTATTTTTTGTTATCAATCACACCCAAAAATTGCTTTGGGCTCTCGGTCTAAGTGGTGTTACTGGCTTGTGAATACTCGTTATATTCTTGGACTATGTCAGTTTCATCTTCAGTATTTATCGTGTCGATTACAGCAGGAGGCTGAAAAACTCCAATGTTTGATCCTTAGGGATTAACAATTTAAATTTAAAATGTTAGCAATGTACTTCTGAAATTTGCTCTAGCATATGGTTGTAATTTCACCACCCCTGTGCCTTTAAATTGCTGTTTATTGTGATGCAGTTTCTGTTTTAACTAAATACTTTTGATCATTGCAGACCTACAGATTAAATTTGTTAAATATTTCTTACTTTAAGACAAGCTAGACCATTTCGGATGGGTGGCCCAAGGCTATTTATTTTTATCGGAAGGTCCGCCCAAAATCGTTAATTATTTGCTTTGAGTTTTCCACTCTTCCTATGGCCCCTTGCTACCTCCAAATTTTCTTCCAATGCACAAACCAATGCCTCAAATTGAGAATGATTTATTATTTTACTATGAATGCGTTAATAACGTTGAGTCCAAATTATAAACCAATAAAAAATGTGCTTTAAAAAATTTCTTGTGCGTGTTACCAGGAACGGAATAGTCCTAAAATTTTCTGCCGATTCCGAACGGCAAATGTGTAGCACTTTCCAATACAAGAGATATACTCTTAGAGGATTTGTCAATTCGTTGCAAGAGGCATTACACTCCTGAAAAACTTTTTGCTGCGGCTGAGAATCGAGCTCCAGACCTTCCGCATGACAGTTTAACGCCTAACCATTTTGCCAATAGGTACCAATGTACTTACATTAACTTTTTGTCCATTTTTATCGAAAAAAAAAACAAGTCTCGTCTAGAAAATTTAATACGAGTAAAAAAGTACACAAATACGACTTCAAGTAAATCGAATACGAGATTCGGAATAACGATAAAATACGAATAGTCGTATGCGATGTTTTGCGTTTCCCGATATTAGTACAAGTGAAGTCGAATGTACGACTTCTGGAATACCAACATACGACTATAGTCGAATACGAGTCATAAATACGAGTTTCAGAATACGGGTGAATATCTCAAGAACGGCTTAGTATTTTTTTTGTAAAATAGAATTTTATTCGTACAATAATAAAAACTTAAGGTTGGCGTACCAAAATTTTTTCTTAAAAATGTTTTAAAAATTTTGTACATAAAAGCTTTTTTTCTTAAGGAACCACTACAACGACTTATAATTTTTGTTCCTGCATAGATTCATATTTGCATAGCATTCTGTTTTTATCTCTTACTACTAAAAGAATTTAAAAAAATCATTTTATCCTTATGAACAGTTTTCTCTAATAACATTCGATTTTGAAATTCCTAGTCTATTACATAGGAGCAAGTTCGTGCAACCCAGTCGTGCATTTTATTTATTTTGGTTGCAATCATCGTGTGAATAAAAAACAATAAATAATTTTTGATAAACTAAAATTGCAAAATTAAGTGACCAAAAAGTAATAAAGAATAAAAAACTATCGTGAGTGTTAAAAAATCGCTGAATAAATGAAAAAATTATTGTGCTTGCCAGTCTTTTGCCTTAAAAACAGACCACTGAAACGACATTCCTTCAATTTTATTAAATTGTCAATTTATCGAACAAAACAAATGATTTTCGTCCAATTTTAAATTTATTATTTTAATTTTAATAATAAATATTTAAAATTTACAAATAATGCGAGAAATAGGAGAAACAAATTGGCACAGCAACTTCAACAGCAACGAAAACTTCATCATCAAAAGTCTTCAGTTTTCAGTTCAGTTCAGTTTAATTTTTATTTTTTCTTCATCTTCAATTTGTTAACATAAATCATATTGAAATTAACAAAAAAGATCTGAGTCTAACATAGCTAATTATAAATAACATAATATTAGATATAAATTGTAAGTGTTTTTCCAAAAAAAAAAAAAAGAAATTGAAGAAGAAAAGATACACTCTGTTGTCCTATGACAAGTGTCGAGTGCATCTTTGTATATAATATACTTTTTTATTATATATAGTTAAAATAAATAGAATATAAAAATACAATTTCAAATTATGCCTTAGGCCTCAGCCACGCACTGAGCGATGAGCGACTGAGCGATTGAGCGACGTCGCTCTGTCGCTTAAAACAATGACAAGTCAGGGATGGAAAATTCAGTACAATTGTACCGAATTCGATACAATTGAGTTTGAACAAGTACAAAAGTACAACTTGTCTCAATTCAGTACAATTTCAAAATTTCCAATTTTATTTATTTCACAAGTTAAATTGAATACATGATCCTCGCCTGAATGCATTCATTTTCATACAATAACAATAACTCTCAGCTGTCAGTCCTTATAAGTTATAACTCTTAATTACAGTTTTCTTTTCACTTCTTGATGGCGTCTTGCTTTTCGGGCTCTTTATCGATCAGCTCTTTTTCAGACATCGCATCGTTATGTTTACTAAATACTAAAATGTAAACTTGTGGATATGATTGCGGTTTTTCGGCTGTGCATTTTTAAGATATTGAATTTGGGAATTTTAGTTTTATATTTCAATTCTTTTTGTATAAGCTGGTTCCGCAAAAATGGACAAGTAAAAGATTTAGTTTCGTCATTACAATACAATATAGTTATGCACTTTTTAAATGAAGATAGTGGCGCAAAATTTTAAACAGCCTATTATTAAGGTATTAGTACTACTTAACAATTTGCTAACTTTAAAGTAGTTTACTAACTCATTCTTAATTTTAAACATTTTCTAACTAGTATTGTACACTAAAGCAATTTTCTTAATAAATTGCTTCTGAACACATTTGAACCAATGACAGCTCTTGCAAAAAACTAAGTAAACATACGTTTTGTGGCTTTTGCAAATAGCATGATACTAAAAAAATAAAATAGGTGTTCGGTGGTTTTAACTTTAATAAAAGGGTAGAGAAAGTATGACGCTATATTATTAAAAATTTGCAAAATCTTCATTGTAATTTAGTTTCATACTAAAAAAGCTTTAACATCGTAATAATTCAACTAAAATACTTTGGAAAACTTTTAAATAGTTGAATCATTGATTTTTTTTTTCGGTTTTCGGTACAATTGACATCATTTCAGTACAATTTTATTCCAGATTTCAGTACAATTGAAAAATTTCATTTTCCATCCCTGTGACAAGTCGCTCAGGGTGTACGTGGCCACCTCCATACAATTTCATGTGTTTTAATTTTTTTGCGTCGCTCAGCGACTCGTCGCTCAATCGCTCAGTCGCTCGTCGCTCATTGCGTGGCCGAAGCCTTACAAATAAATATTGTTGTGGGGTAGAATATCAAAAAATAATATAAAAGAGTAAAAATAATATGAAAATGATTAAAGAACATATACATAATTAGGTACTTCATTTAGACTAATAATGAGATTATGTTTTTGATTTCATCAAAATTAAAGTTAAATAGCCATTTCTTAATTTTGGCATTAAAAGAAAATAAAGACCGAGTGGAACGGATTTCAAAGGGAAGAGCATTATACAATCTAGGAGCTATTGACGTGTAAAATTTAAAGAAGTGCTGAGTATTATGGACTGGAATAAAAGCAAGATCTCTCTCACTACTACGTAAGGAGTAAGCAGATAAATTTCGATTAAAAAGATAACCACTTCTTAAAAAAAAAATTTTTAGAACTTTATAAAAGTAAAGATGTTTTAAAGGTAGAATTTTTGAGTTGACAAATAAGGAAAAGCTATGTTCAAGTCTTCTTTTTTTCCAAATAATTCTTAATATATGCTTTTGAGATATGATCAAGGGCTGTAGATAGTTTTTAAAGGTACCACCCCAACAAACTATTCCATATTGGAGTTTGGATTGAACCAATCCATAGTAAATGGTTTCAAGAAGTTTTCTAGAACAGAGTTTTCTTAAGTGGTACATTATATATGTGGCAGATTGTAAATATTTCTTAACGAACAAAGTATGGGCTTTCCAATTCATATTATTATCAATAGTTAAGCCAAGATACTTAAATTCACTAACATTTGCAATTAGGAAACAATTTGATGAACAGCCCACTTCAGCTTTAAAAGTAATAGGTTCCAAAGATGCCGAACAAGTATCAGAACCCAACGATGTATTTTTGCAATCACAGCTATGATGAATTAGTTGAGGAGGACTAGTTTGAAGTAAGGGTAAGTTGAAAAACATTACTTTTGTTTTTTCACTAATGACAAGTTTATGAACTCCTAGCCAATGTCTTATAGCATCTAAGTCATGATTTATGTCGGCAATCAAGTTCAAAATGGATAAGCTGGAATAGGCACAGGCTATATCATCTGCAAAACCTGTAATATTGCCTTTCAGATTTAGCCTAAATATAGAGTTAATATAAATCAGAAAGAGTATTGGGCCCAAGACAGAGCCTTGGGGAACCCCAATATTTATATTAAGACTTTCACTTAACATCTCACCGATTTTTACCTTTTGTTTTCTACCTTGAAGAAATGATGAAAACCATTTCAACATAAAGCCCCTGAATCCAACCTTTTCTAATTTTTTTTAACATAATATTATGGTCTATTGTATCAAAAGCTTTTTTTATATCGATAAATAAGGCTGCAGTGGGATTTTTAATGTTCATACT
This sequence comes from Chrysotoxum bicinctum, assembly GCA_911387755.1. Taxonomy (NCBI): domain Eukaryota; kingdom Metazoa; phylum Arthropoda; class Insecta; order Diptera; family Syrphidae; genus Chrysotoxum; species Chrysotoxum bicinctum. The sequence goes on along the minus strand of OU426987.1, from coordinate 205,270,964 downwards.
CTCATAGATGTGTGTACAAAAGTTTAGCAGAGCATCTTCAGTCGATTTACCTGCTCTAAATCCAAATTGATTTGAACTAAAAAACGATATACTTTCAAGATAGCTTATAACTCTACTTTTCACAACTTTCTCAAAGATTTTAGAAAAAACAGGTAGGAGAGAAATAGGTCTATAATTCTCGATACACTTTCTATCACCTTTTTTGTATATGGGAATAACCTCAGCTATTTTTAAACTGGTTGGGAATTGACCATAAAAAATACTATTATTAAATACATGCGTTAAAACATCAACTATATTTAGGCAAATCCTTTTAATAAAATTATTAGAAAAACTATATAAAGTGTTCGAATCCGAATTATCCAATGCCATTATAGTTTTATAAACCTCCAAAGAAGAGATTGGTTCGAAGTAAAAACTATTTGAATAAGATCCTTCTTTGAAACAACTATCAGGGCAAATATTGGAAGTTTCGTTGAAACCAGCTTCAGAAAGAATGTCCAAAGCTATGCCAACAAAATATTCATTAAATAGTTTAGCAATATCCGAATGATCAACAATATTCAAATTTTCATAAATCAAGTTAATTGCAGGACCAGAAGCTGTATTTTTATCGAATATTTCATTGACTATATTCCATTCTTTTTTTATGTTGCCTCGGGCTTTATGGAATTCATTGACATAGAAATTTTCTTTGCAAACAGGAACCTCAATTGAAATCTCCTTACATAAAAGCTCATAGTTTCTACGAAAAGTTGTATTATTAGGATATTTTTTACACTTCAACCATAAGCTATTTTTTATATTTATCTTTTTTAAAAGGTGCGTAGATATCCATGGCTTTATTTTATTAAATTTTTTCCTTCTGGAATTAAAAGTTTCTGAACTTTGCACAACATGACCATTTAGTGTATTTACAAATTTATCAAAAGCTAGAGAGGGATCAGACTCACCATAGACTTCTAACCAGTTCTCTTGAATCAAACGCGAATTAAGTACATCAAAATTTGTTCTAGAAATGGTCCTAAAAGGAATTTGGTTTAATGCATGGCTTTTTTTCAAGTTTAAAAAGTTAAAAAATAGGCAAGTCATACAGTGATCAGAAATCTTCAACTCAGATAAAGAACTAATGAGAGATATATTAGCCTTTAGGTCAAGTCTAGCGAAAATGTGATCAATACAGGTCTTAGACATAGATGTAATCCTGGTTGGTTCTTCAATACAAGATTCTAAACCATTGGCTGCCAATAATGATTTATATTTTTCAACAGAAGAGGACTCTGTTAAAATATCAATATTTATATCACCTAAAACAAAAAAGTTCTTAGCATTATGATTGTTAAGGATGCTCGAAAGCTCATCAATAAACACATCTTCACTAATAAAATGAAATCTATATACATAAACATATAAACACTAATTTGCAAGAATTAATAGTGAGAGAAACCTTAAGAATATCACAACTTAATAGATCAAAATTACAATACTCACAATTTATACTTTCTTTAATAAACACGGCAACACCACCAGACGCATATGAATTATTACACTTCGCATACATGTTATAACCGGGAATATTAAAAAATTCTTTTTCATGATCAAAAATCCATATTTCAGTTAGAAAAATTAAGTCAGGCTTGTTAACAAAAGATTCATAGTGAACTAGAAATAAATCAAAATTCTTTCTCAGACTTCGGATATTTTGTTGAACGATAAAAAAATTATTATTATAATTATTGGAATGAAAAACACTTTTATGAAGTTCTCTATCAAATAAGCAAAAGGGAGAAACTAACGAAGAAACATTAAGATGTATACCAAAATTATTAATCATGACTAAATTATATTATTGAAATCTTCAAAAGAAGATATACGAATGGTTTTTCCTCCTTCTTGTTTCTTCATTAAAATGACTCCTCTTTTTATCCATAAATATAAATAACTTTTTTCCTTTTTTATCTGTCTAGCTTTGTTAAACAAGATTCTATTAAAACTAGTAAGTGTTTCATTGATAAATATTGTTTTTTTGTCAAAATGTTCACCAAAAATACGAGATGTAAGTTGTTTTTTACGCTGAATAGAAAGAATCTTTTCCTTGCATTCCATAGTCTTAAATTTTACACACAGAATGTCCAGTGGTTTAGTTATTGTTGATGTAGAGCCGCAGTCAGTATTGTTAACGGATTTGCCAGAGAACGATTTTACATAGCAATAGATAGTGAAATAGATTACAACGTGAACAGCTACAGCATTCAGATTAGCACAGCAACTTCAACAGCAAGTTCAACAGCGACTTTAACAACCACGTCACTCTTTTTAGGGCCACTGTTTTAAATGGCTTTGATTACATTAACACAGCAGCTTCGACATTAACGTTAGACACCTTAACCCTAAATTCGATGTCGCTGTTCAAATGCTACCAACTTTTGAGTCGAAATTTGTCAGTATTATCAACACTTAAATGAAAATGTAACAACCATCTTTTTGATTCGTCTATTTATTTTGGTTTTGACAATGAAAGAATTGCTAAAAACAAAATAATTTTAGTAAGACAAATTGCGGAAGTCGTATACATTGATGCAATTTACATTAATTTTTATCGTTAAATGTACGGCAAAATTATTTCGCATTTGAATTTACTTTGATTATAATGCTGTCAAAAACACTGTTCACTTTGTAATCTATTTCACTACACTTTTGATGTTGAAGTTTTCGTTGCTGTTAGACTAGGCGGCAGGCGCGCACATTCAATTTTTAGTTGCACAACTGTTTGGTTGCTTATAGAAAACAGATGAACTATTTGGTTGAATGTCCGCGCAGGTGCATATAATTAGATGTTACACAAAATAGCGAACTCATTTTAGGCAATCGTTTAGTTTGTGTCAAAACACAAACTTTTTAGTTGCTCGAACCAAGCAGTTGCGAAACTAAAAATTGAATGGTGGGCCTATCCTTAAAGTTGCTGTTGAAGTTGCTGTGTCAATCTGTTTCCCGCATAAGCAAGTGCAGTCGCATTTGTTTTCCTCTTTGTCATGTCAAAACATTTTTTTTTTTGTGAAAAGAAGACGAGTTCGGTTTTGTCACCCATACGGTCTAGACGTGTTGCAGCCGATACCAATTGTGAAAAAATAATAAAAAGTTAATAAAAAGCTTATAGTGTAATTCTAACTCTTAATTTATAATCTATAAATTAGTGTTTTGTTTTATAGTAAGCTAAACAAAAAGTGCCGAAGGAAAAGACCAAAAAAAAAAACTCATCGAAAGATGAGTGAGAGTGGCGGGTGGCTTGTCAAGCCATGTGAATTTCAATTTTCGTTCAGAAAATCAACCTAGGGATATGATTGCCCATACCAAGAAAATAGTACTACCATCTGATTTAATTTCCCAAGAGGAATATCCTAACATTTATGCGCAAGTTGAGAATTATGTGAGGGCAGACGATTCTAACGGACCTGCCACAAATGCGACTATAACGGGACAAACCGGCGTGGTGACGCTGCCGCTACCATCAAACATGGAAACCCATCAGCTGGAAAACCCACCAATACCGACTCAATCAATGGAACATTCTGGAAGTGCTGGAATTCCACTGGAAGAAGTGATGCCAAGCCGCCCTAATGGAAACTTGGAAAACCTCCTGAACAGAGATGTCGAATTATACAAAAAAGTATTGAATAGAAAGCGAAATCAAGTAACTCACGGATCGGAAGCGACTTTATCTAACAGAAAGAGAAACTCCTCAAATATACCGGACGGACCACAATCAAAAATCTCGGACATACACATAAACAGATCGAACAGGTTTAGTATTTTTAATAAAATTGAAAGCAACCTAAATGTAGATAGTACCATTCCTAATTCAAATGTTAGTGAAGTAAGAAAAATTGAATTTTGCCCTGTGATAAAATTAAGAGGCATACAATCTTGTACAATATCGGAATATTTAAATAATACTTTCCCAGATAAGAAAGACCTTGTTAAATACGAAAACAGGGGTTACGGAAGAGTCTGGCTTTATGTGGCTGATATTGAGCTGCATAAACACTTTATTGAGAAATTTAGATCGTCGGAAGTTGAAGGTTTTTCGTTTAAACCGAAGGCTTTAAAAAAAGAAGCCATACTACTTAAGGGCCTGTCAGGCTTTAAAAGTGCTGATGTGGGAAGGGAAATTGTACGGATTGATCCGTCTATTAATATTTTTGAGGTGAAGGAGTTCTCAACTGGCTGGTCGAGAAGAAATAATATTTGCTTAGATACTTTCACTTGTCTTTTAGATGATAGGGAAAGTTTAAATAAACTGAAACAAATGAAATTTTTGCTCCATCATAGGGTTAGGTGGGAAAAATTTGAAAGGAAAGGTCCGCTCCAGTGCTATAGATGTCAAAGAATTGGACATTCTAGTCAGTACTGCGTTTATGATGAAAGGTGTGTTAAATGTCAAGAGAAGCATGGCGTTGGCCAGTGTAAAGTTACTCCTGATATGGGGAGAGACAAGATAGCGTGCGTGAATTGCGGTAAAGAGGGTCATCCTGCCAATTTTTCAGGCTGTGAATATAGACAAAAAATTCTTTCTCAAAGAAAAGTTCAAAAGTCTGCCTTTACCGGCAAATCCTATGCTGACATTACACGAGGAAATATTCCCAATGTAAACACTAATCATAGAGAAAACCACAGTAGTCATACTGGAATTAGAAACGATTTAGATGATTTTCTAAACGAATCAATGAATCTGTTTGGAATATCCATTACAGAATTAATAACCAAAGTCAAAGCTTTTTGGCCTTGGTATACTACGCTTAACCCTAATCAAAAATCTTCAGAGTACCTGAAGTTTGTCTTCAATCTTTGCAAATAAGTGGCTATGTCGGTTCATCTCATAACTTCCAACATAAATTCTTTAATTAGCCAGGACAAGGTGGTTGAACTAGGTCTTCTTCTTGCAGACATTCAACCTCACTTTCTTCTATTGCAAGAAACACATCTTTCGCCTAGATATAAAAGGAACTTTAAGGACTATAACTTTATTCGGAATGACAGTGGTTTAGGAACAGGAATCCTCGTTAAAAATTCCATTTCCTTCGAACATACTCAAATCGACTCTTTACTTTTCTCGGCAACAGCTATATCAGTCCCTTTTTGGGCTGGATCAGTCCAAAAATCTTTAAAAATTGTCTCGCTTTACCTCCCAGGGAATTTGGGAACTCGACTTTCCTACGTTATTAACTCACTTTTTTCAGCTTTGAATTTTCCAGAATTTTTTATTATAGGTGGCGACTTTAACTCAAACGGAAAGCACTTATTTAATTGGTTCTCGAATAATCACTTTCTGGACATGGATATAATTTTCACAGACGGCCCAACTTTTCCTCGATCATCATCTTACATTGACTTCTTTATAACATCTAACAATTTGACTAGTCCTGCTCAAGATCCTAGAAATTACGCGTGTGTAACGCTAGATTTGATCTCTGATCATCATTCGGTTTTTCTAACCATGGATCTTGGGAGAATTTCTTTTATTCCTGCCACTCCTAAGCTTACTCAATCTTTTAAAAATACGAATTGGAGACATCTTAATGTAGAACTCTCTCGAGAGCTTACGAAACTAGACATACCCACGGTTAGAAATCTTTCCAACAATGAAATCGATAATTACATCAGACTAATAAACTCGAACATTCACGACTGCGTGAATGCTCACACAGAACATTTCACGTCAAAAGTACATGAAGTTCGAATCTCTACTAGCACTCTCAATCTTTTCAAAACTCGAAAGGTTTGGAAAACAAAGCTTAAAAGAATTTTCCATAGAGCTGGGAATAGAACTTGTCAGGAGTATACGGCCCTCTCCTCTAGGATTTCGTGTCTTAGCAAAATAATAAGAGATTCTGTTCGAATTGACTTAAATAACAACTTTAATGCTAGATTACGCAGACTGAACCCTTCTCACAATGTTTTCAAAGAAATAAATTCTTTAACAGGTAGGAAAAAAAATATCACTATAAACTCTTCAGATGCTTTGATTCACCAGGGAATATCTCATAATACGGATTCAGAAAAGCTTGACGCTATTGGCCAATATTACTCTAATTTGTACAGTCCTAGATCTCCTTTAGACAATTTGTCAGCATTAAATGTAAATACCTTATATAACTCCTTTCTATCGTGGACTCCCAATGAACCGATTTTCCATTTCTCAGAAGCGTCTCCTTCCCACCTTGCGTCGCCATCCTACTTCGCCACTTCTTCTTTAATCGAAAGCATATTGAACAGTACCAACAATAAAAAGTCGTCGGGCCCGGATGACATCTCGAACTTCCTTATCAAAAAAGTTAAATCTTCTATTGCCAGTCCTTTAACAATTATAATCAATAACTGCATCAATAACAGCTACTTTCCTACCATCTGGAAACGTGCTACTCTGATTCCGTTAAAAAAAAAACTCACAAGCCAATGCAATATTGAAGACTTGAGACCAATCTCTTTATTATCAAACTTAGGAAAAATTCTTGAGAAAGTTCTATTGGAAAAATTACTTAATTTTGTGTCGGATAATAACATCATCCCGAATTCCCAGTTCGGTTTCAGAAAAGGTCACTCTACGGAGCACGCCCTTCTATTCCTTTAGGATAAAATCCTACAAAATTTACGAAACAGGCAATGCACAGTCGCCTGCTCTATAGATCTAAGAAAGGCCTTCGACTCAGTGTGGCACAAAGGCTTGATTTCCAAATTAATATCCTTGCAAGTTCCAACAAATACAATATTAATGATAAACAGTTTCCTATCAAACCGCACTACAAGAGTCTTATTAAATTCCTCTCTTTCAAGAGAAATCAAAGTTGAAGCTGGGGTTCCGCAGGGATCAATCCTTGGTCCCCTGCTTTTCAATATATACCTGCATGACTTTCCATCAGTCTTACAAAACAGCTCTATGACAATCCAATATGCGGATGATACCCTGATACTGGCTACACATGAAAGACCGTTTGCTGCACTTTCGAAAGTAAAAACCCACCTTGACATTGCTGTGAACTATTTCAAAAATTGGGCTGTAGACATAAACACCGGCAAATGTGAACTGATCTGCTTTAGAAATGCGTCCCCTAGAGGCCATGATCTAGCCGTTAGAGAGAGTAAGAATTTGTCCTTGGCTCTGCAGGGATCAAACATCCCAGTCAAAAATAAGATCAAATATCTTGGTATCACACTAGAAGAAAAACTTAAAGTAAATATACATGCAAGGCTAGCACTTCGGAAATCTAAAGCAGCCTCAGCTATGCTTAAACGATTGCTGAACTCTCCAGATTTAAATAGCAAAACAAAAATTCTTATGTATAAGACTTTGATTAGACCGATATTGGCTTATGGTTTCTCATCGTGGTTCTACATTTCTCCAACAGTGGCAATGGAACTCCAAAGATTTGAAAGAGTGATCATTCGTAAATGCCTTTCAAAATTTAGACGTCCCTCCGGGAAATGGTTCCACAATGCAACACTATACAGTAATTCCAATATAACCCCACTCCTTTCGTACCTCTCAGGCTTGGCGATTAAAAGATTACAACAACTTGAATTTCATGAAAATCCCTTCATAAAATCCATCTATAAAGAAAACGTATCATTTCCGATACAAAACAGATATTACAACTCTCCAGTTAGCTTACTAAATCAAGCCTCATCGGATCTTTTTATCCTTCGTGATGACCCTTCCCACCTCTCAGTTTTCTATGCTAAGGCAAGTCCTACCAACCTAAGATGCTAGCCCCTGTTTTCGCTTAAATTAAACTTCTCAATACTTCGACATCAATTTGAAATATAAGAATAATGTAACACGTTTATTAATTTTTAATCAGTAGCTTTAACGGATACTAGTTTGTGCATTATTTATAAACATATACGCGTCCTATGTAATGTAAATATTTACTCCATAATATGAAACAATTTGTCAAATTAAAATCAAATAATATTTATATATCAAAATGTGGTTATACAATCAAAATATATATATAATTTAATAATATCATATATAAATAAAATCATACCTTGATTTTAAACGTGTACATACCATTAAAAAATGAATATATCAAAATACATAGATGATCTAAGCAAATGTTAAGTACAAAATTTGTAATCCTATTTGTAACAATGCTTAAAAAAAAAAAAAGAGAGAAGACTGAAGACATCTATTTTAATTGTTAAGTTTTTCATTACTTTCATACTTTTATAAATTGTATCCAATTAAACGATCTAAACAAACGTAAAGTACAAAATCTGAAACCTTATGTGTAACAAGCTTATAAAGCCTGAATATATTCTAGTTAACCGCTATGATTTTAAGTACTCTTATATATTGCATATTTTATTATGGTAATTTGTTAATATGCTCTAAAATGTCTAAGTATAGAAGATACACAAAAAAGTACAAAATAGTATTAAGTACAATAGCTAATTCATTGTGAAAATAAATACTTTCTGGCAGCACTTCTTGCTATTGGAAGGAGTAGTTTATAACTACTACCTTCTCTTTCACCCCTTGTTATGTTTTTTAGTTTTAAGTATCACTGATGTACTATATATAAACGTGTGATTGAGCAACACTAAATACTGAATTTGCCTTTAAATTAATTTTATTTTATCTTATGTTAATCCACTGTACTCTGTGTATTTAATAACGTATAACTTCTGACCAGACCAATTCTAAGTCGGTTAACTCTATAACGAATGTAAAACATATCAAATGTAAAAATCTTTTTGAAGTCTCAAATAAAGTTCATTCATTCATTCATTCATTCATTCATTGTGAAAAGAAGACGTCAAATTATGAAACTGCCCACCATCTGTCATCTTCAATTAGAGTCAAAAAATCTGTTATACAATGTAGGGAATGCGCTATCCAGTGTATTATAGAGATCAGTGGTTTGGAGTCTTATGCCCGATTTCACGAAGGACTTTTAAACATTTAACAGGCTTCTAAACCTTAAAATGGGATGTTTCGGTTTCACCGAGAGCTTTTAAATTAAACAAGCTTTTAAACACCCTTATAAACTAAATGCCCATTTTTGGCCCAATAAATTTTAAAAGTGTCAATGAAATGTCATCAGATGTAGATAACAACAATTGGATATAGCAGCTGCAATTATTGTTTTGTAATATTTTAGTTTTAAATTGTTTAAGATACAAATAATAATATTTAGATTTTCTGTTTTTATTTAGAATAAAATATAAAATAAATCTTCATCCAACGATAAAGTGCAAGACATAGTTATTCGTCGAGCAACAGTTTAGAGTACGAGTATTGCTGGGTTCACAGGAATCGATTCTCAGACTATCAGCCCGATTCTCCCCAAAGTCAGTGATGCCTCACAAGTCACAAGAAGAGGTGAAAATGATTTTGTGACTTTTTCGAATTCTGCCACTCAGTCACAACTTGTGAGAGCCACAAAAACAATCGAAACTGTGATTTCCTTCAGAGAAGGTCACAACTCATAAATTTTTAAAGTTTCTCGGATTGAAATTCAGTAAGAAAATTTTCTAGATTTGTGAATAATTGTGAGTACACAAAAATGGAAGTGGACTTTGTTCTAGTGAATATTTTTGCTGATCTTTCCCACAAAAAAGAAAAGTAATATTATTACATAAACAAAAATTTCTTTAAGAAACTAATCGGATCTAGAAGTTTACACCGTCGACGGCTTTAAGAACATTGAGAGATACAAATGATCCATTCGCTCTCCAAAACAATACATTTATAAAGTTTTTTCACCTTCTGAAAACTTTATGCAGTCACCACGATTGTTTTCTTCTGAAAATGTTATATTTATTATTTAATCATTTTATTGTTTAAAAATCATGTTACCTTGCATTTTGTAATTTCTTCGTTTTGAATAATCAGCTGTTCAAATAATGACACTTAAAAATCTCACCATGCTGTGGTGAGTTTTGTTGTGAGTTTTCTTGTGACGATTAGGGGGAGAATACCAAAATGTTATCGAATCACAACAATCCTCACAAGGAATAGTTAGTCACAAGAGCTTGTGACTTGTGACTACTCATAGGGGGGAGAATCGGGCTGTATGACTACAAAATGAGGTTCCGATTTTCCAAAAGCATCTGTGGGTCAGTTGCTGAATTTGTTTGGTCGTCATTTGGAACCGATAAAAACCCGTCAGTGCAATAAATAAAGTGGTTATTACTTAGGCATTTTATGCCACAGAATCTTTCCAAATATATTTGTTTTTTGCATTTCGTTTTTTTTTTTGTTGCATTTCTTGACAACACATAATGCTTTCTCATTTTTTCTCATACATTTCGCTTGGTAGAAAGAAAGAACCAATTTCTTTTTTACAGGGATGTGAAGAGAACTCAATTTTAACAAAAAATTCCCTAAAATTTCCCTTTCATAGATTGGTGAAACTCGACAGATTTATGAGTCTGATAAAATTTAAGAGGATTTTTGATAAAAGTGCTTTTAGTGTTTGTTTATGAAATTGGCCATTAATCACACATATTCATTTTTCAAAATACACAAATTCCACTTTTATTCGAGTTCCTAAAATATGCAAGACTTTGGAGTACATTAGACAAGTAACTAAAATTCAAAGTATACTTTCAGGTGCAAGTATTCTCAATGGAAATAATGCATAGAAGAAAACCCTTCACAGCCGCCGGATTCTTCGAAATGAATTTCAAATTATTCACATCGGTCAGTAAGATTAAAATTATTTCTATTATGTATTATTAATTCTGAAAATTATTTTGTATTTAATTTGCAGATAGTAGCAGCAGTTACAACATATCTCATTATAATCATTCAGTTCCATTTGGGAAATTTGGAAGCCAATTCAAATAGAAGCCAAGAGAATCCTAAATCAGATTCATTTAAATAAAAGTTTTAAGTTTGGTTCGTGTCTATGGAAATGTCAATATCTTGTTTAGGGAGCTTTCAATGGAAGATATGAAAATATTTAGAAAAAAAAATTGTATTTATTAACGATTATTATGAACCTTCAAAAAATGTGAATTTGTAATTAAAATAATTTATTTTTATTGTATCATCGATGTTTTATATACATTATATTATGTCCTTTTCTTCACACGAGTGAATCTTTATAGAGAAGTATTTGGTTAGACTTAGGTACGGAAAAGTAGAGGGTGGGATATCTAGTGGTTTCTTTTTAAATCATATTGTTGTGGTTGTGAACAGAGCTTTATACTACTACAGCGCCATCTGTTGGAAAATTGCATATCTAATTTATGGAAGAAACAAAAAGCTCTTTTCCAATGTCAAAAGTATTTCCCCTTATTTCAAACATCTAGAACATTCCAAGACAAGAACTTTCGAGAACAACTAATTTGAGTAAATAAGGGAGTGTTGACGGTGAGCGAGACATAGTTGATTTTTGATTATGAAAGTGTGCAAAAGTATTGCTTATTGGATTGTGTTATTAAACAAGTGTGATTTAAATTTGAATAAAGGTATTTGAGTTGTTTATAAATTGAGATTTACTGTTGTGAATTGGAAAGTAAAAATAAAGAAGAAATACTAGAAAGAGTAATAAGTTTTATTTAACGAACCTTGGAAAAATATTACAATAGCATTTTTTCATAAAAGTTAGCACTACCATACCAAAACTATCTGTTAAAACTATTGTTTTACTCTGCAATTTGTTTAAACAATTGTCGTAAGACAAATTATTTTATGACGGAACTTAATCAAAGACGTCTTACAACAATTGTTTAAACAAATTGCAGAGTAAAACAATAGTTTTAATAGATAGTTTTTGTATGGTAGTGCTAGGTTTAATGAAAAATGCTTTTTTATGGACTTTTGCATTTTCATGGTATTTTTTTGAGAAAAAATGATGCGAAATTTTTTTTTCTTTTACGATATATTTACGACAAATTTACGACAATTATTTACGCTGTCCTTTTTCTTTTGCGAGTTCATTTTACCCTATTTTGGCGGGTGGTAGTGCTAACTTGACTGTCAAGTTAGCATTACCAGGGGTTATTTTTTAAAATACAAGCCCGAAAAATTTTTTCGTTTCACGACAAATTTACGATAAATTCACGACAATTAATCCAATTATTACATTTTGAAAATTTTGAAGTGATAGCGCTAACTTGACGGACATTGAAAAGCAAGCATGCCACTGCTCCTCTTCCACCACCGAAGATATACCCCCGTGGTGCTCAAACTCGCAACAATGATTATTCATGATTATTCTCGATTATTCATGATTACTCATAATTAGGTATTCATGATTATTCACGATTATTCATGATTATTCAGGATTTTTAATGATTATCATGATTATTCATGAGCATTCAGGGTTATTCATGGATTATTCATGATTACACATGATTCATGATTATTCATGATTATTCATGATTATTCGTGATTATTCATGATTATTCATGATTATTCATGATTATTCATGATTATTCATGATTATTTTTGATTATTCATGATTACTATTGATTATTCATGATTATTCGTGATTACTCCTGATTATTCATGACTATTCATGATTTTTCATGATTATTCATGATTAATCATGATTACCCATGATTATAATGATAAAATCATGAATCATGATTATTCATGATTACCCATGATTATTCATGATAACTCATGATTATGAATAATCATGAATAATCATGAATAATCACGAATAATCATGAATAACCATGAATAATCATGAACAAACATGAATAATCATGAATAATCATGAATAATCATGAATAATCATGAATAATCATGAATAATCATGAATGCTCATGAATAATCATGAATAAGTAATCATGAGTAATCATGAATAATCATGAATAATCATGAATAATCGTGAATAATCATGAATAATCATGAATAATCTTGAATAATCATGAATAATCATGAATAATCCTGAATAATCATGAATATTCATGAATAATCATGAATAATCATGAATAATCATGACTAAACATGAATAATCACGAATAATCATGAATAATCATGACTAAACATGAATAATCACGAATAATCATGAATAATCTTAATCATGAATAATCATGACTAATCATGAATAATCATGAATAATCATGAATAATCATGACTAATTATGAATAATCACGAATAATCATGAATAATCTAAATAATCATGAATAATCATGAATAATCATGACTAAACATGAATAATCACGAATAATCATGAATAATCATGACTAATCATGAATAATTCCGAATAATCATGCTTAATCATGAATAATCATGAGTAATCATGAATAATCATGAATAATCATGAATAATCTTAATCATGAATAATCATGACTAATCATGAATAATCATGAATAATCATGAATAATCATGAATAATCACGAATAATCATGAATAACCATGAATAATCATGAACAATCATGAATAATCATGAATAATCATGAATAATCATGAATAATCATGAATAATCATGAATGCTCATGAATAATCATGAATAAGTAATCATGAGTAATCATGAATAATCATGAATAATCATGAATAATCGTGAATAATCATGAATAATCATGAATAATCTTGAATAATCATGAATAATCATGAATAATCCTGAATAATCATGAATAATCATGACTAAACATGAATAATTCCGAATAATCATGCTTAATCATGAATAATCATGAGTAATCACGAATAATCATGAATAATCTTAATCATGAATAATCATGACTAATCATGAATAATCATGAATAATCATGAATAATCATGACTAATCATGAATAATCACGAATAATCACGAATAATCTAAATAATCATGAATAATCATGAATAATCATGAATAAACATGAATAATCACGAATAATCATGAATAATCATGACTAATCATGAATAATTCCGAATAATCATGCTTAATCATGAATAATCATGACTAATCATGAATAATTCCGAATAATCATGCTTAATCATGCTTAATCATGAATAATCATGACTAATCATGAATAATCATGAATAATCATGAATAATCATGACTAATCATGAATAATCACGAATAATCATGAATAATCTAAATAATCATGAATAATCATGAATAATCATGAATAATCATGAATAATCTGAATAATCATGAATAATCATGAATAATGATGAATAATCATGAATGATCATGAGTAATCATGAATAATCATGACTAATCATGAATAATCACGAATAATCAGGAATAATCTGAATAATCATGAATAATCATGAATAATCATGAATAATCCTGAATAATCATGAATAATCATGAATAATCATGAATAATCATGAATAATGATGAATAATCATGAATGATCATGAGTAATCATGAATAATCATGAATAATCATGACTAATCATGAATAATCACGAATAATCGTGACTAATCATGAATAATCATGAATAATCATGAATAATCATGAATAATCATGAATAATCATGATTATTCATGATTATTCATGATTATTCATGATTATTCATGATTATTCGTGATTATTCATGATTAGTCATGATTATTCATGATTATTCATGATTAGTCATGATTATTCATGATTATTCATGATTATTCATGATTATTCATGATTATTCATGATTATTCATGATTATTCATGATTATTCATGATTATTCATGATTATTCATGATTATTCATGATTATTCATGATTATTCATGATTATTCATGATTATTCATGATTATTTATGATTATCATCATCATCATCGGCTCGACAACCGGGTTCCGGTCCTGGCCTCTTTCAACAAGTCTCTCCACCTATCCCGGTCTCTAGCCGACGCCATCCAGTTGCGCATCCCAAGGCTTCGGGCGTCCTGGTCTACGCCATCTCTCCAGCGCAAGCATGGTCTACCACGCTGTCGTCTACCATAGAATGTACCACAAAGAACTTTCCGAGCAGGTTCCTCTTCGCTCATGCGAGCTAGGTGCCCTGCCCACCGGAGTCTACCGAGCTTAATTTTTGTCACGATATCTGCTTCAAGGTAGATTGCGTACAGTTCATGATTGTACCGTCTCCGGAATCGTCCTTCCTCACATACGGGGCCAACAATTCTCCTTAAGACTTTTCTCTCGAACGCAGCTAAGAGGTCGGAGTGCCTTTTGCTAAGCACCCAAGTCTTGGATCCATATGTGAGTACTGGCAGGACCATGGTCCTGTACAGCAGCAGTTTTGAAGTTATGGTGAGATTTCTGGATTTGAAAAGCTTTGACAGACTATAGTAGGCTCTGTTGGATTTGAGAAGCCGCCCGCGTATTTCTTCTTCTATATTGTTATCGGCTGCTACTATTGACCCAAGGTATTTAAAGGATTGCACCACTTCAAATTCGTGCTCCGCTACCTTGATTGTTTGACCAACTGTTCCTCTCGCATTCGACGCCACCATGTACTTTGTTTTACCTTCACTAATGTGCAGCCCCAGATTTTGTGCCGCCTGCTCGATCTGGATGAAGGAATCGTGTACAGCTTGTTCGGTTCGTCCGATGATGTCGATGTCGTCTGCGTAAGCCAGTAACTGGCTGGACCTGTTGACGATGGTCCCTCTTGTTGCCGTGCCAGAGTCACGGATTGCTTTCTCCAACGCCAGGTTGAAGAGGAGGCAGGCCAAACCGTCCCCTTGTCGGACTCCATTAAAGATGTTGATTGGTCTGGATAGCAATCCGGCTATTTTTACTTGGCTTGTTACGTTGGTCATGGTCAACCTACATAGTCGTGTCAATTTATTTGGGATGCCGAATTCTCTCATGGCTTTGTAAAGTTCTACCCTGGCTATGCTATCATAGGCGGCCTTAAAGTCTATAAACAGATGGTATGTTGGGATGTTAAATTCTAGACATTTTTCCATCGCCTGCCTAAGGGTAAATATCTGATCAGTTGTTGATTTGCCTGGAATGAAACCACACTGATATTGTCCGATAACGGTTTTAGCGTATGGGGTTATCCGGTCTTGTAGGATAGAGGAGAGTATCTTATAGGCGGTACTCAACAACGGATACCTCTATAATTGCTGCACGTTGTGACATCTCCCTTCTTATGTATGGGGCATATTAAACCTTTTCGCCAGTCTTCTGGCATTTCTTCCTGCTCCCATACGTGTACTATAATATCATGAATTGCTTGACGTAAGGCTGGCCCGCCGTGATGGAATAATTCGGCTGGTATGCCATCGGCTCTCGGGGCTTTGTTCTGTTTAAGCCGGCCTATAGCCTTCTCAACCTCTTCTATGCTTGGTGGCGGCAACATAGAGTATTCTTCTTGAAGTAGTGGAGCCTCCACTTCTGCAGTGAGCTGACCATTTAGCAATTCATTAAAGTACACTTCCCATCGCTCCAGTATGCTTTCAGGATCGGTGATCAGATTTCCCTCTCCGTCCTTGCAGTATGTGCAGCGTGGTGTGTACTGCGTCATGTTTCGGACGGATTGGTAGAACTTCCGCCTGGTGCGGACCTCGCTCTCAGCTGTTTTCTATTTCACAGATTAGGTTCTTCTCCCAGGCTGATTTTTTTTGTCTGTGAAGCCGTTTTTCTGTTCTTCTGAGCTCTTTATATTCCTCTTCGCGTGCCCGCGTTCTATGAGATTGTTGCATTGCTCGGTACGCAACATTCTTACGTTCAGTCGCTAGCTTGCATTCATCATCAAACCAGTCGTTCCGATTTTTACGACTGCTGCCTAAGATGGAGTTGGCAGTACTAATGACAATATTCTTAAGGCGTGTCCACTTCTCATTTACGCCCAGCATACTGGCTCCAGGACTTACTCTCCCTAAATCAAGTGATTCTAGGGCGAGTCCTAACGCATTACCAAAGGTGTTACTGGTGTTTTCATTGCGCAGGGCAGCCGTGTTGATTCGAACCTGATCGGCGGATGCAATGCGTCTTCGCAAGGCAATCCGCCCTCGGAAAACCATACCAACAAGATAGTGATCCGAGTCGATATTGGCACCTCGGTACGTTCGTACCGTCATCAAGTTCGAGTAGTGGCGACGGTCTATCAACACGTGGTCTATTTGGTTACGAGTGACTCCATCAGGTGATACCCAGGTGGCTTTGTAGATATCTTTACGCGGGAACCTGGTACTCGCAACGACCATGTTTTTCGATGCTGCCAATTCTAAGACTCGAAGTCCATTGTCATTAGTGTTCTCATGCAAACTATGGGTGCCTGCGTAATGCCTGAATACCGGCTCCCGACCTATTTTTGCGTTCAAATCCCCAAGGATGATTTTAACATCATACCTTGGACAGGCATTGAGGACCCTCTCGACTTGTTCGTAGTAAGTCTCTTTTTCTTCGTCTGAGGACTCCTCCGTAGGTCCGTGAACGTTAATGAGGCTGATGTTCGTAAATTTGCCTCGCACGCGAAGGGTGCATAGCCTTTCGCTTATAGCGTTAAAGCCGATGATGGTAGACTTCATTTTTTCGCTGACTAGGAAGCCTACCCCGAGCACATGGTGTTTTGTATGACAGCTGTAGTATATGTCATAGTCTTTCTTCTGTAGAACACCATTCCCTGTCCATCTGATTTCTTTAAGAGCTGTTATGTCAGCTTTATATTTTGACAGGGCATCGGTTAGCTGCTGAGCAGCTCGAGCTCTATAAAGCGATCTTACGTTCCATAAGAAAATTCGTAAATCGTTTTTCAGTTTTCGTTGCGTGGGTTGTCGTCGTATGATCAGTCCGTTTCCGAGGCTTGTTGTCGGTCTCGTAATTCATTAAGTTTTACGGGACAGGGAATTAACCTGTCGCCAACCTGAGGAACCAGCCTGATCATATTAGCCAAACCTTTTTTAAAAGGCTTGTTTCTAGCGGCCGCCGCGGAGAGGCTATGATCACACTTCCACCAGTCCCGAATAGTTACGGCACGTGCATGTTTTCGTATGCTACATGTTGTTCCCCCTATTATTTATGATTATTCATGATTATTCATGATTATTCAGGATTGTTCATGATTATTCATGATTATTCATGATTATTCATGATTATTCATGACTATTCATGATTATTCAGATTATTCATGATTATTCGTGATTATTCATGATTAGTCACGATTATTCATGATTATTCATGATTATTCGTGATTATTCATGATTAGTCATGATTATTCATGATTATTTATGATTACTCATGATCATTCATGATTATTCATTATTATTCATGATTATTCTTGATTATTCATGATTATTCATGATTATTCATGATTATTCATGATTATTCATGATTATTCATGATTATTCATGATTATTCATGATTATTCATGATTATTCATGATTAGTCATGATTATTCATGATTATTCATGATTATTCATGATTATTCATGATTATTCATGATTATTCATGATTATTCAGATTATTCATGATTATTCGTGATTATTCATGATTAGTCATGATTATTCATGATTATTCATGATTATTCATGATTATTTATGATTATTCATGATTATTCATGATTATTCATGATTATTCATGATTATTCAGATTATTCATGATTATTCGTGATTATTCATGATTAGTCATGATTATTCATGATTATTCATGATTATTCATGATTATTCATGATTAGTCATGATTATTCATGATTATTCATGATTATTCATGATTATTTATGATTATTCATGATTATTCATGATTATTCATGATTATTCATGATTATTCATGATTATTCATGATTAGTCATGATTATTCATGATTATTCATGATTATTCATGATTATTCATGACTATTCATGATTAGTCATGATTTTTCATGATTATTCATGATTATTCATGATTATTCATGATTATTCGTGATTATTCATGATAAGTCATGATTATTCATGATTATTCATGATTATTCGTGATTATTCATGATTAGTCATGATTATTCATGATTATTCATGATTAGTCATGATTATTCATGATTATTCAGATTATTCATGATTATTCGTGATTATTCATGATTATTCATGATTATTCAGGATTATTCATGTTTATTCATGATTATTCAGATTATTCATGATTATTCGTGATTATTCACGATTATTCATGATTATTCATGATTATTCGTGATTATTCATGATTAGTCATGATTATTCAGATTATTCATGATTATTCATGATTATTCATGATTATTCATGATTATTCATGATTGTTCATGATTATTAATGATTATTCATGATTATTCATGATTATTCATGATTAGTCATGATTATTCATGATCATTCATGATTATTCATGATTATTCAGATTATTCATGATTATTCATGATTATTCATGATTATTCATGATTATTCATGATTGTTCATGATTATTAATGATTATTCATGATTATTCATGATTATTCATGATTAGTCATGATTATTCATGATTATTCAGGATTATTCATGATTATTCATGATTATTCATGATTATTCATGATTAGTCATGATTATTCATGATTATTCATGATTATTCATGATTACTTATGATCATTCATGATTATTCATGATTATTCAGATTATTCATGATTATTCATGATTATTCATGATTATTCATGATTGTTCATGATTATTAATGATTATTCATGATTATTCATGATTATTCATGATTAGTCATGATTATTCATGATTATTCAGGATTATTCATGATTATTCATGATTATTCATGATTATTCATGATTAGTCATGATTATTCATGATTATTCATGATTATTCATGATTATTCATGATTATTCATGATTATTCATGATTATTCAGGATTATTCATGATTATTCATGATTATTCATGATTACCCATGATTATTCATGATTATTCATGATTATTCATGATTATTCATGATTATTCATGATTATTCATGATTATTCATGATTATTCATGATTATTCATGATTATTCATGATTATTCATGATTATTCATGATTAGTCATGATTATTCATGATTATTCATGATTATTCATGATTAGTCATGATTATTCATGATTAGTCATGATTTTTCATGATTATTCATGATTATTCATGATTATTCATGATTATTCATGATTATTCATGATTATTCATGATTAGTCATGATTATTCATGATTATTCAGGATTATTCATGATTATTCATGATTATTCATGATTAGTCATGATTATTCATGATTATTCATGATTATTCATGATTATTCATGATTATTCAGGATTGTTCATGATTATTCATGATTATTCATGATTATTCATGATTATTCATGACTATTCATGATTATTGAGATTATTCATGATTATTCGTGATTATTCATGATTATTCACGATTATTCATGATTATTCATGATTATTCGTGATTATTCATGATTAGTCATGATTATTCATGATTATTCATGATTACTCATGATCATTCATGATTATTCATGATTATTCATGATTATTCATGATTATTCATGATTATTCATGATTATTCATGATTATTCATGATTATTCATGATTATTCATGATTATTCATGATTATTCATGATTATTCATGATTATTCATGATTAGTCATGATTATTCATGATTATTCATGATTATTCATGATTATTCATGATTATTCATGATTATTCAGATTATTCATGATTATTCGTGATTATTCATGATTAGTCATGATTATTCATGATTATTCATGATTATTCATGATTATTCAGATTACTCATGATTATTCCTGATTATTCATGATTATTCATGATTATTCATGATTATTTATGATTATTCATGATTATTCATGATTATTCATGATTAGTCATGATTATTCATGATTATTCATGATTATTCAGATTATTCATGATTATTCGTGATTATTCATGATTATTCATGATTACTCATGATCATTCATGATTATTCATGATTATTCATGATTATTCATGATTATTCATGATTATTCATGATTATTCATGATTACTCATGATCATTCATGATTATTCATGATTATTCATGATTATTCATGATTATTCATGATTATTCATGATTATTCATGCATATTCATGATTATTCATGATTATTCATGATTATTCATGATTATTCATGATTATTCATGATTATTCATGATTATTCATGATTATTCATGATTATTCATGATTAGTCATGATTATTCATGATTATTCATGATTATTCATGATTATTCATGATTATTCATGATTATTCATGATTATTCAGATTATTCATGATTATTCGTGATTATTCATGATTAGTCATGATTATTCATGATTATTCATGATTATTCATGATTATTCAGATTACTCATGATTATTCCTGATTATTCATGATTATTGATGATTATTCATGATTATTTATGATTATTCATGATTATTCATGATTATTCATGATTATTCATGATTATTCAGATTACTCATGATTATTCCTGATTATTCATGATTATTGATGATTATTCATGATTATTTATGATTATTCATGATTATTCATGATTATTCATGATTATTCATGATTATTCATGATTATTCATGATTATTCAGGATTATTCATGATGATTCATGATTATTCATGATTATTCATGATTATTCATGATTATTCATGATTATTCATGATTATTCATGATTATTCATGATTATTCATGATTATTCATGATTATTCATGATTATTCATGATTATTCATGATTAGTCATGATTATTCATGATTATTCATGATTATTCATGATTATTCATGATTATTCATGATTATTCAGATTATTCATGATTATTCGTGATTATTCATGATTAGTCATGATTATTCATGATTATTCATGATTATTCATGATTATTCAGATTACTCATGATTATTCCTGATTATTCATGATTATTGATGATTATTCATGATTATTTATGATTATTCATGATTATTCATGATTATTCATGATTATTCATGATTATTCAGATTACTCATGATTATTCCTGATTATTCATGATTATTGATGATTATTCATGATTATTTATGATTATTCATGATTATTCATGATTATTCATGATTATTCATGATTATTCATGATTATTCAGGATTATTCATGATTATTCATGATTATTCATGATTATTCATGATTATTCATGATTATTCATGATTATTCATGATTATTCATGATTATTCATGATTATTCATGATTATTCATGATTATTCATGATTATTCATGATTAGTCATGATTATTCATGATTATTCATGATTATTCATGATTAGTCATGATTATTCATGATTAGTCATGATTTTTCATGATTATTCATGATTATTCATGATTATTCATGATTATTCATGATTATTCATGATTATTCATGATTATTCATGATTATTCATGATTATTCATGATTATTCATGATTAGTCATGATCATTCATGATTATTTAGGATTATTCATGATTATTCATGATTATTCATGATTATTCATGATTAGTCATGATTATTCATGATTATTCATGATTATTCATGATTATTCATGATTATTCATGATTATTCATGATTATTCATGATTATTCATGATTATTCAGGATTGTTCATGATTATTCATGATTATTTATGATTATTCATGATTATTCATGACTATTCATGATTATTGAGATTATTCATGATTATTCGTGATTATTCATGATTAGTCACGATTATTCATGATTATTCATGATTATTCGTGATTATTCATGATTAGTCATGATTATTCATGATTATTCATGATTACTCATGATGATTCATGATTATTCATGATTATTCATGATTATTCATGATTATTCATGATTATTCATGATTATTCATGATTATTCATGATTATTCATGATTATTCATGATTATTCATGATTATTCATGATTATTCATGATTATTCATGATTATTCATGATTAGTCATGATTATTCATGATTAGTCATGATTATTCATGATTATTCATGATTATTCATGATTATTCATGATTATTCATGATTATTCATGATTATTCATGATTATTCATGATTAGTCATGATTATTCATGATTATTCATGATTATTCATGATTATTCATGATTATTCATGATTATTCATGATTATTCAGATTATTCATGATTATTCGTGATTATTGGTGATTATTCATGATTAGTCATGATTATTCATGATTATTCATGATTATTCATGATTATTCAGATTATTCATGATTATTCGTGATTATTCATGATTATTCGTGATTATTCATGATTATTCATGATTACTCATGATCATTCATGATTATTCATGATTATTCATGATTATTCATGATTATTCATGATTATTCATGATTATTCATGATTACTCATGATCATTCATGATTATTCATGATTATTCATGATTATTCATGATTATTCATGATTATTCATGATTATTCATGATTATTCATGATTATTCATGATTATTCATGATTATTCATGATTATTCATGATTATTCATGATTATTCATGATTATTCATGATTATTCATGATTAGTCATGACTATTCATGATTATTCATGATTATTCATGATTATTCATGATTATTCATGATTATTCAGATTATTCATGATTATTCGTGATTATTCATGATTAGTCATGATTATTCATGATTATTCATGATTGTTCATGATTATTCAGATTACTCATGATTATTCCTGATTATTCATGATTATTGATGATTATTCATGATTATTTATGATTATTCATGATTATTCATGATTATTCATGATTATTCATGATTATTCATGATTAGTCATGATTATTCATGATTATTCATGATTATTCAGATTATTCATGATTATTCGTGATTATTCATGATTATTCGTGATTATTCATGATTATTCATGATTACTCATGATCATTCATGATTATTCATGATTAGTCATGATTATTCATGATTATTCATGATTATTCATGATTATTCATGATTATTCATGATTATTCAGATTATTCATGATTATTCGTGATTATTCATGATTAGTCATGATTATTCATGATTATTCATGATCATTCATGATTATTCAGATTACTCATGATTATTCCTGATTATTCATGATTATTGATGATTATTCATGATTATTTATGATTATTCATGATTATTCATGATTATTCATGATTATTCATGATTATTCATGATTAGTCATGATTATTCATGATTATTCATGATTATTCAGATTATTCATGATTATTCGTGATTATTCATGATTATTCGTGATTATTCATGATTATTCATGATTACTCATGATCATTCATGATTATTCATGATTATTCATGATTATTCATGATTATTCATGATTATTCATGGTTATTCATGATTATTCATGATTATTCATGATTATTCATGATTATTCATGATTATTCATGATTATTCATGATTATTCATGATTATTCATGATTATTCATGTGATTATTCATGATTATTCATGATTATTCAGATTATTCATGATTATTCGTGATTATTCATGGGACTAGCCCGACCCGTACTCGCGTTTGCCTTCGCAAATCGTAAACTACGAATATTTTTCTTAATATTAATATTAGCATATTAAAAACATTTTCTCAATGGGGGGACTAAGCATATTTGCTACAATAATATTAATTTTTAGTTTATATGTATAACATACCGTATCGAATTAGATTCTCTTTCACACTTGAAAAAAAAGGAGCTTGTTTCATGTTTTGTGCATATTATAAATATAAACAATATAGAAAATAATAAAAAATTATTTCAAATAAACGGGTTTGACTACTTTCTGAAATCATTCAACCCAAACTTTTAAAATGGTTTTCGCTTTTTATAGAATAGTTTCATGTGCACGGCACTGTAGTCAATTGAATGTCCCATTTTTTGTCCACCCAAAAATGCTATTTGAGTGTATTCAAGTAACTTAAAAAAATAAAAATGCACGACTGGATCGCACAAAACTTGCTCTTATGTAAAAGTACTTTTGGAATTTAAAATACATTTTATAAATATATAACATAGATTTTAATGAGATAAAAAATGTTTCAAATGTATGGGAATTGCCCGTCTGATTAATCTTTTTTAATATTTAAGTAATTTTTTCATATGACAAAATTTCCTTAAAATTTTTTCTGGAACAAAATTTTGGGATGCCAAAATTTTAAGTATTAGGTAGTATAAATTTTTAGAAAATAGTTTTTTTTTTTCTGAATATTTTTTATATACAATATTATTTTTAAACTTAAGGGGGGCCTCCTGCTGAAAAATTTTTTGGTTAAAAATCGTTAGAGCTGTTGATGAGAAAACTCAAAAAAATCAAAAAAAACCGTTCCTATGACAGATACCGTTTATTAAACATTTTGCCCAAAAATTTTTTGTTGACCAAAATGTAATCCATGTCCCAATGTCCATGATATCACACCTAATTTTTTTTTTTATCAAAAATTGTTTAGAAACCGTTTTCGAGATAAATAAGATTATGCATTACGGGGTGTATGGGGGGGGTACCGTTAGTTTTTGAAGCTAAAAACAAAATTTTCAAGTTCTCCTCTAGGGAATCACTGAAGTCCCCTTAACTACCGAGATTGAAGAACATATGTCTAGTGGGTAAGGCTGTAGAGAGAGGTACAGACATACAGGACGCACTGATAAATGTTTTTGTGTGTACTAAATCGTCCCTTAAAATTTGTATAAACAAAAAATGATATGCAAGTTATTAGTATTCAATAAAATACATTTTTATAAACGTAATTTAAAAAATTTATTCGTGTATTCGTTTTTCTAGATATTGAATTTTCAAAAAAAAAATTATATTAGTTTTTATAAAAATCAAAAAAACTATTTTTTTCGAAAAAAAATTTTTAGATTATCTTTTTTTCGAGTGTACAGAAAGCTCACGCATAAAAAAACCTTGGTTTAAAAATCGTTTAGAAGCTGTTGATGAGAAATTCGTAAATCAAAAAAAAAACCGTTCTATGACAGGTACCGTTAATAACATTTCCCCCAAAACATTTTTTTTACCAAAATGTAGTCCGTGGTCCCATAACATCACACCTATTTTTTTTTTTATCAAAAATCGTTTAGAGCCATTTTTCGACATAAGTAAGATTATGCATTACGGGGTGTATGGGATGGTACTGTTAGTTTTTAGAGCTAAAAAAAAAAAAATTTCAATTTCTCCTCTAGGGGAATCACCGAAAGACCCCTTAAGTACCGAGTTTAAAGAAAAATAGCTCCAGTGGCTTTAGGCTCTAGATCGAGGTACAGACATACAGACATACGGACATACAGGCATATAGACAAAACAGACGGAATCGTCGCACCCACTTTATTCGTCCTTCGCTATCATCGTAATGTCAACTTTGATCAAAAATCTCGAGTTTCGATTTTTTTTTCCAAATGCAGAACTTGCTCTATAGTTTAGTAACCTATTACCTACTTATATCGCAAGTAAAAAAAGAGCCCCACCCCCACATTGCTTAGCGATGTGGACGATAGAATTAGAGAAAACAAAAAAAAATGTGTGTGTGTGTGTCGATTAATTAGATAAAACTATACAATACAGGAAAAAATTGAATATATGTACATAGGTAGGTCTAGGTAGGTAAGAGAAAAAAACGTAAACTATTGAATGGAACAGATTATTAAGAGAGTGAGAGAGTGTATGGGGAGCGGGAAGAAAAGAAAATTAAAAATTGTTGGAATGATAATGAAAATGAAAACAAAAGCAGCGGACCCTCACGATTGTGATGAAAATCTAATTCCTGGATAAAATAAATTCAAAAAAGTTAATAATTTTTATAATTTGTTTTTTATTTTATTTCTCAGGTTTGTATGTTTAGCTAAGAAGTGATTTTTGGGCTTAAAAATTTGCGCAAACAATATAGGACTTTATGAAAGCAATGCTAATCTTTGTTGATTATTGTATAGGTTTTAAGATATGAGTGGTTTGTATAAGTCAAACTAATGAAAAAAAAATGGACAAAAAAATGTAAAAATTAATAATATTTAAGTTTGACAAATAATTATTGAAAAAAAAATTAAAGCCATAAAACACTCTCATAACAATATAGAAAATAATAAAATATATTTCAAATAAATCGGTTGAGTACTTTCTGAGATCGTGTGTATTAAACTTTAAAATGGTTTCGCTTTTATATAATAGTATAGATTATTCATGATTATTCATGATTATTCATGATTATTCATGATTATTCAGATTATTCATGATTATTCGTGATTATTCGTGATTATTCATGATTAGTCATGATTATTCATGATTATTCATGATTATTCATGATTATTCAGATTACTCATGATTATTCGTGATTATTCATGATTAGTCATGATTATTCATGATTATTCATGATTATTCATGATTATTCATTATTATTCATGATTATTCATGATTATTTATGATTATTCCTGATTATTCATGATTATTCATGATAATTCAGATTGTTCATGATTATTCGTGATTATTCATGATTAGTCATGATTATTCATGATTATTCATGATTATTCGTGATTATTCATGATTAGTCCTTGATTATTCATGATTATTCATGATTACTCCATGATCATTCATGATTATTCCATGATTATTCATGATTATTCATGATTATTCATGATTATTCATGATTATTTCCATGATTATTCATGATTATTCATGATTATTCATGATTATTCATGATTATTCCATGATTATTCATGATTATTCATGATTATTCATGATTATTCATGATTATTCAGATTATTCATGATTATTCGTGATTATTCATGATTATTCATGATTATTCATGATTATTCAAGATTATTCATGATTATTTATGATTATTCATGATTATTCATGATTATTCATGATTATTCATGATTATTCATGATTATTCATGATTATTCATGATTATTCATGATTATTCATGATTATTCATGATTATTCATGATTATTCATGATTATTCATGATTTATTCATGATTATTCATGATTATTTCATGATTATTCAGATTATTTCATGATTACTCATGATTAGTCCATGATTAGTCCATGATTATTCATGATTATTTCATGATTATTCAGATTATTCATGATTATTCGTGATTATTCCATGATTTTGTCATGATTATTCCATGATTATTCATGATTATTCGTGATTATTCATGATTAGTCCATGGATTAGTCCATGATTATTCATGATTACTCATGATCATTCATGATTATTCATGATTATTCATGATTATTCATGATTATTCATGATTATTCATGATTATTCATGATTATTCATGATTAGTCCATGATTATTCATGATTATTCCATGATTATTCATGATTAGTCCATGATTATTCATGATTATTCATGATTATTCATGATTATTCATGATTATTCATGATTATTTATGATTATTCATGATTTTTCATGATTATTCATGATTATTCATGATTATTCATGATTATTCATGATTATTCATGATTATTCCATGATTATTCAGATTATTCAGATTATTCATGATTATTCGTGAATTATTCATGATTAGTCCATGATTATTCATGATTATTCATGATTATTCGTGATTATTCATGATTAGTCATGATCATTCATGATTATTCATGATTATTCATGATTACCCCATGATTATTCCATGATTATTCATGATTATTCATGATTATTCCATGATTATTCATGATTATTCATGATTATTCATGATTATTCATGATTATTCATGATTATTCATGATTATTCATGATTATTCATGATTATTCATGATTATTCATGGACTATTCATGATTATTCATGATTGTTCATGATTATTCGTGATTATTCATGATTTAGTCCATGATTTTTTCATGATTATTCATGATTATTCATGATTATTCGTGATTATTCATGATAAGTCATGATTATTCATGATTATTTCATGATTATTCGTGATTATTCATGATTAGTCCATGATTATTCATGATTATTCATGATTATTCATGATTAGTCCATGATTATTCATGATTATTCATGATTATTCATGATTATTCATGATTATTCATGATTAGTCCATGATTATTCAGGATTATTCATGATTATTCATGATTATTCATGATTATTCGTGATTTATTCATGATAAGTCATGATTATTCATGATTTATTCATGATTATTCGTGATTATTCATGATTAGTCCATGATTATTCATGATTTATTCATGATTATTCATGATTAGTCCATGATTATTCCATGATTTATTCATGGACTAGCCGACCCCGTACTCCGCGTTGCTTCGCAAATCGTAAACTACGAATATTTTCTTAATATTAATATTAGCATATTAAAAACATTTCTCAATGGGGACTGAGCATATTTTGCTACAAATAATATTAATTTTAGTTTTATATGTATAAACATAAGCGTATCGAAATTAGATTCTCTTTCACACTTGAAAAAAAAAAGAGCTTGTTCATGTTTTGTGCATATTATAAATATAAACAATATAGAAAAATAATAAAAAATTATTTCAAATAAACGGGTTTGACTACTTTTCTGAAAATCATTCAACCCAAACTTTTAAAAATGGTTTTCGCTTTTTATAGAATAGTTCATGTGCACGGCACTGTAGTCAATTGAATGTCCCATTTTTTGTCACCCAAAATGCTATTGAGTGTATTCAAGTAACTTAAAAAAATAAAATGCACGACTGGATCGCACAAACTTGCTCTTATGTAAAAAGTACTTTGGAATTTAAAATACATTTTTATAAATATATAACATAGATTTAATGAGATAAAAAATGTTCAAAATGTATGGAATTTGCCGTCTGATTAATCTTTTTAATATTTAAGTAATTTTTTCATATGACAAAATTTCCTTAAAATTTTTTCTGGAAACAAAAATTTGGGATGCCAAAATTTTAAGTATTAGGTAGTATAAATTTTTAGAAATAGTTTTTTTTTTCCGAATATTTTTTATATACAATATTATTTTTAAAACTTAAGGGGGGCTCCTGCTGAAAATTTTTTGGTTTAAAATCGTTAGAGCTGTTTGATGAGAAAGTCAAAAAAATCAAAAAAAACCGTTTCTATGACAGATACCGTTTATTAACATTTTTGCCCAAAAATTTTTTGTTGACCAAAATGTAATCCATGTCCAATGTCCCATGATATCACAACCTAATTTTTTTTTTATCAAAAATTGTTAGAAACCGTTTTCGAGATAAATAAGATTATGCATTACGGGTGTATGGGGGGGTTACCGTTTAGTTTTTGAAGCTAAAACAAAATTTCAAGTTCTCCTCTAGGGGAATCACTGAAGTCCCCTTAACTACCGAGATTGAAGAAACATATATGTCCTAGTGGGTAAGGCTGTAGAGAGAGGTACAGGACATACAGACGCACTGATAAATGTTTTTTTTGTGTACTAAATCGTCCCTTAAAAATTTGTATAAACAAAAAATGATATGCAAGTTTATTAGTATTCAATAAAATACATTTTAT